>CM056999.1:22044167-23400417 GCA_029891345.1 Dryococelus australis
TCGTATAGTGAAGAGGTTCATACCTCGAGATCGTGTTTATCCAGAATTTTAGATAGAAACGCTTGACGTAGTTGCGAACACAGAGCCTTCGACTTCGCAAGATGCGAACGGAAAATGCAAGTAAGTGTCTACCAGCTCTTCACGTTCGGAACATATTGCCGTTCTTAAGAGAAATGATTTTAACACTATTCATGAAATTAAACCTACAAGTAGTAGTACTCATTACGATACTCCGAAGAAACGAACTCACGATCGTAAGACTTCGATTCCTCTTTCGAAATTGAATGAATAGAATTTAATAAGTTGCAGTAGCACTTTTCTAGTTGACATGGAGGACGAAAGACGTCGTCAACTAGCCCACGTGATACCAGCACAAGCTCAAGTACCAGGTCAAGTTAAAGATCTGGCGGTTATTTCATTAGTAGAAAAATGGACTAGCGAAAAAGGTTCGTTACCAGTACACGACTTTCTAGAAAGCATAGAAAGCGCAGTAGGCCTAGGAAATCTTTCAGCTAAGGACAAAGTAAAATTAGCAAAAATGAAATTGTAAGGTTTAGCATCGCGTTTTGTAGCGACATGCGCTAGATTAAGAGGGGACATGCCATTTCGAATGTTGAAAGATGAGTTGAACGACAGATTCAAGGAAAATCAGCCATTGCAATCTCATTATTACTTGCTGCACAATGTTAGGCAGAAACATAATGACGATGTGCAGACATTTGCGGATAGGTGTCGTAAATTATGTGAGAAAACAGTTCAGCATTCAGATGAGCCTGAGAAACAGAACATTTGGAACCATGATGCTGAAAAGAGGTTATTAGCAGCTTTCACTGACGGGTTACAAGGTAACGTAGGTCAGAAGTTGAGATATAAGATACCACAAACCATGGACGAAGCTGAACGCATGGCTATAGCATTAGAGGTTACAGAGGCGCATCAGCTATGCAAAACAAAATTTGATGATCCTCAGAGGAGGAGAAAGGTGTATAACAGTCTCTCCCAGCAAACAATTTCATCAAGGGGTAACGCGAGATGTGAGAGAAAATACTTCCACTAACAGAAGTTTTGGAAGCGGTTATAACTCATGTTACCGTGGTTCGATTGATAGCAGTAACAGTAGAAAGAGTTTATCGGGAACAGGTGTTTCTCCCAAGAACATGAGTTACAGACAAGAACGATAACTGTAATATTAGATGTTTTAACTGAGGACGTTTTGGGCACATGATCAGAGAATGTCAAAGTTTGGGAACTTCACAACGAGCCCAAGTACCTAGGACTGTAGGGCACGGCATTAGGGAAATAAGCGAGGATGTAAGAAGTAATCACACAAACGCGAGAAGCCGAGTGTCAGCCCCGGACACCACACGGCGGAAATTACAATTGTAGAGGGAAAAGAGACCATACTATCAGTTCTTGTCAAGGGTCAGTCTTACTTATTCGTAATTGACACAGGGTCCGATATATATCTCGTTCGACCTAGAATCAGTGGCGATATTATCGATGAATCTCAGTTAGGTGCGAAAGGCATAACTGGAGACACTCTCCAGATCGCAGGTACTCAGTATGTATAGTTATGGGTAAATGGTCAATGTTACCCATATTAGTTCCATGTGTGCGCATCAGAGATTCCTTTCGAGGGAATACTTGGAACCGATTTTCTCCGCTATTATAATGCCAGAATCGACTTGAAACAACAGACATTGTATCTCAAAAATAAATTTGATTTAGAAACATATAATTCAATAAATTGCATAATTGAGAAAGAGCAGCGGAAACAAGCTGTGAGCCTGGCTATCTCTGAACTTAGATCCATATCTGTGAATGGTAATCAATACAATGATTGAAAATGATACAGCACACGATTCTGCCATCAAAATTGGAGACAGTGATAGATTTTGCTTTTCACATGGTAGGTTGGGACGCTGACTCGAAATTGCTTCTTATCGAACCGACATTGACGAATGTACCGGGCATTCGTGTGGCAAGGACAATATGCAACTTAATTCTTATTGGTAAGAGCCTCCCAGAGAACGAGGTGTATTGTAGGAGCAGTACGGCTAGAAACTCTATAGGAACATGTAGTAGATTCAGTGAGATGAATCTAAAGGACAGGGTGAACGACCGTCAGGATACCTATGTAGTTGAAAAGAAGGCACTTATGAGGGTGAGTGACCAGTGTGTTATCCCCTTAGTTTCGGGTCAAAGGAATGCGTCCCAGTTTTTCGTTCCTCATCGCGATCACTTCATAGGGGGCAAGAGGACATGGTGGCCTAGTCGCCCGGAAGATGTAGGAGCGACATGTGAAGTAGGCGATCATGTCGAGAGGACTACTGACAGGGTAAGTCAAGTCGAGGCTTCAAGGATACCTCACAGTGAATGTTCAAGGAAACCTCACAGAGCATTAGTAAAAGCAGTAAGTGCAGTGACAAAAATCGTGAACATTACTAATGAGATGCTCGTCGTGACAAATGGTACAGTAATAGGATTTGCCACACTTGTCAGTGACGTTGCTGGAGTACTATGCGTTAATAGCGTACCCCGACTATCCTAGAGATGTATAAGTCTTGGGTCGGAACAAAATGATTTAGTGTCGCCACAAATAGAACCACGGGAGAAAATCCTCGCAGATGTCCCTAGAAACAATGATAAAAACTGTTCACTTCCAGGCTCCGAAGCAGTAATCCCGTCGAGTTGTGTTAGCTATAAAGTGAGTGAATTAGTTAGCGAGGTCACGGAACAAGACAGATTTTATCGCTGTGTCCCTAAAATCCGCCGAGATAGTGTATGCCGAGTAGAGGCAGTTCCGATTCCAAATGAAAACCCCGAGTCCTGTCCTAAAAGTTTGATTTTTCGTAATAATTGTCGTAAAAGTTTGATATGTGATAAAAGTTTAATATGTGATAAAAGTTTGTTAGCTGATGATAAAAAGTTGAAGTATCGAGGTAATTTGAGATGTCAGAGTAATGTAAAAAGTAGTAGAAACAGCGAAGTTAACTATGAAAGTACGCGCTTAATGATTAATCGGTAACGATGTTAGATTTTTCACATAAAATAAGAATAAATGAACCGAATTATGTACAGTCTCAAGGTAGTCCGAGATGTGAAACTTGCGTGGAAAATACGCGTAAATCATTGAATAGAGAGAATGAAAGATTTAATGTGCCAAATTGTTTAATGACTCAAGGTAGTCAGAGTTTTGAAACTCACATGTAAAATAATAGTTAATCAGTGAAGCAGAAGGGTAAAAAGTTACCAGAACTACGGAAAGATGAATTTATGGAGGTAGAGAAAATTGTCAGAAATAAATTGAAACATTTGAGTAAGAGTGGTTTATAATAATGTTCCCAGTGTTAATGAAGTTTGCATATATATTTCAAGTGGAAGATAGTTCAAATTTCGGTTGCACAAACTTATTGAAACATACGAGAGACATGAGAGGCCAGACCAATAAAGCAGAATCCATATAGAGTACCGCATGCGTTGAAACCAGTAATTGCAGAGCAAATAAATGACATGTTTGATAAAATTATTATTTCAGTCAGTAAATCACCTTGGTAGTTTCCCGCAGTGATGGTGAAACAGAAAAATAGAGACGGTTCTTTTAAGATGAGATTTTGTATAGATTTTCGTCAATTAAAGAAAGTTACGAAGCAGGATCCTTATCCAATTCCGAATGTCATGGAGCTGTTAGATTCCTTGCAAGGGTCGAAATATTTTTCAGCATTGGACTTAGCGAGTTGCTATTTACAAATTGAGTTAGAAGAAAGTGATAGGGAGAAAACGAGTTTTGCTACATTCATGGGGAAATATTAATTTAATACACTCCTCTTTGGACCATGCAATGCAGCAGCTACATTTGAGAGGTTAATGGAGAATAATATTCTAACTGGTTTGTTAGGTGTTCAGTGTTTTGTATACCTTGATGACATTATAATATTTAGTAGTACGGTGATAGAACATGCCGAGCACATGAGTTAAGTCTTGGAAAGACTAGAGGAAGCTAATTTGTGAATCCAACCTAGTAAGTGTTCATTTGTACAAGATAGTGTAGAATACTTAGGGCATGGTTCAAAGGCGCAGAACCAAATCAGAAAAATCTACAAGCATCTAAAGAACTCCCCAGACCTAAAAATGTCACAGAAGTTCGCTCAGTGGTAGGTTTATTTCAGTATTATAGGAAATTTGTATCGAATTTCGCAGACATTGCAAGACCATTGACGAAATTAACTAAGAAAGATGAACCATTCAATTGGGGAACCGTACAAGAGGAAGCTTTTAAATGTTAAGAGAAAATTTTAATTTCATATCCGATTCTTCTATATCCAGATTTTTCACAAACATTTATTGTGAGTACATATGCTAGTAATCATGCCATAGGCGCTGTCCTGTCTCAAATGAGGAACGGGCACGAGAAAACGATAGCCTATGCCAGTAGACAATTAAACTCAGCAGAAAGGATTTGCAGTACAACAGAAAAAGAATTGTGCACTTTAGTTTATGTCACAAAACAGTTCAGAACATATTTGTACTGATGTAGATTTACCATTATTACTGATCATGCTGCATTGAAATGATTATTGAATTTGAAAGACCCTAGTTCGAGACACACTCGATGGACACTTCGCTTAGCAGAGTTTGATTTTGAAGAAGTCCATAAACCGGACAAGAAACACGCGAATGCAGATTGTTTGTCGTGAGTGGTAAGTGTGATAAATTCAGATGATTTAACTAGAGAAATAATTAAGGAAGAACAGAGGGAAGACGAAACCTGTCAAAGTATAATTAAAAAGGCAGATAAGGGAAATTTCTTTATTGATAGGGAAGACATCCTATACAAACGAGACAAAGATAAAATTTTAGTAGTTGTTCCAAAGTCACTCATGACCAGAGCAAATAGTCATCATCATGTCACTCCTTTTTCTGCTCACCAAGGCGTGAAGCGAACTCAAAACCTCCTCTAATCTTTGTGCTGGTTGCCAACACTGAATAAAGAAGTAGATGAATATATTGTGAGGTTCGATGATTGTCTTAGGAAATAAAGTATGGAAGTGACGAAAGCAACATTAGGTTCTTTACCGCAAGTATACTCACCGTTTCAGTTGGTATCTCTAGATATTTTAGGTCCCTTACTGATGAGTGAGAAAGGGAATAAATATGTGTTGACATTTATTGATTATTTCACAAGGTACAACGAAGCGATGCCAATTACCGATCAAACTGCAGAGACAGTAGCGAAATATGTTGTACAGCAGATTATTTTAAGGCATGGTTGTCCTTAAAGTCTGCTGACAGATCAAGGAATGAATTTGGTGTCTAGGTTGATGTTAGAGACGTGTAAAGTGTTAAAGATTAAGAAATTACAGACGATCCCTTTCAGACCACAATTTAATGGACGTGTTGAGAGACTTCATCGAACTCAGGCGGACATGATATCTCATTACGTAGATGAATACGGTAGTAATTGGGAAGAATATTTACCACATGCAGTGCACGCATATAGGATGGTTCCTCATTCAGTGATGGGTTATAACCCACATTAGTTATATGGAAAATAATATAGACTACCCCCTTTAGATCAATTGAGTAGTCACCCTAATGTGTTAGAGAGAGGCATGACAGCCAATGAACACGTAGAAATTTTGAGTAAAAGGTTAAAAGAAGCACATGAAGTAGCTAGTGAAAGAAATATAGTAGCTTTTGAAAGACAAAAAGAGTATTATGACAAGAAGACAAAATCACCAGTAACTGATAAAGGTGATTACGTGTATCTACACACGCCAAGTGTTAAGAAAGCAGATTATCTAAGTTTCATAAGTTTTGGTCTGGACCTCATAACATTTTTGAGAAAACTGAGCTCAGTCACATTTGAAGTATCACTAGACAAGAGAAAAGTTATTGTACACAGTGTTATATTAAAGTTGTCTAAAAATTCTGCAGAGCCAAGGAGCTCGTGTCTAGGCCGAGACACAACATGTAGGGAAAAACCCCGCGGATTATTGATGAAGTAGAAACAATTGAAAAATTTTGCGACAGTGAAAGTGATAAAGAATTATGTGAGGAAGTATTGAAGAAAATATAGGCTTAAAGTAACGCCCAATCTTAGCAGATATAACAGAGTTATCAGAGATAGGTGAAGTAGAGGAAATATGTGTCGAATACCCGAGGGACGACTGCACCCTCGATGATAGCGAGTGTTATGATAAGTAGAGAGTGACGATGTTTGGGAACCGTCGCAACATCAAAAAGGGAAAAATCGTGAGAAAGTAGATGAACCTAAGGTCAGGTATAATTTGCGTTCAAGTGAAAGAAACCCCTCAGCGGAAGAGGAGGAAACAAAAATAAGTGGTGTGTAGCCTCAGAGTATAATGTAACCTGGACTTAGTGATAATTACTAGTTCAATGCGAAAAACTAAATAACAGGTATATTGGTTTGCATTGCAGATCACACAATAGGCGCTGGTGTGATTCTGGTCCAAGAAAGGGACGTCGTATTAACAGGAGACAGATGGGCAATAGTGCTAGACATACCAATAAGAAAATTGAAGATTATTAATCAGGAATTTAGGAATCAATTGAACATAATTAAAGGGATGAAATTTTCTAGATACCCAAGATATTGAATAACCACGTTCAGAGATAGATGTTATTGATAGACTAATTATAGAATTAGAGGGGAAGTAAATTAATTAACTTTGATATTGCCCAGAAAATCGTCTCGCAAAAAAAGAGGTTTGATAAATGCAGGTGGTATTATTCTGAAATTTTTATTTGATACACTTACGAATGATGATTATGTCCGTATTCACCAAGTCACTAGTGAGTTGGGGACGAGACAAGAAAAACTGATTCATATATGGAGAAACAATTAATTTTCGTGAAAGGGATAAATTCCAGAGTAGAGAAAAACTGGAAGGACGTAGGCATTTTAGCAAAAGAGTTAGCGAAAGTAATAACAACTTTGAACCACATGATTGCTTGGAATAATTTAACAACCTCAGTGATTGAAGAAATCACAGAATAGCAATTTGCAACTTAGGGTAAGCACTTAAATTCAGTAGTTTGCTGAGAGGATTAGAATTAACTCTTCAGTTGTTTATAACAAGAGGTAACAAAAATAAAAGTGGCATTAGATATCATTTCGACTGTTAGGTTACCCACTTCGTTATTGACACCAGGAAATTTGTCAGAAATTATTCGAGATATTGCTCTTAAATTACCAGCGGACAAGACTTTGATAGCAGGAACTGATTCAGATCAGGTTTACAATTATTATGAAGTAACGACGGTACATGCACTTGCTACAATTTACAGTATATAGTTGATAATTAAGTTTCCTTTGAGATCCGCGAGTAGGTATTTCACACCGTGTATGAGAGAAATTTAGAAAGATACGTTCAGATAGTGCCAGTTGCACCTTATATCGCGCTGTCGGAGAACAGGCAGTCCTATGTGTTAATATCTGAAGCAGACATGAGTCAATGCAAAGGCGGGAATAATGTAGTTTGCCCAGCTAACGTCCCGACGTTTTCCATAAAGGTTCCGAATTGTCTAGTGAATGTAATATTGTCACAACCTAGTTACGATTATAAAATGTGTAAAAGAGAAGGTCTATGTAACTCATTCGTACCAGTGTTTATTAGGTCATTAGATGGTGATCGTTGGATTTATTCAGTATCGGGAAAGATGAAAATTACTAAAATGTGTTCTTATGAAAAGAGTGAAGCACGTGTGGTGGAGGAGTGGATCTCGGCGCAGGGAGTCATGTCCCAGGTAAGCAGTGGTCATATAATTAATGAGAGAATTCTGTTGTTACCACACAGTAACAAGGTAACACATATCAAATACAAAGTGAGTTGCATCATGTTCTCTCCAGTTCAGTCCTTATTAACAAATAGTAAACAAGTGTTCGTTGCATCCATGAAAACTAACTTCAATATTAGTCTGTCAGAGCTAAATACAGAAGAAGTAGTAGAGTTGAATCATCTCATGTCGGACATTCATGATTTAAAACAATGAAAGGTTCTGAGTCAACACATCGAACGCCACAGTCACTACTTGGTGGGGTTCGTTATGATGGGATGTCTGGCACTCGTCATCTGGTTCCTGAAATGGCACCTGTGTGAGACACTGACCAGGTGTTTACCTGCCTGCTTACCATGTCGGAAGGTAACTGAGACCACAGAGCCTGTTCAACTTCCCGAGGATCAAGCAGATACAATGGAGTTGTGTGCTGTTTCGAGCACAGTTCCAGCCCCGCAGCCGACATCGATATTGCTTTAAGAATTCCATGATACGTCGAAGTGATTAAATTTTGATGCCCAAAGGCAAATTTAAAGCAGAGTCAGTGAAAAACAGAGTATAGTGCGCCTAATTTCGAAAATTTAATATTACTGCAAGTAATATTACACCAGGAATCCTATCTTAAAGAAAGCAACAAACATAAAATGTTCTAATGTGTTTATTCAATTGTTTGATTGTAATGCAATGATTGATTGATTTTTTGAAGATAATTTAACTCAAGTATGAAAACAATTTTAACTATTGTAAAATTAATCACTGAAAACCAAATAGTTTGCATTATAAACATATATATTCCAAGAAGTGATATTTTTTGGTTCAATTACTCCATGAACATTACAAATAAATGATGATCGAACTATTTAATAGTCTTGGTATGGAAGACAGAGCTGTAACAAATATTTGTAATAGGTGTTGATGTTTAATGTTATCCAATATGTATATGGTATATGAGATTTTTTTCAGCTGCACTTTGGAAAATTAGAAAGGCTAACCTTAATGAGGAAGGTGACATGGTACTCCCCATTTTGAGTTCAGTTGATTTTAAAGCTATTTAATGGAATAGTAATTAACTCATTCCCTTTTATTAACTTTTACGATTCAGTTGACCGCGAACATGGAAGCAATTTCATAAAGCTTCAAGAAAGAAGACTCCTGTGTCAACATCGTTGCTACACCAATGGCTGTTCATTGGTCGACTGGAAACATGAATTTCCGTTGCTGGCCAGTCCACATCCTATTGTTTCTGACAGATAAGTTGCACTCCCAGAATCTATTTTTCAACCAGTTTCACTTTGATGACCAACTCACATATAACTTCAGCTACATATCTTTCTAAAGTTTTGGTCAGCCTGAACAAAACTTTTCTAAAACCACCTGGTGTATTGTCCCTACAATTCACCTTATAAGTGAACAAATTCCGCTGTCAGAGGTCACAGTGATTAAGTGAATAAGTATTTTTATTCACGAGTGACTATTCCTTGATAGGACAATTTGTCTGTAGTAGTAATTCCCAGAAGATCAATAACTAATTACAGGAAAAGACCATACTTGGACAATAATAGTAAAATACATATTTTTAAATGCTAGGAGTTCTCCATAACTATTTCGCTCCTCTTCTTCCTCTAGTGAATTTTATAAAACAAGTAAAATTTAATATTGAAAAAAACTCATATACTATTTATTTTAGTACACAGTCGACCATTTTAGTTGTCACAAATTCACCTGGTATATTTTCCTACATAGATTATGAGTAGTGAGGGGATGGAAATATGCCTGGCTAGTGAGGATGCGTAGTTGGAAGGGAGGGGAAGAGCTGTGCTGGGAGGGAGGGTTAGTCCACCAATTAAAAATGGTTGGTCAATAATCATTACCTTATATTGCACATAGTTGCTCAGAAAATGCATGGGCGAAGACTAGGAGGGAGTGGAAGGTGGCTAATGAAGAACGCTAATGTAACTAGAGGTACTATTTTACTTCAGTTATTCAACATATCCCACCACATTTTTAGGCTCTATAAAAACCGAAACATCACCAAATCTCCAACTCTTGTATCAGCTCTTGCCATCTGCATATCCAATTACCCTTCTGCATAGTCGCAATTTTGCATCTAGTGAGATACTGCGAGGTTTCACGGTCGTCTTCCAGTTTAGCTTCGAGTATTTGCTAGCTAAGGTATGTTATTTCAAGTAACATTTTTGTAACTTGTTAAATTAATGTTTTTAAAGAATGAGCTCTTAATTTTTAAATGTAAGTGAATAATTGTTTGCCAGAGAGCTTTTATTTTTTTTTACATAAAGAGATTTCATGAAATATTTTTTTTTTATGATATCTTAAATTTTAAAAATTAGTGAACTATTGTTTAAGAATTAGCTCTTAAATTATTTTTAATTTTTTTATGGTAACAATTTTTTAAATAAAATTTTATTGCGTACATGTTACAATGCCAAGATATTAACAACGTTAATCTTATTTTGGGCAGTGCTTAACAGCCAGTACGTCAGCCCCTAGCCAGGGGTTTGTGCTTGGTCTGCCAGCAGACAATGGAGAAAGTAAGCACTTACTGTTAGCTGTTCTGTGTAGTAAATACTTTTAAAATTAAGTACTAGCACCGATATGAAAAGTTATGTACATATTTTTGTTTCATTTGTTTTAACACACATTGATCCTTTGTAGGTCATCACAGTTAGCAGTCACAGGTCCCGCTGATTCCTGGAGTTGCTAATTTGTTGACTTGCTGTCAAGCCTGTACGTATGTAAGGAAACTACAGCATCTTCGCACATATACAAGCAGTGAGTATTTACCTCTACAAGACAAATGTTTTTTGTGTATAAATTTTTTTATATTTTTTTTTACATTATACAGTGAACTTTTGTCCAGGTTAAGTGACTTCCATGATCGATCATCAGAGTCCCCTTCAATCAAATCGCCGGATTCAAGGTACTGCCTAGCAACACAGCCTATCGTTGTTAGGAGAGAGTGACTGCAGTCTTCCATTTCTTCTTCTGCTGTCTACATGCTAAACTGTTTGTGAGGATTCTATCTGTACTCGTCAAAAAATTTAGTGTTGGTATTAAAAAAATGTCAGCTAAATAACTGTATTATTCTCTTTTTTAAAGCTTATACCATTGATGAAAAAAATTTAAAGTAGTTTTTGCTACGCAATGTACTTGGAAGCAGATTAGTTAACACTCTGAGGCACAAGAGAACCTGTATTCACAATCCACCCTGGGAAGGAGAAGACTGCAACAAATGTGGGATGAAAATTGTGCGGAAGGACAACATGTAATACTACCTGAGAAGCTGTAATGGAGTCGTGCGGCAGAAAGCAGCTGGCAACTGCAAATTCTATAATACTCAATTTGCCAACATAGCAGATGCTCAAAGACAAGAATAGGGGTGCAAGTTTAACCCGGAGAAGAAGGCATACACATGCGAAGACTACAGCAAAGATTTCATGAGGGCAGAAAATCAAAAAGTATATGCCAAGAAGTGCCCCGGCCCAGTACCTCCACCTGCGAAGAGGCCAAGCATGATGTTTCCACCCAGTGGCAGCCAGCACCTACACCAGCACCTGGCCCGAGAATCGTGGTGGGAACTGGTGCATCAAAAGGGTTCGGGTTAGTGGAGGCAGAGACTACCTTCAGAGGCGTAATGAAGACCCTCGTTGCAGAAAATACCTCGAGCCAGGAAATAAATATCTATAGCTACTTGGAGAACATGAAAGACAAGATCATCATGCAAATGAAGCAAATACTCGAAGAAAAGGGCACCATTAAATTTAATTTACTTTTGGAATGGCACTGTGGGAAGCCTGAGCCTTATGATTACAAGACCGATAATCGGATATTCAAGACCTAAAATATACCAGTACACAGTTTCAGCGACATATATAATGCAGTGACCACCAGCATTGGAAAGATTTGTCAGAAGAAAGATGAGTACCAGGGTAAGGGATCTGGATGGACACTCGCCTCTGTGAAACATCTGCAACTCCGAATCAACAAGTTGCATCCCCTCCAAGTATCATCTTACATCGATCTGACAGCATCGATCAAGATAAAAATAAGCCATCCTAAACCCACAAAACACCAGGGACCATATGTGCTTCAAGCAGTCGATTTTGACACGGTACATTGAAGGCTGGAACCGTGAACGAGTCAACAATCGCTAAAAAGCCCTGGATACCAAGTTCGATATTACAGGCCTCAAGTTCCCACACCTCTCCACATAATTAAAGTCTTCGAGAAGAACAACCCTACTGTATTAGTCAATGTATACTCGTTCACCGACGCAGATAAGGTTGTGCCCATACGAGTGGTAAAAGAAAAAAAGGGAATCATTTTGACATATTGCTGATTATGTCCGAGAAAGATATAAATCGTATTACACCTACATAAACGATTTTTCAAGTCTGGTGTGATCACAGATGACAGCCCACATGGAGAAAATAGATAGATGTAAGTGGTGCTTTACATTCTACCACGACCTACCAAGAATTACAGGTTTTGACGGTGTTCAAATCCTTGAAGAACACAAGAAGTATTGTAGTCCTCGTGCTCCAGGCAAGAAGACCAACCTTTAAGTTCAAGAATTATTAGAATGGTGACAAGATGCCCATTGTGATATGTACAGATTTCGAAGCAATGCTCAAGCCAGTACACACATGCCAGCCGGACCCCAGCCTCTCGAACACATATGCACACCAGAAACACGAAACTCAAACTTTTTGCATTTATGTACACGTAGACAATAGTATTATTCCTGCTTCAAAAACATTAAGTCTGTCCGATCGACTGGTAGTATACACTGAGAAAGATGCGGAGAAAGTATTAATCGAGACAATAGTTGACATTGGCCATGAGGTGTAAGAAATATATGAAGAAACTGTGCCGATGGAACCTCTAACGAAACTGCAACTGTTACGTCATTTGACTGCCTACGAGTGCTGCTACTGCTCCACAACATTCACAGATGGCAACCTCAGGGTAATGGACCACTGTCACTTCAGAAGATGATGCATTGGACCTGCATGTCACAACTGTAAATTGTTCCGCCATCGTCAAAAAGATTGTCTGTATTGTTTCACAATTTGGCCTATGATGAAAACTTAATAACCAAGCAGCTTGACTACAACGACGAGGAAATCTTCATAATTCCGCACACAGAAAAAAATTAATAACATATTCAAAATCGCTGGGGGAAATATTTTCAATACAGTTTATCGTCACCTTTGGGCTTCATGTCTACAAACATTGCCAAGCTCGTCGAAAACCTGCCAAGAGACCAATTTAAAAACACAGCAAAATTCTTCAGCCCAGATGAGATGAAGCTCATAACCAGAAAGGGTGTGTTTCCCTATGATTATGTAGTCAGCATCGATAGACTGGAAGAGACGCAGTTACCATCGAAAGAAGAATTCCACAACCCTACATAACAGATGAGGATTATGTTCATGCAGAAAATGTATCACGGAAATTCAACTGCAGGAATCTGGGAAATTATTCTGACATACACTTGAAAACTGATGTATTATTGTTATCAGATGTGTTTAAGAATTTTAGGAGACTATGTCCTAAGATCTATGGCCTCGACTGTGTCCGCTATGTGAGAGTACCGGCCCTCTCCTTTGACACTATGCTCAAACATACAAAAGTTAATTTAGAGTTACTTGTTAATTCTATGTATTTATTCATTGAGAAGGCAATAAGGGGATATGTGGCACTATGTACCCTGCGAAATTGTGTTGCAAACAACAAGTACATCCCAACCACCTATGATGACACAAGGAACCGACATACCTCCAGTGTGTGGATGCAAATAATCTGTACGGGTAGGCAATGTTTCTACATCTCCCCGTACGTGATTTTTTATGAATAGATGGAGACATCGACATTATGGGTGTGCCCGACAACAACATCACAGGCTACATATTGGAGGTTGATGTGCAGTACCCCACAGCTCTGCATGAGGCACACAAGGACTTGCAATTTCTGCCTTCGAAAGAGTGTCTCCCAGGCTCCAAGCACCCGAATCATAATAAATCATAGAAATTTTAAGCAGGCACTGGAACATGGGTTGAAAATTGCTCAAATACATAGGGTACTTCCATTTGAACAAGAGGCAGGGCTCAAACCATATATATATATATATATATATATATATATATATATATATGGATTTGAATACTAAAAACGACAGGTGTCAAACAACAATTTTGAAAAAGATTTCTATAAATTAATGAAAAATGGTACGTTTGGTAAATCTGTGGCGCTCTCTATGTCCAGAGTTCACAACAAGGGGGCTATCCAAAAACCCTAAGTTGCCCTGAAAATTATAGCGCAGAGAAATTGCAAAGAGGCACCAATGCAAAGCTAAACTTTAGCAATGACCCAGAACTGTTATTGTAAAATATTCAATCAGTTTGTACTCTACAAAAAACTCCACTTCCTGTTTTGCAATGTGACGTTATTTCAACTGCTAAAATTGCAGTAAAAATGTTATATTTGCTGTAGAAAATATTGAACCTATTATCTGACTTATCATTGGTTTTTCAAATTTCAAATTCATGTATTTTATCCCTGAGTTCTATTGAGACTTCACCACAAGCTGAAATGCCCAAGTAACATGCTTTAAATAACAGTAATCAAAAAACAGTGTTAAATATGCTTTTATTAATTTTTGTATACTGGCAACATATTTCAAAGCATGTAATGTACTGAACTGTAAACATAACAGCATTCAATAACATAGTGGAATATAAATAAATCTCCTCAAATTCTACATATAGATCTTTAAATATCATAAAAAGGTAGACAACACAGAGCAATACTTATTTGATTATTGCGCATGGCAAAATTCTTCAACAAGGATGGTCGTGAATATAAACAGGACAGTTACAACTGTCATTTGTAAAAATTTATACTGGTAACTTGTGATATATATATATATATATATATATATATATATATATATATATATATATATATATATATATATATATATATATATATAATGAGAAACTTGATCTTGGTCCATTACTTAAAGGCCTGCAAACAAATACTATATTAATTGACTACAAAAGCAATATTTTCATTATTTGGCCATAGCCACAATGCTGAAGGTTATATAATAGCATTATCAGCAAACAAACGAATGCAGTAATATGTGGGTTATGCAAGCAAAATTTGAAACTGTATATATTCATTTCTTAGCCATGGTCGCAATGCTAATTCTCATTAAATGCAAAGCAAACAAAATACTGGAACGTGCAAATTATTTAGTGTTACCCAAGCAAATATTTAAAACCGGGTAATTCCCTCCTTGGCCACAGGCACAAATGCAAAAAGGCCTCTTTTCATATCAATTGATTACTGATCCATAAAATTTTCCAATACAATCTTTGATTTTAAGCCCTTTTAAAATCTTTATTGGGAGCATGTTTAAATCATCTATCATTTGAAACCTTATGCTCCATAACAATATTGATGGTGCCTTAAAAGGAGAAAGTTGGCAAAATATTTTCCTAAGGCCATCATTTTAAAACTTCATAAAATTACAACAGGAATTTGTATTATTTTTTCCACATCTCTTAACATTTTCTACGAAAATGCTTTCCTGAGAATTGTAAGCAAGATTACTATCTCCACAAAGATTCTACTAGTACCTCCCATCTGGTCCAACCTGACCCTCATGCCCGAAAGGCTTAAAGTTCAAATGTTCAATAAATGTTCTAATAGTACTGAACTGACGATGGCGTCTGATCACCGTAGAGGAACCATCTTTCTCGAGTTGCTCTCCTGGGCCAGTATTTATACAAAAGTTAACAAAATTTTAACACACTTGGTTCGGCCAATAAGAAGAGTCTCTTCTATGTGCACCCAATAAACGCCACCAGCACACAACATCTCCATGGTAGGGTAAAATCAGGGGGCGCCTCTAATGAACGACGATTTCTTCCCACCATGCCTCCTGGAGTGTTGGGTGCTCGCCGAATCGCAGAGCGCCTGGGAGTCAGCCGCCTGCAGAACAGCGACGAGCCTTGCGTCAAACACCAGGAAGACCTTGACCAGAGCGAATGCGCCGGTCTGCATCGCGTGGAGACCAATTTTTGCTGCTCAGTCGGCCTTGGGAGGCCCGCCGCACACAGAACCCACGTCGCTCCGAGCAACGACCGGTACCAGACGCACGTCCGGACAACCTACTCTTCAGCTGAACTTCACATAATCGTTCGTCGTGGGCACCCAGCAGAATTCTAACAGATTATGCCACAATGCAAGTGAATGAAGAATTAACGAAGACAATAGCATAGTTAGAGATTTTTAACAAAAAGACAAGTCTTAATAGTCCGCACGAGCTCTGTCCAAACGGGGCAGCCTTATTTTCTTGACAACGATTTCCTCAAAATGTATTTGAACAACTTCCCAAAGAGTGCAATAAAGTTTACAACTATGAAACGCGTGTCGGAATTACATATTTTGCATGTACAAACTGCGTGCTAATAACTTCATTCAAACAGGAGGCAGGATCTGTTTTTACTCGTAAGAGCATAGCAAAGAAAACGTAAATTCTGTACGTGTTTAAAAAAGAACCAACATTTTAAAAGTCACATAGAGAGCAAAAATCATTTTGATCGTGTCAGTAAAAGGAGGGGCACTATTGAGAAAATTGAGACACGCCATCTCAAATTAATGGAAAACAAAATAAAGCATCAGAACATGGAACTGGTATGCACAGAACAAAGAGCCAAACAACTTAATAGCTTAACCATATTTCAAGTGTCGCACAATATATACAGAAAATTTATCCCTAGTGAAGATGGAAAAGGAAACAATGGTGTTTGACAAACCAATATATGCAAGCTTGGCTCTACTAGATCTCCCCAAGACCCTGATGTATAGATTTTATTATGATGTTATGAAGAATAAATATGAATATTACCTTCAACTGACCTACATGGGCACCGACAGATAGATATGATATGATGACCAATGATTTCTATAAGAACTTACTGTAGAACCCCACATCATGTCAGAGTTCGACACAAGTGTGTACCCCCCAGCTAATGTATGCTATTCTCCTACCAACAATAAGATTATGGGGAAATTTAAAGATTAGTGTGTTGGGGAGGAAATGTGTGAAAGTGTATGGCTGCGTACTAAAATGTACAGCTATAAATGTGAAGTCAGGATTACGAAGAAAGCCAAGGGTGTGCAGACTACAATCCTGAAGAAAAAATTTCCTTTCAATATTAAAACAGCAAGTCATGCATGTTAAAGTTAATAATATAAGGCTGCACCATCATGATATTTACACGGAATGTACAAATAAATTATCACTTTCATGGATGGAATCCAAGAGAGTAATACTACCAGATGGAATACTGACAGAGCCATATGGATACTCTGGCTAAAAAAAAAATTCCTTGCTGCATACTGGAGTTCAAGCAAGAGAGTTTCTTTTTCACCTTGTTAAGTACCCAATGATCCAGACGACCATTCCAGGAAAGCCTAGATTGGTAGGTTTCCGGGTGGTAAGATGAGAGGGGAAACTAAAAAAATTGACAAACAACTGGCAAATATGATTCGCTAGCTGCACAGTATTGAGGAGAACGCTGATCATATAAACAATTTGTATATAATTTTTATCAGATTCTAAAAGTTGTACTGGAACATAGTGTATATATATATATATATACATATATATATTTGGTGTTAGCATTCCCTACATTCTACATTTATTTAAAAATAACAAGAAGATATTTTTTTCAACATTGTATGCGAGATTTTATTGGCACTACGATTTTTGTTTGGATCTCAGACGAATTCCTGGGGTTCCAACCCATATCCCTACCGGGGTTGTGGGGGTGAAATATATTAAATTGTTAAATTTTGACCCACTGTAACCACAAGAGGCGATATTGTTCTTACCCACCCTATCAATCTACTAATTATATTCCTCTTTATGTATCATTCATTCTTTCTATTTATTTTGGCTGTTATCTTTAACCTTGTTGTCTCTTCTGTTCATTTTGGTCGGGGTTGGTTTATTTTCGGCGTCATCGCCCGCCTATATAGGTCATTCTTGCAGCACCATGGAGAATATATAAATATATCTGTAGTACTGTAAGAGCATACCGTATTGCTCCATTCCTAGACGGAGAACCACGCACACGGTTGCGGTAGCAGCCATGCGGGTGATAAAGTGGAAGGGCGATGCTGAAAAGTATACCAATTCCAACCCATATTATGTGTGAGGAGTTCCATGCAAAGGGAGTATGAGCAGTTCCAACCCGAAGGAAGGATGACCAAAAAAATATAAATTTTTCAACACGAAAATTTTTTTTGTAATTAAGATGTAAAATAAATTACTTTTATAAAGAATCTTTTATTAATAAAAATATCCTCTCATATATTTTTTTAATTGCATCAGTTGCAATAGGCCTTTGTACACGATGGAGACAATACATATAAACACATACACAATTAATGTGAAAAGTAATATATTATAATTTACTCGTGTTGGTATGGTTTTAGTATTTGCAAAGTCCTACATGATGGTTAGGATATGCAGAAAACTTCTTTCATGCTAAACCAATGTTCAATTCAGTTGCAGGCTTGTACTTGCTCGTGAAGCCTGCTCACTCATTCTCTTTATTTACCAGACACTGTGCAGGTGCAGACTTGCTAACACAGCTATTCCCAAGCACATGGTCATCCCACACCATACAGGTGTGAAAACGATTTGTAAGCACATACATACTCCAGTTACCAGACACAAAGGGGGAGCAGAAATGCTATGTGCTGAATAAGGCTATCTGACACCGTCCAGGTGTGAAAATGGGCAGGAAGCACTTACAGACTCCAGTTACCATGCACGTACAGACTTCCTCTTGACATTTACAAGGTCAGCTGGTCCTCGGATAAAATGAAACGGGCGTGGCGAGTTTAAATCAAGCAATTGTGTTTTCAAGATGTGTGAACTCTGGGCTCAGGTATGCTTGACTTCTAGTTTGACATATGAGTAAATTTAGCCTGGAGCCCTGTTAGTAGAGCAGGCATTCTGCAAAAAAATGTAGTGATCTATATATTTAAAAGCATAATATGTATGTGAATGAAAATGTTATGAAAATTTATGGGGATATGTGTACCTGATTCTCTGAAACACTTATTAATTTAGTTTAAATAAAATTAATGCGAGTGCATGCCGTTGGAGGGCTATAGTACTCGTTCTGAAATGATCTACGATAGCTGCTATCTAATCATCATTGTCAAGTTCTTTTAAAGTGAAAATATATTTCGTACTCGTCTTATCTTCGCTCAGCTTGAGCTCATGTTCACACTTAATGCTGACTAATGTCAGACCTGTCATTCACAAGACAGATTTTTGACCCTTGACTCAGAAATGACCCAAAAATGATTAAACGATATATGAGAGGCTATTAAGGCAATAGTGATGGGGGTGGTAGTTATGTTAGGATAGGTGAAGTTAGGTTAGGTTAACATGTCTTTCAAATGTGCTTATGGGGTAGAATGGGTGTGACTAAGTTAAAATATTTAGAGTCCTTCAATAAATGAAAATACATTCTAAGTCCTACACAAGTGTAGAGTGCATACAAGTATGACTTGGTTATACATTTAGTTGTCTTGTATGGTTGATTGATATGGCCTGATCACATGTTCCGTTAATTTGGTAGTATGAAAAATAGTATGGTTTAGATGGTGTGAGGAGAATGGTTTAAGTGTATGATTGGTTTTTTGAAAGAGCGGAATGGTTTGATGGGATGTTTAGTTAATTAAATTGAAGGGGCAGAATGCTTAGCTGGTATTGTTGGTTAGTATGAGCGGGATGGTTTAATGGGAATTATGGCGAAATGTGTTTCGTTGTTGGTTAAATTGATAGTATTGATCTTGTGATAGCATGGTTGGAATATTTGATTGGTTGGGAGGCTTGTTTATATGTTGTGTAACTGGCAATGTTAGATGGGGCTGAAATAGTAGTCAATATAGTAAACTGTTATTTTTTATCAGTACGTCTGAGGTATGGTGGTGAATATGGACTGTATTGTTAATAGCACGAATGAGGCAAGCTAAGGCCATGGTGAAAGGTATTATATCTGTTTTGGTATTCAGTCCAATTCGATGTGGTTGTTAGTTTGGAAAGCAGGGAGGTGAGAAGGGGTCCGGCGATGACTAGAGTATGATGGTTAGGTCAAGTGAATGTCGAGAGAAAAAAAAATGTATTCAGAGTTATTACAAGATAATTGGATTAGGTTATCTTAAGTTAGGCGAAGTTAGGTTAGGTGACATTAGGTAAGATTAGGTTAGGTTATCTAAGGTTAGGTGAAGTTAGGTTAGGTTAAGTTAGGTTAGGTAATGTTATGTTAGGTTAGGTTATCTTAGGCTAAGGGAAATTAGGTTGGGTTATTTTGGGTTAGGTGAAGGCAATATAAAATAAATGGGAGCACACGGAGAAAACCTTCTGAGGAAACCCTCGAAAAGAAAGAGAGAAGGAAGAGAAAAGAGAAAAAATGAATGCAAAAGAGGAAAAGTGGGAGCACTCGGAATTCAAGAGCATAAAAAATTACATTCTGGTTATCAATATGGCTACCAACATGGCAGAATCCAAGATTGCGGACACATGTCTGGACTTACAGAGTAGGAAGTCCAGAATTCAAAATGGTGCCTGCATGACCTTGGCATGATGTCATCCAATGTCAGATCCAGTTCCACCAGCTCTAGCGCTGTGCCTTAGGTTCGCCATATGCCTACAAATGCGGCCGGAGAACCCGGCCCACCTGCTGGGGCGTATAAGTGAACTTCGCCTTATATTCTAAAAAATCCCTTGCTCATTTCTTATCTCCCTGCATGGAGGCGACGACAAATTTAAACACCTGGTCCTGAGGCTGGCAGGATATGACGTCACAAGGTCGCAGGGGTTCTGCCATCTCGTGTTGTCGCTGCAACTTTTTCCACAGCTAGATGTAGGGTAGTGGTTCGTTGGAAATATTTTATTTATTCCCGGAGGTGGTGCTTGCATGCAGGATTCTGGACTGGCCGTATGTTCCATAATTAATAGCGTTAATCACTTTTACGTAAGAGGCTGTTCAACGGGTGGAGTCTCTCTGCTCGGTATATGAAATTACTTCGCCACTGTTTCTGACTTGCCTCGAGCTCTCATTGGCTCGATATCTGGCGAAGTCGCCTGTAGAGAGCACAAGTGTGCTGCACATCATTTTGGCATGCGTCAATCAAAATGGGTGTAGTTCAATGTCCACAACTTACATTTATAAACACTGCGGTAGCTTGTTAGCAATGGTGAGAGCAAAAAATTTTGAAGATCGCCTGTTAGTATTTTATGTGTGGGAGTTGTTTTATACATTTTGGTATCTTCACTTTTCAGATTGTACCTCCTCTTTGGCTCAACGAGGTGCGTCTCGTATTCAGAGAGCTGAAAATGCTTATCAGAAACATCAAAGTAAACCCAACGTTTAGCGATAAATGTTTCATCTATGTGGTTCTACTTGCAAAACTGTGGATGTAAGGTGTACTTTTTTTTTTGTTCAGTTCAGGACCCAAATATTCAGGTTTGGTTATTTTTCTGCTGTAATTGGTTTCGTAGCAAGCAAAGGAGAAGATATGTTAAATAACATTTTCAATAGTCTGATCTGGGGTTTTGTTGGTTGGAATATATATCCCTCTCTCATTAATCTTAACAGCACCCCATTGTTGGTGGTTTTGGAGTGTGTTTACAACAACAGTATTAGATATGCAAAGTGTGTTAAAAAAAACCTTACAGACTTTTATAGTGTTTTCGTCTATTGTAAAGTAATATGACAGAGTGCTTCGTTTCGCTTTTTGGTAATATTTTGTCTTTTTCTCGAATGCTCAATAGAGCTAGTGTTTAAAGATGATAAGATGAATTGTCTTTTTATATTACACCATTTTCTTTGTCCCAGTATGTTAAAAAAATTTCTAATCTCTTTTCTTTGGACAACCTCTCATAACATTTTCAAACGACACGAGTATGTTGGTTTCATAAACTTAGCAACTACAGTTTTAACTTTTTTACTAATGTACTCTTCACCTGCAGCTAACTTACATTTGCGAACATTGAAAAGCCAGGCATTTGGGTTTCTAACTCTTTTTCTCCCCTTTTGTACAATATATTTTTTGTTGTTAACTTTTCAGTTGGTGGTATTATTCAAAGGAGTTATTACACTCGTCGTCACTAATAAGGTATAAATCAGTCTCCAAAACATCATTTATTTCTTTATTCTGATGTCTGTTAGTCTTCTTGTTATTATTAGGCTACCTAGGAATCAATTTGTTGCTTACCTTGCTTATAGATGGCTTAAAATAATCAGAATGTGAGAAACTTATATCACTGTCTGGCACATAATCTTTGTCCACATCTGAATCATCAACTTCAATATCACTTAACCAACTGTCTTCTATGTTGCCCCCAGTCTGTTTATTCTCCCTTCTTATTTCAGAATTTGTGCACGAATCAGAAATTAAAAACATTGCAAACAATTACCATATATAACCACACATTTTATACATTGTGAAACTAATATTAAATTTTTTGTTTGTAAGTAGGCCCAAGTCAGATAGTATGAAGGTAGGGTAAAACCGGTTAGTAAATTTCGAAGGTAGGATAGCTAGTGAGTGGCCAACCCTGAAGTAATGCAAAAGTTGTTCGGAGTTGGTCTAAAAAATTAAGGCATATCATTAACATATTAGTAGGTATTCTGCCTAGCAGTTTTCCCTCACTACTGAAAGGTGCTGCTGATGTAAGTTATAGCATTTCATAGTCGACACAAAATGTAGGACCCAGTTAGTTTAATTAATTAATTAGTTTGCTTAAAATATTCAGATGGCTTATTAAACTGCAGCCGTTTGATTTCAGTGACAATTAAAATTCTAGACTATAGACATAATTCATTTACACAAACTTACCTACAGAGATCACGTTTTTCACAAAATCAGATAGTGAGGTAGGCATATTATGGTCCAAACATTCTTCGACTTCATCAAAACAATCATCTTTAATATTCTTTTTGATGCAACAACTATCTTCAACAACTTCAAATAGTTTATTTTGAATTTGATTATCTGCAAGTTCGGCAAAATTTTATTGTGCAATTGATATTCAATCTCGTATGAATCTGAAATTTAAAAACAAAAATGTAATTATATTCGATAAGCCATTCATAGTTTAGGTATTATTATGTTAGGTTACATTGTAAAGGTAAGTTTGATTAGTTTAATATTTTACTGTAAGTTGGAATATCATAATTTCTGCTCTATTCACGTAATGTGCAAAATAAATCTAGATTATACAATTTACTGGTTATGTTTCTTAACACTGATTTAAAAGTGTTTTTCATTTGTTGTTTGTAGAACATTCATCCTTTGACAGAACCAAATGTACTATTTACCTTCCCTGAGTTAGGTAATTAGGGTCAATTTCGGCATACACTTTCCAAACAATCACAAGTGAAATAACAGCATTCTTAGGTCAACGCACTTAGTAAACATCATGCCATAGCTCAGAGTAGTTGATAATTACTCCATTAGACAATAGAAAACAGAGACTGTGTACAACATTAATTCATTTGTTAGCTTTCTTCGTATATGCTAGTCATCGGTTTCCTGTTTAGCCATAATAAAGAATTATAATCTCAGTGATACATAAAACATCAGAAATACACTGATTGAAATTTCATGACTTTCAGAGATTCTCAGGCGGAACGTTAGATTACACAAGACACATAACACAAAAAAAAGTCCGTCACCAAACTTTCAAAGCGAGGCTACAATCTCGTTGGACAGCTACTGGTGTGAGGTATACAACACTATTTCCACATGGTGTTTTATACATCTAACTTCTTCAGAAGTATATAAAATCATGTCCGCATAGTGTTTTTAGTTCTGAACAATACTGGACATGGGGTTATTTCCCACTACCTATTTTCGCTATTTATTGTAACTGGACACAGTGTTTCATACCATTATATAGAGCAAAAAATGTACATCATGGACTTGGTATCAACTCAATTTCATTAAAAAATGGACGTGGTGTGCTTTACCTCCTGGTTACAGATAAATAGGTTTGCGTTCAATTGAAAACAATGGCTCGTACTGAAAATATCAAAAGAGGACGTGGTGTATTGAATACATTGATTAATAAATTAGCATTTGAATTGCATTTACCGAAATGCAATTATTGCACACTCGGAACTAAGTTTGCAAAACGTCTGGCATGGGACAATCAAGGAATAAGTTCTTTAGATAATGCTTGTAAAGAATATGACATAGATTGCGATCAAACAAACTATTTGAAACAATGACATGTATAGAAGATACGATTCTAGACGATAAAGCAGCAACTATACGGAAGACTCTATCCACATCTAAAGTTGATAAACGCGGTGCTTACGTTATGAAATAAAGTGATGCGAGCAAGAGTGGGAAGGGGCATAGGCATCAAACACAAAGCAAAACGAAAAACCAAGAAAGGACAGATAATTCCTTTCCTTTCCAGCATTAACGGCTGTTTGATCGCTCCTCGGAGGAGCTTCGGCAATCAGTAGAGCAGTTTAAACAAGTGGTAAAGAATTGTACTTGAAACCATATAAAGTTAGGCAAAACTAAAAAACTCCAAACGTTATAAAAAATCAGAAAGTCCTAAATAATTTTCCAAAATGTGGACTTACAAACAAAGACATTCTTTTATTTCTAAAGAAACTGGGATATTCACTATTTTCGAGGCATGTATATGAGACGATTTACCAGAGAGACCAAACCTTCGTGAATGTATGATTGTTAATTTAGATTTGAAACAAAATTAAGGAACACATTGGGTTGCATTAATAAAATATGTAAATCAATAATTGTATTATGACTGTTTCGCTGATTTACGTCCTCCAATTTAAATACATGATTATTTAGAAAACAAGCAATAAAGATACAATTACAAAATGGAACAATTACCAAATACAATCAATTGTGGACATTTATGCTTATGTGTTTTGACTATAAATAGGATATATAAATAAGTGTAATACTAAAATTTATTAGTAATATGCCAATTACATTGATATTAAGTGTAAATTTGTCGCAATTGCGTGCGGTATATTTCCCAGCTTTTGAGTTAGATGGATAATCGCAAATAAGTCTAATCTAATTCGTTACTTACAACAGCATACCAAACATTGATATGCACAACCAATCATTTATAGCTAACATTGGTGAAGAAGCTACAAGATTGTGATAACGGTACGATCTAATGAGTTGGATGAGTTGGAAATGTTCTTTAAAGCAGAATTACCTAGATATGTACATCTCCAAATATGTGGAAATCGAAACACATTAACTTGTGCTATGTACAGTACCATAAATATATATTTCAAGAAAGACAATTAAATTGCAAATATGTTAGGTTATTAACGAAGAGTGTATCCCGCTAATGAATTACACGAATCATCAAAATGGGTTAATATATTGTCTGTAAATATACGCTACATAAAAGTTAATATCGTTGGCAGTTCATATTTTAATGGTATACCGACAAATAGATAACATAAATTCACGTGTGTTGTGGCTCCAGGACATAACATAATTGAAAACCGAATACTTTTATATATCTTCCAGTAATAGTTAATTGTGTTGATGAAACAGTTGTTACAGTAGTCGATCAAGATGGTAAATTTATTAATTTTAGAAACAAAGAAATAACCATTAATTTCATTTTAAAATCTATATATAAAAAGTTGCATTCTGTACTCATTACTGTCATAATGGGTATTATGTATACTAGTCATTACAGATGTAAATTAGGTGGTTCTTTTAAGAACTATGTCACTAAGAAACGTATTTCGAAGGAAAAACTATAAAAAATTGCAAACACACCTTTAAAATGCTCACTTCAAATAAGTAACCTATGAAGTTAAAACGAGACAATAAATGGTTTTAAAGCAATTAGGATATAAAGTTAATAGAAATAGGAAGACATACTTAATGTTGATAAAACCAATGAGTTAAATCAATTATGAAGATGCAATCAACAATATGGAAATACATGTGCATGAACCATTCCAAGCAGGTCTGTACACTTTTTCATCAGAAATAAAGATTTCTATACAAAATCACAATATTTACATGTTACAGTCGAAATCGACTTAAAGGTTTAGAGGAACAATGTAAAAGACATCCGATGCAAGTAATTCAGTACCTACAAAAATAGTAATAAACAGAATACTTCATTTAATCGAAAGAATTGCATATCTGCTCAATGGTGTTGAAATCGATCAAACACGAGACATTGGAATTACTTCTACGATGAAGACCTATCTCTCACAAACATCAAACAATCTTTATACAGGACTGATAGCTGGGTGGAGCAATGCTAGTCGTTATATATGAAATATAAATCCAGGCGGAAAATATGAAGTTGTTATGCCATTAAGTATAGTACTTAGCTTCGCTGAAGACTATAAACATTATATATTAAATGCTTGGCAAAAATTTGTTATTCTATTTGCTAACACGCATTTAAACACCATATATGATACAGCTTATACCAAGGAAGGTGTAACATTTGAATTAAGCAGTGTCGAATGGTTGATGCCACATATTGAAATTAACACTTGTGAACCTGTAAAGTTTTTACAATATATCGAAAATGGAAGAATTTAGACATTGCTTTCAGATTGTGAGATATGGAGACTTTTTTTCTTCTGATAAACTGAGATCTGTTGTCATTTGTTTTTAAACAGATCGGTATTCGATAATGGTGATATGAAAAATAATAAACTGTATTAAAGCAGTCAAGCCTAACCCTAAACAGATTTAAATATAAACTTTTGAAATGGGGAATTCCTTATTTGCTACAATATGTACTCAAAGTTTCAGAAAACCTATTGTAACAAAATCAGTTTACTGATACTAGAACCAAAACATTTAAAACTGGAGGAGCGTTATTTGTATTTCATGTAAGTTAACAAAATGACACAATTAGCAATAATGTAATTGATTCACAAATTGAAATAATTGCAAATACAACCATTCCAGAGTATGCACAAGTTTTGATTTATTAATTCAAGATAGATTAGCAAGTTATAATGTATGAGAGGAGCTGGTGAAGATAATGACGAGTTAGAAGGCGAAGAACCACAAATGCGATGAGATATTTCGCAATGAGCAAGAAATTTTAATCTATAGATAAATTTATCATTAAAGAATTTGATTTTACTGATATGGAAGAACACACAACAGTATTCAGCTTCAAATTGCTGTTCGACTGGAAATATCGATCTCCCAAATACAAGAAAACTACTATATGTGTTACCAAGCACCACCACGATTTAAAATGGGAGAGTGGATATATGGAGTATGAGAAAATAGAAATTATATTTGCAAAAATACTTAAATAATTGTGAAATATATGTAGGTAAAGTCAAGCAAACGCACATATTAGAAAGCGTGTGGAATGGCATTGTAACAGATATTCAAAAATAATACATTTGTCGATCGTTCAAAAAATTATGTCAAACATATGGATATAAATCGTCATTCTTCTCTGAAGAGGAAAACACTAAATTAATGCTAACTTGGACAATGATGACTAACTGGGGTGAAGTAGATAATAATTCTCTTCTGAGACTGCAGTAGATATTATATGAGTAATATGGCACTATTTGGGATGAAAGAACATAGTGGACTAGCAAGAGTAATTTAGAATAAAAATGATTTGGTTTAATGTAAAGCAATATTTCTCAAAGATGTTGTAAAATGAAATGATTTATGTTTATTTAATCTATCGCCTTTAAAACAGTGAAATAAAATTAATCTTCCATAAGAAAGGAACAATATTAATAAATAAACATCACTAATGGTGTTGCAAAGTATATTTTAGTATTGAAAAAGACCAATGTGCTTTTTTTTTTTAAATATATGTTTTAACATAAATTAATTGCAAGGAATATTTCCGAAGAAACATTGTTAGCTGAAAAATTTATACTCGGACCGAATTGGTAAACATACACCCTTTGCAAGTGTCTCGAGATGTGTAATTGATACAAATACAGTGATACAAATCTTTGGCCAGTCACAAGATAAACGCGTTTAACTTCAATTATTTTTCAGTGTTATCAACCACAAAACTGAGATCTCAGAGTATGTAAGCTTGAGTACAACGACCCTCTCTGGAAACACTCTAGCTTCACAATTTTGTGGAGATTTCTTTCGCATAGCGTTTTATAAAGCAGGTAGCTAGCGTCCACAGACCTCCCTGCTACGGCCCGGGTGTACGACTTAACCGTTGACCATAGTAAGGTGAAAATATCTTTGTGCCTGATCGCAAACTCTCTATGAATGTATTTTTCCTAATTAATTATATATGTGAACACTTTCTAGCTTCCATAATGCTTTAAAATTAAATCATGAAATTTTACACTTATACTACGTCGAAATATATCCAGACTTATTTGAAATGTACTATTATTAATTAGAGAGGATGCATTCACACACCAAACTTTACAAACAAATTTTTTTAAACATATATCATTTTGTATATATCCCATTATTTTAGCTGTAAGCACCTATTATTCTTTACTGAAAAATTATTTGCTGAGCTTTTTGTTTATTCGAAGACGTCAACTATTTCAACCGTAGTGAAAACATGATTGTGTATATTAGCAGAAGATATCTGTATATGTTTAGTGCTAATATGATTAACAAAATTCATATTAAGGTTAACGGGAACATATTTATTACAATTAGTTCGGAACACATTTCTTGAAGTCAATAAGGTTTATGGAAATTAAAAATATTTTATTTTAATTTAAAGTTTACATATATTGGATAATGTCTTAATATTATGAAATACAACAGATCATGTTTTTACAGAGTAAATAATTGAAATCTTTTAAAAAATATAATAAAAATTTCCTTTAAATATATAACTGTTCTTAGAAATCCTTAGATGTGGAATATCTCAATCCATGAAGGATTTTTTTATACGGATTATTCTACTTTCTTTTTTGGTAAATCCACACCATATAAATAATATATTGTTTTATTGACTATGTTGTTGCCTAACACATTTGGTTATATCTGTAATTTATTTCATTATATATATTTATTTGTAGTAAACCAGAATTAATTTTATTATTATTGAAATCAATTGGTTTTCATTTCTTCGAGGAGGAAACAAACTTAGTAGAGGGGTTTGTCGCAGTGATTGGGGTGAGAGGTTAAAGTTATTTGAAAGTTGTGGATGCTGAGAGGGAACGGGAGTTCGGCTTTCTGGCTTTCTAACTGGCGGGAGAGGATGAATGTCGCTTCTTGACCGTTTACCTGAGAATTTTAAATTTTTATAAATAGGGGTTTAGCTTCTACACCCCTCCCATGGTTTACACTTGTTCGCCTGTGCAGTTTGCATTGCGATGGTGCGTTTCTATGAAGAATTTTGTTTACAAATGTCATGCGAAGCTCTGGAAAATGAAGTTATTATTTTTGACTGGAATATAATAAATGAAAATTGATCATCAATTTAAATCGATTCTTTGGAACATGTGGGGATGTCCTCAACAGAGGTAATACTGCCAATGCCTTCTATGGTATCACTAATGTCGCCACATCTAGCACCCTCGATGTCGTCTCCAGCCTCAATGCCTCCAGCATCCTTGATGCCACCAGCACCCTTGACACCACCTTCAGCCTCACCGTCTCCAACACCCTTGACGACACCAGCACCCTTACTACCTCGAGCACCCTTGATGCCACTGGAAATCTCGATGCCGCCTCCAGCATTGACACCATCTTCAACAACCTCGATGTTGTCTTCAGCAAGCTCGGTGTCATTCTTGTCACAACAAGCTAGATATCAATTTCTACCAAATTCAGGTGAGCATTGTCTACAGAAGCATGAAAGGTGCTATTGCAAGACCGTAGACTTAATGGTTACCAACTTAAATGATGCGAGGTTAGATCTTTATGACAATGTATAATAGACATTGTCATAAAGCTGGAAGAATTTTTTAACTTCAATTTTTGTCCCTCACCTGCTCCAAACCTACATTCCCCCGACCTGATATATCCGTAATCACCACATCAATGTTTAGTTTCCCCACCTCCTCCTTCATTTATGGCTTCACCTCAGCAAATAGGATATAGACCTATCTTGTCACTGATATCACCTGCATCACCTCCTCCAAACAGATGCTCCTCTAAACAGATGTAAATTAAGTTTAAGTCTTGCCTCTAGGCGGAAATCCTAGTGATCATGTTTTCGTTGCAAATTTAAAGTTTTTAATGATTTTCATATGTAACATGCTGAAAAGTTTTAATGATTACAGGTGTAACATGGTGTAAAGTGTTAATGATTTCAGACCTAACATGGGATAAAGTTTTCTGATGTATTATGGTTTAAAGTTTTTAATGATTTTCAGAGATAAAATGGTGCGATAATTTCAGGTTTGAAATAATTTCAGATGTAAGATAGTGAAAATTTTTAACGAATTCTTTAAATGTTTTAATGATTTCAGGTGTAGAATGGTGAAGAGTTTTAATTATTTCACGCATAACATGGTGCAAAGTTTTAATGTTTTCAGGTGTAACATGGTGAAAAGTTTGTATTTTTTAAAACTATTCCAGATGTACCATGTTATAAAGTTTTCAGATGTATTACAATGAAAAATGTTTATGATTTCAGGTGTAACATGGTGTAAAGTTTTATTAATTTCGGACATAATGCGGTGAAAATTTATCAGATGTCGTATTGTTAAAAGTTTTCAAATCTTTTAATGATTTCAGACGTAACGCGTTGTAAAGTTTTCAGATGTATTATAGTGGAAAGCTTTAATAATATCTTTAAATGTATTAATGATTTCAGATGTAGAGTGGTGAACATTCTTAATGATTTCAGGCATAATATGGTGTAATGATTTAATAATTTCAGACGTAACATGGTGAAAAGTTTTCAGATGTAGTTTGGTGAAAAGTTTGTAAAGTATAAATGATTTCAGACATTACATGATGTAAAGTTTTCAGATGTATTATGGTGAAAGTTTTTAATGATTTCAGACATACCTTGAAACATGAAACATTAGAAACTTTGTCATTGTTTAATGATTTCAGATGTAAGATAGCAAAATTTTGTAAAATTTTAGTAATTGCTTTAAAAGTTTTAATGCTTTGAGAATTAACATGATGTGATAACATACTATTTCAATAAAGTCTTTGTTCTTGTAAATCATTTTATGACTATTTATCTAGAATTTCTTTTAATGTCTTGAAAATAAGTGGTTTTTAGGAAATGTAAATATTGTTTAAAAAGATTTCATTAGCCTTTTTTTTAAAGATTGTTAAGAATCTATTAGTGTATGCTTTAGTAATTTATTTTTTTTAATGAAAGTGTTTCTATGTTAAAATGATTTGTATGTCTTGTTATTTGTTAAAACTATTTTACATAGTAGGAATGTGAATGATGAAGAACTTGGAATGATATAGTATTTGTGAAAGATGAAATGATAATTTCAATAATATAAAAAAATTATTTTATATTACATTTAAAACTTGGTTGTTTATGAAATTATTTTTAATAACAACATTTAATATTCGTGCAGAGAACTTCGAAAAATATTGGTAAGTGTGAAAGTTGTCCCAATGGCAGTGATGGCAAACAGCTCATGTTTCGTCCTTCAAAGGCATTATACCCAAGTAGCAGTTAGCAGGGTGTTGGCTGCCTTGTGCAAGAAATACAAGTTTTCGCTTAGAGACAGCGCTCAGCCCGCTTCCTTGTTCGCCAGAGAGAAACATGTTTATACATTCAACTCTGACACCATTCACTTATGATTTTTTTAATGCATAACAGAAACGTAACATTTTAATATGAGGTAGTATTTGTTTACAATAATATTGGAACATTATATTACATAACATAGAACGATAAACTTCAACGAGATTGCATCATGTTTTCCTTTATGATGCTGTAACCGAAAAACTCTTGTGGAAGCTCTATTTTCACGTACATAAAACTTTGGTCATAAAATAAATTTCGTCTTGTAGAGAACTCTACATGCAAAATGCATATTTGGTCAACTATTCACAAATATTTAACAATTTAAATATGTATGTTTTCCATTGTAATAGTTAAAACATATGATTTATATACCGCATATATTTTATTAAATCGAATGATGCGTGTTTGGAAACTGTGTTTTTCAATATTTAAAAATCAAATTATATATATGTATATATATGTATATATATATATATATATATATATATATATATATATATATATATATATATATATATATATATATATATAAATAAATATATATATATATATAGTCTTTTAATAGAGTAAATTTTATTTATGTGAAAATATTTCTTGTGTGAAATTATTCGTAGTTTCCTGGATTTCTTTACAATATTAGATTTATAGGAGATAAAGAATTAATAAATTTACTGGAAAGCAGGATATAATTTTGCGGATTAAAATGCATTGCTTCGAATGTTTGGGATCAATGAAAATTCTGACTTAAATGTTAGTGCTAAGGTAATAATTTTTTAGTGGGACTTGTTAAATTTTTATTCGCTGCAATCAAACTTTGAAAACAGGTCAGTGTCTGGGGTTGGAGGCTTTATTGCAACGGCTTTCACGGCAAAGACTTGAAAGTTCTCACCCTGGTACCATCCAATTTCTTGGGCAGAGGGGAGGTAGGTAGGCAGGATTTCTTGGGCAGAGGGGAGGTAGGTAGGCAGGGCTCGTGGTTGACAAAGATGAGCTTTGAGGAAGGGAAGGGGAGAGAGTACATAGCAGTATCGTCCAACCTCCCCGCTAGTCTGCGGTGTAAAGAAGCCATTTTTAGCGTCTCTTCAGTTCTTGCTTTGTACACATGGATATCTGTTCACACTCTTCGTAAAATACAGTGTGAAATGTTTTCATAACTTTTTCGCGTAGTTATCCTTTGTAAAATTAAATGCGCATATCATCTTATTGAAATAATTTTAATTCCTTTTCTGAAAATTTAATCGACACCTTTATAAAGTGTTTCGTATTCGAGTAATAGGGCTGAGGGGAAGGTAATTTCACCTAGGATTAACTGGGATTTATTGATGGATTATCTATTTTATGGATTGAATGAATCCTTAATCTGGTCTCAGACCGATCTTAATCTGATAAAACTTTCAAAGTCAGATTAAGAATAAATCATATCTTAATCCAATAAAATGTGATCAAAGTAATGTTATCAATATTTTCTTATCAAACTTTTTAAATCAACTTTCTTTGATGTGATTTTTGTGCATAGTTTGTTGGAATACTGTAATAAGGGTATAATTTTTATTTATTTTTTGGAGAGTGGCATGATAGGTCCTCCCCCTCGGAGCTCCAGCATTGTACTGAGGAGGTGGGTGGTGGGGAAGGGGTTCATATAGGTACTGTGCAATTTTAATTTTTTGGTGGGGAGTGGTTCTGGTACATGTTGACTCTCTGAACTATTGTGTTGTTCTGAAGTGTGCTTGTGTTAGGGAAGATATATATATATAATTATATATATGCATTGTGTAATATAATTTTTGAGTATTCTGTCTGACAGGTGACTGAGAAATGTGCAGCATGATCGGCAGGCTATGTCGGAGTTCGGAATGGCAATTTTTAATGAAATTATTACATAATGAAAATCAATTAAACGAAAAGAAAGATGAATATGTCTACAATGTGGTTTTACTAACCCGTCTTCTATGGTAGTAATATAATTTACGACAGAAAAAAGGATCACAACTACGTGAGCCTCCAGGTGTCATAAAGAAATTAAGTTACGAGTTTTATCTACAGCAAAGGCAAAATGTCCCTAGCAATATATAAATTGCATAAATTTATTAAATATCACAATAAAAACGGATTTGAAAACACTTAGGAATCTGTACAAACACCTCTCCCAAAAACACGTCCATCCAGCTGCAGGTTAGTGAAGCAATGGCTTAAAATTACGCGAAAAACTCGGGAATGAACGTAAAGAGAGAGTTAAACACTCAGCTATGTGAAAAACGGATCAAAAATATGTTTACTATTCACGTACTTGATGAAAAAAATTTCGGTAGTAATATAGAAATTGCATTAATTGAATTCACAACGAATTAAAAACACATAATCAAATTTTGCAAGCAGGAGAAACACGTCGTTTGGGTTGAATGTCTTATAAGCTGATTGTCGGGAGCATGATTAGAGATGTAGATCGTGGTTAGCGTCTGGCAGGCAAATGAACCAAAAGAGAGGTGAATATGATTTACGCCCTATTACAAAATGACTGTTTCAAATTAAATGAAACAGCTGACATACCCAACGACAGATATTAATGAAATGAAAAACTGTAATATGCCAATAGTATAAGGAACCAACCCGAACTTGAATGAGAATATATTTCAAACAGAAGAATGAACAACTTTTTGGTCTTATTAATAAATAAATTAAGTGTTAACTCACTAAACGAATTACAGAACCTATTTCCTTACAAAAAGAAAACTGTTTACTGTCCTCATGAACTCCCTGGGATAATTAAATTAAACTATTTTAAGGATAAATCATTTTTAACACAATTTCCATCGAAACGTAGGGACACTCGGATCGTAGGAAGAAGGGCTTAAACCCGCAAAGCTTATTACCACAAAGCTTATTTATAAATGAAAAAATCTAGCAATGATTTGAATCCAGACACTTCGTAGGAGAATAAATTATGAAATCAATACTATGTTATATTTTAAAAATTAATATAGATGTACTACATCGAGCAGAATAATGTTAACATAAATACTGTTAAATCTGGGAAATTTACCGCACTTTCATCACAACAGTAGTTGAAACTCTTAGGAACTGTCGTAGACCAACCTCAGAAACGTTCTTCACACGATAAACACTTAAAAAGTTATTAAAAATAACGAACGGACTATATCGGCTTAAAACACGAATAAATTTTCGTGATACAATATTAAATTAAAACTTTGAAAGCGAGAGGTGAAGCACACTCTAGGCTGGATCGAAACTCCGGCAATGCAGAGGGCATACCCCTTTGTTGTGCCACGAGTCCCCACCAAGCATTGTCCCGACCGGTGAAGAGGGACGGTCCAGTGCGAGATTCAATCACAAACTAAAAATTGTAGTAGGGTAGGGAAAAGCGGTTGGTAGTTCTTGCTGGGAATCCCTCGCCTCCGACCCCACAACCCCCAGACCAGAACGTGTCTTCAGGTATTCGCCCCCTCCCCTGCACCCCTCTCTGACCAGCCCAGAAAACATTTTCGGTTAGTTCGAGGACTGCCTGCCACCAGCTAGGTGTACCCTCCCCTCCTTCCTCACCCCAAAACACATCTTTGTCCAACTCGTCGGGGAATGTCCAACTGCCCGACTCCCCCTCAAGACACAAAGTTTGAACTCTTCCGAATGCATTAACCTGTTTGCAAAAACGGTCCCCTGCCCACAAACTTCAAGTGGACAGGTCTGTTTAACTCCCCTCTCCCTCCAGAAAACAAGCTTCTACTTTCGTCTGGCCATTAATCGGTTCAGAAGGGTAGGGTTCTCCCATTCTCGAAGCAGGGGGATTTGTTGCTTGCGCTGGCATCGAAGGAAATTTTTTTTCCAAGTCCCGCTCCTAAAATTATTTCCCTCATCAATAGCAATTAAATCTTACCCGATATTTGAAACCCTAGAAATAATTCCAAGAAATTAATTTTATTCCAAGAAACTTTATGTTTCAAGTATATTTTCCGAATATAATTTTCTAAAATCTCACAGAAATCTAGGAAAGTAAGTTTATTTTCGTACCAGAAATATTTTCGCTCGCTAAATTAGTAAATAAAGGGGAAAAAACAAGTATCATTCGATTTAAGTAATGCACAAGCAAAAGGTCTTTTTTTTTTTTATTACCTTAAAACCAAACATATTTAAATTTTAGATTAATGTAAAACATACATATCAAATCTGTTTCAAATATTTGTCCACAGCAGAGAAACATACGTATTTTATGTGTAGATTTCCTACAATAGCAAAATTTAATTACAACCAAATATTGAATTCAAAAGCTTCCCAGCTAAGAATTTCGACGGCACTATGTACCATAAAATGTGTTTATTTAAAAATATATTTCCCTATAAAATAAATTTCGACGTAATATTAATGAAATAGCATGAATCCAGCCTAAAAATGACGTTCATCAAAACTGGAATGTGTCAAATTTCATGGCATTTTCTATGAAAGGTCTAAATTTAAGCCAATTTAAAGGACAATGGTGGTCGTTTTTTTAACACACGTTTCATTTTTTAAAAACCTTCGAAGCTGTTTATGGTTGTATAAATTATGAGTGTGTTCTAGCAACTGGTTTTTACCGAGCAGTAGTAGTAATTTGTTTTGTATGATAAAATATTTTATTAAAATTAAAAGTTGGTGGACTCGGACTCTCGCTGTTGTAAAACCAGAAGTTAAGCAGGGAACATTCTTATGGCTAGGGTGTTAAGAGCTCTTCTACCTGTCTCTGAAAAGGTATTTTTGTCAGTCCACATTCCCTTTCCATTTCTTGTCTCCACATTGTGTCAAGCTTTGGCCGACGGGGTTTGTCAAGATGGTAAGAATTTCCTCGTTTTGTTTCAGATTCATTCATTGAGACATCCAATTCTCTCAAACACTTTTGTAAATATATTACCCCCTTGGCCCTTCAAATAAATTTTTATAAAAATGTCCTTAATGAATTCCTGGTTTTATAGAGTTGAATTTATAAACCAATATTTTTTTCCCAATGAAGACTAAGGTGAGAAACTTGTATTTCTCGTTAAAGTGAGCAAGCCCCATGTCTACCCGAGAAAGAATATGAACAATAGCTTACCTACACTGCTAGACACCCACTCGTTTCTTGTTTACCAACATTTTTTTCAAACTTATCTTTAGTAATATAAAATTTTATTCACTCATCATTTACAAAACAAGATATGCTATTGCAATTTGTGTCATTTTGTTTGCTTACAACAAATACTTATAATGCTTTTCTACTTTTAAAGGTTTCAGTTTCTAGTATTCGTGAACTAATTTTTTTTATAATACAATTCCTGAAAATTTGTATACATATTGTAGCAAATAGGAATTCCTCATTATCAAAGTTTGTCTTAAAATACATAGGGATAAGCTTGGCAGTTTAGGTATAATTTATTATTTTTCATATCACAATTATTGAATAATGATCGATCCACCTTTAAATGGTTTTGGCGGTTTGTTTAAAAACATATGACTGTAAATTGTGGTTTCTTAGACGAAAATCTTGATTTCACATGCCAAATGACTTATTTTGTAGTTGGTAGAGTTGGGAAAGACACCAGAGCCCATGATATGTATGTAATGTCAAAATTATTCCCTTTTTCAATATATTTTAAAAACTTTACATGCTTGCATGTGTTAGTTTCAATATGTGGCATCAGCCATTCAACACTGATTATACAAATCCTACATCTTCCTCATAATTAGCTGTTTTATATATGGCATTCGAAAGTGTGTTAGCAAATATAATAATTAATTATTGTTTAGCATTTAAAATTATGTGTCTGTAGTATTCAATGATGCCAAAAACCATACTTAAATGTATAACGACATAATATTGTTCACCTGGATGTATTTTTGGTAAATAGCCTCTATCATTACTACACACAGTCATCAGCTCTGTATAAAGATTGTTTACAGTTTGAGAGAGAGCTAGTTTTTTTTTTATCAGGGAAGTAATTCCATCATCTCTTGTCTGATCGATTTCCACTCCATTGAGCAAATTTGAAATTATATCGATTAAATGAAGTATTCCATTTCTTACTATTTTTGTAGTTACTGGATTGCTTGCATCGACTGTTTTTTAGTTATTCCTCTAAGCCTTAAACTTTATTTCGATGGTAATGTGTAAATATCATGATTTCGTATTGAAATCCTTATTTCCGGTGGAAATGTATACAGACCAACTCGGAATAGTTCATACATATGTATTTCAGTATTTATGATCGAATCTCCATAACTGAACGGTTCTTCAAAATTAAGTACATAATACATTTCGATTAAATGTATATCCCAATTCTTTTAAAAACAGTTTTTTGCCTCGGGTTAACTTCACTGGTATCTTATTTGAAGTGAGAGTTTTATGCTTGCTTTTACATCTTTTTATAGTTCCTTTCTTCGAAATATGTTTCTTAGTGACATTCTTCTGAAAAGAACCGCCTACTTTATGTCCATATTTGATGTTATTCGCAATACCCATTATAATTGCAATGCACGCAGAATACAACTGTTTATATACCCTTTTTTAAATGTAAATGAATGGTAATTTCTTTGTTTCTGTAATTTATAAGTTTACCACCTTGATCAATAGTTGTAAGAACTATTTCATCAACACGATTCACTATTACTGGAAGATATATCAATTTGTTCGGTTTTTCAATTATTTTATATCCTGGAGCTACTGCACCCATGAATTTATCTAGTGTATTATTTGTCAGTTTCCCCATTCAAATATGAATCACCTACAATATTAATATTTATACGACATACATTTACCGACAATATATTAACCTGTTTTGATGATTTGTGTAATTCATTAGCGGGATACACTCTCCATTCATAACCTAACATAATTGCAATTGAATTTTCTTCCGATAAATCGATATCGACATTTTTGTACATTGCACTAGTCAAGATATTTTGATTTCCACATAATTGGAAGTATACATCGGCATCACAATCTTGTAGGTTTTTTCACCATTGTTAACCGTAAATAATTGGCTGTGCATATCAATGTATGGTACGCTGTTGTATGTAATGAATTCGATTAGACTTATTTCTCATTCTCCATCTAACTCCGACACAGGGAAAAATATCGCACGCAATTGTGTGGAATTACCGCTTAATGTCAATGTTATTGACATATTACTAATATGCTTAATATGGCACTTACTTATATATCCTATTTATAGAGAAAAAAGTAAACATAGATTTCCACAGTTGATTATATTTGGTAATTGCTCCTTTTTGTAGTTATACCTCAATGGCTTGTTTTTTAAATAACCGTAATTCAATTGGAGGATGTAAATCACCAACATTGTCGCAGTACAATGATTGATACACATTTTTAATTAATGCTACCCAATGTGTTCCTTCAATTTCTTTGGAATCTAAATTAACAATCATACATTCACGGGGATTTGGTTTCTTTGGTAAATCGTCTCTCACATAACCACCTCAGAAATAGGGAGTATCTAGTTTCTTTACAAATACCTTAATATATTTGTTTGTTAATGTACATTTTGGGAGATTATTTACGACTCTCCGTGGGTTTTTTTTTTCGTCCTTGTCCAACTTTATAGGGTTTCAAATACATTTCTTTACCCTTTGATTTGACTGCTCTACTGATTGCCGGAACTCCTCCGATTATCGATCCAAGAGCTGTAATGCTGTAAACAGTAATGGAATTATCCTCCTTTTTTGTTTTTCGTTTGAATTTTCGTTTTAAACCCATAACTTTGACAACAACCCAGGCGCCTAGCTTTAGATGGATTCATCCTCATATTTGCTGCTTTATATGCTAGAATAGCATCCTCTATAAGTCTTCCTTTCAAATAATTTGTTCGATCATAAACTATTACATGTACTTTACAAGCTTTATCCAAAGAGTTTATTCCTTGATAGTTCCATGCCAGACATTTAGCAAGGTTAGTACCGGGTCCACAATAATTATACTTTGGTAAATGTAATTCAAATGGTAATTTATTTTTCAATGTATTCAATACTAATTGTCCTTTTTTGTTATGTTTGGAACGAGCCATTATTTTCAACTGAATGCAAACATTTATATAGTTTTACGTTAGTATGTTGCATTAAACAATACTATATAAATGAAGGTTATAATGCAAAATGTACATCTTCTGGTAATTGTAAATTCAAAAGAAAACGTAATTGTACAGAAACTTTGTGTTCTTCTAACATAAACATACGCTGTATAACAAGCAGTACTTCTTCATGTGTGTTATTATGTCATTGTTGGAAAAACCAAATGTTCTTAAATTTGTTTCACAAAATAATTATAAGGAAAGAAGTTAGGTCCTTGGTTCGATGGAGAGGTTTATCAAAAGCACACGACTTGTGGGTCAAGAATAAAGATCCTAAACGATTGTCATTCAATGTTTGTAAAATTATGATACCAAATAAAAATATTTTAAATCATATTTGATGTGTTAATTTAATAAATCTATTAATGGGGTTTGGATACGTAATTTATTGTTCAATCAATCCGCTTGTTGATTGGATTATAATTTTATTTCATTAACATTTGAGCAGTAATCCATTACATTTGTTTCCTTATAATATTATATTTCTTGTAAAATTGTTTAAGTTAAGTAAACTAAAAAAATTGAATGTCATTATTCCTTTTAACGGGGATAAATGTATAGATTTTCAAGGTGATTTATTTATTCAGTTATATTTTTGCCAGAAAGAAGTCTCTGTGGGGGAGACTGCAGATTTTTTTTACAAACAATATTTATGACAAATAATAGGGATTATTGAACATACGGCATGCAGGGTTGGATTCCAGTGTTACACTTTTATTTCCTTCGTAGCATTAGATTCGCTAATAATAACATCGGAATAAATTAAATTGCTTTTCGGAAAATATCTTCTTAGACTTTTTTTTTTTTATAAAATCTTTCGGTTTTGGTATGTTACGCGATGCGGAAGTTGATCGGTTTCGATAGAAGAGGTGATAAAATAATTTATTGCATTAGCGAAAGTTATTCACAAAAGATAAATTGCAATTCTATAAAGACATTTACGTATCTACGATAGTACCTTTGCTGTTAATGTTGAGGGAATAATTTTTCAGCGGAAATTTATAATAATTATTAGATGGAAATAAACGTTGAGGCACATGAGATGCGAAATGTGAGAATTTTTCAAACATGCCCTGCCACAAAGGCTTGAAGGCTGCTGACCTGCTCCTACCTTGGGGACTAAGGGGAAGGGTGGAGAATAGTTTTTTTCTTTCACACAGCCAGACAGGTCAACGGCAAGGCGAAAGTACAACCTTGCGGGACACAGAGGAACGAGGCAGCTAGGCAGGTCCACTTCAAATTCGTGGGTAGAAAGGAGTTTTGCAAAAAGGTAAAAGCTTTGGAAGAGGACACAATTCGCTGCCCAAGGGTAGGGATGTGAAATTTGTGTTAAAAATCTGGGTAAGTTTATCTCAGAACTAGTTTGCCTTTGTTTAATAAATCTGCTTCCTTCCATGCAGGATTTCATGCGGGCAGTAAACGAGTTTTCATTTTGTATTGAAATAGGTTCTGTAATTAGTTTTGTGAGTTAACATTTAATTAATTTGTGACACCACGAATTTGTTTATTCTATTGCTTTATATGTTTTTTTTTCTGGTCAGTTCCTTATACTTTTGGCATATTACAATTTTTCATTTCATTAATAATCTCCTGTGTGTAAAATCAGCAGTTTTATTTATTCGGAAAATTTATTTGGAAACAGTTATTTTGTAACTGGACGTAAATCGCATTCACCTCTCTTTTAGTTAATTTGCCTGCCAGACGTCAACTGCGATCTACGTCTCTAGTCATGCTTCCAACACTAAGCTTATAAGACATTCGTTAAGCGATCTCCCAACCCAACGGACGTGTTTCTCCTGCTTGTGCGATTTCATTACGTATTTTATTTCTTTCTTAATTTAAGTAGTGTAATTTATATATCTCTACCGAAATTTGTATTATCAAGCACGTGCATCGAAAACATAATTTTGATCTGTTTCTCAGGTAGCTGTGTGTTTAACTCTCTTTTCGTTCATTTCCGAGTTTTTGCGTAATTTCAAGGCTTTGCTTCACTAACATCACAGCAAGACGGACGTGTTTTGGGAGAGGTTCTTGTACAGTTTCCTAAGTGTTTTCATATCCGTTTTTATTGTGGCGTTAAATTTAAGTAATGCATTTTATATATTGCTAGGGACACTTTGGCTTCGTTGTAGGTAGAACTCGTTACTTAATTTCTTTATGATACCTGAAGACTCACATAGTTGTGATCGTGCAGTCTGTCGTAAATTATATTGCTACCATACAGGACGGGTTAGTAAAATCGCGTTGCAGACATATTCATCTCTCTTTTCGGTTAACTGATTTACATTATGTAATGATGTAATCTCTCAGTCGGCTCTCCGATAAAATACTCTAAAAATTATATTACACAATACCTATGTATATCGCTTCCCAACAAAACCACAGCTCAGAACAATGCCAGAGCTCAGAGGGTCAATATCTACCAGAGCCGCACCCCACCCAAAAATTAATATTAAACAATACTTACATATACCTGTTCCTACCACACAACCACCTCATACAACGCCAGAGCTCCGAGGGTGATGACTTACCATATCGCTCTTCAAAAAAAGAAGTAAAATTAAAACTCTTAGTACACATTTGCACAAAACTACGCACAAAAAATTACAACAAAGAATTTTAATGGGAAAACTTTGATCAAATTTCTTTGATCATACTTTATAGCATTAAGATATGATTAATCCTTAAATTGATTCTAAAAATTTGATAATATTACGATCGGATTAAGGATTAATCCAAACAATCAAATATATAATCCAACAATTAATCCCAATTAATTCCAGTTTAAATTTAACAACTACCCCCCCCCCCTCCCGGGACCAACTAATTACGCGATGCGGGACTTGGTGGGTATTCGGCAGAAGGCGTGTTAAAAAACATCAATTATTGCAATAGGGAAGTTTATTCGAATCGTTAAACTGCGTTTACATACGTCTACTATTTAAATGAAAAACATAAGTTATTACTGATTTTTAATAATTTTATAGTTTTTCAATGAACTGTGTGCGAATTTTAATTCAAGTCGTTCGGTTAGTATTCGTACATTAATTCAAGTCGTTCGGTTAGTATTCGTACATTAATTAATTTTGCGATTGCTTTTAATATTCTATGTCTGGATAGTTGAGTGTCTCTGTCTTCCACGCGTTGCGATTCTCAATAAGATCAATGGAAGTTGTGTTAAAAATCATATATTTCAGTGCTTGGAATCCAGGTAAGTTTTTGACTTCATTTTAGGTATAATTCAGAACGCGTATGAATCGTGTGCAAGTTGTTTCCTTCATTTGGAAATCTTTATTTAATTTATTTTTCCGTATTAGCTGGAAGTGTTTGAGTGCAAAATCGTTCCGTATATAATTATATGCGATATGTTGATTTAAATGCAGTGAGTTATTTATTTAAATAAATTTAATTTCCCAGGGAAGTGACATTGTGTATTAATAATTTAAAGCGTGTCATTGGGGCAATTTTTCGTTATCTATGTTTGTTTGCGTAGTTAAAATTTCATTTGAAACATTTAACGTTGAGGGAGAGGTGATTAAACTTTTCGTGAAAAATAACTCGTTAAAACTAGATTCAGAACCTGGAATAAAGAATTTTTATTGATTTGTGACGTAATGTTGAGTAATTTTAATGTCCAGGAGTTTCCGCCATAACATCAGTCTATAGTCAAACGGCGCCGAAGCAGAAGCTGGTTCTGGTTGCTCCCAACAACTCGTTCGGCTTCTAATTCATCGCAAGTGCTACACTGAACTCATTCCTGCATCGACTTCTAAAGGGAACGGACGTGTATCTCATTAAAAACATTTAACATTGTAAGGTACGTGTGTATTCTAAACAGTTATGCTTTGGATTTGTCGCTATTGTGTTGTAGGACTATTGCGATTTAATTCAAGTCATGTAATTTATTCTGTCTTAAATTATATATTTATAGGGAATTTAGATTAACTAGTTGCATTCTTTATAACGCCAGGATAGCTGGGCCAGTATTCACGTGGAAATTGGTTCTGTAATTCCTTTTCGATTACTTAGTGTTGTGATGTTTAATTTATTTGTAGGGAAATAGCTGTTTATATATTGGGGAATATTTTAAGGAAAAACGAAATAATTTTTGAAAATTCGGTCGATTTTGAGGGAGAAAAGTGAAAAAACTAAATTCCAACATGGTGGCCAGATTCACCTGAAGGCAATTTCTTTGTCGGGTGACGCCCGTCGATGGCTGAGGTTGGGGGGGGGGGGGGGAGTTCGTTTTTGCAGCTGGAAAAAATAGGCAATTATTTAGGGAGAAAAAAATGATTTTTGCGTAAACTAATTGATCCCTAAATTGATTTGTGGGTAAAAACAAGTAATTTTGAGAGGGAAAATGGCCAGTAACTCTCCCGCATCATGCTCCTGGCTCCTGTTTATGAACATATAATTCACGTAATACTCATATAGTTCTGTACTTTAGAAAACTGTCGCTAGACACGCAGTTCTCAGATGTTGGTTAGCATCAACTTCTTGAGAAAGACAGCATCAGTTCTAGGATCATGGTGATTTACATCGGTCCCCAGTTGACTGTCCATGTGACCATAGCTGCACTGCAGATCTTGCTCCTCCTTATCAGTTGGCACCGGGACTTCTGCCTCGCCAATGGTGGCATCACCACCAACAGCAAGTCTGGCATCCACAGCTCCAGGAATACACGCTGCTGGGTGGCGTCGACGGTATGTGCAGGTTCGTTTACTGAGATGGAGACAGAAATGTCCGTGGGTACCATCACGAGTGCCTGGCGCCGATGTAGTACTTGGCGATGTCTGGTCGTCTCGCTGGTAGCATTCTTCTTGGGCCCAGGATGCTGTAAACGTTTGTGCCCCGCCTAGGATAGCTCCAACGTACAGCCTGGTGCGTGGATGGTAGCAGGCGTCTGAGCCGAGGCGATGATTTGGTTAATGGTGCAGGGCAGCTGCGTCTGCGACATCATGTGGAATACGACCCAGGCCGATCGTCCCGGACAGTTCAATTGAAACTGCATTGGTTTGTAGACGACTGGATAATGCGCGAAACACCAATGCTGCATGCCGCTAATATCGCAGGTCGCGGTGTAGGTGCGCAGATATCTATCTTCAGCGATGAAACTGTATTCAGTGCTGCCATTTTCTGGCTTGGCATTTACATACCTGTTTCTACGACAGAATGGAGTACTGGTGACGATCAGAGCTTTAGGCGACGACTAAATGAGCGTACTGATGATCAGGTGTGCAACCATATAAAAACCAAAATTCTTTCATAAGTCGGGTGACTTCGTGTCTAGTCGTAACTTGCCTATTCATGGTCCAAGGACGAGGCAAACCATTTACACAACAGATGTGCTTTTCTCCATGCATGTGTCCAGTCAGGTTCTAACCTTACGCAAATATGTCGGTGCTGGTAGTAGTACAGTTTCGCAAGCTTGTGCAGCATAGTACAGCCATACTCGCACTGGGATGATATCAACTTCTTATTTGCACAAGTTGCTAAGATATTTATTCTGCTCAGGACCTGCCACGTAAACCAATCCTTGTAGATACATCATCAGCAAGTCATGCAGCACATTTCCAATCTGATTGTATGAAATCTTGCATTCACTCCACTCTAGTTCTTTGTGGTACTTGGTCGGCCAGTCGTTCTTCTTCTTTCTTATCTCGTCGAGAGTTTCTACTAATAAGGGGAGCGGAAGGAGCACGTGGCGTTTTGCCATCGTCGTCGTGGGTCACTACGACCTCCTTCAGTATGTAGCCACTTTGGCTCTGTAAGTCTTGCAGATTACAGTACATCCTAATAAGAACTGAGGTGATAAGCAGTGATCATCCCATTTATATATGCTTAGCTCACCATGTTCACCAGTCTCGAAAAGCAGCCGTAGCTCACTAGTCTGTAGTACAAAATCAACAAAATCAAACAGTTGGCAGCAATGTTAGCAGGCACACTTCCCTTGGAAATAATTTCTATACTACAACCCACCACACCATTTTTAACTTGCTCGTTTTGTTTTGAGGTGACAAAGACCAGCAATGGCACCAATTTACTGAATCTTTCTGGGCTCATGACAGGGTACAAATCGCGCCTGTAGTAGGAGGCTTGAAACCGAGTATACAGATAATATGGCAATGTAAATCCTTCTTGGTCGAAGACAGTGTTCAAACCCACGTAATTATAGCATTCAATATTCAAAAATATTCTTACATTCTGGACATTTCAGTGGTCGAAGTTCAATTTGTCTACCGAGATGTGTTGCTTGTTTGTTTGATATGCCAGTACGACGTAAGGGGAATTTATATCCTTCAAGAGGTCCTCTCGACCCAGTTATTCCTCATGGCAGATGACAGGACAGGGACCATAATCAAACTCCAACTCCTGAAGGTTGTCAAGGACTTTTCTTTCTTGATGTAGTTTAGTAGCTTCACGCATTCGCAGGTGCTTGGAGTTATGTGGGGATTGAATCACTCCATGTTGGTGAGGGTTACAGCGATGGGCTACGGGTTTTCTCCAACTCCTAACACTGCATGGAGATACGAGGTGGCTAGCATTATCACCAGTTCTTACTTGGCTTATATTATTATCATCCTATAAGCTTAGGAGAAACCAAGTAGCGTCGATAGAGGCATGCTCACCTCGAACTTGCTTTCTAAGAAGATCGCAACTTTGTAGCCATCTTCCATTCCCCAGCCTGCCATTTTTACCATGTCGAGATTGTTTGGCGTGAGCGAGAGGTAGTTTTTCTATGGCGGTGGTTATACCCACATTCTGCATTTCTTCAATAGTAACACCGTTCATTTCGTACATTACGGACTCGAAAAGGTGGAGTATACCATTGCGAACTAACACAGTGGCGGTGGGGTAGGTCACATCCTCTTTGTGTGAGCATATGTCGGATGTGCAGGAATGATTGCATAAACAGAATGTATATATCTTGATGCTGTATCGGGATTCAAACCTCACGCCCGAGGGTGTACGATTTGTTCAGATGTGCCTGGTAGCAATTTAGCTCAAACTTGTCGATATTGTTGTCGAATTCTGCCCACTGAGTCACTTTTAATACAATGTATTTCTTCATGACTCTTCACATTCAACCCAAGGATATGTACAAATATCTTGTTGGCATGTGTTAGCACATCTGTGTCTGGAGCTCTACTGGTCCCAGGTTTGGTGCTGGGCTTGAATTTATGTATTGTACGCCTAGCGAAAAGTAATTCCATCATTTCAAATGCAAGTGAAAAGGGATTTCTTCTTTTCTGAAGTCTATCTGATTGACGATTCACACGAAAACTTTGGGTGTTCTCTTTGCGATTATGGGAATGTAATTCATTCTTTTCGGAACTTCGATCTGTTTATAAACTGGTGGGGCCATCGCCGCGAACTCATTTTAGCATTGACATCACAGCCGCTCACCAAATTACCATTAATGTGTATCATGTTCACTGGAAATGCGTTCACTGTTGGCAACAATGCGTTCATTTCGCGCGCTTCGTAGATTCGCTTCTAAACGTCAGCATTTCCCCGATGGTATCCTCATCGGTGAAATCGATATTGGCATTGCTAAACAATTTATGCTTTCAGCATGTTTGGGTTACTGCACAGTTCGAAAGTCACATCCGATGTCATATATTTCTTAATGGAATATGTAATGTCCTTCAGTTCATACGTACTAGTGGGAATGCTGATTTACTTCATGTCTCCTAGCACTACATAATTGAATGTAGAATTCACATTTTCTTCTTTGTTGGATATGGAGTTGTAAGTCTGAAAATCCGTAAGTCCGATGACCCACTCACCATCCAGCTCCAAGGGCAGGTAAAACGTCGCCCACAGCTCCGATGTATTACCACTTAGAATGATCGACATCGACGTACTGACTGGAGAATATAGGTGAAAATACCTTTTATCTAAAAGATTAACGAACAATTGTTCGCTTTCCATTAATTTTTATTCAACCGCACCAGAATGTAAAGACACAAGTGTCCGCAGTTCCATGTGTGCTCCATCTGCTCCATCTCGTAGTTGTAAGTCAGTTTCCAATGTTTCAGGTATAGTCGCAATTCGGGTGGAGGATACAATTTCCCAGAACTCTCATAGTATATCACACAATCGCCAAATTTGACATAAGATACCCAGTGGTTGCCAAGCCTAGCTTTTGTGTTCAGATTAATTATGGAGCATTCTCCTCTCATGTGTTTAGAAGGCAAATCATCTCTCGTAAACACTCCTCTAAAATTAGGTTTTTTTAATTTGTGTGCAAGCTGTTCGAAATCTGCATTAGTGACCGGTCGTTTTGTTAGAGATTTCACTATCGCCTCCTCCTGTTGTGAACCTTATTCTTTCTCGCGCCGCTTCCTCGGTAGGGCCGTCAATTGTATAGACCTTGGTGGCCTTTTTAACCAATATAATAGCTTCCAGTTTACAGTTTTTGTGTCGATTTTTTCATTTGCTTGCATTCGTTCGAGGCTCGTTTCACCCCACAACAATATGCATGATTGATCAAGCAATACTCCATAGCACCGATTGCAGTTATCAAGGCAGAAAGGAATCCTTCCATACTATTCTTTTTTCTCATCTTTGAACTTCATCTCGCTTTCTTCTCCTCCATGCTCATCTTCATGTTGGCTTTCATGTTGAAAATTTCCTACACAGCAATTTTTTCACCGAGTCTGGTATCTGACGATTTTTTTATCTCACTGGCCTTCTGTAAAAGTATCTTGCTTCCTGGTGCCAGGTTTTCAGATCGTTGTGCTGGGAATAAGCGATATCGTGCCACTTGCACGCCTTGTCCAGTGCGTTCATGCCCGTATCACCACATGTCAAACCTGTAAGCTAGCTTGGTTACTAGCCTGCAGAACCTGTATTCGGTAATATGCAACTCGAAAAGTAGGTTTTTCATCAGCGTATCGACGATCCCGCTTCCAGATTTGCTCTTTCTTCTACAAGTCATCACGAGCTACTATGCTACAAATTGATATTCACCCGAACTTTATATTTTTAGTTTCAGTGCCATTTTAGATTTGGAACAATACATATTCAAAGATGTCATTTCCATGGAAACTCTGCCAGATGCAGTTTAATCGGAGTGATTGAAGAGACATTCTAAAATGTATTTAATGCCATCAATAAGCTTATTTATTTTACCTCCTCCTCTAATGTATTATATAAAACAAGCAGAAAAACAGTTTACATATCGTCAAGCAAGATGTTACTCTACCCATACGCATTCATGCTGAAGATGAATCTATCTCCCACGAATGGCGACTTTGAAGCATATTTCTGAATACAGAAATGTGAGTATAGAAAACAGAAATAAAAATTACAGTAAATGTGTTGTATCATCACAGAACTATTACATTGTGGGAATACATGTGTCCTACTGAGCCTGCTGGAAGAGAGAATGGCATTTTGTTAGAAAATATGTAACTGTACTTCAAATTAATCCAGCAACCGAAATAATAATGACTGGCGTGAGTACCGCAATATGTGGATGGTGTGTGTTATTTCCCTTGCAGTGATAATGAAGCAGTTGTGCCACCGATTGAAGAACTACCAAACTCGACATTTGCTTTGATGACATTGCCTGCGAGAAACAAACCTGTATACAGGAGTACTTTAGCATGGGACGGCACACGAACGTGGACTGCGTGTACCTTGGACAGACTTATTCATGCATAACCAAATAACTGCTTCGCGATATTGCTAATGTATACGACATTAATATGGCCATGGCATTATCAGATATCAAGATCCTGTGTACCTTATACTGGAACGAGGAGTACAAATTTTTGGTAATTGTAAAACACTGGCCTTTATATACTGGCAGTTACATGCGTTGCTTCGATCAGTTTATAGTTTAAGACACTGACCATGAGTAACAATACAATTTCCAAGTTCAGATAAGGTTTACACTCCGATGATGATGATGTAAATGCGCAAATGGAAATTCGCATCAGCACTGTTTGCAGGGGCAAGTCGCTTCTTGCGCAAAAGATCGTGAGCACGAAATAAAGCTGTGGTGTAAGATTTGGTGGCTATAGTCCTACATATATGGGTGTGGAGGCATGGATAATATACCTGATCATCATGTCGAATGCACAGAGACGGGAATATCTTGTCTCTTATAAATATGATAATGTCCAAACTGGCTGCCAAAGCCGATGTTGCAAGTCATAGCAAGGAAATTGCTGGATGAGTGCATCGAACTACTGTAAAGGATCTAAAATTCACTTTCCTCAACTCGAGAGCGAATGTGTGGATATACCTGTGTAGTTGTGTGTTCATTCCATTCTATGAATGATGGACACTAAACCGAACTAACAACTGAGCTGCAGTAAGCCATCGAAGACGTTTGTGCGAAATATCTACTGGCAAAAAGTTACAAATTGGCTATCGAGAATCGAAGGTAGGAGGCTTACAATCCGATAACCAGCAGTCTCGACAAACTTGGTCGACAATGCCAGGGGGAAGCTTTGCCTCGTCCGGATATCAAACATGAAATCAAGTTGTAAGGACTGACCCCAATGCATAAACGGAAAAGAAGACCAGAAATGCCCGAATCGGAAGGTGGCATCACTAGCGACAAATATGATCTGCCCCTGATCGATTTGCTGCATGTGCGGGAACAGAGACGAATACGAAAGTGTGTATCCGAGGCCTGCCCGCTGGCCGGGTACTGCATCACTTCCTACTCCGATCGGAATAGCGACAAGATGTACAGCCTACCACACCACGACGAAAAATGGTTTCTTGGAAACAAGGAATTAATGTTTTTTTTCAGGTGATGTAATGTAGATCGGCAAGCACAAGGTGAAAATGACATATTGACTGCGCAAAGTTTTGTTTCATAGGCGTCCCTGACACTATACTGAATCATATTTACACAAGTACCTTCCCCTGCTACAGTCCAGCCGTGCTCATTATACGAACGATAACCCCTAAGCGCGACGATTTAAGGACACGTACCATGCGAAATTCCGGATTATCGTATGACAATTTCCACGATTGGCCGAAGCTATTGGCTCGCGTCTGCTGTTGCAGAAGATCGACGCCAAGTCAAAGATAAACTACATGTTTTGGGACAATCTGAACGAACTCTTCGATATACTATAACTACTGGTCGCTTCACAGTCTACGGGCAAACGGTCCCACACCAACGAGATTATATCCATCATCGAAGAACACGTCGAAGCTGGACATGTTGTGCTATGGTGAAATATGCTATTTTTGGGTGAATTGCACAGGTCGGCCAGAAGGATTTATCCTCGGAGAAAGTACGTCATGAAATAGCTGGACGATACTTTCCAATCTGACCTGATCGAAATACAAGACTTTTCTCGTAGGAATAAAGGCCACCCCTATATTTTGACCGTAATATAGACGTTTTCTGAGTATGTCTGAGACAGGAAACTCAAGTCGAAGAATGCACGTGACGTCACCAAACCATGACGGATGTGTTGAGAGAAGGAGGCAAACCGAAAACTCTACACGCCGACAATAGGAATGATTAATTTAATAAAACTTTATATACGTTGATGAGAAGGTACGACAACAATCACTCTTCCACGTACTCGGGATTCAAGGCTAGCATCGTCGAGCTTTTTCACCGGACTGTAAAAGCAAAATTGTGGTGACATTTCATGGCAAACAGAAACTAAAAGTGGTTAGAGCTACTGCCGAAACTCGTTTGCAAGTATATTTATACTGTTTATTCTACCACTCACATGAAGTCTAAATATGTCTATGACGATTTCCTTCATTGGTCCGTTTATGATATTCTCATGAGGAGGGACCTGCACGAGCCTAAAGCCAAGGTCCATGACCTGGTACACATCTCCAAACAGCGTAGCATTTGCCACAAGGCCTATAGTCACAACTGTTCGGCAGAATTGTACAAGGTAGTTCGCATACGACATTGGTATTCGCGCATGTACTACCTGGAGGACCTACGAGGTGAACCCATCGTCGGAGGCTTTTACATAGAGGAGATCCAGCTTGCAACTTTTCCCGAAGTTTATTTGGTGGAAAAGGTACTGAACAATGTAATGGTCATGCATATGTGAGGTCGATGAGCAAAACATTCTGAAATCGGGCTTACCAATAATGTTTTTAAAGTGGTTATAATGGAATTTTTTTAATAAATGTCTGTTTACCTCACTTTCATTCATTTTTTTTGCCTGTCCTTATACCCATTACTGAGTTGGAGACAGCTAGATCTGTGCGGGTGTGTACCTGCAAAATACAGGGATCTATATATTAGTGAAGAGATAAATTGGATAACTGATCAATTTACAGCTTGATGCTTTATTGAATGACATAATATAATTTGTGTGTGAATATAAATAAATACAAAGAGTAATTTGATCAATGTAATGTGAACGATAAATTATATATATATACATATATATATATATATATATATATATATATATATATATATATATATATATATATATATATATATATATATATATATATATATATATATATGGAAATATATATATATGGATATATATATCCTCTGAAATACTCTTTAATGCGGATGTTTGAGAATCTGCTTTAAGTCAAATTTACGTGGGTGCATATAGTAGGAGGGCTATAGTATAAGGCCTTACTTGGGTTGTATAGAACCTACTGAGTTCTACATGGTCAACGAATAAAATGTGGGGAATATTTTTGATGCAAGGGTTTAGGCCAGTCATATTTGTGGAAATAAAAGCACATACAGGTTTGGTGTAGTAATGTAACAAGGCTTGTATTTGGTATCGGTCAACATGACAAGTGCAGTAATAACACACAATGTCAGACTAAAAAATATTATATTCGTATGAAAACATTCGATATTGCTCGCTATTTAAACTTTCTTTGCGTAACATTTTCAGTACATACCAGTTTTGAATATACTTATGGTACATGGGTTATTTTAAGAAATAATTTTTTTTTACATGTATATATTTAATCGCATTTTTTACAAAAAAAAATTAACTTAATACATCAGTTAAGTTTTATTTTAATACTTTTCGTACACATGAAATCGACATATCAGAGTATATTGATGTTTTGAAGGGAACAGCATCACCTTCTTTATGGGTAAACAGGGAAGTCCCACAGGGTGGAACAGCTCCTGGTACATGTCATAGGAGGTGGAGTCACTGCTAGCATATTTTCTGCTATAATACATAGGCTGTGGTTAATAGTGCATTAACAAACATTCTGCATTATTTATAATTTCCAGCTTGAAAGGATATGGATACTTTTGGGGAAGATCTAGCTGGTCGAAGCATTTTTTGCCTATATATGGAGCATAAAATTGATGCATGTGGTTTATCCATTGTTGGTAAACGACCAAGTATGTATTTCTTTGTACTTCTGTAATCATGTTTACCATCGCATGGTTACGTGTACCTGATGTCCTGGAGGACTCCAGGCATCGTATAAGACGGTGCTAGCTTCGGAGCACAGAGATGAACAGCACAATTACTTTATTCGCACACGAAGCTGGATACCACCCCAGATGTGATGGTGAAAATGCATTCCACTGTAGATGGAAATGTACTTTCTCACTACAAATTTCAAAGTATATCGAGCTGTAGATATAACTACATTAATTTTTTTAAAGTAGTACCATACTGCACACAATGTAAGCCTTCACTCACATAGTCGTAGCATGTGCAGGGCTAACGAATTGGTGCTAATAAGATAAGGCAACTGCAACACTTCTTTATCTTCCTCGCAGTCTTCAGAAAATGGTTCGGCACCATCGTATCCAGGGTCCATGGTGTCTGGGCTGGCTTACTACTGGACTGGTTGACTGTGACTGACCACAGACTAATCAGAAGAAAACTGGTTGCAGTCTGATGCTCAGAGTACAAAAGCAGCATACACATCGCAGGTAAGTGGGGTGCACACAGTGTCCAAAGTTGCTCTGCTATGGTTCAAAATGGCAGTGTGACATACTCAGTTGCAATGCTCTGATCGCCAAGTAATCTTTTCGCTTTCTGGTCTTCTGAGTTGATATACAATTTTGCTATTTCCCAAAACTTGACACAAGCATTATTCTTTTGCTTGACTCATCAGCTGACTGGTAGTGCAGGGTAGCTTCGGGTCTGGCCATATGTGGTACACTAAGCAGGTAATAAAGCAGCATGGAACTGGAAATAAGTGGAATAAAACTATTTTCTTCATTCATGCTGACCCAATTTTCAAATCTGTTGCAGGCTTGTACTTGCTCTGGGGTCCAGCTGGCTTGGAATGCATGCTAACGGTGGCCCACAGTAACATCGGAGTAAATAGCTGCACCTTCAGGTCGGAACTACACAGACATGATGTGATGAAACTAATTCTATGAGCCTTCCCTCCAATTTTATATCACCTTCCCTCTCTCCACCATATTTCCCACACCGTGACCATTCTTGATGGGTCAGTGCTTGCTCGTTAAGCTTGCTAACCCATTCTAATGAGTTACCTCCAGTTACCAGACACCATGCAGGTGCAATCCTGTGAAATTTCTAACACCACTGTTCCCACTCATTTTGACTGAGGCTATTTGACACTATGCAGATTGTAAATACGACCTCGAAGCACGTACACATTCAGTTACCAGACGGAGTACATGTGCAAGCCTGTCAAAATGCTTACACTGCTATGTGCTGAGTTAGGCTATCTGAAACTATGCAGATTGTGAAAAGGATGTGAAAATACGCACACGCAGGTGCAGATCTGCTAACACTGCTCTTGCCATTTTTAACTTTGACGAGGTCAGCTGCCCTGCTTATGCTATACAATTGTAGTGTTGCCAGTCCCCAAGTCCTGTATAAAATGGGTAGGGCAAAGCTGTATTTAGTTGAAACAAGACACTGGTTTTTGCAATCGATACAAGAGACTTATAAGATAGGCATTTACATAACGGATCCAGTTGAAATCTAGCAAAGGTTCGCGCAATATATCTGACAACTGAACACCTGAGCTCTATGATTTGTCGAGTGAATAGAAGGTGTTTGACGAATCATTGAGTGATAAAGAAATGTATAACCTAAACACCGACGAGGAGGTGTCTTCTCTCCTGCTGCTGAAGAAGGAAAGCGAAACGGAGGTGACAGATGGGTCTCCTGCTGGGCCTTCGTTGTCACTTGGTCTCAGCCCTATACCTTGCAGCGAATATACCATCAACTCGGAGCCTAGCTTACCAGAGGCGCTCGATGATGAGGAGCAACCAATCCAAGAGATTTTGTAAGTGGCGAATGTCTTCAGAGAAGAAGTTGCTGAGGATCCTGCCATAAAAAAAGCGTAGGGTGTGGTACCTCTCCCATGACCTCGCATAACTTCGAAGTCTGCGAGAGGAAGTTGGTGATCTACATATTACCATCAACCAAGGCTGAAAATATGTATATATTTTTGGAAAAATAAAAAATTACTTTTATAAATAAATAAAAATACACTCATAAAGGTTTTAAGAAACCTTAAATATGGGAGTAGAAAAAAGTTTCTACATGATGTAACTAAATAAGAAAAATCTATTCTAAGTTGTTACTTTGTCTGGCGATGACTATAGTGTAGTGGTTAAGTGAAGTGGATGTCAAGTAAAAATGACAAATTAGTTACTAAATGAAAAAATATCCAGTCTCTTATATAAGGTGAAAGACACTCAACGTCCTAAACATATGTGTGTGGAGCTCATATGAGAGATGTCCACTCTAGTGGACAGCGAAGGTGACTGCAAGTCCTGTATGAGGGATATGTTAAGTTCGGTTAGGTTGGTTTTTTTCTGAACTGTTATCTATGATTAAGGGATGGTGTAAGCAAATAGGAGTGTGGGTAATAATTACAACTCCTAGCATGTATTTCATACTGTGATGTAATATTTAATGTTCAACATAGGGTGTAACATTTTTCTAAGTTCAGTGTTGGTAATAAAGTCCCTACAGGTACATAAAATTATGATATACTTAAAAAATTGTATTTAAGTCAAATCTGAGTAATAAAAATACTTCCAATAAATTTAGTACAGTCCAAAAAACTTAATAAATAACTATGGATATATGAAAAGATTCTTAAATAGTAGTTATGTCTATATGAAAAAAAATCTTATTCATATGTATGACTGTATAAAAAAAATTTATTTCATGTCTGTAATTATTTGAAAAAAAAATGTAATGTAAAACTTAAAAATATACTGAAAATAATTACTTAAATAGTAAAATGTAAATAAAGTCCACATACACCAGCTATATACTTCTTACAAACCCTTTTTCCAGCATATGTCCCTATAGCCAATTGGTCTAAGGCATCAGTGGCGACCCAAGGTTCGGCAGTTCAATCTTGCACTCCTCCAGGTGGTATTTTGAGCTCTAAACAAAAGCAGCAACCCTACTGGCCAAGTCCATAAAGAAATATGGTAGCAACAGCTAATGTAGACAAATATGGCAGTCGAACGAAAGCTACTAATTACCGAGCAAGAGGGACACCAGCTCCCTTGCAGCCAGTTCAAAAACCAAGATGGCAGTTGGATTAAGTTAGGAACAAAAACCAAGATGGCGGACAGAAAAAAATGACAAACGAATGTGATAGACAAGAGCGAAAGAGAGAGAAATAAAGAGAGAAATAGAGAGAACGAGATAGAATGAAATGAATGAGAGAATTAAATAGAGACAGGGGGAAAGGGAAATACAGAAAGAGAAAAACAGAGAAAGGGAGAAAGGTCAAAAAGAAAGAGAAAGGAAAGAGAGAAAGATAAAAAATGAGATAAAGTGAAAAAAATAGAAGCACCCGGAGAAAACCCTCAGAATGATAGAACATTAAAAACAAAACGATAGAGCATGAAGTACAAAAGCAAAATTGCAGTACCAAGATGGCAGCATACTGACTACCAAGATGGTGGGTTTAACATGGTGATTTACTACCTACAAATATGGTGGCATACTGCCTGCAAATATAGGAGAATCCAAGATGGTGGTCGCATTACCAGATTAACAGAGCAGGAAGTCCAGAATCCACGATGGCGCCGAAGCTTTCCAAGCTACTTCCCTACCATATAGCGCCAAAGGGAACTAAACCCTACTACTATCACCCGCCACCTAAAATCCATTCTATTAGACCGTATCGGTTAAACTGAACAGCTCCCTTCTTACCACCCCTTACAACAAAACCATCATCCAAACAGTCCTATGAAATATTCCGGCGAATAAGTCTGATTAACCATTCCATCATGTAATAGCGAGCACACAGCTAAATAATACTATCAATCCATATATACAGCATCGCCAGCGAACCAACCTCAACGAAATATCATGTCAATGGATCATACCAACAGACCAGCAAATGAAAGGTTCTAGCAGCAAACAATATAACAATCAATACTCGCAGACCATATCACACCACACTGATCATTTACATAAAGCCGCGTACGCACAGTGCGAGGAAGTACGGCTTTCGACACACTGCCTCGCACTGTGAGTACCTAGTACGGTAGTCCCGAGGCATGCACAGAGCACGTACGTGGACATCTGTGGGTTTGTAGGTAAAACGGTCGTGCTTAAAGGCGCCTCAGTACGAGCAATGCGGTACATGTGGATGGGTAGTGTTTGCCCCGCTCCGCACTTCGCACGCATCATGGATGACAACCCAATTTTTAAGTAAAGTGATACTACTTTATGGAGGTAATCGATTGTTGTGGAATGCAAAAAGTGAGGATTATTACAAGAAAATTAAAGGGAAGATGCATGGCATAAAATGCATGCGCATGTAGGAAAAAAAAAAACACTATTTTCCCTCTTTGCATCATACAAACGTCCACGAAAATAAAAGTAAACTTACTGGACCAGGAATGTATTTATTTTTATTTCATTGTACTAAATGCTGCGATATATTTACAGAGTAGAACAGAGGTAATTCGAAATAGGAGGTATCTTGAGTTTGATAAAGATATTTTTGACGTATTTTTAATTCAAATAAAATGAATTTCATTCTAATTTCAGGAGTAAGCACTTATGCTTAAAATTAATTTTATCTACTAGTCTGTTCACTATTTATTATTTATTTTTCAGGTGTGGACGACATACACTGCAAAATGGTTAACATTGGTTTAAATTTCTTACGAATAAGAACATACCAAGCGGCACTCCATATACCATGATTGATGTAAATACACTAGCTCCTTACTTTGTCGCCTGACTTTGTTGCCTGTGTTAGCCAAATGTATTGATACATGCTTTAATAATTAGATTGTAAAGGAATGGCATCATTGTTAAAAAAATATACATTTTGCTAAATGTTGACGTATATGTTTTGCTGCGTTACTTAATCGTCTTAGTGAGTTTCCGATAGGCTGCAGTGCATTGGGATCTTAGTTATTCTAGCACGTGTCTGGAATTAGCTGTAATTTTGGTTCTCTATCAAATTTCCCCGCAGGCTTATAAACAGTCTTCATTGAATCAGACTATTTATAAAAAAATATGTAAATATGCATCTGTTACAACCAAAGAAAGCAAAGAAGTTTATTTTAACATTATTGTTATTCTAAGAAATCGAAACACCAAACACATTACACCCAACGTATTTCCGACAACGCGGCGAGCTCTGGATATGCGATAATTAAATAGTTTTTCATTCGAATAACTTGGCGGTGTTAGCCTGAACGGGTTCATGATATAACCATTTAATTAAAATGATCTGCCAATATCATACATGGAACTTCTATAGCGTACGGAAATTTTAGTAATTGAGGTTGTGGTACAATAAGTTGTCCATTTTATAATTTCCTATACAATTGTGTGTTTCTGAAGACAATTCCATCAGAAATTCTTCCGCGGCATCCAACTTATACATATAGGAAAGTGCAATTAGCGTCTACCAAAACTCAAGTATTATACTGAAAAAATTCTTATAATTATGGCATTCAGTTCCACTGGGCCATGGTGCCTGTATGCGTGCGGGAGATTCCATATCTTTAAAAATCTTAACTAACTTCTAACCGCGCTTCTTCTGAAGAGGGTAACCGGAAATAATGGCGGGAGAGAAATTATTATATGTTGAGAACACGGAAAAAATTTCTAGTGAAAGTCAAGATGATTATTTAGAAAATACATATTTTACGCCACACAATATGACGAAGTCACCACAGTCTACATTAAAGAGTTTGTAGAATAAAACTGCAAAAGAGTGACACCAAAAATAACGAAGATACACTATGTAACTGATGATAAAAATAATGAAGCTATGCTACAGAACGCATACAGACAACGGAATCGGTCAGCACCAATCCTTACGAATCATTTGGAACCCATGTACCGAATGACCTGCGAAAATATGAAAGGCAAACTTTACTTTATGTAAAATAAGCCATTTAGGACGTCTTGTTTCAAGCAGATACACGACTGTTTTATCCCACTCATCATTACCACTACACTTCTAGCTATTATTATTCCAATGGTTCATCGTGGTCAAGTTCATATGTGCCTTCTTCTCCCCTGTACACTGTACTCCAACGCCCAAAACACCTTCGTGTCAAGAAACTTCTCACCTCTTTCTACAAGTGAACAATTTCCAGCTTCATCCTCAAATAATATAACATATGGCATTGATACTGAGATTGGTGATGGCGATGAGAACACATTGAGTACTATATTCAGTGACACTGACTACGAAATTTCAACGGTGTGTTTTTTTTTATCATATTGTATAACTTGTGTATTAATCACCAGTTGCTAAGAGCTTTAAAGTAACAAGTAATCTTTCTTTGATGGCGATAGCGTTTCGCATATATGTGTCTTTCTTTTTCGGGATATGGTCAGTTATTTTCAACACATGTTCAAAGTCTTCAGTGGCCATACACACCAAATTTTTGTTATTTTATTCGCATGTTATGTCTCTGAAAAGTTTGTTTCCGTATTCACGATTTTGCTGGTAAAGTTTTTTACCCACCATCGAGGGTGACGTTTTGCTTTCCATTTCTGTACACCGAAAATCACAATAAACTCAACAGCAGCGGCAATCTACACGTTTCGTCGTGATGGAGCCACGCTCTGCACAGCTGTTTGCGATGATTTGCGTTGATCGCCCCGAGCATGCGGCGATGTGATTATTTTGTGACACGTGCCTCAAGCCACACCGTGCACAGCACACTGCCTCGCATTTTCAAAACCCTTGTCATCAAACAATTACAGCAAAACCAACAAACCATATAGACAAATCAAATCAACCATCGAACCAAAATATTACAACTAAAAATATTAACTTAACATATGAACATATCATTCCATCAAACTAAACCCACCACTAATACTATCAGAACAAACCTATAAACAATTCCTATGAAAAATACTACAACCAAATACTTGTAAATTATGTCATAATGCCATACAAATGAGATGAACAAACCACTCAGAGATACAAGCACGACCATATTATGAAACCATTTCGACCAATAATACTAAAGTTTTGCGGGTGGTATATGTTAGTAGGTCTATTATTAATCGATATTTTCTCATGATATAGTCATGCTTATTTTTCTTTTGTTTATTCATCTGATGTGTATGACATGATATAATTGCCAAGTATTTGGTTCTAATAGTTTTATAGGAATGGGGTTAATTTAAAGAGCGATTACCAGATATGTAATTGTTATATTACCAGATAAGGATGGTATGTTAGATTGTGTTATTTCATAGGACAACTTTGGTGCTGTGTTTTTGGTATTTAGCTCGAAATGATTTTGTGATAACGTCTGCTCGTATGATTCGCTAGTAGGGTATATGCATGGTCAATTTCTGCAAAAACTTAAATATTTTATGTGAAGTATAGTATATGTATGCATATTTACTTATGTATGTGGGTTTGTCTGTATGCAAATACATATTTCATCTGTTCAACAGTAACCTACTTACTTTTAAATGTAATAAAATGTTTCTTACATATATAAGCGAAAATATAAAATATATATTTCGAAATAACTTTTGTATGCTTCCACAATGAATACCAAAAATATATTTGTTAAATTGAATAGTACATATAATAAACGTTACGATTATTGTGTGTTTGGTTAAAAAACATATCTGAGTGTGTTTTTTACAGATGAGGAACTCCCGAACATATAACTCTGAAAAATAAATGAATGCAGTAAAAAGTAGAGTACCTATTATTTAGAGCGTATGCTCTCTACTATACGTCATGGATGTGTATCGCTATGATGTCAAAATGCGAATAGTAATATTGCTTTCTTTATTTGTTGTATGCAGATATCTGTTTCCCTGCATAAGAGTTGGACAGAAATACTTGAAGGATTCTTCAACTTCCATCTATCTTCACTGCATACTACTTTATCAAATATTAATGTTGCGTTCAAAACAGATATTAAATTATAATCACTTGCAATAGTTTTGGGCTGGGAATTCTTTGAATTGAGAGTATGGGGTTTTGTTATGTGCTGATCTTAAACCATTTTAACAAATGTATGTTTGAGCATTGTTTTTCTTTTATATATGTTTGTTTACGTCGGAGGATAGGTGTGGCACTAGTGATTTTCAGTATGCACTCTCACGATTATTTCCTGTGATATAGGCGAGATATGAACGGTTGTGTATATTAACAGGGAATATTTTCTTACACTCACATCGGATTTTCTAGATAAGTCTTATCGCTACGGATAAACGATCGAAAATTTGTATGATAAATCAACCAATATGGTGTGTTTTTGGTAGGAATGTAGTGGTTTGATCACTGCCCGCAAAACTGTTGACATTATATTCCTGTGTGATGATAGAGGTAGGGATTGCTGGAGCGATAAGTTAGGTTGATGGTTTTTTAATTAAATTACACACTTATCTATTTCACATTGATATAAGGAGGGAATGTTTGCGAGAGGGTTTATGCTCAGATCGCACTTTGATAAAGGTTTGTTTAAGCAAATAGGTATATGTCGTTGGATGAACATTATATCATATCCCTTTGCGAGATAGGATTTGGATAGCTATATTTTCAATGGTAAATATATGTTTTAGTGGAGATATTTCGCTCCTCACCTTTTATATATAAATAGTAATTTATTTTGCGATCTTGCTCAAATTTTTTTATTTATTTTTTAATTCAAAATTAATGGTTAGAGTTTATTATTTTTTATGAGTTCTATGAGTAGTGGTTTATTCCCTGATACAGTTATGTGGTAACTGGCTCTATTTCTCTCTGATAGTGATATGTGTGTATGATTTGGTGAAGCGATGTGCAATTCTTGTTTGTTTTAACTCTCTTCTTTAGTTATATGTGCATATAGGAGTAATGTAGGTTAATCGCAGGGTTTCGATATCGAGAACATTAGAGATTTTGGCAGTTGTTAAGTGACAAAGAAACCGGTAAAGAATCGGGTGTGATGTGTATACATCTCGGCATTCAGCTTGAGTGATTTCCGGAAAGCAATTGGGGAAATTTAAATCTGAACGTGGTGGTTGTAATTCGAACATACATCCTCCCGAATACGCATTTTATTGCAGTATTTTCCCCTTTACCACCTTGCATGTTAGGCGAGTATGTCATAACAATTGTTTATTTCTTGTATGTAGGTTGTTTATTGAAAGTTTTTTATAAGGTTTTATATAAATAAATGTTTTTGCCAACTTACAGGTACTTCCTGTCTTAATAGTTTCATTTTCTAGGATTAATTTTCTTATATATGTCAGAAGTAGGGGCGCAATGTTCCGAAAATAGTCGTGTTAGAGTTGCCTAAGTGCCATTTCACAAACGTGAGGTTAGGATCGGTGGGACACCTCCCCCTTCCCCAAAATCAACCCTTTACCCTGCACCCCATCCCTACCCACGCCAAACTACTAAAGGTGTGTTGTGATTTGCTGTACCCACTCCCCCTCCCCCCGCCACCTGCTGTAAGGTGTGCTGTGACTGGCTTGTGTTACCACTACTTTCTCCTGAGGTGTTCTATTTGGTGAGGGAAGGGATAAGTGATGTTAGGTTCTGTCATTTGTGGGGAGGAACATAGGTCTTCAACCGTCGGAGTCCAGACCACAACTGAGCTCAGGAGCGGCATTGATTTTCACCCTTCGGAGTCTAACGATGGAGTGAGGTGGGGGAATGTATTTTATCAAATAGTTGGTGAGGGGAGGGAAGGGATGGAGTGAGCAGAGGAGATCCATCCAGCTCGGTATCTGACGACGCAATGAGGTGGGGGGAGCACTCGCGACTAATTGGTGGAATGGATGTAACTAAATTTTTGTTGAGGGATATGTGAGGTTAGGTTCTATCATTGGTGGGAGCGACATAAGTCTTTACGTGTCGTTGTCCGACACGAAACTGAGAGGTCGGAATTGTCTATTATAATAATAGTGAAACAAACAAAACAATTCGAACTGAACAAACACCACATTAAGTGAGCAAAATGACTTACCAATGAAACATACTATATTGCAATAACTTCCCCAAAGACATATACCAACCCCTTATCAATAGTCAAAAACGCATTATTGACCGCAAGGAACGAATTGCCACTTACTATATCACAAATATTTTCCAATGAAATTTCAAATCCAGAAACTGTTGTCAAAAATGCAAGATTAAATATAAACACTAGCAACGAATTACTACTTACCATATCGCAACGATTTTCCAATGAAATTATAAATCCCAAAACAATTGTCAAAATGCATTATCAAATATTAAACAGGAGAAACGAATTACCCCTGAAACATACCATATCGAAACGAATTCCCAAACAAAATTACAAATTACATTTATTGTCAAATACACAACATTAAATATTAACGTCAAGAAACGAATTACCACTAACCAAATCACAATGATATTAAAATAAAATTACAAACACCGAAAAATTCTCAAAAATGCACATTTACCACAAGAAACGAATTGCCACTTACCATATCGCAAAAGTACTCCAATGAAACTACAAACCCCGAAACAAATGTACAAAACGCTCATTAATATTAAACACGAGATATCACCCCTTACAAAACAACGCATTACCATTACCACATCGCAACTATATATAAAATAAACTGCAAACCACGAAACATAAAATATTATTAAATAAACATTAACCACGAGAAACGAGATATTACTTACTAATCAAGTACGCAGAAAGATTTCAACAACTATCGCGACTAATTACAACATAGCACTACCGACTAGAAACTGCGTTTAGCCAAACACGTATTTGAATGTTTAATATAAGTTAAATTTCCTTTATAAAATCTCGTAGAATATGTTCCGTCCTGTATAATACGTTTAAAATATTTCCCAAATTCAAATTTTTTAAAACCTGTTTTAATTACATGCAGACGAATATGTTACTATAAACGGAACTCAAATCAACAACTAGCATTACTAATTAAAAAAGTTAATTACCTAGGATTTAAGTACAACACAGCACAGCCGATTTCAGACTGCGTGTATCAAAACACGTATTTGAAAGTTTAGTAAAAGTTAAATTTACTTTATAATATTCCTTAGATTATATCCAGAAACAATTTTGAATAAAACTAACATGTTAGTATCAACACAAGAACACACGTATGCATACCACCAGCCTAACGTGAATGCCTGTCGGCCCTCGAATCGCATCTGCCTAGTCGCTGTTCCTGCCTTTCTCACGTCGTGCACCATGCCGCTATCAGCTCTCACACACTCGTTCCATCACCACATGCCATTTGTATTTTAAAATCACAATCATAAACAGTAATTGTGGTTCGTAAATGTTATAGTGCTCACTCGCGAAATGTTTTTCAAGTTTACCTACCAGACACACTGCACTGAGCTGTGCTACTTGTGGTACAATCCATCGTCTGCGTGTTCGAGACGCCAAACAACATTCACTATCTATCTACTGCTTTCACTGCCGCCACATGTTCGCTTCATGCAAACTGACATCTCAATTATTATTTAAAATAACGTTGCAAATGAATTCACTAATCTTAATTCATTGGTGTGGTCGTTTTCGGAGAAAAATGACAAATTGGTAATATATTTGCAAATAAAAACTACTTCATTTCCTGGGAGGGGTAACGAATTTTATTTTAAAAACAAATACCTGACAGGATATTTTAGTTATCTATCACTCCCGTGTAAATCATTTAATTTTATTGTCGAATACCTACTGGAGCTAATATTAGTTTAGTGCACTCGGCTTCGATTCCCATATTGATTACGTTTGAAATACCATCTTCGTTTCCTAGTATTTGTGTAGGTATTTGGAAATACTGGGTTCGATGCCCGGGCAATGCATGTATGTTAATTTTGGAAAATTTTGAAAATTTTCTGTAATTACCGGCTTAATTTTCCGGCAAAGGCGTTAATGTTATTTTGGGAAATGCCGTATTTGATTCCAAGGAGAGAAAATTATTTATTTTTAATAGGATTTTGTAACTGGTAAATGCCAGGAAGTTGCACAATAACTTACGAGATCTGCTTCATCGATGTAACCTCGCCCACATCAAGGGCTTGACTGATGTGATACAGGTACGTAAGTATGCCGCTATGCCGTTACGCTGGTTTGCTGCCATACCAGTATGCTAAAGCGTGGAAGTAAGTGTTACTTCCCAATCATCAAATGACATCTAACAAAGAGAATGTTTTTATTTATATTAATATAATATCAATACATAATCACCTCAACTACGCACATACGTCCACACTCCACAAAATCCGCCCGCCAACTGACCTATGGCCACCCATTGTACACACCACACATGGGTGTGCACCCATCACGACAGAGTGTCTTCAAATTACTTCTATCAAATGTGAATGAAATATATTTAAGTATTATATATCGCAATTGCATTTAATATGATTTATTACCATACTACTCAAGTACACCCCTGCATAACTTAAGGAGAGAGAGACGTACATTCACACCTAAGGACTGTCAGCATGAGACTGAATGACTTCCATTCACTCACACAATATTGGATCGGACCGCTAAATAAGGACAGAATAATTTTAAGTTTTTTCTCAGTATAAGTATACAAGTTAACAAGACTATATCTAAGGCATCGTGTGGCATTACAACCTGTCTTTCATCATCTCTACGCTTTGTGTGCATCACCGAGAGCAACGCAACCACGGTGTCGTCATTGCAGTTTCGAGATCATCAACATTCGCAGAAAACCTATTATCACCGCTATCAACAGAAGCGAAACCCAGCACTGCTATCAACCCACCTTTGTTATCAACCCATCACTGCTATTAAAAAGGGAAGATGAATGGCCATGGTCACCATTCGTGACAGCATCAGTTTTAAGGTTAGCATGCATCACGGCCACTGTTCCGACCATTGTGAAGAAGAATGCAAATAATTCGATACTAGCAATCGGACGATCAAAAACAATGTTAAGCCTAGATATCCAGTCACAATTATGGTTAACCATTTACTATGTCAAGACTGTCCTTATAGTCCACTAGGCTTTGTCAATGATGTCAACCAGGAATACTTCACGAGAGACTGTGTTATGCATCAAATGCAACACGTAATGCAACTCGTTAACAAAGCACCTCGAAACACTGTAACCGACTCCCAGGATTGTCGAGATCGACTCGGAAGCATCAACCGAATTGATATATAACATACAGAACCATATGTGTGTAGAAAGTGTTCTTCAACTAGACTTTGTAATGGACAGTATAAACCGATAGATGTAAAATATGGTTAAGAACGTATTAAATTGTGAATTCTTCAGAAAGATGATGTAAATATTCTGTCGTATAAAATGTTTAAATTGATATGTAAACCAAATTATAATTCGCTATGTCTTGTAAAAAGGATAAGGTGAAACCATGAAGTGTTATGTTCAACGATTTATGAATCATCATGGTTAATCTTTTATTGTGGGAAATTGCTACATCGTATTCAAACGACGATAAAGACAAGTCCTAAGCTTTAAACCACCTCATCCATGGTCTGCTTTCAACCTTAAACTGCAAATGATGTTTGGAAATCAAACATACGATGTACATGACTTGAAATGGGATGCAGATGTTTAAGAATATGAAGATAGTTTCAAAAACGTAAATAATTCTTTTCTGGAAGACTATCCTGAATATGTACTGGGAAAACAAAAACGGAACCTTTGAAGAATTTAACTAAAGCAGAAGTTGTAAACATTCGAAGATAATATGAATGTCCAAATATTAATTCATTTGTACAATACTATAATAGCCATCAATGTTACAAGCAAATGTTATGTTCACAGTGTAAATGCGAAGCGTTAAGAGAATATATGTTCAAACAATAATGGTATGTTTAACTGTATTAATGTTTTTATAAAGAATGACTTGATACTGTGCATAAAGAGAAAGTTATAAAAAAAGTAACTACCTGAGCACATATGTGAGTTTACTTTTGCCATTGAAATGGAGACGTTCAATCCAGCGAAGTCTTATGAGAGGGTAGTATGTGGATACAGGAAAGAGTCGTTCCAGTTTAACAAAAATAGACAATGGCAAATCACACTTTGCAACAGGGAAGAACATTTGAATTTCTCAAAAATCAGTCCTGAAAAGGACTCGTGTGATGCACACACACACACACACACACACACACACACACACATATATATATATATATATATATATATATACGACCTGATAGTGAGCTGCCATGTTCTCCAAACAAACTAAGGTTTATTACCAGAGGTGAAGAAATAACAAAGTGTCCAGGGTACAAACACATAAACTACAAATTAAGGAGATACTTTTACGACACTCCTACAATGTGGGCGGAAACCTGCAATATCAAGGAACACGTCACTTAAATCCAATTGGATAACCGACATCTAGTGTTGCCTTGTGGAATGTGGAAGTGAAAGGTATGGCTAAGCAATGTGTGTGCATGCAAATTCAACTTAACCAAGATGTCTTTGATTAACTAACTAGTGAGGAGTATTGTCGTAGTAATTTTTATATAAAAGAAAGGAACAGATAATGACACGTCATTCTATGAATGTACGTTAGTTACGATAGGGAGATACCATCCATTAGTCGAGTATGCAGTGTTACGCTGGCATACAGGAGAGTATGGTTTCGAGGACAGGATAATATGCAATTACATTTTCAAATATGTAATGGGGAAAAGCATTGGTGTTCTCCTTTATTAGTCCGACATATACTTCAAAAGTGTTGGACATTTGTAATGGTCGACACTGTGCTTTGTATAATATATGTCTAGGCAGAGAGTTGCCCTGCTGTGTGAACGAACTAGCATGTGAAGCTGAAGCTAAACATATCACGAAACACATGTCATTCCACAAAATTAAGTACATTATGCAAATAGACTATTGCTCTATTTCTATAGTGTGGAGCGAACAATGTGGCAACAAAGAGCATGTCACTCACATAGGTAACAAAGAATTAATGTATCCCTGTGGGATGTTGAAATGTAAAGTTTTCAAAGTAAGAATATCTAATTGAAGATGCGGGGGGAACATCTAATTAGCCAATGTGAAGCATTGAAGTGCTAACCCATTCTATATATAGGAAGATGTGAGATAATAAACTGCCAGTTATAGTAAGTGTGTTCAACCCTACGCTTGATTAGGAGATCCTGCCAGTAGGATACAGAAGAGTAATCTTTAAACCATGTGGCAGCATTTTACAAGTTCAGGTATGCAACAATATCGAAAATTGGTGCTACACCTTTGATGCTAGTCTCGGCACCAGATTCGGTGAAGTATTGGTATGTAATGATTGTGCTTTGATGTATCTCCATCCTGACAGTGAATTACGATGTACACTAGAAGACCCCATGAAAGCTAAACTTAGCTAAGAGATAGAAAACGAATGGGGAATCTGAGTAATCACCTATCAACTCACCATACCTCACCGTGGAACCACTATCTGCTGGAAGGAAACATGCAATGGTGATATTCACAACTTTATTTTCGAACAAGCAATTTTAACTTTTCTGTCTATTAGCAACATTTATGTGCGTGAAGCAGCTAATTCAGAATAATGTTGATGCCGAATGGCAAGTAGTCGTTTATTGAACATGGCTTGTATTCTGTTAGCTATGAACTATAATATTCACATCTCACTTATAAGGAAATGTGTGACAATGATATTCATTTTAAATGTTCATATGTGATAAAACATAATAAACCATGTATTTTTGAATGTAGTTTAACTGAAAGCATTAGTTCAAAGTGTTCTGTAAATCAATGTAGACCATACATGATAGAGAAAAACACAATTTTAAGACTGAAGGTGAACATGTTGTGAAAACCTGAAGTTAGGAAAGCAAGAATTTTAAACATATTATTTATAATCCAGTATGCTATTCCAGTATTTCGAAGAATTTATCAAATGTATACATACGTTTGTATACGACAATAAGGAGTTTGGTTACTTATTAGTTACCAGGTGTGTCTCATCTCAATGTTACATACATCGAGCTGTCAAATTAGGTAAACTAAAGTTAAACCCACAAACACTGTTCAACTTAAAATGCTAGCTACATGCAAGTGTAAAATTAATATTATATTTTATTGTTTAAGGATTAGTATCAGTTGAGTGTTAGATAGCATATTATAGACATGTTCTTCCAACCTGGTAATCACTACATCACTTTCAAACCAGGGAGGTATTATGTAGCCTACTCGTTCTGGTCTGACAGTCTTTGGAGGGAATTTTCTGAGACTTGCTTGTCATTTTCCATTCAGAGTGGTATATTTCCTATTAGGGGAAGAAAAAAAGCCATGAATTGATTAAATGAAGTGAGACAACAAAGTATCTTGTGTTCTACATGATACCAATGAAGGCATCCACTCGCACTTTGTGGAAACATATCCAAATCAAATTGAAAGTGTGGTTTTACATACGCCAGAATGTAAAGATGTCTCCATTAAATCCGATCCTGAGAGAATTAAACCAGGGCGTAAAAACTGTTCCCTCCTTAAAAGCAGGATTAAATAAGAGGAAATAGATGCAATAATAAGAAAATGTATTAAATGTGTGTTTAGCGAACTTTCAAACACCCTTTAATGGCTTGACAAACACCTTGTGCTCTAAATGTGAAATGCTTATATTGTTATTTGTGTGTGTAAGAAAAATATTAGTATTTTGTGTATTGCTAACTTGTGAGTAATTTTTAAAAATGAAATGTGATTGCTACATAATCTCAAAGTGTAATGCAATTACCGTGCTCTCGATGTCTGATGTGACAATGCATATATATATATCTTTTAAATAAAATGACTGAAAATAAATAACTCTGTTTTTCTTTGATCTGCTAACCACTATGAAAACCTGTTTTTAACAATGCATGAATTTATAAACTAACATTTTCAAAAAATGGATGAAAATAACATTTGTTTAAAACAATAGGAACCATGTAAATAAATGAAAGTGTGATTCAATTTACAAGAGTTAATGTTTGATCAATACAAGGAGTACCGAGGTGTAATTTATATCATCATCATTTAAAAAATAAAGTGTGTGGAAAACATCCTTATACCAGGTAAAACCACTTGTGTGTGGAAAATATCTGATTCACCAAACAATTTTTATTGAAAACCGCCTTCTTTACCTTCTAAACCAATCCAGACATGAAAGAACATAAACAATACAAACTTGATACGCTAAGTGACAACACGCATGTGTTAAAGTGGTGTGAGAGTATCTGCTTCCAGAGAAGTGTGCTTAAAATTGTTTTAAAATATGTGAATGATAGTTAATAAATGGTAAAACACGTTCATATTGTTTAAGTTGTTTGAATTCAATGTGACGTAAATCAGAAATAAGGAATGAGGAATAAGGCCTAAGTAATAAACAATGATTGTTAGAGTATTAGTCATATATGTTTGTGTTAAATGTGTTTATGCACAAAGTGTTGTTGGTATGTACATTGCATTTAAAACATATGTATTGAACGAGTATTCACTGCTGCAAGAAAAGATGTCTCGCTCACATACTGAACAAAAGTTCCATTTGTGCAAGTAGGACATTGCTTGTAGCTTTGTGGTGGAGCTTTCATATCGGCAACACGTAAACAATGTCCTCTGTCGGGGCGAACTTGCAATCGTAGATAACATGTGTGTTCCCTCTAAATCGCATTTCTATTAACACCTTACACTAGCATACAAAACCAATATTGAAAAAAATGGTTCTTGAGAGCTGATGAGATGAGAATATGCCAAAATGCAAGGCTGGAGGGAACGACAGATCCCCGAGAAAACCAGTGCCATTGTCAGACACAATGTCCCGTATGTAACCCGGTTCGCCTAGGCGAATAGTCTAAAATTTATTTGGAAATATAATTCCCTTACACAAACCAGCTAGCTCTCCTGAACGTCCAAATGGCCATATTACTACATAGTGCTAATCACTACGTAAATGTTTCATTATATAAGTTCCTGTAAACTTTATACAAGCCCTTGTTAACACTCATCTCGCATGTGACTTGCTAATCTTAATGACATATATAAAATACGCGTGAACAATAAATTACTAACAATAACCAACCCGATTAAATAAATCATGTAAAGTCTTACTTTATACAAACTATAGAGATAGTTTTAGGTACCCTAGTTTAACAAACATAAAAATTTATCAATCGCAGAACACCTACTAAAACGTTATCTGGTTTGTGCGAAACAAAGAAGAAACACTTAGGTTTGTTAACCAAATTTACAGAAACTGATTCACAAATGCTAACATGAAACTTTACAAACTGAACGCAGGTCTACTGAAATATAGATTTCGAAATGAACGTTACCATTCTACGACAATTTTTTAAACTATGTCGGGAAACTCTGCTCGCAACGGCCGCCCTAGCCTCACGTAAGTATGGCGCATGTCAACAGGATGATTTATTAAATTCAGGTTTTAATTAACCTAGTTAATATTTCCGTGCGGTAAAAGTTGAATCTCGGAAATATGGGATCCGTTTGTGTGATTAAACTAACAAAAAATTATTATTCCATTCCATTTTCCTCTATTAAAAGTAATTTCTCCACAAATGTAATAATTAATGTTACTTTAGGAGTATGGTAAAGTACAATTTTGCAACACACGCTGTACATTCAGAACTAATTAGAGCGATTACCTATCGTATTTAGACAGTCTTGTTTCGTATGCAAACACACATTTCTGTTCGTATATGGTTTCCAATTATAACAAAGGCTATTCACGTAATATACATTTTGTAAACAATTCCATTTTATATATTGTTTCCAATTTTAACAAATGTAATTTATGTAATATACATTTTATACACATTTCCAGTTTTTATACAGTTTCCATTCATACACGGACAATTAGTACAAGTTTCCATTTCTGAAAGGACTAATAGCGTAATATTCATTTTAATAAAAAATTGGTAAAATTTTATACGTCTAGACATCTGTTCATTCGCCCATCACAGTCAGTTTACGCTTGTACATGAGGTAATTTAAAGGCAATATGCAATTAATACAGTATTAATGTTAAGGTTGTATATGTCAAAAAATGTTGGTAACACATGAATTACATTTAACAAATCCTACTATGCAGAATTTATATTTATTAAGCCAAATACTGGGTCCGACAGAACTGCCAGCATACTTTCACATACGCCGGTGAGGTGTCAATTTCTCATTAGTACAGACAATGACTATATAAGGTAATGAATTTTGCCGATTTTCGTCCCACTTGAAAGGTTGGCCTTTATGATACAGACTGTATCTGAAAGACATGTCTGCTCTGTCAATGGTGCTCGCCAAAATGTAAGTTGGAATTCTAGCTTTAATTATACTTTACCTTCTACAGAGACTTGACTTATTCTAACCTTTATTCTACGTTACCATGCATGGATATATGCCTCATAATTTAATTTTTTATATTTCAGTTTACAATATTTGACTTTAGGATTTTTAATTTAAAATTTTTGATGTGTGTTCAAGTACTATATAGAATTTTTTACATTAGAATTTGAAACCTATGATATAGTACTTGCACATCATCAGCAGAGCTGTATCAAGTCAGACGAGCTCCGGTTGTCGGCAAGGTTACACCGATGGTGCAGCTCTCGTAAGAGATTGTGCAATTTCCTGTCATTTCTAATATAAAAATTATTTCAAAATAATTAAGTATCTCGCCTGAAAATCGAATCTGGAATTTCCAAAAATAACATTAATGCATTTGCCAGGAATCGAGGCGGGTATTTTCAAAACCTTTCAAACTTTTCCAAAACTAACATACATGCATTGCCCGGGCATCGAACCCAGTATTTCCAAATACCTACACAAATTCTAGGAAACGAAGATGGTATTTCAAACGTAATCAATATGGGAATCGAAGCCGAGTTCACCAAACTAATATTAGCTCTAGTAGGTATTCGACAATAATATTAAATGATTTACACGGGAGTGATAGATAACTAAAATATCCTGTCAGGTATTTGTTTTTAAAATAAAATTCGTTACCCCGCCCAGGAAATGAAGTCGTTTTTATTTGCAAATATATTTCCATTTTGTCATTTTTCTCCGAAAACGACCACACCAATGAATTAAGATTAGTGAATTAATTTGCAACGTTATTTTAAATAATAATTGAGATGTCAGTTTGCATGAAGCGAACATGTGGCGGCAGTGAAAGCAGTAGATAGATAGTGAATGTTGTTTGGCGTCTCGAACACGCAGACGATGGATTGTACCACAAGTAGCACAGCTCAGTGCAGTGTGTCTGGTAGGTAAACTTGAAAAACATTTCGCGAGTGAGCACTATAACATTTACGAACCACAATTACTGTTTATGATTGTGATTTTAAAATACAAATGGCATGTGGTGATGGAACGAGTGTGTGAGAGCTGATAGCGGCTTGGTGCACGAAGTGAGAAAGGCAGGAACAGCGACTAGGCAGATGCGATTCGAGGGCCGACAGGCATTCACGTTAGGCTGGTGGTACGCATACGTGTGTTCTTGTTTTGAATTGCGTTGATACTAACATGTTAGTTTTATTCAAAATTGCTTCTGGATATATTCTTCGAGACGTTATAAAGTTAATTAAACTTATATTAAATGTTCAAATGCCTGTTTGGCAACAAGCAATCTATGATTGTGAGTGCTGTGTTGTAATTTGTCGCGATAGTTTTTTAAATCGTTGTGTGTAATAAATTTCTAAGTGGTATCTCGTTTATCGTGGTTAATATTTATTTTATTATATTTAGTGTTTCGTGGTTTGTAGTTTCGTTGGGAAATAGTTGCGATATGGTAAGTGATAATTCGTTTCTCGCAGTTATTATTCAATGTTACATTTTTGACAATTGTCACGGGGTTTTGTAATTTCATTTGGGAATTTGTTGCGACATGGAATGTGTCAGTGGTAATTCGATTCTCGTATTTAATATTTAATGTTGCATTTTTGACAATTAACTCGTTATTTGTAATTTCATTGGAAAATCACTGCGGTATGACAAGTGGTAATTAGTTTCTCACGGTCAATGGTGCAATTTTGACAGTTGTTTTGGGATTTGTATATGCCTTTGGGGAAATTGTTGTGATATGGTATGTTTCAGTGACAAGTCGTTTTGCGTACTTAACTTGGCATTTGTTCAATTCGAATGCTGTATTTGTTTGTTTCAATATTATTATATTAAGCAATTTCGACCTCTATATTTCGTCTTAGAGCTCAGCATCGTGTCGCGCAGTGATGGGTGAAGACTCATGTCGCTTCCCACAAATGATAGAACCTTAGCTCACTTATCCCAAACCCACAAATCAATCACATCCATTCCACCAATAAGTCGCGACTTGTGAGTGCTCCACCACGTCATTCCGTTGTCAGACGCCGAGCTGAATGGATCACCTCTGCTCTATCCATTCCTTCCCTCCCCTCATCCACCATTTAGTAACATACATTCAACCACCTCATTCTGTCGTTAGACTCCGAAGGGTGAACTTTTATCCCGCTCCAGATCTCAGTCGTAGTCTGGACTCTGACTGATGAATACCTATGTCGCTCCCCAAAATGACAGAAACTAACCTCACTTATCCCATCCCTCACCAAACAGTACACCTCAGGAGAATGTAAGGGTAACACCAGCTAATAACAAACACCTCAAGGAGTGGAAGGTAGGAGGGGAAGGGGTGCAACCAATTACAACACACCTCTGGTAGTGATGGTAAGGTGTGGGGTGCGGGGAGGGGCGTAAAACTGAACCTAACCTCAATTTTGTGAAATGGCACTTAGTCCACTCGTGCACGAATTTATTCGGAACCCTGTGCTACATAGGTCATTTTATCCTGATATGAAATGACTTCACGAAAAGCATAAGAGGTTGGTGTGTTTAGGTAGATACTTCATTCTGTTCATGGAGTAAGCTTATTGCATGTAATAATTAGTATTCGCTATTTTTAGGTTACTTTTACGTGAAAACATTCAGACTACATGTGTTTCTTATATGAAACATTAGCAGTGAGGTAGTAGATACACCCTCTCAGATTGGTGAGATAGAAGTTAATACGTCAGCTATGAGTTCTTCAAAACAAACTTCAGAGGAAAGATTGAATTCGAAAAAAAAGTGTTGTTTTTACGAGTATTATCTCGATGACAGTAAGTTATAGTCTCGTGAATGGTATTATCACAGTAAACTACGTTCTCGTGAACGGTACTATGGCAGTAAATCTACTTGCCATCTACAAAATTATTTGAAATGTCAGAGTTTTTTCTGATGGTAGCATTGAACTATATCTGCTTGGTTTGCATTTTTTATGGTTTTACTCCTGTAATGGGTAAACCATCGCCTGGATTTCAGTACCAGCATTATTAATAAATATTGTCTCACTATGCATCGTCATGAAAGAAGTGGTTACGTAAGGAATCCTGAGTGTATAAGATATCGCTGCCCAGAATGTGGTCATACATTCACGAGTAATTCCGCATTAGCAGAGCATTCAACAATACGTAAAGTTATTGCTCCAAAGGTAATAACACCTGTATGTCATTTCAGCGGTCAAATATTTACCACATATCCTTATGTGCAGTGACATGAAATGGTGGCTTCTTCCGAAATTCATGTATTGAAACTATATTGTACAATATGTGTTAGTTTGTTTGAGATTGAGAATGCATTAAGAAATCATGTGATTATTTACAACTTTTCCTTAACAGCAACTAGTAACCAGTGCATATACTGCGAGAAGAAATGCACTTTCATTCTCAATTTGAGAAGATACTAACAAATAATTTGTTTGTGAAACACTGGTAGAAATAAATATTATTGCGATAAATGTCAGTATGTGTTTACTAACCATACGAAACTTAAAAAAAGATTTGTTGACATGTGAAAAATATGTGGTGGATTACTCACCAGCTTCTGGATATCAGTGAAATTTTCGTCGGAAGTTATTTACTTTACGTAGTAACATGTATCGTCATATGAGGGACAATTGTTTAAATAATTCTTAGTGTGCTGTATAATGTGTGGTAATTTGATTACAAGGAAGTGCACATTAGTGAAACATAAGGTAAAATGTAAACGCAGTATTTGTATTCCATGAGTTCTGTACATATGCGTGGGGGTGCTATGTATGTGATTTTGTGTTTCTGTATTCTTATATATTGTTTGATGTTTTAAGGATATAATAAATATGATTGTGCTAATATTATCGGCTTTTTACTTGGTATAATGCAATGTTTTTTTTTGGTCTGAAGTGTGGTAATATATGAAAAGAGTTTTCATATTTTTTTTATTATTGGGTTGCTAGTGTTTATTGAGCTGTTTACATAAGTGCTTCCTGGTTCTGGGTATGTTAACACAGTCCGCCCTAGTTTCCACTACGACTTCTTGTCAATCAGCAATTGGTTTTCGAAACTCAACCAAATCGCGAAACTATATTTTGTATTCATTATTTTTCTGAGTGAAGAAAATATTTTATTTTGAGTTATGTAAAGTTTCTAATTTATTTTTATGTTAATACGTAACAACTTAGGAAATAAAATATTATTGAAAATAATATTTTTTTTTTTTTTTTACTTTTTTATTCATACTGTACAATTAGATATGTAAAGGAATTTACTTGTAATATTGTGTTATCCTTTACAAAGCTATATGCAGAGATAGGTGCCAGAGGTCGCTGTACCTTCTGTTGTGCATTAAACACCGCCAGAACTGACGTCTAGTGACTGGTAAACTTGTTAGGTGATTGTGCATGGGGTCCTCCTCTTGTATCGGACGCTACAGATGGTGTTTCGTCTGCCAGGCACGATCTGCTGGCGGTGATAAATTGAACTAAGCTCGCCCCTCACTACTCGTCATTTTTCGCGCAGCAATCCGCCCGCTGTTGTTAGTCTCGCATTTGCTAGTCGAGTGAGTTTCCCTGGTCAACAGTGCTCCAAACGGGCGAAAATATCAACACTCTCTCCCGATGAAAGGGATTCTCCGCTAGACACATGCACATGCCCCTCGAATTTTTATTCGTGTTTAAAGTATTACGACACTAAATCAGCATGTTTGTAAGGTACTATTTACGCAATGTTAATATAAAATAACATATTTTATTGCAATGTTTTACAAAGACTGCATCACCTTTTTTTTTTTTTTTTTTTTTTTTATAATCTCCCTCTTATTTAACCTTCAAGATGTTTGGTGTTTAAACAAATATTATTCGTGTTTTCAGATTCAGTATGCATCTAGGCTCAGAGCTGTTTGGTTGTTTACTTTCTCCCTATATGTTTCTGTGTATTTACTCTCGATATGCAATTGCCAATTTTGTATTCATGTATTTGCCTTCACAGGGTTTTGAAATAAGTAATGTGAGAGAATAAATTTTTTATGCTTGAATTACCCACGATGAGGTTGAAGTAATAAATATCTCATTATAGAGGTATATTATGTTTTAACCTTGGTAGGATTCGAATCAATCACTGACCGAATACAAACATAGATAAGCATTAATTACCTTCGCCAGGATTCAAAACACTATTTATGGTTTCCTTATCCTTGCTGGGAGTAGAAACGAGAACTGGTTTGTTATTAATGTATTTACATTTTATCTATCCTCGATTGGAAACAAAGAAATGTTTCAGCGCATATAACTATATTTATGTTTTCCTAAGCCTCGATGGGGTTCTAACTGAGACGTGGTTCTGTATAAATGTAATTTACAGTTTAATTATCATCGATGGGTACTGAAGTCTGGTTTCTGTAGGGTTACCAGAAATGTGGCACTCAAAAAGAGGATATGCTTAAAGAACTGGCATTAAAAAAGAGGACATTTGCAAGAAAATTACAGGAAGAAAGCTGACCCATAATTTTACTATGGAAATATACAAAATCAGTAAAGTGACAGGTCAGTTGCAAATATACTACATCAAAAATTGTGTCGAAAAATCGGTTTCGTATAGCATTTAAGTAATATAATTACTTTTTTTCAATCAGATGAAGTGATAATCTTGTACACTCTGAAAATGAAAGTCATTTCAATTTAGTTTGTAGGCACTGTAGAATATTTCGCAAGCAAATAATATAGAAATAGTCAGTCAAAACACAGTTGTACATAAGCACTGCACACAATTGTTCAATAGACAGATAGTCACTCTCGCACAACTCAGTTTCAAATACTCTTCAATCGTTTTAATTTGGAAATTTTATTCATTCAAATGGGATTTCTATTTCCTAGCAATAAATCACGAAATTTTGAATAGATTTGGCAATTCTTAACTTATATATGTACAAAAATCAGCCACAGAAAAATATGACTGTTGATATAGATAAAATATTTACCTAACATTCTACAAAACGTTTACACCTACACAAGAAGTTCGTTGGCACTGTTACTAAATGTTAAGCGACAATATAAAAAAACCTATAAAACATGGAAAGTTTCGCTGTCTTTCACTTTAATTGAAAAATATGACATTTAGAATTTTTTTGTAAAACCCGGCCTGACAGTTTACAAGGCCTCAAAAAGAGGACATGTCCGGGTAATAGAGGACGTCTGGTAACACTAGTTTTGGTGCATATAACTATAATATTTTTTGCCCTCAATCGGGATCGAACTAGGAAGTAGTTTGGTATGAACGAATTTATGTTTTACTTAGCCATGGCAGAAATCGTCAGCAACCAAGATGGAGGACGGATATAACAAAAATATTGGCGAATCACAGATCAGATGCTAGTAAGCACTGGTCGGGGTAGGATGTGTAATTAGTTTCAGTGTGTACTTGTTCTTAGTGTTTATTCATTATGCAGTTACTTGTATCTAATTACATGATTACTCATTATGCAATTGACATCTAATTTCCATAGAGGGATTTCAAACAAAGTACCGACTCCTCATCCCTACACAACTTATTCCTAACCTCTCGCCTTCGAACCACGTCAGTTGTGTTTCGGCAGCCAATAGGTGTTAGTTAAACACTATTAAATTAAAATTGATGTGCATTTAGTGAAATTTTAAGCACAGAATGTGCTACTATAAATGTAAATACCAATATAAAAGTTGCAGTATAAATATCTCTGTATATATTTTCTAACTTTGTTGGGGTTCGAAGCAATACAAGAACTTATTCTCGTTGGGAGGTGAAGAAAGGTTTAAACCACAGTTGTTCTTAGTAGATATTTCTGGATTTTGTCTGATTGGTAAATATATATGATTTTTGGTTCACCTGTGTTTTTATTAAATGTAAGGGTTGTAATTATTTTTCATAATTTTATTATATAATACGTTAAAGTATTAAGTTTTGAAGAAATGTTTTTATAATTGTACACTTTAATGATATATATGTAAGATAAGTATATCGTAAATGCGAAGCTAATGTTTGTGTAGCATTCCCAGTCAAAGCACTCACTTCGGGGTTGTGCAGATCTATGTTCTCATTTTGAGAAATGATGATAGATTGGAACAGGAAGGGTGGGTGGGATTAGATAGTTCTTTGTCGTTTGACAATCTGCTGTGGTTTGTCGAAAGATTGATGATCACGGCGCGAAAGTTGTAGACAGACTGAAATAGGTAATGAAAAGGCATATCTTTCAAGTATTTGTTCTGTAGTGTGTTTGATAATTACAACATGAGATGCATATAGGTTACATGTAATATAAACACTTTGGTGAGAGGAAAGTAAGGAGTGGTTCGGGTGGGAAGTGTATTTGAGGTCGAATTATTCTCGGTGTTTGCTCATTGCACAAATACTAACTACGCATATTTATTCGGTATGTGGATCCAATTTAAGTAACCCTAATGGATCTCGAAGCAATACTTAAATGGCGCAAGCCTTAACGAAAATTCTCTGATTATGGAGTTTTGTTTTCTGACATAAACAAATTCTGTTTGGTAAATGTATAAAATTAATGAACAGCAAAACAATTGCTTTTAATATATAAGGCTGATTGTATGTGTGTTTTCAATGTAAAAACGGGAATGTTTGGTTTTAGTACATGTAATGATTTTTTTTTTTGTAATAGAATGTGCAGGAACTTAGAAGCAATCAATATTGAAAATAATTTTTTTCAGTCATATCTTTCAAATATATATATATATATTTATACATATTATATATGTTGGAGTATATATAAAAGGCCGGTCCTGGACCACCCCACATTTTTATAAAATAATCAAGCATTTTGAGGCCAAAATCAAGGTCTTTTTTCCCCAAAATCATGGTTTGAAATTTAAGAACTTAAGCATTCTAAAACAATAAAATTTACCACAAAATCAAGCAAATTTAACTCCTTGTTAAATAATAGCGAGCAGGCTTTGTGCATCGTAAAAACATTATGTTTTAAGGTCAAATCAAGCAAATCTCTCGCTTTTCAAGCAATTTTTCAAGGTTTCTAGAATTAGCAATTTTGGAATTGAGCAAGCAAATTTAAGAGAAATTAAGACAAAATAAACAAAAATCAAGTGAAAATACAAAAAAATTTATATAATTGATAGAATTTAAAGATTTTATTCAACAAAAGTAAAACACCAATAACACTTTTTAAAGTCTAAAAAAAATTTGGAGCGCAGCTATTACTGATTCCATAATCCCAACCATCACAGCAATCCAAATCATAAACATCGTCTTTAAAAGTAGATCATTTATCTGATCTTAAATAATTTATATCGATTTTTAAAACTATTTTGAAATGAACAAGGTCAAATTCTTCATCAATGAAAGTTGTTGTTTATATAATTTCTTATCCAATGTCCCAAAGTTCTAAAAAACTTTTACGTTGATCAATTTATAATAATAAAGAATTTTATATATGTTATATTAAAAACGTGATACTATGGGAAAATTTTAATAGGAAAAATTATTTTTTATTTGGTCAAAAATTCGTAAAAATTTCTAATGCAACCAATCATTTATGAGTGTAAAATATTGTATTAAAATATCGAAACAATTTCTTGTTTCTGTAAAATCGTTTGCATCCTATATTTAATAGAAGTAAACATTTATAGATCTTCAGTAAGCCTTTCTTTCAAGTAATCATAAGATCAATATCATTTACTAACTAGAACAAAATTACAAATTGTACCAGCTCCAACAGCTGTATTAAAATTAACACTCATTTTTGTATATGTTTTTTTTTTATCCATAGTTGTTTTTCTATTTGAACAATCAATGGCATACAATGTTCTTAGCCCCCAAAATGATTTATAATTTATATAGCTATGCGTGTTTACAGTTAGTTTATAATAAAGTTCATTATTTCTATATACACTAGATAGTTTTGTTTTCGAATTTTAAAAAGCATTATAAACAAGATACATTTTATTGCACTATCTATATCTAGATTCCAGTTTTCTTTTGGAATAATTTCATTTCTTCCATTTTTAACATAAATGTGATTATTATTACAGTGATCAAACATAGAAGCATGTACGCTCTGATCAGCTTGATTTTTATATTAGTTTGAAAGACTCCAATTACAAAATTGGGCATGTCAAATTGTAAATTATTAAATTGATATTTTATATCAAAGTTCAAGATACTGTTCGAGTAACTAATTGTTTTCCAAAAAATTGTCAATAATCAAAGCTATTTTAATTTGATTGCAACGGGTTTGTGTGCTTCATATTTGACAAGAGGCCACATAATTTCTAATTTTGAATAACAATTTTGCCTGGATCGGCATAATCTCTATCAAGTGTACTATCTGCTTTTTTTATTTTGATAAACATTTAAACAGTTAATGTCAGATTAATTACAAATGAAAGTAATTTTACAGCCAACTTTCCAGTAAATTTCATTGTTTTCGCGAATTAAACCAAACAAATATCTTAGTGGATATATTACTTCATTTGTTCTATCACTGTGTACCGATTTTACTCGATATAGGTTATCGACATAAGACATTTCCATATAGTTTTGTTCACTTGGCTATCTTAACAAAGCTTTCATCATTGTTGAAGTTATTCCCGGATAATAATCTGTCCATGTTTTGAAATTTCTACTCTAGAGAATTGAAAAGGAAAAAAAACTTCAAACAAACATCAATGTCATCTAATTTTTCGTATTTTGCCTCATTTCCTTCCTTATCTCTCTTTACTAATTTGCATTGCTCGAAAACATAAGCATCGTTCGGAAAAGAAAAGCCATCTCCTACAGGAATATCAAACTCGATTCTATTATTGTAAACATTCAAATTTCCTCTAGTCTGTTCAGTTAGGGGAAAAGTTTGTCTTTAAAAGCTGTCAATACTTTTATAACTCATTTGTAAGTATATATATATATATATATAAGAATATGAAAGAATCAAAGGAAATTTTTCGAGTTAAATTACTAACCGAGAGGTTCAAATATTATAAAAAGGACCATGAAGTGGAATATGAAAGAAATAAGAAAAAATTGCTGGCTTGATTGATGAATTACGAAATATTGGCAAAAAAGTAGAACGAGTGAAGAAAAGAAAAATTTAATAAACACGTTAGTTCCTGTTGCGGTAAAAAATGTATATTATCTACCAACTCTAGAAAAAACATCGTTTTGAAAGAGCATTATTTGCAGAACAAGAATCTCCTAATTTGGAAGAGGAAATGGGAATTGTACCATTGAAAATTTTACCACCTAGAGCAGGTGTTTCTAGAATAATCTTGGAAAATATATTTCTAAAAATATTACTGATATTAATGATACATTTGTTTTACGAGCAGACGAGCAAGGTTTCAAAAATAGTGTAACGAAAGTAAAAATGGTTGGCGATTTTCTATTTGCAAAAAATATGATCTTACAGATAAATCAACTTATGAAGATAAATTCACTACTGAGGACTATAAAAATTATGCAGAAATTGTTTATTAACCAATGCTGCACACCAAAATTATGATCTAACTATGAACTTAGCTTCGATTATTAGTTGGAAACATAATTAAATAATTAAACCAACTTATCACGAATATAAAAAAAAATTCCCTAAATCTGGTGAAGGTATAAAAAATACAATAGTTTGACAAAATAATATATTTGGATGGATGATTTTAGAACATTAATTAATGGATTGTTAGTTATTCATGGTGAAGAAACTGCTGGAAAAGAAAATTATTAGAATCAAAAAGTTAACATAATGAAGATGCTAAACAGAAATTTTCTGATTTTGTTGTTAATAACCAGAAAGGAATAACATCTTATACGAGTATTAAATGCTATTCCGCTCATTTTGGAATTCTGAACAGCATGGAAGAGGTGTGATAAATTTGGCACTAAAAAATTTAAATTTACCTGAAATGGATTTGCCAGGTTATAATTATTATGGAACATTAAACAAATTTAATTAAAGATTAGAAAGAGGAAACCCATGAATAAATAAATTAGACGGAGCTTGCAAATATGACGAAATTGCATTTAGAGACCACAAAGATTTAGAATCTAGGCATGAAGATAATTTACTTTTACAAAAAGAAGCAAAAGAAATTGTGTTTGATAAAAATGAACCAATTGATGAAAAAATTGCATCTGCTGCTGTTGCCTCAACAATGATTACAAAAAGAAGATAAGTTTGGGAATTAAAATGTTTTATTGAATACATTTATATATAACTTATATAAATGAAGATAAAAGCTTAACTTTTGGTATAACCATTGATCAATTAAGATATATAGATATAGATACATTTTTAACGAAAGATCAACTTGACAAAAAAAGAAAAAATGAAAAGAAGGCAAAGGTTTCTTGCTAACTTGGTCATTGCCAAAACTCAAAAAACATTAAAAGAAAATTCTGGAAGTGGTTTACATTATGGAGGAATTATTCCCCTCATAGTTGCTGCTTTAACTGGCCTTGGTGCTTAGCAGGAGTAGCTACTTCAATATATAATTCTGTTGAACAAACTAGCAAAAATAAAAGAGAATTAGAAGAACAAATAAGACATAATTTAGCAATGGAAAATAAAGCTGAAGTGTTGCAGTTGCAAAAAAAAATGGAAAGCCAAAAAAAAATTGACTCCATTATCTAATATCGATATTGAAAAATATGTAAAAATATTAAATATTAAAATTTTCGGAAATGTTTACACTATGATTGATGAGCTACCAAAATATGCTTTAAAAAATAAACGTACTGTGGTTAATTTTGATATTTCAACAAATCCCGGCAATCATTGTGATTGATATTTTAAAGAAAATAATAATATTTGTTATTTTTATTCATTTGGAGGCAATATTCCTTATCATTTAATTAATTACTGCTTAACAACAACAGTATTTAATACAATGATGATCGAGTTAAGAATTTTAATTCTGTTGTGTTGAAATTTATGTTTAATTGTTTTACACCTTTCTTCGAAAGAATTTAAGTTTAACGAAATAGTTACTATGTTATTAAATGTCCGATATATTCGGGGAACCATTAATCGAATCCTTAAATAAAAACTTTGATAATATTGCTGAAGATTAAAAAACATATGTATATTCAAAATGCAATTCGAGCGTTTCTTATTTACAAAGCGAATTGAGCACTTGTTTTGATTTTACAAAATCGTATGTTTCTTTTCTGGGGCGAAGAATTGTTAATATAGGCGAACCTGTAGACAAAAAAGTTGCGGTCAATAAAATATTTTTTGATATACATATAACAGATTATGCATTAAAAAAAGGATGTTGATTCAAAATATAAAATTATTGTTTCTTATTATGCTATAAAAGAAGATACAAATTTACAGTTCAACAACACTATTGTTGATCATATAAAACGAATAAATAATGCGAAACAAACACAAAAAAAAAAGCAGATTCCAAATATAAAACTATTGTTTGTGACTATGCATTAAAAATGATGCTGAATTAAAATACAACACCAGTGTTTCTAATTTAAAAACATATGTAGATTCAAAATATAATATAATAGTTTCCGCTTTACGAGATCAAATAAGAAAAGTTTTTGTTTACACAACAGAATATGTTTATATTCAAAATCGTAGAATTAATAATATGGCTGATCCTGAAGATGGTAAACGTGCTATTAATAAAAGACATTTCGATAAAGAAATAGCTGAAAAATTACAAAATTTAAATAATCTGTGTTGAATTACTACGACACACTCGTTAACACAAAAGCCCAAAAAAAAAAACAAAGAAGGAGTTGTTAAAGAAATAGATGTAAAATTACAAAATTTAAGTCAATCAGTAGACACACTTGTTAAACACAAAAGTTGAAAAAAGCAAAGAAGATGTTGGTAAAGAAACAGATGTTAAAATGCAAGATATCAAAAAATTAATTTTGAATTATTGCCATATCGAAATTGAAGAAAAATTTCATCATGTATTTAATTTAGATGAAAAGTGTATTAAATATACGAATGTCTTTCATAAAGATAATGTTATACCTTCATTTATTTTTTGATGGAATGTACTGTTATAAAATAAATTCTGATGATTTACTTATAATACTATGACTGTGTTTAAGGATTCCAAAAAAAAAGTATTATAGTAAACCAATTGATGCTAAAAAGAGCTATATATAACTTATAAAATAAAATAAAATAAAATATCCGAATTTTCTGATGGGTTTACAACTTCAATATAGGAATATTCATGAAATACAAAATATTCGGGGAATATAACGATTAACTATATATATATATATATATATATATATATATATATTATATATATATATATATATATATATATATATAATTAAATGTAGAAGACATGGTATTTAAAGTGCAAGAACGTCACTAAGAGTAACAGTATAAAAATTTAAAATACAATAAATGGACGAGTAGTCCAGAAAAATATATGCTCATTGTGCAATTCAAAAAATCAACATTCTTAAAATAAATAAATAAAAATTGCCCAACGTAAGAGAAGGAATAATCAATTATTTATATAAGCCAACACAAAGAAATTTCCCAAGAAGAAAAGTTATTTCATATGGAATTGATGATTTGTGGCAAAATTAATCTTGTAGAAATGGATACTGGAAATTTAAAATATATTTCATGTATAAATAATAATTACAAATATATTATGACAATTATCTATGTTTTTTCTAAGTTTGCATTTGCCTTACCAATCAAAGACAAAACAGCCAAGAATGTAGTTAATGCTTTAGAAAATATTTTGATAAAAAGAAAACAAAATATTTTACAAAGTGAGAGTGGCTCAGAATTTTACAACACAATATTTTAAGAACTTATGGGAAACCTTAATATAAACCATTTTTCTTAATTTTCTGAATGAAACGCTAGCGTTGTTGAAATTTTTTTTTCTTCCTTTAAAAAATATAATTTGGACAAATTTGCTTTGAATTGTAATTATAAATGGATAAATATATTAGTTAATCTAGTGAAAGACTACAACGACACAAAGCACAGGACTATTGGTATGAAAGTAATTGAAGTTAATAAAAAATATTTAAAAAATTTATTGCAAACAAATTCTGTTTGCCATTTCGACCAAATATCCATTGGGATATTTGGTCGAAAAAGTTTTAAAAACTAAAGATGTTAAAATATATATTTTAAGTGGTTGGGTTTTGATATAGTGTAAATTTAAATATTTTTCTGTATTTTTCGGTATACTTGTACCGGCTGAAATAACATAATTAATAAAACATAAAATAAATTATACGTAATTGTAATTTGTGTATTGTTATAATTAACTGGGCTTTTACTATCTTTCCATTTTAATAATTCTTTTGTTTCACTCCATGATTTTGCATTACCCGTGATGCCTAATTCTAATCGTTCTAACGAATTTTTGCATTATATTTTAAATTTATTTTCAGCAATGAAGTCATCTAATACTTTACTCAATTCCGTTTGTAAATTAGATGATAATTCATCATCATTACTTAAAGACACTGGCTCTTGAATAATTGATTTCAAAGTATACATTTCTGTTAAATGATTTTTGGTTAAATTATTGATGTAATGAAAATGTTTATTAATGTCTTTAATTACTGATTCTAAAATATCAAGCAAATAAGTGAAGTGCAAAACAAGTATTTCTTTGTTCATTTTATCACGAAAATCGTCGAGTAATTCGTATATTAACTTTTCTGTTTTGTTAACATCGTAAACTTTCTTATGGAAACACATAAAATTTGTCTTGTTCATTGTGCAAAGAATTGAAATGTGCATTTCTGGTGATTAAATTATCTGTTTTATCAACTTCAAAATTTTTATTTGAGGCATATCGCTTGGATGTTGCAATGTATATATAGCCCTTTTTTTCCTGTTTAACTTTTCTATAAAAATTTTCATACTCATGTTAAAATGCTCAAGTTTTTATTTTCTACAGCAAATTGTTCAGATTTATGTTCTATCATATTTATCTGCTGGTCTTTTAACACAATGGTTTTTTGTAATTTATAAGAGCCATATATTCTAATTGAAGGAAGGAATTCTTCAGTTACCAAATCTTCGAATTTTTCGGCTTGTTGCATTTTTTTATTTTAAAATTATCGACTACAATCCTGTTTCATTGATAAATATTGTTTTAGGTTTGCATATTTGAAAGTGTGAAGGATTTGTTCTCCCCTATATTAACACAAATAGTTTAGTTTTTTTTCTCTAATATTATCTCTGATAGCTTTTTCTGTGTTAGAATATACTAAAATCTCGGCAATATCTTTTGCTGTATACCAAGGTTCATTTTTATCATCTAATATAATATATATCTTTCTATCAATTTTAAATTAAATAATTTAAATCAAATAATGCAATAGATTTATTGCAATCTACTAGTTTTAAGTTCTCCAGTCGTTTTTATAGTGATTCGGGCATTGTGTATGTGCGGGAAATATGTTTTTTATATGGAATCTTTTTATTAAATAAAACGAAATATTGAAGAAAATAATTTTATTAAATATAGAGATAATTTTATGAAAGTTAGAAGATTTTGCATTGCCTCTTTAGGGCATCTGGCAGACACTCTTTAAATTTTCTAATAAACTAGTATCATCATCAATATTTTTTCTTAAAACTTATTTCGTATATTTATATATATTATAAATTTTAGCAATATATTTGCCTTTACACCAAGGATTATTTTCCACATCCATAATCATAAAAACTCTTCTGCCATTGTAAACAAATTTCTTGTTATTTATATTATGGATTGACTCCATTTTTAATTACGAAACTATGTACAAGTGAAATTCGGGAGTTGTAATAAGTGTTTTTACCAAAATTCTTTTTTATATAGAGAACAAAAAATTTAAGAAAATAATCTTATAAAATATAGGCCAAATTTATTGATAAATATTGTGCGTGGTTGCATAATTTGAAAAGGGGTGGGTAAATTACCCACTCCTACGATCGCAAAATTTTATAAATCTTTGTATAATTATATAGCTCTAAAGGTGGTAAATTTTCTAAATCATTGGCAATATATTTCATTCTATACATAATTTCACTATAGGATTCGGAATTTATGCCAAACAATGAAATACTATTTTTGCCAACTCTTGTCAATTTTTTTGTAAATTCACTATATTACATGAATGTTTGATTAGCAAAGAAATACAGTAAACCATTTGCATATCTTAACGCTGAGCCTAACATATTAGGTAAATTAGGAAATTTCTCACTAATTAGACCATGCTTTTATATCTGGAAACGATGTTAATCTATTTCAGCATAACACAACTTTTCATTAAAAATAACAGTTTCCCCCGAATATTATCTGAGAACAGAATTTGTTTATATTTATCGCCTAATCCAAATGACGAATATTTTTTTTCGGATAACCACCCATAAGATTACAACTAGGATAATCAACCATATAATTTTTTTAATCTACAAACTTAGCTAGCTCACCTGATGGTCTTTGGAATATTTAAAAAAAAAATATTGTAATTGGTCGGTTGAAACCGAAACCAATATCTTATTGAAAATGGGCTATTTATTATTTTCTTGTTTCCCAAACTTTTTGTCCAAATATTTAAAAAAATTTATACAATTCACCATCAATATTTAAAAATGTATATATATATATATATATATATATATATATATATATAATCGTCTTCGCATTAATGAATTGGTTTATTTTCAATAAAATAAATATTTTCTAATGGTGGTCCATAACAGCTTTTATTATTTTGAATATCATTTGGTTGCAAATCAAGCAAATCTTTATTGAGAATTGGGTACATGATTGCATTAGTATCATTTGTATGTTGAAGACCTAATGTATGTCATTTTTCGTGGATCAAAACTGCAATTAAATTAATTTTATTTCCAGGAGTATTTTTACCATCATTATGCCAATATTCCTGCTTATTAACGTGAATTTCAACATGGCTATTTTATTTATTTGGAATGTATGCATGAACCAGTGCACTACGAAATGGATATACTGTATAAGGACAAACTCCACGCAACTTATGATTATTGTTTAGGTCTTGTTTACATGATATAAGTATATCTGGAGAATTCATATTGTAAACAAATGTCAAATTTGTGTGTTTTTGCCAAATGTTAAAAGCCTCTTTTGCTTAATTTGTAATTGATTTATTCACAAATGCCAAATTCCATTTTAATTAGTTTTTAGTCAATTTTACTGTTGATGAAAGATCCACAATAATCTAATCCTTAACACATCTAGGCTTGTTGAATAAATTAAGTATTACATCATTGAGTTTACCATCAAATAAAGAGAGCTGGTAATATTCTTGAAATATTCTGAAAGAAAATTCCTACTTTTCAGTATCAATTTTTGATATCGAATTTGCATCACTTTCTAGATATCCATATTCATTAAAAAAGTTGATAACACATTTTGTCTTATTGTCTTTTTTGGATAGTACAAAAATTATATTTGTTATAGTGAGAATAATGATATGAGTCTTAATTTATATACAAAATGTTTTAAAATATAATTAAATTTTTAATTTAATTTCTTTGCTTACCATCATAAATTTTTCTATTCATCTCTATTGTAATTGAACAATAATCTTCGTCCCAGTACTTAGGACAAATATCTTTAAATTTTTCATTAGGCATTTTTCCACCAAAAAAATTATTATAACTATTCTTTAAGTTAATGTCATCTTGTCTAAATATACACAAAAAACTTGTGTTGTCTCTTACCAATTGTTTAGACACTCTGGAATATGTTTGAGCCAAATAGAAAACATCACTAATTTTGTGTCTTCCTGTTGTAAAATATTAATGAATTATAGCTTGATTATCTAAAATGACATTGTAAAATACAATAAGAAATCTGTTTTCTCTTTGATCTAAAGGATTCATTTCTGCAGTATTTTTTTTTTTTAATGCGCCATTTGTTATTTAAATTTTTTGGATATCACTTCAAAATAATCCTGTAATTGAATAAATTTTGGGTGATTAAAACTTTTAGAGTAAGCAGGTGATTTATTAAAAATTACCAACCCCATATTATAAATAAAATTTCCCATCAAATTCGTTTTTCTGCTATTACTAGAACCAATTATCATACCTCTAATATCATCTGGCAAAAGTTCGCCATTCAGATATTAAAACACCAATACCCCAATCAACTTTGTGCAGCTAAGGCTGCTGTGGCTGCCACTTCTTCATTTAATTAAATCATTTTTGTAATTAATAGATAATAAATATTGCAAGTTAACAAACAATAGTTCTATATGGAAGAAGAAATTCAGTATGGTATAATTCATAAAGACAAATCCATAGAATTAGTCAGTTTTCATACAAAATTTTTAACACCAAATATAGACAGTAATAATTTAACTACAATTGAAAAAATTTGTGCTGTTGTTGACGAAAATGAAGTTGTAACCATTCCCAAAGGCCAATGTGATGTTGAAACTTTAAAAGAAGCTATAAATTCGATTGAACCATTATCAAAAAATAATATTGATTGACAACAGACAATGTGAAAAATAGAATATCTAAAAAAACTAAGATTGATATTAAACTTGATAATCAATTATGTGATACTCTTGGCTTTGAAAGAAATATTATTATTGAAAAAGATAAAAGTGTCAGGCACTAAATTACCTAACTTTAATCCAGATAAAACAATCGATATTTATTATAACATGGCATATAGCATGTTAATAATGTATGATGAATCTAATCATTTGAAAACTGATATAGTTGCTACTTTTCCACAAAAAACTATATGTGGTTTTCGAGATTACATTAGCTATGAGCCCCCATATAATTTTTTTATAGAATAAATAATGAATATTATGATTATATTGTTTTAGAAATTAGAGACGAAAATGGTAAATTCATTGATTTTGATGGAGTTTATATCGACATTGTTTTGGAGATTAAAGTATTTAAAATATAAATTTTTTTCAGAAACAGGTGTAATAAATAATTTTTGTATAGCACCAAGTGTCAGTAAATCACTAACACCGAATTCATAATATGATTTATATTATTTTTCTTATCACACCTCTCATTAATAAAATTATGAAGAAGTGACTGGCACCAAAATGGTGCTAGTGAAGATTAAATAATTATTTATAAATTTAGGTATCCATATGGCAGTGTATCAATTTTATTTTGTAGTATAGTTCTCTTGTTTTTACAATGACTTAATGTGATTTTATTAAGTTCTACTGTATATATGTTGTGTATCTCACTCCTTATCAAATTCATTGTTTTATATCGAATTTTCTCATCAAACAAACAATTCTTATAATCTTCGAATGTAATTCTCTTAATAACAACATATATTTTCACACCTTCCAGCTATCTGTATCTTGCTGGGATAGTTCAATTTTGTCATCATATTTTGGTTTCATCACTTTATAATGGAAATCATTCATTAATTCTTTCGATATGTCCAAAATTGACACGCCCACATAAATAGGCTTATTAAATTTCACAGTTGTTTTATTCATATGTAGAGCCGCAAGAGTCTGATTAATTATAGTACTATTTTTTATATTTGGTTTTGATATTAATTTTTCACATTTTCTGCATCTGATATTAATCTCATATCTGCTCTGTTTCTTATATTTTCCATACTTTTGCTATACACAGCATAATTTATGAGCATTTAAAGATCTTTTTCGAAAGCTTTTCCTGCATTAGTTCTCATCTCTGTATTCAAGTCAATATATTTCTTCAACCAATCAGACTTTCAAGTTGCAATAGTGAATTGCATACTTTTGTATGTTATCTATAATTGTTAATAATTTAGATTGATTTGTCTTTCTGGGCAAAATGCAATATATATGTAAATTATGTAGTTCTTGTGGATACTCTAAATCAACGTCTGATATATAAGCATATTGTGAATAATATTCCAAATTTTAAATATTTTTTCACTCCAGTAATTTAAATCATATAATGTATAGTAAACCCAATCGAAACCTCCATATGGTAAATATTGAGACATTGCCCAACCATATGAATAATTAATTGCATCGAGAGAAGCTAAATAATTGGATTCTTGATTAGAGTTAAAATCATCTAAATATGTGTTATTAGCTTTAACATATCGCTTACAACATTTTGTTATTCCACCTCTAATTCCTTTTCAATCATTAAACTCATATCATATTTATGAAATAAATCTAGTGGTTGATTAGTCATTTTTTAAATTTCTTCCCACCGTAAAACTGGTGCTGTAAAATACAATGCTGGTTCTAAATCACGTGAATTTATTCATGTGTTTCTAATATTTTCGAATATATCTCCTAACAATAATACATCAATTTTTTTAATATAAATCTTGGTATTCACCAATATTTTAAATATTAAATTGATTCCATACACATTTCGCATGTTTATAATGATCGTCAGATATATCAGATTATTTTAATTTGTTATAAAATCACTTTTTGGTGGAAGTTAAGTTTCTTCAAATTTCTTCCATCTGTCAATATAATCATATGGATAAGCACCCTTTCTTATAACTAAATTTACTTGTTCTTTTGGAAAAGTTTTTCGTGTGTGTTTCATTTCATCTTTACTTAAATAAGACGATAATTTATCTAATCTATTCGCCATAAATTTGAATGTGTCTATAAATTTACTATAAAATTTTCTGTGTTATTCCCAAAAGTTATAAACTAATCTTCTTTATTTGCTATAAAATCTATATTTTGTTCATCAAATCATAACTCTTTAATTAATTAATGTGCATCATATCCAGCTAAATTATGAAAATAAATTGGTACAAATTAAGTAATTTTATTTTTATATTATAATCATTACATATAAAATTAATGAATTTTCTACTTATGTGATCATGATGATGTACTTTTTTGATTTTCCTTCGTGTATTCACACTCACATACAGTACATTTTTTTATTCAATATATAATAATTTTTCTTCTGTTAGTGGATGCATTGGCTGAATTTGCGAATATTTTTCACCAATTTCTTCTACTTCTCTTTTAATTGATTGTTCAAAATATTATCTACATTTGGACCTCGATATACAACTGGTTGTTTATAATAACTATAAGAAGACATATAATAACAAAAATCAGATGCTTCATATAATTGTTATTTCATTGTATATGATTCATCGTTTAACTTTAAATCAATGTTATTTATGTGTTCATTAGTAAGATTATATATTTCTTGGAGTATTTCTTTGTAAAGGCCATTATCAATGCCATCTTCTGTGAAAACTGGATATATTTGGATCAATTTTAAAATTTAGAAATTTCTTTTAGATTTAGTTCAGTTGATGATATTTTATTTAGAAATGATTCAAAATCTGCATATATTGTGAATTTAATTTTCATTGCATGTTTATAATTTAAAAAAATATATTTTTGCTATTCTTTCGAAGGTAATTGAATTTTTACTGCATCACTTTTTGAACAGTTTTCTGTATGCATATTTAATTTATCTTGAGATAAAAAGAATTGAAGGTTCATATCACATATATAAGTTTTATGTTGCTTATTATTTTTTTGTGCTGCAAGCATCTTCGATAAATCTTTAATACAACAGTAATGTGAGTTATCACCTTCTTTGAAATGAAGTAAATTTATATGCTTATCCTTTTTTTTTTTTTGTGGTTTAATCGATATACCATGGGTTTCTTACCTTCATCTTCAATAGATGATTATTCAAAACATGGATACATCAATTTGATTTTCTATTTTTGGTATATCATCAATTTTAATTGGATATTCAAATTCATATATTGCTTTATCGATATTAAGCCCCACATTTTTATATTTGGTTGCTCTATTTGAATGGCTGTCTGATGGAAATAATGCAGATTTTACAGCCCAAAGAAAGCATTTTTGATCGTTGTTTATAACATTTATGCATGCTTTCTTATTCTTCATAAATTCAGGTAGTTCAATATATGATGCATCATTCATTGGATTATATTTACTTATAGCTTATTGCATGCCGATTATTCTATTTAAAGCCCAACACGAACATCTTTTTTAGAATTCAGAAAAATGTGTTATTATTTGTATTGTGCATTTATCAATTCTTTTAATAGCTCCTTCATTCAATATTGTATAATTTGATGATTGAAATGTAAATAATTATACTTGAAAGTTTTCTTGTATATGACAGTTGGTACGTAATTAAATCCAAGTTTTCAACCCCCAAAGTTTATAACATTTTTATGTATTTCCTCAAATACCTTCTTTTTTATTGAAGTCAAAAAATTAATAGGTTGTACTAAATTAAAATAATTTCCAATGTTATATGTTAATATCCTACTTGTAAAGGCTTTATTAACTAAGTAAGCTTCATTGGTTTCCTCATTTCTTTTATTAACTTATTAACGAAAACATTAGTTGAATACGTAAATATTCCATTCAATTTGTTATTATCGTGTGTATATAATTCAATGATATAAGCATCAGATAAAGGTAAATTTGTAAAATTTATTCTTTGTTGTCCATGTGTGCTTAATTTTATTTCTATGTTGTACAAAAACATTAGTAGGAACTGGAAATATTTCTTTAGATTGTTTTTTAGCTTTTCTATACTTTATAGTGTAATTTGAAAAGGGGAAATTTCTTGGATGATATATAATAAATGGTATAATAGCTGCAATTAAATCAACTTCCCGTAGCCTGTGTAAATATTTAATTTCAAATCTTCCACCTGTAATTCTTAACTCTTTTACTGTATTTTCGCTCAACACATGATTTAACTTCGAAGGAAAACATTTTTAATTACAAAATAAAAAAAATATGAAAAAATTATAGTGGAATAGCATCGAAAAGGTGTTTAAATTATTGGGAAATCTAATTTAACTTCTTGTTATGATGATAATTCTTAAGATATTAACTAAAACAATTTTTACACATAGTTGTGTGTTTATCCTTACAAGAATTATTTTAAGAAAATAATTTTACAGATTCATTCTCATTACAAACTGTGCATGATTTCGTTGGATAGTTCTCCTTTCAATTTTATTACAAATACGTATTGATATGTTGTGTGATTTAAATTATTTTTTGGTTTCCGAGCTGGAGATTATCAATATATTTTCCAAATTCATATAGTATTTTCACTTTATTTTAGTTCATAATGATTTTTGGCATATTCATTCATACATTTTTTGCATTTTGTTGTAAGTTTGTCTATAGTTGCTTTATGTGGATAAAATGAATCGATAGATTTATTCTCATTACATACTACACATATCTTAGTTGAAGAATCATGTTGAATTTCTTTTTTATTGTGCGATTTACTATTTTTATGCTTTTTGAGAGATAGTTTAGAAACACATTTTCTACATTCGTATACTACATTCTCTTTTTTTAACTCGTATTGATTTTTGTCATATTCAGCAAAACATTTTTTTACAATTGTCAATTTGCTTGTCTTTTGCGTATTTATGCATTTGAAAACTTTCTATATTTATACTTCGCCGCATTTTTACATTGCTTAAATATGATATTAGTTTCCACTGTATTTATTCAGAAAATTAATTAATTTATAGAATGAAAAAATATTATGCTTAATCTTTTTTTTTGTTTTTTGTAAATAACACAAAAAATGGAATCTCTGCTCAATAAGTTCAACAATTCGTTTGAATAGATTAAACTACAAGATATAGAAAAAAATTAATGGTTTACTGATACGGATTTTTAAATTTATAATTCTAATTTTGTTTAAAAAAAAATTATAATAATTAATTGTATTTTAGACGATAAACTTAAAATTTCATTGCCAGAGCTCTATGTCAAGATACACGATAAAAATTCTTTGGAGCTTTTAAATGAGAAGGAAATTTTTATAGTATATCGAGGCTTAAAAGAACTGAAAAATGGAAAATTGGTCCATTATCTTGAATTCTCTTTAAAAATATATAACTTCTATCAATTATATATATATTTTTATATTTTCATTCGATTTTTGCTTATTTTGCTTGATTTTCTCTTTACATTGTTTGCTCTCTTGCAAAATTGCTATTTCTAGAAAACTTGACAAATTGCTTGAAAAGCGAGAAATTTGCTTGATTTTAGCTTTAAATTTCATGTTTTTAAGATGACACAAAGCCGGCACACTATTATTGAAAAAATTGTAAATTTGGGTGATTTTGGGGTAAATTTCCTTGATTTTGGGGTAAATTTTCTTATTTTTTAGAATACTTAAGTTATTAAATTTCAAACTGTGATTTTGGAGTAAAAAACCGTGACTTTAGCTTCCAATTGCTTGATTTTTTAAATTGAAAATATGGGGTGGCCTAGGATCGGCTATTTATATCTACTTGTAGATTATGTGTTTGTGTGTGTGTGTGTGTGTGTGTGTGTGGTGAGATCTCCCCAAGCAAAACTTTTCTCTCTAGGACAGCATTGTTCTCCCTTCCAGAGATGACTTCAGACTGGTGTAGGAATAGTGGGTGGCTTTATGTAGTCTTTATTGTTTGACGACATGAGGTACCTTGTTAGAGAGGCGATGATAACGCCATGTGAGTTGTAGGCAGAATGCGATACGTTTGGGAATGCATATCGTTTGACTGTCGGATGTGTAGTGCATTTGATAGTTACAACATATTAGGTATATACATAATGCATAATATCAAACATATGTAGGTCGGAAGACTGCTTTGGATATTGTTAGAGATGTACTTAGGGTGAAATTATCCATATTATTTATTCGCTAAATAAATACGACTTATTGAAATATAGAGCAAGGAGTAAATTCTCAGTCCTACAGTTGTCTTCCATCCTCGTTCGTTGTGTTTCATCGGGCGATGGGTAGTTGGTTTCACCTCATTATGCACATGCTACTTGCATTTGGATATTCATTTTGGCAGTAATCTCAATCATTTACTTTATACTCGATTAAATAAACTTTTAATCAACCTTTGTGTTCCTTGAATCATTATCTAAATAAGAGTTGTGAATAAGTACTATCTCTAATTAATTATTATTTGTTACATGAATATATACATATATGTACACACACGCGAACACACTCGATGGGTGATAATGCGAGTGTTCAACTCTCCCGATTTAATATTTTTTAACTTCATTGGGGATCGAAGTACGAACTAAAGCATTACAAAACTTAGCGTTTATGGGAGATGAATCAAGGTTTTCAAATTGTAGTTATCTTAGATAGATATTTCTGAAAATTTTGTCTGTTTGTTATTTGTAGAAAATCAATAGAATAACACCAAAATATAATTCTTTGCTTTTAAAATAGACTAATTATTGTTAATTTTGTTTCGAAGGGTGTTTTGAGTAAATGTAAGGATTTTAAATTAATTGTTTAAAATAAAAATACGTAATAAATATAAAAAAATACTACCAAAAGTATTATTACTATATACTTTAATTACTTATATGTAAAAGGCATTTTGTGAAATTGCAAACGTGGAGATGAGTGTGTAATCTTCCCCTATACAAAGCGGTGAGCTGTCTCTTGTTGGAATTCGGAGAGTTTCATCCTTCGAGTGATGAAGACAAGGTTGTCGGAAGAAGGGGATCGGGTGTGGGTAGTTTTTTCGTCCGATGACCTGAAGTACCTTGCTAGAAGGTCTATCATGGTCACGAGAGAATGAAATAGGATTTGGGAAAGGCGCGTCGTTTGACTTAACTGTAGTGTGTTTGATAATTACAATATGGTTTCTGTATAAGTTAAATATTAAAAGTAAAATTTGGGATATTCGGAATTGAGTAGTGATTTTGATTTGATGTGTATTTAAGGGTAAAATTAATTTTGGTGTTTTTTCGTATTGTAAATATTCTTTACACATATTTCTTTTACATTATGCGATAAAAAAAATCAAAGTACATTTGATGGTAAACGAATAGAGGATTTATTTCTCAAGTCTATAGCCCTTACCACACAGCCTCATCAAATTTGAATCGACAACTGATGTGAATTTAATTTCAACCTAATATGAAAATACTAGATGTGCGAATTTAATCGACATTTAAATATTCTCGATAATTTATTTGTTATGCTAATAGAAAATCTAACTATCCTTGACGGGGTATATAGCAATGAGTATCTCCTCAATCTTAAATCCCTTACCCTGCATCCTCGTAAAATGTGTTTCGCCTCGATACGCAAATACATTTAAGTAATAACAACATTAACTATTGTTGATTGTGTCGCACGAAGTGATGGTGTTTAATTAAACATTTATATTAGTACATTTTTAACAGAATTTCCGCATTATATTCTAACGCCTTCCAATATGGGTAGGATTTTCACTACAATAAACCAAGTTGCTAGCGACGATATTTGTTGAGCCTGCTTAAACAATATTTGTGAAAATATTTTTAAAAATATGAAAACACTATTCGTGGAATTATTTCATAAGTGAGATAAAGAAATTATTTTTTAAAGAAATATACAATTAAATTATGGTACATAATAACGCACAGACAATTTTAACATAAATGCATGATTGGTTGAGAAGCATCTGCGTGTCTTTTCTCCAGACAAGCCAGTTTTGCCGGCGAAAGGGAGATGAAAAGTTAACTGGTAGGTGCTGTGTCCTAATTGAAATATTTCGAACCTTGCAGTTTCAAAGGGATAGTGATCTCTCGAGCATCCCTGGAGATGCAATACGGTTGCGAGTATAAAGTCCAGCCGGTGACTCGCCCTCTGACACGTTAGGAAATTCCGCACCTTGTTCGGTGTGGCGGCGACATACATCTTATGGAAATGCATTTCATCGTTATACGAAGAAAAAAATTATTATGCACTTGCCAATTTCTTATTATTTATTAAAAAAATTTTATTTTCATAATTAAATAAATAATTTCGCTTAATAAGTAAATGGGAAAAGTGCAGATTAAATAATCCAATTTAAAAAATCTAATATAATAATACAGTTATTTATTACAAGTATTCACACACTCACTTAATGCGAAATGTTTTACATGCCTATCATAGCACGCGGACTCGTAGATCCAATACGACGCTGTTATACGACTTGATTGATACATTTTCCATTTTTTTTCGATAGTTAATAATGCGAACTCATGTATACAGAGTGTGTCGCACTGAGTACGCATATTGCTCACACGGAGCGATCTCGTCTCCTTCCAAATATTAACTGAATATTTAAAACAATTTTCCCAGCTTATATATATTTAACACGATCCAAAATGGCAGATGGTGGTTGGGGATAAATCTCTTTATAGTATTGAGACAGGGTGTCTCAATTATTGCAATTAATACTCCCGTATTTCTATCACGACATCATCAATATAACACCACCAAAACAACTTTTTTTCAGATCGTGACGTAAAGTTACGCTTCACTTTATACACGTACAATTTTTCTGTTTCATTGCCCTGCTGTTATGTGTGAAATGGACCCTACATTTACATGAACCAAGTTATTGGCTGACGCAATAATTTTTAACACTTGCACAAAACACGTCTCGACACATTCTTTCTGACTTTGAAAAATATGTTATAAAATTGACGAGGTAATAAGGTAATCATGTTCTGAAAAACGGCTGTCTTAGTGGACAGGGGTCGCGTGGCCTAAGAAGAAATTCTTTTTGTAAAAAGTTCCTAACTATGCTATATTTCATCGTTGATCCATCACTTACCTCCAAATTGGTGTAAACTTGAAGAATTCTGTGAGGGACGAACGAAAACGTTACGATCGGCTGGAGTTCATTGCCCGGCGCAGCTCAGGTTCCCCATCACGTCGGTCATCACGGCCACACTGAACAATACACTTCTGCTTAGTGCTGTGGCGACTTCACGCATGTGTGCTGCTGAGGGTCTGACAGCTGACTGCGGAGCCGCCCAGGCTATGCATTGCGGAGCCGCCCAGGCTATGCATTGCGGACTGCAGGCGTCCAGGCAACTATTCGCAGCGCACCCAAGACCGGAAGGAAGGGTGGTGGTTTGAACTTGCGGGTGATTGGAAGCGCACCCTGAAGCCACCCTCCCCCCCCCCCCTTCCATGGAAATATGTGTGTTTTCATCGGTGATTGGACGTGCATGAATGAAACTTTGCCATTGGTTGTGCATTTTGCTTTAAAGTTTTGGTAGTAACATTGTATAAACAATTCCACGGAAGAGCCAGTGGAGAGGGATGGCTAATCCGCGGCTTCAAGACGGAAGTTTCTTGAGATAAGTTTTTGAACTTTGATGTTTTCTATGACCAACTAGGGTATAAAGCCCTTCTGGCATGAGGTTTAGAAAGGACCAGATGGAAAGTCCTTGTAGGAGTTGTTTGGACATCAGGATATCCGAAAGCATATATTGGAGTGCATTTTTCTAAAGACTTTTTTAACAATGTTCTTGAAAAATGAAATTTTTTTTAACAACAACTTTTCAAAGTTTTAGATGAGGTTTTAAAGAACGGTCTCTACTGAGAAATGGTTCGGCAAGTTGATATATTGCAATCTTTCAATCTTTTTTCTTGAAATTCACAGCAAATTTCAGATTACAAATAATTTAGTGGAGTATTATCTTCAGGTGGCAGTAAATATATATATATATATATATATATATATATATATATATATATATATATATATATATATATGCATCTTTCAAAAAGGTTTTTAAGGTGGTGTAATCAAGGCCAGTTGTGGTTAAATTCTCATAATCAATATTTACTGGTATTTACAGTATTTTCATATGTTTGAGAACAATGGCCTTTAGCAAGTTGTTATGGCCAGGTGTAAAGAATGTTTAAATAAATTCCATATTTCACATAGTCAATATTTATTGGTATTTGCAGTATTTTCATATGTTTGTGGAAATGGCCTTCAGCATGTTGCTATGGCCAGGTGTAAAAAATATATAAATACATTTCATATTTCACATAATCAATATTTTGTGGTATTAACATAGCATATATGTGGTTGAGAAAATGGCCTTCATCCTGTTGTTGAAGTCAGAGGAAAGAAAGTAATTGCATTATATTGTCAGATATATGATGCATTGCTTGTGATATTTTTTTGTGATTGGCTTTGTCGAATGGCCAGATTCTGGTTTTAAGTGACAATTTCATGAAAACAAAGTTTTGGGGCCACCCAATAGCCATAATTTTATATATTTCAAGTTGAGATTCTTGTTATCATTTATTGAACTTGAAGAAAGAGTCAAAGACTCATAATTTGATGGTATTCATATTTACTATTTTTTGTGTTTAAGGATATTCTTTATTAATGGAATCAATGACAGAATGTGGAATATTTAAAATAATTAAATGAATAGAATATTTTCAATCAAAATTCAGTTTCTTCGTTGTAGTCTAGTTTTGACTTAGTGCCTCTTTTTGTTTTTCTCCGCACCGCTAAATCCAGGGTTGCTTAGGGCCGTTGGAAGGTCGCCTTTTTGGGCCCTTAGGACACAGAGGGCATCACAGTATCAAACATAAGTCAGTTGAGTTTCGGCTGTAGTGGGGAGATGATGTGTAATTAGACTTTGTAATTGCTATATGTACTCTCGCGGTATGACCATAATGAACATCCCCATTACATCCTCATCTCGTGTTGTACAACTGCTGACGAGACAACATCTGTAATTACTTTCACTATGCAATTATTAATTACACAGACAATAACGCTGCATGAGAATAGAACACAATAGCAGTCACCACTATCAATTTTCCCCACTATCGCGATCAGCCAGCCCATGATGCCTGCCAAAACAGGTCCTGCCAACGTCGGCAGTCCTACAGAGGGTGGTTGGACAGGGGGTTGGCCTTATCCTTCAGACATTAACACCAGGCGGGGGGCGGGGTAGAATAATTCTATCCGGGGGGCGGGGGAGTAGTTCACGGGCTGTAGGGTGGGGTGGTGATGGGGGACATGTCCGACTGGCTCGATACATATCCAAGGGGTGGGAGGGGTAGGTGCATGTGCAATATGCATTTTTCTGTAATAACGTCTATGCAAGGAGTCAATAGAGGTCAAAATATTTCAGTAACTCCATGCGGACCATACTAACATGGGGGCCTTACCATCGAGCCTTTCTTATATAAGTGTTTGTGACACGTGTTTCTGCAATAAATCATATAAAATGCCACAGCTTTTGTTGTCGAATGCAATGGGATACGCACTATAACGTCATAGCTCTACACAGCTAAACCAAATCTTTCAACATTCAAAAGCCTGCACAGTACACATCAGCAGCGATACAGTTCCAGATGCGTAGGCAATACCAAAATCTTTACGCCCTCTATTGAATCACACACCGACTGTCGCCACAAACGAACAGTTGCGTATGCTTATTAATGTATGGTACATATTGTTTACAGTAGGTGTTAACCTTGTCCGCTACCATCGGCTGTGCTGTGGCCATACACGCATGTAGTTATAATTGCCTGCATATTAATCGCTGTACCGCTGCAGCGGAATCTTTGTGTGCGTTTTAACTGAAAACAGTGGGCCCTAGGCAGTTGCAACAAGGGGGCCATTTTGGTTTCCTAAGTCATACTGCTCACTAAAGCAGCATCAAACGTCCATAATTCCCGAAGGTGACGACTTAGCCGGCAATAATAGGGTGACGATCCCTGTTATTTTCATAACTGGGAGTATAATTAATGTGAGTTTGCTCTTTGGCTGAAGATCCAGATAACATAAACCAACGTTTCGCGAATTGTGCTTTCATCTCACCTGGTTTCCAATATGTCGCAATGATGCATTCCAAAATATCCATTTTGGGGTCAAATATTTTGCCCTTGATATTTAGTTTAGTTACGAAGAGTAGTTTATATTTGCCACTTAGTTTTGCTTAATTAACCTCACGAAGGTTTTGTCGGTCGAATTCAGCGTGATCATGCATGTACCGCCTCGCTTTTTCGAGGCGGGAGTTCATGTTTCGTCTAGTGACGAGGGTGATACGTGATGGAAAGAGCGAGTGTAGCGATAGTTGTGGATGGCAGGGCTCGTGGTGGCTGCTTCAAGCGATCGGTGAGTTCATTGTAATATTGCGAAGTTATTAGGTTGTTTATGGATGATACTGGAGAGTGAGGACTGTGATTAATTCGCGGAACATTGTGGAGTTAGGATTGTTAAGAATGATTTAGATTTTAATATCGCTTATATTATGTATTAAACAATTTTATTTATATATTTGATTAAATATACTTGCTTATTTTGGTGTTCATTATTGTTCTAAAACAGTGATTCGATATTTTATTGTAGTTGCATTCGTTTACATTTCATTCACGACTGTAAATAGTATTTTTCATAATTGTCTATGGAGTTGATTGTGGTAATAGATTGTATGTTATTTAGTTTCTAGTATGGTAAATAAATAAGGAATTAAGTTCTCAGTCAAATCAATATATATATATATAAATCAATAAATATATATATACATATATATGTCTGATACTGTACATGGATGCACCCAGGCAGTTGCAAAAACAGTATTATTTTATGATGAGTTTGGAAAAAGTGTTTAATTTGTAAAAAAAAAAAAAAAAAAAAATACAATGCCCTTCGTATTATTTCCAGGTTAAAATTACAACTTTTTTAATGCAACAAAAATTAAACAGGTAAAATAAAATTACTGAAACCTGCACTTAAAAAAAGCTACTTTTCCGTACGTCTGAAAAGGCAAACACATGCGTAGGTTTTAGAAAGCGTGTAAGCTGATGTTATTGGCGGTGGCGTCCGCTAAGAAGGTGCCGAAGCAAATGTGGATCGAACAGTGCACGCATTTCCGCAGTGAGGTAGGTGCGAGCCGTAACTCTCGACCTGCCCTGACCTGGCGACACACTGTGAGAGATCGCCGACCTGCTCCGCATCCGCCAACTGGCTCGCACTGTCCCACACGCCGACAGCATCGTCTTTAATAATAACTCTCCTACCTGCCTCCCTCCCTTCCTTCGTCTGGTTTATATTGGTGCCGTCTAGTAACACGCCCCCTACTCCTCCCGCCTCTGCTGCCAAAATATTCAAACCAGAAACATCGCACTAGCTACCGAATATTGTCGTGCCAATAAGTCAAAATTAGAGTTCTGCCACCCGAATTTGACAAAAAAGGAAATTTAATTATAGAACCCTTACCCGAATATGTCATTCAAGGAAACGCTTGTATAATGGAGCTCATTAGATGACAATAATAAACATTTGTGACTATAATAAAACCACATTTAATTTCTTTAAGAAAACTTTAAGTGTATCAAAGACTATGGTTAAGTAACTTAAAAAAAATTATTTATTAAAATTTGACGTATCTAAACACAATTGGTACTGGTCAATTACTTATTTTCAATTTAAAAAACACTCTAATTATTAATTTTATATGAACTAGTTTTTTTATGCGCTCGTAAGTAATGTTTTCCTACAAAATTGAGTAGATTATAGCTAAAACTATAAATAAACCTGTTTTTGCTAACATTGAAAATAATTCTATTTGCGGTAACATGGGCAATTTTGAAAGTCTTGCTTAAGATCTACTTGTATGCACGTTATGTATTTTTCCGTATTCATATGTAAGATTAACATTGCCATCGGCCTCATCACTTTATATATGCGTCGGTCAAGTGAAACGGTGAAATTATTATATTAGTGAATTTTTGACAAATTTTCTCATTTTTACACTTCGATGCATTACCAAAAAGCGAAACCGAATGAAATAATTTATATGATCAGAATTTGTTACCTAACACTTTTTATTCGACGTTAAGATATGGAACTACTTCCCATCGATCGTTGCCAATTTAACTGTGCGCATGTCACTCAGTCGCCCGTTAAAACATATGCAGAAAGCTGCAGTGATTTTTCTAAGGATTATTTCGAAATAGCTCACGTTAACAGCCTTTAGATATGCAGCACGAGGTTTTGTTTATACATTAATGTATGCGATTATTGCAGACTGGCATGCTGTGTTTGATTATAAAGATATAGCCTTTCTCAACCAGGAGCAAGGAATGAATCGGCCATGTCCTGCAAAAAAAAAAAAAGCCAAAAGCCATTCGCCTGGAGTGATATCTAAAAACGGCAATCATGATGGTTAGCCCGTGAATCATGCGTAGCACTTCCGAAACGTGAATCCCACACAGTACTGGCGCAATAACTCGCATTTTTGTTGGGAGAGCAAGGCAGCCTGACAGGCTGGCTGGCGCAACTATTAAGTTAGCTCTGCGCTCAACGCGCTGAACAGGGCGTTTATTCTAAGTTTGTCGAAACGGAGCTCCCGACCGTGAAATAACAATTTACGTCATATTTCCGGGTTTCGGTATTCAAAGTTAAAGATGACTTCTTGATTCTCGAGAGAAAACGATCGAGAGCACTCGACAGCTATATGTTGTCGAAAGCCCCGTCCCGATCGGGAAGTGGAAATTCAACATGGCGAGTGAGAAGCGCGGTGGCCGTATTTATTGCATATCTTATGGTTTCGTACTTCTTAAACATAACATACAAAAGGTTACAATTATGTGGCACATTATTATATGCATCTTATTGTATCCACACATGTTCGGGTGTCCGAAGTTATATTTCTGTATAGTGAGTTAATTATGTAGTGTAGCAATGGCCGATAGGTTATGTGTTTATACGAGCATCGTGTTGGTGTTGTCGGAATAATGAATCGGTAGTTATTTGTTTGTGTATTGGCTTTCTTCAAGTATGGTTGGTCGTAGTGCATTTTCTTGAGTGAAATGTGTAATAGTAATCGGCGCGCGTTTATCGCTTTGTAAACCTGCTAGTTCTTTTTCTTAAACGCCGTCTGCAATGCATTGACGAATATAATATACGTAGTTAAGTTTGTAAGTTTCAGTAAACGTGCACACTGTTGATTTTACTGAATAATTCTGCAAGTAATTTATTTAATGCTAGCGACTAACAAACGTGATTTTAGTGAAGTACACATGCAAGGATTAACCTAGAAAAACACACGTGTTCAAGAGGTTGCGGTGTTTACAAACAGTAAATTTTCGTGTTTTGTAAATTACGCATTTTTAAAACATTACTACAGTTATTGCAATGCACGTTGACTGAAAAAGCTACACTTTCCACACGTTTGTAGTGCGTGAATTATATTTATTTGTCTATGTCGTAAATGCAATGAGTGTTAGGTTAACTTTGGATAGTGTGTGTGTGGATACTGCTGCATCTGTACGAATACGAACAGCGACATAATATGTATCGCGTTTTGGTTTTCATTAAAGTTACAATAATGTAAATGTTATTTCCATACGAGCAAAATATACCACTGTTCCATCGAAACAATATGCAAATAAAAATGCCACACCCTCGTAAGAGCATCAAAATAATGTCGTCTCATGAAAGATGTTATAAACTAAAGCGCCCCCCCTCCCCCTTACACACCTCGTACCTAAGTGCAATAATAAAACTAATTAAATTAATAACTATATAGGCTACAGTCTTTGTGCACGACACACGTCACTTCACTAGTAATGGGAATTCCGGCATTCCTACAACAAATCAATTACAGACTGTATTATGTATAACTTGTTGTTTAGGCCTAATGAAATTTTCTATGATAACTTTACAGTTGTAGTTATTAAAATGTCATTTTACGTATCGTCTTCTATACATTTCGTTACATACATAACAGTGAACGTTATTTAAAAGGACTGTTAGAGGGAAGAGGGAGTACTATGTAACGAATTATCTCATCTTTTAACAGTCGGTTTTATACTTGAAACAGTATGTTCTTTTAAAACGAGTAATATTTTTAACAGTCAACCTATGTGTATAACAATTAATCATTGACCGTGTCGCCATTTTCCTCGCCAAGCGTCTACGATGAGATCGCAGCCATATCGAGAAATTTCACTCTAAATAACCCGTGTTACGCTTTAGTAAATGGAATAGTATTTGTTTTGAATAAGATAATTTATAAATTATATATATACATATATATATGTGTATGTACACCTTTATGCGTTAACTAACCACTTAAAACGCACAGCTGATATGGATAGCTTTACTTTAATCACAAATTATTGCAGTCACAGCGTGTGTTTACATTCGTCACGTTGCCTGCCTGAACACCAGCAGCGAGAGGAAGCGAGTTGTGGTGGGGTGGTCAGTAAAACCCGAGGATTGCCATAGTAGTGAGGTCTCGAACTGATAGTGCGCTTAGAATAACTATTAGGGTACATTTTGCACCCGATCGTTTCAAACGGCTTGTCTCGATCGGCAGGAAGCTGGCTGTCGATATCGACATCGAGATCTGCCGATAGATTTCCCCAGAAACTTTGAATAAACGCCCTGGCGTGTTGTCGTTCCGTCCTACAACTATGAAGACGTGACACTGTCATTTCATTTGTGGCGAGTCTGCGCCAGAGTAGAGTGCGCTCATGTCACCTAGTTTCTCACACATCCGGGTAGAAAAATTTCACACGCAGCAAATGAGAAAAGTTAACTTTTAATTATATTATTGACCTGATAATTAATGGTTTTGTCAAGTGCAATGTCATCGAATTGCGAAGAGAGTTTCTGAGTGAAGCACCAGCCACGGTGTGGGCTGAGTGTTTGCCTACTACCAAGGCGAAAAGAGTTCCATTCCCGACGGTGGGTTTCCTCAGGGATCTTCAGGTGATAAGGGGGTGACACTGCCTCACGCATCAAGTACGCCATCGCCAGTAAGTGCAAGGCTCTGAACTGACGTGCACTACGTGTGTGTACCTATGTCAGAGCTGACCGTATTGTTTTATTGCTGGAAAGTCCGTAGAAAGGGTCAATTCAGTGCCCTTGAAGGGTTTTGTATGTACCTGATGCTTATGTTTTGAGTCATAATGCTTTGAAGAAATAGTTTTTAACTTTTCTGGGGTGTTATTTAAATGGTGTTTCTAATGTGCGCCGCGTCTTGAAAGCATTCAACAGCCCTCGTCTGAAGTGTGCGATCTTTCCATAGGACAGCACTTTGGACTCACTTATAATAGTTTGCCATGTGTGAGAATGACTCACACTGTGTAACGCAATTGGAGTGGCTGGAGATGTGAGGAGGGTGAAGCATGGTGGATCTGATGCAGCGCCTGGAGTCCACGGGCAGGGGGAAGGCGAGAAAACCCGCCCACCAGCAGCATTGTTCAGCATAGTTACCACGTGGGGCAATGCGGGACCAACCACGCGTGTACTTGGTTGTAGGCAAGCAATGTTAGCGCTAGCCAAGTGCAAGTACGAGCAGTGCGTTTTCATCACTTGCACTCGGCAACACTGCCACCACCATGCTACAGCGGTAGTCAAGTGCAATGTGCCACCCTTCTTTATAGGGACAAAGATCACACATATTAGCTGACATGTGGATCTGGTTGCAGTGACAGTGCATGCCGACAAGTTTAAGCATAATAAAAAAAACAACCAATGGCTTAACTTTTCTGGTATCCAGGCAAATGCATAGGTTACTACTTGAACGCTCATAATAATAAGTGGTTAAAGCACAATAGCAAAACTTAACAAATACTAAGACAACTGGATTTTATAAGTGAGGTTCTACGAAATTTTTATACAGATTATTTCTTAGCATGATTCAACATTTATTCCACTCCGAACAACACAATAATATCTCCGATAACAAGAACAAAATTGTTTTTGTCTACATAAATAAATGTCAGAATGTTATTAATCTCAACAGTAAGTATGTATATAGTACAATAGTACATCCGACCAAGTGTATAGAGCAGATCCTGGAGCACAGAGAAGCTGGTATATAGTGTCCGTTATTATTGTATAATTTTATATCCAGTGTCACTGTGTTAGTTTTAGAATTTATTGAAGGGTCTTGTTAATAATGAGTTTTATTCACTGCTCCCTTATGCATGTTCGCACACCTTGTTGTCAACGATTTTACGTACGACACTAGCATGAGTTCTAAACTACCTATCACATATGTTGAGGTTATTTGTAGCCTAGTATGAAATGTGCCTGTACACTGGGATATACTTCGATTACCAAAGAAAAGATAAAGTGTAAGATATACAACCATCGTGTGGTATAATTACTACTGAAGAAAGATAATGTAGCCTTTCATGTTGATTAAGTTCAGCAATTATCAATGAAGACGTCTACATTGAACTATAATAGAAAGAAAAACTCATTCATGATTTATAAAATTTGTTTATAAATCAACTTACTAATCACATGCAGTTTCAGATCGCTGGAATGTATTTATACTCGTTAATCTGTCTACCTCATAAGATAAAGTTTGGAATAAGGAAGTATCCTCTATTATGCTGATAGTATCATTATCAATCAAATGTAAATACTTCTGGCTTAAGTCTTCCTGGACGCTCCTAAGAATCACACACATATGTCTGGTACTGTCCTAATCCTGTCGTTATTTTAGCTCTTCTATCTAAATTGTGTTGTTTGTGGGTTTGGTTTGTTATAATACACGTTTTATAGTTATGCTATTTTCAGTGTATTGTATGTTAATTGGTTTCATTGTGTATCAATTTATAATTTTTTTGGTATATGGCTTTTTGTTTAGTTACATATCATCTTTATAGTAATTTTCCCATTTAGGATATACAATGTTTCCTGCAGAAGCATTTCCTTTACCGTTGTTTAGAGTCGTCTATATTTACTCTCATTAGATGTTGTATATGGGAGCCAATTATTATGACAGTCAATTCATGTATCATTATCCCTAAATTTCACTATGGTGGCATAATGACGAAGCATATTATTGAGCTCATAATCAAGCGAATAAGTTTCGTGTGCATCAAGTGATATATATAAACTGTGAAATCGTTCATGAACAAACTGTAGCTGAGAGTGTGTTCCCAACATCATGAAAGGAGAAAAAGTTAATATGAACTTATACATAATAGACCTCGCTAGAGATTGTGTTCTATGATCACTCTGTTAAGTGATTTGCTGCTGTGCTATCTTAGATATTACAATATTGACTTTTGTTTAACATCTATTTGCAACGATGATTGAAAGCAGTGATCCTCCCGAGACAATGCTGAAACATTCCCTGCCAAGAAAGTGGCAGTGCTCGTGATCAACCAGATCATTGCAACAAAGCATTGATTGATAACTACTGTTACCTTGAAGACAAATATATTGCGATTTCTTTTCTTCAAAACTTTGAAATAAAGAAAAACTAAAAAAATGATGTGCTAAGCTAAGTGCTAATATCATAGTCACAATCTCTTGTCACTTAATGATTTTGATGCATCACACAAACAGAGACTGCATCGATCTGTGTGACTATATTGATTTTTTTAAACAAATTGTTCCGGCTAGTCCGGAGAATTGAACCAACACTCCGTGTACTTGGGATCTGTGGCGCATGCTGACCAGAAGGAGCTCGGTAGCGGCCGTGGTACGATGAGCGGGGGTAACAGGAAGAGGGGGGAACCCAAGGAAGAGTATATAAGCGAGTGCGCGAGACGTGTCCCGCCAGGTTAAAGTGCCTATATTATGGGGGACCAAGGTGGGGTGGGTTAGCTGCCCCTAACCCTGGTCCAATCAAATGATTACCGCTTGGGAAGACAAGGGCCTCGGTCTGTACTTCCCCCGCACTGAGAGGCTTAGCCTCAATGATGATAAATCGGCGGTGTCCCGCCCCACTCTGCTGCCATATTTACGTGTATTCCTCAGGATTGCTCGAAGGCACCACGACATCGAGGATCTCGGGGCACTTAGTACTACAACGCTGAGCGAGATTTCAGGTCACGGATGGGATGGCACATTTCCATATCACTTCCAACAACCATTTCAAAAATAAATGAATACGTCAGCGTTACTTGACATAATGAAGACACGAAGTCATGAAGATCTGGTTGCCATCGAAGTTAAAGGCTCACCAAACCATAATAGATGAAAATGGGACAGCAAAATCGGTTAACTAGTCGCCCTCATAGATTTAGCCGTTATTAGGAGTGGGCTGTACCCTCCAGGACTACAGAACATCCTCTTAATCCTCAATATAAGAGTAACTGCATACCTCTTCCATCATGCTTTCTTACAAAAGTCTATCTTTCATGGCCTCACAAAATGTTCCAAAAATCATTCCCCAAAAACAGAAACTTCTGCCTGATTACCTTTCACGATATCTGCATATCTTCAAAAATAAATATTGTTCGCCATGTAGCATAATCGCATAGATTAATTGTAAAACTTATGAACAGTTTTCAAGTGAGTGGGTTTAAAATCACAAAGTTAATTTGTGATGCATAGTAGAATGCTTATCCACACTGTAGTTTTAATGAACTCAATAAAATGCATTAATTATGTATATTTAAGCAGAAAATTAAAACATAATGATATAGTTTAACATGTGAACTATTGTATGATAAAATTAATATTGAGCGAAATGATAAGTTAGAACGAACTGTAAGAGAACTCCTTACAGTGCCTACTTTAATCTTGTATGGTATTAATAAAAGAACAAAAATTAAGCCATGTTTTATTTTAAAAGAAACACTATTTATATTATGTTCCCATAACTATTTATCTCTATGTGGGCACTCAGTTCTAAGATGGCCCTTTTCCTTGCAGTAGAAACAATGCATGTTATTCAATCTAACAGAAATTTTTTTTATCCTATATTCGTCCCTCCTGTTTGCATACAGGCACTCTTACTGTTATGTTTAATTCCTGGCTTACTATCCTTACTGCCCCCAGAAACACAATCTGCAGATTTGCTGAAGAAAAAAAGACAGTCTTCTTCTAGATTTTTTTGTCCGCTTGTAAATCAATAATGGTTTTCAGTTTTTCTAACCTCCCTTGTATGCAGTTTGGCGCACTAGAGGATGATATCCCAGATAATCCTGCAAAGTCCTCTACATCAGTCACTGGGTTTAGCAACTGAGTGAAGGTGGTTGGACGAGAAACAAAGTGCCAAAATCTACTTTTATGAGGTAATAGTCTACAGAACATCAACTGAATAAATTAATCCTCAGTACATGCAATCCCACAACATTGACTATTCCAATGAGATCAGAGACAAAGTCTTTCATCAATTGATTTGGCAATTGGTGTTCCTTCAACAATTTATGCTTAAATTTTGTAAACGTTACCTCAGTAGCTATATTGTGAAAAACTGCAGTATACAAGCAGCTAATATTCCAGTTCTCATCACGAGCAAGACCAAAATCGGGTTGAAATTCTTCAGACTTTTTTAAAATTGTAGTTTCATACACCAGTTTTCACGAGCAAAATTTAGGGCTATCACTTCATTTAAATTAACAAAAAGAGCTTCAACTTATTCTAACTGTACACATTTTTAAATTCAGGCACTATGACCAGCAAATCAGACAGAAGAATTTTAATTGTTTAGGGTAGTGGAACAAACTCACCTGAGGCTTCAATTCCTTCAGCTCTGGTGCCCCCTTCTTTGCCATTTACTTTGCATACCAATGCCCGAGCTTTCACCCGAAACTCTGTGATGCTGTTAGAATCCAGAACTTCCTCCCCAGCCTCCTTCGGTAAGTGGTACAACACGGGCAGACTTAGAGACATTATCCATCCTGTGGACTTTGTGAAAAATTAGTTTATTAAGCAACAAACAAAAAAAAAGTGGAGTGTAATTGCATCGTTTCCTAACCTACAAACTCCTTTCCATAACTCAAGTGTAATCAGAACTTTCATTCATCATTAACACAAAGGGAAAAATAGAAAAACACAAGATCGAATAATGAAGCTTGTCCTTAAGGGACAGCTTAAGGTGCAGATTGAGGCCCTTCGCTACGCCCTTTAACCTAGTACGATGCAAAGCCTCATTGATCTCAAACAACCACGACCGAAAGTCGTGTAGAAAAATCCCCAAGGACCGAAGGAACCAACAGTGTTTTTACCATTTGACTAAGTACACAAACACACACAAGTTAGGAAAATAAATTTATATTAATTTTCTCCGAGATCAACCACTCCAACTTTTCATGCCTCTATAAATACCACAAAAGTTTTATAAATTTTACCCCACATGCAGATATATGCATCATTAAAGAAATTTATTACTAGAATATACAATTTGAAAGGTTACCTAAAATGATCCAACATCTAAGCTTTCTACCAATGCACGGCAGGACTAAAATTTACAAAAATCGCAACTTTTGATTAGAATGTAGCATTTTTCTGCAGTCTAGTATAACAATAGCCTAAAACACTTACAATCTAAGGAAAATACTGATATACATTGCTGACATCACCCAACAACCAAATAAAATCTCGACTACCTAAAAATATTTATATTACAGGCTGTGAACACCTTCAAACAACAAACAGCATAGTAACATAACTTTTCTCTGAATTACAATTCTTTTATACTCTCACCGATATGATTTAGTTGAGCTTAAAACTTTATTCAATAACTCTTTTTTATTAATTCTCGTTCGTAAGAAAACTCCTTTAATTTTGTTCTCATTAAAAATACGGATCTGTTAACACCGTCTTAATAATGATATATTTGTCGTTTACGATTGGTGTTGAACCGAGGTATTATTTCTCTCAATTTATGACGAGAATTTTTTTCCCATTCATTCAGAATTTAACTTAATGCAACAACAGTTGGACGAGGCGCGACATATTTAGAAAACTAACATTTTTCAAGAGAATGTATATTTTGAAAGATGATCAAAAATTTCAACATTATGTTAAAGTCTGACACTAGCATTAATTCCAGACATAGATAAACATTCCACGTAAATCTCAGTTTCAAAACCCATATGTACTGATTTTTGACCAGAAAGCCCCTATTCTGATGAACAGTTACTTATCTCATGTGTAGCTGTGGTCATACCACGAACGGCCGAGTCTCTCTGAAGATGAGTCGGCCGAGGGGTATAATTTATGCGAGAAAAATACAATCGGGGAGAACACCCCTCTTAAATTCTTATTGGCACAGCCTGCCCTCGAAGCAGAAATAATTTCCGGTGAAACTATCACTACCTTTAATAAATTATAAAAGGAGGACAATCATTATTATTAGAGGGTATTCTGGAGGATTGCATATTTCCAGTGCTCGTGGCGAACCCAGGGTTATTTTCGAACTCCGCTGGAACACTACAGACAAGCGTCCGCTACTACTGGTGAACACGCCAGCAACCACAGCTCAGCAGTACACGGCGGACATTTAGTTATGAGTAAAACTCCGCGCCAGTCAGCCGCGCTGTTGCGTGTCGTTGGTGTCACCTGAGCAGCACGCCTCGTTTACATACGCCGCAGGCACACGACAATTTCGTCAAAAGGTAGGAATACGTAGTCTTGTTCTAAGTATTCATAAGTCCATATTGTGTAATTATTAATACAGTGAAAAGTTTTTGCTTCACAACACGTAGTATGTAGGGCACACAGCGACTTATAGGCGGTGACAGTAGAAGGCGCAGGAGGTAGAATTGGGTGGTGCGCTGGCGAGAGAAATTGCAGGTAGTGTTTCAAGATTTACAACTTTTAAGCTGACAGTTATATTTAGCATAGAATGGTGCGCTGGAGTGAAGCATTTTGTTAAAACAAACTTGTTTGCCCTGAAAAACCACATCATTTTTAATTTTTATTTGAAGCTGTAACATACTTGTAAAGAGGTGTGTGTGTGTGTGTGTGTATATATATATATATATAACAGCGTGTGAGTCAAGGTCGAGTGCGTTAATTTCGAGAGCAGAAAAACTTTCGGAATTTTTCGATAAAGTTAAAATCATGGCCGCTACGTGCCACTGAAAATCGAATTTTCAACTACATTACGTGAAATATTTTTGAAACCATTTAAGATTAACCAAAACAATTTCGAACAAGGTTACAAGAAAATGAGACCTTCCACTTGCTATGATTGTGGTGGTAATATCATCTCCCTTTCGCTACGTACTTGGGATTCATCACCCTGGTTTAGCCGTTAGTTTCGAAACACTTTGACGTAATGTATGTTTGCATACGTTATGTTAATGAGATAGTGAAAATCAACAAAAAAAACCTTGTCGTTACTCGCGAAGGCTAACCGTTTTTGTGATATCAGAATTTGTATGTTTGAAGGTGTGCGTAAGAATGTCTGAGGGGCATGTAAACTGACATACAGTGTAGAATAAGAATGAGGCGTTGTCGGCCCGTAGGTACAGGCTGGCAGGGATATGCACTGATGCTGAAATGAATGAATGTAGATAAGTTACTTCAGAGGCGTAGATATTCGTTAAGTAATAAGATCAGTGCCGTGAATTAGGTGGATTTCAATTGCTGCATCATCACATTACGAATTGTTACTGACTAAACGTCCATGTAATTTTTATGTTTGTAATGAAAGCAAGCATCATTAATGTAGTTATTGGCATCTAACTGTAGTCGATGTAATAAAGTTATCGCCGGAAATAATATTAAAAATTATTGAGTTTGGTTTAAACACACCCAAAACTTAGCGCACTCTCTTACTACATGAAGTGTTATAACAATATGGTGAAAGCACGTAGCACTTGTCGGACATAAATGTATTCAATTTTCATCTGGTGCGGGATGGTTAAATGATATACTGCTGTTATCTGTTAGGCAGACCGAGAGGGCCGTTTGTTACCCAATGGTAACATTACGTCTACAGTCTGGCGAGCAAGCGTTTATGTAGTGCGGCTAGGCAGCGTGCACCCCATTAGACCTGAGGACCTATTACTATGCTTAGTACCTAGGCATGTAGTGTCGAGCTAAGTTTTGTATGCAACGCGACGCAGTACCAAAGATGTAGTGGAGTATTGCGGAGCTCAGTCACACTGTTTTAACGTATGGCAAAATGTTGTGTAATGCAGCGGCAGCACGTTGGTGATATGCAGAAACGTTACCAGTTGTTGTGGTGATTGGAGCATTATAGTTAAACACTATTCCAGCACAGTCTTTCGTGATTTCAGGCTGTATGTAACGTATTTATTACCAACCGTATTAGAGTGAAGGCAATATGTTTTATATTAACTGTGTCCCCAGTGTTAAACGACATCCCTCAACACTGTGGTAACATATCGACACATTTGAAATCAATAACAATGCTTGTCCAGACCTGCTTGTACCTATGTGAGGACAACGCCTGATTCTTATACTACACTACATACAAGGTAGCCTATGCACACAGTATGGTCGCAGTTTGCATTCTCCTCAGGCGTTCTCCGCTCCGCACAAAAATGTCACATCAGTGGGAGGTCGGGGAAACTGTGTAGAGCCATTCATATCTGCCTGTGCGCTTGAATCAAACTGCACTTGCCAAACCGACCACGCCGCCAGTAAATACACTCTGCCGATCTCCCGCGGCGCAGTCGGTTGGTGATCTGGTGTGCGGGAGGCTCTGGGTTCTAATCCCGGGTAAAGCATGAGTTTACTTATGTTAGGTTATAAGTTTGTATGTAAGCTGTCCCCTGCTAAACATTCGAGTATAAAATAAGGGGATGTTGAAAAACCCTTTACAATAAAATACACTCTGCTCTTCCACATAAAATGCCTATGTACTGTCTAACGAAAGAAATAACAACTGACCGCTTTAACTACAATCCTCTACACACAGACACGCAAACATACCATTCCATACGCATATACACCTAATAATGACCTCTCGAAGTGTCAAGTATTTATAATTTATGTATATATATAATATATATAGCAGATGTGTGCTATAGTTAATGGTAACCAATAATGTAGTTCTTCTGACATTACTTAATTAATTTAGTGCACATCGAGTTTGGCTTAAATCAGTTTCATATTTCCCCAGCTATGGTATTGAACACTGCAAAAGTAAGACCGCCATTGTTAAATAAAGGATTGCCCTAAAAAAAATTTTAACGGTATTCTAAATTAATAATGCCAGCAGTAGTACCACGTCATTGAGAAATTACTAAGATATTTTTAAGCTACTTGTCATACGAAGCTATTTTCCAACAAGTCAGCTTAAAGAGATTGTCATTTACTGAATGTTTGAACGACAATAATAATTTTCTGCATGGAAAGTTGTTTAATGGTTCCTGAAATAGAACATGCAAAACACAGAATAACGATCCCATCATTTTGAATGGAAGGACCTTATCCATTCGACTTTTTCTTTCATTTAGACTTTATTATATATTTGGTGGAAATAGATTGAGCAGCATCCTATATATGATTTATAAGAATGTTTATAAGGCACTGTCTTACAAAATGGTGGCAAAGAGACAGAGATTATCGTATTTAATTTACGCCATAGGTGGTACAGCAGTACTATTTTAGAAGTAGGTAATTTTGTTCGGTGAATATGACATACTAACAAAAAAATTACAAGGCCACCAATTTTTTTTAAATCAAGCTTCTGATTTTATACCACACAAGCATTGGTGAATCAGTAGAGTGGTTTTCTACTCTACAAAACACAAAATCTTAAATTTTTCAAGGTGAACTCTTTTCCAAATGGGTGACTAACGAGTATGTGGGTTTCTGAATTTAGTACTGGCACTGAAACTAACAACATTCCAGATTTTATTCAAATGTGTTTTAAATGGATGCCGATTTATGAGACCAAACCTAACAGTGTAAAGAGTAGATCGATATAGCCGATTCGAGCCTTACATATAGTTACAATTTCTCTCTCGAAATTCAGTGGGCTTAATTAATTTTGGCTAAGGGATTTAGGACTTAATTAAATAAAAGAGATTATTATAATTATCCTAGTTTTATTTACAACTACAAACAAAAGCCTCTCGACTCAAAATTTCACAATAAACCAACATATCTTACTATTTATATTAAATTACTTTAATTACTGCGATTTATAAATTCCTCAAAGAAGTCAATGACATCGAATAATCAAAAATCAGTCCCAAGAGAGAGTGTATCAAATCCTATTAATTTATATTATAAATTATGTGTCCATATCCGACAGATATGATATTTACAAAAAAAATAGTATTACATGTCCATTCAGTCCCACCTCACTTTAATACATGTCTCGGCACTATGCAATGTTCTAGAGTTCTCCAAGCGCATTCACGCACAGTAGCCTTTACTCGTCTGGATTCACACCCTCTCGTCCATTCACACCACAAACACTTCGTCCGCAGTCCTTACATACCTAACTTCGCGCCCGCACTCAGCTAGATGGCCTTCGCCGAAGACTGCTGGCCACTGGACCACCACAGCATTTATAGGGATGTACGCCATCGCCAAGAAGTTTCGATAAATTCCGAGGTACGCCGAGTGTCGTAATTCCCAGTCTATTCTTGCGCATCCTCTATGTTTGTCAGCCCCATAGTATGGGGTGGAGGAGGTGCTGTGAGGTCAGCCAGGTCTCACCATTGCCAATCCATTACGGACTTTCCCCGGATGAGGGGGGTGTCTGTGACACAAGCCAGAATATGGACGGCACAATGGCGCTGACCACTTGGGGGAAAGATGAAGGGGAGAAGGAGGGGAAGGTCAGTCCTCCCACAGATTCAGCATGCGCGTAACGGAACTTTGTGCGCGAGGCAAGAAAACATGCATGTAACAGTATTTGAAATGGGAACTGTGTGACTGTGGCTGCTGGTCTTAGATTCGACTCGGAGGTGCTCGGCAATCATCGGCTCGACTCAGGTGGTGCTTTGAAGCCTGTGAATTGGGATTGTCGTACATACCCGAAGGTTCTCAGCAGTTATGCTCACTAATTAATGAAGCAAATATGTCGGTTTCTGGCAACAATTTTGGTTTTATAGGCATTGGGTAAGTACAATTTTAAATATTTTGGTTATGCCCATTTTAAAAAATGTCTTAAACTAATGTGTTAAGCATTTTCTCCTAGAGAGCACTGTAAAGGAAAAATTTCACATTGCTTTCTCATGATTGGCTGTTGGTCACGTGACATATCGGGCTCTGTGAATACATAAGATGGACAGATTTATGCGTCGCCTCACTACTTCGTCTGATTCGACAGGTGATAGATTGTCGTCTCTCTCCTAACCTCCGTAGTATTTAGTTCGGTAAACATTGTTTTATGATCTGCTCTTTCAAAAAAAGTTGTAGAGCAATATTATCGTTCGTGCATGTATTCCATTTTGTGTTGTGCAGATCCCTTAAACTTTAATCAGATCTATAAATTCTGTCGTCGATGGTAATCGTAGTACCCTCCAAATAATCTTCAACTACATCAATGCTATACACTGGACCATTACATCTATACACATATCGTTTCTGCAATATAAACGTCGTGTTCAACCATGATGCGCAATGGTACGAGAAGTACGGCTGCATGAAGATTGCAGATTGAGTCGTACACAAGTGTGCATATTGTGGAGTATCATTTTCGCGATGCGGTATCTTGCAGATACATGTGAAAACCTACATAGCTGTCGGACCTTCGCCTGCAAAATTCGCAGTGTACAGTCTCCTTCTCTGAAGCATACGAGTGTACTTCCTACAAAACAAATGGCTCAAGATGATAATCCACCATTGTGCCAGCGAAAATCACGCCCAAGAATCGCGGAAGTGTCTGGGATTGTTAATGGCAATGGTTTTGTGGAGGCTGAAATCACCTTCCGGCGCAATTTCAAGATTTATATCGCTCAAAACAAGGATGATTTGTGAAAATATATTTGTAATTTTGACTCGAATGAAAAAAATATATCGCTGGTTACTCATTAAAGAAATATGAGATCAAGGTCCTATTAAATTCAACATTTGGATTGATTGCGACAGTACAAAATTATATATTTTCGATGAAGACACGGACGAAACAGCATTGAAAACTGAGAATATACCCATGTATGAGACTGATGAAATCGAAAAGGATATAAAATCCTCCACAGGAAAAATATGTGAAGATTAATAAATGTTCAAAAAGTGTGGTTCAAGGTGGACACTGCCAAAAGATAATCACCTGCAGCTCTGAATTAACAAGCTGATACCACTATGCGAGTAGAAGAGTATTGCAGATATTGGCGCGACTCAATAATTTAACTGAAATTCACGCAAATTTCTCACTTTCAAGCAACAATTTTTCAATATCTTCTGAAAACACAATTCATCTATCCAGTTTCACCCCCAAAAACATGATAATTTGACCCAAATCTGCATTCTCAATTAAGCACACTTTTTTTAAAACAAATTCTTTGTTTACTCTTTGATCAGTGGTCCATTTTGCTTAACAACGCTAAAATTATGTCAAAAAGCAAATATTTACCTTAAATTTGACTAAAATATCACAAGAAAAGAATGAAAATTCTTGAAATTTCATGAAAAATATGATTATTTAGCTCGAAATTAGCCTTCAAAAACCGCACAAAAAGAGTGAACACAAGTTGAAAACTGATTTTGATTGTGGGCTGTGCTTTGAAATTTGTTGAAAATTAAATTGAAATTGGTTGAATTTTAATTAACTTATTTAGTTGGCCAATATCTGCGAAAGATTGAGGTTGGGATAAGAAATTTGTTTTAATTTAGCATGAAATTGTTTGAATTTTAGTTTATTTATTCAATTGCACCAAGATCTGATGTTGTCTCCTACTGAATTTAAAAAAATTTGGACATATTTGAAAAATACAAAAGGTTTATGAGGAAATTAATGCCGTCCACAGGTACCTTAAGTTTTTGGAGTTGACAGATATCTCCATCGTGCCAGGGACTCCATTTTTTTTTCTGGACATATTTAGCACCACTAAAATTCCAATCTGGAGAAACTTCCTGCTTCAGCAGACAGATTTCTTTTATTATTTTTTTAGGAAAGTCGAAGGTTTTTTATTTTATTATTCTTATTATTAACTATGGTACTCCCTTCTAATATGTCGCTGTGCCTTCGACATATGAGAACACCCCAGCATACATATCTGACACACTATAAGGGTAGTGAACATTTTTTTTTTTGCTGGGGCTTCGAAAGTACCATTTTTTTGGGTCAATACCCATATACTAAGTATATGGGCAATTGCAAATAAATTTTTTGACTCAAATTTTTAATGGTTTGGCGGTAATTTAATAAAAGTGGTTGAATTCACATTTATTAAATTATCCTCTCAACTGGGGATAGAACCCCGAATTTCGAGTTACAAACCAAGCACCCAATCACTGAGCCAAAGTGGCTGGGCGAGTGAGGAGCTGATAAAAATGCTGCGTGTGGTGAGTAAAAATTGTAATTATGGGAGTATTCGATGCTTGGCGATGAAATAATTTTATTTAGTCTTGCAGCAGTGGCTTGTTGTGTGTTTTCTGCGAGGATATAATTTTCCGCATCTGTACTCGTCGAGAGTAGTGCGGAAACACTTAATTTAATTAACAAGTGGAAATATGTTAAGGATGAGGTAATTGTGGACCTTTTATCAACAGCAAAAGGATTAAAAATTCATGAAAATAAAAATTTGCATATGCAAATAAATCAATTACAAATTTATCCAAAGAGGCTTTTAACATTTTGCAAAAACACACCAATCCGAAATCGGTTTATGATACGAACTCTCCAGATATACTTATATAAACAAGGCCTACATAATAATCAGAGGTTGTGCGGAGTTTGTCCTTATACATTTTATCCATTTGGTAGTGCACTGGTTCATGCATATTTCCCAAACAAACAATATGGCCTCGTTGAAATTCAAATAAATTAGCAGGAGTATTATTATAATGATGGTAAAAACACTCCTGAAAATAAAATTAATTTACTAACGGTTTTGATCAAAGAAATTGGCTATGCATTAGGTATTCAACATACAAATGAAAAAAAATACAATTATTTTTCCAACTCTCGACAATGATTTGGTTGATTTGCAACCATACAATACTCAAAATATTCGAAAATTTTATGGGCCACCACTACAAAATAATTTTTATAACGTGAACCGATTTGGTTTATGTAAAGACGAATATATAAGAAAAATTTAATTATTGATTGTGAATTGTATATTTTTTACAATAAAAATGTCGGGGCAAAAAGTTTGGGAGACAAGGAAATAATCAATAGACCATTTTCGATAAGAAATTGGTTTTAGTTTTTACCGACAAATTTCAAAAAAAATTTTGTGCTCCAAAGACCATTAGGTGAGTTAGAACTGTTTGTTGCGGAAAATATTTATATGGTTGATTATCCTAGTTATAATCTTTTTGGCGGTTATCCAAAAAAAATACCTTGATATTGATTAACAGATGGATATAAAATAATTGAGGTTTATAATTCATATTCGGGGAAACTTTTATATTTTATGAAAAGTTGTGTTATGCAGAAATAAATTAACATAGTTTCCAGAAAAAAACCTGGTCTAATTAGTAATTAGTGAGAAATGTCCTAATTTATCAAATATGATAGGCTCGGCTTTAAGTTATACAAATATTTTACTGCATTCCTTCGCTCATCAAATTTTCATGGAATAAATTGAATTAACAAAAAATGGACAAGAATCGGCAAAAAATAGCATTTCATTGTTTGGTATAAAGTGCGAATCCTAGAATGAAATTATAAATAAAATGAAATATATTGTCAATGACTTATAAAATTTAACTCCTTAAGAGTTATATAATTATAGAAAATATAGTAAAAGCTATGAATGATTTGACTAGCAGTGTTTCACCGGTAGTTGAGAATATAAAAAAATAATACTAAATTTATGAATGAATTTGGTCTATATTTTATAAAATTATTATTTTCAATTTTTCGTTTTCTTCATTAAAGTGTGTGTGTGTATATATATATATATATATATATATATATATATATATATATATATATATATATATATATATAATAACAACATATTTCCCCATGTGTAAAATGGCCGAATCACTAGAAAAACCACTAGAGAACCTACAAATAGAAGTTAACAATTGAATTACTACATTATTTTATTTTAATAATTTAATTATGGAAGAGAAAATAATATCGGTTGTGTTAGAAAATAAAATAAACATTTGTTTGGTGCTAATCAAATAGCAGAATTACTTGGTTATAAACAACCAAGAATTGCAATTTCTGATAAAATTAAAGAAAATATTTGAAATCATATGGAGAATTGGGTGTATGTAAGTCACATACACTGGGCGACTTTTGAAATAGTACAGGTTTTATTAATGAATATGGGCTGTTCCAGTTTTAAGCCACATATAAAATGGAAATGGTTGAAAAATTTCAAGACTGGCTATTTGAAGATGTTTTGCCATCAATTAGAAAACATGGTAATATAAGATTCTAAAATATGTAATGCAGTTATTCAAAGTTCAAATAAATCACATTAAAAATTCACGAAATTGAAGACAATCATTTAAAAGATACAAATAAAACTAAAGATGATCACATTGAAAATTTAAAAGAAATAAATGAAATAATAAAAAAATTGCAAATTTAACAGAAACAGTTCACCAAGGTCTAGATGGAATAAATCGCAGAAATGAGGTAATTAGAGATATGGCCCCTCATATTGTACCGCAAACACAAGGGCCAAATTTAAATCCAACTTTTATTCTTCTAGAATTGTTCGATGATGACTCTGAATATGATTATTATGTGATTAAAACTCAAAGATGAAATCTTATAAAATGGTTGCAAGAATCAAAGATATACATCAAAATTTTGAAATATTATCGAGATTTGAATATATTCCAAATTCGATAAATTAATACCAAAGAATGGAAGAAACCATGAATGGCAACTTGAGTGTTTTCACAACTATTTAACATTCATAGAAATAACTATACTCAACAACAATTAATTAATGACATAAGTAATCTTCGTCAAATTAAGTAAGAATTTATCAGTGAAACTGATCTCCATGATTCGTGGACACATATATTTATATTCATTATGGTGTTTCAGGGATTACAAAGCTAATCCCTGGAAATTTAAAACAAATTAAAATAGATTTGCTGAACTCAGAACTGTCCCTATAAGAGGGACGATTTCAAACATGCAACAACATACAATATTTATTTATTAATTTGGGCAATATATTACAAAATTATTTTTCTTTAATTTTACATTTCTTCTATAAAAATGAATACATATAATAACATATACATAAAAACATATTTCCTCGCATACAATATGGCATAATCACTATAAAAACAACTACAATGCCTACAACTAGAAGAAAATTATGATTTAAATATTTTAATTTACCACAATAAAAAAAATGTTGTATTAGATAATAATAATGAACCATGGTTTAAAGGTAAAGATATTTGCAAAATTTTTTAATATATCAACACCAGAAAAACTATTAGAGACCATGTTAGTGCAAACAATAAAAATGCTTATAAAAACATAAAACTGAGTAAATATGTTGGCAATATTGGTAACACAATTTATATAAATAAAGATGGATTAATACAACTATTGCCAAATTCTAGGAAATCTGATATATCATTAGGAAAACAAATTTTTAATTCGCTTAATTTAAACAGAAATATTTTTGAATAAATTAAAGAAACAAAAAATATTGCACACATTATTAAATGTTTCAAACATTTAAATTATAACCAACATATAAATTAGATAATTATAGGATTTATTCATATTTTTCAGGTATAAAATTATTTATTTAGTGTGACGAATTTCACCACAGAAACAGAAACATGGATTATGAACTAGAGAGGCAAAAGTATATAGAGACACAATTAAAATTAAAATTTATAAGGTTTAATCCTGATGAAATAAATTTTGATATAGTAGACATGGTTAATCATGCTGTTGTGCATTTAAGCAAAAATATTAAAATTGACTCTATATATGTTTCATTAATCCAAGAGTTTTGAGAGTTATCAAAACCCAATCACTTTACATACACTTTATTGTATTTAGTTTTTAAAACTTTTCGACAAAATATTCATCAGGATAGTTAGTTTTCATAATTTCGTATTCATAAAAACTACCCATCATTTCTTCTCCTTTGTATCTATTAATTCGTAAGTTGGTTTATAAAATTGAAATCTTTGCAAATAGTAAACAATTATTTTGACCAATTGGCAGTATAACATTTTTCAAAAAAATTCTTCTGTTTGCTCATGCAAACTATATCTCCAAGTTTATATTTTGGTTTAGTAAACACAAAATTTGATTGCAATAAATATTATTCATTTTTGTTATTAATTTCAATTGGTTTCATGCCAATAGTGATGTGCGTTGTGTTGTAGTCTTTCACCAATTCATCCAATATATTTGTCCATTTATAATTGCCATTCAAAGCAAATTTTTTCCACATTACAATTTTTAAAGTTCTATTAAATCTTTCAACAACACTAGCTTTTAATACAGAAAATGGAGAAAAATGATTTATAGTATGCTTTTCCATAAGTACAAAAAATATTTTATTATAAAATTCTAAGCCATTGTCGCTTTGTAAATTAACTGGTTTTCTTTTAGCCAATATATTTTCTAAAGCATTTCCCAATTTTTGCTGTTTTATCTTTGATTGGTAAAGCAAATGCAAACTTTCAAAAAACATCAATAATTTTCAAAATATATTTATAGCATTTATTTATGCCTTTTACATTTCCAGTATCAATTTTTACAATATAAATTTGCCACAAATCATCAATGTCACACGAAATAACTTTTCTTCATGGAAAATATTTCGCACAGAAGACTGTTGATTTTTGAGAATTGCAAAATGAGCATATATTTTTTGGACTAATCACCCAATTCTTGTATTTTAATTTTGTATATTATAATTTTTAGTGACTGTCTTGTACTTCAAACACCATGTGTTCTCCATTTAATAATAAAACTGTAAATATATTTAATCTTTATATTTCACGAATATTCCTATTGCACCCACCTCTCTATCAGCATAAAAAAAATATATTTTTTTTATTTTAAAAAGTAAATTATTACCTTTATTAACATCAAAGGGCTTGCTGTCATCAGTTTTTGTATTGCTCTTGAAAACGGCCAAATTATTATATTACATGAGAAGATCTGTAACTATTTTATAAACAGTAAAATCCATCAAAAAAGCAAAGAAAATTTGATCATTATCTAAGTGAAAAATATAGCCATTTTATTCCAATCTGGGAGTAATAAAAATATATGAGATTGGTTTAAATTTTGTAATTTACATCGTATTCATTATCAACAGCTGCGTTGCTTTTTTCGACTTTTGTATTTACGAGTGTGTCGCTGTATTTCAAAACAGATTTGTTTAAATTTTGCAATTCTTGATCGAAATATCTTTTATTGACAGCATCGTTTTCATCAATAGGATCAGCCATGTTGTGAATTCTATGATTTTGAATAGAAACACAGTCTGTTGTATAAACCAAAACTTTACTTATTTGATCTTGTAAAGCAGAAGCAATGGTATTATATGTTTTTATATCAGAAACACTTTTGTTGAATTTTGATTCGACAACATTTTCTAATGCATAGTCAGCAACAATAGTTTTATATTATGAATCTACATAGTTTTTCAATGCAAAGTCACAAACAATAGTTTTATATTTCGAATCTAGATAATTTTTTAAAGCATAGTCAGAAACAATAGTTTTATATTTTGAATCTACCTCTTTTTTTAAATGTCTGTTTTAGATTATTTATTCGTTTTATATAATCAGCAATAGTGTTATTGAATTGTAAATTTATATCTTCTTTTGAAGCATAATTGGCATTTTTTTTATTTAAAAATATTTTATTAACTACATCTTTTCCGTCAATGGGGTCCACTATATTAACAATTCTTCGTCCTTAAATGTGGCATTCGATTTTGTAAAATCTAAACAAGTGCTCAGTTCCTTTGTAAAGAAGAAACACTCGAATTGCATTTTGAATATTCATATGTTTTTTAATCTTCAGCAATATTTTCAAAGTTTGTATTTAAAGATTCAATTCATGGTTTCCCAAATATATCTGTAATTTAATAACATGAATATTATATCGCTAATCTTGAATTCTCTCGAGAAAAAAAAAGGCGTAAAACAATTAAACATACATGACCGCAGATAAAGGAATTAAAATTCTGAATTCTATCATAATTGCAATAAACATTGTTGTTTTATAAATAATTAATTAAAATATTTGGAATATTACCACCAAATGAGTGATAATAATAAACATAATTATTTTATTTAAAATAGCAAACCCAATGAGTTCCAGGATTTGGTGACATATCATAATTAACAATGGCACATTCATTTTTGCATATTTTTTAGTGGTTCGTCAATCATATAAACATTTATAAAATTTTTAATATTTATTTTAATTTTTACATATTTTTCAATATCGATATTGGATATTAAAGGAAAATTTTTTCCGGCCTCATCTTTTTTCGCAACTACATCATTTCTAGCTTTATTTTCCATTGCTAAACTATGTCTAAGTTGTTCTTCTAATTCTTTTTTATTTCTTTTAGTTTGTTCAACAGTTTTATATATTGAAGTAGCTACTCCTGCTAAAGCACCAAGGCCAGTAAGATCAGCAACTATGAGAGGGATAATGCTTCCATGATGTAAACCATTGCTGTTTTTTTCTGTTAATATTTTTTTGAGTATTGGCAATGCCAAGGTTAGCAAGGAACCTTTGCCTTCTTTTAATTTTTATTTATTTTTCTCAGGTTGATCTGTGGTGAATATTTTATCTGTACCCAAATCTCTTAATTGATGAATGGGTATATCGAAAGTTTAAGCTTTTTATCGTCATTTATGTAAGTTATATATATATATATATATATACAATAAAACATTTTAATACCGAAACCTAATTTTCATTTTGTAAACATTTTTGAGGCAACAGATGCAGAAGCAATTTTTTCTGCAAATTAGAGTATCTTTATTTAACATGATTTTTTTGCATCTTTCTGTAAAATTTTATCAACTGCATGCTTAGATTCTAAATCTGTGTGGTCTCCATATGGAATATCATAACATTTTTAAGCTTCATCTAATTTATTCGCTCCTGTATCTCCTCTTTCTAATATTTTATTTAATTTTGTAAATGTTCCACAATAATTATCACCTGACAAATACATTTCGGGCAAATTTAAATTGTTTAATGCCCATTTTATAATGCCTTTGTAAAGGGGTTCAGAATTACAAAATTTGTGTGAAATTACATTTAAAACTCTTATTATACATGGAATTAATTTCATGGTATTAACAACAAAGTCAGAGAAATGATAGTTTAGCATATTCAAATGTGTACTTTTTCACTCTAAAAATGTTTATTTCCAGCATTTTCTTCATCAAGAATACGTAATAATATGTCAATTAATTTTTTAACATTGTCCATCCAAATATATTCTGTCGGCAAATTATTATATTCTCCAGATCTAGGAGAATATGTCAAATTCACTCTTTCTTGTGTGTTTGGTGCTGATCTTGATGCTCTTATTGCAGTTATTATAAATTTACTTAATTATATTTGCATACTTCCAACTCGGAATGAAGCATAGGTTAATAAAAATATAATTTCTGTGTAATTTTCATAGTCATTCATATTCATGATCCGGTTGGTTTTTTTCGTTAACAAATAGGTAAGGCCTATTGTTAATTCATATTTTTTTATCTTTCACAAATAGAAAATTGCAATTTGTTTTTAGATTTGTATCTCCAATTTTAAAACCTTGCCCATCCCCTCGTAAAACAAATTTATCATTAATAACATTAGTATTTTTAGAAATATGTTATCCGAGATTTATAGTAGAAACTACTGCAATAGGTGGTAAAATATTTATGGGTAGAATTCCCATTTACTCTTCTACATTAGGTAATTTAGGAAATAATTCTTTTTCAAAATAATTTTCTACCAGTGTTGGTGGATAATCTAAATTTTTGCGGCATCAGGTTCTAGTGTTATTATTAAATTCTTATTTTCTTCACTTACTTCTACTTTATTTCCAATATTTTGTAATGTCACGAATTAATAATATAAAACCTTTTTTTTTCTTTCATATTCTACCTCGTGGTTCTTCCTATAATTTATATATTTCTCGATGATCAATTTCCCTCGAGAAACACCCCGTGAATCCTTCATTTATATAAAACCTATTTTTTTTACTATAAATGAGTTATAAAAGCATTGAGAGTTTTGAGAGACAAACTCCCCTCCCCCTTCCCTTAACTGATCAAACAAGGGGGAATATAAATGTTTACAAAAATATAATCTAGTTTGATATTCCCATAGGAGATGGCTTTTCTTTTCCGAACGATTCTTATGTTGTGGAAGAATATCGCCTACTAAAAAGAGATGAAACTGGAGATGAGGCAAAATACGAAAAATGAGATAATATTAATGTTTGTTCTAATTTCTTGGAAAGAAATTAGAGTGGAAATTTAAAAAACATCGACATATAATTGAGGCTGTTGATATTCCAGGAATAACTTCGACAATGGTGAATAATTTGCTAAGATCACCAGGTGAACAAAATTATTTAGAGTCTACTGGTGTTGATGATAAATTTCGAGTAAAATCTGTTCGTAGTGATAGAATAAATGAAATAATGTATCCATTACGATATTTGTTTGGCTTTATTCGCGATAATAATGATGTTTACTGTGAAGATGGTTATAAAATCACTTATTTTTTTTAGAAATTCATCTGAAAGCAATTGTATATTTGTTTATAAAAAAAAAAGCAGATGATTCGGCTGATAAAAGCTATGCTGATCAAGGTAAAATTGTTATTGAAAATTAGGAATTTTGTGGTATATTGTTGAATACGAAGCTAACACATCAATAGTAATATATATATATATATATTCCTATTTATATATTGTATATAATATATATATTATATATATATATCCTGAAATTAATATTGGTTTTAAGTATTGGCAATTATTAAAAAATAAGTACCTGCTGTGACAACTGTTTTTAACTTTGATAAAAAAGATCAGTTTAATAATATGTAATTTGACATGCCTGATATTGTAATTGTGGGTTTCCTAACTAATAGAAAAAATCGCCCTGAACAATATGTGCATGCTTAAATGTTTCATCATTGAAATGTAAGAAATGTTTTCTTAAAAATGGAAAAAAATTAAATTTTTCCGAAAGAAAATTGGAATCTAGATATTGAAAATGCCTTTGTATTAAAATGTTTCTGGGTTTTAATGATTTTAGAAATTCTAGAACAATATTAGATGCTATCTACAGAAATAATTATCTTTATTATAAGCCAACTACAAAGTATAATGGCGAAATAAATTATTATTCATTTTGGGGAAGAAGACATTTACATGTTATTGAATGCCTGTATAGAAATACAGCAGTAGTTAAAGATATAAAATATATAAAAATTAGAGATGATTTCAAGAAAGCCATTTGAGCTAATACAATTTGTAATGTTGTTTTAATTAGCCAACGAAATTTAACTTATGATTATTTGAATGTTAATATCGCTGATGATATATAATTTTTTAATTTTATTAAATGGATAATGTAAATGATTTCACAGAAACAAGAAATTGTTTCCATATTTTAGTGCAATTTGTTAGATATTTGGTTCAGTTGTTTTATAGAAAAAGAAATAATTTTTTAAAATCTAAGTGAATATTTTCATTCTCTTGTGTTTATATGTATAAATGTTTTTATAAATCAGTAGAATACTATTACAGATATTGGCGCAAATCAATAATTTAAATGAAATTCACGCAAATTTCTCACTTTCAAACAACGATTTTTCAAAGTTTTCTGAAAACATTATTCATCTCTTCAATTTCACCCCCGATAACAAGATAGTTTGACCAAAATATGCGTTCTAAATTAAGCACACTTTTTAAAAAACACTTTTTGTTCACTCTTTGTTCAGTGGTCCATTTTCGGGTGAATGATGCTAAAATTAGGGCAAAAAGCAAGCATTTGAAAAAAAAATTTACAAGACAAGTATGAAAACTCTTGAAATTTCATCAAAAATATGATGATTTAGGTCGAAAATTAATCTTTAAAGAACCACACACAAAGCGTGAAAACAGGTTGAAAACTGATTTTGATTGTGGGTAGTGGGTAGTTGAAAAATTTGATGAGAAATTATATATTTGTTGTATTTAGCTTGAAATTGGTTGAATTTTAGTAAAAATTTTTACTTGGCCAATATCTACGAAATATTTGACGTGGGGATTTGAAATTTATTTAAATTTAGTGTGAAATTGGTTGAATTTTAGTTAAATTATTCAGTTGCGCCGAGATGTGGTATAATATTCTACTTATATGCCTCATCTTACATTGAGTTTCCTGAGCCCATCAAACGGAAAAAGGTTGAAATCAACCCACAAAACATCAGCGACATGTGTTTCAAGTGGGCGATTCTGGCATGTTTTGTAAAAGGGAGAAACTGTCAGTAAATGTATTACAGCTATAATGTCCTAGAATGTTAAGTTTGATTTTTGCTGTCCTCAAATTTATTAAACTGCTCCGGTAGATAAATATAAAAAAAAATAAAAAATTATCCTACCACATCATTCAACGTGTACACACTTAGTGCCAAGCAGAAGGTTGTACCTGTCTGTATGGCTGATGAAGATATGTCCAAGCACTTTGACCTGCTGCTGCTAACGACTAAATATGGGAATACCAACTATTGATGTGCATAAAAGTTCGAACGTTTGATAAGATCTCAGCTAATGGCCCACTGCCACAAAATACATATTTGTAATAGGTGGTTCATGTATTATGACGACCAGGCGAGGAAATACGAACTAACAGGACAGCAGTGCTTGGAAAATGACAAAGAATACTACAGGACGCATCTGCAGCCAGAATCAATATGCCACTGCCAGGTAAAGCCGGATGGCAGCCCATTTTGAATATTAAAATCTATCACAACATTGATATACTACCTATCGCTGTTCATGCATATTTGTAGGCCATTCTGAAACCAATTCATACCTGCGAAATGGATGCCAACCGCTCATACAAATACACCTGTCAGAAGCACGAGGTGTATAGCTTCTGCATTTATGTACATATGAACAATGACATCATCCTTGCAGCACTAACCTCCACGCTGACCCAGGGTCCTATCATTTACACGTGAGAAGATGCAGAGGAAAGAGTATTTGGAAGCAATTGTAAATAATGGCAAAAAGTAGGAAATAGCCATGCCGTATCAAAGCTGATAGCCACTCACCCCAGCAGAAAAGACCAGCTATGCCAGAGCAAAGTGGTACTGCTATTGCACTGCTCTATTCACACACGAAAATTACAAGGTGAGGGACCACACCACTTCAACCAGCGGTACGTAGGGCCTGCTTCCACCAGCTGAAATTTGCTGCATTGAAGACCAAAGAGAGTAGTCGTTTTTTTTTTTTTCATAACCAGAGATACTTTGAGAATTGTATCGTAAGACAGCTGGAGTACGATACATAAAAGATTTTTATCACTCCACACGAGCCAACAATTTATCAGGTTTTCAAAGCAGGTGGGAGACAGATTTTCAATCCATTTTGTAGATACTTTCCGATTTATGGCCTGAAATCTGGCGTTCCTTGCAAAGTTTTTACCACAGAACAAAAATATCAACGCCGCAAAATGATTCAGTGCCAGCCAACTGTCTATCTTCACGTGCAAAGGTGTGTTTCCATACGATTATGTGGACAGTTGGGAGAAGCTGGACGAGCAGCATCCGCCTCCGAAAGAGGAATTCTATGACAAGCTGATGGTCTCTGCAATCAGCAATGTAGAATACGCCCACTCCCTGAAAGTTTGGGAAACGCTCAACTGTGCGAACCTGGGGAAGTATTCATAATTTTACTTGAAGAGGGATGTTTTAGTTATGGCCCATGTATTTTTAAATTTCAGAAATTTTTGTTTGTCAACATACAATCTCGATTGTGCGTGCTACACCAGCGCCCCGGGGTTCATGTTCGATGCAATGATAAAAAAACGCCGGGTCGAGCTAGCGCTACTAACAGACTACAACATGCATATTTTTATTGCAAATGAAATGCGTGGTGGCATGGCCCAGTGCGACAAACGACATGCCTTCCACCTTCTTACAGTACCTCGATGCAAAGAATCTGTACAGCAGGGCCATGTCACTGCAGTTGCCAGTATGCAACTTCAGGTGGCTCAACACCAACATCGATGTCACGAGCGAGCCGGGTGATGCTGATACTGGCTATATTCTGGAGGTTCACGTCGAGCAGCCCTGCATGAGGAACACCGTCATTTTCTATTGCTACTAGTTAACCTTTGTCCCTCAGGCTCCAAACACACGAAATTAATACCAACTTTAGAAAATAAGAAACACAATATGATACATTACTGCAACATGAAACAGACACTGCATTACGGATTGAGACTCGTAAAAATCCAGAGTTCTGGAATTCGAACAAATTCCCTGGCTGAAACCTTACATCGAACAAAGTTCCTGACTGAAACCTTACATCGAACAAAGTCCCCGGCTGAAAACTTATATCGAACAAAGTCCCTGACTGAAACCTTACATAGAACAAAGTCTCTGGCTGAAAACTTACATCGAATAAATTCCCTGGCTGAAACCTTACCTCAAGTTCAAGACTTTGAAGCGAGTGGTGGCCACCAACGACTTAGATAAAGAATTTTTTTTTAATAGCTAATAGTGCAACTTTCGGAAAATTGATAGAGAACGAAAGAAAATGCCAACAAATGGAGCTAGTTCACAGTGAAAAGCGATTTAAAAAACTGATAGCCAAACCAAAATTCCTAGGCCGAACAATTTATGAAGAAAACCATTTCCTGATTCGACTGCAGCACGAAGCCATACTGTTTGATAAGCCTATCTACGTATGGTTCACTGTCCTCGAATGATCGAAAACTGTAATGTATAATTTTTATTGCGACGTGATGAAGACTTAGTCTGGAGGAAACTTTGAGCTCCTGTATACAGACGCCGACTAGTTCCTGTATCATGTTCGAACTCGGGAATTTTACGAGGACATGGCTTCGGACGCACAGTTATTTGCAGAGTTCGACACGAGCTGCTATCCCACGAACCACAAGTGTTTTTCGCACACCAACAAGAAAGTGTTTGGCAAATCCAAAAACTAGTGTAATTGAAAGGTCATGACTGAATTCGTGAGCATCAGAGCGATCTCGTATAAGTACGGCAAGAAGATCATTAGAAAAGGCTAAATAAGGCTTACAAGTGACTGAGGAATATGGAGATGGCACCAGAGCCTTCATCATCTCGCCCAGCGTGTCGATATTACAGTAAGATTTTAATTGCACTGCACTCTGATATGAGTAGATTAAGTTGTAAACACAAATCTCATGCAAGTATTTGAGTAAAGCGAAATTCAAATATACAAAATACACAAAAATTTGATTTAAAATTTACAAATTCTTTTTTTTTTTTTTTTATTCTTATAGCATTCCTTTTTCTCTTCCAGAAACCCACCATGTAATGGTGTAGGCACTTGTCGAAGATTTGTCAACATTTACCGAACACTGGCAAATCTTTCCAAGACCGAAAAAGAATGAATAATAGATTTATTGTTTCGGGTCTCGAACTCAGGTTCCTATAACACACCTCGCCTTTGTAGATTACTTGAATATTCATATAAGGTGCATATAAGAGCGTAAACTGAAAAAAAAATCATGTACAAATATGGCTAAAAAAGATTCAAAACACAGGTCGGTATATGTATGAACTGTGGGGGCTATATAATCCTATATCATTTTTATTCTTCGTCCAAAATCTCGTGATTTATTAACATTTATACGAAAGTATGTCTACATATCCAGTGCTTTTACGTACGAAGGTCCATCTCCTAGAGTTTTTGGGGTTTTCATTAACGCAGCCTGGACTTGGACGTACACAAAAAATTTTACGCGAACGATTCTGCATAAGCTGATTTTAAAGGTTTTTATTTTATTTTATTCGAGAAGCGACAGTAGTATTTTCGCAGTTTTTCTCTCCAGTTCACAAAGTGAAAGTTCTTAAGTGAAACGTCATAATAAGGATGGCGGCCTTTCCAACGCCCGTGTTTTACGATGGACGTTTCCTTGCAAGATTCCGTGCAAGTTGGCCTGGCCACTAGTGTGGATTCTTTTATGGACGATTGTGTGGTTTACTAACGATGCAAAGCGTAAATGTATAAATGACGTTAAACATACGTTTTTAATCAGCACAAAAAGTTGACCGTCGATAAAACAAATTAATTTTGCTGAGACCTAAATCAACCCTGAAACACAGTTCAAGATATAAAATAAAAAATATTCACGCATGTTTATTAGTGAGCTGGAAAGTATAGCGTGACACATTTTTGACAACGCTGAAGGCAGTATGTTTACTATGGTTTCCATGGAAAGAGCACTATATATCCCACTACAAATTATGTTTACATAAACTCGTTAATCTGTGAACCTGCTAAGTAGGTAAACAGTTACAGAAGACTACTTCCAGAGCAGTCATAAAAGTTCACACGTTCGTGAAGATGTCTTTTGTGCAGGCTTAAATGGAAGTCCTATAGTCCATTCATTGTCAATTCTGACTTTTATGGAGCCATGCTAATGGTCTACTTGGAGGATATTCATCCGCCTAATGGAAACAAACTTAATTATGTTTATAAAATTACATCAAAGAAACTACGCAACGTTTTTATGCTCACTGAGTGATTTATATATTTTTTGTATAAGGCCTATTTGATACTAGGCATTACCAAAAGACCTATTTCTTCTATAGTGTTGTACGTATTAATTATAAATTATATATTAATATTTATAGATAAAATTTAAAATATTAAAAGTCAATAAAAAATAAGGCACTTTAATATTATTACAAATCTAAAATTCTTGCAATACATTAAATGATTAGAAAAGACGTAAAAACGCCATACAAGTGTGTAGTGATTAGAATACTCGCCTCTAATCTAAGCGAATCGGGTTCGATTCCTGATAGGGTCGCTCCCGGATTTTCGCATGTGGTAATAGGGCCGGACGATGGCTTTGGTAGGCGGGTTTTCTCGGTTATCTCCCATTGCCCCCGCTCTTTCATTCCCACACTGCTCCATGCTTAGTTCGTTTAACCCACATCGGCTATCAAGACCTCGCTGTTAAGAGCCACCGAAATATTTTCACTCACTCACTCATATAGGGAGTGATTCTTAGAAATTTTATTTGAAAAGTGTGAATACACGGCGAAGAGACTATAGTAAAGTTTTGGTCGGAACTTGTAGGAGGCAGCCGGGCAGCAGGCGGTGAGGCGTGTTAAGTCGTTGTACCCATGGCGTGAGCTGCCAGCAGGGTGGGGTGGGGTGGGTCTGGCACAGGTCTTGAAATACATCGGCCACTCACCTGGCGTCTACCCCACCACCTCTCTTTCCCCTCCTCAACATAAGTTTAAATACGGCTTCAGCCCTTCTGCACTAATTGTTTTCGTTTCGTCATTGCACATTCATAACAAATGCTGAAAGTGTAACAGTTCACATTCATAACAAATGCTGCCAATGTAACAGTTCACATTCATAACTAATACTGACAGTGTAACAGTTCACATTCATAACAAATGCTGCCAATGTAACAGTTCACATTCAGAACTAATACTGACAGTGTAACAGTTCACATTCATAACTAATACTGACAGTGTAACAGTTCACATTCATAACAAATGCTGCCAATGTAACAGTTCACATTCATAACTAATACTGACAGTGTAACAGTTCACATTCATAACTAATACTGACAGTGTAACAGTTCACATTCATAACAAATGCTGCCAATGTAACAGTTCACATTCATAACTAATACTGACAGTGTAACAGTTCACATTCATAACAAATGCTGCCAATGTAACAGTTCACATTCATAACTAATACTGACAGTGTAACAGTTCACATTCATAACTAATACTGACATTGTAACAGTTCACATTCATAACAAATGCTGCCAATGTAACAGTTCACATTCATAACAAATGCTGCCAATGTAACAGTTCACATTCATAACAAATGCTGCCAATGTAACAGTTCACATTCATAACTAATACTGACAGTGTAACAGTTCACATTCATAACAAATGCTGCCAATGTAACAGTTCACATTCATAACAAATGCTGCCAATGTAACAGTTCACATTCATAACTAATACTGACAGTGTAACAGTTCACATTCATAACTAATACTGACAGTGTAACAGTTCACATTCATAACTAATACTGACAGTGTAACAGTTCACATTCATAACAAATGCTGCCAATGTAACAGTTCACATTCATAACTAATACTGACAGTGTAACAGTTCACATTCATAACTAATACTGACAGTGTAACAGTTCACATTCATAACAAATGCTGCCAATGTAACAGTTCACATTCATAACTAATACTGACAGTGTAACAGTTCACATTCATAACAAATGCTGCCAATGTAACAGTTCACATTCATAACTAATACTGACAGTGTAACAGTTCACATTCATAACTAATACTGACATTGTAACAGTTCACATTCATAACAAATGCTGCCAATGTAACAGTTCACATTCATAACAAATGCTGCCAATGTAACAGTTCACATTCATAACAAATGCTGCCAATGTAACAGTTCACATTCATAACTAATACTGACAGTGTAACAGTTCACATTCATAACAAATGCTGCCAATGTAACAGTTCACATTCATAACAAATGCTGCCAATGTAACAGTTCACATTCATAACTAATACTGACAGTGTAACAGTTCACATTCATAACTAATACTGACAGTGTAACAGTTCACATTCATAACTAATACTGACAGTGTAACAGTTCACATTCATAACAAATGCTGCCAATGTAACAGTTCACATTCATAACTAATACTGACAGTGTAACAGTTCACATTCATAACAAATGCTGCCAATGTAACAGTTCACATTCATAACAAATGCTGCCAATGTAACATTATAGAAAATTGACATTTTACGAGTTGTTTAATGGTTTTGTGGTGAATATCATTTATGTGTTATGTGCTAGTTGTAAAAAGTCAACAGCTTATTTATATTTTATCAATTAATTCTTACATTTTTACAACCAAGACATAACACGCACGTGCAACATACATACAAATATATTAACTAGTCAATTGGAAATTTTTTATAACTAAACCTTTTTAATCATTCCTCTGAAAGTGAATTTACGTCACGGAAACGAAAAATTTTTCAAAAAGGAGTGAAGTCGAACGTTAAGCTTACTTCTATTACGTGTTGGGAAGACCAATTTTAACATTTTGGTAAAAAACAAAAATTTTAGCCACTACGCAAGCTTTAGTGTCGTATATATTGCAGATTTTCATTATTTTCTACGTTCAAAAATAAGATAATTGCCATAATCATACATAAAATATAAAATATCGTAACTAAGGAATATCTTTCTCTTTAATAATTAACGTAGTTTATAACATTCATTAAATGTTAACTTTTGGAAAACTGCGCACCTAGCGGCCTAATATTTCTCTATGCCAAAATCTCTCGTAAGTTTGTCGTTCTGTTCGTAACCTGAGTAGAATAAACCTAGCCTCCTCTTAGCATTGAAAAACTTGTATAATTTATTCGCTGCACTATATTCACATTTTAAAAATCAAACCTCAAAAGAATAACCTTTGCATGGTGTGATTGGTTATTTCTTAACACTTTCGTCGACATAAAGTATCCTTGTTTTTTTTTTTTTTTTTTTTTTTTTTATTTAATCGTTATATTACAATATTTAATTTATGATTTATGTGAATAAAACCAGAGAGAAACAAAGTGTGTTGGTAATGGCTAGTAATAAAATTCTTTGTGCTAAATAATATTAAAGTTAGTGTGCAGGAATGCGGTGTGTTGCCCCTTTGGTATGATATTCTACACTCGGTGAATTTTTGTTTGCAGAAGACGGATGAATATCCTGAAAATAGAACTTCAGCATGCCAGGCTTCAGAAAAGTTGGAAATAGCCGTGAAGAGACTATACGAAATTAACGTTTACGTTTTAGGGTGGAATAGGGTAATTTTACGAAACAGCTCATGGATATCGTGTATGTATTGTGTAGGAAAATCATTGTCTTATAGAGGTGTAGAATTTTGCGATAATTCATTCCATATCGTGCACATAAGACCTTCAGCTAATATAACTTAAGGAGAAAATAAGAATAAGAAGTTACTTATTATATTAAATGGCATATTATTGAAAATAAAACTTACGTGTATATATTCATTTACTCATGTGATAATATCGTATTAATTGTATGTAAAATTAATAATATTTTTAATGTGTATTTTATTTTCATGTTTTGTACTATATTATTGACGAATCCTGTGATGCATATACTGATAGAATAGGGATGTTAATAAAACGCAATTGACAGTTACTTTTTAATAAATAACTCTACTTCACTACAATTGAGTTAATTTCTCGACGTGTGCGATTGGTTAAGCACAAGTCAAGTCAATTCAGTGTGAATAACATTTCTTGTAAATATTCTATGCAGATATCTCCTTATGTACACGACGTTGATAGTTCACCGACCTTCAACGCGGTCGTATCATTTATATATTGTGTTTATTATTATTTCTTTTCACTTGCTGTTGATATTTAATATTAGAATTCAGCACTTATGATTAAATACAGAACTATTTGACTGAATCTCTAAAACCATAACGGACTGATTTCATTGCTAGCTATGTTACATTTCATAAATAACTTGTGTTAAGTAAAGTTTCTTCTTGGATAAAGAAACTTCAAATATTTTTCGTTACTATCGGAGGGAATATAACTGAACGTTAATTTTAAAGTAACTTAATTTATCTCCATTACTCAGTTCGGGATGACTTACATGTGTCGGCCTGCTTTAGCTGAAAACACTGCCGTTTATAAAAAAATTGTGGTAAAACATAAAATATTTGTTAAAGTGGATTATAAGCGACATTATTATAAGAATAATACTAACAAACATTCCAGCAAGAACCACGGAAACCTTACAACTAAAAAATCACTGAATTGGCATAAACGCAGAACCAATTTTTAAAATAATTTTACTCCCTAACAGTTTATAAAGACAGTGACATAGTACTGTATATGTGCTCCACTAGGTATATTACTTTTCAGTACTTTGATAATTTATTTGTAACATTTTATATTATCTTATTTCCTATTATCACAAATCCAACCCTCCAGTACAAAAATCTCTTGCAGCATTGTATATATTAAATGTTAATATATTGTATTAAACAAACAGTGCGATTAACAGTAAAGTCCTAAGTAGTAATAGTGACAGTAATGTAAGAAGAGTAATAAATATGTTAAGGATAACAACACAGAATATTTTACTTTATAATAATTAATTTAAATAGTAAAATAAAATTATTTGATTATTTCTCAGTGGATAAATGAATTAAAATATTTCTACTGAACAAAAAAAGAAAAACTAAACATTTAAAACCAGACAAAGCTAAAATGGCATCATTACCACTGGCTTTTTAAATACGTTTCATATGTAACAGTTCATAGGCAGAGAAAAATGATATTCCAAAACTGAAATTACTCCTCCTTAATCATATATTATTTACATCTCTTCCGAAACCCGAAAGCACGAAATTATGTGTGAATGTTATATATATATATATATATACACACACACACGGTTTGGTATATATAACAACCCCTTTATACAGTCGTTAGTATTAAAAAGCCATGTTTATCTTTAAATGATACATACACACATATACGCATAACACCGAGTGGTGAAGTGCTGTGTTGTTACTGACTGGTATTTAAGGAAAAGAATCTTACAATAAATTAAGTTATTTTATTAATGTTTTAATTTCAATTTGCGAATTTTAAGAAATCTGCTTTCACAATTCACTTTTTATAAATATAAAAAAAAATATGCGAAATGAGGATTTAATGTAATAAATATTCTATGTTGGCCACACTTTTTCGTAACTATCACTATTTAAAAATATAAGATAAAAAAATTTCCTTGGTAGAAAGCCTCAAAACCCAACTTTATATGTGGCCATTGCTGATTATCTTTGTGCATACCTTAATGATGAAAGCTGTGTATGCTTATGCCAACGCGTCCGTGTAAAAATAGAATACGTGCGTATTCAGGCTCAGTGCACCGATTCATTAATATATGAAAGGAAAATTCAGGGGGTGTTTTACATTAAAATTAAATTTGTCAGTCGCTTACAAAGTAAACTATCACATAAATCTTGCGTAAGTCTACCAGCACGCTAGGAGCTCTTCAACTTGCCGGAAAGCTCATTTCGCGGACTATTCCCACTTATACAGTTAATCCATTCTTAAGTGTTTCAAAGTGTTTTAATAGTCATGGTTATCATGATAAACCACGAGCGTATATTCCTTCGTTATCAGTGGAGAATTGCCCACTTAGCTGTACTTTAAGTTGATTAAAGAGTTACAGATATTTTCAGTTATAGATTTTTTTTTTATGTTATGGGATATCCTCCGCTTTGCTTGTACCTGCTGATTCAGTTCGTCTGAGTATACTGATTCCTCCATTTTGGCTGCTCGGCTGAGATCTACTATTAATGTGATTTTTTTATTGCTGATTTAGCTTTATTTGTATTTCATGTATAATCAGTATTTTTTAAAATTTTGTACAGAAGAAATAGTACTTCGAAAATATATTTTTAAAGCGATGTTTAATACTTTAAACCCCAACCGGCGATATAAATAAGTTAACTACTAGGCAAAGTCAGTTGATAAGCTGTTGCCGACTTGGAGAACAGTCGCATTTACTGAGAATCAGCAACTGTATAAGTAATAAAAATCATATTTCTGAGAAAGTTTCAAATAAATCAGTGAAATTTAGTTGCACTTATAATCAATAATCTGATTCTATTTTCCATTAGATCCACACTTACTGGTTTTGGGCTGCTACTTGTAACTTTCATGAGTTTTCCTATATTTTTTATCATGCTTAAAGGCATGTTGCTGACCTAGACCCACTCTTTTTATCCTGTAAGTACATGTTTTGTATAAGCTTAACAAAATCTTACCAAAAACTTTGCATTAAATGCTACCATTCCAAATAAGCCCAGAAAACGCTTTATATTTTTAAAACAAGGAAGTTAACGGCTTTGTTTCATCAGGATATGTTTTCAAAGTACCATCTGAAATTATAAATCTTACTACCAATTAGGTAGGGGACGCATATTTTATTCAAGATTTTACATCTGAAAAAAAAATCCGCAATTATTGGTGTTTGAAACAGATCATATACGAGTAGATGAAGACGGGGTTCCACAGACGATCATAAAGAACTCGGAGTTGGTGGTATAGAATGTCCCGATTTTTTTTCACTCGATCACGGGTTTTAATGGCCTCACCTTGGTGCTTGTTATTCATTATATAGTTTAAACTCCTTTAGCCCGTGCAACTGACGTCCGTTTAGTTAAACCTGGTTTGATTCCCGGCGAACACTTCGCCTTCATTGGCGTGTAAGACAGATGAGAAGCGCCATCCAGATTCCGCATTCGCTTACTCTCAATAATCACCTAATTGTCTTCGTTCCAGTATCCGCGCGAACTAAATTTTACTAACTTGAAAATTTAAAAATCTGATTACCTTGTCACTCAAATTGAACCGGTTCAATATAGAAGATGCGAAGCGATTAAACTTCACCAGCTGTCTCCCGTAAGTTAAATGGGTTGTGTTTATCGAACTCCGAAATGCAGCAAAAATTTTACAATATGTTACACAAAGGAGACTATTTACCACAGAGCATTAATTATAACACCAAATGTGGGAACACAGAATCAGCGATCCTTTTTTGTAAAATGAGTGAATCTCCCCGTGTCTTTTGTGCTGTCTAATATTAATACAGCCTAGTGCAAACCGACTGTTAAAATATTCCTTCCTAGTGACTAAGAAAGGTGGTTGAGTTTAATTGGGCTACGATGTGTAAACCGTCATGTATGTGTTCAGCTACAAGTAGACTATTCGTATAACGATGTAACTGGTTGTGAAAAATATAATACAAAATATATATGTGAATGAGGAAATGTGACTTTTCATTTAAAGGTTCATTAGAATAACTCCTGAATGCGGTATGGAAACAAAGTAATTACTGTATTGTGTATGATTTATTGTACAAACGATGGATTGTATATTGGAGCAAACTACAATTTTTCTGAACGAGACAATGTAACATATTTACGAAAACATTTGTATATTAATGTTTATGGGTTATTTATTCACCAGTTCTGACATTTGCGTAGATTAGATACCTTTTTGTTACTTTTCCATTAGACCTACGATGCTTCCTGTATAATTCTGATGAAATAATTAAAACACGTAAAACGATGGTCTCAAGTGTTCCGTTAGCTCATGGAATAAAAACGAAACAAAAAATTTAAAAAGCCACAGTGAGATGTAGTACTTACAGATATGTCGAGCCTAGACATGGCACCAGATCATCAAATTGTTTAGCCTATGGCTACAATGGGCGATTCGAAAGAAAAAGTGTATATGTGATGCAAGAAAAGAAGATTGCTCTAGACAGACAATAACAATGTTTACCATAATGGTCGATCAGCAAATATCTCTAATTAGTTTTGGTTGTTATTAGGGGGTAAGTGAATTTGCGTCTGTAAATGAAAGATGTGCGGCTCTTTTCCTTTGAATCGCAATAACCCATTAGTGGCCTCGTAAGGTGTGACGTTTTTCGAATACACCATTTTTTTTTTCGGATTACCCTAATACAACGTACTAGTTTCAGTTGGCACTGAGCTTATTGTACAGGGTGGTCCACATGTCTTGTCACACATCACATACATACATAACCATAAATAACGCAATATAATCCAATACATCATAATGCAGACCGATAATAAGACAGATTTCCAGGGGGTGATAAGACATGTGGACCATTCGGTACATAGATCTGCACATTTAAGATTTATAGGTTATTAATACAAGTTATAAAAGAATTTTATGCGAAACCTTCTTCGCGTTTTATACCATGTGTTGTAAAACCTAACATTAACATTAAAAAATTCAGATTGAGGCATTATTATAATACTTTCTATAGCGGATTCATAATCAATCTGCTTTGTAAAACATGTATGTGTATGGGTGTGTATATGAGAAAAATGCTCATTTGGAACCTAATTTCTAAGAAATTTAATATTTAGGTTACGTTCGTGTAGTATATACGTGTTTGGGTATTTCTGCCACCTACTTATAGCTGGTCAGAATTTATTGCAATCATTTCTAAATTCATGTAAAAAATCACGATTATCAATTAATTAACAACTAATAGAATTTTCCAACTAAATTTATTATGAAACGGATTATTTTATGTTTTGATTAATTTCTTATTTTTCAGTTAAGAGTTGTTTCATTTGTCAATTACCTCCATTGTCAATTATTTGTTTATATTCGAATAAGTAGCCTTAATGTTGTAATTTTTAACATTAATTTGTTAGTTATTTGTAAATAATTAGTTGAAAGCATAAATGAAATTGTCATTAAACCGTAACATTAAATGATGCAGCTATCAAAACACAATATGCTTAGAGACTTATTACATTACAGCTATGCTACAAACATATTCAGTATAGTCAATCGTTAAGCAATTTTTAATAGTCTTGTCGACAGAGAATCGAACCCACGGACATTGATTGCAAAATTGTATAGTTTTGCAAGACTCGCAATCGAGGAACAGAAATAGGGTTAGAGCATTTATATTTTTTCGTATAGATCTTATTTCGAAAATTTAAATCAAGTATGATGTACTATTTAAACTCAATGCCAGATAATTCACGTTGACAATAAAATACTCTAAACTATCAGCCCGTTACGTGAAAAAGAGGGCACGCCTAACAATTCCGCAACCTTCAAGTAAAATGTCTGTCCTTCTCTACATTTCGTACACTTTAATTCTCCATCTATCTCTTCAGACAAAACACTTTATACATCTTACTTTTTACTGCAACGTTTCTGGAGTTTTGCGCAAACGTTTAGAAAATATTTTTTTCTTAAATTATCTTACACTATTTCTAAAAAAAAATAACCTGTGTGTGACGGCAAGGAACAAACTGTGAGTCAATCCTCAAAATATGAAACCATTTGAATAAGCGGTTTCGGAGAAATGACGGGATAAGTTTATAAGTTTTTCATGCACTTCGAGCTATATTTTCCTCTCCCCGGCTATTATTCCATTACTAAGTCAGGGAATAAGCTCCGTTCCCTGGCTTCAGCCGGCAGGCACTACATGCAGCATAGAAGCAGCGACTTTCCACATGTATACATAATGTATATAACCTCCTTGGTACAATGATCTGTTGTGTCTATATATAGACAGACAGTGTGTTATGTTTGTTTTGATGATAAACACAGTTTTGCACTACATGAATGTACAGTTTGTTATGTCTGTAAACTCACATTTATGTTATAACTTATTTCTGGCGTGACTTTATAAATTTGCAAATTAATTAATTTACATCGATTTTTTTACTTTATGTTATGAATAAATTTTAGTTTTCCGTTTCGTTGTCGATCAGCCACATTTCAATTTCAATTTATATTATGTTTATTCTAATTATTTCTTAATGTCCTTATAGTTTCCAGCATAATTATTTACGAGCGGGTGTTTTTTGTAGTATAGCAATGAATTGTTGTTCCATACTGTTCACTGGTCTTAATATCTTCTCATTTTCTCCCTGTAGTAAGCAAAACAGATAGAATTATAATATGTATGTGGTTTTTTTTTTCGCATTAAGGACTTTATACTATATCCGCGTATTATTTTTGGAAGAAAATTAAAGCAATTTTAGGTTGGCTGCTTTTAAAATATCAATCTCAGTCATTGATGAAATGGATACGTTATTTTCTTTGTCCGTTACTAAGCTGCTGTCAAGAAGTCTGTTTAAAATTTAATTTGACAGCATTATTAAGTGGTTACATCTAAATAGCTGTAGCGAAATATTGATAAATTATAATCTCAGGCAGACTTGAACCCATGTCAGATTGCTGTGATTAACGTAAGCGCAGAAAGCAGTCATATAATTTTCGTAGAATGTTACGAAAAACGTCAGTTTGGTGTGTTTTTTTGAACTTTACTCATGCTATACTTCCAGGCGACCGTGTAATCCTATATAATTATCAGCTCGTTACGAGAATACCAGCCCACGAACAACAACTCGGCAAGTTCCACGTAAAACTTGTCATATCCACTATAGGCTATATGCTTAAACCACCCATCCATCTCTTAAAGAAAAAAAATCGTCTGAATCTTACATTATATGCTGAAAATTTTCTAAATTTTACGCAGACGTCCGGTTAATATATATATGTATATTTTTTTTTTCTTTGCAGATCATCTTAGGTGATTTATAAATATAACCTGACTGTGACGGTGAGGACAAACCAGTACGCCAGCTACCTGCGATTTCATTTCATTTCATCCCGTATCAAACCCACAGAAGTCTTTCTTTCAGAACTAACAAATGCCGTACTTGATCCAGCCCTAATCCAGTTAAAAGGAATTATTTTTATCCTCCGCGACTGTCGCATAGATTTTCCACGGTCCTCTACGCTTTGCCTAGTTTGCTATGCTCTTCCATCTAGACCCTTCTTCTTTCGGAGTGTGCACATGGCTACATTGCGGCCATGGCACTATAATCCTGCTTAGCCGCGATGCATGCGCCCATAATAATTTTTTAACCCAACCTAAGGCGTATAGCGCTTGCCCTGAGACGCCATTCTGAGCGCTTGCCATTCTCCAACCGACTTAGCTACTAACAAGCATGCCGGAGAGAACACAGAACGGTGAAGGTGATTACGCTGGTGTAGCGGGATTTGGGGCTCGCCAGTCTAACAAAAAAAATTGTCTGACACTAAAGGCCACGCATTTGCGCGCGGGTTTATATACAGCGCGCGGGGAAGTTTCGGGGATCTATTTTTTCTATACAGATAGCGGTCTCCCAGTTTCGTGAGATTTTGACGCGGTGCAGAATTTCACACCACTGGACAGCCTTAAGGCAAAGGGATACCATTAATCCACGGCGCCTCCAACTTCCCAGGCTGTACGCAAATATTCTCACCGGGATCCGGTGGCTCGTCGCCCAGGCATTTCAAAATATATGGGTTAGTGCTTATAAAGTCACGTTGATGTGAGTCGCCAACGCACAGTGTTCGAAAAGCTTATTTTAAAAGTTCATTATTATATTCGACTGAAATAAAATGATTTATTTTCTGAATGTCAGTATTTTAGGCAGTTACGCCTCAAACTAAAATGACTGTGGAAAATGCGCTCTGAATTTAATATTTTATATTAAAAAATCTACCTATATTTAGTAACTTAAGAGCATTATATTCTGTTTCGCAAATTATTAGTAACTGTATAACTGTATCATCCATAATAGTTGTAAACGTGAAACCAATCTTATATAAACCAAGTACATTGTTTCACCAATGTCACGTCTAAATCATTAATTTCGTCACTTGTCGACTCTTCAGAATGCCAATTGTGTATCATGCTAAACTGAACATAGCTCTGGAGTCTCTAACAGATTCAAAACCTCACCAGCCACGTGGCTTTGTTTTTTATCCGGCAGTGGCTTGACGGAATATACTCTATGATGAATGAGGAGATGCGAAGTTATTAGTGTGCATGGAGTAAATCGTCGTTTATTATTGTTTCCTCCCAATTTCTTTCGTGTTTTGCTTACGACATTACTTTGTGCCTTGCTTGCAAAGTTTCCTCGCTCAAATGGCCTATGGTAAGCAACAGAGTCTCAATGAGGTCAGCTCCGTGGGTTAATAGCCTATATTACGGACATTTGCCGGCATCTTGTATCATGGGTACTTGTTGACGAATACTCTAGCACATTGCCTGAATGACTGTGCGAAACTTGTAGCCACAAGATAGAGCTTGTATTGAATTGTAAAGCGCTTTTTAATGCCCCCGGTTCTATGCTTGAATGCTTAGCAGGGGACGGCTTACAGATGAACTTATAACCTAACTTATAAAACATCCATGCCTGACCCGGGATTCAAACACAGAGCCTCCCGCATCCGATAGAGCTTGTAGAAATACTCTTCGTTAACACTCGTGATTTCGAATGCGAATTTTAGGTTCTCAAATAATCTTATGGCAGTATTGCCATCGTTGATGTTTCCAGAGATTTGCTTGTCTCAACAATGGTAAGGCCAGTTTTCTGCCAAAATCTGTCGGCAACATCACGTTTATTTTCTTCCCCTTTAGCTTTATCATGTTCTTGTACTCGCTACGTTTTCATGCGTAGCCTGTATGAAATATGCAGTAGACATTCAAAGAGCCCGGAATGCGCATGCAAAATGGATACAAGAAAACACGGGCAACTGCATTCGTGTTACTCCGTGATCGACACCTGTCCACAAATATACATACAAATAACACTTTCGCACCTCTACGCACTTTGAGAGTAACCCTGTCAGAAAGTTAGATAAATATGACACAATAATTACAAACAAAACCTAGCTACAGAACACAATGTACTGCTTTCTTACTTCTCTAACGCAATTTAAAATATAAAGAAACAGTCTTCTCTATGCAATAATATTTGGGTTTTACTATGGTACACATGACATAAATTACTCAAAATAATGTAAGGGTTCTTAGCTGAGGGACTATCAGCCACAGTAAAACAAATACTTGGACGAAAAACCGCCCAAAAACTTACAAAAGTAACGACTGAAACATATCAGCAACAAGGCGCAGCTGAAACTATTACTTGTTTGCACTTGGTGCATGGCTTTGCAGGTCATAGCACGCGATTCTAGCTCGGAAAATGCACACATTTTGACTTGTTATTGTATGTCCAAATATACCACCACATAAGTAGTAGGGACGTGATGGTTCTAGGCCACTTTTGATTATTAGGACTAGCCTATTGATATCAATAAGGTTAATCTTTTAACCGATCTTAATCCGATGAAAAATTGTTAATCCTATTTTAATCCGGTGATTTTTTTTGGATTAATCCATAATCCTATCGATTTTTTTTATTCCAATCGGACACAATTTTATGTAAGTTTGATTGTTTGATCCAATAATTTTAATTGAATTAATCAATCAAAAATTCATGTGTGATAAGTGTACAAATAGTGGTACTTTCTTCCTTTTTGTTGTTTGTGTGCGTGTATATTTATTTATTTTCTTTCGTACTTTTTTGGGGTGGGGAGCAGCTCTGGTACAGCCTCACCCTTGGAGCTCTGGCATCGTACTGAGGTGTGGTGTGTTGGTGACAGGGTATATATGTGTTCAGTTCTGTGCAATATTGTCATAAGTGTTTTTAGCGTTTGGAGTGGGATATTGCTCATAGACGAAGTTGGAAGATAGACGACTTTGAAAGATACTATTATTCCGAATGAATAACAGCACAGACATAACACATGAGATAAATTTCGGAATCTTTAAAGGATTATAATGGAAATATATATCAAAAGAGTTCTACATATGAATATAAATAAATAACCTGAGAGAGAAGTATAACAAACACAATTACGTTAATAACCTGGTCTCATAAACAAACAAGTGCTAAAGAATCACAACTATGAGAGCATCTTCTATAAATGAATGAACGAGCTACAACGAAGCAACAATGCCCCTATATATTAAATTGCAGTCTTCCTAAACACAATAACCAGGTATATGAAAACATGTAAAAAAAAGTACACTACTTGACGCCTCCTAGTTCTACAGATAATTTTAAAATATATCCGTCCACCTGTTAGATTGGTGATAAACTTTCGAAATGGAATCCAAACATTAACATTAATTAATTTGTTATCATATGTAAAAAGGAAACATTTAATGGTCAGTGATATTAACATATGTCCATCCGCTCAGGAGGTCACTGTAGCACAGACTTGGATATACCACTTATGTCGAGTTATAAGCTGAATGAGGTGTTGAGAACAAACAGAACCTGTGTGTGCATCAGCCTACAATTGATTATAGACTAAGTTGAAAAAACTGGGAAATTAAATAAAAGAGTTGTGAATACTATTTATGTGACAAATGGATAAAAATTATGTTTAAGATTCACATTTTTATATATAAACTACAGTAGTTGAATTAAAAAACTCGTAATGAAATATCACAAGCAACCCTCCCAAAACATGTCGGTCCGACTGTGAGCTCAGTTAATGAATGAGATGTGGATCTTGCGGCCGAGATGAAATTACATCATAATTCAATAAAAATATCGTGTTTACGAATTACAGAACATATTTCCCTACCAAGCTACTATTAACGACAAACTATTTAATCATGCATTCCTGAATGTTTCACATGAAATTTTAAAAAAATGTATACCCATATTTTTAACGCAAAATTTCACTATTGCAAGAACAATTCACTTTTAACAGGAAGTTCTGTTGAAGCATAGGGAGACCTGGAGCGCAAAGAAGTCCATAATCCTGCAAAGCATAATCCTGTAGCACTTTATAGAAATGTAGTATATATTTTATGAAATTCACAAATATCCTCCTCCCACTACTCCAGAACATATTTTTGTCCGAAACGAGAGTTCCTGTCCTATGCCACACACCCCTGCTATCGATCCAACACTGAGGTCTGCAAAACCTCTACAAGGACATGTGCCCCCACCCTCCCCCCTCCTCGCCCATCATTCACCAGCCAGAAAGTGTTTTCGGCTATCTTGAGACTTGCTAGCCTCGGCCAGGCAGTCCCCAGCCCAGAAAGCATGTATTTTGTTCATCATGTCGGGAACTGTCCACCCCTCGGACCAGATAATTTTGAACTGACCATGCCTGCCTACCTCCACTCACCCCTCTTCCCTACAAACTTTCACTTTCGACTGGACACTGAAGCATCATTAAACCTAATTATCCAACCTACAGCCTGTGTTATTCCCAGCGAAGTACAATTTCTCAAGTCTCGCTGATCAAATTTAAATCCCTGAAATTAGAATGAATTAAATCTTGCCTGATATTGTAATTGCCAGATTTAACACTCCAAGAAATTTTATACCTTAATTCAATAAACTTTAAGTTTAATCATGCAAACTTTATCCCATTTTCCAGCTAACTTAAAATACATTTTAAGCTTAAACTGGTCCATGTTTAATTTCATACCAACACAAATAAAATAAATATTTTTCTTTCTAAATTTTAAACAGTAATCTTTTTCACACGCACTTAATTCGATTTAAGCAATACACAAGTAAAAGTTTTTTACTATCAATGAGTTTTTAAATATTTATTTGTACAGCATAGAAAACATATATCTTCAAACTGTTTTTTAAATATTTGAACATATTTTACATGTAGATTTCTCAAAAAATTTCCCAGCCTAGAATTTATACTATACTATATAACATACAATGCATATATATAAACTCATTTCATTTAAAAATACTAAATGTCAACTTAATATTAATAAAATAGCACCATTCCTGGCTGAAATGACTGCTATTGAAGCTGAAAAATGACAAATCCCATGATGTCAACTTATTTCCCTAAAAGTCCAAATTTAAGCAAATTTAAAGGAAAATGGTGGCCATTTTGAATCTGTTGACTATAAAAGGAGGGATAAATATTTTTTTTTCTCAGTGTTAAATCGTCAACTGCAAGGTCACTTTGTGTGTAGGCATGCATGTACATTGCATTAACAGTAGTGAGACTTAGGTGTTTGAAATAGATCTGACAACAATGCCAGACATTTCCACCGAGAACGACACCAGGCATCCATCAGCCTACAACAACGCCAGGCGTCCACTACAACTCCAGATGCCCACTGCATCATCTTGATATTAAACACAGAATCTACAGGGGATACATCTCTCTCTGCATCAGTTCACTGAAGGTACAATGCTTTAAGGTCACTGCTGTGACAATTGTGGTGCAGAACGTGTTGAAGTATTCAATGTGTTTTTAGCATATGGGAAAACGAAAATGTTATAGAGTTTAGACTAATCTCAATTGCGAGTGCTGCCAAAAAAAATTATAATTTATTTTGTGGGGCACGAAATAGAACTAGTATATCCAATCCGTGCTGAACATTTACAAGCTGATGAGGATATTGTATTGTATTTGCCATATGATGAGTGCCCGTATGGCATACCTGCCTTTCCGTATGACGTGAATCATATGCAGAGGGATTGTATGTCGTGAAGACTGGAACAGTGACTTGAAGCTAGAATTATCCCAGATGTATTAGTGGACATTTACAGAGCCAATGAAGTAGATTCCGAAGGCAAGCACTGTGTTCTTATAAATAAAATGGGTTGAGACCTTTTGTACATAGTGTATAATTTGAGAGTGTAAAAAGAACGAACATAAAAACTATGTGCTACACACAATGTTTAGAAAACTACCTAGACAAATCCTATGTGATCAAGGAGCTTGCTATTTCTTATTAAACAGATACTAATGACTAAATTACTATTATTTAAATCTCCCAGACCTTGGTATACTTTAAAACCTCTATTTAAAATGGTATTTCGGGAACATACCTACAAGTTACATGACCTTAACTGGAATTCTTGTGCCATAGCTTACGAAGAGCTTTTTCAATATGTGAACGATGCGCTCCTCGAATATTATACAGCATATGTGCTTGAAAAATGCAGAAGGAAAATTTGAAATGTTAAACCAATTTTGAAGTGATAAATATCACAATATATCACGAATGTTTGAGTATAAATTCAATTGTCAAGTGCTATAACACCAATCACTATGAGAAAAAAAAAGGTTCTGTTCCCAATGCAAAAGAGAGGCTTTAAGAGAATATTCGCACCGCCATACTACCTATGTGTAAATATATTAATTTCGAAAAATGTGTAAGATTTCGAAAAAATTAAGAAATTCAACCCGGGAAGATGTACTCCAATATTACTCGAGGTTACAAGAAAGTATAGTTCCTGTCTCTAAACAATATATACTTCCAAATACAGATATGCAACAGAGATGAACAATGGGACTTCACAAAAAGTTTCGAATGAAACATGTATACAGAAAGAGTATTATGTTATGAAGAAGAAGACTGTCCTGTTTTAAATATGTTACCTGATAGTGAACTGCCCTGTTCATCTTGGAAGCTGTGTTTTAAAAACAGAAGTGGAGAAATAACCAAGGAACCTCGTTTTCGACCAATAAAATATAAATTGAGTACAGAGTTTTATGACAACCCCACCTTATGGACCAAAACATGTAATAATAAGGAGCACATCACGCAAATGCAAGGGAGGAGCGGGCTTCAAAGGTAGCCTTGTGGAATGTGGAAGTGTGAGTTTTGGAACAGCAATGTTTGTGTCTGTAAATTTGATTTATCCAAGCTAACTTTGAAGAATTAATATTATCTCAAATTGGGAAAAAAATAATTACTATATAAATAGAGAGCATTATACTCCAGGGGTTCAGTTACAATGAAGATGTTCGACTCAGAACTTCCTTATGCCAGTGTTACTCCAGGATACAGGTGAGTGTGGTTTCGAATTGAAGATGATGATTGTCCACTACAGATACATATGTGCAATGGAGATGGACATTGGCATTTCTCGTTAATCTGTACTGATTATACTTAAAAAGTTTTCGATGTATGTTATAGGCGAAATTCTTGTCCTTTATATAATTTATGTCCTGACAAAAGCTACCTTGCAATTACAGTCAACTAAAATTTGAAACTTAAAGTGGATACATCACAAAATGTACGTCCTTCAAGAAAATCAAATACATCATGCAGAAGGAATGTAGTTGCAGTTCTCCTACAACAGTTTGGACAGAACAATGTAACAACAAGCAACATTTTACATACAACAGTGGCCAAGAATTAACTACTTCCTGTGGCATGTGGAATTGTAAAGTTTGGTTTAACAAGAACAGTTAATAATGAGAAAAAGTGATGACACAACAACTATATAGAGACTGTCCAGTATAAAATCAGCTGTCATGGCTACCATCTTCAACCCTACAGACATATATGAAGTCCTGCAAAAATGATACAGAAAAGTTTTCTTTAAACCATTTGGTGGTATTCTACAAGTTCATGTCTGCAACAGTATAGAACATTGATGATACACTTTCTATAACAGTCTCATTATTTGCTTTGGTGAAGGAATAGCAAGCAACAATTTTGCTGTGAGATGTCTTCAACCTTATAGTGACTTACCAGCAACATTAGAAGATTTGATGGACATTGAGTAATCGCCTACCAACTCACCAGACCTCACCAGGGAACCACAATCCATTGGAAGGAGACCTGCGACAGGTAAATCCGCAACTTTATTTTCGAGCAAGGGGGGATTAATTTTTTCTTCCATGTGCAACTTATATGTGTGAGAAGTGGTTAATACAGAGTAATGTTCTCGCCTAAATACAGGTATATGTTTATTAACAAAGGTTTGTATTCTGTAACTTATATTATGGCATATTCTAGCATATCCTCATTTTGTGATTAAGGAGATGTGGGAGTCAGACATTCATTTCAAATGTACATATTTCTCTCAATCTTTAACAGCACATAGTAAACCAACTAGTCATAATTCCAATTTAACTAACTACAATAGTTAAAAATGTCTTGTAAACCAGTACAGACCACATATGATATATAGAAAGCATAAGCTTAAGGGCAAGCACATTGGAACCACATTTTTTGAGGAAGAAGAATGATTGAAACATCTTATTTATAATACATTCAATGTTTTGCTCTATCAGTATTTCGAAGAATGTGATAATAATCTTCACACTTTGTATCACTATCGCAAAAACCTGATCCACTACATGATTAATACTGGGTGTGATTCATCACAATGTTATGTGCATCGAGCAATAAAATGAGCAAAAATAAAATATAGTCCTCAAACATGTTTTAACTTGCAATCTTAGGTAATGAATTTATCAATATACATACGTTGTTCATTGCTAATTGTTCTCAGTCAGGTGTTGGATAGCAAATGAGTAACATGACGTATCTTCATTCTGCAAATCATTATGTAAGTGTCAAACCAGGAAAGTCTAAAGTAACTTACACCCTATGGTGTACCGGACTTCTCCATGAATTTATGGAGACTTCAGACAGTGTAATCAATTTTAAAGGAATTTGCTTTCTTCTTGGAAAGAAAAAATGCCATTAATTGATACAATTCAGTGATAGCACAAAATAATGTACGAACAGACAGGTTAAAGCCAGGGCATAAGAAATGCTCCCTCCCTGAAAGCAGAGTTCAATAAGGGGATCTGGATACAATATTAATAAAATGGATGTAAACATTGTTTACTGAAGTTGCTTATAAGTTATAAATTTATTCATTTTTAAAGAAAAATGTTTTATATATTTTTAATCAACCTGTACTGACTTGTGTCAAAATAATTAGATAGCTTGTTCATTGTTTTGTGACATCCTATACTTGTTTATGTGTTTTGGAGCAAGATGTATTTGCTAGTGTTAAAATGTTGAATATAAATTTTTGGCTCAAACTGTACTTGATTGTTTAATGCTGTGAATATATGTTTGAATTAACTGCATTTGTATGTATTTTGTCAACTAGAATGCCTTACAATGAGTCTCCGTTGCCCCTTTATTCAACCTATTCCTTTAAAAAAAAAGTGCACATATTTTGCTAAGAAATGAAAACATATTAATAAAATTTGCCTCAACTGAGAGATTCATAAATAATGTCTGGTTTCTATCAAAGTATGTTACATTAGCCCATATGAGTGTTGTAATGAAAAAGGCTAAGGAAAAAAATCTGATAAAATATTAGTGACCAAGTATACTAATCAACTAAAGGTAATTAAAAGTATGTCCTGGTAAAGATGTCTGCTCAGAAATCTTAATAATATTTTTACAAAACACCATAAATAGACAAAAGAGTGTTTATTTTTTGCCAGCCTCCATAGATTAATTAGATTATGCAAGAGGCTCTCGGTTCGAATCCCAGATAAGGTATGGTTAATATAAGTTAGTTTTTGGGTTTGAGTCCTGGGTAAGGCATGCATGATAATAGTTTCTGGGTTCGAGTCCTGGGTAAGGCATGGTTAATAAGTAAGTTTCTGGGTTCGAGTCTTGGTTAGGTCTTGTATCAATGTAAGGCAGTAACCAAAATATATCAAAGGCATTCTGAACGAATCATGCATTAAAATGTATGCAATAGCTTGGTAATCGTTGCTCGTGTATGTAAGCGGCTGAAAACAGTGTTGAATCATAGTAAATTGCATTAAATTATGGATTAGAAACCTTGTATTTGGAAGAGGTGTTATTGAAATTACAATTGTTTGTATACATAATCGTTAAATAATAACATAATTCAAATCTAATTGCTTAAAACAGAATAAATACACTTTTTCAAGCATATACACACTAAATTTAAAAAAAATTGTAAAAACATTTAACTGCTATAAAATTGCTTAAAATTTTGTTGAAAACATCTTCAATATGTAAATTGTTAGTTTAATGTAGTTTGGAGGCTGATTACAAAATTTAAAATTTGCCAACAAAGGAGGGTGTCTGGGCTATAATAGGGGATACCACCCATAGCTCATAATTTGCTGCTCTGACATCATGGGGTCAACATCTCCCCTCCAGTATGCAAGAGTGTCGTGCACACTGTGAACTGGTCCGCGCTGCTACGAGCTACTGCCTGAAGTCATTTTGTTCGGGGACACCAGCGGACCGCACGCTGCTAACCTAGCTTTGCCGAGACGAGGTTGTGTAGTAAAGGAACCGACAGATCCAACCTTCTGCCCCGCTGCTAGCTTACTGCTCGCTGGGGACTACGGCCGCCTGCTCAGCCCGCCTCACCTTCGGTTCAGACCTCCTTCAAAGCCTATCAGCTTTGATACTAGACTTTATGTAAGTGGATAATTTAAAACAAACATCTTTAGGGTTTTTTTTATTCTTTTGTTGTTATTCCGTTAAAACTTTTAAGGAAAATATATTACAAATTGTTTAATTTTGACTTCACTTACACATTTGTTAAATTTTTAGTAACTATCTTAAAATTGTTAAACTATTTAGCAAATTTTCTTACAATCATTCAAACTTTTAACGTTTTATATCAAATTTGTTAAAATTTGTATAAAAATTATTGCAATAGAATAAATTTTTCTAAATTTCATTAAACTTTGTAAACATGTCGTTACTTTTTGAATGAAATTCACTATCTTTTTTTTTAGCAAATCGTTAAAACTTTCAACAAATTAAGCAAAAATTTGTCATAAATGTTTATTTAGCTACATTTTAAATATTTTAACCAGTTTAAGAGATTTGAAGGGCAGGTTTTGGTTAAGACTAATGTATGAATTATAGAATAGCTAAAAAAGGAGAGAACCCTGCCACTTATGCCCAGTGTGAGGGGAAGGTGCATTACCTCAGCTCCCAAGCTTGTTCTGCGTGAGCTATCTGGAGGAGGATGTCTATGTGATGGATTAATAGACATTGAGTAGTCTAACAAATGAAATGTTTTGAGATGCGATTGGCTGGTATGGCTCTATAATTTTAAGTAGATTTCAGAGATTTCATTTTCAAAGTAGGTGCATGACTGCGATTATGAGTGCAGGGGAAAGGTGATGCAATTAACTGCAGGTGGGTTATTGATGTATATTTGAGAGGAATTAATGGAGTTGAGTGGGAAATACTCGGTAACCACCATTATTCTTATAATGGACGAAAGGTGTGACAACATCACAAACCAAGGTCTTCTGTACAATGTTAAATACTTGCACAAATATGTTAAAACCATATAGAATATAACATCATGTATTCTGAGAAAAATCTTCGAAATAAGATCATTACTACGATTATGAATGCAGGGGAAATATGTTGCAAGTGATTCTAGGTGGGTTATTTTTCAATTTTTTTTTAAGTAGAGTGGAAGTTGAGAATTTATTATATAAAATTTAAGTAAATTTTACAAAGTAAATGTTTTACATGTTTAGTTTGAGTGTTTTTTTAGTAAGTTAGCATTATTATTAATAATAATATTATTATTATAGCATTTTAGCACTTTGCTAAAATATTTAGACAAATTTCATTATTAAATTTATGAAAAGTTTTTGATGGTATACCCTAGAATATATTTTTATGGTGTACCCTAGACCATATTTTAACAATGTAAACAATTTTTACAGTGTACCCTACTAATTTTTGATGGTGTACATTAGTTTTGACAGTTTCGAGTAATTCACATTTTTTTAAAAAGCACATTTAAGATAAAAAGTTTTCCTCTTTAAAAAAATGGTTTTAAAAAACAAGCTAGGCTTAAAATTCAATGTAATAGCATGAGTTTAAATTTCAGGGTTATATTTTAAACAAAGTCTGCTTGCTCCAAACGTACAAGCTGCACGCTGGGAAAGCTAGAATAGGCGAGGTCAGACAGCTTCCGAAACATTGTGTTAAGTGGTGACTAGCTTTGTAACGGAAATTAGCATAAGAGACTGAAGTCGTCAGAGAGGCGGTGTGGAGGGGAAGTAATGACCCTCCCCCCCACTGGTGCATGTGCGCGCAAGCGACTGTAGGGTGTGCATGATGAGTGATAGCAGGGGAAGGGGGGTTGTCAGGTGGATGTAAGCAGACGGTGGAAAGGGGAGCGTGCCTGGACAGTGGCGTGCTGGCATTAGCGGCAATGTACTGAAATATTATTTCAATCTCTTGTCCGTGCATTGTCCAAGCTCTCACCCTGCACACGAGCCAAACTTTTGTCCACGTCGTACTTTGCTCCCACGCTGTACATAATGCCCTCTTTAGCTCTTGATACCTTACTTTCGCCCGCTCTGCCAAGCCCTTAACCGCCCTCTACCTAGCTTGTCCACAAGGCTTTAGAAACCCTCGTCCCTGGTAACTTTTGTAAAAACACGCGGTTGGTGCTTCTGCCTTTCCCAAATGAATTAAACTTTATTCCCTCCCTCATTAATTTTCTTTAAATAAAGAATGTTCTCCTTTATTTAGGAATACAAGATTCATCACAACTTTGTCGCGACAAAGGTATAAAGTGTTTTTTTTTTTTTTCTCTGTTTCAGAACAACATGGCAATTCATATTATTTTATTGTGGTGTTGTAACTGTTATAGCAGGGAAACAAAATAAACTTTAGTTAGGATTTAAAATGAGTAAGCATAGGCGACAATGTATTAACAGCTTTCTTGAAAATCTTTACATAAAATATTCATATTTTGAATCACAGATTGAAAGAAAGTCTACAGCAAGCTGTCGAGACAGTGTCCCTTCGCCTAAGCGAGCATGAGTCAATCTCTTGGAGGATGATCTCTTCTTAAGTGATTCGAGCACAGATTCACTTACAGAGAGATCGTCAACAACGAAAGGTCGAAATGTGTCTGCTTCCTCCAAACAAGAATAGGTTGGGCTTTTGATGGATGACTTATTTATATTTGTCTCGGAGAATTCTTGTGATTTGCAGAGCGCTCAATCGTTTTCACAGCCAACTTTCGAGTCAATTAGAAATATTTTGCCAAGGGAGCTGGAAAATAATTCGTTTTCTTATTCCCCAGCCTCAGTGAATCCTTTGCTAGATCTGGCATATGAGCTATTGGCTCCGGCGTTCGCGGATAGGATAACTGACATGCGGATACTTAATGATACGCTTAACAATGATGGCGACATTTCTTGTTTTTTCGAGAGGTGTAAGGCCCCTTTATTACGCTTAATAATGGTATCTCCCTGGCATATTAGAGTATCCATTCCTATAGCTCGTAAATACTTGAAATCCCTCATGGCAGAAGAAGGTGCTGCAGAAACCTATTTTCAAAGCAAATCAATGACTGTCCTGCATTCATCTGATGTGGGTTTAATCATTGATGATGGTAGTGTCCCTTATTTCTCTAACAGGCTTGAGGAGTTTAGTGCATGTGGATCTGGCTGGAGTCTGCAAATATTGACATAAATGGATGTAAACATGTTTCCATTCAGTCAGTTTCCTGTCGGTGCTGTCCACACTAAATTACCCAAGTTTATTGCTGATAGAAAGACTTGTATCGATGTACATTGTCCGGAAGGAATGTGTTTCCACTACATCATAGCATCTTTGTTTCCTGCCACACAACAAGTTTATAGAACTACTTCATATCCAAAACCTAACCAGGTTTTGAATACTGAAGGTATGTCGACTCTTGTAGTCATACAGGTTATTCGCAAGTTCGAGGATAACAATTCTATTTCTATCAATGTCTATTGTATGGCAGACAAAGATAGCAACATAATTGACGAAACTTGCGATAAGGGTGGGGTGATCGTACCCATGGGTATTTCTCTCATATGTCATGACAAACAAGTGAATATATTGGCAATTTGTGTTAGTGGAAATACCACTCATTTCCATTTTGTATGAATTGGAATTTTGTCACTGGGTAGTCAGTTGAGTAAGAGAGTCAAAAGAAAATTTGTTTGCGACCATTATCTCCAATACTTCCAAAATGAAGAGAAACTTACAAGTCACACTATTCATTGCCGGTAACAAAAGGCTTTTCGCAATACTTTTCCCACTGGGAAACAAGTATATGCAATTTTAATATTACAGCAAACAATCAAGATTAGGTTTCGTTGCCCATTGCGACGTTGAATGTTGCCTGAAACCCATGTCCACTTGCTTGCCTAATTATGAAATCAGTAATACAACTACTATCACCCAACATGTTTCATATGCTTGTAGCATTTTGTTGATTGGTTCATACAATCCAAGTTTATCTAACTATTTTGAATTTGTGGGTGCTTTTTGTATGTACCAATTAGTTGATAAATTATTTGAACTAACTAAGTTGGTTGCAGGAATCTACAGTGTGAATGTTCCAATGAAGCCAAAAACTGCTGCTGATGAAGCTAGGTTGGCGGCTCAGAAAAGTGGTCATATTTATGAGGAAAAGGTTGGTACAGATGATATTGTTGTCGATCATGACCATTTGATGGGCGAAATCAGAGGTCACGCACATAGTAAGTGCAACTTTAATTTCAGACTGCCGAAAAGACATTTTGTCACTGTTTTTCATAACCTGAAAAATTATGATGCTCACTTTCTCATAAAGCCCTTGGCTGTACGTCATGAACCACAACCTGATGGAATAGTGGTAATCGAAAACCCAGGTAAAATTCAAGTGATTGGAATGACCTTTGAAAAATACGAATGTATTAACAAACAAATTCCCAACGGGATTGATTTCAATGGAAAGTTACAATATTTCAAATAACGTTTTATTGACTTATTACAATTACTGAGCGCCTCTCTGGAAAATTTGGCAGGCAATTTAATACCTGTGCAATTGAATATCACCTGCTCGATGTTTCTAGACAACACCCAATTCGAATTGGTGAAACAGAAGGGAGTTTTTCCTTACGACTTTGTTAAATCACCAGACAGTCTGATGTGTAAGTCACTCCCACCAAAGGATGCATTTCATGATGTGATGAGAGGCGAAGGCATTAGCAGTCAGGATTACACTCATGCCCAAGCCACATGGGATGTGTTTAACTGCATAAACTTGGTGCAGTATGCCTTTCACTACTTAAGTGCAGACACTTGTTTGCTGGCTGATGTATTTGAGAATTTCAGGGCCGTAAGTTTGGCTCATTATGGTCTTGACACCACCATTTACGTCACAGCACTATCTCTTCCATGGGATGCTTTGTTATCAATGACACATGTGCTTCTAGAGCTGTTGACTGACCCAGACATGTATATTTTTGTAGAACACAGGGTTAAGGTTGGTATTACGAATGTTTCAAAAAGGCATGCTGAGGACAACAATATTTATATCGGTGAGGATTATTACCCCAGTGTGGCATCGAAACATATATATATATGCTATTTCGACTTCAAATGTCTGTACAGTCATACAATGCGATCAAAGCTTTCGATTGTCAATTTTTAGTGGGTGGAGGCTGATGTGTTTTCAACATGGGTTTTTTCAAACATGGTGAATGACTGTGACTCTTGTTTTTTTGGGGAAGTGGATCTGTCTTTTACAGAAGAATGTCATGATGCATTATCTGTTCTGCCATTGGCCCCAAAAAATGGCATACTCCCGAATGGCTCACCTGAGTAACTTCTATTGACACTCATGCCGCAGAAGGATTATGGTATACATGAGGAAACACTGAGACAGTAACTGTTGTATGGAGTTTAACAATGAAAAGTGTGCCCAGGCTGCAAACGAATTCTAACAATCGTTTACAAATTGATCAATAATTCCATTAAAGAAAAAAAATTTGCAGAAAGTCTGCCAGGAAAGGTACATACGAGTAGTTTCGAAGTATGACATGAAATGTGGGGCTGCAGAGCTGATAGGGCAACCAACATTCCAGGCAAGGAAGATTATCGATGAAAACTTGGTTCTTATCGAGATATCAAAGAGTTCTGCTGAGTTCAACAAACCTTTGTACACTGATGTTGCCATTTTTGATCTTTTAAAATTAACCCTTTACAAATTTCACTATCAGCACATGTGTACAAAATTTCTTCCGCCAGCCATATAACTCGTTTATTGTGATACCAATTCCTTGATGCATTCTGTTGCTTGTGATGACATTTATAAAGTAATTACCCGGATTTAAAGGCACTGTTTGATACATCCAACTATGTACTCGATATCTTGCAAGGATACCCACACGATAACACAGGCCGTACCGGGTTCATGAAAGATGAATGTACTGTGCGCATCATCACACACTTTGTAGGTTTACATCCTATTCTTTACGTACATGTTTTTGCAAATGAACAATGTATATGTATGGCGAAGGGTGTAAAATATAACATATTACAATCAGGTACGAGAATGATCGAGAATGCCTCGAAAATTGCACAAGGGTTTTGGGGACCCAATATCAGTTCCGTTCGCTTGCTCACAAAGTCTACACCAAACACGTAACCAAGGTTGTGTTGTTAGATATGGATAATAAGTGGTACATTGAAGCAGATGGAGTATCAACCTTACCTTGGGGCACTACAGAAAACCAACATAATTTTTTTTTTCCCAACAATATTTAGAGCACCACAATTAATAGAGCCACCCACGACACCACAACTGCCAGCACCATGCCGCCAATGCCGTCCATCTGCCCCCAATACTGGCATCTTCTGTTCCACACTCTATATCACATCTATCTAAAATCTCTACAACTGTTTGCATCACCATCATGCTGCTGCTATCTTGTTGCCTTTCTGTAAGGCATGACATAACCACAGTATAAATTCTATTTATACAACTATCTTCGATAGATTTTCCCCTTGTCTAATCATATGAAGAAGAAGAAATTAACAGTGTGACAAAACATCTGGAAACTGTGTGCATGTGAGTGTGTTGCAACAAGTCGGCGTGTCTAGGTGTCTGGAAAATATATTACTAGATGTGACAAATGAACGCCCCTCTGTGCGTATCTACAAACACACCACCCAAAAGTGTTATTAATGTAAATTGTCACTGTGAATAGGTAGGAAAGAGACAATCTTCAGATTGATGGAGTATACTTGTAAATCTTTTCATTTCTGTATGTATTTTTGTTTTGGTTATTTACTATGTAATCTGTGTTGTTGTAGTAGTAAACATAAAAAATTTTAAGATGTACATAGCTTTGAAAATGTTTGATGTTTTGACACATAACAACTTGTTTTTCTTCAAATGTCTTGTTCTTAAAATATAATTGAAAAAAATTCTGCTCGTTGAATTCTTTAAATGTGCTTAAAAAAACAATATTTGTTGTAAATTTAGTTCATAAGATGTTTGTTGAAAAATTTGATTCTCTTGTTATGTTTTTTTTAAGTAATGAAAATTCTTGTTATAAAATTAATTACAATTTTCAGTGTTTGTTGTAAAGTAATTGTAAATATTTATCTTTTAAGGATGCATTATTGAAAAGGAAATTTTGAAACAAAATTTTAATACTAAAAAAGACTATTGTGACTTGTTTTTTTATTAGTTTAGATTTCCTCATTTAATTATCTATTATCTTGTGTATTATAAGTGGACCAACTATTTAATAGCAGTAAAGAAAAAAATTCTTGGTAAACATGAAAAGGAGTGAATGTCTAGCAGTAATTGCGAGATATTCAGGCATGGAGATTAAGAAGAATTTAAAGCCAGGTAGCAGGTACCCTGCTACTGTTTACTCACTTTCATGGAAAAAAAATACAAGTTTCTCACTAGCCTCTTCATGAGGGAGAAAATATATTACACATTTTTTAAAATATTTCAATTAAAATTTTATCAAACAATTTTGAACGACTGAAGGGGGAAATTACAAATGCGACAGAGAAAAAATAATTCAAAATCTAAATTCAGTTTTTAATGAAACGAAGAGGAACTCTTAGTGTCTTCAGCCCACTGGTCAAGTTCAAGATCCCTGGGGACACAACAAAAGGGAGAGTGGACTGACATGAATACCTTTTCAAAGCCAGGTAGAAAGAACTTTTAATGACACACCACAACTCCAAGAAAGTTTTTCTGCTGCCCTTCACATTTACAGCTGTGAGGGTTCAGCAAACTTCGAATAAAAATTATTGTCACACAAAAACAGATTACAAATATTGCTGTTGCTTATGAAGATCCAACACGATGATATCTGGTGATAACTTACGCAAACTCAGAAAACATAATTAAAAGTTTTATTTTAAAAGAACTCCACTCTTTCACAAACATGAAATCCTATTCTTACAGTAGTGAAACTTGTGTTAAAAATCTGGGTAAGTTTTAAAAAAAATGTAATGTGGAACATTTAGGAAGACATGATTAAATTGTTCGTTTTTTTATAGTATTTTGGTCGGGAGAACTTTTTTATTTCTAGGTGTAATTCAGAATGCGAATGAGAATTGTGTAAATTGGTTTGGTTGTCTGTTGTAGGACTTAGTATACTCAAATCAGTTATTAGTATGGTTGTATATTTTTAATGTGTGCTTTATTCCATCATTAATTTATCGGAATAGATGGTAAATGAGTTTCAAGTTCGTGAAATGTATTCAGAGTTTTTGTCGTAAATTCAACTCGGCCACAAGCTCCACATATCTAACAGCTTAAAAGTTGGCACGCATCATATACTGCAGTCATTGCATCATTGAGCTCGCAGCTGGACAGGCATGTTTTGGGAGAGGTGCTTGTGCGATTTTATTATGAGTTTTTTAATTCAAGTAGTGTAATTTATATATTAGTACATGCGTGGTAGACATAATTTTTATCCATTTGTCACGTAAATCGTATTCACGTCTCTTTTCGCTCATTTCCCAGTTTTTCTGCTCAGTGTATTATCAAACTTAGGCCAATGCACACACAGGTTCTGTTTGCTTTCAACATCTTGTTCAGTCTATAACTCGACATAAGTATTATCTCCAAGTCAGTGCTGCAGCGACCTCCCGAGTGAATGCACATATATTAAAATCACTGACTGTTAAAAGTTTTCTGTTTTATGTGTGTTAATAAATAAATTAATTTTTTTGTGTGGATTCCGTTTCAAAAGTTCCTCACCAATCTCAGATGGGTGTGATTTAAGATCATGCCAGGAACGTTTAGGACTCGGAGGCGTCAAGTAGTGTATTTTTTTACATGTTTTTAAATACCTTGTTATTGTGTTTAGGAAGACTGCAATTTAATTTATAGGGACATTGTTGCTTCGTTGTAGCTCGTTAATTTATTTAATAGAAGATAATCATGTAATTGTGATTCTTTAACACTTGTTTCTTTATGTGACCAGGTTATTCACGTAGTTGTGTCCGTTATACTTATCTCTTGGGTTTCCGAACTTTCTCTTGTGTATTGCATCAGTGCTCTTATTCATTCGGAATAATAGTATCTTTCAAACTTGCCTATCTTCCAACACTGTCTAAGAGCAATATCCCACAACAAACCCATACAACACTTATGCCACTCTTGCACAAAACTCAACACATATGTACCCTGCCCCCAACACACCACACCTCAGTAAGATACCAGAGCTCTGAGGGTGAGGTCATGCCAGAGCTGCTCCCCACCTCAAAAAAAGAAAAAAGAAATATACACACACAAAAGAGAAAGAGAAAAAGAACAAACTATATACTACTCACACAACAATCTTTGATTGATTAATACAATTAAATGTATTGGATCAATCAGTCAAACTTTCATAACATTTTATACAATGAGAATTTAAAAAAATCAATTGGATTAATATCGGATTAAGAATTAAATCTTTTTATTAAAAAGGGTTAATCCGATTAACAAAAGGTGGCCTAGAACCATCCCTACCTTACTACTCATATAACTAGGGCAATGGTTTTGAATTTTAGGAAATACGAAAAAATAACAAAATGAGCTCCTAAAGGTTACTTTTCGATGACTGTGCGGTAGAAAGACTGTACCCAAGTTGAGCATGTAGAAGCATTTTGCGAGTAAGCAAGAGTCGGTCTTAGAGATCAAACGTTTCGAGTCAAGTTCAGGCAGGTGGAACCCTTACGGTATAAGAATGACTTCCAATGTACAGTTCGCACACATGACCAAAATTGTCTGAGAGTACGATGTATGTTGCATATGAAAGAAGAAGGCACATATTTTGTAACACTTTTCTAGGATTAACTTATTTGAATAGATAAAACATTGGTTACTAATGGTATGAGATTAGTGAAAATTTGAGCGTATTTCCCCGCCATTATATAGTTTTTGTTAAATAAAATTTAAGTAATTCCTGCTGTCCATTGCTCAGGAGAAGTTGAGGCTGCGGGACTGGGTGGTGGATGGGGCACAAACCCCCCTTCTCTTATCGCCTCCTGTCGCCGTAACAGGAAACTCGCTAATATTCATCCCAAAACAAACAGCTCTCTGATAATCAGTCACGAGCTAGTTTCGGTTTCGTGCATATCAGGACGGTATATTATGGCGCAGTCTATGAAGAAAGTGTAAACTATACATAGCGAAGCATGGGAGGTGATCAGACATATGATAAATAAATGTGATGAAGAAGCTAGTGAAGGTCAAAAAAGTGTTTGTTATCTCAATCCAATCTACGTGCATCAGAATACACTAGCATTTCCATGAGAACTGTTTCCAGAATTTGCAAAGAAGGTACCACTGATTTTAACAGTTCGCTGTCAACACCAGGCAAACACAGAAAGTGTCCACATGAAAGAAATGTGCACTGTGGCTCATTTGATAGGAGAGTAATCAGAGGCGCCATTCACAATTTTTATGTAACACAGAAACAAGTACCAACATGTCCTGAGCTTCTCGTTGCTCTGAAAGAAAAAAATTACTTTTCTTGGGGTGTTCGTACGCTCTGGAGGTTACTGAAATAAATGGGGTTTAAATGGAAACAGTGAAAAAGTTTTTGGAAACTTCCTATATGAAGATTTCCTTTCAAAATGTTCTTTCTAAAGCATCCAGAATAAAAAAATACAAATAATTTTGATTGAATGCAGGTTTTCATTTTTCTATTTATTTTGGCCTTTACATAAATAATTTTTCTATTAAAATATGAGAGTGTTAAATGAATATACATTTATTCTTTCACATGCAACATTCTGTAAATCGTAACTTTTGTGTCAATTTTGGAAGTGTGTGGATTACTCCTAATGATTTATTGATGGTGTACAGTCGAGTGGTGAGCTCCACTATGATTTTTACCTAACGGCACAGCTTACCACTTGTGTCACTTCTTGTGTATTCATACGATCAACTGCTCTGTTTGTAATCTCATTATTCAAAATATTCAAATTCACTAAAATGCTCTATTTCGGTTTGTTTTTTAACAATCAGCTTTTGCAGCGGCTGTGTTCACGCTCCTCTAACGAACGAACAAGAAAATTCATTTCAGGAAAACCCATAATTGTCTTGGAATGACCACTCACATTAAATTACCACTTAACAATGATTAAGTTATCTGTAGGGTCACATTCATATGTGAAAAAATCTTAATCGATAATTGTTAAGTACTTGCGAGGTGAAAATGGAGCAGTGCCGCAATACAATAAGGGCAATGCAGAGCCGCGACAAAACCCGCCAGCAAGTGGTAATGGCCAATATATTTTCAACGTGCAAAATTCCGAGTTCGCATTGGAAGGAAGCAACAAGACCGACAACTACACCATAGCGGCACCCGCCTTCACTAATAATAAATATTATCTGTGTCCATCGTAGTATGGGTTAGTCATCTTGGCTTACAACATAAGTTAAGTGCTATTGTATGTGATGTGTTGTCACCGTAAGGATGCCAACATGGTTTTGGTTTCCTTCGAAATTTATTTTATTTGGCAGTTCGCGTGGTTACCGCCTTCGTTTTCATCAGGCTACCTTTAAGTTGAGGTGTTTACTCATCTTATTCTACGAGTGTCTTACACAGAAATTTTTTAAATTAAATTATAATGTTTCCTTTAGTAAGAAAACACAAGTGATGTTAACGTTATTTTATTTTGCTAAGCCAAATTTAATAAACATGTTAATACGGACGTTCAGTAGGTCATAATCTGAGCTGTTTATTGAAAACTAAATTAATTAGAAAATTATGTACAAAATCATTATTAGCAAAGCAAAATTTTGATAATATTTTTTCTTTTTTTTGGGTATGTATTAGAAGTAGTAATAGTATTACTCTTTTTTGTTACCAATAAAACCTTACCACCTTCCAATACTACAAAAAAAAAAAAAAACAAAGAATAATCACAAAAAATTTTGAAAAAATGTACTAAAAATCTAATACACTCATGTCTGTCATGTCTTCATTACCATTAAACCAACATCCACACAAATACAAATGCTGATCAACACACCTGAGACATACGAAACAAAATAATTACCCAAAAATCACAAAGAAATGTAAGCAAATCTAAAATCTAAGAATATATCATGTTCACCACACACTCATCCCACCACCCTAAACTTCAACCCCTACCACTACTTGCAAAATAAAGAAAAAAACAAAAATTGAGAAAAGGGATATTATGAATCGTAACACTAGCATGGCTATCATGTCATCATTGCCATCAGAAACTAACTATAACGTACAAGGTGACAACCCTCCAGCATACTATTATACCATTTTAATAAAGCAACTTTACACCACAGTAAATAACCATACTAACCAAAAATATACAGCACAAACCATGTCATTCGCTCTAACCCAAGCATGCCTCAGTCATGCTATTAATAAAACAGGCCAAAACAACCACCATACCTCAGACTTACTAATCAATCATAATAGTAAACTATATTGTCTACCATTTCAGTACATCTAACTTCACCAGTTACACATATAAAAAATCAATACCAACCTCTGTAACTCATGCATGCAATCTGCTCTACCAACCAACACCAGACGAAGTATACTCATAGTTCATACCTCTTATTATAACTCAAGCATACCTCAATCGTTCAGTCCACACTGACTTACGAAAAATTTACTTACTGCTCATACTTTCTACTGGTCGACACCAGCCAAAGTATATGCTAATCACCATACCAACCAACCATCCATTATAGCCCAGGTCATACCAGACCAGGCTGCATACTCTGTCCTACAACCAAAGACCAATTCAGTCATACTAATCAACTGCACCACTTAATACACCAAGCACAATACCAATCATAACTCAGGTGTACCAAGTATCTATAAGGCTGAGGCCAGCCTATAATGTAAAACCCATTCTACTTGTTCTATCTATCAACATTTCTTATACCTATTAACCATACCACCCACTGTTAATATAGCATACATCAACGATTCGTCCACACAAACCATACAAAGTAAACATACAGTCCACTCAAAACACTTTAAACTCTAGCATTCCTTAGCATTTCAGGACTCACCATCATGAAACACATTGTGAATTATCCATCTGATTGGTTGCACATTTCACGAACTGCACTTTTAAAAGCCTATCTTGTTCTTACTCAAGGCCTTCTGCCATACATTTCAAATAAAATACATGGAAAGTATGTGCGTGTGTCGATGAGTCCTGTAATGCAAAGGCATGTTTGAGTTTAAAGAGTTTGGTATGGGCTGTTTATTTGCTTTGTATGGTCTGTGTGGACGATTGGTTGATGTATGCTAGATTTATAGTGGGTGGCATGGTTGGTAGGGATAATCGGTGTAGGTAGATAGAACATGTAGAATGGGTGTTAGGTTATGGGCTGGCCTGAGTTGTATAGTTTCATGGTACACCTGAGTTATGATGGATATTGTGCTTGGTGTATTGGCTAATGTGGTTTATTAGTATGATTTAATTGTTATTTGGTTGTAGGAGATGGTATGCTGTTTATCCTGGTATGACTTGGGTATAATGGCTGGTTGGTTAGTATGGTTACTAGTATATATTTGGCTGGTGTCGACCAGTAGAGCAGAAAGTATGAGCAGTAAGTCAATTTTTCGTATGCTATGTGGACTGAATGGTTGAGGTATGCTTGAGTTATAGTAAGAGGTATGAATGATGAGTATATTTCGTCTGGTGTTGGTTGGTACAGCAGATGGCATGAGGTACAGTGGTTGGTATGGCTTGTTTATATGTGTAACTGGTGAAGTTAGATGTACTGAAAGAGTAGTCAATATAGATGACTGTTATGATTGATCAGTAAGTTTGATGTATGGTGGTTAATATTGCCTGTATTGATTTAAGCATGTCTGAGTTATGCTCCAGTTAGAGAGAATGACATTGTTTGGATTGTATGTTTTTTGTTTGTATGGTTTTCTGCTGTGCTATTTTGTTGATATATGGTACAGTATGTTAGTATGCTAGACGGTTGTCACTTTGTATGTTATGTTTAGCGTCTGATGGCAATGATGATATGACAGACATGCTGGAGTTACGATTTTTGGTATTAAAAAAAATTCTGTAATTATTCTTTGTATTTTGAAGTCTTGCAAGGTGGTTAGTTAAAGGTAGGGGTTGATGTTTAGGGTGGTGGGGTGTATGTGAATTTAATGTGATATGTTATTAAATTGTATTAGATTTTTTAATTTTTATTATTTATTTGCTCTTAAATCAGAAATGGTGACCCTGGCATTGGGGTTTCATAATAGATATTACATGATTATCGCATTCACCCTGAAAAGACCAGTCCGATGTTATGTAACACTTAATATGCTACTTACGCCTTTAAATTCTTGATTATAACTATATAATATTTAAATTGTTAAATTGTTTTTATAATAATTTTATTACATCATCATGATTGTATGTGCCTTGAAAAAACGAGTTTGGTGATATATAGGTAACTCTGGACAGTTATGCCTTTAAATTTTTTTATTTTAAAAATAAATTTCAATTACAAAGAACATTTATATAGATTTTTGGAATTAAAGGTCGGAAGTACTAAATCCTGCTCTCCTGACCCCAAGAGCGAGCCAGGTCACTGATCCCTGTCACCTGGGTCGCTGATCCCTCTCGCCTGCTCTGGCAAAGTCGGGAAATTTTGAGGACATCAAGGGAAATTTTAAGGCATTTTTGGGCTAAAACTTACGATTTTGTGTGAAAATGAGACATATTTTGGAAAAATAATCCAACGTGGCGATCCTGGATCCCAGCTACCGCTCCTGGCTCCTGCACCAGATAGAACTATGCCCTACTACTCTGCATTCATGATCGTCTTCAGCTCCTGTTTCATTTTCAATATCAAGGTTATTCTTCTTTGTAGAAGACTAATGGTCATCAACAGTATTTAGAACTGAAAACCATTAATTTTGATGTTCGTCGACTTCACGCGAACGCCTTGCTAGTATACATTCCACACATACCGACTCTATCAAACCTTGTAGGTCTCTCATTCCATTATTAACGTTAACTGTCTCGTATTAATCGTTTGCGGAAACAGTGTTCATCGATGTAGCAAACTGTATTGTGGACATCACTTGCTGATTCCCAGTAGACGAACCGTTGCAGATCACGATGTGTTCCTTCATTGTACCACCTTGAATAAATTGCATGTGGTCATTGTCGTAATGATTCGTCATGCAAGTTTCCTCGTCGTATGCAAACATGTTTTGTATTGTTTAAGAGGATGTAACGACGTCAGCACAAGCTCTTCGTGAATGGGTGAAAATCACTACAATTATTAGCCTTGATGTGTTTTTTTAGAGTTATTAAGTTGAGTGAACGGCCTAGAAAAGTTTTTTACAGTTTAAAATCACACGAGATGGGTTCTTTGAATAGCAACTCTTCTTATCTCGCCGCGCATTACAACTTTTGCTGAAGGATATGTGACAACATTGTTTTCCAAGTAATTTATGGGCAGCCGTTTAAGGAATGCGTGTAGTCGTACATGACATACACAGGTTAACATCATCAGTGGCTTTGCATTCTTTTCAAGCATACTTGGATTCATATACTTTACTCCTGCCAACTGACTCCGGCAAAGATACATCTTCAGAATAACTTCTGCAGACTGACTCCTGCAGATTGTCTCCAGCAGACTGACTCCTACTGAATTACTCCTCCCGAATTACTCTTGCCGACTAACTCTTGCCGACTGACTCTTGCCGACTGACTCATGCAGAGTGACACCAGCAAAGTGACTCCTGCATACTTGCTCCTGCCCACCGACTCCTCCTGACTGGTATATGCCAACTGACTCCTGCAGACTGATTCTTGCCAAGATGTTGCTGATTTGCTGGTTTAAAATAACTAACATATGATACATAAAATATACATGTATATGTGCAGATAATTCATCGCGTTCATTAAAAGTATCGCCCAACAAATCTCGAGTTAAATGTAAAGTCGCTGGATAACCATGTAGCATTATGCAATCGCGAATCGAACCAGTGACACACACATTTGCTAACATATTCTTTGTCCTGAAGCATGTCACCCCTTTGCGATGCATTTTGCAAATCTTTTTCACGGACCATTCATCCATTGTACGGGCTTACCATCTAGAATCACGCCAAGAAACTCATTGTCTAGTGACATCCACTCAAATGGATAATTATCCATCTGATTGGATGTACATTTCACGAACTGCACTTTTAAAAGCCCAACTTATTCTCACTCGAGGCGTTCTACCAAACATTTAAAATAAAACTAATGGAAGCACTTTGAGAAAACCCAATTACTCGTTCGCCCGAGAAGAAAACACACAGGTTCTCTTACTTATAGATATATGTTTTATAAAATATAGGAATACACATAATTATTTGAAGAATATTTTTAAAAATTTATATTGCTATATATATATATAAACACTTACAATTTCATTAAAATGATATATAATATAGTAACTGCGTGTTGTCTTCTGGAGCGAACGAGTATTTGGTTTTCCTTAAAATGCTGCCATACTTTTATTTGAAATTGAAAGTAGAAGACCTTGTGGGCTCTTTGAAAGAACAGTACCTGAGATGTTCCTCCACTCGGATAATTCACAATGTGTTTCGTGATGTGATTCGAGAAGGTAATTACGTACAATGGATGAATTTTGCGTGAAAAAGTTTTTCGAAATGCATCGAATACGGGCGGCTTGTTCCTAGGCATTGATGATGTTAGCGAGTGTGTGTGTTTCTGGTTCGATTCCCGATCTAATGGCGTTACAATGACTATCATGGGCATGCTCGAGAATGAATGACATCGATTGTGAGTTATCTAGCGATTGTTCATTTAGCTCGATGATTCGTCGGGCAATAGTTGGTAAAACACATCTACCATGCACCATGTAAAAAATGTATAATAACCAACACTTTTAAATAACGGGATGAATTACCTGCATATATAAATGGATATATTCATGTAGATAGATCTTTCTGAACCAACACGCCAGTGACATCTTGGAAGGAGTCAATCCGCAGGAGCCAGTCTGCAGGAATAAGTTGGGAGGATTCAGTCGGAAGGTGTTAGTTGGCAGGAGTCAGTCGGCAAACGTCAGTCTGCTGGAATCACTCGGCAGGAGTCAGTCTGCAGAAGTCATTTTGCAGTAGTCATTCGCCAGGAGTAAGTCTGCAGGAGTCATTTTGCAGGAGTTAGTCTACAGAAGTCAGTCCGCAGGAGTCACTTTGCAGAAGTCAGTCATCAGGAGTCAGTTGGCAGGAGTAAAGTGTATGAATTCATGTAAACTTGAAGACAGTGCAAGCCACTGACGATGTAAAATCGTGTATGAGAGCATGCATACCTTAAACGACTGCCCACAAATTGCATGGATAACAATGCTGTCACAGTGCCAAGTACTTCAGTAAAAGTTTCCATGTCTGGCGACATGAGAAGCGTGACTAAATGAAAAATCCATCTCATGTGATTTTTAGCTGCAAAACCAGTCCTAGGCAGTTCACTAGACATGATAACTAAAATAAACACATCAAGGCTGATAAATGTAGTGTTTTTTCGCCCACTGTGGAAAAGCATGTCATGACTTCGTTACCTCATGTTAATACACAACATAAAATTTTGCAGACGACGAGGTAACTCGCATGATGAAGCATTAAGTCAATGATCACATGCAGTTTATGCAAAGTGATACAACGAAGGAACACTTCGAGTTATGCAAGGGTTTGTCTGCTGGGAGCCAGCAAGTGATGTCGCCAATACCGTTTGCTACATCAATGGGTACTATTTCCGCAGATGATTTGACGAGATAGTAAATAATAATGACGGAATGAGAGCCCTACAAGGCTTGATAAGAGTCGGCATGTGCGGAATGTACACTTGCAAAGCGATTGTGTGAAGTGGACGAACATGAAAATAAACTGTTTTCAGCTCTAATTTCTGATGATGACCACGTGACTCCTAAAAAGTAAAGTGAAGTTATTATTGAGGATGTAAAAGGCGATGAATACGATCATGAAGACAGCAGTTGACTAAGGCAAAAAAGTGTAGATGAGACATCAGATAAGAAGTATTATTATTCTATGTTCACACACTTTTCACCAGTGAGTTTCCTTCGACAAGTGGTGCGAAGAAGCCAGAAGGCGCCGAGAACGCTTGTTACATTTCCTGAAGACCTGAATAAACTAGTTAAGTAGACTAAAATATTTGTTTTTCATGCAAATACACGGGGATCTCTTACGCATTGTTGCGATATCTTCAAGCATCGATGACCTGAAAGACCCAGGTTACATCAGATGAGACTGTTGGTTATTATCAATTATATGCAAATATTTGAGTAATGTGAAGATATACTGTAAAAAATAATAAGAAATATAGAATTTGTATAGTAAGTTAACAAATAATATTTATATAAATATATTTATGTATGTTTAATTTCTTATAAAGTCACTTCTTCTTCTTCTTCTTCTGAAAGTCTTATTAAAACAGTAGCGTACACAATCGATTGTTATAGCCTGTTTAAGATAACATTTATGTGAGCATGTGCAGGAGGAGGAATATGGTTTAATCTGACGAATTATGTCTTACTCGCGCCAGTTAAATTGGACTAGTTCCGTATGGCGAACGATTGAAATGAGGGGAATATTTCGAGAAATGTTTCGCAACTAATTGGTTGGCCTGGCCAGATTGCTTGGTAAGTTAGAAAAATCCAATGATTTAGTCAACTATGTCAGAAATGTTTTATGAAAATGTTGTAAAGTTTTTGTGTGAAGAGGTTAGCTTTAAGACTATTATTCGAGATTGTCCAGTATAGTTTGTATAGTGGGTGGCATGGCAGGTTGATCTTGTCGGTTGTTCTAGTCTGTTTTACAGGAGCTGGTCTCCTCAGGAGACAGTTTTGTGCTCAATCAATCTCGCCAGGAACTAGTATTGTATAGATTTAGTCTTACATGGAGCGAGTCGTTGTCGTTGGCTGGTATGGTTAATCCATATTAATTCTTTTTATTACTACGTAGTAATAGTTAATTGTATGAGCTGTAATTTCCTCAATTTTTCGAGTTCTATGTAATTGGAGTCAAAGTCAAGATCGACAACAAACAACATTGTGGCTAAATCGACAGCTCGCCTGGCGGTTGAATATTAACAGAGTGGGTGAATGTTGACAGCTCGTTTGGTGTTGAAAACAGGAAATTAACACCTCCTATGTGTTGAAAATATAGTCCAATATGGAGGGTGCCAACAATGCCACCTATACTTTATCAACATAAACAAATATAGCTGCCACCTGGTGGTTAAAACGACAACTTACCTGGTGGCAATATTGATTAATAATACACTAGTGCTACCTAGGTATTGTGAAAGTAAACAAAGAATGCCAAGATAGCATCCTGCAGCAATATACAAACAAATTACAAACAGAAATACCATGGCAGTTGCTCATGATAGAATGAGCAATGGCGATGGCAGTGGTGGTGAGGGGAACCGCCAGAAATTATATCTTAGATTAAATTTTAAATGCTTAATTTTAAATAATTTTATATTTTTTCAATAATTTTTAAATATATTTTAAATAAATTTAGTAATCGTTTTAATAAATTTTGTAATAATATTTTAAATAAATTATATATATTTTTTGGAATTTTTTGGGTTTCTTGAGTTTCAACATTAAATGTCACCGAGGTCAAAGTCAAAGGTTAAGGTAAATGTTACCGACATCCAACATGGTGGACAAGATGGCCAATGGCCGACCGGAATGACAGTAGGAACAGCTCCAAGCTCCGATCCCAGATCCCTATGAGGCCAACTCATAATTTCCCTTCTACTTGGAGGTATCAGCTGTTTTCGGAGAAAAACTGATGGTGTGAATTTGGGTATGTAATACTGAGATGAATTACATGCCAATGGAAGCTCTGTCAACTACGCATCATACACATGTCAAGGTTTAACTGGAAGGAAGTGATATGATGATTGTTTCATCATATTTCCAACATCAAGACCCATCGGATGTACACTTAAACCAGTGGGAACACACACTTGACAGAGCAAGTGAGAAAATATAAAATTTGGCTCTGACATCAACACCAAATCGGGATTGTTGATTTCTCCGAGGAGAGACGACCTAGGGGAGGAGGTGAATAAGTACTTCATGGAGAGAAACCTGCAAGCTATGAATACACATGAACGTATTGCGACATATGTGTTGCCTACCAATGGTATTCAGTTGTAACTAGATGTTACCATAGCGACAGTGCAGGTGGCTCTTTGTATTGGGGACTGGAGGGTGTCCGATGATGCAAAGAGTGACCACAGCATGTTCGTGTTCACCATCCGGTTGGATGGTAAGGCAAAAGCAAGACCAAAGAGATTTCGATATGGGACAGCCAAATCAAACTGGATCCTCTTCATCAGAGTGTTGCTCCACGGCTTAAAAGGCTACAGGGAAAACAAACAGCAAATTTCATCGGATGACAGAGAACAGATGATGGGGGATATAGTGATGAAGGCCTGTGAGGAGGCAATTCCCAAGACACAGAGGAAGGTAGCTCAAAACGCCTGGTGGGATGATGAGCTGGAGGTCCACAGAAAAGAGGTGAAATTCCTCGGAAAGAAGTTCAAGAGTACTTATCATCCAGAATACAAGCAAAGAGCTGTGAAGCGGTACAATGTTGATAGAGCAGAGTACAGGAGAATACTGAGAAAGAATTGCAACAGGCTTGGAGAGAGCTTGTCATGGTAAGAGAAAATGAAGAACCATGGGGCCTGGTTTATTGGATGGTGACGGGAAAGATCAAAAGCTCTGAAGAGTTACCTGAAATCGAGGCCAATGGACGTCTTTTGCAGTCTTCCGAGGAGATCAGGCGGCACATGACGGACGTCTTGTTGCCAGACAATATTCTGGTTGGGGAAATGGACTTCCAGATAAGGGCAGCACAGCAAACACCCATTGAAAAGGCAGGTACAGCACCCTTCTCCTTGCAAGAAGTTAATAATATTGTCAGAAATACAAAGCTCAAGAAAGCCCCAGGGATGGACGGAATGACAGGGGAAATGTTCCTCCGATTATATTCGAGGATACGTGAGGAGCTATTGGAGCTGTTTAATGACTGCTTACAGGAGGGTACTTTCCCTTTGGAGTGGAAAAAAGACCCCCTTACAGTGATGCATAAAAAGGGGTGGGGAGGAATATAAGAATCCAAAATCGTACTGGTCTATAACCCTATTACCAGTACTGGGGAAAATGCTGGAGTGTTTGGTAAATAGGAGGTTGATGGAATACCTTGATGTGGTCCAGGGTATCCATCCAAAGCAATATGGGTTCATTAAGGGCAAAAGTACAGAAATGGCAGTGATGGAAATGGTCGTTTAGGTGAGAACCTATGAACAGTCCTACGTCCTCGTGATATCCTTGGATATATCGGGGATGTTCGACAATGCGTTTTGGCCACAGATTCTGTGGTAGCTGCGGTTGTTGAAGTGCTCCAAAAATATATATGAAAATATTAAAAGCTTTCTGATGAACAGAATGTGTGCATTGGAAATGGGGACACATAGAGAGGAGAAGGTGGTGATCAAGGGCTGTCCGCAAGGTTTCGTCCTTGGACATATTTTGTGGAACGTGATCTTTGAGGGATTGCTGAGGCTGGACCTCCCACAGGACTGCATGATCTATGGATACACCGATGATGGGCTACTCCTGTTTCCAGGCTGATCATGGTGAGAATTGGAGGAAAGAATGGATAGTTCCCTGAAGAAGTTTGACGATTGGGCCAAGAGATTTAAGTTGGATTTCTCGGTGGAAAAGATAAATTGCATTTTACTGAAGGGTTGACATGAGGCGGAATCCGGTGATCAGATTTCGGAACAGAATGATCAAGATTGTCACAGAAATGAATTATCTTGGAGTGTTCTTGAAGAGCTGTCTCGCATTCCATGATCACATTCGCTATGCAGCGAATAGGGCCATGGTGACATTCCAGAGGCTCAGGGCAGTGGCTCCTGCAAATTCGGGACTTGACTATCGGACATTGAAGCTCATGTATAGGTCAGTGTTCCTGCTCATATTCACATATGCGTGTGGGGTGTGGTTCCCTGAGGCAGAGAGAGTCCATGGTGGTCAAAAGAGGAGAAATAGCCAGAAGGAAATATATCCTGAGGAATTCTGAGCTAGCAAGGAAGTCACAGTAACAGCATGGCAAACCAGATGACACAACTCGAAGAAATGAAGAGCCACCAATGAGATCTTCTCAAAGTGTCTGGGGAAGCTGCCTCTGGAGAAGTGGCTCGAAGTAGGCCACTATTCGGCACAGTTTCTGACTGGGCATGGGAACTTACGAGACAAGCTGTCCTTCCTGGTCCTGATGGATGACCCCAACTGCATGGTGTGTGGGGTGTCCGACACAGCCACCCATGCTCTGGAGTGACCCCAGGAGGAAGGCATTATAATTGAATTCGAGGGGAAACATGGATCTCAATGACTCGGGGAGATGCTCCGGGACAGGGGCCTAGCCAGAGAAGGGAAGAATTCGATGTCTGGTGGGCAAGTCGCCAGTTGAGTGACGAATTCTTTAACAGTCTGGAAGATGGGGATGACATGAGCATTCATGATGGGTGATCATGTATATCCAAGAGTGCAGGTGTCGAATGAGTGTGTGGAGGGCCCCTCTTGCCTCTCACTCTCCAAGACTACAGTGCTAGGTACATGTGCATGGACATAAGAGTAAGCTGGAAGCCTCCAGTAAGGAGAAACAGACTGGGAATACAAGGGTCCTGGAACCCCCTTCGCAAAGCCTAACAAAGACAAGAAGGAACAAGAAAAGGGGATGGAGTTTCCCAAGTACACGTCTATTATGAAAGTTGTAGACCTGGAGCAACAAAAACCCCACGACCAGGGCGAGGAAAGTGAGTGTGTCGGAGATAAATAGCCATGTTCCTGGAGCCCAGTGATGTTCATTCGGGAGAGTTTCGCTCGTGCTACTTGTAACATGAGCAAGCTCAAACTATATGACATACGGAGAACATTCTGCGCCATGAACTGTGCCAGTAAGGTATGGAAATGGGGGTACCGATGGAGGAGGTTTGAACTGAACAATTTAGGGAAACCGACGTTTAGAGGGAGATATTTCTCCATAAAGAGTTAATTAGGAGAACTGAAGCAACCCCAGCCACTGAACGAACATAGACAATAGACTGGCCGGATGAAAAGAACATGGTGGATGAAGCCGTGCAGACTTGACTTGTGGGGGTGCACCGGAAGGACCCACTGTGGCTGTACGACGAAGTCATACGAGGAGCACATCTCTCACGGTTGGAAGACCCAACCACGTTAATGGCAGCTCTTGCCATGGTAAATAGGCGAATGGAGGGGATAGACAGAATTATCTTCTCACGAATGGAGGCAGTTGATAGGCTCGTCATCGACCACGCAGGTCTGCCAACCCACCAGGAAGCACTCCTAAGCTTGCTCAGAGCGTACTACTGGCATAGAGATGAACGATTAATGGAATCTGGCATCTTTAAGGATGTCGTCCGTACATACAGGAGGTGTACTATTTCCTACAATAAGTCCTTCACGAGGTACGCTGTGGTTAGATATTAGTCCTTCAACTCGGTCGACATCCTAAAACATGCCTACGGCATTCCGCGATCTTGATAAGATCCGATTGAGGGAGGAAAAACGTGGGGGTAGGGGGATAGAAAAGGAGTCCACAGGCCCTCCCTCTCGGCTGCACTGGACTCAGGATGGAAGAACACGAAAAAGGAAAAGAACACCATGAAAGATCATCTCCATCCTTACCATCCTCTCTCAATCATTCACTGTACCAGACAAAGATGTGACGACCTTTCCCTGAACAGAAATGTTCCGGGAAAAACACCGACGATGACAAACAGAGTTGGCACCGGAATGAGAATAACAGAAAGATCCTCAAAATAATGAAGCGCATGGATCCTATGTGGGATCAAGAGAGTAGTTACGGAATGAATATGCGTGTGTATGAGTACCTTCTTCGAATGTCTGCAGTGTGGAATGACTACGCCATTTGCGTCCGGTGGCGATGTGGCAGGCGATATTTCTGGTTATTGGACATCCCACAAAACTTAGTCCGTATGCACTCGAATGCATTGGGCCGCGCATGCTGTTAAAGGGAATACCGTCATGCTTATATTAAATCATGAAGGTCTAAGCGCGGAACGTGGTGAGTCAATAGAATACTGTAGTGTTTCTTTTTCACTTTAGGACAGCATGGCGGTTTCAAAATTGCAAAGTTCCTGGTGGGCTCTGAAGGTCAAAGAGCCGATTTAGTTTTATTTTTTATTTTTTTATTTTTTATTTTTATTTTATTTTTTTGCTGGAGTTAACGTAACGGTTACAAAGTAGCACTCAAGGTATGACCTTTTAATATGTATCGGCCACCTAGAGTGGAGGTTTGGAGAAGCCAGCGCCGGTTCCACCGGCTATCTTGTAATCAAATTATTTGATTTTTTTAAATTAGTTGTTACACATATTTTTGAAGGTACAGTGTAAGTGGCAAACTACACAGAGGTACAGCCGAATCCTGCAACAAGTTTTTGGTTTCCTCGGACATGCTTTGAGATTGGTAAAATTTGAAATAATATTAAGCTTTATTTAACAGTTTACGGGAACGTACCGTTAATAAGCGGGAATTTCTTCCATAATGACTGATAAAAGAGAATTATTATCATTGTTATAAAGCAAAGAACTTTTCCATATTTACTTAGGATCTCTGTCATAATTTTTACTTATTTCATTTCGGTATAGTTTTCGCACATATTCTGTTAAACCTCTTTATATAAATTTAGTTTTGTTATTAAAGGCATATTTTCATATGGATTGCCAGATATGTGTAATCACTTAAGCTGTTTACACGCTCGTAGTATTGCTTTTAATAGCTGAAGAAGGTAATTGAGTACAGAATAAAGGTTTGCGTGTTAAAGTCAATAAAATCGTGCGTCGAACTAACTCTCATGAAGCTACGTTCGTAAACAAAGTATGTAGAAAATTATGCCGTTCCTGTGCGAATTTTGTTATATACTTCATATAACAATTTTACCTATACATGCCCTGAAGGCAGGGCAAAGGTCCTGTGATATATGATAAATCCTCTGTAGAAGTAAAACTTTGCTGTATATCACGTTTGCCTATGTAAGATTATGGTATGTGGTTGGCTAAAATGTCTACATAGGCATACTATTATTTCGTTTATAATCAAATTCCACTTCACAAACGAATTGCAATATCTTTATTACTTTTGTATGCATGGTTATGCACCCGTATTAAAGGAATTAATATAATTCTTTATGTAATGTTATAAATTACTAATACAGAAGAAAGAATTATTTGGAGATTAATGCCGTGTTCTATAAATTTTTTGACCATTATGTTGCGTAAAATGTTAAAATTTGTAAATTATACTTCATATAACTATAACTGTTTTCTTAAGTTTTCAATTTTGAAATATTTTATTGTAAAATACTTTTAAATGATAATAATCTCAATTATATATATATATATATATATATATATATATATATATATATATATATATATATAATATATATATAATATATATATATATATGTTTACTATATATAAAGATAAAAATTTGTCAGTATTGCTTTTAAATTAACATAATTTCTATATATCAATATTTTTAGTAGTTTGGAAAGAGGCAGTTACAAAAATAACAAGAAGCATTAGCAAATAGGTAATTATCAACTATTGGCATTCTTGCAGCCAAAATTCTCGACTAGAAAAGAGTTATATAAAATTATGGATCATGTGAGTACATAATTTGTGCAAAAGTTAACAAAGGTGCAATTTTATATAAATTATTGAAATGCTCTTAAAAATATGAATTTGAAAATTTTGAAAACCGATTTCGAATTCCACTTTTTCACCGTTAAAAGGTCAAGGTGGCTGAGCGGTTAGCCTGCTCTCGCCTCCCACCAAGGCGAATCGGGTTCAATCCCCAGTCAGGTCAATCCCGGATTTTTGCATTGGGAATCCTGCAAGATGATTCCGCTGGTCTACAGGTTTCTTCCGTTTCCCCCACCGTTTCATGCCAACGCTGCTCCATACTTAACTCAATCACCCTCATCGGCCCAATTCTCTTCATTCTTTTAATTTTATATATATATATATATATATATATATATATATATATATATATATATATATATATATATATATATATATATATATATGTATGTGTTATATATATATGTATATATATATATATATGTGTGTGTGTGTGTGTGTGTGTGTGTGTGTGTGTATATAAGTTATAGTTTAAAATTAATTTAATATTTTTATTATTGTTGGTTTATATTATTTAGTTTATTTCAAATATGAAATTGATTTATACATTGTAAATACATATTAAGTTAAAAATATGTTATTATAATAAATTACTTTATGGTGTATTTAATATAATGCCTTATAGGCAACTGTAACATATATTATATGCACCTTCGGTTTGTTTTGCCCATTTATAGAATAACATTAAAATTCAAAATTTTTATTCACTACAAGATATCTATAGTATCAATTCCTTTAAAAAGTCAAATTTTAGATTACTGACTGAATTAAACCGCATTACAGTGACATCACAAATTTAGTTTCGTTTGGTTATAAGTTCTTAAATATTACTTGTTTATTTTTTATGTATATAATATGCCAGTGGCAATCCTCACACATATTAATGTAAATTTTTACAAGCATAGATAGGTTTATAGTGGAACAATATAAAGAAGATATACTATTTATTACTGTGACGCTCTAAAATTATTATCATTTAAAATAATTTTTTCATTAATATTGAATTTCCATAATGCAATATTTTAAATCATTGAAGCAAATTGTTGATTCATTTCTTAAGTTACTTTTGTAGGGGCACCATGAAGAGGGCCTTAACAAATTGTCATGTACGTCGTGGTATGAAACCGACCTTAGACTTCAAACAAATCCAGGATGCCAGGGATTGCGTCTAAGGACTGCGTCACGACAACACCCCTCTCCCCTGAATCGAAAGGAGTCCAGTTGGCTAAAGCAAAACATGGGATTGATATAAGCCGGCGCGAAGCGAGCGTCGGGGCCTTTTCCACGACAACGGGTGAAGACGTTGGAAGGAGCTTCCATGTCGGGACGTCGGGCAGTGAGGAGCTCGCTGCCTTGGGTGTGTCGCGCGTCGTGGTCCGAACGAGTCATATACAGCCTCCTGCCTCAAGATTCAGGTGGGGACTGTTCTTTTCAGCTCGAGTTAAGAAGGTGCAATTGATAGCCAATTAAAGATAATGTTAATATAATTCAGTAGCGCCCCGCGTCAAATAAGGTCACAGAATTAATTTTAATATTGTGTTGTACACGGATTAAATCAGCGTCTTATACGACTTGCCTACCAGTTAATATTAGCGTAGTAGCTACACCCTTAAACTGTATGTATGGTGTATTGTGGAGCACAATAGAAACCCTAACACCGTAGTAACATAACAGAGTGGTGTTTGACATTTAACATTTTATGAAAGGATTTATTACCAAACTTTGATAATATTGAAAAATAATCTATCAGTTTCGTTTCAGCGAGACAATTAATATTTGCCCAAAGAGCCAGCCAAGTGACACCACTAAAATGCAAAACAAACTACTGTTTTTTTTATTAGTCTGCAACATGTTATTTGAACAAGAAAAGGGCACAATAAAATTTTAAACGATGCTTATCTTATTTCCCTGGCAGAGATAACTAATTTTGCAAATGTTGTCACTTAAAGCTCTATCAGACTGCTTAGCGAAGTGCGTGTAAAACAAGACATTATTTTACTGATTTTTTGGAAAATTATTAACATTTTCCAGAGAAATTTAAATTGTTTATTATTATTGCCGTCGGATATAATACTGGCAAATGTAATGTTGGTTAATACTAGTTTAGAGATTTCTAATTATAAAACCTTATCTAGCAAAGACGGATATTTTTAGGAATTTAATTTTTGTTTCATACGATACTGTTTAAAATTAATATAGAATTTGTTACTCTCTAAGAAAAGATTATTAAATATATTGTTTGAAATAACTTTTTTTTTTCAAAACCAACATGTCTACTGTTATCATTTGGAAGTATTTATTGTATGTTTTTACGATTGATGTTTTTCACTGTGGTTATCAAAATTAGTTTATTGAGTCTGCTTTTATGTATGTAGTTATAACAGTTCCAGATTCAAAAGTTTCTACTGTTATTTTATATTTGTTGTGCGTATAACTGTTATATTTATTTTGTGTAAGCAAATAGTTACCTACAATGATTGCAATTAATAAATAATAATTGATTTCATCATATAAGTATTCAAGAGGTTTGTAATAAAACTAATTATAGATGTGAAAAGTGAATAGTTTAGATAGCGAATTTCTAAAATCATATTAGGTTAAATACGTTTTGTAGAAAAAATTATCTAAAGTTAGTTTCCAACATTTTTTAGAGGATATCTCATTTCTGCAATTTACTTCTCAATAGTTCTTATATTACAGTATATGTACGTACTGAAAACCAAATATTACAAAACTGATATCAAACGGTTTATAAATACACTGACATTTCATATATAAGTGGAATATATTAGAAACAGTTGGAACTTCGTATTCTGAAAACCGCAAACAAACGAAATTAATAGGAGTTATTTTTTTATGCAATTTGTATTTCCACGTAAGAGGTTTATTACCTCCTTACTCGAAAATAAACCACTGTTTTATTTTTTTAATAATATTAATTCCCTCAACACAAATCTTTGTCAAAAGAACATTACGTTTGTTTTATTTATATACGAGCAATTTTTATCTGCTACAAAACTTACGAAGTATTTAAAAATGAATAAAACCATTATGTAGAAAGAACGAAATTATTTAATTCGATAATAATGATTGACTAAATCAATTTTTTTAAATATTACCTTAGTAGTGAATTTGGTAAAGAGTTTTTCATTTTATGTGTTATTCCTTGGTAACCTTACGACATATGCAAAGCATGAGAAAGTCATGTTCTAGAAAACTGAAAAAGGAAAACATTATACATTTCAGTTATTGTAGCACACTTCGGATAATTAGCATTAGAATCTCGTTTAGTGAGTTTAAATTGTTCGCTAACAAAAAAAAATTACTATAGGAAAGAAATGTTATCTCCTGTATCTCTAACAAGTTCCAAATTATTTTTATACTTACTTATATCATATCTTCTACAATTTCGTCGAGAAAAATTTAGTATCATGATCTCCCTATATGTCTATAAATTTTTGTACACACAAATATGATCAGACGTTTTTAATAATAGTTGTTACATAAGAAAAATAACGAAAATAGAAATCATTATATGATAATCTTTCAGTAGCTGGTAAAAGTGCCAAAAATATAATAATATACCGAAAGAATATATAAGGATTAAAATTGTAAATGTTATACCTTATTTATTTTATGATTCATAGGATCATGTCATTAATTACTTAAAATTTGCCATAAAATAATTTCCAAGAATACAATTAATGTGTTGTATTAATGCGATAAAAAGGAATACTATAAGATATAATAATGAAAATAATAAATTAAATAAAGCACATAAAAAAAAGTTAAACGAAAACAGCCCATAAGTTGTTAAATTTAGGTATTGTTTGGTTTGAATGTATAAGAACTATGAAGTAATTGTGTAAAGTACTTGATATTAAAAGAGGTATTTTTTCATAAAGGAACTTCAAGGCATGCTGGGATATTGCCAACCACATTATTTGTGAAACACTACAAATGAATATGGTAGGATAAGGCTATTTTAATTTCCTTTCTACGCAAAAAAAAAAAAAAATTTAATTTACTTCGAAAATTGCTACGTTCCATGGGTAAAAGGAGCATCTTATTTGGTATAATTTAATTGAAAAATAATCTTAATGGCAACCATAATAAAGGAATTTCTTCTGAGGAATGGATTGCGAAATAATTTCTTGTTATGCAACTGGATTTAATTCACTTTTCTGAGAACTGCAATACACAAGGAAGCCATACGGTGGCAAAACCGGCTTCTTCCAGAAGTGAATGTTATTTATTTTTTCCCTTCGCGTATCTCCACCAAAAAGAAACTCTTCAATGCTGGGGTGAGAGAATATTAACTGTATCATATGCAAGTAGTTTCTTCGCAAATTTTCTTAAATGAAAAGTATTACCTTGTAGTAAAGAACGTATGCTTGTTAATTGTCATAAATCTCAATTTCATAAAATTATTTCCGTTTATGCTATTGTTTGTATCTTTTTATATAGTGTTTTGGTAACAAAAACAAAAAATATATAAAAAAAATTTCAGGAAAACAACTAACTGAACTGATTTAGATAGGGATTCCTGACCAAGAATCATAGCTCAGTTTTCGGAGCAAATGTTTTTAACCTCCTCTTGATTCATGGACAAGCCACACAAAACACTAAATAAATATATAACTTGCGAAATATACTCGTGAACACCTCCACAATCTCGCTTTGAACGAAATGACGTTGTAAATAACTTATATGACATTAGCGAAATTCTGGCACTCATAGTTAAAATTTAAATTAAATTATTAGCTTAGCGATAGTCTAAGGTAATTTTATTATACTTCAATCAATAGCCAATTCCTTGGGAAAATTTTCGTCATGAAATTGTATTAATGGAGGGCGCCATCCTGTCCTGTAGACCAACTCTAGACGGTCTGGCATGCCGTGTGCCCCACGGCAGCATATGAGCATGCAAAGGCAAGGGAGTTCGCATTCCGCCTCCTCCCTCTTCAGGGGAACGGAGGTGCGGAAGGATTTTTATCAGTGAAAAAGCGGGACAGAATAAAAGATAATTAGGTTTATATTCCAAGGAGATGCAACGACGCATTCAAGATGCGAGAGACACTCAAATTGTGTTGTTAATGTTCCTTAGTATTTATATGAATTCCTTTTGTTCACTTCATGACGTCACTCACATTCCATACCATAATACGATTGTTATTGCAAGTATTTGTACCTCCATTATATTATTAATTTTTCAAAGATATTTTCTTGGAAAATTTAATTATTTAATGCAGGTTAAATTGTAAATAATATAGCATATGCAAGTAGTTCCACCGCAGCTTGCCACCATACTGCAGGTGCGTGCATCTGCCATGTTTCAGTCATCGTCCAGCAATACAAGGGGTCGGCACACATCGCATCGCGCTTCAGGTCCCTTAAAGTTTTCGTGCCAATCACTTAACTGTAGTAGTCCGACGTAGCTTACCGGAAAATCAATGATTTCGCACCCGGAAATGCCACCCCTTCTTCCCGGGAATTAGCATCACCCGCGGGAGCTTAATTTTCAAATAATTTATCTAATATTAACTTGATTTCTTAGCAGTTTAGCCTATCTGGCAGGCATGTTGCCAGAGTCTCTTTTAGTATTACGTTGTGTTGAGGTTATGTAAATAGTGCGAGGAGAAATATATGCTAGTTTGCCAACTACATGTGTTTCATTTTGAGCACCATCTACAAGGCATTTCGGGAAATGGGTCCCTTACAACATGCTAACAAATATGTCTCAACAATCACCTAAGCATTGCTAATTTACCCCATTCACTACTCATTACAGTTTTAGGCGCATAGGTCAGACTTAATAAGCCCACTTCATCCCGATGTATGTAATAGGCATGAGGAGGTCAGCCTTTATCAGCGCCATTTCGGCAACTTCAACTATATAACTACCAAGGGAACAATGCTTGTCCGGGCGGTCGGCCGCACGACCCAGTGAGTACCAATAACTCCACCTTTGACACCACCTGCCGATGTTGTCTGACTCCTAGTGGGGAAACTTTTTACAACAATCACTTCCCTTATAGTCCCAGTTCTAGTGTTAATTCTCGCCCTTCCGTGGAGCATACCCTTCTATCATAGTCCTTCTCAAGAAATTCTGGCCGAGAAATGTCCTTACTTTACAGCAAAATGTCAGCGTAAATTTCTGCTCAACAATTATCTATTCCATCCGCCCTCCTCTCGGCTATATCATGATTGCACCTTGGAAGCAATATGAACAATTTGGGAGGACGATCTGATGCCAGTCCGATGCCAGAACGATACCCAAACCTGCCCTATCACGAGGAAGAAAATTGTGCCAAAAACATCTTCATAACCACAATCGCATTAACGGTGCAGGGAACTTGCAGCAAGTTGGCTATTCAGGAGAGCGATACATCACCACCTCTCTCCCTCCAGCATCGTAAAATATGCGACAAGAGCGGGTGGGTGCACTTGTACTCACCCCTTCACTCTCAGCTCCGCAACACCAGCTGGGATTATCTACCAGCACAGCAGTATGTGTGTGCAGGTGCGCACACCCATACACCACTGGCTGGTACACCCCTCCATGCGGGCGCAGGGAGGACATCCTCGAAGGGTCAGCCATGGCCTCGATCCCCACTGTCGGGTTCGGCTGCCATGCCGCGACAATCAACAATGGCTGGCTTAACACATGAAGGCATCCCAATGCCTCTGTATTAGCACTTGTTGGCTAAGTATGAGTTGAGCACAAGTTATGGCAAATATGCTCATAAGACCAGTGCCACGAACAACTGCGCCGCGAAAAAAGAAAGCTCCGAGGTATTACAAAATTAAATTAAAACATATTGTGAACTGATACGTTCGGCCAACACAAAGCAAAATTTCCATTACTACCTGTTTTAACAAGTAACGTGTACAAATTAAGTGTGTATAGGACATGGGGTTCCTACCTTGACATACAGCATGTGTACGAAAGATATACCATGCAGTGTGTATATCTGTGGTCTAACTCGCTACCTTCAACGGGAAGGACAGATTTCAGTGTCAAGAATGATTTTACCCTGCAAATCACTTGAATACTTCTACAGTGTCCCAGGACTTGTTCACTGGTCCAGACTGCAATTTTACACAATCCCACCGACCAATGTTTAAAGGGGTTGAAAACACAGATGTAGTGAAGTGCACAGGATATGCAGTGCATGTACATGGGCAAGGTTTGCATCCTGGCAAGAGACTGATGCTAAATTCACTTGTATGCCATGGACAGCAGCGGCAGAAACCAAACCTCAACTATCACATTCTACCAGTTCACACATGACAGATGTAAACAAAACAATTCCTCTCACTCAATCCACATTCTGCCAACCAGCCTTGACATCAGGACCTTTCCCTTTCTTACCATCAGCCCCTTACATACTGCTCGCCACCTACTTTCCCACAAATCCTTTCTCACAACAGCTGATTCCAATGTTACCAAACCACACAACTCAATGTTCGCAACCAAACCCAGTGACGTAATTTTCTATAGACAACCTTGTTCTGCCAGCTGCGAGCACGTGGCCACAAAGCAATGGAAGGCCACACATAACCACTGCAGCCATCAAAAACCTGGTGCCAGGACCAACCAATGCCATGACTCCCTCATGGTTCCAGTTGCTACCCACCTTTGTGGGCTCACCTACAGAGGAGCGATCAGTATTCCTGAGTGATGCACATCACACCTGCAATGCTATGGGGTGTGCATGGAGGATTGGCTTTGGAGAAGCATTCACAATGCTGCAAGCACAAAACAAGCTAATGTAGGAAGATCAGCAGTCAAAAGAGAAATTTACCACATTCATCACCAGGAAAATACACCTTTTCAGACGTTTACACCACACCTGCCCAAGCGTGAAGTGCTCGAAGTGGAGGCAGAAACAATGCCCTGAGAGTACTGTCACATTTTTACCACTGCTCAATAGCAGCCTAGATGAACTGATGTGCACCATGATAATCCTGGAGTGAATTCCATGCCAGCACGTGTGTTATAATAGATGGTTATTTGGTATAGTGACTAGTATATATTTGGCTGGTGTTGACCAATAGAGCAGAAAGCATGAGCAGTAAGCAAATTATTTTGGTGAGAGATCAGTGTGAGTAACAAAGATCCTACAATTGAGGTTATATTGAGGTATGTATATATCTGAACACTTCACACCAACCTCAAGCCCCCTCCGCTCCCTGCCCAGAACTTCCTTCTTCACAACGAGCTATACTGTGATTGATTCTGGAATTAATTGACTCCCTGTTGCAAGAATGTAGGCTCTCCGACCTCCTATACTCTGGCTGTCTACTCCATAGCCTGATCCACTACCATCCTTTTCTACACTTCACCTACCTTGCTCCTACCCTCTCCCCTAATATTCTTCCTTCACAATGAGCTAAACTGTGATTAGTTTTGTAATTTATTGGCTCCCTGCTACGAGACTGCAGGCTCTCGATCTCCTCTCTTCAGCTATGGTTAACACCCTCCCCATACCACCCCTCTGCTGTGCTGTGATTGATCACAACCTCCCCTCTCCCTTCTTCCGTCCATCAAAGCACTCCTTCCTGGCGAGGTAGACTGTGTTCAGTTCCAGACTTGCTCGATAGGCAGCAATACTGTCATCATCGGCAGCCAGCATAGTTCTAAACATGGTCGCTTGAAGGCATGCAAGTTCAATGAATCGATTATGTCGTGTGCTTACATCGCCTGATAGGCAGTGCACCATTCTCTCACCCGCCAAATACACTTTTACATAATGTTGTTTATATTGGTAGGAGCACTGAGGTCGGCTGGAAGCTTAAGACAATGTTCTACATACTATATGTACTGCTTTAATACAATGTAAAATAGTTAGGAGCATGGTGGATTCGAACCATAAATCTATAGGTCAGCAAATCAATGCTGTTTCCATCTGAGCGATATAGTTGCATGTGGCGATGGGATTAATGTATAAAAAGAAGGATAACTTATGAACTCATACATTCAAAACAAATTTATAGTACATGAATAAATTGTTATATTTTATATAATTCTATCACGTATTTAATTAATATTTTTATTTATCTAGTTTAAATTTTCAAACAAACATATATGAAGCATAACTTTTACGAACTCGTATTTTCAAGAAGAAATTGTTTATGGGAACACAATCATCGATTTGGTAAAGCGTAATTTTTTTAAAAGAAAAGTAATGTGTTTAAATTAAAGACATACTTTTAACTTTTACGAACATACATATCGTGAAACATGGCTATGAACTCGTGTGTTTTGGAAAGTTAGGAATGCCATCAGAAAAAAAATTATTATGTGACTATAACCATCGCCACATTGAATTAGTAGACAAACCATTTATTTTATTTTATTTTAAATTAATTATTTGCATAGTTAGTAATATCTTCCTAACCATTTAAGCTATTGTCGTCAAATTCACAACATACAAATCACCCCGATGTAAATACGAGCAATAGGGTCATATATGCACAAGGCACTTTTATTATTTAAATTATTGTGTAACTACTACGAGCATCAAATACAATGCAGCACTTACCTTACTACAGGTCATGTTTTAAGTGTAGTATGGCTGTATCATGCCCACACGAGCTTATAAACATAACTTTTGAACACTTCCTTTTGAAAACTTAACCCATTTAGTACTTAACCCCTTTGATCACTTAATATTCTTTTATTTTCGATTTTAATAAAAAAATATTTTCGGTTGTATTCCTGACTATAGTAATTAATATAATGTTATTTTGGATTACCGATGTTGTTTCCCAGGCGACTCACTTAATATTTGTTTAAATATCTAGGAAATGCATTATTACGCATTCACTTATGATCGCTGTATATCGTATTACCTGCTCGGTGTATACCGCTCAACTAACATGCAACATGTTCGATGTCACTTGTTTAAGGTCGAGAATGGAGGAGGAAAATGCATATGTATGTTGTAATCTGGCAATTTCGTAATCGTGTAATTGATATAATCGTGCAAGTCCATTCTAGCAAAAACATGCAATGATTATTTTCTAGATATGCACGTCAACAAACCCTATCAGGATGAAAAAAAAAAAAAAAAAACTTGTATGCACCTTCAACATGCACCAGCACCCACACAGAGAATATTTCCGTCAAATTACTCTGATAAACCATTTCAACATGTATTAGCACAACACCCCATGCACACACAAAATGTACACACACTTATACAAACACATATACACATATATACACACACACCAATCCACACAACCATGCACACACACTAATTTACACAAACAAGCACAAACTACACACACGTACACACAGGCCCCCAGACAGGAAAGCGATCTCACAAGTCTTTTTTTTCCTTCGGAAAGTACTCTCTAAATCTGACTCGGTTAGAATTTCACTGTTTTATTCAGTCGACATTACCTTACTGATTCAACAATCTCTTCAGTGAATTTAACTGATTAATTAATGAAAAAATTTCAGTTTTCCTTCACTTATTGATTAAGTGACATTTTACACTTATTCATAAGCCATTTTATTCACTCTTTTTTGGGGATTTGTTTTTTGAACGATGGATAAGTTAAACGATGTGTATAAAATAAAATAACAATGCAATAACTAAAAAAGCAATACAAGATTATTTATAATATGCGAGTTTCGTTTTTTATAACACCATTTTACAAGGTAACATTTCATTTAGTTTTTACGTAATCATCACAACATTCTGTTTGAAGGTTTAAACGGCAGTTAGTCTGGCGAAGTTAGTGTGCACATACGTTCTAATTGTTTTAACATTCTTAACGTTACAAATAAAACTAAAAACGAAAATATAGGAAATATAATTTAAAACTACATATTTTCGAAGAGGAAATATAACATATATTTTCCTACCCTCTATGAACTGTGGGTTCTTAGCTGAGATGGTTAAATAACATAGTAATAGTAAAGTGGATGTGGTGTGGTTTCTATAATGCCCAGCCACAAAACTTCTTTACCTTTTTCAATCACAGTAAATTTCGTAGTCCCTAATATTAATAGTAACTTGTTGAAATATGTTTATGTCATAATTATTTGGTACAATTCTACGAAAACAATATTGAATTCACAACATGCAGTTGGCCGTCACTTGTTAAATCAATGTTTCACAATTTACAGCCGGAGGCAACTCCTCCTTCTACAAAATCTGGATCATGTATTTTACCAGTAAACTTATGGTCACTATAAATGGGACACTATAATAAAGAGACTCTCAACATTATGAAGCAAAATTATCAGGAGCACAAACATTAAACGCCAACAACATTGTTGCGTTAAAAAAAAAAAACTTTCTTTGTTCCGATAAAACTTGGAATTAGCAGGTACATTTACTTTATGTGACTCTTCTTCTTTATCTAGAGGCCTAGAGACACTGTCTGAAAGGGCTTAGTGGGCCGGCATGACTGATGTGGTTGTACTCGGTCAGTCCCTCGTGATTCGAATTGATTACACTTGTTACACTTTTGCACATACCCACGTGCATGTTCTGTAAGTCCGGAGCCAAAATAATGTTGCGAATGTTGCGAATTGACTGCTCCATCCCTGGACGTCCTGCCACACTGCTGTTATGCGAGTGTCTCAGTACCTGCTCTCTAACACTGGGGAGCATGAACAGTCTCCACATGACAAGGTTAATAGGTGAACACATTTCTAAATGGCCGTCTATTAACACTCAATGGTTTGCTGGGTGCAACTCTCTTTATGCTTGTGGGTGAGTGCACACTCTAGATGCACTTTCACGAAATCTCGATAAAGGTCACATACAGTGAGGTCATTGTTGGGGGAATTTATCTAGTGAAGGATTACCTAGCTCAGGGATGCTTGCACGTATGTGGTGATGGGTACATGTCAGTCAACTGCAGTTGTTCGGGATTTGGTTTGATTTCTTCCTCGTCGACGACATGCGCCAGGAAGTCTATCCTGGTCTTTACGAGGAGGCATTTCTCAGTTGTGCATGTGAAACCATTGGTGGTCAACCTATGAAGCACAAGTGACGGGTGATGTAGGTGCTCATCCAAACTTGCCTACCACATAACCATGTTGTCCAGGTAGGCGAGTGTGATCTCGCCGATGATGCTGTCCAGCAATCGTACTATAATCGCCTGGAAAGTGGCCGGTTCACACTTCAGTCCGAATGGCATGGCACAGAACTGAAAACACCCGGCATCGGGAGCCATGAAAGCTGTCCTGCCATGATCTTCAAGTTTGACTGGCACTTACCAATAGTCGCTCTTGAGGTCAAGGGATGACATGACCTTGGCTTGCCCTAGGGAACATAGGACATCTTTGACTCTGATGTGTGGCAGTAACACTCTACATTTAACTTGGTTCACTGATCGAAAGCTTACACACAACCTCTTCATGGTATCTTTTATGTGTGCCAGTTTTATGGCAGAGTGGAAGTCACTGTTTATTGGCTCAATATCACAGTCACCGAACATTTAGTAAACTTGCTGTTTAATTATATTTGCTTTATGTGTTAAATGACTTTGTGGTAGAGTGTATATAGGCCACTCTTGCACAAAGGGGATCGCATGCTCTGCTACTGTGGTCCAGTGAAGTGTTTCGTGTGCCGGAAACACATCCCGGCGTTCGTCGAGGAGTCGCTGAAAAATTGCCTGATATTCAGGCAGAAAATTGTTGTTCAACTCCGTCAACAAGATGGCCAGCACGGTATCAACTGGTCACTTGTCAAGTTGTACGCAGTATGTCGTTCCTTAAGGCCGAAGTGTATACGACGAGCCGTGGGCTCTACAATAGCTTTTTACTCAGTGAGTCATGGTACACTAAGGATTGCATCCTTCCTGATATCCGGTGTGAATATTGCACTTGTGATTGTCTCAAGGTCGGGAATCTGAACGGTCACTTTTGCTTGCCCTAGTGGGGTGCTGGTGTGTTGGTTAGTTGCCAAAAGAATTACTTGAGAAGATGGAATAATGACTTTTGGGTTCACAAATCCTGGTTGCACAAAATTATGTGAAGCGGCAATGTCTATAAATCTGTGCAAAGACGACACTTAATGAACACACTAATACAGATGAACTGTGAATGGCTGGTATTAACCTGGTCAATTAAGGTAGTTATAGTGTCAAGTTGATAACATTATAGGACAATGGATTGTCGGGAACGTCTGGCCCCTTCAACTGCTTCCAGTTTTCAGAATTGCTGCTTGCATGGTTGTGTGTTTGGAGAGGTACGGATTGTTAGGGTATGCAATGGGCTAATAGTATTTCTGACTTTCACAATAATGGCACAGAGTTAGTGGTGGCTTTCTATACCATTTCACGTTTTAGTTTCGCACACTGTGTGTTGCACTATTGTATTTGTTGTCACTGCCCTGGTAGTTTTAGCTGTATTATTTACTGTACTGTCATTTTGTCCCATTGCTGACCGATAGGGTATATTTTAGGATTGTTTTATAATGTCTCCTGTACATTCAGGCTGTCCTGATATTGCTTGTGGCTCTATCATGCAGCATTCTGGCCCCATTCACGACGCGATACCAGACTACCCAGCAACCTCATCTCCTCTAACCAAAGCAAAATTCAATTTAAACACGCCACCCAATACACCAAGCGCAATATCCATCATAACTCGAGCAAATATACAGCTGAGGACAACCCATAACCTAACACGAATTCTACTTGTTTTACCAACCAACATTACGCCTATTTACCAACCATACCACATGCTATAACTCTAGCATACCTCCCCGGCCAGGTCACCGAATTTTCGCAAATGGGAATCGTGTCTGACGATGCTGTTGGTCAGCGGGTTTTCTCGGGGATCTCCCGTTTCTCATGCCCCTCATTGCGGCACCGCTTCATATTCACTTCAATCGCCCACATCGGCGCTCAAGACCTCGCTATTAAGAGCCGTCCAAATATCTTCATTCGCTCTAACATACCTCAATCATTTGTCTACACAGACCATGTAAAACAAACATATAGTCCATACCAATGACACAATCAATTTCTTCTCATACCATCTACTGCTATTTTACAGATTTGGGTGACTTCCTGTTCAATCTAGGACAAACAATGTGGCATCTGAAGAGCCAATAAAATAATATAAATTTAATCATTATTTTTCCATTAATTATATATAATAATTAAAAAATTAGACATAAGTATTAAGTGTTTTATATCATCGGACCTGTCTTTTCAAGGCACATACGATCGTGATGCCATATAATCATTTTTTCTCTTTTTTCGTGTACTCTTTCTTTGCTAATGATATTATATTTGACAAAGAATGAATTCAATAAACATACAAAAATGGAGATTTATAGCACACCATCACAATTAACATGTTTGTACTCATAATATAGTTGATTTACCTCTGGTCCTAAGATCGTTTACCATTTGACAAACAAATATTAAATATTGTCCATTTTATAGGAAATTTTCATCCTTTTGTGCCATGTACGATTCCCAGCATGTCGATTCAGTTTGCCTGATACATAAAACGTTGACCCATCGGAGAATCAAATCGTTTTCAGGAAGTTATTGTTTGCTTCGATCTTGGCGAGCATCTCCACTGCAAACTGTTCCGCGCTGAGGTTTGTCCGTAGGCTTTAGTGCCTGAAGCAACTGAACCTTGTAGGCATAAAGTCGTAACCTCGTATGCAAGACTTTGTGCACTGTTGATCGTGACATTTTCAACTGTCTGGCCGCCGTACGCACTGATTTTGTCGGACTACTTGCAAACGCCTCCCGTACCTTGTCCACAGTTGCGTCTGAAACAGATGGGTGACCCGCCCCTTGTTTATGGAGAACACTTCCTTTTTCCATAAATTACGTATGCCAAACCCGAGTACTTGGTCGGGACGGAGGTTCCCTTTCATACTGTGTCCGGAAGTTTCTTTGCACTTGGGTATTGGACTTTGTCTCAATGAACCAGGCTACAGGCTGAGCTTTCTCCTGGGACGTCCACACTTGTCGTCCAACCTGCGTCACCTGGAACAGAACAAAGTTTATGAGTTATCTTGTCACATGCAGAAAACCGTTCGTTATTATCTAGTCTAGTTGTCGCGCTATTAACGTCCAAAGTTGCAAAGATAATTTATGGACATCCGGTATTTCTTGTTGCTGGTCTATGTGGTATGGAATACCTTCCTCTAGCTGTAACTTCTCTTCCTAAAATTTCCATCGTTCCTCCGCCTTTAGAGAGAGAGAAAGGGAGGGATAGAGAGAGAGAGAGAGAGAGAGATTATTGTAGTGAATTTGTAATGTGGCCTTTTGACCTACTTTCTGGCTTTTATAGTGGTCGCATGTTTAAATAGTACAGTAGTGCCAAATACTATGGTTTAGTTTTGGTCCTGGTTCACTAATGTTTAAGATATTGTGTGGCGTCTGTGAATTTCTGTGACATATCTTAAAGTTGTTTTTGTTGAAAATTATGTTTTAATGTATTATTCATTTGTGCTGTCTGATATTATGTATCATTTTGATTTACTGTTTTCAAACCACATAATCCGTATTTTCTGTCATTAGTTAATTTATTGTTAGTTACTTTATAGTTATTACTTTGCTAATATGACCTTACCTAGCAAGTGGTACACTTGTTTCATTCGACAAAACTGTGACACGAAACAGATGTAATTTTTTTGTAGTAATGAAACATTCAGCAGTTATTGAATATGTATATATTTGCTGCCTGTTCACTGTGAAATATGATTTAAGTCTATTAAAACTCTTATTTAAGATGCATATAAATACTATAAATATTTTTAAAAAAAACATGTCACTGTGAATATGCCTTTTGTTCATTTCATACATTCAACAAAATTGAATTTAATAATTTCATTGGTAATTATTTTATACATGAAATATATTATATGCAGTCCAGTGAAATTAATGCTGTAAATTCATAGTATATAAAATGAAAAGCAGGATCTTTGTAGCTTAAGAATATTCATTACTATTGTGATATTTTTATTTTGCAGATATGTGCTGTAAATGTAACATGTATTTGTTTAAAACCTGTTTATGGCGGAACTGTACATAAATGAATAAGTAAATACCTAAATACATCCTCAATTTCCGTTAACACCTACCGGCGTAACCACATTCGTGTTGGAAACTAGTTATCACATTTAATCAACGTTCGAGCAATGTTTAAATTGCAGGCCATTGAAACTGACCTATGTTACTTGTTCGTGTATTAAATAGCGCACTGACTATGTAATGTACTTCTAAATTTAAAAGTTTTGCCATGTTCTATTACTTCCACATCGATAATACAGGCTGTTGACGGCTGATAACTTTTAAGCCCTGTGTACTTTCTGCTCACAATTTGTTGCATACCTTTCCATCACACTTCAATACAAACATCGCCTATTGACATTCACCTAATATCTACATGACAAGTCTACGACATATGCTCGGGAAATAAATACGTAGCAATTACAAAGGACTGTTTAAATGAGAAAGTTTGTGTCTAATCCCTCCGAGGTCAGAAGAATATAACTAATTTTATACTGTTAAATGATATGGACACACAAGTGTAATGCTAAGGCCACCGTTATTTCACGCTGCGTTCAGAGAGAAACCAAGCCAAAAATAATGGTCGCAATTAACTGTGCCACATGTGCATGTTTTCACGCTTGGACTTATGAATGCTTTTACGCAGCGTAAATCTATGACCCAGATCACACCTGTGTGTTTCGCGCTGCGAGGATCTGCGACCATGTGCGCCTTGTAGTGTGTACTGGCAACAACGAAGATGAGCGGCTCGTTAATTATAAACAGAACATCATTAAATAAGAATGCCGTTGTTGTATTATGTGCAGCATTAGTTATTCAAAAGCGGTTTCGTCTTCGACATCAGAGAAAACACTGGGTCAATCCCATATTAAGTGAGAGGCCAGCAAAGGGGAAATTTATGCTCCTAGATACGAAACTGAAAGAATGTCCAGAGAAGTTTTTCAAATATTACAGAATGCCCATGAGCTTATTTGCAAAGGCTATTGCCTATTGTTAAAGATGTGATGTCAAAAATAAACACAGCAATGACGGAATGTGTAAGTGAAGATCAAAAACTCCCAGTTTCATTAACGTAAGTTTTATTGCGCCAAGTGTTAATTTACATGACCGATATGTAACGACATCAAAGAAAACAGACATGGAAGTTCAATAAAAACGTATGATAAAGAAACCTTTAAAGTAAACAATGAAATGCTAGAGTAGTATCCGGATCCTACGTTACACTCAACGTGAGATGAGTCTATGATTTAGTGGGTAGAAGGCGAATAGGTTGCTGTGACGAAGGATCAGGGTTGCTGTCAGAAGTATATGTGCCGCGGTGAGAGCTAGGCGAAGGAGAAGTCATTGACGTTGTAGATAGTGAATAGGATTTAATAATATGTCTTATCTACGAATAAATGCTATAGTACTAAATGTTGTACTACTAGTACTTAACCACATATGGATTCTTTTCCCTTCGTCCAACTCGGTCCACGTTTCTCTCACTACAGCTGTAGGTACCGACATTCAAGAATCTCTCTTCTTATCTCTGATTTTATAATCCTTGTTTCCACTATTCTATAGACACAGGTGTTTTGCAATTGCAAAATTATCACTTCACTTTCTAATTCAATTTTGTTTATAATAGCACTCGTTATACAATAATTGAACTATGTATTACATTACGAAAGGATGGATGCATGCGCGGCATGTTCTCCCACGCGTGCGGCCAGGCAATAAAACGCACACGTGAAAAACCACCAACGAAATGGACCGTGGCGCGTTCTCGGGCGTGAGACATTGACGGCGCGCCTCCCACCAATTTCTGCGGCGGGAATTCACTCTGCGCCTGGCAGGTCTCATTACAATTACTGCAGTAATAGGGAAATTTGGATTAAGGCATAACGGACACTGGAAGTAGAACCTAGGAACCAACCGCTGCCATTTTGTTACGATCACCCGTCCGCCATCTTGGATGTCATTGATCTTTTATTCCTAATCAATATGACCTTTGACCATGACTTCACCTTGACCCGAAAACCTTAGACACCTAAAAACCTTAAAAAAAATTTAAAAGATCCAAAAAATCATTCAAAATTCCGAAAAAATATATTACTTAAAATTAATTAAATGATATTAGATAGATTGTCAGAAATGACCCATTTGTTCCAGAACAGCTGACAGGGATTAGCGAACCAGGTGACCTTGGGAACAGGTGACCGGGATCAGGACCATTTGCCTTTGACCTTGACCTTTGATCTTGAAAATGGAAAAAAAAATTACCAAAAAATTTTAAAAAATCACCAAAAAATTAACATTAAAAGTTATTAATTAAAATTATTTAAAAATTATAAAAATCTTATAACATTTCCTTTAAAATTAGTTTACATTTTCCGATGCCCCTCCCCCCCCCCCTGCCAAAATTACTCACCACTGTTCGACTCCAGCAGACGACTGACTCCCTCACACCTACTCCCCTCACCTATACTCATTCCAATATCTTGAATTTTTCGTTCCACATTTTTTTACTTGCTACTGGAGGCAGCCATCTTTGTTTAAATGTTACTCGAGGCCACCATATTTGTTTTTTTCGTTCATAATTTGTTTATATGTTACTGCAAACCATCATATTTGTGTATATAGTACTGGAGGTGGCCATATTTGTTTTTTCCATAAGTAATTTCTTTATATATTATGTTACTGGAAGCTGCCATGTTAGGAGGCAGCCATCTTGCTATGTGCAGTCCCCCATTTTTGTTTTTTACTGTAATTTGTTTTATAGTTTGTGTCTCAGCTTCGCGCATCAACCTTAACATATTTTATATGTTTACATCACCTATGTACCACACTGTGACAGTCATATTCGTTTGTGTGTTTAAAGTAAAGGTTGCACTGTCGACACACACCTATCTTTTTCATTGGCTAATTAGTCACCTTTGTTCATACCCTCCATATTAGATTATATTTTTCAACACATATATGCAGTATAGATTTCGCCACCTAATATAGGCCTGTGCCGAATGATGAAATTGACCATTCCTGCAAAGTACTTAAAATTGTCATATTCAATTTTCCATTCTTATATATAAAGCATGGAGTTTATTTCTGAAACTAAACGTAAAATTTATTGTACACATAATTAAATATACAAGTTTATTAACCTTATTCCTCGTTCATCGCTCGATGTCCGCCTCGACGACCAAGGAATAGAAGTGGGCAGGGAAACACCACAACTTGAAGCTGACGATGACCAATCGACTTATCGTATGTAGCCTGCCTCCTTAAGTTCTTCGATGGTTGAAAGTATATTGTTGGTGTGGGAGTTATATACAACACATTGCGAAGTAAGCAGTAGTTGCAGCCTATCCACCAGCTCGTTCGGGTTGTCCCAGAAAACGTAGTCCAAGTTCTTGACATCGTGTATCTTCTTCAGAACTTCGCCGCTTTACAGTGTTAGGCTGCTGAAGAAGTCTGCGAGAATGTCAATTTTTTCGTGATCTTCGTCTTTATAAACACCAGTCTCGGGATCATTATCTTTGAAAATTGCGTGCATGAGTTCATAAATGTCTTGTATTCCGGTATGTTGGATTCTGTAAATTCTGTGGGCTCATTGCAAAATAGAAGTTTGCTTAGTCCGGGGGTTCCACATACCATGTAATTGCCAACTCGGATGCTCCTACCTGGTAGAAACTCTTTTTCATAAGCAACGAGGAACCATTTCTCAATATACCTGTATAGACCGTAAGTTGTATCATTATTACGAGATGTGTACGATCGTAGGTACCGTCGAGCCAAAGCATTTGATCTCAGGGCTCCCTTCTGTACTTTCTGCTTGTGTGGCAAATCCGCATACGATCCATCGTCCTTACCTGACTGTACTTTATAATTTATTCGCTTCTTCAAAGTCTTAGTGGTATCGTCGATTTCGGACTTTACAGCTACAAGTGCTCCATAGCTCTCTCTAAGTACATCGAGTCGACCAGTAATTGGCTTAAAAATTTATTCATTTATATGTTCGCATGAAATTTGGCTCTCTTGGTGAGCAAATACTTTGAGCAGACAGACTAACTCTCCCGACATAGTTCGCTGGCAATGTCCGCCATCACACTGAATAAAAATCCTTACTGTCACTCTCTTTTATAGGTTTAGTCGTGAGTCTTCGCCAAAATAATTTCGATCTTGCTCATATTTCACTGTAATTTTGAATATCTGTTTTCATGGTGATGTGGAAATAGAAGTATCGAATGTATCTGTCATATATCCTCCCAGGTTTTACAAATTCTTTTCATTTTGTGCAGATGCTACATTCAATCTGACGATAATTTACCTTTAATACTCGTCATCTACTCGTTAAGAGGACGATCTGTGTCTTCACACGCTTCATTTTCGCTCCAAGCTCGGACAGGTAGTTTCGTAAGAATGTGTTTTGTTCGGACAACATACTGCGCAATTCAGAAATATTGTCATTACCAGTTTCAAGGACGACTTGTTTAGTAGCGACATCCTCAGATCGTTCGGTTTGACCATGATTACAAATTGTTCTTGTACCAGCATCACAAGTTCCATCATCTCCTGGTACGAGACAACCGCTATCATTGTATTTATGATGGCGTATCTTGAGGTTACTCTGCCCGAATTTCGATATGCCGTAACTCTTTCTCGACGGCCGGCGATGAACTGATCATACACACTCTTTTACCTCCCATTATATTGGGGACAGTCATTTACGATAATCACAAATCCATATTTCTCTTTCCAGCACAAGGCACGCCAATGTATGAAATCTGATAGCGTCATGTCCATATTGACGTGATCGTCGTTAACGTGGCATAAATTTGTGTCGTCCATGCAAAACAGCACCAAAACATTTGCATTATCGCAAAGCATCTGTTTGGGTATGTGCGAATAAGTCTGTCCGAGGTACACACAATCCACGCATGCACGTCGTCTCTTGCTAAAATATTCTTGAATACAAGTTTGTCTCTCGCATGCAATGTCATCAAAGACAAATATCGTGTTTCGCAGTGCTTCGTTAAGAGGTACGATGACTTCATTATCACTGTATGGGAAACAATCTATGCTTTCCACAGCCCACAATACTCGTGCCAATCACTGGTGTTTCGGTTGCTGGAGCGATTTTCAGTACAGGTACACTTTTTCGAGCCAGAGGCAGTTCTCTTCTTCCAGCAGGCTCAGTAGGACGCACGTTTTGCCACAATTTGATGGTCCCGCGATGATGCGTTTCATTGTATTCGGAAATAGGCTTCCATTCCACGATACATGGGAGGTAGCTTGATCTTCAACATGAATGCAGATGGGTAGAGTAACATCTTGCTTGGCATTCTATATACTGTTTTCGTCTACTTACTTTATACCATACATTGGAGGAGGATTAGGAGGAGGATGAGGAGGAGTTACCATATATAAGCCTCTTGATGACATTAAGCACATTTTAGAATGTATCTTTAACTTATCACTCCAAGTAAATTGTTATTGGCAGAATTCGCACTGAAATGTCGTATTGGAATACGTGATACGTCCGTACTGTTCCAAGTCTAGAATGATGCCGGAACGAAAATTTATAAAAGGGTCATATTTATAATTTTCTCGCTCAGTACATCACAGTGGCTCAAAGAGGTAAGATCTTAGCTGGAAGCAGGATCGTCAATACACTCAGCAACAATCTAATATTTGAGCTGCACATTCCCGGATACAGGTTCTGCGAGCCAGTAACAAAGCAAGCAAAAGGTTGTCATGCAAAAAGGCAGGCACAAACACCCTGGACGAGGTGTGCAAGCAGCACGACATCGCCTATTCCCAGCACAAGGATCTGCAATCCAGATACAGAGCAGACAATATACTTGCACAGTAAGCGGACGAAATAAGAAAATTATCAGGGAAAATCAGGAAAAATAGCAGGGTGTGTTACCAAATTTATGAATGCCAAAGTGAAGATGAGCATGGGCGATAACAGCAAAATAAAGGCACAAATGAAAAGAAAAGTAGATACAAAGGGATGAAAACCTGCAAGGCTAAGAAAATATCCACTGGAAGATGTTTCCATTGCCTTTGTCTGCACTCGGAGCCCGTGCAGGAATAATCAGAGCCACGAGTGGTACCTATCGTCCGAGCCGTCAACACAGTATCGAACTAACGGAAGCAGTTGACCAAGGCATAAAGAGACAATGAAGACATGGAAGCTATCGCCATGGGAAAAAACGCACAAGGCTTCTATCTAAGGCCATACCCAGTAGGAATCGGAATTGGACAAAAGTGATGCGGCGGGAAGAAAGAAATCTCTACCGAAACGAGCACTCACGAATGTGGATTTGGAACTGTTTACACCCAAATTGAAAACACCTCATTTTCGTAGAGTGTTAATGAGAGATGACTTGCCTGCCATACTTAAGAGAGAATAATGCGCAGTAATTAATCTGCATACCACAGCTGGGTCTGGCACGCACTAGGTAGCATATGCAAAAAAGGGTAAACATGCAGACTATTGTGGTAGTTTCGGGAATTTGCGTCCTCCACCAGAATTACACAAGTACCTGAAAAATTTTTAACCGACTTACAACTACGAAATGGAACAGTTATCTAACATGTATAACTACGGACATGTGTGCCTTCACTTCCTGGTTCGCTGGTACAAGTAATTGTATAAAAAGGCTTTAAACCACAAGGAATCCATTGGTCATGCTCATAATGCTTACCTTGATGGGTCGCAGCTCCAAGCTGCGTGCGGTACATTGTCCGCCACTCGACTTGGAGGTGTAATGTAGGATAGGGCTTGTCGATTTTCAAAATTACAATGTACCGAACATTGATAAAAAATACTGCAAACTGTACCGCTTAAAAAGTGGTAATGTTTCCAATAAGATTTTTCTGCGCATAGGCTCTTATGAAATTGACTACATTGCAAGGTACATTGACGATTTGCTGCCCCCCCCCCCCCCCCAGATTGTGAATTCGAACTAAGCGAGAATCCCAATACTCTAAAAAGGTGTTATCAGATGCAACGAAGATATCGATGTTACGAAACTGGATACTATCGGACCGATGCTGGGTTTCGAGCCACGCATCTATGAAGCTGTTAAAACACATGTGTGGTCGCAGCCTGTAAACATTTTCCCAGTCAATGTTATACGAATAACTTGCAATTTGGCGAACGGCAAATACCTCAACAGCAGGCCGAACATTATACTACACGAATTTTCGCCTATGGTCCCTCCAGGTTATAAACTGGCCGTGGCACCGCAAAGCATCATGTACGTTCCGGTTGTCGCGAAGAGAGCACATTAGATGATCGTGACTGCCGTCGACCAGCACTGAGAGTTGGTAAACTTTCAAAACGAAGAAATCACACTGTGTCTCCATTTGAGTAGATGGTTATAAGGTTTATGCCGACCAGAAGCTATAAAAGAACTTGTCGTGCAAAACCTACTATCAGTATGTTACAGGTCTCCAAGGAGTTAACACATGCTAGCGAATCTCGGCTATGAGGTCAATCGCCATGGAAGATTTCCTAAACTACGAATAACTAACCATTTTCGAAGGCAGCATAACGAAGGTGGAACTTCATGCATACCACCCATTTCTTATTGGGCCGTACACAGTACCATCGTAAGTTCGAATAGCAGTCTAACACCAAGATATGATCACTCTTCCTTACCAGTCTTTCCTGCGAATAAGGGGAACTCTGGCGAAAGAAGATGTGTCCATTCCAGCATCGAAGAAAATAACGAGCTATGGAATTCATCACCTGATCTATCGCATCGCCTACTTTCTCAACATAGCCGAGGTTTACCATTCGCGAGATGCGGTCATAACCTCAAATATCAAAAAATACCTTAAGCTCACGCCGAATGAGCTGCCTGTAGCCAAGATGACAGGCTGGGAAATCGAAGATGGCTACTGTGTTCCTAGTTAAGCCAAAATAATGTTCGAAGTATGTGTTTCACTCTCTTTTTTATTGGGATTTGCCGAAGACTACAAATGGATTATCTTCAATTAAAAGCAGGAGCTGATGGTAATGCTCGCCAATATGCATTTGTATGCTGTAATGGGGGTAGGAGAAAACCTGGAGGCAATGGACCTGCACCTACAGTCTATCGAATGGATGCTGCCTCATTTGCAGTTGAGCACTTCAGAACGCCTACGCATGTTACAGAAAATATAAGATAATAAAAACATCGATGTGGCTTTCATGTCGTAGAGTCTGGAGACATTCCCCGGATTTCTAGCAAGCCAGCAGATTAACTCGCTGGCGAAGTCCAGCTTTGCTTCTGAGAAACTGAGGTACAGACAGAGGTACATTGTTGGGCTACAGACTGGTAGACAGCACAATGTCAGAGTGAGCCTTTCGCAGTTTGACACATGCTAAATAAAAAAGTCAAAATATTTTATAAAAGCGAAAGCTACCGGTTTATAGACATGAAAACGAACTTTTTAAATGGTCAGTAGTACCTGCTGGCATATCAGATGTAAGCTCAATTCCAAACTGCAAATTATGGGCGTACCCAATCCCAGATATTGAGCCCTTATAAGTTCAAGAGTTTAGACCCCCTCGCGGTATTCGATGTGAGTAAACAGGGCGAGCATATTACCTCCAACGTGACTGACTGCCGGTTTGAATTCACTACACATGGAAGTATTCCTGCCAACATGTACTGCTACGAGAGCCCTGCCATTAACCCTGTTACGAAAAGTTCCTGTTTATATCGCGAGCAAGCAACAAAGACACGTATCAGTTTTCTAAACACAGATCCAGAATTGCTGTCGGTAAATTACCAAAGGAATTCACCGATGACGACGAAATATGTGGGTCTGGCAAACTAAGTAAACTTTGGTTTAAGCACAACAATCCTTCAGCAAACTCCACCCAAATAGCACCACGGCCACCAATAATAAAATTTACGTTACTAACACACGTGGTGGGTCGAGAAGTGTGGACGGAGCCATGAGGTCCAGGGAAGTCCCAGTCGGCGGTGTGACAGCGAGTAGCGTGGCCCATGGTCCAGGCAGTGCCGGCGGAGCTAGAGTGTTCAGGGTACGAGACGCGGCGAGTCCTTCTAATATGAATTGACTTAATTTCTCTGAGCTCCTACTTATCCTAATAACTTCACTCAATTGTCCACTTACTCATTAGAACCATATATAACTGTAAAATAATCAAATATAGTTACCTTGTCTCTAGCCCATCTCTAATTAAAGTATTTCTTTTTATTTAAATCACTTCCCATCCTTTTATCCTCAACACTTATGGTCTTCAAACCGAGGATCATAACAATACACATTCTGTCTGATACTTCACGACCGGCTTGTATCTTATAATTGCCGATACAAGACCATCAAAATACTGTCATGAGCACAGCTGACTGTTCGCACACCATAACTGTTTACTCGTCTTCGAGCATCACCAGCTTCAAGAAGTGGCGATTCCCTGCCCGCTTCTATTCCTGGGTTGTCGACGCGGACATCGATTGGTGAAAACCGAAGAAGATTAATAAACCTGCATATTTGATTATGTGTACAATAAATTTTATGTAAAAATGATATTCTATGTTTTATTTCAGAAAAATCATCCCTGATTTATATATATGAATAAAAAAAATTAATATGACAATTTTAAGTACTTGCAGGAATGGTCAATGACACCCTTCAGTACAGGCCTTTATCAGGTGGCATAATCGATACTACATGTGTTGAAAATATAATCTAACATGGAGTGTATGGAACGAAGGTAACCAATTAGCCAATGAAAAATATTAGCAGGTGTCGTCAGTAAAAACTGTACTAAACTAATTGGTTGTCACCTTGTGGAACATTGGTGATGTAAACATATGAATTATAATACGGCTGACACACGAAGATGAGACAAAATATAAAACGAATGACAATTAAAAAATCCAACGTGCAGTACTACACCTAGCAAGATGGCTGCCTCCCAACATGGTAGCTTCTAGTAACATATACAAACTATGTAAGAAAAACAATATGGCCGCCTCCAGTAACATATACACAAAGATGGTGGCCTCTGGTAACACAAAAATAAATTATGTACGAAAAAATAATGGTTGTCTCCAGTAACATATAAACAAAGATGGCTGCTTCCAGTTACATGCAAACAAATATGGCTGCCTCCTTTAGCATGTAAACAAATGACGAACGAAAAAATAAAGATGGTGGAATGAGTATCGGTGAGGGGAGTGTGGGTTAGCGAGTAGGGAGACTCTGATGGAGTCGAACAGAGGTGAGTAATTGGTGGTGCTTGTGGGACCTTCGGGAATCTAAGCTATTTTAAAAGAAATTGTATACTTTTTAAAATAGCTTTTGATGTTTTAATAATTTTCAATGTTTGATTTTTAATAATAATTTGTTGGGATTTTTTGGAATTTGTTGTGAATTTTATAAAAATATTTTTTTATTTTTTGAATTTTCAAGGTCAAAGATGATGGTCAAAGTTCAATAGTCCTGATCCCAGTCACCTGACCCCAAGGTTCCCTGGATCGCTGATCACTGTCAGCTGTTTTGGAATAAATGGGTAATTTCTTAAGATTATTTTAATAATTTTTAAAATAATCTTAAAACAATTTTTAATAATAAATTTTATTAGGAATTATTTTAGGATTTTTTTTTAATTTATTGGAATTTTTCGATGATTTTTTGGAACTTTGTAAGGTTCTTTTAAAGTTTTTTTTTGTTCAAAGGTCATCGCGGTCAAGGTTAAGTTCAAAAGTCATAAGGGTTAGTGGTAGAATGTCATTGGCATACACAATGGTGGACCGGAGACGTAACAACATGGCGGGGGCCGGTTCCTGGCTCGTACTTCCAGTATCCGTTATACCTCACTCCCCTTTTCACGACTACTTACTGCGGTCCATACTTTTGGTGTGTTTTGACGCTGCCAAGCAGCGTGAGAACACGCACGTGTGGCCTTAGCCTAAAGCATAGTTTTCAATTTCCCCCAGACATTAAGGCGTACACAATGTTACAATTCTTTTTCAGAGGCTTGAGTTTTCACTTCACGGAGGATTTTAAGGGGCGAAGGGCTTGTAGGTAATAGAAAATACACTAAAGATTGCAAATAATGCAAAACCAAGAAGTATACATGTGACTGAAATTAATTTTATACCACATATTAAGTACATGAAAATACACTCTTGATTAGGATTATAGAACTCTACATGGTCTTTCTTCTAGAGAATTCAATATTGTGTGAAGCCCTACGTGCTGAAACCAGAGCGTTAAACGTCGTGGCATGGAATCAAAGAGTACCTGGATATATCCCTGGGAATCTCCCTCCACGAGGTTTGTATACGCGTCCACAAAGCATACACAGTGGTTGCTGGAGAACCTTGACGAACAAGTCGCCGACCAACCACATCCCAGACATGTTTGCTGGGCGACATGTCAGGCGAACGTGTAGGCCAGAGAAGCAGAAGTACCTGTCGTTCATTGAAGAAGGCTTGAACATTCCTCGCCATATGTAACAGGATGCGGCCATTACTGTAGGACAGTCTGAAGCGGGACACGTCCGAAAACACTACATTTTGCCACTCAAAACGACAGCGACGGTGTTCTCGTGCCCTTTGTAGTCTGAGGCATTTGTGGTTCTGGACAATGAAAGCAGACGCAATGTCATGCATGCCACCAGTCCAGCACACAGCAGACGGCGATGAACCGTCGAATTACACAGGCCCACACACGTTACAATGCTCCAGTGTGTCAAGCCAACACTTTGGACTATACGATCCATTACGGCCATGCGGACAAGATGGCGGTCATCCCGTGCTGTGGTCACACAGCATGGTCCAGTACCCGCCTGCAGTAGCGAACAACCGTCTTCTATTCACTGGTTACACTCACGCATCACTGTCGTAGCAGCATAGCCTGTACGAGACGAAATATTACGGTATGACAAACCCGTTTACCGGAGACCGATAATTCTGCCCCGTTCGAACTCACTCACATGCTGATATAGTGCAATTTTACGTCGACGAGGCATATTGGCACGTGCTTTCACTTCCTCTGACGGCTCTTGGCTGACTGAGCGTGGCGTAACACTGACTTTTCCGGTCACACACGAGAGGGCGCTGCTCGTCCTCCGGCCTCCGTGTATGCGATATCTCTGCAAATCGTTATAATTTATTGATGATACTGTTCAACAAATCTTCTGAATTTAGAATCATTCGCGCCAATCCTTCTAAGTGTTGCAATTTTCACACTCAATATTGTTTTATTACCTACCCCTCCCTATATAAGAGAACTTATCTCGAACCGTAATCAAATTACAGAATTTATTCAATCTCTTTTCGATTGAATTAAAGAATATATTTCATATACTTATTTTATTTTAATAGAATATTTCGTCATGTTGGAAAAAGTATAAGAGTCGTGAGATTAATTCCCTTTTGCAACGAAATACTTGCTATATAAAACTGGGGGAAAAAAAAAAAAAAAAAAAAACCCTTATGAAAGATGTGCAGGTCCAATTATTTTATCAAATAGTTACGCCAGTTTTATTCATATCTGCATAAAGCACAAAGAAACAGCCATTAACTATGGACTAACATTACGGTTGAAGTAAGATGTAAATACATCGATCGAACTACTTTTTGTAATTCGCAACCACATTTACGACAAGTGGGACAGCTATTGCTTATGTTAATATATGTGCAATGACGAGCAGTATTTATCTGAGTTTTGTTTCAAAAGTGTTCAGCAGTGGACGGCAAAAAGCGATTGGGATCATGACAATATTTATAGATAGGGACAAAGGAATATTGACAGGCAGAAAGAAGGAAGTAAGTTGAATTTTTTAGTTGATGAACGAACCGCACGCCCTAGCCTGTTGTCTTGACACGGCTAGTAATGAATGCCATATAGGTGAGGTAATGAATGCCATATAGGTGAGGTAATGAATGCCATATAGGTGAGGAATGTAAAGGGTTCATTAACGAACAATTTTACTGCCTACTATACACTGTGTAAACATGGAAGTGACGACCATTATTTTAAACTATATTCGTTCCCATGCTTCTAAGCTCTAATCCGACACACACCGTCCCAGCTTTAACTGACGATTGCTTTCCTTCGACAACACCACTTTTGCTAAACGTAAGCAAATACTCGCATATTTTCGAGAACTGACAAAGGCCTAGCATCTGGGTGAGCGAGTGAGGAAGTGAAGAGATTTGGGCGGCTCTTAACAGCGAGGTCTTGAGAACCGATGAGGGTGATTGAGGTGAGTATGGAGCAGCGTTAGCATTACAGGGTTGAGGAAACGGGAGATCCCCGAGAATTCCCGCAGATTATCATCGCCCGGCAAGATTCCCACTAGCGAAAATCAGAGAGCGATCCGGCAGGCGATTGAACCCGGTTCGCTTCGGTGGGGGGCGAGTAGACTAACCGCTCAGCCACCCCAGCGACTCTGGTAGTTGGGCGACGTTAAACAAATATGACGGCGTTTGTCACAGAAATATATCCTAGCCTGCCAGAATAAATCTCGGCTTGAAATGTAATCAGGTCTATGCGAATATACTATCGTTCGCTTTCCTTAGCGATCAAGGCCACAGACAATTTGAGTAATAACCTTACAATGAAGAACAAACGTGGCGCAAGTTATCTTCAGTCATTCATGTTCGCCCTCTTTCCAGGGAAGCACGTCACAAACAAAACACTTGCAGAATATGATATGCGTTGTAGCTACTCTCATTTATTCCTCTTCAGATTATCGTTAACTTATACGCACTAGAAATGACAAAATTAAATGAACATTTTAAAGGCCTCCAATAAAGAATTACTGAGACATGAAACCATCCATTGCAAGGATGTTCAAGCATGAATACTCTTAAATCATTTAAACGGTTTTGACTGCCATACATTTATAAATAATGATTAAAATTATTTTCGACAATTAAATGTATATTACTTATGAGTACTACTTTACAGTTAGGATTAGATGGCAAAAGATTCAAAGACCTAAGTTTTACATCGTTTATCAAACATGGGTGAATATACCTCGAGGCTGTGCGTGAATCTGACGCCAACATAAGATTACAAATCTTCCATATTAATTGCTCTTGCATTTTCATTCAAATTTTTGATCCAGTAAGATGCCGGAAATTATATAATGCTGTATTTGCGTACGTTTTTATAGTTTAGTTTTATATTTTACCAAAAGCTCTTGAAAAAAGGGTAGACAGATTGGGCTTAACGTCTCGTCAACAGTGAGTTCATTAGAGACGAATAAAATTGAACAGAAAAGCCGAAGCGTGCTGCCCTGTAGTAAATAATCGTAGCAGAATTAGCTTGGAGTGATCTCAGAAAACAATGGAAGACCAAAGTCAGGATTGTTGGACCAGGGATCGAACCCAGATCCTCCTAAACATGAGTCCCGAGGTTTATTACTGCAGCATCTCGTTCGTTGCTTGGAAATATAATATAAATATTTACTACAGAATGACGATGGTGAAGGCTATAGGAAAAGATAACCTTTCAGTTTTCTGTTGAGCAAACAACCAACTAATTTCCTAATCCTTAGCTTCAAATAACAGTGCGAATAAAAATGTATACCTTCAAGATGGTGTCTTCTCAGCAGTCTTGACGCTTTATTTTACTTTTGCAATAATTTAGTTTTAAGCATTTCATATATTCTAAAGAGGTTGACGTATTTAATCGGACGTTGGCAGTATCGCCAGTCTATTTCGCGTACTAGACGGTGAGGTTCGACAAGAGTGTAGCTACGCGACTGTATATAGGTAAGCTCAGCAAGCAGAAGGTGACATAAAATGTTTCCACGACACCGTTTCTGGCTGGATACCTATTCCCAGTGGTTGAAGGATTATTGTCCCGAAGAGACAAGACAACAAGAGTGTAGAGGGAAAGGTTGGCGAACAAAGAGAGGGGGTTATTTAACAGGCCACATCCTGTGGGAACTGAAAAGCCAGGAAGTGCAGCGACAAAGAGACGGTGTTAGCTGGCCTTGCAGATGTGGCTGCTCGCGGGTCCTGTCTGCCGAGGGTGCGTGGCCTCTGAGCAGGTCTAGATAGAGGAGACCCCCAAACCCGGGGGCAGGCCAACACAAACCTCATCCACACTGTAGTTCTGCACTGGAGGCAGGGTCGGAGTGGATGAGCCGGCAGCAGACTGACGTTTGTCGAAGCTGGCTTTCCTGCCTGAGACACTGGCACATCTTGGCCTGGACATTGAGACGAGTCCAGTGTTTTACAATGTCACTACCTCGCTTGGTATACGAGTATAAGAGCAATGCCAATTTTGAGGTACTTAAAAATCGCAGATCTTTCAACTGCTGTGTTAACTAATGAATATTTAATTTAGCACAGGGACACCAGTTAATCACTCGATGAACTACACTGGCCATGATCTTTATTATCATAATAATTAGGCGATTACCATATTAGCGTTTATGTATATTCTACTAGGAAATTCAGAATTGATTAGTTAGCAGGAACAGTAAATAGTTAAATTCCCTACAGATAAGACTAACACAACTATAGTCCCAGGACTGGTTTGAAAATAATGAAGTGTGATGAAGGAGGGGATGGTTAAGTTACAGACTAAACTTGTAATGGAATTTGAGAATTTAGATAGAACCCATCAGCAACGTCCCCCACATTTCCACATATTAAATATTAGGATTAGAGTCCCCCAGAAATCGAACTAACAAAATGGAAATAGCAGATCTGACACAACGGGATGTGTGATAGGAGCTAGGAGCCGCCCGGCCGCCATAATGTAACATCTCCGTTCGCCATCTTGGAAGCCACTGACCTTTTACCCTGATCTTGACTTTGACCTAATGATGTTGAATGACCTTGAAACACAAACTCAAGAACAATGCATAAAAGTCAACAAGCATATAACATTACTGACTACTTCCGCCACATTGGATTCAGGTGACATTGACCCCATGACATTGATTGACCTTGATAACGAGAACTCGAGAAAAGAATGCAAAAAGTCAACAAGCATATCACGAAACTGACTACTACAGCCGTATTGGAAGCAGGTGACCTCGACCTCATGACCTTGAATTATAGTGAATACAAACAATTGACCAAAAATTCATTAAAAAATTTAAATATTCAAAATATTACGAAAGATTAAAAATAATATATTAAAAATATTATTAAAATTTATAATAAAAAGCTTATTTTAAAAACATACATTTCCGGAGGACTCCAGGCCCACGCCCAGAAGATAACTTACTCCTTCCGCCCCACTCCCCTCTACTGTACACATGATATCGTATGCTACGATCTTGGGTTGTTTCGTTTTTCATTTGTATATTCATCGCTTGAGGCTGTCTGTCATCTTCGTTTGACAACCGTATTGGAAATTAATATGTTACCATCACCTAGTTGGTGCTAGTGTATTAATTCACCCACCAGGAAGCAGTCATGTATGTTAATGTATTCTAGGTTGCGCTGATGGCACCCATAATATAGGAATCTATTTTAAACACAAGGGTGGTGTTAATTTCTCGATTACGCCACGTGTTATCTCCCTGTAGTGATAGTTAGCATTGACCATTCCTTCAAATTCTTAAAATTGTCTAATTTAATCTGTTTTTGTGTTATGCTTAAATGCGAACATTTTATTTAAAATAATTTTCGTGTGTAAAAAGCAAAGTTGTTTTAATAAAATGAATAATATGAGCATAGTAAAAATATTTTTATTCACCAAATTGCACATACAAATCAAAGAGTTCTTTGTGATGATTGTCGTACGAAAGACGAGAACGTCATTATTACTCTGAAAGTGGATTTTGCCCACTAGTTCTCAGTTCTAAATGATTTACCGAATCGAGAGTCCAGCCCGAACAGCAAAATAACCAGATATCTCTGCGAGTGGTGTCTCTGCTGCTGGAAGGCTTTCCATCAATTATTCAGTTAATTCACTGGCTTGCTGACATGCCGGGATAAGTCTCGAGACTCCACGACCTGATTTTTTACCATTTTCCACATTCTGCAACATATTTATGCGTTCTGCAGTGCTGAACTGCACATGGGGCAGCATCATTTTGATAGACCGTAGTTTCAGTTCCACTGTCTCAAGATCTTCTCCCGTACCCACGATGGTGTCCACATATATATTGGCTACCAGCATCACAAGTTCCATCGTTTCTTGGTGTGAGTCAACCTCATTCATCTTCTTTGTGAAGTCGCAGCTTTAGGTTACATTGCCAGAATTTAGATATGCTTTAACTCATTCTCCACAGGTAGCGATGAATTGATCGAACCCACTCCAGTAACTCCCATTATATAGGGGCCAGTCCTTAATAACCGGCAAAAATTCATATTTCTCTTCCCAACACAAGAAACACAAATCTCTGAACTCTGATATAGTTATGTCCGTATTCACATGATCGTCGTAAACATGAGGTAAATCCATATCGTCCATGCGAAAGAACCCCAACATATTTGTTTTATCGCGAAGCATCAGTTTGGGTATGCACGAATAAGTCTGGCCGAGGTTTCACGCAGTCCACATACACATGTCGTCCCTTGCTAAATTATTCTTGAGTACAAGTATGTTTTTCGCAGGCACTGTCATCGAAGATAAATATTTATTTTGAGAGTGCTTCGCTCGGAGGTCCGACGGCTTCAGTATCGCTGCATGGGATTTAGCCTAACTTTCCACGGCCTGCATTACTCGTGCCAATCACTGACATTTTGGTTTCTGGGGCGTTTTTAAACATAGGCACATATTCTCTAAACAAAGGCCTTTCAGTACTACCAGCATACTCAGTAGGACGCATGTTTTACCTCAATTCGATGGTCCTGGGATGATGCACCTCACTGCATTTGGCAATAGGCTTCCATGTCACCATTAGTGGAAAATATATACATCTTCAGCGTGAATGTATATGGGTAAATTAACATCTTGCTTGATAATTGGTATGATACCACTACTATCTTGGTGTGAGTGTGTTGCGTGCAGTGCATGCATTGCTAAATGTGGTGCATGCAGTACTGACTGAGGTGCATGAGTTGCTGATTGTGGTGTGCAGTGCTGATAGTGGTGTGTGCGATGCTTATTGCTATTGTTGGCGGTGATTATCGCTCTGCATGAGGTGCTGATTGTGGTGCGGGCAGTGCTGATTGCAGTGCAGGCAGTGCTGATTGTGGGGCATGTGCTGCTGATAGCAGTGCATGTGGTGCTGATTGTGGTGCATGCAGTGCTGATTGCAGTACACGCGGTGCTGATTGTAATTGCAGAGAACCAGTGCTACGAGTTTTAGAATGTTTCTTCAAAACACCACTCCTTGTAAACTGCCTCGGGCATAAATCATGCTGAAATTGAATTCTTGAAGTTTTCATCCTGCAGGTCGTTATTTTATGCCGACGCACACTGCTGTAATTGCACTGCCCCATAAGTGACAAAACATATGTATCATTGACATTTTATGTCCGTACTGTTCCAAGTCTAGAATGATATAGAAATATAATTGTATAAAAAGAACGTATTTATACTTTTGGTGAAAACTGGATCGCAGAATCAGCACTGGTGACAGCCACTCAGCGATTATGCAGGTCGAGGCTCCATGATCGTCGAGGTCAAAGGCAGCCATTCATATTCACAATTCATCTTCGCGGTATATCGGCAATCTGTGAAAACGCAAATACTTGTTTGCCCCAAAAGTAAATACACCGGTACTAAATTTATTCAATACATAATTATGTAAATTCCTATCTGAAATATATATTATTCCAAACATAATTATGAATATTCCTTTCTTATATATAATTATGTATAATCCTATCTTATATATAATTGTGTATATTCGTATATTATATATAATAGTGCCTGCTTGTTGTCTTCTGGGGCGAACGAGTTATTTGGGTTTTATCACAGTGCTCCTATACCACAAATATGAATTGTGAATACGAAGGGATTCCTTTGATCACGACAATCATAGAGCGACGATCTGAACCATCGCGAAGGGTTTGTTGCCAGTGCTGATTCTGCGATCTAGTTTTCACCAAAGAATATATGTACTCCTTTTATATAGTTTCGTTTCAGTATCATTCTATACTTGTAACAGTACGGATGTAAAATACAAATGATTCATCTGCTTTGTCGCGTTTGCGTTAAAGCATTTACATCTCTGCGCAGTGCGCATCGACATGAAATAACGACCTGCAGGATGAAAACTTCAAGAATGTAATTTCTATCTTTGGTTCGAGAGCGTGTACCTATATTGAAAATCATTCCATCAACTGAAATACCATGGTATGGCACGAATACTGCAGGTCATGGAAGGCTTGTTTTTTTTCCAATGCAGCGATATGGAAGCCATGGTACCTCTGAGTGAAGAACTGTCAAACTCAATATTTTCTTCGATGTCATTGCCTGTGAGAAAGAAACTTGCATTCAAGAATACTTTAGCATGAGGCGACACGCTTGTTTGGACTGCGTGTATCTCGGCCAGACTTATTCACGCATACCCAAACAGATGCTTAGCGACAACACAAACTTGTTGGTGCTCTTTCGCATGGACGATATGAATTTACGACATGTTTACGATGATCATGTCAATACTGACAAGATGTTATCAGATTTCAAAGATATGTGAGCTTTGTGCTGGAAAGATAAATATGGAATTTTGCCGATCATTAAGGACTGGTCCCAATGTAATTGGAGGTACGGGTGTTGGGTCGATCAGTTCATCGCTGCGTGTCGGGAATAAGTTACAGCATATCTAAATTCGGGCAAAGTAATAGCAATATACGTCTTCACAAAGAATGATGGAGGTTGTCTCGTACTAAGGAACGATTTAACTTGTGATGTTATTAGCCAATACATATGTGGACGCCATCGTGGGTACATGAGAAGACCTGGAGGCAGTGGAACTAAACTACAGTCTATCGAAATTATGCTGCCTCATGTGCAGTTGAGCACTGTAGAACACATCAAGTTGTTGCAGAATGTGGAAGATGGTAAAAACATCGATGTGGCTTTCAGGTCGTGGAGTCTCGAGACATACTCTCGATTGTCAGCAAGCCAGCTCATCAATTTAATACTCAATGGACAGCATTTCAGCAGGAGGCGCACCACTGGCAGAGCCATCTGTTTTTTTTTTTTTTTGCTGTTCGGGTTTGACACACGATTCGGTAAATCATCTAGAACTGGCAACTAGTGGGCTAAATCCACTTGCAAAACAATATGATGTTCTCATGTTGCCTTCGACAATAATTTCAAAGTATTGTTTGTATGTCTGTACAATTTTGTAAATAATAAAATTATTATTAAAATAAGGTGTTTTATTTATTTCATAAAAAACCCCCTGGTTTGTATATCATAATTATTTAAATAAAAATTATCGCATTTAAGAATAAAACCAAATAAAATTAAATATGAGAGCATAATTACTTTGCAGGAATTGCCAACGTTACGAATCAGTACAAAGCGATAGCAGATGACATAATCGAGAAATAAATGTAACCTATGAGTTGAAAATAGAATCTATAATTTAGGGTGCCATCATCACAGCCTATACATTAAAAATATACAAAAATATGGCAGCTGCCTGGTGAATTAATTAATACACTAGCGACACCTAGGTGATGACAAGATATTAAATGCCATAGTCGAAGAAAGGTGGGAGACATCCTCCTGCAAATGACAAACAAAAAAACCTTACATTTTGCCATACAATATAACGAGTATCGGTGAGTGGAGTGGGACTGAGAGAATCAGTTATCTGCTGGGTGTTGTACTGGGTGGACCTATAGAAAAGTAAGTTTTTATTTTTAATTTATAATAATTTTGATAAATAACTTTTATAATTTTTTTCCCATTCTTTATAGTAATTATAATTTTATAATTTTTTTTGTAAATTGTTTGTGGTCAGGAACATTTAAGGTAACATGGTTCAGATGACCTGCATCCAATATGGTGGTCGTAGTCAGTAGTGCGTTATGCTTGTTAACTTTTATGGATGTTATCTCAAGTATTTTTTCTCAAGGTCATTTAAGGTTACGAGATTCAGATCAGATGCATCCAATATGGGTGTTGTAGTCAGTAGTGTGATATGCTTGTTGACTTTTATGCATGTTTTCTCAGCTTTTTGTTCTCGAGGTCTTTCAATGTCATGGGGTCAAGGTCAATGTCACCTGCACCCAATATGGCAGTAGCAGTCATTATTGTGATATACTCGTTGACTTCTATGATCTTTCTTGAGTTTTTGTTTTCTAGGTCACTCATGGTCATGCAGTAATGTTCAATATCATTGTATCAGATATGCTAGTAGTAGTCAGTAATGTTATACGCTTGCTGAAATTCATTTTTCTCGAATTTTTGTTTACGCGGTTATTCAAGGTCATGGAAGTCAATGTTAAGGTCGCATGCATCCAGTAAGCTGATATTTGTCATTGTCAGGATGGGCTTGTTGACAAATTCCATTTTTCTCCAGTTTTGATTCTCAAGTAATTCAAGGTCATGGGGTCAAGGTCAAAGTAAGAATTCAATGGCCAATGGCTTCCAAGATGGAGATGTTACAACATGGTGGCCGGGCAGCTCCTAGCTCCTATCCCAGACCCCGTTTCACCAGATCCACCATTTATATTCTACTCTAACCCTATCACATTTGTTGGGAAACTGTAAGTGTAGTCACATGATCGAAAACACTCTACCCTGAAATATCAATCATTGCCATTTTACACTACAATTGAAAAACATGTAATTTTATTCAGATGCTCAAATATTCTTCGCACTAATCACACGAACATTTTAATGCCTTTAACATGGTAAATATGAACACGTTTGAAGTTTAAACGTTCGCCCATCGTGTAACCTTCATTATTAACTGGCTTTTCTGAAAAGGCTGAAATTATAGTTTTTAGATGTTTTACACAAATGTTTATAATTAAATGTGATTTATTTCCATTAATATTTAAGGATACCTCCGTATTCTGAACCACATTTAGACACTTTCCTGACGCAAACGGTTAATTTACTAGATTTTATCTTTCTCTATATCTCTTTATTTTGGACATCCCTCTTCCTTGGAAGTGGGAATGTTTGTGGACTTGCGTAACAAATGGTTCTTCATCTGGGCTATTGCTTACTTACGTTTAAACCTGAATGTATAGTGAAAAGTGGGGAGAGCGAAATTTTGATCTTCGTACACTGAGGCAAATGTTTGTTCCAACCAACAGAAAACTGGTTTGTATACGAGTAGCCAAAAGGATACGAGTATCCCCAACATTATTTTTCGTTAAGAAATAAAAACCTGAAAAGCAACAACATTTTTATTATTCATGTAACAAAATACACGTTTAAACAAACAAAACCTATGTTATAAGCCAAAAATAATTTAGACTGTTAATTACATATTTAGTTGAAACGATTGTATATATTTTCCGGCCACTCATTTGATTACCTTCGTTCGAAAATATAACTCAAGGATTTTTTTGTAATATTTGTGACATTTAGATGAGTAACAGTGTTTGCAAATGCATTTGTTTAATGCTAAATTTAAGGCAGTAAAACTTAAATACTGACGTACGTCGTCCAGTATTCGAAGTGTATATATTTTAGAATAGTCAGCTTGGATATGTAGTTACGGAAACTGTGGTAACCATTGAGTAGCGCTCGGCCGCGAACGACCTGAGTCGAAAGTTATTCGGACTACAGCTTTTTAGCCTACTTTCCGAAGGCAAGAAAGAATTGCTTATTTATAATGTTACTTTCCTGCCTGTGTGTATGTCGCGTGTGTCCCAACCCGCTTCAATTTTTGAACGAGTGAATAGAAGTTCACCAAACTTGGTAGGGCCCACACATAAAGTACTAGGTAAGGACACCTGACGTTTATAGTTTTCGACCACGCCGAGCACTTACTTTCAAAATACATAATATTTAACCGATTTTAACCAAATTCTGTATGCTGACAGCGCATGTTGTAAGCATTAAACTCAGAGGTGAATATTGTTGTTGGTTATCAAATTTTGGAAGATAGCGACACATGAAAAAATTAAGCATTTATGTTATATTTAAAAAACTACTCAATCTATTTTCGCCAAATTTGGTACGTATCTAATACTAGCATTCACCAGGTAAATGTTAGTTATTAAATCTAATTAGTTACATAATTTAAAAATGGCGGCGCCACAAATATTTTAGATTTATTTGATATAACTACCATACTGTTTCACCGATTTTAACCAAGTTTAGTAAGCTGCCAGTATCTACTAAAAGCATAATGTAAATGAAACAATAACCACTTTTGTCAGCCATTTTGGAAGATAGCACCACATTAATAAATAAAGCTTTTATTTTATATCTCGATAACTACTAAACCAATATTCTTCAAATTTGGCGAGTGAGTAATAATACGATAGGCTAAGTAAATATAGGTAAATAAACTTTATAAGGCAATTATTTAAAAAATGGTGGACATACCAATATTTTAGGTTTATTTAGTGTAATTACCGTACAATTTGGCCAATTTAAACCAAAGTTAGTATACTGGTGGTATGTACTACAAGCATAATAAAAGGTAAACAATAACCACTTTTGTAGGTTATTTTGAAAGATTTTGCTGCATTTAACAATAAATCATTTACTTTATATCACGAAATCTACATAACCTGGGAGATGTGTCGCTCCACCCATTATCGAACGTTGTACCACATCTATGTTAGTTTTTATGTTTTTTTAACTGTTTAAATTTTTAAATTTTTATTTATTTATTGACTTTTATACACGTTTGAAAAAAGTTATAGCACTTTTTTTCAGCAATTTTCGCGATCATTTCGGGTTTAAGGTCAACCATTGTCACGGTCATGGGGACAATGTCGTGGATGTATAGTCAAGGTCAAGTTTATTCAGAGCCAATAAGGCGGTCGGGTGATGCTACAACATGGCAGCCAGTCGGCTCTGGTTCCGGTCCTATGTCCCTATATGTCTGGACTTCCAACATTCTTAGGTTTTTAATCATTTATATATTGAAAACATGTTTCTAAGTATTTTAACTATTTTTCGGAGGACGGGGGGAATTTTTGATTTATTTTGCATGCAATGTCATTCAAGGCTATGGGTACGGAGTATGGGGCATGCATATGGATGGTGGTTGAGTGGGTGGGTCATGGTGTGTCATGTTCACTAATCCGCCCGATCCGCTGGACTTAGCTCATAGCCTAGAATCAGCTTGATCTGATCTGAAGATTAAGGGGCTCATTCTGCTAATAGCTTCTAATCTGCTTTATTGATTTGAAGATTGAATCGAAATTGTTTCCTTTTTAAAAGAATTATTTGTTATAACAGTGTTTATGGATAAAGTTATCAATTTACGAAGGGATTTTTTTTGGGTGAAACAAGTCATTTTTCCTATAACATGGCGGACGAGACGGCAGCTGGCCGATTAGAATGACAGAGTGAACAGCTCCATCTCTCCGACGCCTTGAGCCCTTGTGCCGAACTCGCGATAACCATTCTTTTTGTTGTGTCTCTTATTATCCATTAGTTGAATTGTAACACTATTTACGTTACAACTATTTCATATTTGTACTTCTTAAAACTTATAATAAACTTATTGAATACGAAGGATTAGCCAACATTTGTGAAATAATTATCATCATAACTGCGGAATTTTTGGCAAAATAGTTCTGCAGGACTGCTCTCCCTGATGTCTAAGATTTCAGTACACTGAATCACAGCCACTACTGTGTGGAGATCTTGATCAGTGATAAGTTGAGTGGCATGTCTTCTCTGGGGAACTTCGCCCCTTGCCCATACCAAGCAGGTTGCCTACCTACAGGTGAAAATAAAATTTCTTAGGCTGACATAATCTATGCCATCTCTCGAGGAAGAATCGCAATTTTTTTACTTGTCTTTTACCTTAAATTTTATAAGGTAATATCTTACTTTATCACCAAATATTGATGGATATATATCCATTAATCCAAGAGCTATTGTGTGAACAAACTGAATTGGCTATTGCTCGATCACTTAACTTTGAAGCATGTGTTGAAGATGTACACTTTCTCATTTCTTCTAGAGTTTCATAGAGTTACGTTTGCGGCATTTTAACAGACTACAAGGTACTCAAAAATCACTTTCAAACTGCTCTAGAAGTGCCAAGGAAGCAAACATTTTAACTCAGTTTGGCTTTCCAGAGAAAGGTGTTGTAGTATTATCTTGCAGTAGCTGGGACTACAGGAGCACACCCGTCATGTTTTCCCAGACAGAACCAACAACTTTATCAGTGTAGTTATAATGTTTATACCCAGAACATTACTATTCAGAACAAAAAAGAGAAACCTCTCTTCCGGGTTTCATCTCAACTATGTGTTGTACCGATAAAGCCAACACAAACTCGATAGAGTGTAAAACTGATAAAAATATCCAGATAGTCCAATCATTCTGAGGCTCCCGTATTCCCACAAAATTTTGCTTGCCCAGCATGCATGAACCAATTTTTTCTTGTAGTGTTTGCAATAGTGTATGTTGATATCTGTTCAAACAATCTCTTCTGTTCATCAGTCATGGTGACAAACTTCAATTCGTTAAATAGATATATATATATATATATATATGTCCCCCTCACCAAGTACACATACCTAATTTTAGTGACGGGTTTTTTGTGCCGAAAATGTCTTGTGATAGAAAAGGCATACAGTTTATACGGTAAACCTTTTTGCTCAAATAAGCCTATTTTTGAGCTTCTTCGCTGACAGAGTAGGTATCTTTGTTCCTTCACAGTTGATACTGATTTTTCGCTTGACACGCAAGAAACAATCATACACTGTTCACCAGTCAAAATTAACTTATTTCATTGACTTTAAAACAATATCTCAGCAACTACGAATCCTCACTGTGCGTACGGCCACTGCGGCCATTGCCACTGACGAGATCCCAACCAACTGGAAGGATATAATGGAGTAGACTAGTAAAGAAATTTCCCTACCAAGAAAGAAACAAAACCTGAAGAACGAGACTCTACAATCTCTGAACAAAACTCCAATGAAGATATTCAATGAGAAATAAAATGGCTGTTCACAGGTGACACACAGGTGATTAGACTGGAGGAACACAAATTATTCTACAGGTCTCGTCCACATTGATCTTCATTCAGTATATTAACACCTGTGTGTAATCATTAGAATGTATTCTGACTTTATTTTAATAATCATTGCCTTAATGTAGTATGATTTCTACGTTTCTATTTACGATTAGAATGTAATTTTAGTTGGCAAAATTTTTTATATTTTCTTTCATTTAAGCCACTCCTTGTTGCTGAAGAATGGAAACTCCAAAGAAAGAAAAGGCAGAGAAATATCCAGAAGGGGACTGACCAACTGAAGGTCTCCATATTAATTATCAAGGTGCTCCGGAAGAGAACTAGGGAAGCAAACGGCTACAAGTGTTATTCTTCAGGCCCAATCACAAGACATATTCTTCAGACCCAAACACAAGACATATTCTTAAACATAGAGACCGAGCCTGTTATCGTCTTACAGACAACTTTCAGACACCTTTACCTGCATTGGACACATGGAGAGCCATAATATTATTTTAAACCAGAGGCTACTATTTTATAGTAATGGTCTCAACAACACATCTAATGTATAGTACATTATTTCAATATGAGAATGACCATTTTATAAATTATGCTGCATTTTTATGTGTTGCACATAAGCATTAAGGCCAGAAAAAGATATTTCTGCAACAATCACAGTTTTAGTGGATAGTGAAGAATAATATATAAAGGTAAATATAAAGGTGACACCAATAATATACTTTTTGTTTTATTTATCTTAAAATATGGTTGCGATACCACAAAGCCTCAAAAGGATAGCACAAAATAACCAATAACTAAAAGGCTCTTTACCTCCACATATTTTAAAAAACAATAACTTGAGTATGTTAGCATATACTGAACAGTTAGTAAAAATGCTGGGTGCACCTGCAACATCTTAGACACATATATCTCTTTCAAATTTAATTTTTATATTATTCAAAAAGAACTTTCATTAGTCTTAAATATAAAAATTAATTCATGGTACAAAGTTTTACATACTGCATTTCAATTTTCCTTATAGATGAAAAGAATATTAAAGATTGACCGGTCTTTAACACAATTTGAACCGACCTCCCATGGCACAGTTGGTTGGTGCGTCACCGATCTGTGGTGCGGGTGGCTCTGAGTTCGAATCCCGGGTAAGGCATAAATGTTCATTTAAGTCAGCTTATAAGTTAGTTTGTAAGTTGTCCCCTACCATAAAACAGGGCTACATTAAAAGCCCTTTCCAATACAATTTAACACAATTTGTAAATACCCAAGTTTGGTTGTAAAACAGCAGGGCACCATGCTGCGGCGACTCAAATCCAACGACAGTTAAGAGTTAATGGCAATTAAATAAAAATGGGCTGACCAGAAATTAAATGTATATTTCGGACTCCGACACAGCGGAATCCGTAATTCAGCTAGGCCCAGGTGAAGAGCAGCCACACAGCTATACAGATGGGCTTACATAGTCAGCATGGCAGTCCTTCGGCAAAACTAGGACCTCACTATACACACATATCAGAAATATGCAGCAAGCGGTGATTAATATTCAAACACGCATTAGTTGAAAGACATTTGTTAAATTTATTCACAGACGGCTGTTAAACAAAAACTATAACATTAAGAAGTAGGAAAACTCAGCAGCGAGAAAATAATAGAACTTAATATCATGGCACATTTGAAGTAAAAGGACGGAGTAGGCATTTTTTTTCTGCCACAATGACAGGGCTTGGAAACTTCCCACACACACACACACACACACAAACACACTCAACATGACCAATCGATCTATATCGAAATACCCTCTCGCAGTGACCGAAACATTATGATGAAATAAAAAAATTCACACGTCTGTTTCTTTGAAATCTTAAATATAGTTTCAAAAAATACAGTATTAATTTGGTAAACATACAAATGAAAATAAAGGTAAATTATTACACTAGAATAAAACAGTAATTACATCATAACGAAGCCTTGTGTGATATATATTGGGGTAAACATGAACTACGAACAGAAATACAGTATAGACATTATCAAGAGAGACTGCGTAACGAACCGAGAAAAAAATTAATAAAATATTATAATAATGCATTACAGCGTTAAAAATCGCAATATTAAATAAACACACTTTTAACTCAATAATATTAAGTTAATAGTGTGTTTCGTGTAATTGCGCAACCAAGAAGTTACGTAATTCAGTACGTCAGTTGATTAGTGTTTCACTGCCTTTAGCATAGGCCCAGGATGACAATGCCAGGTGCTCTATTCCAAAGGCTACTAGGCACTGGTAAGCCGATAAAAATGTTCGCCGATTGGACTGGCCCGCCCAGAGCCCCGACCTCAACCCGATAGAACATCTTTGGGACGAATTAGATAGCCGGGTGAGGGCTCGTCAGACATGGCCAAATTCCATTGCTGAAGCCATAGAATGGTTGCTAGAGGAATGGACGTGAATACCCATGGATGTCCTGCAAACACTCATAGAGAGCATACCAGATAGGGTAGATGCTTTTATAGCCGCAACAGGTGGTCCTACGAAATTATAACAGTAGTTTTATGTGAATTTAATTTATTTAGCGTTTCCTTAAGGGTTTCGTACCATTATTAAAATAATTATTAAACTATGTACTATAATTTTGATTTGAAGGATGTTGCAATGTCATTGTAGTTTTAATGTAGTTTAGCTCGGTGATGCATGCTTATGAATTACCCCCGAGGAACTATTTATTACTTCAAATAGTATGCATTTTCGTAGCACAGTAAATATTTTTTAAAGAGAAAACCGTTCATATGAACATTTTCATCATTATGTTCAGGTAACAAAATTCTGATAGATGATAAGAAACAAATTGTAGGACATGTAGATAGAATTAGAAGGGTTATCAGTGGGGCCCGAGCACATAATTTATTTAAATTATGACCATATACTCACCCCTTCACCCTCCCCTCATTGCAATTCCAGTGTAGTTGCACTTCTGGTGAAGTTACACTTCTAGTGCATGTGCAATTGTAATTGCACACATACTTCCCCTGCCCTGTTGTGAGTGCACCAGATAATGGAGGGGTTACTCTGGCGGAAGTTACACTTCTAGTGCATGTGCAATTGTAATTGCACACATACTTCCCCTGCCCTGTTGTGAGTGCACCAGATAATGGAGGGGTTACTCTGGCGGGCATTATGGAGTCATTGGCTGTTAGCCTGGGGCTATCAATGTCAAGTACACGTCTTGTCATGTCAGTGGTCGGCAGACGACTGAATTCTGATGCCAAGTTAAGGGGGTTTGCAGATGCCAAGGAGGTGAAGGGGTGATGCATTTGCACAGGAGGGAATGGGGTGATGTAATTGCATAGGATTTGAATCGCACATGTAAGAAATTATAAATAGATCAATTAAAAAATGCAAATGTAATAACTAATTATGTGCACTTATATCTATGGAGAGAGATTAAGTTTCAATTAACTACTCATTATATGTGCAGAGAAAGAGAGAGAGAGAGAGAGAGCAAGTACACATCTTGTCAGGTCAGGAGCTGGAAGGGGAATACGGAATTGGGCAATGCTTCATTCGGAGACATATCTTCTTTACTAGCAAAAGGGAAATATCGCATTCCTTCAATTAATGACAAAATGGTCACTAGTCATTGATATTTCTCTTGTATTGTTTTTTAAATTGCATATACATTTTAAAACTAAAGATCATTTGTATGTTCCACCAGCGACATGATAACACAAATTTTTCCACATGAGGACCGCGTACTATTCAACGAATATTTGGTGGTAAAAGTATTCCATGTTTCTGTTCGATTAGGTTTACCAGAATATGGACATTTTGTTTTATAATCTTCATTTATACACAGTATTGCGTAATGTAACATACTAACATAAAATGTATATATGCGGGTCAATATATATGTTCACATTCAGTTGAAAATAATATCTGATACCAAATGTATGAAAAAAGGATGTGGTGGATTAAATACATTGATTAATAAATTACCATTTGAATTGCATTTACTGAAATACAATTATTGCAGGCCCAGAACTAAGCTTGCAAAATTTCTGGCATGGAACAACCAAGGAGTAAACTCATCGTATAATGCTTGTAAGAATATGACAAAGTTTACAATCGAACAAACAATTTGAAACAAGGACATAGAACAGATACAATTCTAGCCATTAAAGCAGCTAATATATGGAAGACTTCATCCACATCAACAGGTGAAAAGCTCAGTGCTTTTATTGTGGACAAAGTGATGTGAGCAAAATTGAAATGAGGTAAGGGCATCAAAGACAAGAAAAAACTAAAAACCAAGAAAGGAGGGATAATGTCTTTCCTTTCCAGCATTAACCTCTCTTGGATTGCGCCTCGGAGGAGTTTCAGCAATAAGTAGACCACTTAAATCAAATGAAAAAGGAATGTATTTTAAACCATATAAAGTTGGAAAAGGACGAATAAACTCCAAACATAAACAAAAATACAGTAAGTCCTAAATAGTCTTCCATAACTTGCGCTTACAAACAAAGAAATTCTCATATTTGTAAAGAAATAGTATATTCCCTATTTCTGCTGTGTGTATGGACAGAGTATTTACCAAAGAAACCAAACCTTTATGAATGAATGAGAGTTACTTTAGATTTGAAATAAAACTGATGAACGCATTGGGTTGCATTAATTAAAAACATGAATCAATAATTTTATTATGACAAATTCGGTGATTTATGTGCTCCAGTTGAAATATGTAAGTATTTTAAAAAACACAAAATTAAGATACAATTACAAAATGGAACAATTACCAAATACAAACAAATGTAGTCATTTATGTCAATGTTTTTTTACTATAAATGGGATATAGAAATAAGTGCAATAGTGAAACATATAAGTAATATGTTAATTATGTTGATATTATGTGGAAATTTGCCACAATTGAGTGCTGTAAATATCCCAGCATTTAAGTTAGATAGAGAATGGCAAATAAGTCTAATCGAATTTGTTATTAACAACCACATACCAAACATTGACATGCACAACCAATCATTTATGGTTAACATTGGTGAAAAAAACAAGATTGTGAAACTGGTAGGATCTAATGATTTGGATGATTTAGAAATGTTCACTAAAGCAGCATTACCTAAAGATGTACGTTTCCAATTATGTGGAAATCCAAACTCATTAACTAGTGCAATGTACAGAAACGCTGATATCGATTTCGCAGAAGACAATTAAATTGAAAATATTTTAGGTTACAGACAGAGAGTATATCCCGCTTATGAATTGCATTAATAATCAAAACAGGTTAATATATTGTTGGTAAATGTATCTCATATAAATGTTAATAATTTAGGTGGTTCTTATTTGAATGGAAAACTGACAAATACACTACATGAATTCACGTGTGAGGTGGCTCCATGATATAAAATAATTGAAAAACTGAATACACTGATATACAGCAATAGTGAATCGGGCTGATGAAAATGTTACAATTGTCGATCAAGACAGTAAACTTATTATTTTTATAAACAAATAAATCACCATTAGTTTACATTTAAAGAAACTATATAAACAGTTGCATTCTGTGCACATTGCAATAATAATGGGTATTGTATATAATAGTCAATATGGACATAAATTAGGCAGTTCTTTCAAGAATTATGCCACTGAGGAATGTATTTCGAAGAAAGTAAGTATAAAAAGAAGTAAATGCAAGCCTAAATTGCTCACTTCAAACAAGTTATCCATGAAGTTAAAACAAGGCAACTAATTGTTTTTAAAGGAATTAGGATATATGGTTATTATAAATGGAAAACATACTTAATACTAAAGAACCAATAAACTTTGAAGATGCAATCACCAATATGAAAATACATATATATGAACCATTCCACGCAGGTTCATATATGTTTCTATCGGAAATAAGGATTCCTATACAAATTCACGATATTTTCATGTTACTGTCGAAATGAAATTTAAGGTTTAGAGGAACAATTAAAGAGACAGCCGATGCCAGTAAGCCAGTAACTATATAAATAGTAAGAAACAGAAAACTTCATTTAATTAATGGAATTGCATATTTTCTCAATGGTGTTCAAATAGATCAAACAATAGATGTTGGAATTACTTCCACAATAAATAACTATCTATCACAAACTGTAAGCGACTTTTATACAGGGCTTATGGCTGTGTGGATCAATGCTAGTGATTATTCACTACAAATAAACCTCGATGGAAAAAACTAAGTCTTTATACAGTTAGATATGGTACTTGGCTTCGCTGAAGACTATAAACACGTCATATTAACTGCTAAACAAGAATTAGTTATTCTATTTGGTGATATGAATTTGAAAACTATGTATGACACAGCTAATAACAAAGAAGGTGTAACATTTGAAACAAACAGTGTCGAATGGCTAATGACACATATTGAATTTAACACTTGTGAACATGTAAAGTTTTTAAAATATTTCGAAAAAGAGAAGACTTCAGATCATGGGGTTTGGAGTCTTTTTCATCACTACCAACTTCACAAAAATGGTGTGGAGTGTGGAATCAAGTTTTTCATCCAAAAAATTACATTTTATTGTCATTTGTTTACAAAAAAGCTGACAAAACTCTTTAAAAGCAGTTTGACCATTATTCGATATTTGTGAGATGAAAAATATTAAACTATATCTAAACAGTCAAGCTTATCCCTATCTTTACTTTAATACAAAGTTTGGTAATGGGGAATTCCTTATTTGCTATGATATGTACTTAAAGTTTCAGGAAACATATAACAAGTAAATCAGTTCAATGATACTAGAACCCAAAGCATTTTAAACTAGACGAGTATTGCTTGTATTTAATGTAAGCAAACAAAATGGTATGATTACCAATAATGTAATTGTTTCATGGACAAAATTAATTGCAAATACACCCATTCCTGAAAATATGCAAGCTATTACTTTAAAAATTCACAATAAATTGGCTAGCTATAATGTGAGAGATAAGCTGGTGAAGATAATAACTTGAGTAAGTAGACAATGAACCACGATCGTGACAAGATGTTTTGCAATGTGCAGAGATTTCAATTTCCAGATAAATTTGTCAGAAAGACGGAGCTATTACTGATATTGAATAACACACAATGGTATTCAGCTTCAAAGCACCACTTGGCTGGAAATATTTAAGTCCTAAATACATGAGAACACATAGATGTGTTACCAAACACTGCCATGGTTTAAAATGGGGGAGTGGATTTATGGAGTATGAGAATATGGAAGATGTTTGCAGGAAATACTTAAATAATCGTGAAATGTACATATATGTAGTCGAGCAAAAATGTATTTTAGATAGTGTGTGGAATGGGAAAGTAACACATATTCAAAAAGAATACAATTGTGAATCGTTCAAACAACTATGTAAAACATCTGGATAAAAATTCTAATTCTTCTCTGCAAAGGAAAACTCTAAATTAATGTTAACTTGGTCATTGATGACTGACTGGGGTGAAGTAGATAATGATGATTCTCCTTCTGAGTCCCCAGTAGATATTATACAAGTATTATGGCACTATTTGGGTTGAGAGAACATTGTAGTCTAACAAGTGAAATTTAATACAAAAAGTATTTAGTTACATGTAAATCAATATTTTGTAAATATGAATCAAGAAGACAATGAAATTACCTGCTCATGCATACAGAAATCAAAATGTAAATTCCACGTTATTAACACATTGGAGTAAACCATTGAGCGCTTGTTTTGGAAATAAACAATGTTAATATTTTGGGATCGACTTGTACATGAGTGCATTGTGGAACAACTTGTACTTGTATATATTTTTGGAAAAGCTTGTGTAACATTTGTTTGTTTCTTAAATTGTGTATAAATTTTTTTACATCATGCACTTACTTGTGTGCATTTTGAAACATCCTGCAGTTTCCTAATTTTGTCAATAAATTTAAGTTTTAAAATGAATTACTTTTGTATGTTTATTTAACCACTCCCCTATAAAATTGTGAAATGAAAATTTGTTTTTGTAAGAAAGGAATAATATTATCCCCGGTTAAGAAAATGTCTCAACAGAGAGAGATTCTTACATTCCCTAACAGAGATGTTTTGTTTCAATAAAAAAATATATGAAGGTGTGTTGGAATGAAAAAACCAGAGATGCTAAATTTTGTAGATTCTTTAACCTAAATTAATCGCGATGAATATATACCATGAAACATTGTTAGCTGAATAATTAGTACTCACTTCATAATGATAAACTTATAGTGTTTGCAAAAGTCTCAAGATATGTAAAAACTGTTACATTTAGAGGTCTCTAACCTTAGCAGTATTACCAATCCTTGGCCAGAATCACAAGATGTATAGGTTTAATGATTTTTTCCAGTATTACCAACCACAAAACCAAGATCTCAGAGTGTGTAAGCATGAGAACAACGACCCTCTGTGGAAACACTTTAGCTTCACAATACCCTAGAGATGTCTCTTGCATAGCTTTTCATGAATCAAGCAGCCAGGAGACCCGGACCACCCTGCTAGTGGCCAGGTCATCGACTGAAACAATGATCATAGTAAGGCGAAAACATCTTCATACCTACTTGCAACTCTCTCTAGTCATGTAGTTTTTTTCTAATTAATGAAATATAAAAACAATTTCCAACCTCCATTATGCAAAAAAAATTAAATCAACAAAGTTTTACACTCACATTATGCCAAAACATACATAGAGTAATTTTAAAATATAGTATTGTTTATTAAAGGTGGTTTTTAAAGGGGGTTTATTCCACACAACAAACTTTAAAATAAATGTAAACATATCCTATCATTTTATAATTAACAAACTAATATTCGTAACCATAATAGCTAGACAAATTGGTTTTGTTAATTTAAAGACTGTTACTATTTTAACCACAGGGAAAACATGATTGTATATATTAACGAAAGCTATCTGTAGATGCTTAGTGCAAAATATGATTAACAAAAAACATACTATGATAATAGGAATATATTTACTTAAATTACATCATAGTGCTTTTCTTAAGTCGATAAGGAATGTAAAGATATTTTATGTTAATTGTAAGGTTTACCAATATATTGGGCGATGACTTAATACTACGAAATGTAATAGTTAATTTCATTAAAGAGTAATTAAGTAATTTTAACCTTTAAGAAAATGTTCCTTTAAAAAATGAATAACTATTCTTAGACATCCATTGAGTTGGAATATTGCTAACCATGAAAGATATTTTATACGGATTATACTTATTTTGTTTTCTGTAAATCCACACGATATAAATTATATGTCACTTGAAAAAAATTGTTGATCTCTAATACACTTATAAGAATTAAATAGCTTTATTTATTATTAAAATCAATTGCTTTCATTTCTTCAAGGAGAAAACTAATTAGAGAGCTTTGTCTCAGATGTTGGGGTGAGGGGTTGAAGTTGTTTGAAAGTCGTGGATGCAGTGAGGTATTTGACTTTCTGGCTTTCTGACTTGTGGGAGGGGACAAGTGCCACTTCTTGCCAATTTACCTGGGAATTTGACATTTTTATAAGTAGAGGTTTAGCCTCTATGACCCTACCATTGTATCCACTAGTTCGACTGTGTGTTATGCATTGCATGTCGCATTTCTAAGAAGATTAGTTTCTTGGATTGACTAGTCAAGCCTTTGAACAGGGGATTCCAAATTTCGGTTTGGATAATTTTAATTACAACATGGAATCTCGAGATTCAATAATAGCAAATTTGTTGGGTTTTTTGAATGAGGAGCAGGAGAGGATTCACACATTAGAAACAAAGTCATTGGTATTGCCTATGCTCTCCTTAGGGACAACACCACCTCCAATGACATACCTTTGCCACCTCCAACAAGATCAGGTTCGCCACCTCTAACGACATCAGGCTTGTCCCCTCCAACATCAGATTTACTGCCTCCAATGACATCAGGCTTGCCGCCTCAAACATCATCAGGCTTGCTGCCTCCAACATCATCAGGCTTGCCACAACCAATGAAATCAGGCTTGCCACCTCCAAAGATATCAGCATCTCCACCTCCAGTGACATCAGCTTTGCTGCCTCCAACCTCGATGCTGTCTCCCAGCTCGATGCTGTCTCCAAGCTCGATGCTGTCTCCAAGCTCAATGATGTTTCCAGTCTCGACACCACCTCCAACCTCGATTCTGCCTCCAAGCTCGATGCCGCCTCCAGCCTCAATGCCATCCCCAGCTTAGATGCTGCCTCCAGTCTCGAAGCCATCAACACTTGTATTCAACTCTGTCTTCAACATCATCTTCTAAAAGTTCGGTGTCATCCTTATCACAACAAGCTATGCATCTATCACTACCAAAAGCAGGTGAGCATTTTCTAGAGAAGCGGGAAAGGTGTTGTTGCAAACCCTTAGACATAACTGTTGCCAACTTAGATGATGCCAGGTTAGATGTTTATGGCAATGTTTTAATTAATAAGTTAGAAGCAATTTTAAATTTCAATTTTTGTCCCCCGCCTTCTCCAAACCTACCTGTCCCCGATCAGATATCACTGGAATCACCACAACCATATTGAGTGTCCCCACCTCCTTCTTTTATAGCATCACATCAACGAATAATATACAGCCCTTTTTTGCACCAATATCACCTGCATCACCACCGCCTGTTGCTCCTCTTAAGAGATGTAAATTAATTTTAAGTCTTATCTACAGGCGGATATTGTAACAAAATTGTTTTCCATTAAAAATTTTGAAATGTTATTTTTTTTTTTTCAGGATAAATTATTTTCAGAAGTAACATGTTTTAGAGTTTTTTTTAGTGATTTGCTGACTTAAATATTGTGATGTTTTTAACATGTTCGGTTGCAAAGCGATTTGATGTTTTCAGGATAAATAATTTAAGATGGTAACATGTTTTAAGGTTTTTTAATGTATTTCTGGCATTAAGTTTTTTAACAAATTTCAGGCGTAAAATTTTTTTAATGAATTCGGGCATAAATGTTATGAGGTTTTTAATTAATTTCAAATGTAAAATGGTGAAAATTTTGTAAACTTTGTAATGATTTTTCAGACTTAACATGTTGTGATGTTTTTAACGAATTTCATACATCAAATGGTGAAAGTATATAAGTGATTTTATTAATATTTGGTTAAGATAGTAAAGTTTTAATTAAATGTTTTTAAAACGAGTGGTTAATAAGAAATGTCTTGAAAAACAAGTGGTTATCAGCAATTATCTTTAAAGGCATGTGGTTAAAAAAAAATATCTTTAAAACAAGTGGTTATTACAAAATGTCTTTAAAAAAAGTAGTTATTTACAATTATCTTGAAAACAAGTAGTTATATCAATTATCTTGAAGAACATGTGGTTACTGTGTAATGTCTTTAAGAAAACATGTGGTTATAAAAAATTGTAAAAGATTGTTTTAAGAAGGATTTTATGTGTCATTTTAAAAACAAATTGCTAACAATCTGTTTTTAATAGTTTTATGTTTGTGTATGCTTAAATAATTACCTTTATTTTTGGAAATAAAAACTCATTAAATGTTAAAATAAATTATACATATTTTTACTTGTTTAAACTTTTTAACTTTATATCTATCTGAATGACGAAGTAGTAGGAGTGATACAGTACTTGTGAATGACGAAGTGATGGTTTCTTTACTACAATAAAATTATTTTATATTATGTTAAAAAACTTGGCTGTATATGAAGTTCTTCTGCTTTTAAAAACAACATTTAATATTCCTAGAGAGAGAACTTCGAAACAATTTTGGTAATTGTGAAAGTTTTCTTAATGGCAGTGATGGCAAACAACTCAAGCTTTTCCAAAGGCATTCCTCAGGTAGCAGTTAGCAGGGTATCGGCTGCCTTGCGCGACAAATACATGCTTCTTGCTTAGAGGCAGCATTAAGCCTGCTTCCTTGTTCGTGAGAGATAAACATGTTTATACATGCAACTCTGACACTATTCACTTATGATTTAATTTATTCCATAACAGGAAAGAAAGATTTCAATATGAGATACTATTTGTTTACAGTAAATTGGAAGATATTATTACTTAACATAAAAGGATAACCTTCAACGAGATTTTATTATGTTTCCCTATATGATGGTGTAACAAAAAAAAACTTGAATGGGAGATCTGTTTATAACATAAATTCGAGAGAAATCTACACACAGAATACCCATTTTCTCTGCTATAAACAAATATTTGAATATATATATTTTTCATACTTAAACCATATTAATTATGTATCACCTAAATAAAATCATACGTGTTTAAAAATGGTGTTCTTTTAAAACATATACTATATATAAAAGGTATTTTGACTCGTGTAAGATTTATTTCGTGAAAACATCTCTTGTATTCGTTTTGTACCAAATTATTCTTTATTGCAGGTCCTTGATTTCTTGGGAATTTTAAAATTAATAAGTTTACTGGAAAAATGGGTATTTCTGATAATTCATTGTAAGTTTCTAGATTAAAATTAACTTTTTGCAAGTTTGAAGATTAACAAAAATTCAGACTTAAATATTAGTGTTGAGGAAAGAACACAGGCAAACAAAAAAAAAAACAACTTTTTTAACATTATTAATAGATTTTTTTTTTAAATTTGGGGTACTGAATCCATATCTGACCAAGTTTATTTTTATCTCTCACAGTTTTGTCACAATGTGGCTTCGTTATAAACTAGAAATTTAGCAGAACATACAATAGGCCTGAAAAAAAAATTAATGTTGCAACATGTTCGAAACGTTTATTTAAGTAAAACATGAAAATACCTCTGTATTACATAGGTTTTATGTGTTCACTGGCTTATATCTCCTTTACCTCTTCTCCTTGAAGCTCCTGATTTAGATTTTTCCCCAGCGAATTGCTTTCTGGATGTCTCGGTGAAGTGACCAACAATAGTCTTCCATTTTATTGGTTTTCCAACGGCCCTGATATCGTCTTTCCATCACTTTAATGTCTTGATGAAATCGCTCACCTTGCTCCTCACTGACATCACCCAAATTGGCTGAGAAAAAATCAAGATAACTGTTCAAGAAGTGAATCTTCAGGCTCATCAAACATCCTAACTTGTTGAACTTTTCTAGCATGTTTCCTACAGTAGAAATATAATGTGGTTCCTTTGTGTTTCCCAAGAACTTGGTAACAACCTCCTTGAATGATACCCAAGCCTCCCGCTAATTTGAAGTCATTGTTAAGTCAAAATTGGAATCGAACATTATTTTTCGGATGTCTGGCCCAACATACTTCACTTTTGCTTCTGGCTGATGAGGAAATTTTTCGCAGAGGTGCTTGAGACATTGTCCATCTTTTGGTAAGGCTTTCACAAAGTGTCTCATAAGGCTTAATTTTATGTGTAGTGGTTGCAGCGGAAAGTTTTCCGAGTCAAGGATATTTTTGCACAGAATGTTCTTCTCTCCAGGCTTTAGAGATTTTCTTGCAGGCCAGTTTTTCTGGACCAATATTGAGACCTTGCCCTACTGTCCCACTCGTATAGGAAACATGGGAATTTGGTAAAGGAGCATGCATAACACTTTTAAGTGGCCACATATCATCCAACCATGAGCGGAAAAGTTTATTTTATTTTAAACTATATCTAGGTTTTCATAGCTTTCCTTCATATGCACTGAATGCGCAACAGGTAATGATGCATAAGTGTTTCCATTGTGTAATACAACAGCCTATAAACTAGTTTTAGAAGAATCTATAAACAGCCTCCATTCTTCCTTTTAATATTCAATTCCGAATGCATTCATCAAACAGTCAATATTTGAGCAGTAGAGAAAATCACCTTCTTGTTTGAAAAATTGAGAAAATGTCTGCTCTCTTCTTCTATACACGGAAATGTTGGTTCCTAATGCTAACAAGTTCTTTTCTTTGAGTCTGGAGCCAAGCAGTTCAACTTTCTTCTTCGTTAAGCGCGAATTCCTAAACAAATAATTTAGCTCGGTTTGAGTAAACAACTAAGGTTCTAAATTGTCTGTACATTCAAACTCATCGTCAGCTTGTTCATCTGCATCAGACTAGGCATCACTATACATTTTCACAATATCATCATCAAAAACCTCTGGTGGTTTAGGAACAGGAAGCTCTGTTCCAGCGCTACAACTGCCAAATGTATTTAAACCCATTTTTACCTCTCTAAACTATATAAAAATACCATTTAATGAACTAAAAATGTTTTCGCTTTAAATCTTGAGTGTTGAAAAGTGAGAAAATGGTGTGTGATATGGCTTTTATATTGCCATATTCGGACTCAGTATAATAATGACAATAAAAATAAAGCATATAGATTCAAAAAGATTACCCATTTTCACCATTCTAAATAGTATATCAAATACTGTAGAATTCGTTAAAAATGTTATTTATTTCAATATTAAGTGTTGATGTGTGAAATAAGGGTGGGTGATACAGAGTTTATCTAAAATCCACAAGAATAAGGGAAATTCATTTAATGAGTTTACCTATTTTTACCATTTCAATATAATTACAATACAATTGAATTCTTCAAAAAATGATGTTATTTAAAAACTGAGTGTTTAAATGTGAAAAAATTGTAGGTGATACAGCTTTTTGATTGTCACTTTCGGGTTCAGCACGATAAAAACAATTTTAAACCAGACACCGTGAGAAATTTCATTTCACAGTTGCGTTAATTTAGCTTTGCTACAAGGTACAATTTATATTTTTTTTTTTTGTGATTAATGTGTACATTGGAGACATGTGACTACACATCGCCATAATTTTCGTTATTCCGATAATACCTATGTTTATTTGTTATATGTGCAGTACTTCAATGTAATTTACACAACATGCGCAACATTTTCACGTACAAAATATTATTGTATGATCATGTGTACAAAGGATGTCGACATGAATATCTTGCAGGTTAGGTTTACTTATGCAAGTACACAAAAACATTTACATCATACGACGGACCATTCGATGTAATGTATCACGTAGGTGTCATATTTTGTTTTGTAATACGACGTCATCGGAGGGTAAAATGTTGACCTTCCTGTAGAGAGAGAGAGAGAGAGAGAGAGAGAGAGAGAGAGAGAGAGAGAGAGAGAGAGAGAGAGAGAGGGAGAGTTAATATGAACTTCAGGTACATACTTTGTAAGATGAATCGTAATGGAAGTTGAGGTAGACAGTATGACCTATGACCAAACATGATTAGCAAGTGATAAACGTGCCCTGGAATACTGGGTATTAACTGTGACAGAATCACTGTCTGGCACGTAGGGCCGCTGGAGGAAATAAGGTTAGAGCGACACCTAAACAGCTGCTATCTCCAGCATCTATGTGCGAGACGAGGATGCAGAAGCGGCGGAGACATGGAAGTCTGACCACATCACCGAAAAAATTATTTTGTGGCAGCTACAAAATTATTTTGTTGGTATTCACCCTGCCAAAATTTTTGTGGTGTGCACAAACATTTTGTATCTGCCACAAAATATGTTGTTAGTGGTCACTTAACTTTTGTAGCCACAAAAAACTTGTTTGGTGGCAGCTACAAAATTTTTTGTGTACACCACAAAAAATTTGGCAAGGTGAATACCAACAAAATATTTTTGTGGCCACCACAAAATATTTTTTTCAGTGCACAGCATGGCGCGGCGTGGCGGGGCTGGAGAGAGTAGCTGGAGCTGGAGCTGGAATGCGGGCGAGGTATATGTGGACCGCTTTCCCCGCGACCAGCTGAGCGTGATAACAGCACACAGAAGTAATATGCCTGTAGATCGTGACCGCCGCCGGCGCTGTCTTACATTACACACGCGCTGTCGAGGGCGGCGAACGGAGAAACCACACACACACCTCTCCTCCGCCTCCGCAGGCGCCCAGCGCGTGAGCTGTCGCCGCCTCCATTGCATTCTCCACCGAGTTTCTCCACACGAGCATACTAACAATTCATATAATTAATACAGGAAAACGATTCACCGTCGGGTGATTTTTTTCAATGTTGATTTTTGGGGCCACGATGGTATAGTGGTTACACTACTTGCCTCCCATCTAGGCAAACTGGGTTCTATTTACGGCGAAGTCGCTCCCTGATTTTTGCATGTGGGAAACGTGCCGGACGATGTCTCTGATCGGCGAGTTTACTCGGGGATCTTCCGTTTCCCCCGCCCTTTCATTCCGGCGCTGCTCCATACTCACCTCACTTCACCCTCAACGGCTCTCAAGACCTTGATGTTCAGAGCTGCCCAAATCTCTTTACTCAATCAATGTCGATTGTTGATAGAAAAATATTATCAATCTAAAAATTCGTTAGGTTTTAACAGTAAATCCAGTTTATAGGCTGTTCCATATAAACTGAGCACATTCCAAGGCCCTGCTTATGATCTATTGTATGCTAATTATGTTATAATTGTACCAAGCATTGTTCAACTCGTACACGTTTTTGCGATGATATTTTACTTGAAAAAAAATTTACATTTTGTATTAATGAGTAGTTTGATGTCAAATACACAATTCTTCTGTTTAGTTGCAACCATCATAGCAAATATTAACTAAGTTGTATAGATTAAAAAATGTACAAAATAAACTAATGCCTTGGGCTACTGCTTGACATATATTATCCCCAAATAAGAGTTCATACATTTTGAAAAATGTTTCAAAAATGCAAAAAATATGTATTTAACATTTCCTTCTCGTAATTTGGTGACTACATACTGTCACGCCGTCACCCATGGGGTTAGTTTTATTATAATCATTTTCATCCATACAACTTAGTATTTGTTATTACAGCCGAAAAAAATTACTATTTGACATCAAATTAAATATATATATAATAAAAGGTGACCATTTTTATTATTCGTCGAAAATGCCATCACATACAAAGCGCAAGAGTTAAACAACGTTTGGTACAAATATAAAATTATTAACTGTTGGGTCCGTCAAACTCAATAACTCGTAGCAGGAAATTCATTCATCATCGTCGTTATATTTTTCTTTGCGACTTCCTTCACCACCAGGAATCTGGATCTGCAATCTCCCAATTGGAAATGATTTTTCGAGATTTTTGCTTATTTCACGTATAAGTTGTATTCATGAAATCGTGAAGCTGTATTCCATCTGGTAAACTTTTGATTATAGCTGTTTCACTGAGCGTGCAGCGTTTTTGCGCGTGTGAGTGTGCACTCGTCAGTGTACATGTAATTGTCTTACTTCTGTTGATTGCGCGCTAGCTTATTGTATGAGGTTTTATGGGTTCTTGTCCAAGGTAATGTACGTGTGTACATGTAATTGTCTTACTTCTGTTGATTGCGCGCTATCTTATTATATGAGGTTTGTGGGTTCTTGTCCAAGGTAATGTACGTGTGTACATGTAATTGTCTTACTTCTGTTGATTGCGCGCTATCTTATTATATGAGGTTTGTGGGTTCTTGTCCAAGGTAATGTACGTGTGTATATGTAATTGTCTTTCTTCCGTTGATTGCACGCTAGCTTATTGTATGAGGTTTTCTGGGTTCTTGTCCAAGGTAAGGTACGTGTGTACATGTAATTGTCTTACTTCTGTTGATTGCGCGCTAGCTTATTGTATGAGGTTTTATGGGTTCGTGTCCAAGGTAAGGTACGTGTGTACTTGTAATTGTCTTACTTCTGTTGATTGTGCGCTAGCTTATTGTAAGAGGTTTTGTGGGTTCGTGTCCAAGGTAAGGTACGTGTGTACTTGTTATTGTCTTACTTCTGTTGCTTCTTTCACTACTGTTCCTGGATTCATTTCTATTAACATTCATTTCAACGAGTTGTCAAGGCATACCTACTATCCAAGCTTTAAATAACTTCATTGAAAATTATTTGAGCCCGTATAGCGAGAAGTATGCTCATTAACTCAGTTGATTCTACCTTATAAATTTATTTTTTTAATATTATCTATTTAAAACAAGTTCATTTTTGACCATAGTTTTTTTCTGAACAAGGCATTACATTTGTTTAGCTAGTGGCATTACTCAACAATATTATTGCAATCGAAATTAACTTTGTTGTTTTTATCATACACATTTGTTTCTGTGTGTCTGTGGGTGTCTGCGTGTGTCGGTTGGTGCTGCGTGTGTGACCCTGCTTTCAATTTTTTAAGGCGTCGGCCGAATTTCGCCAAACTTGGTACACATATAGCACTTAGTAAGGACACCTGACTTTTATAGTTTTCGACAACGTCGGGCACATACTTTTAAAATGGTGAACATTTTAAAATATATGGTGGCATATCTTATATCGAGAACCATTCCACCGACGTAAACCAAATTCTTTTTGCTGTTCAGAGCATCTTGTACGCATTAAATTTTCAGATGGATATTGTTGTTGGTCAACCATTCTGGAAAAAAGCACAAAAAATTATGACTTTTTACTATATCTTGAAAAGGACATAAAAATTATCACCCAATTTGACTGATACGTAATACTATGATAGGCCAAGTTAAGGTAAGTTACTGAACATGATTTGGTAAATACTTTCACAATGGCGGCCATAAAATTTGTTTAGGATTATTTGGTGTATCTGCTATACCATTTAAACAAATTCAACAAAATTTTGTATACTCAATGTATTTGTTTGGCGCATTACTATACCGACACATAACCACTTTTGTTGTCCATTTTGGAAGATAGTGCCATACAAACAAATAAATTTACTATATCATATCTCAGTAAAATGTTTACTGATAACTACCAAATTTGGAAAACAAGTATTACTGATGTAGATGATGTTAAATGATTGGTTTTAAGCATGCCAGACCCCCATTTTCAAAATGGCGGCCATATAGTTATTTAAGATTAGAATGCTATATTGCCGAAATAATGAATTAAATTACAACATAACTTTGTATTTTGGCAGTAGATATAACATTAATCAAGTGTATCTACACGGAGCACGTTTTGTAAATTTTTTGTAACATAGCGACAGGCAAATTAATGAAGTTGTGTGTCATATCTCGGGAAACAATTGACAGATTACTACCAAATTTGGAAAACCAATAGTATCGCAGCAGGCGGTGTAAAGTGGTATGTTCTATGTATGTCAGGTGCTTATTTTCAAAATGGTGGCTATACAAATATTTTAACTCAGTACATTTTATGAACCATACAAATGTATCTTTAATTTTGTATGCTGGCAATTTCTATTACAACTGTTAAATATGTATATGGAGAGATTCTTTTTTCTACAATGTTATATGATAACCCAGTTAATATAAAAAAAATTATCTCATGTCTCGCGAAACCATCAAAACATTCTTACAAAATTTGGCGAAGATGATGTACTGTGGTAGGCCATATTTTTATTGAGACGGCCTGTACGGACTTTTGCCGTCTCCTTACTCATCAACCATGTTTGACGACTGCATCTAACCACTCAAGTACGACGCAACAAGACTACGTGAAGTGAAAAATCTTTTCTCGTTTTTGGTTTAAAATATCTTCTGCCTGAACTTATAAACTATTAATACCTTTTTACCCACCTGGTTTGCGAAAAATTGAAGAGCTGCGTAGACGTTAGTTATGACAAACTTTAGTTACCGACACGGAAGTTCACTAGGAAATCGGACATAACTTCGCCGCTTGGAGCCTGTTTTGTTACTGAACTTTTTTGACGTGGCGCCGGATTTTCCACTGTCTAGATGGCGTTGCGATCTGCGGCCACTGCGCATGACTTTCCAACCCTGTGACATCACCTTGAAAGCGGTGCAGGAGTACAAATATTATGTTCATTCGTTTACTAAATTGGTAGCATATGGCGAGGCATACTTTGATGTCCTAACAGGGAGAACCTACCAACTAGGCTTTTAAAAAATTTATTTAAAAATAATTCCCACCCAGGTTGAGGAAAGTAGCATTATTATTTATACCATTAACTTCTTGTTTTCAATTCATATATTTTTTAATCGACAACCTTCCTAATAGAATACATGGTTCTGTGCAAGGGATGCGAGCTGGTAGAAATGAATATGAAAGTACAAATAAATATCTCGGCAAGTGTCAGTCTGCAGAAGTCAGTCTACATGAGTCATTCGGCAGGAGTAAATCTGCAGGAGGTCAGTTGCAGAAGTCAGTGGGTAGGACTCAGTCTGCAAGAGTCAGTCTGCAAGTGTCAGTCTGTAGGAGTCAATCGGCAGGACTCAGTTTGCAGGATTCATACGATAGAGGTCAGTCGAGAAGTATCACTGGATATGAGTCGGCTTACAGGGGTTAGTCCGCAGGAGTCAGTCGACAGGAGTCAGGCGGCAGGACTCAGTTTGCAGCAATCAGTCGAAAGGGTTCAGTCGAAAAGAGTGAATGGATTTGAGTCGGTTTGTAGGAGTCAGTCGGTTGGAGGTAGTCGGTAAGAGTCAGTCTGCAGGTTTGCTGGTAAGCCGTATTGTCTATTGGTAACCTTTTTATAAATGGGTGGTAGGCTATGATCAGTCCAAATGGTGTTGTGATGCGGTATGGTCTGCGAGTGTTGGTGGTTGGAATGTTTAGGCTGGAACATTTGATTTGCAAGTCTGATGGCATGACATTTTCATAGAACATTTCGATATGGCTGGTTCGTCGGTGAGGATATTCTGTATGGAGTGATGGTATAATCTGCGTATGTTACAAGTATGACACGGTAGTATTGTTTTCAAGTATTTGGCTAGAATATAATCGTAGGAATGATAGTTGGAATGTTCTTGCAATATAAGCACTATATGGTGTTCGTCTAGTTGTATGGCTGGGATTTACTGGTTCATACGATCTACTAGTATGGCATTTTTTCTGGGTCTCTTCTTATGACATGGATTATGGGTTACGATTGATGTTATCATTGGTTGATATAGTATGGGGTTCCATGTGATACAATATTTTATCAGAATATTTCGTAGGGATAGCAGCTTGGATTGTTTCTTGACAGAGGTTATGTTATGGCAATGGATATTATGTGAAGCTGAAAATATCTGGACTTATAAATCGTTAATATTGTATTGAATATGGTTGGTTGGTAAGAATGCTGGTCGGCATATTTAATTAAAACTGTATTGATATGAGCGATAACCCTCTGTACACTAAATGAAGCAATGACTTAATCAGTAGAATTTAAATTAATGAATTTTAATTGACAATGTTTTTCGTATCATAGAGAAATAAAAGAGTACTGAATTTTTTGTGAATGTGAGACTACACATATCCTGTCGCTGTCAGAATACTGGGAGTGATATTTCAAAGAGATATTCTAAAATTTTCAGTACTATTTCTATACTACTGCAACCTCATCCTCGTGCACTACAATTAGCACCATATGCACCAAAGTTACCACAACATACACCACAATTAGTACCACATGAACAACAATTAGCACTACATGCAGCACAATTAGCACCACAAGCACCAAAATTAGCACCACATTAACCACTATTAGTACAACATCCTCCACAATCAGTACCAGATGAACCACAATTAGCACCATATGAGCCACAACTAGCACCAAATCCACCACAATTAGCACCAAATGCACCAAAATTAGCACCACACATACTGCAATTAGCAACACATCATCACAATTAGCACCATGTGCACCACAAATGGAACAATATGCATCACAATCAGCACCACACACACCACAAGCAGCACTGCATGCACCGCAATCAGCAGCACACACACCACACTCAGAAACATACACACGACACTCAGCACCACACACCACACTCAACACCTCACACACCACACCAGCACTCCATACACTACAATCAGCATCACATGCACAACTGTCAGCACCACATTCAACACTATTAGCACCACATGCACCACACTAAGCACCACATGCATCACAATCAGCACCACCTTGTAGCTGTAACCTGGCGCCGTCTACACACTGCATCAGGTAGCATGGACTATAGCTGGTAACTGGGCCCTATTGTTTGCCAAACATGCTCTAGATTGCCCGGCTTTTTAAGTGCCCTCTCATGGCGACCCCCTTTCCCCCCAGATGACACCAAGAATTGACGCAGTGTGTGTGCGAGTGTGAGACGAGGCTGAAGTAGAAGGAAACGGGAACCCATAGACACAGAGGATCTCTGGGGCCTATCAGCACAGATCTATGGCTGGGCATAATCGCGTAGCGGTAGGCCATAACGATATTTGAGGAGTCACCATCCAATCCCATTAAAGTAATTATTATGGTAAGGTTAGGGATAAGCTGCATGTCATATTAATTCAGTATTGAGTTGGTCTCTTATCGTAAAGTAATTGTTGTCGGATACAGTTTGTATGAATATTTGTATTGAGCTGTTCCAAAGTAGAGTTATTATAGTAAATACTGATATATGTTTGTACCTATCCTTCTTATTAGGTATCACCTAGAGTTTACTCCCCATAACTCCCATTACCTCCTAGTGCTGTATAAGAGTAACTGATAGTGGTTCAAGAAGTAAGAGTTTGAATTTAGTGATTATTAGAGACAGGAGGGAGGACAAGTGTTACAACATGCACTACGATCAGCACCATATGAATTGCAGTTAGCACCTCATGAACTGCAGTTAGCACTACATGGGTTAAAGGTGAAATCTAGCGGTAAATGTGCGATGCAACTTTTTGGTGCGGAGGGAGGGATGGTTCGTTATTTAAAGATAATGAATAATAGGATTAGCTGATCGGCATATTGAGGGATTATATAGTTAATTAAATATAGTGTTTGGGGTAGAGCGAATGTGACAGTCTGGTGAAGTCTTGCCGACTATACAGCCAAAAAAAGGGACGAATTTTAGTGGCTTGGTGACCATCGTACTAAGAAGTGTCTGTAATCTGGCATCTTAATGATAATCGAACTCCCGGGGTCACACACATCCAAATTTGTTTTTCTCAGAAGGTTTGTAACTTTCTCTGGATGTTTTTCATGTGATTTACTTCAATGCATTTTTTCTTAATTTTTTTTTTTAGCTCAAGGTCATTGTGGTCAGTTTCAATGTCGACAACAACCAAATTCGTGGTCAGATTACTCAATGTAATTTTTCGTCGATTTCTAGAATTATTTTTCAATTTGTTGCGATTATTCTAGTTTCTCTATGATTGGGAGGGTAGGTAGGTGAGAAGTGTGGGGGTGTTGGTTAGGGGTTTGGGGTCGAGCAGGGTATGGGATGGTGTAAAGTTATAGTCCTTAATTTTTATTCTATTTTTTTTCTTTCAATTTTTATATTTTTTTTAGAAATGTTTTCGGTGTTCAAGGTCATTTAAGTTTACATACATGTATCAAGGTCAAGGCCACGCAACTAGGTCAAGGTCATATGAATCCAGCATGGCTGTCGGGTGACGACACAACCGGGCGGGTGGTCGGTGCCTTGACTCCTATCCTCGATCTCGTTGCCCACAATCAATATTTTGTATTATACATATGTAAATTAATCAATTATTTCATTATATGCATGAGAAGTAAGTGTTAAATAACTGTAACAATTTTAAAAATTACTCCTAGAGTAAAAGTTATTGGGCTTATCCATGTTCTTTATGGGAGAACCACATCTTAATAATTTAATAATATTATTGAAATAAGCATATAAGTATTTTGCAATATAGGTATAGCCGACGATACCATAAACTCACAGCCCTCAGTCATGTCCAAAACACAAATCGTGCATAACAACTGAAAAATTAGAACACTGTAATTATATTAAAACTCATTTGGAAATTACATAATAACAGGAAGTATCGTTTAGAAATTTAATTATATTTGCTACATTAACAATGACTATACTAATTACAATGTAAGTTACATAAATATATACATGGCATATTTCGTAGGACTTTACAATCCTAAGTTACGTGAAATTTGCTGTTAGCTTGGTTACCATGGATGTCATCCTTACTTATTTCACTAGATAAGTGGATGGTGGTGTAAAAATAGTGAAATTATAAACATCTCCAACGGCTTTCATTCCGTACAACACTTTACTATAGCAATGAAAGTTAACACACATCTACGTAGTGTATAAAAGCAAATATAGAAGTAAAATTGTTAAAATACTAAAGAAATTTTTTTGGTTTTGTCATAAAGTAAAGTAATTAATTAATAATAACACAAACATAATTACATAAGTGACTTGAACCAATGGGAAACAATAAAATATAAAATGTTTGCAAACACAAAACTGCAACTATAGTCCATTCCACACTGGAAGAGAAATTCTCGGAGCCCTGCTGAATATCTACTTGCAGACCCGTTTCGTATTCTTCCGCCAAATGTAAACAAACATTGCCATGTGACTGCCGTGTAGCATCTGTCAAAATCAATGTTTACATTCAATTGTGTGTGTGTGTGTGTACATGTGTTCGTATACTTTCGCTACACCTAAACATAAGCATTGAAATGTGACTTCTACTTTTATACCTGTCAAATACGTTGTTTAGGTACTGTTTACAGCTCTTCAAATAATTCTGTCATATTCCAAAAACCATTCCGTACTAATATTCACAGTTTAGTCTTATAACATATTTTGGTCAGCTTTATGGCGTTATAACATATTTTGGTTAGCTTTATGGCGTTATGAAATGCATGAATTGACGATAGTGGTTATGGTTATTTTAAATTGTTAACATATTTGTTTTCCACGTCATAGCATGTTACATGTAATGCAAGTTAATATTTTGCCGCGACTGTGTTTAACACCGTTACAACTACGCGGTAAAGAACTGTAGTATTTAACCTTCTGTAATAGATAATGTGTTGGGCTATTTCTTTAAAAGGACGGCCACATTTGGATTAAATATTAAAACGAAGGAACGACCAGTCCAAAGAAAAAGACACATTAAATTCAAGCACGCAAATTTGTGTCACTTATTTTGTCTCGTACAAACTTAAACACATAGTGGTGAACATGCACACAAATAAGCCTACCATAAATTTTATTTCGCTCATATTTCTATGTATTGCTACTTACTGTTTATTAGGTTTATTAACATTTATTGGGCTGGGCTTAGTATTTTGTTGAGTTTATGGTATATCAAGTTACACGGCCATGTTTCAAACACCTAGGGAAAATGTACAACGTTGTGAAAAATAACAGATGTTGATGTAAATAAATAACTTCATCATAAAAACAGTTCACAGTTGAAACATATAAATAGTGCACATCAAATATTTGAAATCATGCACACACACACGGGGCTAGCGTAACGACCCCGACACAGCAATGCCACACCCTTTCACACGAAGTGGTTAACGAGACACAGATGGTCCATTCACAGTTTCTTCGGCCTTTTAGAATCAACATTTAAAAAATGTCCCCATGTATGATGTGCTTGGTTGTTTCCAACATATACCATGTATCACATGCATTTTATACTTGTGTTAACATAAAAGTTACTTATTTTCTGTTAAATTGAAATGTTAGTCATATTTTGTCTATAAATTATTATGCCTCATTGATGAATAATTTGAATAAAAACAGTGAGAAGACATGTGTGTTGGTAGCGCCTAGTAACAAATAGTTCTTCTACAAAATACTGTTACAACAGAGTGCGTACGAATCCGGTGCGTTGTCCCTCTGGTGTAATCTTCCAGACCTAGTTAGGCTTAGTTGGTACGAGCGGAGGAATATCCTGGAAGTTGAACTTTAGTAGGGTTTCGGAAATGGCCGAAGATACCATGAATAAACTATAATAGTATATTCATTACTGTCTAAGAAATATAGATTTAACACAACATCGTAACTTGCCTAGGTAGGTTTAAAAAACACAATTTCTACTAATGTGATGTGGATATTTGAAGTGTTTTTCAGAGTAAGTTATTTTCGCTTCGTTTGGCAAAAAGCAACGCGCTATATCATAGCTCGCCACGTCTGCCAACTTCAGATGGTAGGCCAAACTGTCCCGCGATAATATCTAAATATATTAAAATAATTATTCAAACATTAAAATCTCTTTTCAGTTGTAAATTACCAATTCAAAAATCATTATTTTGATGTAATACGTATTAAATATGCTAACATTTTTAACATGTATATTTTGTCTCCTACGTAACGATGCGAAACTGCTTGAGTGTGAGGAAGACAAAGAATGTGAGAGAGCTATAAGCCTCGCCCAGCCGACAGTTGCTTCCTCAATCGCTAAAAAAAAACACAGTGTGAATAGGGCCTATGCACGATATTTTGCACTGTTATTTTAAACTATAACAATGAAATATGATGTCATCGGGGCTATCTATAAATTTAAAAATTTCATAAGGCACCGTTTAATTTACAAATAGCATACCAAAAAACTGGATTAAAACAATTTTTATCCGTGAACAATTTCTTACTAGCCATTGCCAACACATCGCTGCTCTCGCTGTTGTTAACTCATATTTAATACGAAATAAATATTACATGTTATAGAAGATACTAAGGTAAAGTTTCATTTATCCAATAATCTCTAAAGTTAGCCACTGTGTTATATACTTATGGAAAACAGGTTATTGAAAGAAGAACATTTTGACATATTAAGCCCATGTTGACTTTTCAAAGGTTCGTTTTCAAAAATAAATAACTTGGATACTATATAACATCACAATAATAAAAACAAAAATGTACAATTTGCATGTTAATACAGTATTGACACAAGTAATAGAAATGTTAATGATAGCATAATTAAGAGTGTCACCTAACATACAAATGTGAAAAAAAAATGTAACGAAATACGCCCATTCCGTCAACATGGACATATTTTATAAAGTGATTATATACAATTTAGAACAAGTTATACATATGTAGTTCTGAACTTTACCTGATTCAAAAATCATATTAACTGAATAAATTACAATGATATAATGCATTAACAAACAAATAAATGGGTAGAATTATAAAACTTAAAAAATTTATTATTAACATTAGTGTGATTAATAACATACAGCTTGGTCTTTTAGCATTACAGAAAGAAATAATTACAAACGCAGTGCAAATAAGAAAAATCTATTCAGCGACAATATTCTGCAACCGAAAGAAAACCGAAATGCAATAGTATGCAAGGAGTACATAGCAAAGAAAGCTAATGTAGAGTTCTTATATTATAGTTTGGCCAGAGCTGGACTACTGGTGTACAGGTTTAGATGGCACAAGTTGTAATACTAATTCAAAATTAAATTTTTTCTGAATACAGTGACCATTAAATAATAATTCTCATAACAACTTACACGTCAAGCTAAGGAGTCCATGTTCTTCAGAAAAAAATTAAAAATATTCTGCATTTAACTCATTAAACTTCTCATTTAGAGGAGATGTGAAACCGAAAATGTCTCTTGAAGTCCACATAATTATATTGAACATTTTGATTTGAAATATTCAGTCACATGGGCATAATTAAAAATATTTTACATTTAATTGTGAACTGAAACCATAATGAAAAGCTTGAGCTCAGTGGTTGTATGTGCTACGGTATTGAAAAAAAAGGGTAACTACATTAATGTATTTTCGGTGGGGATTTTCCTGATATTTAGGTATTCTTAACTGATAGCAAATTTCTTCGTTTTGCTATGAGCTTTCTGTGACTCTTTGAAGTGTTAAGGTTCCCTTATTGGCGTATTTCACGAATGCCTTGGGTAGATGATTTCAGGTAGGAGGCAGTGATTGAAGAAAGTTATAAGTGGAGTCCACACAACAAAATTACATGTATTCTGACGTGAAATATGCAAGAAGCCCTATACTTGGTAAGTAGTAGGGGCGTAGGGTTTCTAGATTTGATATCAAAGGGTTAAATTTTTATCACAGAGTTAATTAAATTGATTGGCATGGTTAAATTTAATTAAAGGGGTTAAATTTTTATTGAATGGGTTAATCCAAAATTGAAATAGTTAATCAAAAAAGGGTAAATTTTTTAATCCGATCAAACAATTCTTAATTCGATCTTAATCCAATTAAAATTTTCTTAATCCGATCAAAAAAATGTTGTGGATTGGTATACTTTTTTCTTTATTTATTTTTGGGTTGGGGAGGGTGTAGCTGGAACTCTGTCTGATATTGACAGTGTGATTTCCTGGAGGCGACTGACCAGAGTGGTGGGTTGCAATGTCATATAGGTGTAGCATTTAGTGCAAGAGTAGGCTAAAAGTCATTTTTAATAATTTATTTCAATTTTGAGTTGTTTGGTGGGATGTTGTTGGTAGATTGGCGATTTTTACGAATATTTTTAACTCATGAGAGAAATTCAGTGTGTTTCATCAATTTCGAAGAGTGGCCTAAGTGTAAATGTTAGTTTTTTTGGGTGGATATAGCTCGTAGATAGGCGACCTTGAAATATGCGATTTATGTGTTAAACAATCTGTTTTCGGAATGCAATTAAATGTTAGAGAATTTCAGAGTGTTCTACATATGAATAAATTGCATGTATCGAATCGGAAATTTTCAAATCACTACATGAATAATAAGTGGAATTGAATAAGTCTTAAACGTAATGCGAGTCTCGAGCTTAGAAAGAAAATTTACATGAAAGGGAATTTCAACTACTTGAATAACATCTGATGTAGACAAGTGCTATCTCAGTAAACGAAATCCAGCTAGTCAATATGAATAAATAAAACATTAAAAATTTCACACAATTCAGCCTGTGAAAACTATTTAAATCAGACACAATAACATAATAGAAATAAACGTACACTACTTAACACCTCTCGCACATACCTTGAGTATTTTTTAAAACAAATCTGTTTGATGTGGAGTCCAGCATAGCAATTACGTCGTCTTATAAGCTGTGTGTGTGGAGAGCCGGATTATATACATGTAGTGAAGCCGATAGACATATGAGTTGAAATTTAAGAGATAAGCTCTGCATTCGTCCTACAACAGACAACGAAACAATAATTTGTTTAAACTAAAGTTTCACTATTTTCAGAATAATTCACTTTTAACACAAATTATTTCTGTCGAAGTGTAGGAACACTCGGATGACATAAAGAAGTACTTAAGCCTGCAAAGCGTAATCGTGCAACACTTTATAGGGACGTACTACAAAATTCCATTAAATCTATGAAATTCACGTCACATGGTAACAAAAAACGCAAGTTGTTAACACAAATGCTATTTTCGTCTACTGAACACAGAAATTGAAAATCGTATCGTAAATGCAGTATATCGATCCGGTACTACACGAAAATGTAAACTCTACCGATAAATGTAAATCGCGGCTATTACTAGAGATGAAGTTAGGTTAGACTCTTTAAAATTTTTAGTAAAATATATTATGTTTATCTTCTTCTCTGTATATCATTGGGTTGAATCTTGAACAGGAACTCTTGAAATATGTGTATATGTAAAATTTCATATAAAAAAAGTTTGCTGGACCGTGTTTGCTGGTTTCTGTAGCATGTAGTCATAGATTGTAGGCATGGTGGGACAGAGGTCATTTTTTCTACCTGCCTCATTGAAGGTATGCAGACATTGCTTGCATTAGTTTCCCCTGGGATGTCACAAAAGTTGTGCAGCAGACCGTTGTGTCCTGCTCCAACTTTCAAGTTGAATAGCCGGAGTAGACCAAGGTCCTCTCAAGGTACTAACCTATTTCCTCACTCCTTTGCACAAAATTTCGTTCATTCATTCAGCTGTGTTTGATTTTCTCCATAATTATTTTTATGATTTCCCTTCAGCCCTTCAAAGTCAGTGCAAGTATTGTATGTTAGTAAAAGTGAATTTTCTTCTTTGTGAAGTCAAACAAAAAAATTATTAAATTTAAATATAAGTCATCAGCTTACCAATACTGATGGGCACACACTCTTAGTATTGTTTTTTTTTACATAAGTTATTATTGACAAAATGTTACTGATGTAACATATTAAAAAAATTAAAAAGACAAACTTTACTTTTTTTACATTTTATTAAAAAATATTCTTTTTTCAAAAATTCTCCTTAAACTTACATATTTACAATATCACACAAAAATATTGAGTTTACAACATACAAATTCAATAATTCACAGTAAGAGTCATCAAACAACCACTTTTTTCACATACTAAAACATGTTTTCTCATTTATATACAAAAAAGTTACAACAAATTAAAACAATCATTGAGTTTACACACATTTCTCTTTTTTTAAAGATGTTGCTTTCCACTAAATCAAGTTATTATTTGCACTCATTGAAACACAATTTAAAAGAGTTTATATAACAAACAATATGTTAACTTATAAACCATTTTTTTTACAAAAACAAGTAATGTTTACAAAATAAGATATTTCATCAATATGATTGTAAGTACTTACAAAAAAAAGAGACTTTATCAATAACATTTTATCAACAACATATTACAAGCATTACATCTAGAACTTAACACTGCAACTACTGTTATGAAAACTATAATTATTATTTCTTCAGTACTGTTAATACTGGTACAAAAGTGTTTGACATATATTGCAAGATTAAAAAATATTTACACAAACCAAAACACAATCGAAGAGATCTATGCACAACAAACAATTTTCATTACTTAATATATACAAGAGCATCTTATGGTTGTCTCTTTCCAACCTACGTACGTTTATTATGTACATTTAACGACACACTGGTGGGGTGTTCATAAAGACGCACAAAGGGGCGTTCTTTTGTCACATCCGGATATTGATTTTGCCAAGCACACACATGCACCAGGTAACCAAGGCAAAACACACACACATGCAGTTTCAAAATTTCAATGATGAAAATGTCAATTTGATTTTCTTCTTCTTTGGCAAGGGAAATTGGATCAATGACATTTGCATCAAGAGAGTCGTTATTGAAGTTATGCAATGTCTTACAGGTAGGCAAACAGGGAGCAGTAGAATTGATGATGATTCAACAGGTGTTGTAAATATTTATAGTTGGCGTAGACAGCTGTGATGATTATTCAGCACCTGTCAAGTATTTGGTGTAGTCAGATTCAATGATGATTATAGCCAGCTGCGATGATAGTTGTAGCCAGCTGCGATGTCAGTGGAACAGGAGGTAGATCGGCAGATGTATATCCTTGGTGTTGTGGGGTGCTGGGAGGTCTATAAATTTATTGTGGCGATGAAACTGTTATATTGAGGAAAATTAAAAAAAGTATTTAGGTATTCGATAGGGCCCCAAAGACAAGGATGATATCAAATCTGCTTCAATGTACCGCTTATCATCCATACCTGACAACGCTACATTTGTTATGCATTTGGTGTAGACTCGATGTGCAAGCAAACAGAACTGATATGTGTTCCCTAATACCCTTGTGTAATTTTCGAGGCAATCTCAATAATCCTCATACCTAAGTGATTGCAAAACATTGGGTTTTACACCCTTCGCCTTACGAATACAATGATCATTCGCATCAACATATACATAAACATTAGGACGCAAACCCAAAAAGTGTGTGATTATATGGCCAGCATATACATCTCTCATCACTCCGGTACAGCCTTTGTTACTCTGAGGGAATCCTTGTGGATTATCAAGCGCACAGTTGGATGTATCAAACTGCGCCTTTAGATTTGGGATAATTACATTATATGTCATCACAAACAATAGAATATACTAAGGAATCAGTAACACAATACAGGAGGTGCAAAACCAGTGGAAGAAAGTTTGTACACATGTACTGATAGTGAAATTCATAGGGTGTTAATTTTGAAAGGTCGAGAATGGCAACACCAGTGTACAAATGTTTGTTGAATCCAACAGAACTCTTTCACATTTCGATGTGAACTAAGTTTTCATCGATGGTCTGCCACGCCTGGAATATCGGACGTCCTATCAATTCTGCAGCCCCATAGATCGTGTCATACTTCGAAACGACCGTGATGTCCATTTTCTGGAGGACATTCTGTAATGTTTTTCCTTAAATGGAATCATTCACTATCTTGAAAACCCATTTTTCGAATGTGTTCATAGCCTGGGCACATTTCTCAATGTTAAAGTCGATCTACATAGTCACACATGCCTTCTGCTCAAAGCCCAAAACATGGGAAGAGAGTCAAGTTTGGCCTCGTACATCAAGTATTGCCTCAGTGTTTCCCCATGTATAACTTTTTTCCATGTTGCGAGTATTAAAAGAAGTATCTCATGCGAGCCATTCGGGGCTACACCATTTTCTGGGGCCAAAGGCAGATCAGAGAGTTTATCATGATACTCCTCTGGGAATGACAGATCCACTTCTGCGAATAAAACAAGTGTCACCATCATTCACTGTGTTTGCGAAATCCCATTAAGAGAACACATCAGCCTCAACCCACTCTAAATTACCAATCAGAAGCTAGGACCGCATTGTATAACTGTACAGCCTGTTGATGTCTAAATAGCATATATATTTCCATGCCACATTGGGGTCATAGTCCTCACCCATGTAAATATTGTTGGCTTCCGCGCATCTTTTTGAAACCGGGGTAACGCTGGCCCTAACCTCATGTTCTACAAAAAGATACATGTCAGGATCAGTCAACAGCTCTAGCCATGTGCGTGTCATTGACAATAAGATCTCCCATGAAAGAGACGGAGCTGTGACAATTTTGGTGGGGTCAAGACCATAATGAGCCAAAAGTACGGTCCCGGAATTCCCAAAAACATCAGCCATCAAACAAGTGTTCACACATATGTATTGAACGGCATACAACAGCAAGTTATGCATTTGAATGCATCGTATGTGGCTTGCGCATGAGTGTAGTCCTTATCAGCTAATGCCTTCGCCTTTCATCACAATATGAAATGCATCTTTTGGTAGAAGTGACTTGTACTTCAGCCTGTATAGCGACTTAACAAATTCATAAGGAATAACTCCCTTCCGTTTGACCAATTCGAACTGAGTGATGTCTGGAAACATTGAGCAGGTGATACTCAATTGTACAGGTAGTAAATTGCCTGCCAAAGTTTCCAAAGAGGTGCTCATGAATTGGAATGAATCAATAAATCTTAGCTTGAAATATTGTGCCTTTCCATTGCAATCTGTCCAATTAGGAATCTGTTTGGTGATACATTTGTAATTCTCTATGGTCATTCCAATCACTTGAATTTTTCCAGGATTTTCAATTATCATGGTTCCATTGTGTAAAGTTATGTGACATTCAGCCAAGGGCTGTATAAGAAAGTGAGCATCGTAATTCTGCAGGTTATGAAAACAGCGACAAGTTGTCCTTTGGGCAGTCTAAAATTCAAGTTGCACTTATTATGTGCGGGGTCTCTGATTTCGCCCGTCAGATGGTCATGGTCGACCATAATATCATCTGTGCAGAGCGGTTCTTTACAAATGTTACAACTTTTCTCAGCTGCCAACCTAGCTTCATCAGCAGGGTTTTTGGCTTCATCGGAACAATGATGCTGTCAATTCCTGCAACCCACTTTGTAAGTTCAACTAATTTGTACATACGATCAGCATCCACAAACTCGAAATACTGAGACAAACTTGGATTATATGAATAGACCAACAAAATGCTTCAAGCATATGGAACATATTTGTTGATGGTAGTTGTATTACTAGTTTCATCGTAGGCAAGCAAGTGGACATGTGTTTCTGGCAACTTTCTACATTGCAATAAGCGACGAAACCCTATCTCTGCTGTTTTCTGTAATCTTTGAATTCCAAGTTCCCAGTGGGGAAACTACTGCGAACAGCCTTTTGTTGCTGGCTAAGAATACTGTAACTTGCAAGTTTCTCCTCAGTTCTGACATACTGAAGACAACATTCGCAAACACATTTCTTACACTTTATCTAACTCAGCTGACTACCAACCAGTCGTGATAAATTTCTAATGCATACAAAATGCAAATGAGCGCATTTCCAATCGTATGAATAGCCAAAATATTTACATATTTGTCAATTCATACAGGACAAATATGCATGGGTACTACAACCCCTCCTTTTTATCAAGTTTCGTCAGTTATATTGCTATATTTGTCTACCACATAGTAGACATTGACATAAATAGAATTGTTCTCCTCAAACTTACGAATATCCTGCATGACTACAGGTGTCGACAGACCTTCGATATTCAAAACCTGGTGAGCTTTTGGATATAAGGAGGACTGACTGACATTTTGTGTGGCTGGAAACAAAAATGCTACAGAGACGTAGTGGCAACACATTCCTTCCGGGCAGTCTACAGCGCCACAAGCTTTCCTGTTAGCAATAAACTTGGGCAGGTTAGTGTACGCTTCACCGACGGTGAAAGGCCGATGTTGACTAACATGAACGTCCATGTACGCGAATATTTGTAAACTCCAGCCAGAACAACGCACACTCAAGTCTATTTGTGAGATATTTGTGAGATATACTTATCATACATTAAACCCACATTGGGTGAGTGGAGGACAGGGAATGCTTTGCTTTGAAAATAAAAAGTATCTGTAGCACCTTCCACCATGAGGGATTTCAAGTGCTTACCCGCTACAGAGCGGATAATCTAACTAATCTTGGTGATGCCATTAATAAGCTTAATAAAGGGTCCTCACATCTCTCAAAGAAAAGAGAAAAATCAGCAGCAGACTATTTGATCTTTACATATCCACGCATCATTAAGTCTTCCAGCGAACGACGTATTCAAAAGCTGGTATGTCAGATCAGGCAAAGCTTAAGGTTTGGGAATCGTAAAAGGAATTATTTTCTGGCTCCCTTAGCAAAATATCTCTAATCGACTCGAAAGTCGCTTTTGAAACAGTTGGATCACTTTCCGAATCACAAGAATCTTCTGAGTCTGATAGAAATTAGTCGTCATTTAAAATATCAACCTTTTCATGTTTGGGGGAAGAGGACACATTTTGACCTTTTGATTTTGACAATCTCTCCGTAAGTGAATCCGTGCTCGAATCGCTTAAGTAGAGATCGTCATCCAAAAGATTATATCGTATCCGCTTAGACAAAGGGACACTGTCTCGACAGCTTGTCTTTCCATCTGCGATTTCGATTCGGAATCGCTTACGTAAAGATCTTCAACTAAAATGTCAATACAGGATCGCTTACACTCACCCATTTTGACTCCTAACTAAAAAACTTTCTTTAGTTTCCCCGATATAACAATTTAAATACCATAATAAATACACTGAAGTGTATTATGAAATAAAGAAAACACTCTTAATAACTTACACAAATGCATAATATAAGTGAAACAAATTTAATTATAACATCCTAGAAAAATGTATTTTTTTATTTCAAAAATATTGTGTTTGTTGGGGAAATACAGAAATGAGAGCTGGGACTAAAAAGGCAGCGAAGCTCGAATACATTTACACGTGCACTAGAGTCAGGTAGATAGCATTGGGGGGGGAGGGGGAGAAACACAATAGTTAAGCCAAGACCTTGGCCTTCGACGGGCCGCGTGCACAGTGAGGCGAGAAGCACCTGGCCGCTCCACGCAGGTAGGAAATGTGCATAGCTCGGGAACTCTAGTTCACTAAACTGCCACTAGTGCCCACGTGCGCCACCTTACTCTTGCTCTACCCCTCCGGCGCCGAAACTACAACCCCCGCCTAATCCCTTTCTCCTCCAACAAGACATCGCATACAACCTGCAAGTGTCTCTGCATTGCATCGAGGGAGGGGAAAAGGAGATAATGGCACTTCCCCTCCAACCCCACCTGGCAACTTCCCCTTTTCCCAAGCTGATGCGCAATGCCTGCTATTCACACATGCGCACCAGCAAGAGACTGTACACTTCCCCTCCAGCCACACATTTTAAAGAAAAATCATTCAGATGTTTGTAAAAGTTTTTAACGCAATTCTTTAAAATGTCTCTCAATTTTAAAAACTAATTGTGAAACTTGATAAAAATTTATTTCAAGTCTTAACAATTTGGTTAACAGTTTAACAAAAACCATACAATTTATTCAATGTTTAAAGAAAACGCGAAATTACCGAAAATCCTATATTTTTATATTAACTTACTTAAACTATTGTAGCAAAGATGTTGGTTGATGAAAGAGACCCGAAACCAGGTGAAGCTGTATAAGCGCTACCCCACTCCATCAGGTAAGAGCTGGGGTACGGTCTCAATCCCCTAGACAACACCTTGGGACAGACAGCCTAGCAAGCGGCTAGACGGAGAGGGTTGCATTCACCGTCGCGGCAGGATCGCTAGGCGGGCAGGCGATCTCAGCCTTCTCCGACAGGTTTTCACAGTCATGGGAGAAACGTTAAATGGCCTCGTTTGATCAGCCCCTCACAGTCAAGCAAGAGGCGAGAGGGAACCCGATGCCCTTGACCTAGGCACTCCGGAACATTGTTTCCTCGCACTTGAGGGGGGTGTTATCTCCACGAAGTCACATAAACTAATGAGCTCCAGTGGGTGGGAGGTACTATCTATACCCTCATCAACCTCCCTTCTCGCATTAATTAAAATTAATGCTAATCGCCTTAAATGCATATAAAATAGACGATTAATATGTTTCTATGTAATTTTAACACATTAAAAACGATTTTACATGATTTTTTTTATTGGCTTGAATATGCTGCATTTTAGACTTTATATCTGAATTTAACGGGTGTTTGTCTATTTATAAGCTAATATTTTTGATCTGCGTTTTTATTTAACGATTTCTTACACGAACAATTGTCATTACATTACAAACTTTTTGCATAACGAGGTGAAATCAATTTTTAATTCAATGATTCAAAACTCTTTTAGGAACTAATTCCTGTTTTGCTAACATCTATTATTAATTTTAATTTACTAGTCTTTTTAGTTAATATGGTTAACGAATTACACAGTAGCTATTATCATACAAGATATAGCCTGGAATCGAACCCAGAATATATACATGTGTATATATATATATATATATATATATATATATATATATATATATATATACACACACACACACACACCCACACTGAAAGTGAGAAACTAAACTACATTCGTACATGATCTAAGCGGGTGTCGAACCCAGCTAGTTCATGTCTTAGCCAGGAATCGAACCCGCAAACTCTATTATTACCATGCCTTATCCGTGATTCTAAACCAGAGCCTCCATGCCTAATCTAACAACTCTACGCAGGCAGGCGACGTTTAACAATTTATTTTATGTATTTATATATTTTTTCCAGCAGACATTTTATCAAATTCAAATATACCTTTATTTGATTTGTATTTTTTTTGGGGAAGTCATAGTCTGTTTGTTATCTGAATCTTTTCTTTATCAGACTATTTCTTGTTAATGCAACATACTTTTAATATAACATTTAGGAATTTCTCTCTCTCTCTCTCTCTCTCTCTCTCTCTCTTTCTGTTAAAGACAAGTTAAGCACTTTTCCCTTTCTGCGGAGAAAATATTTTTCGTAGCAAAAGCGGTACATTTTTGAAAAGGATTGGGGTAAATAAATTTTAAGAAATGGATTCATTTTATAACATATTTGTTTACAAAATACATAAAAAACAGGATGGTAAAAAACTTATGTACATCATTTTATCGCTGATATTTAAGCAAGTAGATAAATTTTTCGCCAAACATACACAAATTACACATACTTGTTTAAACACAATCAAGTACACGACGTTCAAAACACTACCAAGTAACACTTGCTCCAAACATTAGTATGTTAAACAAATACAAATGAAATCACTATATGTATATATATATATATATATATATATATATATATATATATATATATATATATATATATATATATATATATATATACAACAGTTTTTTTAACACTATAAAATATATATTACATAAATTATTTAAAAAATACATGTAGATACAATTTACAACAATTACACCTTGCTCTGAAACAGCTACAATGTAACACAAAACATTTAAACACTTACAATTACAACATTTGTCTTTAAAAATAAATAGTTTTATAATCTGTAATAACTTCCGTGAACTAACTTTTCATGCATTTTCTTAAAATGCATGAAAAGTTCTTGACCTCAACTTCCAAGGTGTGATCATTTCTTACTCCCTGGTTTTAATAAGTATGTTTGTACATCTGACGTCTTTACAAGTAGGGGTGTGTAAAACAATGCTTTCTACCAAATCAGGATGGGATTCAGCATAATGAGAGTAGACATCTCCAATACAAGATGGAAGAGGTGTGTTTGCAGTCATATGAAACACTGAACATTTCTGTTTGTCACCGCACTGAATGAGTTCATTGCTTTTTCGTCTCCAAGAGGAAAGTAAATTACTTTAAAATGAAAAATATTGTCACAGGTTTCTGCAAATTCTCGCAAAATTTCCTGGCACTATAGGGCGCAATTATTTGGACTTTCCTTGTTTGACACTAACATAATGGTTACTAGGATGAAAATATAGCATGTTTATACCACTATGACCTTCAACACTAGACTGAAAAGATTTAGCAAGGATCAATGCATGCATATTAAATCTCTCTAAATTTATAAGTTGAAATGTGTTTTAGGGCTAAAATTAATTTTTGCTCATTTTATTGCTCGATGTAGATAGATTTTTGATGAATCACACCCAGTATGAGAAGTGTAACCAAACATGTCTTTGCTATAATGATATAAAGTAAAAAGATTGCAATCACATTCTTCGAAATACTGATAAGGCAAAACAGTGTCTGTTTTATAAACAAGATGATTCAAACATTTTTCTTCCTCACAATGTGAAGTTATAATGCATTCATCCTTAATTTTATGCTTGCGATCTACTACATGAGGTCTGTACTCGTTTACAAGACATTTAGAACTATTACAGTTATTTAACGTAGCATCATAAGTAATTGGTTTACCATGTGCTGACAAAGATTGAGATATGTACATTTGATATGAATGTCTGACTCGCGCATTTCCTTTACAACAAAAAGTAAATATAATACGCTGTAAGTTACAGAATGGAAATCTTTAGTAAAAAAGTATACTTGTATTTCATTGAACATAATGGGAATATTGGGACCATTATTCTGAATTAGCCACTTCACACGCACATAAATTAACATCGATGAAAATACTAATCCTCCTTGTTCGAAAATAAAGTTCTGGATTTCCCCGTCGCAGGGATCCGTCCAACGAACTGTGATTCCCCGGTGATGTCTGGTGAGCTGGTAGTGGATTTCTCCGTATCCCCGTTCCTCTTCTATTTCCTCGCTAAAAGGCAATCATCAAATCTTCTAGGGTTGATGACAAGTCACTGTCGGGGTGAAGATATCTCACAGCAAAATCGTTGCATGCTATTCCTTCACCAAAGCGAATGCCGACACTTTTGTCGAAAATGTAGAACCAATGTTCTATATCGTTACAGACATGAACTTGTAGAAGATCATCATACAGTTTGATTAACAGTGTTCTGTATCAAATTTGTAGGACCTCGTATACGTCTGTAGGCTTGAAGATTTGAAAAACATTGCATGCCCACATGCCACAAGAAGAAATTTATTCTTGTTCACCAATGTGCGTATAATGTTGCTTGTTGTTGCATTGCGCTGTCCAAACAATAGTAAGAGAACAGCAACAACACTCCTTCTGCTATATGTATTTGATTTTTTTGTAGGACTTGCATTTGGTTATGTATCCACTGTATACTTCATAATTCCAATTTGCTTTCGTTACAAGGCAACATGCTGTCAAGGCGTAAATTGTATAAAGGACAATCATTTCGACATAACATACGTCGAACACTTTAAAACTTTCTGTTGAGCCGATAAACGAGAAACGCCAATCTTCATCTCCGTAGCACATCTGTATCTGTAGTGGACTATATTCATCTTCAATTCGAAACTGCACTCGCCTGAAATCTGGAGTAACACTAGAGTACAGAAGTGATGAAGTTGAACCTCTCCATCTTATACTGAAACTCTGCTCTAAATTTCTCTCTCCTTATATAGGCAGATGTTCTCGCAGTTAAAATTAGTTCTTAAAATTCAACTATATTAGTTCAAATTTACAGACACAAACAATATCGTTCCATACCCCACAGTGCCACTTTCCACATGGTACTCTTAAATGTTTGCTACTGCCTTGTATTTGCGTCATGTGTCCCTTATTGTTACATGGTTCAGTCCATAAGGTTGTGGTGGAGTCGTTAAATTCTATAATCAATTTATATTTGATTTGATGAAAACCTGGTTCTTTGGTTATTTCTGTACTGCGATTTTTAAAACGTAGGTCCCAAAAAGAAGAGGGCAGTTTGCTGTCGGGTCTCATATTTAAACCGGACAGTCTTCTTCTTCATAACACAGCACTCGTACTGTATACGGGATTTCTCCGAAACTCTTTGCGAAATTCCAATGTTCATTTCCGATACACATCTGTGTTTGAAAGTATATGCTGCCTAGAGACTGGAACCATACTTTCTTGTGTCCTCGAAAAATAGTAGAGTGCAACTTCTCGGGGTCAAATTTCTCCACTTTTCGAAATATTATGCTGCCGGGAACAAACCATATTTTGAAAAAATTGTTATTTTTACACGTAGGTAGGATGTTGGTACAAATATTCTCTCAAAGCTTGGCTTTTATATTTGGAGCAGAATGTGTCTTCCTCACTGTGATTTGTATACCGTTTGACCAGTTTATTAATACTATAACAATAGTGGTATCGTCATATATTGATTAATTCTGCATTTCTTTAAATTTTAAAATTTCCTTAAGTGTTGGTCCAAGCACGTATGAGGGATAGTCTTCGAGAAATGCATAATTTACAAACTGAAAACTTTTTCGTAAGCTATGTCACTAGAGTCCCATCTCAGGTTATGTATCTCGTAAGTCTGTTCCCGAAACATCATTTTAAGTCCAGGTTTAAACTATACCGAGGTCTGGGATATTTAAAGCATAGTACTTTAGAGTCATTAGCATCGGTTGCATAATAATTAACAAGCTCCTTAATTACAAAGGAGATGTCTTGATAGTTTTCGAATCACTGAGCGTAGCACATCATTTTTAGACAATTTATTTTTATACACTATTTACAAAAAAGCCTCTCACTCTCATATATAATAATTTTATAAGATTATAGTGCTCGCCTTGTAATCTACTTCATAAACTCCGGAATCGCCCATACTATATCTGGAATGATTCTAGCTTCAAGCATCTGTTCCAGCCTGTGCGACATACAATCCCTCCGCATATGTTGTAAAGCAAGGGCAGGCATGCCGAAAGAACAGTTTTCACAAGTTAAATAGGATACGATATCCTCATTGTCTTTTAAATGTACAGCTGGAACGGATACACTAATTTTATTTTGTGGTTTACGAAACAAATTATGAATACTTTCAGCAACACTTGCAGTTGGCATCTCAATAAGGTTTTAGCCTTCCCATACGCTAAAATAGCATTGAACGTTTCAACATGTTCAGAGTCGCAATTGTCACAGCAGTGACCTTTATGTATTGTACCTTATCAAATGCCTTGTAGATTCTGGGTTGAAGATGTTCTAGATGAAGCAGTAGCCATTGGTACTGTAGTGCACGCCTGCAGCTGTGAAAAAAGGACGATTAATGTTGTAATTGTAATTTTCCAACTCGGAAAAACATGATTTTCGCTTTTATTTATAGTGTTCCATAAAACTTGCGACAGGAACTGTTAAAATATTAAATAAATTCAAATATATACATTTTATGTTATATGGAATACATTTTTTGTAAATGGAATGTTTTTGGTTAGATGTAAAGAAAGAAACACATTGGTTAGTATGCTTGCCTTTCTGGGCGGGTCACAGCATAAAAACAAATGTTTTCACAATGTGTGGATGTCGCGTTAGATGTTGCCGTTGATCCAAGGGTTTTTATCGGCGATCTCTCTTTCGTTTCCTTAGTCTCATGCGCATGCGCGTAACTCGGCGTTTCTCCACTCATCTGCTCTCAAGACATCAATGTTAAGAGCCGTCAAATTCTCTCGCAAAAATTTTATTTTCTTCTCCTATACATTGAATTAATAGCAAAAACATTTATTAACGAGTGAGTACTTGTAGAAAACATTTCTTAACAATTGAATAAAATATATCTTGTTTGAATACTTGCAAAAATAGTTGTGCTTATAGAGTAAATAAAATAAGTTTTTTGTGATTTTACAAATCATAGTTTGCTTGATTCAAATATACATTCGTTGTTGGAATGTTAAATCTAGGGCTTATATTGGGAACTTGATTTCAAAGAATTGTAAGTTTGCTTGATTCAAATATACATTCGTTGTTGGAATGTTAAATCTAAGGCTTATATTGGGAACTTGATTTCAAAGAATTGTAAGTTTGCTTGATTCAAACATACATTCGTTGTTGGAATGTTAAATCTAGGGCTTATATTGGGAACTTGATTTCAAAGAATTGTGAGTTTTTTTCACTGTTTATATAGTCAACCAGTTGCGTAAATTTGAAGGGGCAGCGAGTCGGGCCAAATCTCTAGGGATATTCATTCAGAGGGCTGCGGCTCAAAGCTGGGGGCCACCACTAGAAAAACACGATCTTAATACTGTAGCGAATATGGCGCATTGTCTTGAAACTGGTACTTCAGGACCGGCAACTCATGAAAAAAATACGAAAAGCATTCCCAGTGCTGAGTCTGGGGTTCTTGGAACTGGTTTTAGGTGCAGGGAGCAAAATTACCTCAGTTATCCCACTCGGCGCCATTTTTAGTCGTTCATGTATACTTAGAGGAGACGGACCTGCTACTTAAATGCTCCTTCATAAACACCGCACCTCGACACACTTGGCGGCCGACAAGGCCACCCTCGGAGGTTACCGCAGCTATGGACCATCTCTAGTGAAAGCCTCGATTTACGTAGTATTTAATTGGGGAAATATAAATTGTTGTGTGTTAACACTGCGTCGATATACTGTGTTTGCGATAAGATTTTCCATTCCTGTGTTTGGAAGACGAAAATACAGTTTGTGTTAACAACTCGCATTTTTTGTTACCAAGTTACGTGAACCTACTCGTTCTGCATTTAACATGCGAATAGTGAAACTCTGCGGAAGTCGCCCACATCTCGAGACGTTGCCGCAATGTGCTAGGACCTTATCACCGGATGTACTTCTGGGGCCATCAAGCTGCCACTTCCAGGCGATAATACACTTCTGGTTACAACCAAGCGCAATGCACTATCGCAACTGATAACAACATCCTGTTACATGCAGCACACACATAAGTACAAACATGTTGGCCAACATAAATATTTGATCCACCAACTTAACAAATATAATCACTCCTTTCGGGCATGTTAAAAGGATCACAGGAAGTTGTTTATCGCCCAGGAGTGGCAGCTTGATGGGGTCTGGAAGTATATCCCCTGATAAGGTCCCAGCATGTAACGGCAATGTCTAGAGATACAGAGCGCTGCTGCGAGGTTTCACCATTAGCATGTTAAATGCCGAGCGAGTAGGTTAAAATAGTAGGTACAAGATGATCGTCCACTTTCCTGATTCTGGTTTTTTTGTGTTCTTACTTTGTACTTCAATTACCCATGGACCCATACAGACATACTTCTGTTCGTCGATAGCAGCAGTAAGTGAATTAATCACTTTTTAAAAATATAGTTCGGTAAACAGAAACTTAATGGTTGCTGAAAATTATGTACTTAAATATTATTTTTATAATCTTATTGAAGTGTGTATGCAAATTAAATATGGGTGATTGTGTATTTTCCGAACAAAACTATTGTAGCTTGAAATTTGCTACCGAGCAAGATAAAATTTGTTCATAAAAATAGGTGACGTATTACATAACATATAACTCCAATTTGCTCCCAAATTTAACAACCAATTTTGTCTGCAGCTGTTCTTCGAATTCATTTTTGTACTGTAATATTACGAAAGCATTTGTATTTACAGCCCTATATTGCAAAATTTATTGACGTGATTTTATTAGAGTGTTCATTTTGATCGATTGATTGCTTTACTTTGGCTTTTACAAGTTTTTTGAACAAATGATATGTATTTATTCTTCCTAAATTTATGGTGTAACATTATATAATATATTAGTTTATTCAAAGTTTTGTAGATACAAATTAGTAATGATGCCTTATTAGAATTTAAATGAAATAATACACTGGAAATCAACTAAAACATGAAGATTACCTCTCAAAAAGGCTGTACGAGCATTCTGAAAAGTTGCAGGATGTAAGCATTTACGTTCCCGTGGGTATTTGAACATTTCAGGGGCAATGCAGACAGCACTGTGGATGTCAATTCTGGGGAAAAGTACTCATCGGTACATACAGAACTCCTTCATCTTCGTCGTCTAACGAGCCCCTAACTCATCCCCTCCCTTCTCACCACCTCCCGAACAACACTTGCGTACATACCAAAGCACCTCAATACGTCAATACGCTATGAACATGACGAAACTTAATGTTGGTAGAAACAAACTACGAAAATCCGAGTGAAATCTACGCTGAAGTTATCGATTCTATCATTACCAGAATGATATGGCTTTTTCTGAACAATTATCAGCACTGGAGACACCAAATCCTTGCAAAATTATTAACATTTTCTCTGACATTCACAATGATAGAATATTATCTTTATGGTAGGTTTCTAATCAAGAAATTATAATGTCGACTAAGATCCCAGTAGTAAGGCAATGTATGTTCATGCGCAGGACCCTAGGAGCGGGATCCGGGATCGGGACGCCACCTTGAATACTGGACATCCAAAAATCGCAAATATTCGCACAAAATCGTATGTTTTAGCCAAAAAATTCCTTAACTTTTCCGTTTTTCCCAAAAATATCCTGTCTGTCCGTAAAAATTTCCCCCTTTTTCCCAGAGCAGGCGAGAGGGATCAGCGAACCAGGTGACAGGGATCGCTGACTCAGGTGAAATTTGAGCCAGGAAAGAAGGATTTAGGCCTTTTGACCTTTAATTCCAAAAAATATATATAAAAAATCCTTTTTTCTATGTATGTTTTTATAATTAAAAAAATATACGTTTAATTATTAAGTGTTATATAAGCCTGAACTAGTATTTTCAGGGATAATACGATCATGATGTCATAATAAACTTATTTGAAATATTATATATTTTTTAAAATAATATATATGTTTTAAATTAGAAATGAAAGTCATAAGCATTAAGTGTTACATACCACCTCAGTCGTTTTTCAAGGTTCATACGATCGTGGTGTCCTACCTTCATTCTGTTTCGATTTCTCCTGCTCTATAATTCCGATCACACGACCGCCATATTGGATCCAGTTGACCTTGACCAGACCTTACATAAAAAAATCCCAACAATTCATTAAAAAATCCAAAAGTTCGGAATATCTAAAAATATCCCAAATACAATTTAAAAAAACATTTAAGTAATCTAAAAAAAAATTGTGTTAAAAAAATTCCCTAAAAATACCAATAATCACAAAAGTGAAAAAAATTTTTAAAGACTAATGACAGTTAACGTTAACCTTCGCACTCATCCTACCGCCCATAATATCAACCTTCCCCCCTCCCATTTTTAACCAACCAACACAACTTCTAATATTACAAAAACAAAGCAAAATCACAAAAACAAATTTTTAACAATGTAAATACTCAAATTACATACCATGTTAAACTCTCACTCATATATAGACCCTAAACACCAAACCACACACCGCCTTAACGGTACCTTCTAATACTACAAAATAAAGAAAAATAACAAATATTAAAAATATATAAAATCCAAAAACATATCACGTTTACCTCACACTCTTCCCGCCACCTAAACAATAACCACCCACCTTACCAGCCCACCTTCTTATATACAAAACAAAGAAAATTTCAAAAATAGAGAAAATGTGTACCAAAAAATCGTAAATTCAGCATCTCTCACATGTTAATTTTACCATCAGACACCAGCAAAATATCATACATATAATCAAACAAACCACCTGATCTCCATCTGCTCCATATTCTACATTGCTCCATCTGCTCAATCTGCACAATCATCTCCATCTTCCCCATCTGCTCCATCTGCTCCACCTGCACCATCTGCACCATCTGCTCCACTTGCTAGACTCTGAATATTTTCCCCCACTCATATAGATATTGTCAATTTTTCCACTGGTGTAGGACTTATATTAGCTTGCACCATGCGTAAAGACATAGAAAATAATTTAAATATTATTAGTCACTTGTGAATATAAATTGTGATATCTTAGGACCAGGTACGTAAAATTAAATTTGCAAGATTTATTTCTAACCCTGGTAATTTATTTGCTTAAACCCTATTTGACAATAATAGTGATATGCTTAAAATATTCATTTTCTTTTTTAACGATACGTATTTATAACAAAACTGTATATAATACACTATTAAATTAAGAGAACAAAAAATTTGTATTTATTATACGGTTTCAATATTTATTTTAAGTTAAACTAAAATGTTATGTAGAGTATAACAAAAAAGTTATTTCAGCTTCATTTTCAGGTCTCCTTTATTCTAGACTAATTAGGTCACGATGTAAATTATTTATTATCTCAACTAATTTTCCACTCCGATTTTATTCAATGTGTATGTCTATGTGAATAAACAAAGCACCGTCATCCTCTCTCTCTCTCTCTCTCTCTCTCTCTATATATATATATATATATATATGTATATATATATATATATGTATATATATAAGAAGGGATACAACACCAGCGAGAAATTATATACATTTTTTTTTTCACTTATAACCTGTATATTTACATACTTTAGACCGAGTGTCCCTATGAATCGACGGAAATAATTTGTGTTAAAACTGCTTTATTCAGAAAATATTGAAACTATAGTTTGAAAAATTATCATTTTATTGTATGTTGGACAAATGCAGTGTTTTCTTTTTAAATTTCAACTCTTTTGTTAATTGACTTCGCTACACGTATATAATCAGGCTCTCCAAACAGACACATCTTATAAGACGACATAATATTTATGCTGGACTCCACATCAAATGGACACATTTTTTAAAGTAAAAAATACTCTAGGTATGTGCGAGAGGCGTTAAGTAGTGCACGTGTATTTTTATTACGTTTTTGTGTCTGGTTTAAATAGTATTCACAGACTGAATTGTGTAAAATTGTTAATGTGTTATTTATTCATACTGACTAGCTGGATTACGTTTACTGAGTTTGCACTTGTCGATATCAGATGGTATTCACGTAGTTAAAATTCTCTCTCGTGTAATTTATATTTATAAGCTCGAGAGTCATGTTACATTTAAGACTCACGTAATTCCACTTATTGTTCACGTAGTTATTTGAAAATTTCCAATTCGATGTATGTAATTTATTCAAAGGTAGAACACTCTGACATTCTCTAATATTTAATTGCATTCCGAAAACAGATCGTTTAACACGTAAATCGTATCTTTCAAGGTCGCCTATCTACGAGCTATATCTACTAAAAAAAAAAATAACATTTACACTTAGGCCACTCTTCGAAATTGTTTAAACACTCTAAATTTCTCTCGTGAATTGAAAATATTCGTAAAAATCGCCTATCAACCACAAATATTACTCCATACAACTCAAAATTAGAAAATATAAATATATATATATATAATGACTCTTAGTCCACTCTTCCACTAAACTCTACACGTATATAAGACAGTGCAACCCACCACTCTGTTCACATTTCACTTCGCACCGAACCTCGGTGCTGGGAGGATATCCTCCCAAAGGCCTAGCCTGTCTCCTTCCTCAAGGGAGCTGGTCAGCCATCGAGGTTTTTGGTTGTAGGCCAGTCGCTTGCGATTCGACAACACCGACTTTGCGATGTCGGATGACGGGCGACAGGACGCTGGAGGAAATGAGCGTGGAGAAAAGGTAATTGGTGCATTGCCTGCTCATTACTCTGATGATTCGAATAGTTCGCAACACAACACACAACACACAAAATTTCACAAACCAAGCATAAAACACACAGCAAAAATAGTTAAAACGATACGGGACAGTGAAACAGTTCAAACCAAAAATTCGTTTTCTCCTTTGGGAAAAGTAGACCAATTAGATGATAATCATAGTAGCACAAGCACAATAGTACCACAACACCACAGGCTCCGCCAGTTTACATTATACAAAACAGATGTGTAAAATGGCTGTCTAAAACCTTTAAGGCAGATACTTTCATAAAAATTTCAGTAACGAAAAAACAACATTTGAAGGTAATTGTCAGGAAGGAGAAACACTCCTCTTTCTGTGAAGTCCTTTGGAAGAAATTCATAACATATTACACATACGCAGCGAAAGATGAAAAGCCAATGAAAGTAGTCATAAAAGGGCTATATCAAGGCATTGACACAAAAGATCTCAAGGAAGAGTTCGATGTTTATGGCTTTAGGCCTATTCATGTATGGCAGTTTAGAACATCAGAATACAATCCTGCAGTCTATGGGACTGTGATACTTCAACACAAAGAGTTTGACATATTAAATTTTGAGAACTATATCATGTATCAGTTCGGCTAGAACTGTATAAACGCCGCACTGAGGATGTGGTGCAGTGTAAGAAATGTTGTGCACTAGGCCACACTCAGAAATACTGTGGACTTGAGACAGTCTGTCCTCTCCGTACATACATGCACAGAAAAAAAGACTGTCCTCTTAAAAATACGTAACATACATCAAAGTGACTATGTACACTTTGTAAAAAAACGGGACACTCGGCTGATTGGAAGCAGCGCGAAGTGATCAAGAAACAGATAGAAACACAAAAACAAAATAAGGGCCTTAAACCCACCAAACAATCACTAAACAATAGGCAGGAAACGCGATCAAGTATCCAGTCAAAGACAGAATTTCCTCCCCTTCAAGTAGGGAAAATACAAACTGAACAAGGAAACACACACAGGGAACAAGCACTTACACAACATAAAAGGGACAAGCCACAAACTCACGAGAGAACACAACAGAAAATGCGACCATGTTCTCAGGATTGCAAGAACTGGCCACCTTTCTGCGAGAAACACAATTCACAACACTATTGGACCACTTTAGGCCCATCATTACATAGGCAAAACCTTAACAACACTGCACAAAAAGCAGATGTTGCTACTCACAGCACTCGCCACTTTACCACAGTTAATAAACAAATAGTTAAGGATTATTTTACTATCAAATCACCCCAAACTGACACTGTCGTATTAAACACACAGTTATTAATATTTAGGGCACTCTGCCCAGCTGGTTTATGTGGGAACTCGGGAAAGGTGGGAAATAACCACAACCACCACTTGTCTTCCACGTCAAGTGACACACATGCCAGTCGAGGTAGGGGTCGAGGGGCTAACACAATATGACATAGCTAATTTAGTCTAGCTTAAACTATTTAACCTAGCTTAAGCATTACTAATATCACAATATATCTAAATAAATTGAATTTCAAATAATTATAGAAAATTAAATATTTTAAAAAAAATTTAAAAATACAAAATACAAAACAACTTTCAAAAAATTAAATTATTAAAACATATAGTATTAAAACCACTATTATTTACTAGAAATAATGCACCGACTAGTTAGTCTGTTTCAGGTCGGGAAGAAGACAATCCTCGTTGATGAGAGGACGAGCCCCCCCCCCCTCCCCCTTCGTGCTTTGGTTAGGGCCTAGCAGACTCTGGCAAAGCCTGGCAGACTCTGGTCCCAAGGGCCCCTCCTACTGTTTCTGTTACTAACACTGGATTTCTTTCCTATGTCACAACACTCTGAAACGATAAAACGTACCCCGAGGGTTGCTCCCGGGCGATTAGGGACTCACCAACACACTACACGCGAGATTAAATAGCGCACTTGTATACAACATAACAACACATTAGACAGACATCACAGCACTTACACTCACTCCAGCTGGGAGGCTAGAGAGGAGCTTCACTCCCCCGCCGACAACATGTAAAATCACATAATAATAGGCACTAAAACAAAAACAGGCTAAATTTGGGCCCGGTGCCCTAGACTTACACTGACATGGCCCCCGTCCGCGGACCCTATGATTAGTCCAACTGTCTGGTGGCAATTGTTTTTACAAACACCCAGTGAGTTATGGGATCTGCAGCTCCCGGTCTCACGACACATGTGTCATTCCGGTGGCATAAGAGGGTCGGTGGCGGCGGCGGCACTCTGGTCAGTCGCCTCTAGGATACCACACCGTCAACATCGGACAGAGTTCCTGATACCTCCTGCCCCACGCAAAAAGAAAGAAAAAATCACTTTACCAATACACAAAAGAAAAATTTCGATATTAAGATCGGATTAAGATCAGACTAAGAATTTTTTGATCGGATTAAATTCGAACTATAATTTAACCCTTTTTGATTAACACTTTCAATTTTTCACTAACCCTTTCAATAAATTGAACCCTTTCAATAAATTTTATTAACCTTTTGATATCAATTTAACACTTTGATAGCAGATCAAGAACCCCCACTTTTTTGGTACATGTAGTTATGGGATTCCTTTAACTGCAACTTAAAATATTTTATTTCCATAAAATTTATTTTTGCTTTTCCAATTGAATCCATTGGCAGCATAGTTTTCGCAGATGATGGGCATTTAACTTCAATGTTATCGTCATCGCCTGCGAGGCCATCTGATGATACAGCCAAAAATGGAAATTCCTCATCTACATCAAGACCACATTGCCTTACAAACGTTCCCGGATTTTTAGATTCAAATTCAGCTATTGCAATTAGTTCATTTTCTGTGCCTCAACATGTGCTAGAATTTCCTTAGAATAATTGGTACCATATTTCTTTTACATTAGCAAAGGAAGTCATAGGTTTAATTTTACATAACCTTCCAAAGAAGAATGATGTTATAGATGTACATTAACCATCTTTACATTAATGTGAAGAGCTTTATTCAGGTGTTCTTTTTTCATTTTTTTTCATTGTTTTCATGCTTAATCGTATTTATAAATTCTTCTTTGGCACGTTCGTAATGATATTGTGGCATGTCAGGTGTGGTCAAGGAATCATGTGTCCCGTAATAACTGTCTGCATCATTTTATTTAGTGTGCCCGACTTTCTTTTTCGCAGGAAGTAACAAACGGCCCCGTCTTTGATTTTCTGTCCTATTTTCGCGTCTTTCAATGAACTTCTTGGTGTGCATTCCGGGACTTCTCTTAAGAGCTGATTTATGAATTGCTCTGTGCAATTCTCCATCTGAGTTTACCGATACAACTGCTGTATTGGTAAACTTTTTATAAGTATTCGCCAGGGTAAAATTAACACATTTTACTCCAACAAACTTTGCATCAACAGAGTTGTAGTTTTCTGCTATGATGTTGTTTACATCCTAAATGAGGCTAGTGGCATTATTTGCTACCACTTGTATGTGTATCATTAACTCTTGCATTAGGTCTGTCCTTTGCATTTCAATAACTAGGTTTATGTCTCCAGGTTTTGAAAGGTTTCACAGAAGTATTTCCTTTCAGAGCACTTAGGATAGTCACCTAGTACATGATATGAGCTGTTTATGATATTATTTTTCAGTTCTTCAAAAGCCAATTACAAATATTTTTCGCTCTGCTTTTTTTCTGTATTTTATGGCACTTGTTACAGCTGTCCTTAGTCGCATACTACTGGCACATAACGAAGAAGGTGCTGATCATTGGTATCAGAAATAAATATTGCACAGTGTGCACACATTACTCTGCCACAGGTCCGGTATGTAGTATTCCAACTCACAAATGTGCCAAAAATTGGTCAGGATCGTTCACCTCAATGGAGCAAGATGTTATTGCAGAAGATTTTTTCCAACGTGTAAGCATGCATGGAATCAGATAGCTTGAAGAGCTAAATGAAGTTCGTGGTTTCCCAACTTTGTATTGGGACATGCATCCCGTACTTTATTTGTATAATTCCTAAAGATGTGATTGCGACACTCAATTTTTTCAACTAGTCTCATTGTCCCGTATGACATTGCATTTATTAGTTTCTTGTGAATACTGCTATCTCCATCCGTAATTAACCGACTATCTGAATCCATGCATGCTTACACTTTGGGAAAAATCTTCTGTAATAACATCTTGCTCCATTGAGGTGAACGATCCTGACCAATTTTTGGCACATTTGTGAGTTAGAATACTACTTCCCGGACCTGTGGCAGAGTAATGTGTGCACACTGTGCAATATTTATTTATGAGCCCGATGATCAGCACCTTCTTCGTTATGTGCCCGATGATACAACTCTATAAACAAACATCCATATTATGTACCCCATGTTTAGTACATGTTCAACAGAACCATATCCAGGAAAGAAATATTGGGGAGAGCTGAGCTTCCTTAGAAATATTTATGCTTACCTGCTTTATTGCACGAATTTTTGGACAAGTTAAAAAAAAAACAAATAACTTGATGGCAACTCACCACACCTAATAGAAAATTGTACTTTGTCTTGTAGGACCTTATTGACCAAGTTCCATCTGTAACAATGCTTATCATCGGTCGGCCTTCCTTATCCACGTCGCCTGCCTGTATATCTAGCCTCACATCCTCTTGTGCGGATTCGGCCATAAGTTCCCATGCTGATTTGTGAATTGCATCATAAATGCGATCGTGATTGATCTTCCAGGTCTCTTTCGAAATGCGTGGTATGTTTAGTGCAACATGTAACTCTTCGAGTTGTGAATAGCCTCCTACAATATACGTCATACCAGATACTGCAGCTGAATATTCATGCAACACTTCTGCGTCCTTTTTTGCATCTTAATTTCATAGAGTCCAGGTTATATAGCAAAAATTACATTTAAAACTAATTAGGCTACTAAAACCGAAACGTCGCTCACTTATAACATCAATGTCACTGAATGTACGGTCAAATGTCTCATATCGGCTTATCAATTTGATATTTTCAATTAAATGTTGATTATCAACTATTCTCCTGACTTCTTAATTCATGCATGTAATAGTTGAAGGCTTATTTTCTGTGTTTTTCCAATCGTAAGTTTTGCCTTCGCAGTCACCTGCATATTCTAATTTCCTGCACAAAACCAAATTTTTTTACAAAACTGCTTATTAAAGTTGAATTTATTAGTTATATTGCACATTCATGTGTTCAATACACTTACGTTTCCTGGTGTGTTAAACAGTTATATGTGTCTATCTCTCTAGACTCATTGCGATTATCAATATCAATTCGACGAGCTTCACTCTCCCCGTGATTCACAGAGTTATCTTCACTTACAGGAGAAAGTGGTCGAAATTCTGTAGGGTAAAGGCACATAAGAGTATGCAGTACCTAAGAGCGAGCAATATCGATATATTTAAGTTGGTAGCACTGCCGAGAGAAGTCAACAGGTGGTTACATGAAGCTTATGTGTGCCTGCTTTACAGCGCGAAGCAAATTTGTTTAAACAGTTAATTTCGAATGTTCGAGGTAAGAATGACATTTGCTTGGTCCTGAAGTAAATATGAATAATAATAGTCTTTGAAATTAATACATCAACGAGGTACTTCGAATCATATATGGTAATCGAAAGCTTATAGTCTCTTATTTACTATGACGTGGTTACAGGCGGCCAAAGTGAAAGCTGCTGCCGTATGTTGTACAAACATTGAACTTGTGTAGGCGCCTTAAAGAGTGTGCAGCAATGCGTACTCTTAGAGGCCAAATTTTCTACTCTGTACTCTTAGAGGCCCGTTTGTGCGTGGTAAAATTATTTTACATGTCAGCTGTTCCTTGTTGCAGTGTTTATTTCGCAGACGACAATGACCTCTACATATTCTGCAAAATCAGACAGGAAATTGATTTTCACTAAAGATATAATTGATGATTCTAACAGACGAATAGAAACAGACGAGAGCAAGAGGAATGCAGCTGCATCTCTGGGCGTAAATGAGTTGACACTTAGGAAATTACTGAAAGCAGTAAGTGTTATGTATACTACTTATTTTTTCATACATATGATAACCATATGTGTCATAGGCCCACATGTGTCACTAGGTTGAGTGCACAAAAGCTCTTAGATACATCTGCCAATATGAATTTTATCCAGTTAGGCTACATAAATTTATAAATATAAAAATGTAATATTTTGTGTACTAATGAATGATTCTGTTCATATTTATATTATTTCATGAAAATTAACAATCCAAATGAGGCATTAAAATTTTTTTTATGTAAGATTATTTAAATTTCATTTTATTTTCTTAATGTAGCCTAATTGTTTGTGCTTCAAGGGCTATCATAGTAAAATGTTTTACTACAACGTGGAAAAAAAAGCATTAATGATTTCCCGTTTACTATGTTACCTTTACATTATAAGCCCTGACCAAATCATTTTAATACATTAATTTGTTCAGAAAAATGCATCATTTTTTTTCCTATTTGTTAAAATTACTTTAATCGAATGCTAATTGTTACAAGAAGTTAGAAAATGTTGCATAGAGATAAAAAAAAGACCTGATATTTTTTAAGCCAAAGGGAGAATTTGGTCAACAATATAGACCTATTGACTTTCTTCTTTTTTATAAAAAACGTTTCACGCAAAAAATAAATAGTTTACTAACAGTAGCATAATTACGATTTCTTCAGTTTGAGATAGGCCTATGTGTGTGTCAACTAGGGAGGCTCCTCAATGAGAGTTTTTAAGTTCATTATGTTCCTTCTACGATAGGTTTTATTGATTATTCCGTTCTATATTTTTCAGAGGACACTACCATCTTCTCTTGGACGTCACAAATCAGTTTTTACTCCAGAGATTGAGAAAGAGTTAGCTAATCACATAAGAGAACTAGACAAGAGTATTGGTAGGAAACAGTTCATGATTTAGTTGCGCCACTTTAGGGCATAGCAGGGATAAAAGAAGGCAAGGTGATGGACAAGTACCAAAACAAAAATCAAGAAACCATGGACACAAAAATTCTAAAATCAATGCAAATATATTAAAGCCCATCTATACATTATCACCAAGAACAACAACTTTGCAACTTGATTGGAAATATATAAACTGCATTTGAAAATGTCTGATGGTTGCCACCAATCGGTGAACTAGAGGAAGGAGAGAAAACACATGAACTGGAATAAACAGAAATTCAACAATATTAATATATCCTGCGAAATCACCCAACCTGAATAAACACTTACCAAGTCCCGTTAAAAAAAAGGTAAAATGACGCCCTGAGCAAAGCAATCAGATTTACAACTTTAAAAGTAAAAGTACGCCTGATGAATCACTAAAAAGTACATGGAATACTAATTCCAAGAAAACCATTGGGAATGAGCAAAAACCCTCACTACACTTAACCATGAGCATAAAGGCACACAATAAAATATCCACTAAACTCCTTGGCACTAAAATTCTTTTGGCAAACCATAATCCAGGAGACCATTCCTACAGCACGTGAAATAAAAGAAAGAATCGACCTCTTCCAAGCATTCCCATAAAATACCATATTGAAAATTCACACTATCAAAACAGTAAAAAACTCTTCCCTACAAAAATCCATATACACAAAAATCGCTTAAAAAATACTGCAAAAAGGTATCTCTACCCCCAGTATAACAACAACTTAATTCATTGCAATACTTAACTTGTGTACTGATATTACGCGAGAACACGTCTAGTATGCTGAAGCTCCGAAGATACAAAGTGGTGTAGACATGATCTATCGTCGGCCAATCCGCGTAACTCGATTAGGAACACTGCACACTTGCTCGGGCTGCGAACGAACATTTATACGAGAAAACGCGGCTCGGGAACGTTAAGGAGGTGGCGGGAATAGCAAAGAGGCGTATGGAAGGTGCCAGAGTGTGCGAGACTGAACTCGTTGCCAGTAGTAGCTACCAGACAGTTCTCGGCTGCACCAGGAGCGCCGCACGAGGCGTATAGCTCAGTATAGCTCAACGCTTGGAAGCGTTCAGACGTGAGGCACCCCAGGGGGTAAGGGGGTGAAAAAACAAAGTACCTTTTCTGCAGCAAAAATATTGCCTCTTCAAATAAAATAACAGATTAATATCTAGCCTACAAAATACAGATGTGGAAAATAATCAAACAGACTTGTACTAAGTTCATTAACATCATGTAGTTCGGAAGCCACACCAACCACGAAACAGCAGCATTTATTCGTACTCCAAAAAATTGTAAGCATCACAAATTTCGCCAGCTGGCAGGACAAAGTATAAATCGTTCAGGCAGGGCAGTTGTTTGACAGGACTGGAGAACTCACATAAAATTTCTTGAGTTTGCTAATTGACATGTGTGTCAGACTTGGAGCAGGGCTTCAATCCTACGATACACTAGAAGAGAGCCACAGGGGTCACCTCTCCAAACCCGGAGAAGTTGATGGATGAGGCCCGCAGTAGAAAACCGCCGATGACGATGAAGGAGTGGCCAGGTCCTCCCGCTTATCTTCTGCTCTTGAACTCCAGTTACTCTGGCAGGGTGGAAAGTAATAAGGAAAATAGAAAAGGACCAAGGATGAGATGTCCGCCTAAACTAACCTACTGAAACTTATAATAACGCCCCCTTGTGTTTCTTCACCGTAAAAAATAGATCAGGTAGATTTATTTGCCTACTAGTCCATAAAAACAAATACTGCTTGTAGCTTTACTAATTTTTGGTGCTAATTAAAAATTATATATATATATATATATATTTAACGAACCACTAACAAAAAATAAATGTTAACAACAATATTATTAGTGCCTTATTTCCAAAATACATTACCATACTGTGTGAACCGTCCCCTAGTGGTGACAGTGCTCCTGTTCAGGGCGCGTGGACTGGCCGATCATCCGATGGCTGATGAAATATCTTAATATTAGCGATACTGCTTTTTAAAAACTTTTCCGTTGCTGGGTCCTGCAACAACACTGACATTGGGGTAAGAAAACTAACAATGCAATATGGGCCATCGCACTTAAGGTCTAATTTTGCTGAGAAGGAATCAACCTTTCTAGATAAATGATGAGTTTTTACAAGAACTAAATCACTAACCTTGTAAGAAAACAGGATCATATTGCCCATCCTGCGCCCTACGCATATGGCGATAGTATTCCTTGAGATGCTTGGTAGCATCCTCCCAGAATTCATTTCGCTCCCCTAAATCTACATCAAAATGTTAGCACCAGGCATTAAGAAGAAGATGCAAGAATCTCCGACCAAAGAACAATTCTTGCGGTGTCAAACCTGTAGCAAACATTTATACAAGAATTTAGTGCTAACATTATGACATGATCTCTTTGTCTCAATCTGTGTGAACATCACGTGAAAGGCAACAAGTGCCACTTTAATTGTACGATTATACTGCTCTGCCATATTAGCTTGAGGGTTATAAGGGGTTGTATGGACCAAACAAACTCCCCAAGAAAAAGCTATATTTGATAACTCGGTGGAAGTAAAGTTGGTCGGATTACCAGTAACAGCTGGGGCGGGTGAACCAAAATAACGAAATACTTGTTCCAGCAATATCTTGGAAATAGTAGTGGCCTTCTGGTCTCTCATGGGGAATAACAAAAACTTTGAAAATCCATCAACCAGAACCAATAAATAATTTAAACAATTTTTAGATCTGGGGAGAGGGCCAACCACATCCATATAGACTCTTTCCCATATAAAACTAGGTGGTGAACTACTAAACTGTTCTTGGGCTCTACTATTAGGGGCCTTTCCAGCTGGCACAAAGCACACTGTTTCACCCAATTTCTAATTTCTGATTGCATTTCTGGCCCAAAAAATGTTCAAAATGCTCCAAAGTGCATTATTGCCCTTGATGAATGCCCAAATAAGAGTTATGGAAACAATCAAACACCTTTGTTCTCACTGCCTTGGGTACGCATGTCTTGAAAATGCCCTTACATGAAGGTTTGCCAATAATCCCCTTCTTCAAAATAAAACCAGTGAGTTCACCTAGCTGGATTTTATGCCACAATTCCACACATTCATCATCCTTGTGCTGCAATACCTTAATGTTCATATCAGCTGCCGGAATTTGCTTCACAACATTTACCTGCTCCTGAATTTCTCCATCACTCACAAACTCGCCAGGGTCAAACATTCTGGGCAAACTCTCCACTACACAATTGTCTTTTCCCTTTACATGAACTATATCAAATGAAAAATTAATAAGGTGTTCGATCCAACAGCCTAATTTCCTCAAAGGTTTTTTGGAATTCCTAAGCTACATTAAGGCTTGGTTGTCTGTACACAGCTTTAAATGAGTACACTCCAGATAATCGGAAAGTTTATCAACCCCAAATACACAAGCAAGAGATTCCTTTTCATAGGCCGAATACTTTCTTTTGGTGGATGTTAATAGCCGACATGCATAAGCAATGAGGAAAACACCATCCTTATATTATTGTGACAAATGGCGCCTAATCCCAGGGAGTGTGCATCTGCATGCAGTACAAACTTACAGTCGAAATCAGCCAATCTTAACACTGGTGGAGAGGTCAAACAAGTTTTTATTTTCAACAAAGCTACCTCTTTCTCGTCTCCCCACAAAAACCCTTGGCCCATATGTTTTAAAAGATTAAGGGGTTCAGCCAATTCGGCAAGAGATGGAATAAATCTGGCATAGTAGCCTATCATGCCCAAAAAACGCCTTACACCATGTAAGTTCTTCGGATGTGTAAAAGTAAGCACACAACTAATACGATCACAGTCTAACAGCAATTGTCCTTCACTCAGAATAAATCCCAACAGCCTTACATGGCAGCTACACCAGCTGATTTTCTCTGGATTAACCGTCAATCCCACTTACAAAAGCTTCTTTAGGACTAGTGTGACATGTTCCCGATGCAACTCCTTAGTCTCACTGTAAATGACAATATTATCCAGGCAGTTGAAAATAAATTCAGTTTTATATGGCAACAATATAGTCTCTAAAGCACGATAAAGTGCCTGGGCCCCAAAACAAAACAACGAAAGGGACTCTGGTCCATTCAAAAACTCCCCAATGTGAAACAAATGCAAGAAATTTTCGTGCATCTTGGTGCAACAAAATTTGTTGAAAGGTCTGATTCAGATCTAAACACTGTAAAATACCTTGCCTTCTCTAATAACTGAAAAACATACCCTACTTAACGTAAAGAGTAAGGATCTAGTTCAAATTTTTTATTGATACATCAGTAGTCTATCACTAAACAAAATTTACCAGGCTCTTTTTTTGTTTACTAAAAATTCTGGGCTCGCTTATGACTAGTAGAAAGCCTAATAATATTCTCATCAAGCAAGTGGTCTAGTATTTATTTAAAACCTTGTATCTTAGCTGGACCTACACTATAGGGATGGCACCCAACCAGGGTGTTGTCAGTCAGTATTATGCACATATTGATTACATACGCCCAGTTTGTCTGTTATTACACAAGGGAACTTTTCTCACATTTCTTGTGCAAAATCATTATCAATGGAATTTACCTGTTTACATTCCTCCTGCCCCATCAACTTTGCCCCTTCTTTACAAAAAGGAAAACTCAATGTGCCTTCATGCAAATTAAAATAAGCACGAGTGTTGTGGATGAAATATTCACCCAAAATTATATTGTTGGTTAAGTGTGGCAAAATGAAAAATTTCCTCTGCCAAGATAAATCACCTATGTGCATACTTATTGTCAAACGAGCACATGATTACACCCAACCTCCATTTTCTAGACTAAAAACTGTTTTCTTACTGTGTTCAATGGTCATAACACCTATGAGGTGTTCCCTAAACAACTTATTACAAAATGCCTTATCGATCAAGGACACTGAACAACCACTACCAATCAAGTCAGGTTCTTCAATTGAACCTACCTTCACTAAGACAAATGGTATGATAATCTTTCCTTGGTTTTGAATTTCTTTAATTTTCTTCTTTTCCTTAGGGCAGTTCCTTCCTTATGAACTCATATTCGTATGGAAATTATCCCCTACCCTTGTCCCTTTGTTACCCCTTACAATTTGGACATGCTAAATCTTAGGCTGATCTTGATTAGGACATTGGGCTTTAAAATGGCCGGGCATACCACAGCCAAAAACACGTCACAGGAGATCTATGCTTTTCCACTGACTTAGTCTGAGAATTATCTCACGGAACCATACACACTTTACATTGGTACGCTTTGTGATTAGGTTTACGACATTTAAAACAAATAATCTTTTTTGTGGACTTGGGGAAACTTTTATCCTGAACATGAGCCCTAATAATCGCACCTCCTTCACAAACTTTAACCTGCATGCGCACATCTACACGTGGAACAACTGTCTCGGCAAGCTCATGATTTTTGGACTATCAGCTGATAATACATAAGGTAGATACTGTGGCAGCACATGATCGACAATGCTCTCTAAGACTCCAATTCCCTATATGGCAAACATAAGATCTATACCACACATTCTATTTTGCCTAAATATGTCAACAAAGTATCTCCTGGCTATTGATTTTGTTGGAGAAACAAGCATCGTAAATGGTCATTAATATGCTCACTATCAAAAAATGTAAATAATTCTTTAACTACAGTACCCCAAGGTAAACCCAATTCTCTAGCTCTCATGATAATAGGCTGTAGCTCACTAGGAACATGAACCACTAAAATGCCCAAAAAAATCATGCAAAGAAAAGGCTTGCATTTTTATTATTAAAGTAACTTGTAGAAACTTTACCACTTCGAGTGCACCACAACTACTAGTAGTAGGAAGAACACTCAAAATGTTTCCTACGTGCTTGCTGGCTACCAAGGAAAGTATACCAGCACTGGGAGAAAATGCAAATAACTCACCACTTACTTCATTCCCCACCACAAGTAGGATCCCACACCAAACCACGATCTAAAGTCTTCAACTCGTCCAAAGTCACTTCTTGCGGCAAGTCTGGAATATGAAGTAGTTGGAGCAGCTGCGTTAGAGTCTCTTTGGACAGTTGCTGCAATCAGGCGATACCTTTAAACAATTTCAAATCAACAGTTAATTTCCACTCAATTACAAACAAACCGAACAAAGGTCAATGGAATGCATTCAACTCTGCCTTTAGCGGAGTGGCACAGTTTTCTGTTACGCCCCTTTAGGGTGTGACAGGGATAAAGGAAAGCAAGATGAAGGAAGCACACCATAAAAAAAAATTAAGACAGCATGGACACAAAAATTCCAAAATAAATTCAAACCTATTGAAGCCCATCTATACATTAACACCAAGAAAAACAACTTTGTTACGATTTGAAATATATAAATTACATCTGTAAATATAAGTTGCTTGCACCCAATTGATAAACTGGAGGAACGAACGAACTCGTATGCACTGGAACAAACAGAAAAACAACAATATTAATATCTGAGAAATCACCCAACCTGAATAAACACTTGTGAAGTCCCATTAAAAAAAGTTAAAATGGCTCCCTGATTAAAGAAAGCACCATTGCAAATTTAAAAGTAAAGTACTCCTGATAATTCACTAAAAAGTATAACATGGAATACAAATTTCAAGAATGACCTTGGGAAGGAGAAAATACTCTCAATACACTCAACCATGAGCATAAAGGCATGGCATAAAATATCCACTGAATTCCTTGGCATTAAAATTATTTTGGCAAATCATAGTCCAGGAGACCATTCCTACAGCACACACACAAAAAAGGAAGAATCCACCTCTTACAAACTTTCTCATAAAATATCAATTTGAAAATTCACACAATCAAAACAGCGAAAAAACACTTACTTACAAAAATCCATATACACAAAAATGGCTTTAAAAAACTACTAAAAAGGAAACTCCACCCCCAGAATAACAACAACTATGTTCATTGCAATATTTATTTTGTGTACTCATATTACACAGAAACGTGTCTAGCATACTGAAGGCCCGAAGTACGAAGTAGTGTAGACATGATCTATCGTCAGCTAGTACGCGCAACTCGATTAGGAACACTGCACACTTACTCGGGCTGGTGACAAACATTTATATGCGAAAACATGGCTCGGGAATGTTAAGGAGACGCCAGGAATAGCAGAGAGGCGTAGAGAAGGCGCTGGAGTATGTGAGGCTGAACTCGTTGCCAGTAGTAGCCACCAGACAGCGCTCGGCCCCACCAGGAGTGCCGCGCGCCTCTCTTCAGTATAGCTCAATGGATGGAAGTGTTCAGACATGCGCCCTGGGGGTGGGGGGAGCATGTGCGAAGAAAAACAAATTACCTTATTCTGCAGCAAAAATATTGCCTCTTCAAATAGTAACACCTCATCAATCAAAATAACAATTTCGTAATCTGGGCTACGAAATACGGACTTTGCAAATAACCAAGCAGACTTGCTAACCAAGTTGATTAATGTTATGTAGTTCATTAAACACAACAACTCCATAATAGCAGCATTTAATAGTACTCCAGAAAATTGTAGGCATAACTTATTTCACCAGTTGGCAGGACGATAAGTAAATCGTTCATGCAGGACTTTTTTTTGGCAGGATCAGAGTACTCACATAAAATAGCTAGAGTTAGCTAATTTACATGCATGTGAGATTTGAAGCAGGGCTTCAATTTTAGGGTTTGAATCCGGGAAAGAAATAACATTGATCACAGGTTCAATAAAATAACACAGAAGGTAGGTAAAAATTGGTTCCATGTCTTCTGCAAAAGGCAAGTTTTGGCACTTCGTATCTCAGAGAAATATAGTTTAGGGAGAGCCATTGGTTATAACAGGCTTCAGTGCAGGAGATTTTTTGATAACTTGGGCAGTGTTTGTGCTAAAAATAATTTTCCTGGTCATCACAAATTCAACATGGACATGTATGGTAATTACACTGTACCCAATCACATTCCAAAAGTGATTTATCCTAAAGGGAAGTAGTTAATTTTAAAAGTTTGTTCAGCAGAAAGAGGTCAAACGGTTACTGTCGTGTGCTGCATGTACGCCACTGGTACATTTGTTCTTCCAGCCATGATATTTGCTAGAAAGAGAATGAAACCTGAACTGTACGCAAATGCACCAGACAGAACATTGCCTATGATTTCTGATACTGGGTACATGGACATGGAACTGTTTGTGGAGTGGCTGAAGCATTTATACAGTTTCGTGAAGCCAACAGAGAAGGTTCCAGTGCTACTGATATTGGATAATCACGTATCGCAACGCAGTATTCAAGCAGTTAATTTCTGCAGAGAATACTTCACAACACTGCTGTCACGACCACCGCATGCTAGGCACAGATTTCAACCACTAGACATTAGTTTCTTTGGGCCTTTAAAGAAAGCCTTTGCTAAAGAAGCAGACAAGTGATTGGTGAGGCATCCAGGGAGGGCACTCGCCAAACATGTCATATTCACATGTGCTTAAACGAGGGTAGCAACAATGGAAAAGGCAATAAATACTTTTAAATAAACAGGTATACATCCTTTTAATCCTGATGTGTTCTCTGATGAAGACTTCGCACCTATTGAAGTGACAGACTGCCCTCAAGAGCAACTGGAAGTCACTGAAGAAGGAAATAGCCAAAAAACCACGAGAAAATTCAATGAGTCTTGTAAGTGATGAACCCCAAACTTAAACTGATGTTCTGGCAGAACAAGATTCCATTACTGAATCACCGCAAGATCCACCTTCAAAGATAACACCACTACCAAAGTGTGTCACTTCAAGAGAACGAAAAATGGCCGGGAAAAAGTCTGAAATAATGTCTGAATTGCCATTCAAAAACTCTCTCTGGTAAGCCAGATGGCTAGGAAAATTCAGACAAGAAAACAAGTAAAAAAGAGAGTACAATAGGACAATCCCGCTGTACCATCCAGCTCAGCGCAACATGCGTTGAAGAAGTTGAAAGTAATATTTATGTCCAGGTTGTGATGAATGCTATCAAGAACCGATTTTAGAGGATTGGATACTGTGCAGCAAATGTAAACAATGATAGCATGAAGATTGCTCGAGCTACGAACGGTGAGGAAATTTTAAATATGGTGGGTGCTGGTGTGTACTCTTTAAGGACACTGTCTGCACTCTTAGGACACATGTCCTCTAAGAATTCGCAATTTCAATTTATGCAAAATGTATGATTTTCAGTTTGAAGGAATTTCATTGCTGCTTATCTAATATGTGTTATGTACGCTTTAAACAATAGTGTTCAATTTTATACAATAATTTTTTATGCAATACTTAATATCTTAATTTTATCACTAAAACCATCTTAAGTGTGTACTCTTGAGTGCCTTTACCTTGATAGTATACATAGTGCCATGCTTTTCATTCAGTGGGAAATCTTTTTATGAATTTCTGGAAGAAAAGCTGCTAATATGGCAAGAAGTAATTTTAATTGCTCAATTATACTTAACAGGTAAGATATGTTAATACTGAATGTAAGCTAAGCCACTTTTATGACTTTTAATTCAGAACTGTACCAATAAGTCATGGGGCTGTATCAAACGGAGTACCTTCACCAGCTATTTCATTTCCAAAATGTATGGGAAGGCAGGGTTCCATCAACCTTCCCATTAAAGTATTTCCTTGTTTTCTCTGAGTATTTTTATTTTCTGCAGCACTGTATTCAGGTCAGCGAGGGCCGACTGCTGCCTTGATTATCAGGTGTTACCAGCAATTTACAGAATTTCGGTGTTACTATAAGACTACTTCAGTAAAAATCCTACTGTTACTATCGTAGTTGTGCAACTATGACAGTTTGTTTTATCAAGTGGTTTTTGTAATGGTATGGACTGGAGGAAAAAATGTTTCATTTCCGTTAGCAAATAATTCACCAATTGTTTGTTCACTTTTATTTGAATTAAAATTTAAAAAATAAGGAAGAATAAAATTAATGTTTGGAGACTTCAACCTGCATCTTTTTGGTACCAAGAACATTTTAACACTTATTTTAATGAAAACACAATGAATATGTACATGTGATTAAATAATCAAATATATATTACTGCAAACACTAATATTTTTTTCTCGTAAGTAGTAGTTATTACAAAGAGTGGATTTATTACAAAAAAAAGTGACTTTAAAAATGTATAGTTTTTCAGGAAAAGTTTCCTTATTGTCTTTAATAGCTAGCAAAAGTACAGAAAATTTTACAAGCTGTATATGTTTACAGTGCCCTACAATCATTTCTACAAACAGTTACTGGGTATGTGATAGATCTGAAATATTTCGATGAAATATTCATTCATGTATTCATATCCAGCCTCTTTCCATTAACTGTAGTATTTGACTGCTTCACAACACTTTGACAGAATTGATTAATTTTGCTATAAAATACTTGATAAACATAATTACTTCGTTCAAGCCATAAACGATAAATTCAGTAGTAGGTATGAAAAGGTGCACAGGATTAAAAACAAAGTGCCTCACATTGTTGTGTTATATTTTGCTACTGTTTCCAATGCAAACTGGCGGTTCCAATATCATGCACAATAATTATTTTCGAATGTTTTTCCGTTTTTTTGGATTTTTTTTAGTTTTCGGCCTTCACTCTCAACTGGAATCAGTGATATATTCACTGATTGCCAGCGGAATTCCACCAAGCCAATTTGTTGAAACTACTCCGTCCTGAATCTGGAGACAACCACTAATTTGTATACATCTCGAAGGTAGAGTATGTTTTGAGAAATGTTTTGAGCTGAATGTTTTGAGAAAAAATAAACTGCCACCCTTATGATATTGCCACCCTGATCTAAAGCTGCCTATGACCCCATTGTCCCATCCACCCTCAGTAAAAGTTTATGGCTACAATTCTTTAAAGCAGGCTAGCAGAGCATAATAATATCTACTCGCTACTAACATATACACAGTTTACAGCAGCAAAAGTATTTATTTTAAATTACTATGGTATATTTATTAATTTACTTTTTATTTTCGCTGTAATAATTGTCACAATACTCGAAAAAATTGCACTTGGCTACAGCTCATACGAAGATTTACTTAAAAATATCGATAAGGTTAGCAATTGATTAATATAATGTATTTCGGTAAAATCAATTTTAAATGCCTTGCTTCAATTTGCATTAAATGTAGTGTTCACAAAAACTTACTAGTAAATTAATTTTCTTATATTTTTACCAAAACTTTTAGTGCATGACCTAAATGCCGTACATTCAGTCTGCATAGTTAGGGAAACCAATTATTTTCTGCGTTAAAATCCAGTGTAAGGCATGGGTGTCAGGTTTAAATTATGTCGTAAGTTAGTTCATAAGACGTAAGGCATAAACACTGTGGAACGTTAAAATTTCATCGCACGTGAACTTTAAAATGTTGGTCTTAGTTTAATTATTGACAAATAGGTCGTTCAATAAAAGTCAATATTAGCTGCTACACATATTACACGCGGGCCGACAGCTGTGTTGTTATACAGAGTTTACTTTGCAACTGTGTATGGCACCGCGTTCCTGTAAGTTGTGACAAGGAACAAGGGAGGAGTCACCATCCCTACTTCTCATTACCAGTTTCCGGGAACTTGCGCATGCGCAATAGAAGGTCCAAATGTAGCCTGTCATCCTACAACATATCACCATAATAACACATTCTGTAACAACAAGACAAATATACATTGGTTTTATGATTTATAAATACTAATTTTTTGTTACCTTGGTCACCTAATCCCTTGAATCTTTATGGAAATAATTTCTTATTTTGTGGCTTTTTGAAGAAAAAAAAACATTTGCTTTTGTTTTACAGACTAAGCATAAATTAAAGCACTAACTGAAAATTGTAACTGCATACATACAAAGCAATAAACGAAAACTTACGTTTCATTACAGTATTCGTGGTTTATACCCCATGCATTCATTGTATGTTCAGTAGCGCTTACGAATAGAGGATCTGTACAAACATCACTATGGTTGATTAACTTCGGCAATTTTCTGAAACAAACCACAAAAGAATAGTAGAAAAGCATTTCTCAAAATTAAAAGAAAGAAGTTACAATACATCTGTTTCGTGGATTTTAGGTAATTTTATTTTTAACTCTAAGTAATTTCGTTTGTCTTTAAGAAGCGTACAAATTCATGGCTACGAAAATTTTTATTGCGTCAGAACTTTGATATACTAGTTTTCTATATGCTTTCCTGCTCCTAGCGCAATCCAATGGAGCTCTTCGTATTTTATTCTAACACTAAGTAGCATCTGCTTTTCTTTTTTACCATAGCGCCATCCTCTTCTATTGCCATCTTCTTCTATGCGAAGAACGGAAATCACACGCCGCCGAAACACTTCTACTACGAAAGAAAAACTGTCGCTAGTTTCCAGCTGATACCACACTGGTGTATCTTTTCGCCTTTTTCACCCCTCCCTTTCTGTATGTCTTTCTCCCATCAGTAGGACACCTCCCTCCATCCGAGCCTCCGCCCGGCCTATTCTGACCCCATCCCATCAAGTCGGGGAATATGTTCTCCACACAGCCACGCCACTTTCCAGCCCCGCTAGAAAGCGAGGGAACAAGGAAACAATGCTTTACATAAAAGCGTGCGTCAATAAAGTTTAAAACGAAAACCCTGCAGTTTTATTTGTGAAATCTGTTTACCAGGATGCATATTTGTACCTATAGCCATCAAAACCTAATGCCACCCAGCTTTTAGTAGCTCAAGTGCTTTACAAATTTCATATTTCGCCAGTTTCACAGCGAATTCCTTAATTGTTTTATGAATCCCGTAATAATGAGTGTGTGTGTGTGTGTGTGTGTGTGTGTGTGTGTGTGTGTGTATATATATATATATAATGTGACTTCGTAGAAAAAATACTGTGTACAAGTCTATGCGTCTAGATAAAAGCATTTATTTCAAATATCATTAAAAATATTTAAGTCAACTCCAAGTTGACTTAGATATATATATTTTTTATATGTATCCCCATCTTTCTTATTCAATATTAAAAAGAGTTGACTTAATTTTTTTTAATGATATTTCAAATACATGCTTTTATCTAGACGCATACACTTGTACCTATTTTTGACTAGGAAGTCGCCTTAAGATTCAACTGGACACCAGCGACAAGCCAGTCGTTTTGGTTTTCTGTCTGTCTCACGCTCGCTCCCTTTCGAATGTACATATTTCCCCTTGTCCAGCTGAACTACCCTCCACATTCCGCAACGTATTCCTCCCCTACCAAGGTTTGCACCCACCCCTACACAGCTGCGTACTGCCGACAACCGCTCCTCCCCCGTGCTTGGTGAGGGACCCACCGCCATTTTACATCACTGGGACGCTACTCCCTCAGCGCGGGGGTAGATCGGCTCCTTGTGAGGAACCTTGGCCACCCAGTTGGTTATCAATTAGTTTGCGGAGGCGAGGAGAAGCTAACCCCCTCCCCCCTCCACACCCATCAAACATATTTTAAGCTGCAAAGCTAGCATTCTTTTACAGGATTCCCAGGGTAGCGCCTGGGAGCTGTTTCCATAACTGATTTTTACTCTCTTTTTCCCTGCCTGTACGGGATAAAAGAGAGTGGCGAAGTTAATTGAATTTATCAGCGCGGAATTTTAAAGTTCAGGACTTGTGAAGTACTGTCACGAGTTCCCTGTGAGAGAGCTAGCGACAGTTTGGTATAAAAAGCGGATGTTAATAGCCAAATGAAGTTAAATATTCGATAAAAGTAGCTTTCCCATGACTGGAGTGGCAAGGGTTTATATAATTAAATTAATTATATGTATATTGAAGTGGTGAATTTAAGTTTCGCGAAAATTTAAATCAGTGTAGTTGTTTCAGTTTCAGTAATTACTTCATATCTTATATGTTAAAACAATTAAATAATCTGATTGGTGTGTAAATGCATGTCTGAATGTACTGTGACGAGCGGCTAAAAGTAAAGTAAAACATGTTAACTCGGGGAAGTCCGAGAGCGATATGGCTGGCGCGATGCTAGCGCCAACTAGTTTTGTTAAACGTGGTCGATTTTGTCCCGGACCGATCGGAAAATTCCGGCCAGTTTCGAGGCCTTATTTCTATGAAATCGGGCGGTATAATTGCGCTGAAGGCGTGAATTTATATTTTAAAAATATTTTTGAACTATATTCCGTATTGATAATTATTTAGACTTGTAAAATTCGAAAGCAGAGCCATGAAAACACGTCTCGTGAGTGAAGTTAAACAGTAATATAGGCCAGAGGGCTCTGATTGGCCGAGAGAACTTGGTGGGGCGGAGCTTATGAAGTTGCTCGAGAGATGGCAGCATTGTCGTTAATTTACCGTCAACAGCTTTTAATTGACACGGAAAAAATTTAAATATATTAAAAGCGGTTGTAATTAAAGTTATTAAATCGTCTTAAATAAATAATTGGTGCTGCAAAACTAAAAAAGCTCAGTTGTGTACGACTAGAAAATATACGCGATTAATTTCGCTCGTCATAGTGATTAATGTAAATGTAAAGTGTTTCGGAGTCGCTCCAGTACAGAGTAGGGGAAATGTGCATATGCGGGTCTAGTTGACGGGCTAGGGGGCCGCAAATGACGCCATGGCTTCGAGAAGTAGCCAGGTTCTCTCATGTTTTTCTGTGATGTTGCGGAGTTTTAGTATGTAGGGGTGGAAATGAGCCATAAGCGAGGCGAAGTCGCATGCTCTAAGGAATTCCATGAGTTCATGGAAATCCTGCATTACGCTTCGCATCTCTCCTGGCGAATTTCGCGGGCGAGGGCGGGACTGAGGTTGTGTATTTGGCATTGCAGGGGTGTCAAGAGTGGGAGCTGGTTTGTGAATAGGCGCAGAGAGTGCCTGCGAATACGTTTTGCCAGGCTGTAATGTCCTGACTGTAAACCTGGACGGGGCAGGAGGTTGTTTTGCAGTTTTTGTCGCGATTTTCGTAGCAGCAGCAGTAGTTCTTTTCTGCACCAAGTCCAGGAACTTGGGGCAGGCTTTTGAGAGAGCTGTGTGTTCGCCTGCGCAGTTACTGCATGTAGGCTTGGAGTTGTTTTTGTTTGTTTTGCAAGCACTCTCGGGGTGAGGGCCGGCGCAGTGAGGGCATTTTGTCGGCATTGAGCAGTGATTTTTGGTGTGTCCTAAAGCGAGACAGTTGCGGCATTGTGCCACGTCTGTCGGCCGTTTCTGGTATTATCGGGGATGAACTATTGTCATATTTACTCTCGTGACAGACTGCAGAGGAGGGAGAGAAGTGTTCTGCGCCGCCGTGACACAGAAAAAACGTTGCGGCTCCAACGTGAATTTAGTGGGGTCTAGTTTTGAAAATGTGTCAATGATTTTTGCGTGAGCATCATCTTCCCCAACATAACATAGATATGGCAGCAACTCATTACCTTATCCAGCACTTTAAATGTAGGTATTTGCCATTCACTTGCTCTTATATTGCTCACAATTTATTTCAGAATTTAGTGAATATACATTAAATGGACTACCTCCAATGTGAAATTACACATGCTGTGGATTTACAAACACTGGGAACCACATTGCATTTGTTTACCAAATTGGCGTCATCATTGACAGAACAACTGTGACGGTAGAATAATGAGTGTTTTAGTACTTCTTTCGTAGAAATGTCAAAATTTGGTAAAATTATATTTAATTGACTATACCAAAGGGATAGTTTAGATATTGCATATAAGTCGCCAGTATGTCTCACGAAAACAGCATTTCGTAAGGCACATTTATGTTCAGTTTGTACGGCACATAAGCACACCAGCATCACGGATGCGTAAACGCATTGCCTAAACGTATTGCGGGCTGTAAAAAACAAAACGTTACCAGTTTATTTATTATGAACGGCCTGCGTACACGAAAGCTTATGTACAAAAGTAACAGGATAAACATGTCAACTCCAAACTATTATGTGTACGTAAATACGTAGGGTAAGGTTGTTATCATGCTATCAATGGACCGGCGCCATGGATGGACCGCCATAATATTTCTCTAATATGACACTGCTAGTGCACTCTAGCGGTGGAAAGCGTACCTCTACTGCACGAGATGACGCAATGTTAGTTTGAAAACGTTCGTGCAACGTTTGACGGAGCAGCACGTCCAGGTATGATTTTCATAGTGTTAATGTAATTTTTAGAGAAAATACTTTACTAAATAATTAGTACTAATGTTATAACATCTAATTAGCTGTTGTTACTAAATGGAAGGGCGTTCCTTTTGCTATTTCTTGAATATGTCAACTAGTCCTTGCGATTAATATGTGCGCGATAGTGAAGGGGTTAAATGCAAACCAAACATGTTGCCATCATTGAACCAGAACCGACTCCCATCAATGGACCGGTCCAATCATGGCAACCATTTCCAAGATATCACTGTTGTACAATTTTACTCGGCAGGAAGGCAGGAATGGAAAAGAGCCGCTATCTGTAATTGGAGCCGAGTCAATGCGAAGATAAGAATGCTGTGCTGTCTCGTACATTCTTGGTGCCTGCTGCTTATACATAATGAGGACCAATATAATTATTAATACTGCATGACCTCAGGCCTACATAAGCAAAACTACTGCGGTCGTAGTTTTTCAAATACAAGAGGGGTACAACCTTCACTGCGATAAAAATATTAACAAAACATATTACCAATAAACTTTCTTCCATTCTTAGGCCATATTTTTTGGTCTGCATGCAGTGTACGGCATGCAGGCCTATACTGTATACTAACTTGTGTAGTGTTAACGCATTATTTGGATAAACATTTAACCAATTTGGGCTACTGTTTCAGGATGCCTAAAGGCGTGAAGTACGGCACGTAGCCAGAAGAATAAATGAGCGGAGCCTTATCTGCAGTAAGAAATGGTGATATGGATCAGAACGAGGCAGTTAGGCAATATGGAGTTCCCAGAGTCACATTAAAAGTCACACAGATGGTAAAAATGTTATGCTATTTAAGATAAGAAAATTATTGGTAGCATATGTGACATACCACCGCACATTGAAGATGAAATTGTGCAGCATGTTTTCCAATTAGAGGAGTGTTTTTTTTTTTTTTTTTTTTTTTTTTTGGTGTTACTGCCATCGATCTCAGAATGTTAGCTGATGCTGTCGAGGAGAGAAATGGTATACCACACAGATTCAAAGAAGTAAAAAAACCGCTGGTAAAAAGTTGTATTACCAGTTCATGAGCAGACAAAAAGAGCTTTCTCTTAGGCAGCCAGAGGCTACATCAATGGCTAGGGAATCTGGTTTTAACAGAGAGTGAATAAAGGAATTTTTTTGCGGTTTTGATGAAAACAGTTGATGATTATCATTAAGATGTTATTAGAATCTTCAACATGGACGAGAGTGTAATAATAGCAGGGCAAAAAAAACCACAAGGGCAAACATCAGGTTGGTTCGATTTCTAGTGGAGAAAGAGGCGTCACAACTACTGCACTTTGTTGTGCCAGTGCTGCTGGGCAGTTCGTTCCGCCGATGTTAATTTTTAAACGTGCTTGCTGTAAAGACGAACTGAAAGACGGTGCACCACGGGTCAGTATTCTTGCATTTAATCTCGACAGCGGGTACATTACTAAATATGTATTCGTACAGTGGCTGCATAATTTAATTTCAATTGTTCGGCCGACTCAGACAAATAAGGTGCTCATTTTTCTGGATGGACATTCCACCCACACAAAGAATCTTGGAGCCTTACATCTAGCGCGAGAATATGGAATAGTTATGCTCGCACTTCCACGACACACCACCCATAGATTAACGTTTCTGGATGTATCTTTCTTTAAACCACTCATTTCATATTATGTTGACGAAATCGAAAAATGGTGAAAATGTCATCCAGATCGATGTGTTACTAAGTTTCAAATCGCAGAGATTTTTTGAAGAGCATATGGACGAACAGCTACTTTTGGGACAGCGATAAGTGGATTTGTACATACAGGTGTGTAGCCAGTCGATCATGATATGATTGAAGATCATCATTTTTCAGCTTCCAATGCATTTCAGTCTGGACCATCATGTGCGAACACGTATGCATATGGCATACATGCAATTTATTTGGTTTGGATACATTTTTTTTTCTTTTGAAAATTCATGGAAAGCTGTGTCTATGTGTGCCAAAAGTGGCCAATAGCTCGGCGACAAGTGGCTTACCAACACTTGGCTAACGAAATGTGGTTTACTTACGCCAGGCCAGAAAGCAGGAAGTGGCCCGCTTATGGTAACTTACGGGCAACTCTTGTTTATCCAGACATCAGCCAACAGTACATCAAGAATAAGTTGCTCGCTTGTGGTTGAATTTTGGGCAACTCTTGTCTTGCCAGACATCGGCCGACAGTACATCCAGAAGTTGCCCGTTTGTGGTTAACTTATTGGGAACTCTGGTTTTGCAGACATCTGTTGACAGTTAAATATCTGTATGTGGCCCACGCATAAACACTTCATACCACAGTCATCATTCATTATTTGTCATGTGCGCCACATGCATCTGCGGGTGCATTCCGCTTATTGAATGCCTGTGGAGGCCGCATGTGGGCTGATTGTACACAATAAGATATGCACATGGTGGGCCAACAATATTTTGCTACTTGGGAAACTGTAGAACACGACAGACAGGCATGAGTATGATCGAGAGATTGTTGAGGAGACTGGTGATGGTGGCAGGGTAACTTTAAAGCTACATAGAGGCAGCGACAAATCACCCTCGTCGGTGGAGGTGCCGAGAACGTTGTAGTTGTAGAATGGAGGGACACATCGTGACCGGCATCCAGATATGCTACCCGAAACATGTAATCGAGGAACATGCCTAATGATAGCTTCAACAATAATTAAATCTGGTGGCCACAGTAATGTTTATCAAATGCACAGCCCCATGAAAACTACTGCAAACATATATCTGCGGAAACGATGCAAGAATGCACAATAGTGGTAAGAAGAACAACGATACTGGAGTCGGACACCACAAGAAGTCGCTCTACAGTGAACACAGGCGAGGCGACAAGAGAAGTCCAGGTAACACACGAAGATGCACACATGGGTCTTTAGGGGGAGGTTGACAACTAAAGGGCAGGGAATGAACTTATTCCTGTGTCTGCTGGCAACAAGAATAATAATCGACGTGACCTGAGAGTTGTTGGTAAGCAATGCCTACAGGGAAAGATGGTTAGTGTTGTATGAAAGGTAACACATTGGGAGCAACACATCTCGGTGCAAACGATAATGGGAATGGCTCAATGGAATTTCATAGCGATTATATTATACATCCTTCTATATATGTCATTCGGGCTCCCTCGGCGAAAAGGCTAAGGTTGTCCACATAGACCAACTGCCACTCTATGAAGGTCCCAATGTTGTATGGTCTTTTCGGGACATATTAATTTGAATAGGGCATTGTTACATGTGAGCCTCTATGCCCCTCCCTATTTCTCTAAAAGTTGGTGGTGGCGCGCTATTGACTAAAACTTCTAGTTATTTCAGTCCTCGGCGCAACCCGACACCCTCCCACAGCCAGATAGCAGACAGTTTGTCTGACAGCCATCTGGCTAAAGTGCGGCAATCAGGAAGGCTTATCAAGCGATGGACATCAGCATATAAGATGGGAGATTGTGGAATGTGCGAGACGATGGCGGACGTGTGTTGGTGGTGTGGACTGAAGAGAGGCTGTTGTACCTGACAAGTCAATTGTTGCTCTTTAAAGGTTGGGGTTCTTTGTGTGGAGGTGCGTTCTGGGTGCTCTAGAACATTCTGAACTGTAGGAAAGTGGTCTTAATCATGATATCAGTGTATCATTTCTAATACGGTGTTTATTGTAAACATTTAACTGTAAAATATGGAATTATAATTGTTAAAATAATTCAATGCATTTTCTACACTTTATATCGGGCCTGACTATAGAATTTCGATTTCAATAACTTCTGTGAGGTTTAGGACAAATATATGAAGGTTAATTGCAAATAACAAGTTGTGGCCTTTTACTGGAAGATTTTAATTCAACATCATTTTCTTTAAAATTCTTGTAAATAAATTAGGTAATTATTTTAACTGTTTTAATAAAATAAGACCTCCATACCTTATTAGCTCTGGCTAAGCTCAGTGGCGCCAAGAAATTGAAACACTAGTGTAAGTTTATACAAACATGAAGTATATTCAGAATGTATGAATAAAATAGTCTTCATGTGACAATATAACCAAATATTTATACTTGAAGGAGGACTGCATACAGAGTATATACTAGCAAAAATATATGTGGATACGAATTCATGCTTATATTATGATTCACAACTACGAAAATATTTAAAAGTTACAAAATTTTGCGATAATCGATCGAGATGTTTTCGTGATAATAAATGTATGTTGTACTTCTTCGTGTAGTTTTATCTTCCAAAATGGCCAAAACAACAATAGCAATCTGTAAATAAAATGTCTACATGATGCACTATTAGTATACAGAATACGCCAGTACGCCATTTTTCACGATCTTGCATTCTGAGGGTTTTCTCCGAGTGCTCCCAAGTGTTTTCTCTTTTGTATGCTTAATTTTTCTTTTATTCTTTCTTATTTTCCTTTCCTCCGCTCTTTCTTCTCTTCCTTTCCCTCTCTCCTTCTATCTTTTCCTCTCCGAGGGCTCCCAATTTTTTTCTCTTTTGCATTCTTTCTGTCTCTTTCCTTAATTCATTTATTTCCCGTTCTTTATTTATTTCCTTTCTTCCTTTGTCTTCTCTCTTTCTTTCTCTTTCATTCTTATTTCCTTTCTTCCTTTCTCTTTCTCTCTTTCTTTTTCGTTTGTCATTTATCTCTCACCTTTGTTTGACGCCATGTTTGTTTTTCGTTTGTCATTTATCTCTTACCTTTGTTCGATGCATTCTTTGTTTAAATTCGTCTCTCACCTCAATTCGACCTGCCATATTTTTTTTTGTTTCTCATTTGTTTCCCAAATTACTTCTGGCATTGGCTGCTAAGAGCGCCGCTATATTGATTCTGGCTTTAGCCACTAGGTGGCATGCGAGTCATTAGATAAGTCGACCTCGCATCTGTCGCATGCGCTACACTGATTACTCACATTTGTTTGACGGCCATATTGGTTCTGGAATTGACCTCTAGGGGCACTGTTTTTTTAGAACTAAAATACCATCTAGAATGGGCACGGGATGAATCTGGTTGAAGACGAATATTTAATATCTTGCCTCTAATTAAAGACATTACATTTTTATATATAATTTCTAAGTATTTTATTTAGTTATCAATAATTTTTTAAGTATTTTTACTATATAATTTTTGGTATATATAATAATATTACTTTAAGTATTTGATTTGAATATCAAAATTATTTTAAGGTTTTTGTATTTGTTATATAATTTCTATTTTTATATACATTTTAAGAATTTTATTTACATATCGCTTATTTTTTATTTTTTAAGTATTTATTTTATTGTATAATTTTTATATAAAATATTACTTTAAATTTTATTTTTTATATTCTTATTATTTAGGTTTAACTTGCATATGTATTATTTAAGATTAATCTTTTATTCTTTTTAAGTATTTTATTATTAATATAACTTAATATATAGCATTTTTATTAAACTTTAAAGTGTATCGAGTTACGTGTCTACAGATTCGTATTTTTTAGGTAGGGAAAATGTCATCAGAAAATATGTATACATGACTATGACTAGCACAATATTAGATTTTAATAAGCATATATATATATATGCACAAAGGTTTTATTAAATATATGCCAAGTGTTATATACTATGAACGTTGATTATTTGTATATTTCGATTTTTGTTTTAATACCCCAGTCTTAAGTTTATACATGTAGGGACTTATACGTTAAACTTTCAAATATTTCCTACCCCTATGTAATATAATGCTTGTAATTTTTTCTAACTTGTCATCTCATAATGAGTTCAGTATACATTTCGCATAATCTAAGATAACATCCCAACTTCACCAAACCTAAGATTATTTAACCTAACTTCACCTAACCTAATTTAACGTAACCTAACTTCCCCTAACCTAACCACCACGCCCTTTTCATTGCCAGACCCATATTCACCTCCCCTCCTTCATTCATACTTAAACCAAAACACATATAATACCTTACACCATGACACTAGCTTGCCTCAGTAATGCTATTTACAATACTTCCCATATCCACCACCATACCACAGACTTACTGATCCATACTAAAATTCACTATATTGACTACCATTTCATCCCATATAACGTTTGCCAATTATACATATAAACCAGCTATACCAGTTAAGCATTCAGCTCCTCCCTTAATAATTAAATATCCCATCAAACCATTCCCCTCTTACAAAATCGAATCACACCATAAAACCATTCTCCTCACAACATCGAGGCTACACTTTTTTCATACTGCCAAAACAGCTGAACATGTGATGAGTTCATCCCAAGCACCAAAACAACTATATTGACCATACAAGAAACTAACTGTACAAACAAGCATACTTGTATGTGTTCCACCCCATGACAGGACTACCGAATTTTTTTTTCTCTAGGCATCCACTTTACCTATCCACGAGTCCAAGTAAAAATTCAATCTAGTCAATCCACTTTTTGTGGTATGCATTCCACAAAAACAAAATGTATTTTCATATTTTGTAGGATGCAGAATATTTTTTAACTTAGTCACACCCATTCTACACCATATCAGGACTTTGAAAGACATTTTAACCTAACCTCACTCCACTTCAGTCTGAATTAACATAACTTCACCCAATATAACATATCAAAGGCACCACATTTAGTACCAGAGGCACCGCACTTAGTACCAAAGGCATTGCACTTAGCACTAAATGCACTTCACCTAGGGGTCATATAGGGGTCATTGGAATAACTGAGGGGTCATTTGGGGGTAATTTAAGAGTCATTAGAGGTCACTTAGGGGTCAAGGTCAAATAATCAGCCTTGTACGTTGCTTGTCTGACAGTAGTTAGTTGATTACTTTAAGTGTGGCCATGAGCACAAGCTGAGCGAAGATAACAAAAGGTCGAAATATATTTTCACTTTAAAAAGAACTTATTCATTGGCAGGACAATGATGATTAGTTAGCAGTTATTGTTGGCCATTTAGAATGAGAAATATATTCCTCACGTGACTTGCACTCGCATTAATTTGATCAAAAACACATCTGAATTAATAAGCGTTTCAGAGAAGCAGATACACATATAACTAGGAATATATGCATTATAATTCATTTTTGTTTCTATTCGCCTATATATAATGCTATTTAATAGATAGATTACCACATTTTTGTAGAGTATCTGCTCTACCAACCGTCATCAGACTAAATATACGCATACCTCTTACTATAAATCAAGCATACCACAGCCTACAGTTCAGACATCTTGAACGAACCATTGCTAGATATTATCTGACCACGCCATTACCCTCTTCATTTGCTCTTCATTTGATCCGAGGGGCAGCTGACCTTGTCAATGTCAAGAGCAGTGGTAGCAAGTCTGCACCTGCGTGGTAACTGGAGATTGTACATGATTCCTGGACATTTTCACACCTGGGCAGTGTACTATAGCCTAAGTCAGCACATAGCATTTCTGCACCAGCTTGGCGTCAGATAACTTGAGACTGTACGTGCTGACAAGTCTTTTCACACCTGGATGGTGTAGGATGAACATGTGCTTGGGAATAGCTGTGTTAGCATTTCTGCAACTGCTTTGCGCCTGGTAAATAAATTGAATGAGTCAGCAGGATTCATGAGCAAGTACCAGCTTGCAACTGAATTTATCTTTGGGTCAGCATGATTGAAGATTTTTTTTACGTATTCTAACCATCATGTAGGACTTTGCAAATATTAAAACCATACCAACACAAGTAAATAATATTATATTACTTTTCACATCAATTGTTTCTGTTTTAATATAAAAAAAAATTAAATCAACCAACAAACCAGTTAATTATGCCTGCCATCCAAACTTACAGCTGCTCTTATAAATCCTACTGCGTAGCATTCCTCCAGCATTTAATGGTATTGTGTACTAAAACAGTTATGGAAGGGGGCTAAACATTATAAAATGATTTACTATATTTTGTTTCGCCTTTGATATGCCTGCATATAAAAGCGATCCATGCAATAAACATTTATGTTTCAAATGTAAAATATTCCAAGCATTGTTGGTTGGCGATGTTGCGAGATAACACTGGGCCAGTGTACTAGGTTCGAATCCGAAGTCATGTAGTCATTATATTCAACAACATTTTCATGATTTGCAGATGTCAATTCATTACCGTCTGTAAAATATACATCTATTGCAGCGGTGTTGAAGTCCGCATTTTTGTTCTAAGCAATGCTTGGGTGATGTTTTTAACTTCTAATGATCTGTATGGCCCACATTTTTTTACAGCAAAATTTTTATTTATCTTCATCACCCACCTTTATGAAACACGCTGAAGGCTCGCGAAATGTTACGGACGCGTTTGCTGAAGATGTTGACACAGTAACGACAGAGTTCATTAAATTTTATAATAAGGGGATAATGCAATTATTCTGGAGTCAAGATGAAATATGAGGTTTAATTTTAGTGGTAGTGCAAGATATTTCTAATATTATTAGGACAGTTCGTTCACTGTTTAGTTTTCATATGCACCTGTTATAAATATGTAACTGTCAGGTATGGCGTAGTTACCTGTGTCCAAAGCCCGAAACTATTAAAACAATACAAATTTTCTCTTTCGGTGTCAGAAAATTTTTTTTGTAAGCTGTCGTTTTGAATTCCAGAAATGTAAACTGTCTTCCACATAACTATGTGTGTGTCAGATTAATTGAAAATTTTTTGAAATAACTCCTGCAATATAACAATTATTCAAAAAGGCAATATATCGCAAAAGTTAACTACACTAAAACTGTTATCAATACTATAATTTCCTGCTACATGCTCGCATAGTTTACGACTAGAGTGCCAAGTTTGGTTCAAAGGGTCCAGTAACTGTAGTATATTAACGAAAAATGTATAATTGAGAAAAAAAGCCTTGCTAAAGTACAATGTAAAATAATAGTATGATTACTGTTCACAAAGGTATTGGCAATATATCAGGCTTGTCTCAAATTGATTACATGGATTATTGCAGGAATTACCTAAAATATTTAAATGGTAGTAATTTTTCAACTAAGTAGTATTTTATAGGCTATTATTAAAAGTATATGAATGTTGGGCATACTTATCAGGTGTTCTAAGAGTAAAAATGTGTGTTAAAATTAATTTCCACTGCTCTAGATATAATGAATCTGGCAGTTATGAGAAAAGGACATTTGCACGACATTAGTAAATGTAAATAATATAATATACACTTGCTTAGTTAGGCGAAGAACTGATATACATATCCATGCTATTGTAACACCTTCCGCAAAAGTCTGAACCGGTATTAGAATACTAGAGCTGGATGAGAGTAAAATACCCTTTTCGTAAGGAAATTGTTCCCCTCTCGAGATAACTTAAAACGCAGTGTCTGCATGAGAATGCTATGCTTAAGATCCACCGTGGCGTGCGAAATGTACAGAAGTCCAGCTATGAGATCACAGTTTGGGCAGTTACGTCATTGGTTGACAGATTGTGGGACCACACTCTTCCCATGTTTAAGTGATGCAAAGGCGACACATTCTCGTCGTACCAGCAAGGAGGAACGGGTGTATAATTGCATTGCAAAGCATAGCAGCAGGTGGTAGTCAGTGTTAACGTCATGAAGCGCACTGCCCCCGATCTTGGCATTAAATAAACAGATATTAAAACAATATACTATTTGCTTAATCATTTATAATAACGAATGCTTACTATTATTCTATAAAAATTCGTGCATGAAAGCGGTTCGTTGTCTCCCTTTGGTGTAATTTTGTAAGCTTTGTTTGCATGATACGGAGTAAATATCCTGAATGTAGAACTTAAGCAGTGCTTCAGAAATGGACTATTGTAGACAGCACTCCTTAATGCCGGAATGTGCACGTAATATTCACAGACAACCTGATGTACCTCCGAAACTTCCCCACATTGAAAAGATTAAATGCATTTTTTTCCAGCCTACAAACCTAATTTTTAAAAACTAATTCGTGTAGATATTTGGATAGCAGAAGTGTTTGTAAAACATATGTCTAGTACATGACTGTACACGTAATGTTTTTGGGTTGAAACAGAACAAAGATTTTATAATTTCTGTGTAATAAAATTTACAATATGTCTTATGAAATTATTTTCCATCAATGGTTTAAACACGTGCCCCGAAAATATTAGCATGTATATGTGCCTAGGCATGCATATATGCAAATGTATTTATTTCCGCAATTTACTGTTGCACAGGCTGTGTATTAAAATTATATTTTTATATTAAGAGGGCAAGAATAGACAAAAATACGGCGGAAATGAGATTATATCTGTAACACGAACGCCAAGTTATGTGATTGGTACGTAAATAGACAAAATAATATAAAGTGGTTGGGCGGCTCTTAACATCGTGAACCGATGAGCGGGAGGTGACATGAGAATGAAGCAGTGCCGGAATGCAAAGGTAGCGAGATGCAGTAGAGCACCAAGAAAAACCTCGCCAGCTATTAAAATAAGAATTTCCTACTGTCACTTGACTAACGAATGAGGCCCATTGTATTGTTACATCTATATATGGTGCAAGAATGCATATCTTAAGCAGGGCTTTCAAAAAGAGGATACCTATAATAAATATATATTTAGCTAATAGGCTGAGGGACCTTAACCTCAAACATCAATGAAACACACCAGCAATTACTCGCTTAGGAATCCACCTTACCTATCCTGTTATTTTGACCCCGGCTAGAGTCACAGAAATTGGCATATTGGATAGGTTCATTAGGAGTGTAATCTTGATCATAAGTACAAATAGTATACTGTATGAGTCAAATACAATAAAAGTAATCTATTTCAATTATGCTTAAATTAATGCTTTACCTAACCTGCTTATTTTCTTGCCAAGTAGTAGTCATGAAACACAAATCAGATCTGGTATTGCATATCTTCCGAACACACTTTGTAACTCACTCATATCGAAACAAGAAATGGTAAGAATTGAAATGGGACATATATTTCTGTATGAACATTACTGTAAAATGTTACGTGGTCACCAAATAAATATTTCAGTCCATCAATACATCTGGATGCTAAATCATGGGATCAAGCAATTAAGTGTGTGCTTTTTAACCTACAAAATTTTCCGTAAAAAATAATTTTTTTACTAATTTGAAAAATATTGTATTTGTAAAAATTTTTCGTCTGTAGTCCTCTTGAAAAACATAATTATATCCACATTTAGTTAGTTGTTAAACACTTGATAGGGGGCAAAAATCTGGCTGCTTTCGGGACACAACAGAGCGCTTTACATAAATATGCCTGCAATACTGGGGTAATATACTTATGAAAGTAACGAATTTGATACATGGATGTTATTTCATAAATAAAGATATCCAGGCAAGATCCTAAGTTTTACACAGCAACCTAGTACATCGGAGTCGTGAGATGTAGTGCTCAGAAATTGTTGTCCTTGGCCAAAATTGCTGCCAGTCTTTTTGGACCCCCACCCGCGCCTCACACAAGTGCGACACCAACTCGTGATTATGCCTGCATCCTTGTTATATAATTAGCATTTACTCCACTCCCGTGCTGTTCTCTCGGAAAAAGATTAAGATAGGGATTGCGGTTCAAATATGGTTATATCGGTAGTTGGTCGGTACTACTGGAAATATGCATATATTGGACTATGTAGAGATTATGTTTAATACATAAGTAAGAGATATATTGGTCGTAACTTTTTATAAGTATATGTTAAAATAATTTTGATTATTATTATATATTTTATTATTAAAAAGAAAGATGATTCCACAGATAGACATATATACACGCCTCTGATTAACCCACAACCCTGAGATAATTGATTGTGACATCAGTTACTACAGAGTCCTCACTAGGAGCATATTACTCTTGAGGTGATATGCAGTTGTAATTGAACCCTTGATATAAGATACAACATGCAGGCAATATAAGCCAGTATTTTATAATTAATGCTTCAAATAGACACACGTAATTATACGAAAATGAGTAATATTTTCTTCTACACAAGCAACCATCAGCTGACACAGTACTATGCAAACGGGGGTGGAGAAGTTAGTTTACAAGTTCTCCTTACCTAATAACACAGCTTTGCATCCAGGGTTGTATGTTACTGGGTAATAAGTGCCTTTTCAGAAAACAAAATAATGAAATTACAACCACAACACACGTCAGGGGTGTATTGTCACTACAATTAATCTTATAGGTGAATTAATTATGCTGTCAGTGTTAACAGTGTGTAAGTGAATAAGCATTTTTATGTATGTGTCACTACACCTTCGTTTGAAATTCTGGTAAGGTAATGAACATTGTGTCTGCAGTAGAAATTCTCAGAACATCAATAATTAATTACAGAGTGCATTTTAAAGCTAGGACATTACCAAGGAAACCTGTTACATTATTCTGCTTGGAAATTCCGGAGTAATCCCAGAACATATAATTGATTATTCATTTAATTAAAAAAATAAAGTAATTTTAAAAAAAATATAAAAAATAACTGTTTTTTTACCATAAGGAAATTATTTACAATAAAATAAAATAAATTATATTGTAAAGAAATGATACAAGGAAAAAACAAATTAAACACTCCAATGCATTTTCATACAGTACACGAGTTGACCATCAACCTCATAATAGCAGCATTATAGATCTTGCTCCTCCTTAAGAGTTGGTCCCACGACTTCTGCCTCACCAATGGTGGGACCACCGCCAACAGCAGATCTGGCACTCACAGCTCTAAGACTATGCACTACTTGGCGGCGCCGATGGAGGCAGAGACATCTGTGGCAGGTACTGTGAAGAGTGACTAGCACAGACGCTGTACTCGACGACGTCTGGTCATCTGACTGACAATATTATTCTTCTTGGGTCCAGGATGCTGTGAAGGTTTGTGCCCTGCCTGGGACAATTCAACTGCACAAAAGTGTGCGTGGATGGTAGCAGGCAGTTGGGCCTTGGCGATGATTTGGTCGGTGGTGCGGGGCAGCTACGAGTGCAGCGTCATGTGAAAAACGACGCAGGCCGAATCTTATTGGACAGTCCAATTGAAACTGCGTCGGTTCGCAGAAGACTAGATAATGGGCAAAACACCAGTACTGCATGCTACTACCAACGCAGGTATCTGTGTAGGTGTGCAGATAACCATCTTCTGCGATGAAACTGCTGAGATTGTCAGGCTTAACATTTGTATAATTGCTCGTAGGACAGAATGGGGTCATCATGATGATCAGACCTCTAGGTGACGACTAAATGAGCGCACCGACTGTTTTCACTTATATATAATATGGATGATGAACAGGTGTGCCATCCCACGAAAACCAAAATCCAAGCTCATTGCAGGTGACTTCGTGTCTTGTCGTAACTTGCCGATTCACTGTCCAAGGACGAAGCACACCATTTGTGCAATAGATGTGCGTTTCTCCGCGTGCATGTCCATACAGGTTCTGACCTGCAGCAGACATGTCGGTGATAGTCGTCGTAAAGTTTCGCCAGCTTGCACAGCGAATTACAGCCATACTCGTACTGCACAACGATGATTTAAACTTCATTTTTGCACAAATCGCTCAGCCATTTCTTCTGCTCGGGGCCTGCCATATAAACCAGCCCTTGCGGATACTGCATCAGCAAGTCGTGCAGCACGTTTCCTACTTGATGGTATGGAAACTTGCCTTTGTCCCACTCCAGTCCGTGGTGGTTCTTGGTCAGCCAGTTGTTTGTCTTCTGGATTTTTTCGTCCAAGAGTTTCCACACATAAGGGGTATGGAAGGAGCACGTGCATATTTCGCCATCGTCATCATAGGTCACTGCGATCTCCTTGGACACATAACTACTCTTGAATGTATGGTTGCTTGAGAAGCAGTGATGGTGTCTAACATTCTATTTGGTTATATTACGTTTTAAATATAATTCTGCTTGATCCGACTGTTCATGTGTAAGTGTAAGGTGAATGTTATGCTGATTGGTCGCAGTCAGTTCGAAATGAATTTATCATGTTTGGACATGTCAAATTTTCTTAAGTGTCTGAAATAATGCTAGATATGTAGGAAATATGTGTGCTTAGGATAAGTATATTTTCTTTACATCTGGAATTTGGCAGGTTATTTATGAATTTTTTCTGGCTTTTGATAGGTTAAAGTAGGTTTGATTTTTTAGTAGATTAATTTATGATATTTTGACAGATGGTAAGAATGTTTGTGTTGCAAAGTTGAATTGCACTATAAAATTTTCTTTGGTGCACTTAGGTTAAAACGGATGGTAAACGTACCTGTGTGCAGATATATCAGCAGCAGGGTGGTCCAGTTAGGAAGCTTGGTTTGATTGTGGCAGTCATGAAAGACACTTCATCTCAACCCATGTAAGCAAGTAGAATATATTATGGAACTAAATGTTGCTGGTCCATCAATGTCTGAGGTTGGCACAGTGCTATCGACTTATTCATAGTTGACTGCTGCAGCAGTATCGCGATCGACTTATTCAGGTGTGGCACTGACAGCACCTTCGAATTCTTCGGATGGTCACCTATAGAAGTGCTGTCATCGATGACTTCACCAAGGTTTCATTGCTGTTTGGGTGAAAGGTCCTTCAGTAAAAGCTACCATGCTCGACGGCATGGCAGAATGGTATGTATAAAGGGCCCTTTTCGTGCGATGAAGAATTACAACAATGACTGCATGTGTTCTGTGCAAGGTAATACATTTAAGGCATATACCGAGATCTGGTATGGATACATCTATTGGGAACCATCAAATGTTGTCGGCAATACCTCCTGCTACATCGATGGGTACTGTTTCCGCAGATGATTATGATCAGACAGTTAATACTAAAGATGGTATGTGTGCAGTAGAGTTGGTTTGCAAAAAATATACACTTGCAAGACATTCATGTGAAGTCAGCAAACTTTAAAATAAATGACCATCAGCTCTTACTACTGATGAGCATAAAACTCCTACAAAGAAAAGCAAATCTAATATAGATGATGAAACAGGAAGTGAAGACGACCATGACGACAGTGATAGTGTTGAAGATGATGGCGATTCTCTCGGAATTCCCACATATTTCCACAGCGAGTTTCCTTCAACAAGTGATGCGAAGAAGGCAAAATATGCTGTAAATACTGGCTAAGTGTATACTGAAAACACAAATGAACTTGTAGATAGATTTAGATATTGCTTGACTTCATAAATTCTGGGATTTCTCTAACATGAAAAAGGTAGTTTCGATAATAGAATGATTTAAGTATTGGGGTTATATCGGATGATATGAACTGCTTTCTTCTGAAAATGTATATACAAATATATTATAAATTATTATTTAAAAATAACTGTTTTTGTGTGTGCTGTGTGCTTTATCCCTCGTAACTATAAAAGTTGTTCTCCATTGTTCAGTACAAATTCCAAGTCCTGCATCGACCAATAGCGAAGCATGGTGGGAGCCTGTTGTAATTTAAGGCACTTTTATAGTAAAGTGTAAATACAATTTATGCAGGAAGTGATTAAATATGTCGAGGAACAGATGTATATATTTTAAAACAAAATATAAAGTACTGTTTTTATAAATATTCCTTTCAGTATCATTATAGACTTTGAACAGTATGGAAGTAAAGTACTAATAATGCATCTCCTTTGTCGCTTCTATGGTAAAGGAGTCACATATTCGTAGAATTTCCAAGACAACATAAAATAACGACCTGTGGATTGAAAAGTTCTTTGAATGCAAATTCTGCTAGAATCTGTTTACATGGAGTGATGGCTTAAAGAGACATGCTAAGACATGCTAAAACTTATAGCAACTTATAGCAGTGGCTCTCCACCTCCATCTGTTCCAAGGTATGATATAAATACAGCAGAAGATTGTTGAAGTACCATAGGTATCATCAAGCAAGATGTTACTTGAGTGAATATGTATATATATACCTGTGTGGTTGTGTGTTCATTCCATTCTGTATATGATTACAGACCAAACCGAACTGATGACTGGGCTGCAACAAGCCATCGAAGCTGTTCGCACAAAATATCTACTCGCAAAAAGTTACAAATTGGCTCTCAAGAATCAAAGGGAAGAGGCTTACAAGCGGATAACCAGCCGTCTCGAACTTGATCGGCGTCAGGAGGAAGTTTTGCCTCGGCCAGATATCAAACATGAAATCAAGGTGGAAGGATCAACTCCTTTGCATAAACGGGAAAGAAACCCAGAATCGCCCGAATCGGAAGCGACGAATATTATCTGCTCCTGATCAATTTTCTGCTTGTACAGGAATGGAAACGAGCACGAGAGCATGGACCCAAGGTGGACATGCTGGTCGGGCACTTCATCGCTTCGTACTCTGATCATAACAGCGACAAGATGTACGGCCTACAGCACTGCGACGAAAAATGGGTTCCCAGAAACAAGGAAGTGATGTTTTTTTCCAGGAGATGTGATGCAGATTGGCAAGCGCAAGGTGAAAATGACACATGGTCTGTGCGAACTTTTGTTTTCTGGGCATTCCAGACATTACACCGAATCATATTTGTAGAAGTCTCATCGCCTGCTACAGTCCAGTCGTGTTAATTATATGAACAACGATAACCCCTCAATGCAACGATTTAAGGACACAACCCATGCAAAATTTGGCATTATGCAGAAGTGTTTCCACGATTGGCCGAAGCTACTGGATCGGGTCTGCTGCTGCAGAAGATCGACGCCAAATGCAAGATTGACTTTTTGTATTGGGACAATCCGAACGAACTGGTTGCTTCGCAGTCTGCTGGAAACTGGTATTACACCAACTAGATTATATGCATCATCGAAGAACTCGTCGAAGCTGGCTACATCGTACGATGACGAAATATGCTGTTTTTGGCGAATTGCACAAGTCGGCTACAAGGAATTACCCTCGGAGTAACTACATCATGAAAGGGCTAGACAATACTTTTCAATCCGATCTGATCTTAATGCAAGACTTTGCTCATGCGGATAATGGCCATTGCTACATTTTTACCATAATATACTTGTTTTCCAAGTATGTCTGGGCCAAGCTGCTCAATTCGAATAATGCATGTGATGTCACTGAGGCTATGGTGGATGTGTTGAGCAAAGGACACATACCAAACATCTCCTCAACAATGATGGTAAAGAATAATTTAATGCTACTATCCACGCACAGATGAAAAGGTGTGGCATAAATCACTATTCCATGTACTCTGAACTCAAGGTTAGTAACATACAGCATTTTCACTGGACTCTAAAAGCCAAATTGTGAAGACATTTCACAACAAACGGAAACTACACCAAAGCTCGTTTGTGAGCATAATTCCACTGTTCACTATACCAAACACATGAAACCCGAAGATGCCGAGGACAACTCCCTGTGTCAGTCTGTTTATGCTATTCCAGCGAGGAAGGACACACACAATATCGGTGACCTGGTGCGCATCTCCAAACAATGTGGCATTTTCCACAAAGGCTTCAATCACAACTGGTCAGCAGAATTGTATAAGTTAGTTCCCATACAGCATTGGTACCTGCGCGTGTATTACCTGGAGGACCTATGGGGCGAACCCATCATTGGAGCCTTTTACCTAAAGGATATCCAGCATACGAAGTTTCTAGACATGCATTTGCTGGAAAAGGTGCTGAAATGACATAATGGACATGTGTACATGAGGTGGCTCGGACACTCGAAGTGTGAGGACTCCTGGGTCGATGAGAATACATTCTGAAGTAGGACTTAACGATGTTGTTTTATGATTGCTGATAGGTACATAGAAGTTTTTAAAAATAGAAGTCTCTTTTTACCTTTCTTTGCATTCACTTTATTCTTGCCTGTCCTTATACTTCAGGTTGGGTTGGAGATAGGTAGCTCTGAAGACTGATAGATAGCAAGCTCTGAGGTGTTGCGAGAGTCAGTTTTAATCCATCATGAGAAGTGTGGTAATGACTTTGTGTTTATCAGCCTTAAAAATTTTTATAATAGTATGAAAACGTTCAGTATTGCTCACTAGTTAACTTTTAAAACTTTTGAGAGTATACTAGTATTGGATATACTTAAGGGTTATTTTAAAAAGTCCTTCCAGGATATACTACCACCAGTTCAGTAACACTGCTTCAGATTGATATGGTGAACATAGTCTCCAGAGTTGTTCTGTCATGGTTCAAAAAGGCGGTGTGACATTCTCCAACACACTACTCTTCCCATGCAAGCACAATTTTCTTTTACTTTGGCAAGGTCAGCTGGTCTGCGTCCATACATGCTCGCAAAGTCAACTCCAGTAACCTAAATTATATATGTTTTTATTCAGAAATAATTTTCCCCCATAATTAGTCACCTTATTGTATTAGTTCCTTTTCTCTGTTGTGGAGAAAAAGCTAAAATATTTAACAAGTGTTTTTTATCACTACACTTTACATGACATTTTCTCTGAATTGATGGAGGGTACATGACAAACAATAAAATAAGTGGTAATTTATTATTTAAAATAAAAACATATTTAATGTTATTAATTATTTTATTATATGTTCACATACATGTCAAACAATATATATATGTGTGTGCTGCCATTGTGTTCTTATTCAGAGAGAGAATAGTAATATATGTCCCCTTTCATTCATGTTATCAGTTGGTCACTATATGTGAGGGGTAACGTTTGATGATATGCCTTTGACTAAGGTACCAAAATGAAAAATTAGTAACACCGCTAACTAAAAAAAAATTGTCCCATCCTGGACATACCACGAGGTCTGGAGGAACACAGGTAAAAGTGTGTGTGTGCTTGTGCAAACCAAACATGTAGAACGATTATGCTATAAGACATAGCATAATGCGAGGGTAGTGATTCTCACTCTTTCTGTACCCATGTCAAGGTTGTGTGTAACTACAACACAAGTGTAACAGAAGGCAGACAAAGAAACAACAGAGCTTTATATATATATATATCTGTCCCCCACCGATTAAACTACATAATATTGGTATGGTATGTATAGAAGTCATATGCTAAGCACAAATAACATTAGTAACATATTTACATGCAATCTCAGAATAATTTTAATAATTCTGCAGTGTGTCATACAAGCACCTACTACTTACAAACCACCAATGAATAATATATATTGGCTTATTTCTTTATTACCCTGTGTGTTACTTGTTCACAAACCAAAGAAAGTAATTCATGTGACATTTCCTACAGGTCTCTACTACTGCTACGAGTACTCATTGCTATTCTTTCCCATCTGGTACATGTAATGACTTCAATTCACATTATTTGGAACACTGGGTATGTCTCATGCAAGTGGAAATAAATTTCAGTAAGCCTTGTACCGAGAGTCGTGTGTTCGACTGTATGCAATTTCATTCCTAATCACTAAATATCAATATGGCACACATCATTGTTGTGTACCTTTCATGCCTCTACTTTAACTCATAAAGTATGTAATGTCTCCAAAATTACATCCTTAGTACATGTACTGATGGGGTGACACACAGCACAAGTGAAACACTCGCTATGCGAGCTGAGAAGCAATGTGTGTGATCATCTGTGGGCAGCCTAGGAGATCCTCTGCCAATGAGACGGGGCATTCCTTGCTCATTAAAGCTGGAGGGTGGCGTGGCCTTCCAAGAGGCTGTCTACCTTGAATGTATGCCCCCTTTCTGCCACCGCCCAAGGGGCCATCTACCTGTAATGAATGTGCCATCAGGCCGCCCCGGTGTAGTTGGATTCTGACTGAGGGATGGGTGGGTTATCTCCGGAACACAGCTTCTACGCTGGTGGATGTAGGGATGTAGGGGGGGTTATCAAATATGCGGCTGGTCTTATATGCAGAAACGACAAGCATATGGTACCATTGTGGAATTGGCATTTGCATCTGTTGACCGGACTGCCCTCTCTCTCCATCTTTGTTGTCACCATCTACGCAGTTGCTTCTACTTTACTTTGTGAGTGAATGTACCAATCGACATTCGCGTGTTCCTTAGCATGTGATTAATAGATTTAAATTCCAGTATGGCTAGTATTATAGCATTCACAGTACACTGGGAGCTTCATAACACCCTGCAGGTTGCATATTATTTCAACCTTATGTAAAAACATTAACGTTATCATGAGCATCATTGTGAGTCCTGCAAGTGAACCTACAAACATATGTGAAGTCCTTAGTATACTCTCTTATTATTATTGATTCTACCACTACATTTTGATTTTGCTAGATTGACCATACTTTGGTATTTGAACAGTAAATGTCGTTTCACGCTGCTTGTATCCACACATTGTGTATATCATTACATCAATAATTAACAACCAACGAATAGCAATATAATTGGAAACCCTTAATGAGTTTAAATAAATGTACTAGTACATATAACGTTCATATAATGCTGTAGATATAATTACACTTACAATCTAACGACATGATGGAACATCCTTAATGTATGATTATATATATAGGCTGTTCATGGTAAAAATTATCTCTATTGAAAGTTATGCTTATGAACTACTTGTAATGCATGTTGTGTCGCCTTTCTGTCATGCAGAATTAAAATTGCCACTGGTCTAAGCACTTTATTCATGTATTGGTATAGTGCAACTATAGAATTATTAGGAAAGTAAATATTTAAAAAATCTGCTAATTTTTACAATTCTATGCATTAAGAATTCAGAAAGTGAAACAAATAATTTAAGTTATTACAAATGGTTACCTAACACTTGTTATTTTTCGTTAAGATATGTAACTACTTTCCATCCATCATTACCAACTTTACTGGGTGCATGCCACTCAGTGTGCATGTTAAATGCATGCAGACAGGGACAGTAACATGATTCGAAGGTTGATTTCAAAAGTGCTCACTTAATTGTAATAGGCTTTAACTTTCATATCATGCTGTAGTAATTTCACGTATATTAAAGGCATATCATTTGAGATGCCTGATAGTCTTACAGTCTCGTGGTTTGTTCGCATACGAGAGTTGACCCTATTAATGTGTTTACGGTCCATGCTCAGAGGCAGCCTGTGTTCATGTGCAGGTAGACAAGGACAGGGTCATTCCTGCATCCTCTGCCAAGGACTCTCAGTTTAGGGCTGCAGCATTCATAACCAACCCGCTGCATGGGTGGCATACATTAGTCCCCGCAATGTTTATTATTGCTGTATCAGCTCCTTCACAGTCCCGACAGCTGTTAGCATACCTCATGGCCTCTGGCACGGGTCTAATTAACATCCTCACTCCTCCACTTTTGTGGTCCTTCATTGCACTGATCACAGCACATGCCCATTCCACAAATGAGTGTTCCATTTATGGTAAACATGAACACTTTAATATTTTCGCAGTTTCCCTGGACTGTCACATGAAAGCATTGCATAGTGCTTATTATATTGTGAAAATTCTTTCGTTATATGCGTGCACTATTCGCTCACACTAGCATAATTCTGAAGGACCAGAGTCAACCAAGTAGTGGATTTTTAATGTATGTATTTGCCTAATACATTTATTGTTTTGATTGGCAGTCACATCATAACAGTGCATAGTGCTCGTTGTACCATTAATAGCCTGTAGAAGTATATTTGTCCATGAGGTATGCCTAGAATAAAATGTGAGACTCCCAAACTGTTATCTACCATTGTGGAAATTTTTTTTACAGGTGCAAAACCATTGTTTAAAAATTATTCTCAGCTCGAGCATTCATTCTTACTGCCAATGACATATGTCCGGGTTGGATTTTCATGTACGAGGCTTCCACAGTAATTCCTACAGTTGTGAAAATTATATTTAATCTCCTGGTGTGGCAACACTTTTTTTATTATGTGAAACAAATGTTTAAGAACTATTATCGGCTTGAGCATTCATTTTTAGCACCAATGTTTTTAGGAGCCACTCGATATCACTCGATAACTGCCTGGAATGAAATATATTTTTTTTAATTATTCTCGAATTGTGGCTTTGTTTGTATCTCCTTTGGTGCACGTGTGTGTGCTGGGAATGTCATGGCATTAGATCCCTTCATGAGGCCCCCGAATTTTTTTCAATAGGTGGGAAACCATTATTTTTAATTTCAACTTTTTTGCACTTATTTGCATCTGGGTTATATTTGCCTGTTCTAAGCTCCCAGAATTGTGTGGTGTTAGTTCCTTGTTCAAGGCTACTGAAATGTTTCCAAATTGTGGGAAACCATTTTTTTTTACATTTATACACTTTTACAATTATTAGCATCTGGGTTGGGTTTGCCTGCACAAGGCTCCCGGAATAATTCCAATTAGGGAGAAACAATTTTCTTTATAGTTACACATGCTATTTTCCGAACTGTAGGTTCCTTCCTAATTCTTGCAGGGCAAGTCAGGGATGGCATGGCCCAACATGCCACATGCAGGAGCACTCCACAATGTCCATTTTCCTGTGAATCATATTTATGTTTTTTTTTATTAGTATCGACTTGATGCTTTGTTTGTATGTCCTTTGGTGTGTGTGTGCTGGGAATAGTGAGGCTCCCACTATATTTCCAATTGGTGAGAAACAACTTTTTTTTTGTTTTTACATTTGTATAATTTTGCAATTATTTACGTCTGGGTTGTATTTGTCTGTGTGATGCTTCTGGGATAATAATTATGATTTGTGCGAATCAATTTGCTTTATATTTACACACATTTTCCGAACTATGGGTTCCTTCCTACCTCTCACAGGTTAAGTCAAGGATGGAGTAACCCCATGTGCAGCCTACAGGAGCACTCCCCCCACCCCCCACAGGACAATTTTCCTGTGAATCCTATATCTTTAATTATTATTTCGGTTATTTTTAAACCATAGTATTAACAATTACGACTATGGCCTGTTAGCATGAAAATGTTTATGTAATGTTAAGTTTTTTCACCACATACCCTCACAGCCCCCTCCCTTAGACTTATACTGTGGTCCATAGAGATTCATCTCCTCCTGGCCTCTGTTGTAAGTGGTGTTGAACTGAGCTCCATTGCCATGCCCCCTGCCCCAGTCGAGTCGAGCAAGAATAGGAGGGACACCTTCCATTGTTAATTTTGTGTGATTCCACAATGGCATCTTCTCGCCCATAATTCACTTTTGTTTCATGACCCTAATCATTATAATCATCAACATCACAGTGATGTCCACCATCACCTGCACACTCTACCTCCTCATTGTTTTCATCATCACTCACCCCATCTCAGCCACCTCCAACACCTACTCTTGCAGCTCTGATATGGCGGTCAGCCCTTCAGTGTGGTCTCTGCTATTGCCCCTTCACAGATCGCCAGAATGGATTTTACCATGAACATACCTGTCCCATCAATATATTCAGGGAGCACAGTAAGTCTCTAAGTGGCGTGGGAAGATATTTGCCCACTCTGATAATCTTTCCAATCACCATGGCACATGCACCAGGCTGACCATGCACACTGCTATGACCTGTTGCCAGTTCTGCAATGCTGGTTTTCAACATTCCTGTGATGCTAGGCAATACAAACATAGTTGTTGACCAATCACAATACTGAGTCACTGGAGTGTGGGAGCTGTGGTAGGCAGTTTACCTGTTAGGATAGCCTGTGTGCTCTCAGTGTGAAGTGTACCAGACCTGCTGCCCCACCACCTGCTAAATGTGCTTGTAACACCACTCCCCAGGCAGGGCCATTGACTGCTCCATAGCCATCACCCTTTGTGTCTGCATACCAAATTACTGCCAAAGGATGATGCCAACTCTGCACTGCTGTCTTCCCTATGGCTGGTGTAGTCAACAACCATGGCTTGGAAGAGGAGGAGAGCAAGTTTAGGGGTGTGATGTTGATATATGTTGCAGAGAATACCGCAAGGTATGAAGTTGACATTTGTGGCTACCTCAAGTGGATGAAGGCCGGTATTGTTGGCTAGCTGGAGCATGAAATAGTGGATCAGGGCACCATTAAGTTCAATATCTTCCTCAAGTATATGAATGGTAAGCCTAAGCTACAGAAGTATGAGTTGGATCAACATACCTTCAAGACAAAGAACTTTCCGCTGTGCAACATAGCTGAAGTTGAAGATGCCATGATAGCCACCATCTTGAAGATATATGAGGAGGAGGCTGACTACTTGGGAAAGGGCAGTGGCTGGGAACTTACCATGGTGAAGAGGCTCCATTTGGGCATCGACACTCTCGACCCACAACCACCCTCCTCCTACTTCACCCTGCCTGGTGTGATCTTGGCTAGGAAGGCAATCATCAATTCTTGTAACCAAGACTAGAAGTGTTTTAAATGGGTTATCCTGGCATGCAATGTGGAGGGGGCTAACCACATCTGTGTCAACCAGTGGTACCTTGACTTAAAAGCCAGGTTCGACTTTACCAACCTGCCTTCCCCAACCCACTGAATCAGGTACCCCTATTCGAGTAGAGGAACCCAGGGGTAAGCTGGAATATTGATGCTTGTGAGGAAGACAATACCATCATCCCAATATAGGTATCGAAGAAGGAGCAGGCCACCCACTTCGATTTCTTCCTCATTATGATGGAAGATGGCAATGTGCATTACTGCTACATAGATGATTTCTCCTGTCTCATATGCTTGCAGGTGACTGCCCATGTTCATGCCATCCATGTCTGCAAGTGACATCTGTGAACATATGTTAACCAGCTGCAGGTGACAGGGCTCACAGGTGCCGATACTCTGACCAAGCACAAGAGGTACTGCAATGACCATAATGCCACCTGTGCCAACATGCCTGCAAAGGAGAATGATCAGCCTCCTGTGCTCTGGTTTCAGAACTTCCATGTTTTGGATGAGGTATGTATAGTTGTGTATGCAGATTTCGAGGCATTTCTACATGTCCAGACATGTCAACAGGATCTGACGATGTTGTTTACCAATAGGTACCAAAGGCACATGCCCTTTAGCAATGGGGTGTATGTCAAGGTGGACAACAATATCACACCTGCAGCCAAGACCACCTGTCTCCCCACATACAGAATATGTCACTACCCTTTGGTGGTTGTGGTGAAGAATTTCATGGAGGAAATTGTAAAGATTGGTGCTCTGGGGAAGGACATGTATAGCCAGTCTGAGCTGATGTGCCAACTGACCACAGATATATGATGTCTGGCTCCTTCTATCTGTGTACCAGCTTCTTCACCAGAGAGAAGTGAAAGGTGCTGGACCACAACCACTTTACCAGTATGTTCCTCAGGGTGGCATGTAACAAATGCAACAAGCTCTGTAGCCACCCCAAAATGCCTGCTAATCCTGTTCCACAACTTGGCATATGATGCATATTTCGTCATTACTCAGCTTGATTGTGACTTGTAGGACATATTTACTATCACAAAAACCAAGGAAAAATATGTTACCATTAGCAATAGTCAAGGCAACAACTTAACCTTCCAGTTTATAAATACTTACAGATTCATGTCTGCCAGCCTCGCAACTCTTGCGCAGAATCTACTGGCTGCCAACTTCAAGTCAACTGCTTTGTTCTTCCCCAATCCCTGACAGCTCGAGTTTGTGAATTGTAAAGGGGTATTCTATTATGACTACCTCACATCATTGGGGACACTTTATAAGCCACAGATTCTAGACATCACTGTCTTCCACAACTGGCTCACCAGTTGTGGCATCAGCAGGGAGGACTACCATCACGTGCAGATGATCTGGGAAGTAATTGGAAGTACCACTCTCTGAGACTACTCCGAATTGTACCTCAGGACAGACATCTTGTTCTGTGAGATGTCTTCAAGAACTTCCTGGGCCTTTGTCTAACAATGTATGGTCTGGATTGTGTCTGGTATGTGAGCACCTGGCATTCTTCTTCTATGCCATGCTGCACAAGACAGGTGTGTCCTTGTCGACTATGATGCCATTTGATTGTTGAGACTGATCTGGGGAGGGGCAGCCCAGTGCATCACACATCACATTGTGGCAAACAGTAAGGACTTGCCTGCCATGTACGATGCCACTTCACCATCTACCTACCTCCAGTATGAATATGCAAACTACCTCTAAGGATGGGTGATTTCCATACCCCTGCTCTATGTGGGCTTTGAATGGACCAACTGGATATTAACATGATGTCCATGCCAGATAATGGCACAATTGGGTACATACTGGAAGTTGGTGTAGACTACCCTGAGGTGTTACACAAGGACCATCGAGACATACTATTCCTGAATGTCAACGAGTGTCCCCGAGGTCCAGACAGCCCGAGCTAATAATGTTGCTTGAGGGGAAGATGTGATATATTGTGCACTTTGTCGCCCTTAAGCAGCCATAAGCACATTGGCTATTGCTAAAGTTTGTCCACCATGTCCTGAAGTTCTGCTAGAAGGCATGGCTGAAGCACTACATTGATTTGAACACCACGAAACATCAGGCTGCCATGAACCCCTATGAGTGGGCCCTCTTAAAACTAATGAACAATGCTATGTATGACAAGTTGATGGAGAACAAATTCAACTATCAGCAGATGGAGCTCATCTGCAATGAGGTTCTTACAATAAAGCTCATCTTGGAGATTGTGCTTGTGTTCCTTTGTCGGACAATATACAGCAAATTGCTGTCTCTTGTCAAGCCCGACCATGAACATATATTGTTCAACAAAACCAGTTTATGCTTGCTTTGCCATACTGGACCTGTCAAAGACCCTTATGTACTGCTTTTACAACAATGTCATGTGGCCATGGAATAGCACTGATGTTGGGTTGATATACATTAATACTAATTTCTTCATCATGGCCATATCATGCCTTATTTCTACCACGACCTGGCCTCAGACCTGATGTTCATGGTCGAGTTTGACCTCAGTGGTTATCCTCCCACTCCTTCTTGCTACTCCAATGGCAATAATAAGGTTATTGGGAAATTTAAGTATGAGTATGGGGGGAATGACATGATGGAGTTTGTTGGGCTTAGGGCCAAACTGTACACCTATGGGTGCAGGGACAATGTCCAGAAGCAGGCCAAAGGCATTCAGAAGAGCATTGTCCATCAAGTCATAATCATCGAGGACTATAGATGTATTGTTCTGGACCACTAACTCATGAGGGTGCTGGTCCACAGCATTAGGTCGCGCCCTATGACATCTAAACTGAATGCAGCAATAAACTTGCACTGTTGTGGATAGTTAACAAGCATCAGATCATAGACAATAGCATCCATGCCATCTCTTATGGCTACATTGAATGAACCTCGGTGCACATACCCCTGTGCAGACACATATAATCATATATGTGTCTGTCTTCGGGAGGGCAACTGGGTCAGGTTACATGGTAGGAGGCAGTTCCTTGCCCCAGGATCATCGAAGCTGAAACCTTTTAATCCCTTCTCCTGCAACTACTTGCCTGTGTGTGCTTGTAGATTTACTGCAGCATTCTGGAGCATCGAGCAGGATCTGTATAAGAATCCAGCCATGTATGCCAGCATTTACCTGCTCCAGTTCCAGCACTCTGTAGCATATATCTATCTATACTAACAGATGTGTCTGCTTGCCTGGATGGTACACATGAGTAGGTACAGGAGTCATATAATGCTCTTGTCATGTGTGTTGCCAGTGTTTGTATTTGAGTCTATGCTGTGAGCATTTATAGAACATTGGAGAACATACTACAGCTGGTCAGGCATGCTGGGCAGTTCTACCCTATGGCACCATGTATATGACTGGTTTTTTCCCCCACACTCTAGTTCCCCCACTTCAGATCATTCTCCCCGGTAGACTGCACACAAGTCATCTTCAATGTGTCCGGTATACTTTGTGGCTTGGTTCAGGCATACCATGCTGCAAACAGAGTGTCTGATCGGCCCTGTCACATATGCCAGCTGGTCGTGCACTGGAGATTGTAGGGACAACAGACCTAATTTCGTGCAGGCATATGACCAGTGTCCTGGTGCATATTTTGCCTTCGACGACATGCTCGAGGTTATATAGTAGTTGTATCATATTGCTGTTATGAGTGTTGCTGCTTTTGCGATTGAAGATGGTGTTAGTAGCACATTGGCACCTACTGAAGGGGACACCAAATTTATCTCTTGCTGAGTGCATGTTACTAGCACACTTGATACATTTAGTGTTACACATTCACTCACTATGGCTTCTATGTATGTATCTGCATGTCTCTGTATTTGTTTACATCTACTGCTAATTATGTATACATACTGTTTTCTTTGTTACCCTCAACCACTTTAATTATTTACATCTTGACCTTATTTGGTTCTACTCATCTGTACCATCAATCACTGTATTTTCCACACACACAAACATTATCTACCTGGGGATTTGGCATCTATGTTGAGTCTCTGACCTGGGAACTCTGTTTTTTCACCTTCTCTGGGAGGCTCAGTGGTTATCCTATGACGGATGATATGAATGTGGAGTCTAGTATATGTTTTGTTTTGCCATTGAAGTACCTGGATGTCCATATATTAGCTGCTTTTCTTCTTACACAAAAACATTGTGCTATCCCTCCTTCACTTTCGCCCTACCTGCCTCCTTTTATTCTTCTCTGTGCTGTCATCTTTTTTGTTGTGTTTCACACCACTTTTGTATGTGTTTTTTTGTTATATGTACTGGTTGTCTTCCTTTCCTGTGTTGTAAAGGAACCTATTCGATATATTCTGCCTGCCCTACCGACAGTTATGTTATTTTTGTCATACATTCTGTGTATGTATGGTTAAAATAATTACTTGATTGTGGTCTTGTCGGCATTTTGAATAGCTGGTTTCAAGTCTAGGCTCCATCTCCATGGCATACCTTTGTATATGTCATGTGTGGGTAGTAATCCTTAGTGCAATGCAGGAAACGATGCATGTCTGCTTTCTATTACAGGTGAGTGTGTGCATATCCTGAGGGATTGGCCACCATGCATGCTGGTATCATGGTGAATATGGGAGCAGTTGGAGGGGTGCTGGTCTGATTGTAGTTCCAAGATGGCCACCATGCTGGTGGCGAGGCTTCGTCGCCGGGACCCCCCTGGCAGTGGATGAAGGAACTTTGGTGAGTCTGAGGACCATTTTGTTTTTACAATATCTCCCGGACCACTGTAGGAGGCAGAGTACTCGAACGTTTGCTAGCTGGTAAATGGTCGTCATGGCATTATGTGCTAATTGTGGTAGTAGTAGCAATAATTTTTATACGAATTTCAGTCCCTGCAGACTGCAAAAATGGCCACTGCAACTGTTAGATCACCCCAGCCTAAATAGTAAATCAAGCCGCAAAATGCATTTGTCCTCTATTTCTGTTAGCTAAACATCGTTCTGTTTGCTAAGGTCACTAAGATTCGATAAAAATTTTGTCTTGTGTCTCTAAGTGGTATGATCTCAACTGTAATTGTAGTCAAGTAGCACCATTTTATTATGTCGTTGGGAGATCGCTGTGTGGAAGGCTGAAGGATTTCTGGCCTTACTACTGTAATGGTTGCCCCACTCTCGTCGACCATCTGGGGTGGAACAACATTCAGGCTCCCTCCACAAGTACTGCTTCCCAATACTGTTTCAAAAACATGTAAGAACATTAGGGCCTTCATGCCAGCAGTCACCAACCTTTGACCCTAAGATCGGTATTTTAAATTTTTTCCGAATGTGCTGTATTCTCACCTGTATCTCGCTGTGTTTCTTCTTGGTGCTACTTCTCCTGCTGCTGTTGCTTTTGTTTTGGACAGTATACTCTCAGATACTCCCGCTGACCACATGAAATGACCAACACTCAGGCCATTTGGATTAAAGTGATAACCCTTATGGCTGTCTGCATCTGCTTCAATGTTTTTCTGATGCCATCATCGTCTTCATTAAATGTCATTCGCCGTAATGGGCGTCGGAGTGCGACCACCTATCTTGCTGACTCCACCTCCAGTGCTCGGGCCAGGGCATCCTGAATATGTTGTGGGGTACAGTCAGATGCATTGCTTGCCGTACCTCTGTGTCGGCGACGGCATCAATGAAAAGCCAACTGTGATATGTTGTGACGAATAGGTCGGCACAGTGACATTTTGCACATGTTTGTCTTTGTCATCTTTGGCAATGCTGTATTTGGTTCAAGCCAAATTTGTTATTATATATCCATTTTAAGCATACTGGTATGCACACTATATAATTTATTGTTTAGTAAATACTTGGTAAATAATTTGTATTAACATTAAAATGTTCTGGGGTTTTAATTTATGTTTTATTATGTATTTTATATAAATATATTGTAGTTAACTTGTTGTAAACGATAGTCGCCATGTGAGTGTGCTGCTGGTATAAGGGCCGGCTAGGCCATAACGTGTGAGGGTGCTCTTGCAGGCAGTCGGTGATGCGAGCTGCCCGGGGCAGTGATTCATGAAGGCAGCAGGCCGCGAACTGCTGACCGCCCAGCCCGTCATGTGGGTCGGCTTGAAAAAAAAAACGTAACGTGTCGGCGATGTGACTTATGAGTGGTTGAGATACGGGAGTGTTAATGATGTTATTAGCAAGTTTTAGTCCTCCCATTACCATTTGTTTAGCTGCGTGTGATTAAATGCTGTTTTGGAAAAAGCGTATATAAAATTAATGTAACTTGAATTGCTATTAGATGATAGTGCATATGAAGTCATGTGGTCGGCATTGTACTATGTGGTCTTGCGACGAGGGCTATTCCTGGCTGAGTAGCAGTACGTTAGAATAGCAAGTTCACCTGGTCCAGCAGTAGATTCATGAGCGGCATGTCAAATAGCTGTTGTGTGCTGGTCGGCACATTTTGCATCGTCGCCTCGAGAGACTGGGTCTAGGGGTGACCTGTGTCACACAAGTTGTTTTGTCTGTCCATGCCAATAGTGTGGTAAACTACAGATATGGAGTCGACATCATTATAATGTCGCCTAGATTATCCTGGCGAGGTTTCCACAAGTCGTATATTATCTGCAAACATAGGGTTTGCGAATTATTGGCCTAATACGCACAATTATTAGTCACCTGACAGCTCGCAAATTTTTATTAATTATTTGAATAACCCTGAGATAAGTGTTTTGATATCCCAAGGGATGTGAGTTTGTTGTGCCCAATAAGTGTATATATATATATATATATATATATATATATATATACACACATACATATAATTGGGGTACAGAATATAAAATAGCATTGTTAATGCGAATTTTAATGATATCCTATGTATTGGGTTTAAATGGACTCAAACTAGTGAACATATATTTAATAAAAGTCAAACTGTGAATTGTACATTGATAATGAAAACATACCTAACCTGTGACAGTTTCATCTGGTGTGATGTGAATATAAACATTGAATAATGACCAGATTTAAGAAGGAATTTGTAATTGTGCCCAATGAGGGATAATTATTAAGTCGAGGCTATGCTGCCATTAGAGTATAGATTTTAATATTTATGCAGGAAGAGTGAGGCTCATTTCAGCTACACGATACCCACCAATAGAGGAAGTCTCAATGTCATGCGTCCCCTCAGGAAACCATTTCAGAGATGGTTTGTAGAGCCGCACAGTGTCTTGCCATAACTTCTGCAGTGGCTCCCCTTATCGCCTGTGTCGTTTAACAGTTATACAATGTGGACATTTCGCAGGTTCTGGTCGCCTAAACAGAGCTCCAAGGCCGACACCAGTGTATGGTATTCCATTCATTCTTGCTATGGCAGAAATTGAAGTAGGCTCAATGTGTGGCATCTCAGTACAATCGCAAGCCTGCTGTTCGGATGAATACCCATTTATGGTGGCGACTATTTCGAACTCGAGTTGGTACTTCTACAATGAAGTTTGGAGATATTAAGGTGTGGACTTAATTGGTACCACCTTCCCCACTGCTTTCTGTCTGACCCCATGCTGCAGAGCTGCTGAATATTCTCCGAGGTCGCTGTGTTAGTTTCAGCTTGTATTGCTTCCTCAATTTTCTCGGCTGCAGGTGTGATGGTCGTAGAAATCCATTGCTAAACAAATTCCTATTTCTTCTGTTTCTTCTTCCTCTTCTTCAGTATATTCATTTCCTCTTTCATTTTGTTTTTAACACTGTCCATCCTTTCGTTTATACTTGAATTTTCTCGGTGACATAGTCAACTCATTCTTTCAGTAACACCCTAAAGCCTTCTATTTTCATGTCAACAGTTTCATTTATTGGTGTCTATTTCACTATCTAGCCATTCTATATTTTCATTCACAGTGTCTATCTACGAAATCAGTTATATTAGTTATAAGTTATCTGGTTCTGTATTATGCATTCCACTTTTTACATCTTCCCTCAAGCTATGTGCACTTTGTTACTTAATCCTTCAATTAATTCTCGCAGTATTTATAGTCCTGCTGATGTTTTTCTTGTTAAAATTGACAGTATGATTGTACGTTACAGTCTTAATTATTTCAGAAACAGTTATTCTGATTGACTTGTTTGTTAGAAGAACACTAACTACTTGCTTAAAGCTTAATATTATGAATATCAGATTATTTAATAATTGCCTCCATCCCACTTCTGACACCAGTGTTACAAGATGCTTGAGGGGTGTATCTGAATTCGGGAGTGATGGAGGTCATAATAACAATTAAATAACTAAATCTGGTTTTTAGTTTATTCACACAGCTATTATTTAAGGTATTAAATTATATTTCTCCACTTATTATAATGTTTTAATTCACAAGAGTAAAAAATTTATGTATATTTTAACTCTAATTAATTTCCTTCTTTATATCTCTGTTTGGTTATTGTCAGTTAACTCATGCTCATAGTTGATAAACATTCAGACTATTGGTTGCCACAATTTTTGTCTTTCACATATGCATAAAGTCCAATAACCCAGTCTTAAGTCGCATTCTTCACTGCTCTGATGTTTGCAGTCGCAGGTTTTCCTCTTGCTGGTCACTTCTCTGACCACACATTCCTCTTATCGCTAGTTGTCTATCGCTGAAATTCATCCATTCAACATCTACTGGTTCGGAGGTCCGACGCGCCATTAATAGCTGCTGGCTTTGGCCTGGAAGGTTAGCTGCACCCCGAGTCTAGCTGAGATACTTGACGTCAGTGATCCAGAATATACTTCAGATGTTTCAAAGACATCCGATAACCAAGGCCGGAAGCTGCACACGTCCTGGTAGGCATAACAGGCATGCTTTGTAAACATCCCATTGGGAAAAACTCCTGCAACTCCGGTTGCAGCAGATAGCCTGCGCGTCCATAAATCATCTGACTACTCTGCCCTTCAGTTCTAGTCGCTCGCACAGAACGAAGCAGCTAGCGGATAACAATATCTTATAGATTGTGTTATGGTCCTAAAGACATGAACAGTACCTAAGTATGTTGCAGTTACTGTTATTTGTGGGAAAGGTGGCTTTAAATGTACAAAAACGTTACAAATATTGTAAATATATATGTAAGCATAATTATGATTCGGTTTCATCCATTCAATTATCAGTAACAAAGTGCATCGAAAGAACACGTCATTCTCATACAATAGTGTGACGAATGCTCACTGAGTCAGTAAGAGTTACACAAGGTTCGTTATTAACGAAATGTAAATACGAGAGCTTACCAGCAGATTGAATTTTCTGTATTTAGAGATTATCGCTCGTATTGTGATTTGAACAGTGTGTGCAGTCCGCCATTATTGCGCAAGTATTAATGAGGAAACTCATAAACGGACAGCACTGCTCGACACGGCACAGCATGTAGTTAACACACATGTGACGGCCAGTATGGCACCGACCGATGGTGCGACCATTTGCAATGAAAAGTTCATCTGAAGGGGAAGTTGTGGTAGTAGCTGCAGTTTGTGAAGAAGGAGAATACCGACAGCCAAATAAGAAATGTAAACAGAAATACTGGGTGCAGGAAGTATTTGAGAAGAGGAATATATACAGAGAATTCTATAACTTTTTTCCAGATCTGTTAAAAAATGACAAGAAATTTTTCCTGTATATCTGTACGTCGCGAAAAAAAATTTCAAGCTGATTAACTTGCTTCCTCTGTCAAAGAAATATTTCACATTTCGAGAAGCTGTACATAATGAGGAACGACTTGCACTGATACTTAATTAAGTAAATGTCTTTATGTACACCTAATAGAAAATGATTTTTGTGAATAACAGTTTCCATTACCTAATTATAGCTTACTCACCTCGTCAGAAAAAAAAACTAAATTCACAGTATGTCAGCATGTATTGAGATAAATTCGAATTTTTATAATTAAATTTATATAATATTTGGTTTTGATTTTTGACTGTTAATAATTCGTTTCGTGTTGTACATTGTAACTCGTTTTATTTTTTCGTTAAATTTGTTCCTCGATGTAGTCACTGCAGGCAGTTAAGTCTAACCAAAATGTGAATCAACTCAATCAAACCATTGTCATTAAGCTTTACAGACAACAATATTTATTGATTCGGATGATATGACAGGAGGATACATCTAAGGTAAAAGGGACACCAGATGTCAGGCCATAAGTATTATGAAGTCAGCTTATCAAAACATATGATGAAGTATGGCGAATTGGCGTAACTTGGTGTTCCACATTTGGCACAAGTTGTGTAAGTGGTCGTTTTTCCTGGTAACTATATTGTGGATATTGTGTTGTACCAGTATTCTCATTCATGGTGGTAGTTCTTAATTTCGTACTCATTTACGAGACTAGCAGTCTTCCCTTTTTCTTCTACTTGGCTAGGTAATGTAAATGAGCTGACTGTTTTCTCCATGGCTTTGAAAAAACTACTGAGTACATAAGTGTGTGGCGTAACTACAGGCTTGCATTTCTTAGTGCGAAGATACTCCTGTAGAACTTGTACAACTGGAGGTTGAGAGTTGTCTTTACCTTTACCACTTATTTTTGGAGTGTGACCTGTAACTTCCATTCCACCCATTCACTGTGAGGTTATTTCACATGAGTTATAATATGTACCTTGTCGTCATTCATCATATTTGTTATACAATCTGAATCATCTAACTCACTAACCTCAATGTCGTCATTTACAGAACCATTGCTTTGCTCTCAACATGACATGGTAGTAGTACAAAAAGGGCGGTTCTGGCACACCTGACGCCTGTCTAAGGACACAAGGACACAAACATGTAAATTAAGGCCTCGTAACAAAAATTTCTCAAATTTATTCCTCTTTCCCATGGAAAATTCCAGAATGTTCGTTATGATGTTAGTGATCATTATGGTAATCAGTAATACTTTACGATTAAACCAATGTCCGCCATTTTCGCAGTAAGAAATTTTTTTTTTTTTTCGACGAATTTTCAGGTAGAAACATCTCGAACGATGACACATGTCTGTGTACACCGCCTCCTCAAGCTGTCTGACAGTGCCAAAAATTTATAAATCATTCATTATTCAGTGAAATTTCATCCAGAAGCAGTGTACTCTCATAATAGGCTATCGAGAAAGCCCTTTTCTCAAGGTCAAATGGTCAAGTTTATGAGTGCAGCTAGCAACATAGCCGACTTTTAGCTTATTTTATTACACTTCCAACTGGTTATTATGTCATGCAAATATATACACCATTGTTTGTGAAAAATCCAACACAAAGAAAGGTACATGAGATCGAAATGAACTTTATAAGACATATTAAGTACATCAAAATATATACTTGACTATAATTACAGAACTGTACATGATTTCTGTTCATGAGAATTTCATATAATGTATAGTCCCCACGTGCTGCAATCAGAAGTGCCCCTAAATGTCGTTGAATGGAGATAAAGAGAACCTTAATATGTTCCTGGATAGTTTCCCAATACATGGTTTGTATTCCAGTCCAGAAGATCCAACAGTGTTTGCTGGAGTACTGTGACGAACAAAACACTGACCAACCATATCCCAGACATGTTCGTAGGGTTATATGTCAGGCGAACATGCAAGCCAGAGATGTAGTGGGACCCATCGTTCATTGAAGAACTCTTGCATGTTCCAAGCCACATGTGGCTAGGCACTGTCCTGCTGAATTATGGCATGTGGGTTTGCCTGAAGGAGAGGCATTACATCGGGCTGCAAACCCTCTCTGATATAGCGGTTACTGTTCAAATTAACATGAATATGTAGAAGTCGAGATCGCATGTTGATTGCAATGGTGCCCTAAATCATCACATTTGACATTTGTCTCCTTTACTGATCCACAATGCAAGCTGAATTTTCTAAAAAAAAACAACACATCGAACAATTACACCTCCAGACAACACCTGGAACCAGTCACAGAGGTCCATTAGTCAAAATCCATCATAAACAGTGATCATTCAGTGGTCCCTCCCGGGAAAGAACATCAGCCACCATGCATTGGCCAGACGCCACAGTACAACAGTCCACAGTATCTTCGAGGGTTCTTCCAAAAATGCAGTCACAACAGCAAGCAGGCAGACATAAGATGAAGTACCAAGCATTGATGAGGTCTGCTGCACTCAATGCCGGGTCCGAATCTCGTGCAAAAAAAAGTAAAAAAACCAACAACAAATTAGGAAAGGGAATCAAGGAAGTGGCACACTGTCAGCTACAAACAAATTACAGAGATAAGAGACCAGAAAAAAAAATTACATACAAGAATCATATTGTTTTAGATTCGTGATGCGAGTCTTTCAAAATTCACATCCCACACCGGGAGCAGTTAATAACACAGTGTTTTGATTCAGATACTTAAAGATACCACATGGCCCCAAAAACGTCGGCAAGAATTTAGAACCCAGTTCTCTCCCACTGTCGGCTAGCTGAAAACATTTACATAATTCTTTATCGCCTACCAAGAGGGGCGCCGGAACTTAATATTTATTGAGATGCTCAATCACATCTGCTTAGCAATTTCCAAGCGACAGGCTACATCTTCGAGAAGGTGGACCCCACTGAGTGAGACCTAAGGAGGGGGAAACTGTAATGTTTCGCATATTCAGTAAAATATGAGTGAGTTGACGGCCAAGAAAATGTAAGGAAAGAGTGAACCCAGGTAAAAATATGTGCAGTACTATCAAAAACACCATTAAAAAAATCCAGATCACGATCCCAAAGGGTGAATTCAACATTATATAAGATGGTAAATGTTACTTTAATATTTTTATTAAAATGCTCCACCTTGTTCCCTTTAGGTATATACAGACTATATGTGTAGTGCTTGATGGTGCAGCGAAAACATGTGTTCTTAAAACAAACTGATTGAAAATATGTAGCATTGTCAGAAACTATTTCAACAGGGCCACCAAATATTTTCAACACTTGTTCGGACAAGACTTTCACTATTGTCGGAGCCTTCATGTTATGAAGAGGAATAAGAAAAATAAATGTTGAAAACATATCAAGAAGAATCGAAATACACACGTTACCCTTCCGGGAACTAACCAAAGGACCAAAAATATCAGCATGCCAGGGAACCTCAGGCACTTGAACATTTACATGACCAAAGAAGGTTTGTGGAGTTTGTTTAAAGTGCTGACAGTCATGACACGACCACACGTAAGAATCCACGTCCTCTTTAACTGAGGGCCAAGCAAAATGGGAGATTATTTTAAGTAGCGTCATTTTTATCCCTAAATGACCTCCAAACAGAGTGTCATAAAAATAATGCAAAAACCTAGTATGTAAATTCTCTGGCACAACTAATTTCCGAGCGTGTCCTGATTTGCCAGCATAATACAATAAACTATTTTGAACGAAGTAGGAGGAAGGAACTCCGGCTGGAATAGCGGCCTTAATTTGTTGGCAACAAGGACCTTAATCGTGCACATCTGCAAGTTGCACAAAAAATTCGGCAAATCCTGTATCATGGTTAAGGCCGCAGGAGGATCAGGCTCTACATACACAAAATCATCAGGGTCGAACATGACAAAGCGACCGCAATCAGATTGTCACAGTTACGTACATTATTGCAAAAAAAAAAAACCTTTGTGAAAGACGCAGCACCTAATGCCCCAATTTACCGAAGTGATGGGGATGGGACAACACCCAACTTAAAGCCAGATTGTCAGTAAACTGATTGAACTCTGAATGCTCAATGTAAGCACCGAAACATTCGAAGCTAAAAAGAAAAGTGAGCATTTCTTTCTCATAAGCGCCTAGATGTTATTCGTGTTCCATCAAGGAACGACTTGTAAACACAACAGTAGCTACATTACACTCAACCCACTGCCCGAGGGCAACTCCCATAAACTTGATGATGCATAAACTTGCAAATTAAAACTGCGATCGAAATAAGGGAGGATTAAGATGGGCGACGAACTAAGAATTTTCTTGAGCTGACAAAATTATTTTTCCTGAGCCACACCCCAGACAAATTCAACATCCTTCTTTTTGAGAAAATTTAAACGAGCAGCTATTTCTGAAAAATGAGCAATAAATGTGGTGTATTATCCCATGAGCCCTAGAAATCTTTGCATCCCTTTCAATTTACAAGTGCACGGGGAAAACTCACAATGGACGCCACTCGTTCATGATTAAATAACAACTTACCCTCACTAATTACATAGCCTAAAAATATCACCTGTTTTTTACATATAGGGACTTTATCCAGATTAATAGTGAAACTGAATTCTCTAAATTTATTTAACACAGAGCAGAAATGTTTCATGTGAGAGGCAAAATCTTCACAATAAACAATCATGTCGTCCATGTAATTAAAGACAAATTCATACTTTATGTCTGTTAACACATGGTCCAACACACACGATAAAGCTTGAATGCCAAAGTTGGCACCAATGGGTATTTGTGTAAATTCGTATTAATTCCACGTCGTACTTAACACCATGTACTTACGACATGACGTGTCTTACAGGCACTGGTAGGAGCTGTTATTTAAATCCAAGGCACCGTCCACAGTTGGTGGAGGAAATGGATCATTATTTTATTTTGCTAATCAAATAATGACTAACAACCAACCAGTAATTATCACTGCCTTTCTTACAGACTAAAAAGCCCGATGAACAATACTCTGATGTCGAAGGGACAATAACACCGGCCTGTAATAATTCTTGAATAATGCACATCATCACGTAAACTTGTGTGCCTAACAGAAGCGGAAAAGGCCTACTCCAATAATCATTTATGAAACTGTTTGTACGAAACATTTACATCATGTATTTCCACGCTAAGAAATTACAGCACATGGCAATGTTTTAATGTCACATAAGTGCAAAACTACAATTTTAGCCACTGCTATGAAAAATAGTAGCGCCGACAGAGGTTGTGAAAGAATAAGTGTCGGGACATTTTGTAGGTGCTATGATAGTAATTTGTTGGGAACAATGTTCCCACTCACTATGACCTCCCCACACCCCTCTGATAATACCCGTCAGGCCGACTTGACCACACCAGTAATTGACGGCGATATTCCGAAGGTCAGTCACCGATGCATCAGCAGATAATGGGACACCAAAGTCTTACAGACAGGAGGATAAATCTTCCTTTTTCAACGTTTAGATCCAGCTAACATAAGCTGCAATAGTACATGAAAAAAGAACGAACAGGATTAAGATATATGCCAGAGCAAGAAGGTAGTTTTTGTGTCAGGACAAGTAGCATTTAAAGTAAGTACAGTAAGATTTTATATTAAGCGCAGTTTGATTCTTGAGTCAGCACAAATAGTAGTCGGTGAGATTGTGCGCAAATAGTTTTTTGTGGGGTACCCAAGCCACTTCAACAAAAAAACTTTCACAACAATTATAATAAAATGTTTCTCATTTTTATACAATTTAAAGTCAACCAACAATGATTCACAATACAATTATTCGTGAAGTAGAGAGATATTTGGTACAAATTAATTCAATCCTTTGGCTGTCGCACTGGTGCAATATGAAAATTACTCAAGCAGGTACCGAAGATGTGACACAATATACAAAGTTCTCCTATGCAACAAATAACCAATTGTAATTAAAATATTTAATGCTACGTCCAACAATGTTCCAAAATGAAGGGTCTTGACTACAAAAGAATTATGATTCAACAAGAAATAACCGAGAGGCTGATGTAACCTGCTAACAAATCTTCAGGCTTAATTCAAAATTGTGTTTCCTTCTTTCATATATATTTCGTGTCTACACTTAGACACCATTGCCCACTTGACATTGAGAAAAATTAACATTCAGTCTAGTTGTGTTACCATTGTACCTTTCATCTTTATTTTGAAGTATGGAGCTAAATATAAATTGCAAACATATTAAAATTATTGTGGGCAGAAAACTTGAATGAACATTCGCCAGCACGGCGCACTAACTTTGGACTTATCAAAGGCCGAGAGGCAAAAACCAATTAAATGAATACTGAAAGGGAACTATGGGCACACATTTATGTAACGCCGATAAAAGGTGTCCAAACCAATTCTAATTGAAATTCTAACACATAAGAATTAAAATATAAGGTGACCAATCGAAGTGTGTTCCCGAAACAAAGGGAATCCAAACACTAAATGACTAGAAGAGGGGAAAATGTAACAAAACTTCCTTCGACCCCGAAATTAACTATCTTTAAAATGTTTTACCAAAATGCACATAAATTACAATTAATGCCCCAATCATTCGGGGCAACTGACTATCAGAGTTTTAGGCAGAGTTTGGCACTCCAACGACTCATGACCGTACTGTCAATTGCACCCTCATCTTCAAAAGTTTGCAAACCTCACACCAATTCTAATGTTGGTAGGATTAATCAAGCAACTTTAAATTGAAAATGTCGGCAATGCCAGCCGAAACACAAATAAAGATAAACTAAATGCAAAAGGTTCCAAAAATACAAGTTGAAGCAATTCCAAATGAGAATTTCGATCGGGCAATCTAAACAAAATGTCACTATTGACAAGATATAAGTTACCTTATACCTGCATTATTAATCACAGCTTTCCTTGCGTTATTTAAACTTCATAACATCAGCTGCCAAATCAACTTGTCTTGTGACGAACGTCTGCCGACATCATGTGAAGCATGGTCACAACACCACACCCACCTAGGTCAAGTGCTCTTATGGAAGCCCTAGAAGGAACACTTGCTCAAAGGAACTTACAAACCAAGCGAGAGGAAAGCTGGCCAATGTGCTCATGCTGGAGGGAGGGTGAAACCAAAGATATGAGGCGAGGAAAAGGATGGGAGTACCGAGGTTGGACATGCGGAATGCTGTGAAGCACGATGCCTGACAGTGCAGGACCTGGAAATACTGTATACATATTATTGTGGACGCATCCTAGGCAGCAAAATCAAGGAAGGTAGGTTCGCATTCCAGACCAAGAAGACCGATGTGGTATGCTGTGTTTTGACTACCAGATTAATCTGGAGGTTGGAATGAAGGACACCACAGGTGTGCATGTATAAATAGAGTAAGTATAAACAGTGGTAAATGTAACCCTTCATAAGCACTAGGTGGGGCTGTCTCATAAATCACTAGGCAATACTGCTAGTCAGGAATTACTTGCTAAATTAATTCAAGGAGTTTGTGTTAACATTGTAGATAATTGTATATAATAGTGTCAATAAGACTGTGGGCTAATTGTAGTGTCAATCTGGGTTTATTATTGAAATATACCAAATCCCAATTCTAAATAGAAATTGCAGTGAATAATTTGTAAGGTCTCCCATAAAGGAACCGGAACCACTGGTAGAGGCGCATTATGGGTCCAACTCTTCGCAGGCATTCCAGTTAGTGTACATATAGCTATGGTTCTAAGAGCTGCTAGCCCAGTTTGAAAACAATAGCATTCGCAGAGTCGCAAATTTTCGGAAATTGTTTTTGAAAACAAAATTTTGTAACCCATCAAGTATTATCATTGAATGCTCATTGAGTTAACCACGTTGTTGTCAGAATAAGTATTCCACAGCAATAATATTAATATTAATAATGAGGCTGTTATAGTATTTCAGAAACATAGTACTACTTCAATAGTCGTACATAATTATATTTTCACAGTCTCATAGATAAAAAATGTGTGTCCTCAGAATAGCAATACAGGTCAGCTAGCAGTAATTTCAAAATATAGCAGCATACTGAAATTTACAGATTAACACTTTCATAGAAAAAAAATTAAAATCATAAATATTCAGCTGTGCAAAGCAGGTTAAAAATCATTCACTGCATTTCAAAGCAAGTGACATTGAACATGGTGTCTAGTTAATGTACAGTAAGAAACATTCCACCTTGTCGACATGGCAGAATAAAAACTGCAGGATTGAATTCATTGCGAGGCCCCGCACCAACGCAAATTGTTAAAGTAGAATCGTCGTCTAGATCGCTTTTGATTGTAAAATTTAATGCATGCCTCTATATTGGAAAGGCTTTTCAGCTCCAAATTGAATTTTAATGCTAAAGTTACTCTTCATTTAGTATATTGCAGTGCGTGTGTTGCCTTGTGGAGATAATTACACTTTTTAGTGTGTAGAAAACATAGTAAATAAGGAAGTACACTGTGCATGAACGACACTATGAAACACAAGAAATGTACAAATACAAAACTGTCAAGAGTAACAAAATTAAATCGGCCTGATCCACAGTCAAAAATTATTTAAAACTGTGACATAAGACTGGCCAAGACAAAGTGCATGACAATACATAAGTTCGAAACACAAACAAACTTAAATAATGAGGCAAGTACATCAGCAGACGATATAAACAGATCAGCTACACAATAAAATGAAGCCCTAGACTATTAATTTTATGCCAACCAAGATGAACCCCAGTCTGACCTCAGCTTACACACTACATCAAACAACAAAGAAACAGAAACACGCACATCTGAGGGAAACACGAGTGGTTACCTCAGACCCCGTTCATGACGAAATTCGCAACGAAATGAGACATTTGCATATATACCATCCTCATTTACAAGAATGATATATTAGCACATATTTGCCATTAAGTAGAATTAGGTAATACATATGCCACAGATAGTGTAAATACAGCAGATGCGGTACAGATTGTGTTCAAACAACTGGAAAAAATACCCACATGGAAAAATTCTGAGATATGTATATAAGGCAGGCTGTGACATTAATGGACGGAATCATACAGTGAAATGCACATGTATTAAATCTTATTTTGAAGGTATAGCCAACTGGGCATATGGAAATACATTACAGAACTGAACAGCAGAAATCACATAGGAAGATATTAAAACCAAATTGACAGATATATTCACAACTATATATTATACAGAGAGGTATAGAAAGCTGCTACACACAAATAAACAGAGTGAGTGGCCAGGTATACGTACATGATCTTATATTATAAAAAAGAAATATAATCCCCACTTGCCATTGTCTGAGTTAGTAAACATCACATGGAAGTCACTATTGCCGACAGTAGCAAATAAGATTATAGCACTATGAAATGGCATGCTATAGCATCTACTAGAAAATTGAAAGACAGTAGAACTAGGAATAACGCATAAAATCAAGTTATTTAGAAACAGTAGTAAAATGTAAAGAAAAACAAACTCCAAGAGGTGATATTGACACTAAAGGAGGTATAAGTAAATTAACACTACAAGAGGAAAACAGAACAGAGACTGTAAGTAAAGTGCAAAATCAGGCATAAAGGTAGCAGGGTAGGTCGAGAACCAGAAATACACATCACAATATACAAATATTATTATACAAATAGTATTGGACCACCCCATTGAGCAAAATAGGGGAAACAACCACACATATGTTAAATACCATAATGGGGCCACACAAGATGAACATCATAGAACAAATTGCAGAGCTTAAAGCACACAAAACCACTATAGAGGCGAATATAAACTTCAGAGAAACAACAGGTGTACCAAAAGGACAAAACATTTTACCTCTGCGGAAGAAAAACAATAAACATGTGTAAAAATATTTTCAGTAAGTGTGTGCCAGGTAAAACGTATGCTGATATTGCGAGGCTAAAATAAAATAGTAAAAATCAAACTAGGGCAGCAGCCAGAAAACAGGTACAGCAAAGTAACACATAAGGAAGACAACATGAAGTCGCAAATACCCTTTTTTATAAAAATAATAGAACAAACAAAAAGCTCTTCGACACAATCCGCATAACAGAAACATGAAAACAAGGAAAGTAAAAGCCAGGAGAACACATCACGTCATTATTCAGAAATTGTAATTCAGAAGGCGGACGTAAACAACATTGACAAATGCAGACACGTGGAGAATTGAATGCAAAATGGCTAAAAATCACATGATGGCACTTTAAATCACTCACATAATAGCTTTATAGGACCACGTAGCAAAACACAACAAGCATTCACCATCTGTTTCTACAATGGACATCATGCCAGTCAATGGAAACACTTTCCGCACCAGGAATTTTAATTTCGTATAGACATTGCAGACAGGTCCAGAATGTTTAAAAACATTTATGACATGTGACACATTAAACTCCGTATTAAACACAAACAGCCACGACCACGGCAATAATACAAACCCGGAACTGCATGGCAACAATGATGACATATACCAAAGAAAGGCACTGATCTAAAACCAGTTATACTCACTCCACTCAGCAAAACAAACAACACATGTGCCACGAGATGATTGCAACTAGCTCGTGTTAAAAACATCAACACCATGTGTGCAGGTCAAGATAATAGGTAAACAATATTACGCTCTCCTGGACACAGGTTGCAGCAGGATTTGCATTGTGAGCACACTCATAACCAATTAACAATTAACGCCTGTCACAGAAACAATTTCGTTGGTAGGAGCAACACATGAAATTATTACTCTAAGATATAAAATGAGCATTAATCTTAACGTATCAGGTCACATATTCTACAAGATTTCTTGGTGATAGACAATTTAAAAATTGATGTCATACTAGGCATAGACATTATAAGAAATGATGGCACTAACCCATTTATTAAATATAATATTATAATTATCAAATTGAAATTATAGTTATAAAGTTGTACAAATTCCTATTTACACATCGATGATATAAAATGAATAGGCAGATAAAACACAATATTGTATCAATAGAAATGAGACTATTGAAGGAAATATGGAAAATAAAATAATATGTAAAAGGAGGAAATTACTAAAGTAATTATTGAATAACAAGATATGTATGCAAATACCAAATTATAAAATAAAACTTGAAATAACAGTGGATAAACCAATACATACTAGGACATATAGAAATAACCCAAAAATATGTAAATAATTATTACAACAAATTAAAGATTTTGAAAAATTAGATATCATAGAGGCTTCTGTCTCACTACATGCTACACCTTGACAGTAATATGCAAAAAAGAGGGTGTATGAGATTTCTAAATGTTTCCAGGCAACTTAATATTTTTTTTAAAGAGACAGCAGTATCCCCTCCCTAGAACAGAAAACATTTTGAATAGGTTACAAAATACTAAATTTATTATACCATTTCATTTACATTCAGGTTTCTACACCATACCAGTCAGAAAAAGAAACAAAAATAGGTAGGTCTATATGAAAATAGGAGAATGCCTATGGACCTAAGTACTGCACCACAATATTTTCAACGGTTTATTCACATATTTCTAAGACCATTAAAATAGAACATGGCCATAGCATACATATATGATAGTTTCATTATTGTTAGTACATTTAGAGAATATGTAGCAAATACAAGAAGAATGTTAAAAATATAAAAAGAATTTAATGTTAAAATAAATGCTAGGAAGTGCTCATTCACACAGCAGAAAATGAAAATATTAAGACATTATATCATATCTCAAGGGATAGTCACAGCCCCAGATAAGGTAAACACCATATAATAAATGGCACACCCAAGTAATGTCAAAGATCTGAGAACATTTCATCGTATGACAACATATTTATGTAGATACATACAAACTACTCTACAAAAGCAGAACTCCTTATCGAACTCACAAGAAAAATTCAATGTATAAGTGCAGACATAAATAACATACCCCATACCTAGAATTTAAGAAAGTATTATAGAATGCATAAATTCTGCAACACTTCGATGAAAATAAACGCACTATACTAGCTAACAATGCATCACAAACTGCAATAGGAGCAGTCCAAATGCAGGAAGATCAAAACAGTAAGGAAAGTAACATTATAGCATTTGCATCACAAGTATTTTCTGTAAACGAATCTAAATGGAGTACAACTGAAGGCGAAATAGGTCCTATTAAAAACGTTTGCAAGTATTTCCACGAATATCTTTATGGTAGGAAATTTACTATCGAAACAGATCATGCAAGATTCAGATACTGAAAAGCAATGGCAGAACACAACATTATGATACAGAAAATGGCAATCGCATTGGTCGAGTATGTTTTTCAGGCTAAAATATTAAAAGGAAAATTTAATACTTTACCAGATGCTTTGAATAGGATAACAAAAATAGGTCATGCAGAAATGAAAACTATAGAAATTTCCAATGTTAAATATAATATAAAATATATATAATGAACTGTAATAACTTATATAAAGCTTTAGAAAAAAACTTGTAGTAAAACTCACAAAAGGTAATTGAAATGAAACACATTATTGCTAAATATTGTCAATAACAGAACAAACATAAAAAAAAAAAACATTTTTGAAACATAAGATAATGTGTAGGACAAGGCAAATATTAGTAAATCAGTTTTAAATTTAGAGATTATCACACTCCCAGGCATAGCTAAAATAATTGCATATATTTTTAAGTAAATAAATAATTTATAGAAGAACACAAGGCAAACAAGGTTAACGCCACTAACATATACCCACTAATTAAATACCAAATTATCTTAATAGAAATTGAGAAACTGCGTATTATTTACCCATCCTATTATCAACACAAACAAGAATATATAAAAATTGAGAATGACATTGTTCACCAATTTCAGGGGAATATGAACGTGATCCACATATACAGATATTAAAAATAGCACTAACAAATCCAGCTAAAGCAGATGCTAAATACATACAATTAGCTGTGTGCTACAAAATATCAGCTAATGGGGAAATAAATATGAAAATACACATACCAGTGGGAGAGAGATCTCACATTAGTCCCGAAATAGTATATGAAAGAAATAATTTCATCTTACCACGACACATTATTAGGAGGCAGCCATTTTGCAGCATTCAAGACACCCCATAAAATTAAAAACACATACTATTGGGACATCATGATCAAGGATATAAAATAATATACAAAAATTTGTTCCCATTGTCCAAAACTAAACCTAGTTTTAAAAACATATAGGGCATCTTCAGCACCACTGCCATTACAAAAGTCAAAAAACGGTAACAGATACATGCTAGTAAGGACAGAGTTTTTCAGCAGGTGCGTTGTTGCGAAACCGATACAAGCCATTGATCCACAAACTTGGGAAAATTTTAATAAAGAAGTAATTCTTAAATATAGGTGCCCACAACAAATATTAACAGATGGGCGACATCATTCAACAACGAATTATTAGCAGAAATGCTAAAAAGATTACAAATAAAAAATGCACAGACCATAACATATAACCCAACATGCAACGGCTTAGTGGAAGCCATTAATAAAATGTTACGACAGAAGTTAAAAGCACACAATAATGAAGATCCAACCAGCTGGGACAAATACCTATATTTCGAAATACTTAACTACAACACATATGTCAACTCGAGCACTAACCTCACACCATTTTACTTACTACACAGAGTGGAGGCGACACGCAACCACCACATTCGATTGCAAATAAATATTCGCAAAGAGGCAAGCATTGGTGTCAAAGACTAATCAAAGTTAGAGAGCAAGCTGGAGTGAATTTATTCGGGTGCAACAAAGGTAGAAAATGCAATTTGAGAAAAAGTACAAAGACAGTAAGATAAAAATAAGCAATTGGGTTTAGGTTAAATATATGGCATACACTAAAACAAAAACATTTAAGTACAAAGGGCCATATCACATAACAGATGTACTTAGACCTTCCACAGAATGAATCCAATTAGGAAAACAGGGACACCGAAGATATGATACTCTTAATAGAAGAAACATCAAAATAGCACACATCAGATATTAATTTCCTTTAGTTATGTTACAGTGTGTAATAACAGATCCAAGGAAAATGAAAGACTGCACTCAGCAACCACATCGTGTATGTCCGAGCACGTGGACGGCATATGTTTTAGGTACAGTCAGCCGAGAAGCGAACTTCAGGACCACAATACAAAGCCAATGATCTGGTAAAAAGCATAACACAAAAAAAAGAGTAACATAATAATTAAAATATAAAATATATCTCAAACTCTTGGTGAGAAGTAAGGTCGAAACCGAAAAAATTGACTTAAAACAGTAAGCAATGTAAAAATGAGGTAGCAGCCTATAAAGTTGTGGTGCCTTCTATACCACAGGGACACCAAAAAGCTGGTGAAGGCTGCCCTTTTCATTTTTAAAAAAATCTGTTTTTTTTTTTTAAGCCATGAACTTTGAGGAATATTTTCCTATTTAAGTAACACCGCGTACAGTTTCTTACAATTGTGACATAAGTTCAAAATAATCACTTCACTCTTGGTTAGGAAGAGGTGCAGAAGAAACAAAATTATTAAATTGAGACCACCCATCTCAAATTCAATTATAACATTTAAATTACTATTTAAAATTGTAATAAATTTATAATGACGAGAAAACCCTTCTTCTCACCACAGCTTACCTGGGCAGGTAATATTATCCACATTAACTTTATGTATGAAAACAACACGGACGATTATCAGTTTGTTAACAACAAAAAATATTACCTCACAGCTGCAATCCAAACATGCACTTTAATACAGCCGTCATACACACAAAGTATTACAAGCGGCACATACAGCGATCACATATGGAAAGCAGTTACACGAGGGGCACAAAATTAAATTATAAATGAACATGCATAATAAAATAATTATTATGCACACGAGAGTTAAGGACAAATTAAGAAACCGTAATTATATTATTTTTATAGAACTGCCAAAGAAGTTAGCTAGATCACATGGCAACGACAGAAGTCAGGCAACTGAGCTGCAGTGTCAGGTGGCAAGAAAACCACAAGCTACACCTTTTTGTGTACAATGTAGAAACTACTCTGACAGAACGTAGTACTGACTGCGCAACAGAAGGTACCGTGTGTTATGTTTTGAAAGTAGTATTGGCACGGGGAAATTCAGAATAAATCATTGATGTACATGAGATAAAATAACAAGTTATGTAACTAAGGGAATGTCAAAGTAAAAAGAAATCTTGTGAATATAGTCAAATGTAATTTAAGATACAATGGTAATGTAATTCATGTATATAAAGCTAAGTCCAGAAATAGTTTATAGGATATAGAAGAATAATATTATAGTACAAATATAGGTAAGTAGAATACTGTTCCAACATAATGTGAATAACTCATCCTCATTCCTTGTCTTTGGTACACTGAAAAGTTTTTTGGGAGTCAAAATGTGCCGACCACACGACACATTCCAAATGGTGACACAAAGGAACAAATATATCTAGTCATTAAATATTACAGAATATTTATTTTCGTATAAATAAAATGCTGCCCCACAATTTTTTTTTTTTAACAATTGGAATGAAAGTTTTATTAATGTTGCAAAAAGACAAATTAATTTAATAACAGGTAAAATAATTTCTCTAGTTTATAGAACTATGCACATTAAATTATTGTAAATATAATTATGAAAATGGATTATGAAAGAATGTATGAACATCACGAATAATGAGCCAAGTTGATGTAGATATTTTAGTAAAACAAAGGATTTTATTAATAAGGTATTAATCATGTAAAACTAAGACCACATTACCAAAATTGAGTCAATTTCTCAAGTATTGAATAAGAATTGAATTTATTAAATATGTTAATAATTTGCTGATCCTGGCGAGCGTTGTTCTGCCTCTTTCACATTCCACTTTGCCTTCTCAATGCTTCCTCTCCATTATGTCTAGTGCGTCGACCGATGTTTGACCATGGTATCGATGAAATTTTTCTCTTGTATATCAACTAACGTTTCCTGCAAGTATCAGCAAAATCACCCATAAATACAGAAGTTAGACCCCAGCACCACCTTTTGGAACCTAATCTACCGAATACAAAGTACAATAAAACAATTTATTTTATATCAACAAACATTTCCAGCATGTATGAGCAAAATCAGGCAATAAATATAGAAGTTCGACTCCAGTGCCACATATCGGAATTAAATATAACTGAAAACCTTATTCGCCACCTCAATAACATATGGTGTGAATATGGTGTCAATTGGTCTGGTGGTTTGTCAGTGATAATGCGGTTTAGTCAAGCACAAAGGATTTTATATACATAGATAACAGATTATTTGTAGAAAATTTCATACGGCCAAAACAACTAAAAAGGCAAACGCATCTCACTCTAATAAGGAAATTAAGTAAACAAGTGCGTGAGGACATTGTAGTAGACTTTTGTTCACCAATGTACATTAACACTTTGCTACTGTGGGGACGTGGAAAAGGGCTCTGCCTCATTATCCGAGGGCAGGTAATCCATACTCGCACCCATTGGCATCTTCCACCGCAAGATGCCGACACCAAATGATGCATTCAACCAGCACCAAAATTCTATGGCGATCGAGGACGATTGCATTTTCCAAAGAAGGGGGGCTGTGTTGTGGATAGACCTCAGCAGTAAAGCCAAGGAAGGCAGGTTTGCATGCCAGATCGAGCAGACAGGTGTGGCATGCGGTGTTCAGATTACCAGAGAAAACTGGGAGTCGACATGAAGAACGAGGTCATGGGTGTACGAGTATAAGTACAGGGAGTTGCGAGGACACACCCCCCAAAGATTCCCAAGATGCTGTGCCGACGAGGTGCGGCAGGAGGTCATTGCAGATCTGCGGAGTCCCAGAAGAGCGCTGAGATATTCACCTGAGTTAAACAGTGGTAAGTGTAACCCTTCATAAGCGCTGGGCGGAGCAGTCTCGTCATAAATCATTAGGCCACAACGTGTATTCTTTTGTAATTAAAGAACTTGCCTTTAGCAATACTGTTAGTATGGAATACTTTTCTAAATGTGTTCAACGAGATTGTGTTAACAATGTGGATTATTGTATATAATTGTGCCAATAACAGTGGGCTAATTGTAGTGTTAATCTGAGCACATTATTGGAGTTTATCAAACCCCCGTTTCTAAATATGTGTACAAAACATGAGAAATGTAATTTTAGCATCTACGTGATAAGTTAACAGTTAGATTATTCCTGCTGCCATAAAAACTCACATTATTACAATACCTATACTGTACAGGGGGGGGGGGGATCCAGCCAGTTATTTACGAATTAAATAATAGAAATTGTCAACAAAATTATTTATGAAAAATCTGAAATGATGCACACACTGATGAACTGAGAAACACGCATATATGAGCTCTTAAAAACTTGTTGCTACCACTCCACATCATTCACTATCGAAAATATGTAAGTTGGTGGTTACGATGATTTCACTGGAGATTATATTAAGCAAATGTGCAAAAAATATAATACACTTTGATATTCGTCAAAGAGGTTCCCTGTACTTTTACATGATATTGGCTATAACTACCATTTTAATGTGAAACCCCGTGTATATAATGTTGGTTGTTTAGTTGAGATATTGGGCAGCTCTTAACAACAAGGTCCTAAGAGCTGAGATATAATGATGTAGAAGCATTTATAATACAACATACTCAAAGATAATTTTATAAATTTTTCAAAGGAAGTTGGCAACAAATATCCAGTAAAGTTCATACATACATTTTAATTTTTTTCTATCTTTGCGATGTGAGCATAAAACTTGTCCACACATGAGTTCAAAACAATTATTTTTACGACCACAAATTTCATTTGGTAACACAGAAATGTGTCTTCGAATGAGATTATACTGAATCACAATAGAGACTGTATGTACCATAGCAACCACCACAGGAAGGAATTCACAACAGGGTGAAAGACACCCACATTAGCGAAGAAGCTTATGAACATGTGTAGAAGTTATAGAGGAAATTTGATTGCCACATACTGGGAAGTATATTCATTTATTAAAATGTATTAATATTAAGCGATGTAATTGAAAATATCCTGAACCAGGTCAATGATTTGGTATACCAGATTTATCGACAGAGCTTTCGGGCGTAGCCTAAGGTTGTCCACATCGATCGACTGGCACTGTACGAGGGTTGAGATATTAGACAGTCGGTTCGGGACGAACAGATTTAAGGAAGGGCAGTGTTAAGCGCGCGGGCTCTCGCATCAAGTGCGGGCTTCCGTTATGCTCAGTCCAGGATTGGGAGGGGGATGGCCTGGCCCAACTCGTCCGCCCTCTCCTTCCAGACATACTGTTCCATAGCCCGGCAGAGTGGTTGATGATTAACAGCCGACCTGGCTGGTGTTACAACCCGTCTAGTACATGTTGGAGGAGTCAACGATGTGACAGGATACGCAAGAATTTTCTGGGAACTAGGGTGTTCGCCGCAACCTGGCTATTGGTGAAATTTCCTGGCTATGACCGATGACATTGCCAGGTGTTTCAGGGCGAAACGGATGGTAATAGTATGGATCATTCTGGAAGGTATGTGACAGTAAATATATGTTCTATTGTCAAATGTGTCTGAGGTACAGCTATGTGAAACTGACAGGAATGGGAAAATTACAGGTGACAGTAAATGAGCAGATTTTTGCTTGTTGGGTTTTTCTGTGTAAACTCCCTTTACAACACATGTTCAAAACTGCCATGGCCAATGTTATGCATTTTGCAGCTCGTTTAGTTAGATGCAGTGTTGCTAATCAGAGTTATTGTACACATTCTTCTTTAAATGTGCACAAGAATTCAGCATGCCAGCAAGCAATTCCTCCCTCGTTTGCCCTTTCTGTCTGTAGAATTCATCCTTCAGCCAATCCAACTAAAACGATAATCTAGCGCAGTAGGGTTGAGTGATCATGGTGGCCGAGCAACAGCACCACTGCGACTGATCCAACGGCCAAGATATATTTTATTAAGGTGCTGTACCACTGGTCGCGAGGAATGTCCATCCTTTTGTAAGTACATTACACTCCTTGTTACCAATGAAAATTCCTGCAAGTAATCAGGCAGCAGATTCTGCAGGAAGTGCAGATACTGTTCTCTGTTAAGACGGTTGACTACAGTAACTGAGCGGATGAGTTTTAATCAATCATACCACACTACACATTCACTGAGAAAAGATGCTGTGGGTGTCAGCCATACTGTATCTCGGACATTATTGCAAATAGATCATATATTTATTGGTGTTTTCCCTTCTGAATGGACAACTATTACCTCTTAATGTATGTGTGTTTACCCCTGAAAAACCTTATACTTATAAGTACGTCTGGAGGACTGACAGTCTTTGGTAGAAGCCATCTAGCTGAAGTGCGGTAATCGATCGAAGTCTGGTGCAGGCCAGCGAATTTGGACTGAGCTCCTGTACGCTCTATAAACGTGTGATCCGGACTTTATTGTCAATATTGGAACTGTCAAATTTTCATATATTGTGTATAAAAAATTCCAATAAATTTTGATACATTGTCTATTGAGACTGATTTGAAATGTTTGATTACATTAATTTCTTAGAGGTGATTGTAAATATTATTAATTGAATTTATTAATTTTAAATATCAAGCGATAATCATGTATTGAAATATATTGTATCGAGAATATTTTGTTTGTAGTCACTGTGAATATATCATGAATTTATAGTTAACTCTTTCATTTAATTTCGACCTCATTCCCTTAAAGAATCTCTTTAAGCACACACTGAGAAATTGTAACTAAGTATTTTATAATTACATGACAATATTTTAATTTATAAATAATTTAAAACTTTAGAATACCGCACTGTTTATTACGCCAGTTCTCGCTGGCTAGAACAACAATCCTCTAAGGTGACCACTTGAAAAAATGGTTAGAGAAATGACATAATGTTTTGTAAATGTTTCAAAATGAGCACAAATTCATACAAATGGTATAATAGTGCCGATTTCACAAATGTAGACAGAATCATAATTTGTCGATCAATGATGTAGAGAGTATCTCATGAAGAAACTACGCCGGGGTCAGCAAGCTACTTGAAAAACAAGCTTGTGTCACAGAAGGAATGTGATTCGTGACCAGACAAGCACGAGGCAGTCTTGCTGTAACACTGCAATGACATAATGCAAGGTCTTGTCTTGGGAATGCGTATCGGTGCAATACCTTTCCTACATTAGTAAAAAACAAGAAGCAAATTCTCCCACCCCCCTTCACAGTTTTAAGTAAAATTTTGATTTACAAATCTTACTGCTCATGAAATTTGACACAGTGATATGATCGTATAGAAAAGCCCTAACTGGGAATCCACACTCGCCAGCACCACTTCAGAGTAAAGACTAGGAAGCCAGGGATTGCGTCAAAGCAGTGCGACAAGGGCCGGTAGTTGTAACCCCCCCCCCCTCCACCCCGGGGAAAGAGGCCAGCTATGCCAAAACGTTAAACAACATACCGATATAGGCCGACGCGCGGTGCGCCACTCCACATATTCCACGACCGGCCAGACTACAGGAACGATCGTAACCATGGGCGTGTCCGACCACAGTCGTCCGTACAACTATAAACAGCCTCCTGCATAATGTTTCAGGTGGCGACTGTCCAACATAAATATAAAGCAATAAGTAGTGCGGTGCTCGTAACTTAAAATGTAATAAAAACTTAATATTTATTAGCGTAGCTCCCTGTTACAGTAACTTCTACAGTGATGTATTGTCCAGGTCACATCATGAATGAAACCGCTTATTTATATACCAGTTCTACCACCTATAGCTACGACCCCTAAACCCCATTAGTAAGTCATTTATTTGTAACAGTATGTATATTTTACGGCTTTCATTTCGTAGTGACTTGGGCTATTACAGTGTATTATCCAGCTTTTTACAAGTTACTATTGTAAAATCCTGCATAACTTAACATTAGGAAATAAGTAATTTGATAACAGACAACAGATCGCTATTCAAGATACCATACGCATTTCTCACAGTAAATCTTAGAAGGGGCGTTATTTTCGTTGTAATAATGTAAAACATTATTGTAATATTTACTGAGAAATTGTTTTTAGTCTTACAAATATTTGTAACGGTACAAAAAATTATCTTGCAAAATTACTCGTTTGTAAATCTACAATAGCTATAATTGTAATAGACCTCAATAAATGGTTCTACTATTATTAACTGTATCCACGATCCCACGCGAAATGCCCGGCATTCAATAACGTAAAACTATATACAGCTAATTGTGAAAAAACTAGGGCTGGTGTAAATTGTATTTGCCTAAAATATCTGAAATGATAACAATAAAATACACAAATACTTAAAATAAAATAAATGCGTTCCTCCTAACAGAATAACTCCACTAATATGTTGTAGAAATTTACATGTTTAGTACAAAATTTATTAACATTTTGTAAGTTAATTTGGTTTTTAGTGGTTAAGGAAGTGAGGTAATAATGCAAGGGATATGGATAGAAGTCCCTGTGTTGACGAAGTATAATTTCTTTCCCCTAAATTACAGTTTGAAATAAAACTATTCCTTTCCTCTGCAATTAACTCATCATATTTGTTTTCTGGAATGAATAATAAGGCAATTTCATTTCCAATCTTAACGATGTAAGTTGTAACACAAGGCTATAATTTGTACCATTACACATTACATGTATTTTCTAGATTTTAGAATAAAGCTGTTGGTAGTTATACAGAGTATTTTCTTAGCAAGGGGGTTTCCAAACATTTATGTTGTATAAGTAAAAAGTCATTTTTATAGTGCAGTTTCACTTGATATCAATATTTTTTGTTTGTTATATGCTGACATACTGCGTTCACGAACAGTGAAGAACAAGGCTTGATTACACAGACTTTTTACCTACACGGCGCCCGCATCATACATATCTCTCCCTAAGGATAAACGACTGCCTGTATGGGCGTCTCGCTTAGCATTGGGAGACAGATAAAGAAAGATAGTAGGGAAAAAGCTTCTGAAGTACTGCACTTTAAATATGCGTGGCAGTTGCTCCTACACAAGTCTTGCATATTAAAATGTAGATTTCTATGTTTATCTGTTATTTTACACGTTTTACAAATACGCGCAAATGTTTTGGGCCTGCTCGCAGTTACATTTTGCAGCATAATTATTCAAGGAACCATTGAATGATGATTCCACTAATATGACTCCATTAAATTTAATCTGCCCAGCCCCAGCAGCAATTTTAATCCGTTCTGAATCAGTGCACTCATAAGCAAAATGTAATTCGAGGAAGTTGCACCCACCTATTTAATTACACACAGAGATATGATATCTTCCACGACTGATAGAACACTGGCCAGTAGTATGTGAAGGCATTCATTTATGAATGTCTTATCAGAGTTGCAACGTTGCAGAGTTCACAGTACAGAGTTCAACAGATAAGCTCTCGACACACATAAGGTTATCACAGGTCAGACAGATACAAAGTCTAAGTGCTCAAGTAAAACATGGCGTATACGGTATAGATACTACTTTTGACGTCTTACCCCGGCAGCGACCCGGAAACAAAGAGCCACTGACACGGTCGCTCGGAATAAAGAATAATAAATTAAACTCCCAGTAAAAGAAAACCAATATATTACACAATGAGAACATATGATAACATACATATAAATTTACATATTCAAAACATACATTAATGATTATAAACAACTTCTAAATATCCTTGTACAATCATTTTACCACAAGTACCTGCTAATTTCCTGTAAAAATAAATTTGATCTCCAAAGTTGAACTTAATTTTCTTTCGTGAACACATAACAGGATTTCCAAAAGAATTGATAACAGCTGTATTACCGGCAACACCTTGATTTGCTGGAAATGTTTTCCATCAAATACTGTCTCGACTGAAAATTTCACTTATGTTTTTTGGAGTAGGGTCCTTTGAATTACTAGCACGTCTAGAGGAACAGAACTATAAAAAACCAGAACCAGCTTTTGCAGTAATACATTGCAATCCAAATCTAAATAATAATTACAGTAATATATAACTTTCTTCAATGTCCACAATTCCTACAGCCCATTCGGTATAATCTTTGTTGACGTCATTTCCAATAGCATCAATATTACGAAACACCTTTTTGGGAAAATAAGAACTTACACCTCTACGATGTATGTTAACGTACATCTTGACACAGACTGAACAACCTTCCACAGAATGTCTGAAAACAAAGACATACTATATTACAACCACAAAACACCGCAAGTGTGTATGTCCCTAAACTCTCCCAAGCAATGAGTATCATTCCGTGCGCCACATGGCTACGCTCCTTGTTGACATCCTTGCAGATATACATTATCTTACGGGATTAAATTTGCCGCATTTATCGTGTCTTTGCGCATCGCTTTAGTGAGCAAATGTTTGATTACAGTGCTTACAGTTGAAGGTTTATTTCTGTAGTAGAGTGCCATTATCTTTTCAAGGTAGAGTTGCAATCAACTTGCATTCCACACTAAGTAGTAGGGGCGTAGGGACCCCTAGATTCAAAGGGACGCCGCCATTTTTGATTGACCTAATAAATTTTATATCGAAGGGATAATTAGATTGATTGAAAGGGTTAATAAAAATGGAAAGGGTTAATCAAATTGAAAGATTTTAAATTTAATGAAAGGGTTAAATTTAATGAAAGGGTTAAATTTATTGAAAGGGTTCAATGTATTGCCAGACTTTTTTTATTTTTTTATTTAATTTTTCTGTATTTTTTTGTTGTGTATAGTTGTACTTCTTTCTTTCCTTTTATGAAGAGCAGCAACTCTGGTATGTCCTCACCCTGTGAACTCTGACACACAGATGAGGTGCGGCATGATGGGGATGGGGTATATATGTGCTGAGTTTTGTGCAAGAGAGGCATAAGTGTAATTTTTTTTGGTTTGGTAGTGATATTGCTCTTAGACGGTGTTGGTAGATAGGCGAATTTGAAAGATTTAATATACATGTTAGTAAAGACAAAAGATTACTGTTTCCAAATGCAATTAAACATTTCAGAATTTCAGAGTGTTCTACCTATGAATAAATAACACGAGAGAGAAGTATAACTACCTGGTCTCATAAACTAACAAGTGTAAATATGTTAGTGCCCAGTATGAAATTATTACATAATTTAAAATCAATTAAACCTAAAGATATGAATTAGGCTACCCCAAGCTGTATGTTAGAAATATCATTTACACGAGAGAAATACTTCTCTCATGTAAATTATATTTCTAACATACAGCTTGGGGTCGAACGAACACAACTATGTGGCTAAGGCATATTACGTGTGTCTCCAGGCGTCTAAAAAATTAATTAACGATCTCTACCTACAATGAATAAAAATGTCCCTATAAATAAAATATCAAACGAACACAATAACAAGATATATGTCACTATTTGACGCCTCTGACACATACCTTACACATCCGTCTGCCTGTGATACTGTTGATGAACTTTAGAAATGTAATCCATGCATTAAACTAAATAAATTGATTAATGCATGTAAAAAAAAGAAAATGTTTAATATATGCCCATTTGCTCAATGAAGCACTGATATGGATACATGAGTTACGTCAGTGTATAGCTTATGTTTGATTATAGACTAAGGTGAAAAAAAATGACTAAACTCGTAATGAAATTGCACCAGGAGCTCCCGGAAAACACATCCGTCCACCTCTGAAGTCAGTTAATGAATGAGTGGATCATATGACATGGACCTGCTTATAAGCTGTTGTATATATGTGTGTGTATATATATATATATATATTTATTTATTTATTTATTTATTTATTTATATATATATATATATATACACACAGAGCTGAGTTGAAATTAACGACAGACAGAACCTATTTCCCTACCAACCTGCTATTAACGATTTGATTACTCTATTCGTCCTACAAGTACATGAATGTATAAGAGTGAATTATTTAAAAATAATGGACATATTACAATTTTTTTTCCGTCAAGTCTGTGAAATTCACTACACTTGATAACAAAAACGCGATTTGAAAACGCTACAAAGTTTAATCTACGGAACACAGAAACAGGGTTTACATGATAAACTCACTATCACATGATAAATTAAAGACATATAAAAAAATATTTCACACCATAGTTTATGAAGACTGTGAACTATATCTGGACCCAAGAGCATATAATATCGCTTAACGAGAATCGCAGCTATCACACTCCGAACGGCGGTGAAGTCGAGAGTTACAGTGTCACGTTTATCCAGCATGAGGGTTGGTAAGTAACTAAGATGGCGGGACCCCTTGAGAATTGTTTGCATTGCTCCTGCCCAAGGTCAACCACCTCCTTCCCCTTACACCAGCTAAGAATGCATTTTTTTTAGAGGGATGCTCTGTCCATGGAGTCCCGACGCCCTCCAACACAGAGTTAATTTTCGTAATTTCCAAAGCTCCGGGCCACGCACCCTGGTGTCGATTCAACACTGCAAGCACCCGTTTATTGGCAAACACCCCACTCCTCTACCTACACCACCCGAAAACTGCCCTTTTCAACACCGCACATTCCAAAACCCACCCTCCTCAAGGTCTGAAATCGTTTTTCTGGATGACTGCCCCTGTCCACAAGGGCGCTGCACCCTCTCTGACGATTCTGGGCTACTCACCGCCTCCCTTTACAACACTCACAAACACATTTTTCTTATATCTCGGGAACTGTGGCGTCTCCATGCAGGCCTGGCCCTTCACAACCAGAGTGCTTCCTCTGCTATGAGTGAAGGCTTGCTTCAAGGTCAAAGCAACACTTTACCTAGGTAGGCAGCAGGGGATTTTGAACAGACATCGGCTAGCTGCCTGCCCCTGTCCCCTTCACCCTACAAAATGCTATATTCTCTGGAACATTAAGACTTCCTCCTATTTTTCGAGATGCAATAGCCTGGCATATTACCAGCGAAATAATAAAAGAAATTCACAAATCCCACAGATAAAACTTTATTTTCCATATCACTAAGAAATGCATTCCAAATGTCTTTAACAAACAAATAATTAAATTTAAAAAAATATATAAACCATTTTTTAGTAAACTTAACTGCGTTTTACAGCATACTTTTAACTAATAAATGATTAATATTCATACCAACACATATACAAGACATATTTTTTGTAATTAATGACAATTCCCTATCTTCATTCATGTTTTAACTATTACGATGTAAGCAAATACACAAGTTAAATTTATTTTCAAACATTTATAACGTATGTTAAACAAACTTTTTTAATTTTTTTTACTTACAATCTGCTTTTCTAAATATTTGGGCATGCAGTTTTCCTAGACTATAAATATTGTATAGAAAAATACAAAATAATCTCGGTAAAGTTTAATATCCTATGTTAGTTAATAATAAATTCCAAATTTATTTGGGAAAGGCAGTCGACTATAAAACTTGTTTTTAGAAAATATATGGTGACGAGTCATTCCAAAGCCACATGTACAAATCCAGACAGTTGATGGCCAAGAACTGAGTATGTGAGAAGTGAGCAAAACTGAGGTCTCAGGAGCCGATGAGGATGAGCTGCACGAAGAGCAGTGAAAAATATTGTACATGGGCCAGGAGTTGGGCCGTGCAGAGCTGCGGGCGGAGTAGGCGAGAGAATGAGAATTGGTCCAGAAAAGTGTTGCTGTCCACGTCGTATACCACTATCGGAACCCGCCCGCTTCCATCCAACTGACAACCTCCCCTTCCCACTTGCTGTCACGCAATGCCTATAGATGTGCATGCGCTGCAGCAGGAGAACATCACCCCTTCCCTCCAGCGCGCCTCCCAATGCTGACTTCTCTCTACAGCGCGTATTACCGGTCTGCAGCTTGCGTACACTATACAATTCACCATAGTCTGGGACCTGCCTCGCCTATCTTTTACAAATTATAAAGCTAGCACGGGGCCTTTCTTTAGAATATAATAGTGAAAATTTAAACTCATGCGATTTTATTGCAGTTTAAGCCTAGTTTAAATGTTATTTCTTTGAGAGTAAAAATTTTCATATTTAAAATGCAATTTTTGAAAAAGACTTTGAGTTACTTGACACTATCAAAAATAGTGTACACTGTCAAGAATAGTGTATACCATCAAAAATACATTATATGGTATACCATCTAAAATAATAATTATTACTACACTGTAAACATTTATGAATATTTCACTGTCAAAAATAAGTTTAAGGCAACACGATCAAATATATGTTCTAGGGAACATTGTTTAAAGAGTAAAAACTTATTTTTATAAATTTGAAACTAGAAAAATTTAATAACGATATTCTTATAAAAATATTTTTAGCATGGGGAATACTATTTTTGCTCTCTTAAAACTTACCAATCTATAAGAACTGTACCATTACAAGTAAAGAAATATATCCTGACACAAACAATTATGAAACACAGAAAATTGTTCCAATAATATAATAACGAATGACGTCAGAATTAAATAAAAACATGGAATACTATAGAAATCTAATCTGAGAAACGAATTCTGGGAAACATTATCCAAGTTCTAAGAAATATATCATGTTACAAATACAATCTAAATAACATTTACATGGAATCATGCCTTTAAATAGAAAAATTACACGAAAAAATACCTCAATTCCAGGAAATTACAACAACGAATTAGACAGATCACGTCCTAAATGTATTTAAGCTGTAAAATTCCACAAAATTTTATCCCAATTCCAAGAAAAATAACATCAATACAATCAATTACGTCACATTTAAAATTAATCAAACAACTATTTTGAACCCATACATGATGAATTACAATACGTACCAAACACATCCAATTAACCCCTAAATGCGATTCACCAATTAAACGAATCTTTAACAGATACCAATTGAATTACATATCAAATGTAACAGATCATCACCTAAATGCGAATTACGTCATAAATACGAGGAAATAAATGTAATGTGTATCACATAAACAATAATCCAATCAATGAACAGATTAATTGCCCAATGAATTGTTCATCCAAACACCCTCCAGAGTTATTTAATTAATAAAATAACACATCAAAATATAATTTAAAATCTTTTATCTAGTATCATAATTTTACAAACATTGTATTGCAATATTTTAAGATCTTGATTCTCAACCCAGGAGTCGTGTGCTTTAGAAAACCATCTCTATCGAACCAAGGACAACTTTCTTCCCTTTAATGATTTTATCAATTAAATATTAATTTGGAGAACTGACTTTTTGCAGTTCATGTTCATAAAATCTGCCTTTTCTTGGTTCTCCATCATATGTTTCTATGTAATACACTCTGGGTTGCGTTTTTCTAACTGAAATAATTTTTAATATTTCATAAGACGAATTAACCATCATTTTTTTTTCAATTATTCCTTTCTGCTTCATGATACGTATAAATTCGGCAGCTTTGAACTTTGGTTTCTTTCGTCACGGACTTTAACATTATTATAAATTGTTTTTGTTAAATTACTATCTGCAACTTCTTTGGACGCCATCTTGAGAGTTCTATAATATTTGGAATTATAAAATTTAACTATTTCAGCAAAACAACAACCCATTTGTAAGTCCCCCTCGATGTGAAATGTTTATTTATTAACTGCTTAATCGATTTGTTGTATCATTCCACAACACAGGATTTAAGCTCCAAATACATTGCATAGTTATTAATACCATATTAATGCCATTTGTTTCTGGAATGGCGTATAAACCTATTCGGTTTCTCTATCGGTTTGGAATGAATTTCGCTTTCTCTTTTTTAAATCGATCTAAATTTTATCGGTGACCTGTTTTCCAGTTTAGTTTTTCAAAGGTATGCCGCAGCTATTTTTTGAATATACATCTATTATGGTTAAAATATACTTGTATCCCTTATTGTATTTGGAAAGCAATATCATTTCACACAATTCGGCTTGAAAAAGATCATTTAAACCGCGAGTTATAACTCTTCTTCTACGATATCTTATCCTTGCAGGAGTGCGAAACTATTCAGAAATATTACTAAATTTCATTTGTAATATAACCGTCTTCTTTCAACTTTTCAATAGTAGAAAAATATTTCGTTTGTGTGTGAATTATTGCCAGACTCTCTCTAAGCGATGATAAGTTTTATTCTATCAACCAATTCATTACGATCGTTCCAATATACAGCAGAAAAACGATCCCCAACTTCAACTTTATATATTCTACTTCCGACAATATCAGTTCTTAAATGTATACGTATACGAATGTCAGCATTTGTTCGACGAATAAGTTCTTTACATTTCTGCAAATCAGTATCTGAATATCAATTTGGAATGTTTTTAAACATTAATTCAAACAGTTCTTGAATCACATCAGTTATATAATCACCAATATTCATTTTGTTGTCAGACAAAAATTTATTACCGGATCTCCCAGGAACCAGACATTGTCATGTCGATAAACACCAAATGTCGTATCGTCCACAGGTGAAAAATGTTGTAAAGTTAAATAACGATGTGTTAAATGAGAAAGAATTTGCCTTCTCTTTATTAAAGGTTCTTCTTCTGTTTTAAATTCAAAAACTGTTTCATTATGCTTATTCAGCAGAGAATGCAATTTATCTAGTCTATTCGTAACAGGTTTAAATATTTCTTCGTTTAAGAAATCCCATTCTATACGGGCTAATTTAGCTTGTAGATATTTTTCCTCCACAGCATGTTATGTAATTCTGAAGCAGAGGCAGATGTGTCTTGATCATATTACATTAAATTCAAACTATTTATATATGAATTAAGTCGTTGCTTTTCTAACTGAAGTAATAGGTCAAATAATTTGTGCTTTTTCAATCTTATCTACTTTACTTCAAACAACATCTAATTTTGTTATAGCTTCAGCTTTCAAATCTATAATAAAATAATTTATTCATGTTTCAAACCATTATTTGGTTTTCTTAAATCTGCTTGCATAAATAAGCCATATATTTATTAATGAATTCATATCTTATATATTGTGTTATTTGTTCCATTCCTGTTTCAAGTTGTGTTGTAATATTATCACTTACAGGTTCATTAATTACAACACTTAAATATTCTTGCATTTCTCTAAGTTGTGTTGTAGAAACTATATTTATTATATCATTAAAATCTTTACTAAATCCATTTAATTGTTCTTCTATTCTAAAATCACTGCTTTGGAAATCATTGCTAATAATGGTTCAAATGTTTACTATTACACTCGTGTTTTTATAACAATTACCATTCATATCCAATAACTTTATTAATTTCTCTTCAATATTGCTTGATTGCAACTTAAATAAGTTTAGCATAATATTGTTTAAGTTTAAAACTAAATGTTTACTTACTACATCTGTATCTTTCACAGGCATACCCGAATTAAATAAAATTTGTCAATTCAAATCAAAATTCCCATCGCAATTTTTGGTTAAACACGTATTGTAATGAATGTGTTTGTTACAGCTATGTCCAAACTTTGAAATTCTCGTTGTTATTCACCTGGCAGTAAAAGACTGTCAAAACCACACCTATATCTGCCTTTACACAAGGAATGTGTTGGAATAACCACCAAAAAAAAAACATATTTTTCAATCTGACTGAAAAAAAACATATCTGTAAACTTTGTAAATGTCATATTGCCCAAAACATGATCATTGTAAATGTTGCAGATTCATATTGTCCATTTCAAATACAATTACCATATTTGCATTATCGTGCAAATTATGTTTTCGTATATGTGCGTAACTTTGAGATAGATAAAACAATCAACGTTTGAATGTCGACCAAACCTTAAATATTGCTGTTTTTCACCTTTGCAGTTGGCACCCAACATCGGCAAATATAAATACGGAATTAGGTAACGCTTCATTCGGAGGCGCGATATCTTTTTTATTTGTAAATGGAAAATATCTCATACTTTCAATTAATGACAAAATAGTCGCTAATCATTGATATTTCTCTTGTGTTGTTTTAGAAAACACATATACATTTTCAAATTAATGTCCATTTGGATGTTACATCAGTGACATAATAACACAAGTTTTTCCACATGAAGAAGGACCACTTATTATATAAATATAATTGATGGTAAAATAATGCCATATTTCTGTTCAATTACGTTTTCTTTTGTATTTACAATTACTGGCAGAATTATATTTTGTTTTATAACCTTCATTTCTGCACAAATAGACAGTATAAATACAAATGTAATGTACTGTAATGTACTAATGTAACACATTGCAACATATCATAACATATTGTAATGTATCATAATGCACTAACATTACACATTGTAACTTACTAATGCAACATTTTGTAATGTACTATAACATACTAACATAATGTATTGTAACATATTGTAATGTACTAACTTAACATAATTTTATGTATAATAACATACTAATATAACATATTGTAATGTGTTACAATGTACTAACATAAGTTATTGTAACATATAACATACTAATGCTATGTATTGTAACATATTGCAATGAACTAATGTAAATCTAACCTAATGCACTAACATTAAACTATAAATGTAGGTCTATATATAGGCTCACGTTCAGTTGAAAACGATGGCTTGTTACAAAAAAGGACGCAGTGTATTGAATACATTGATTAATAAATAGCCATTTTAATTGCATTTAATGAACTACTATTGTTGCAGACCAGGTACTAAACTTGCAAAATGTTTGGTACGGAACAATAAAGGAATAAACTGTTTGGATAATGCATGTAAATAACACAATATAATTTATGATCGAACAAACGATTTGGGAAAAAGACATAGCAGATACGATTGTAGCCAATAAAGCTGAAAATATAAGGAAGAATCCATCCACATCTACAGGTGAAAAGCTTGGAGGATGGGTAGTTGATAAAATTATGGGCAAAAAGATGAAGAGAGACATGGGCTTAAATTAAAACTAAACAAAAACAGAGAAGGAAGGAATCATTCCATTCCTCATTGCTATTTCCAGCATTAAAACCACTTGAATCAATCCTAAGAGGGGTTTCGGCATTTAGTAGAGCAGTTAAATCAAAAGGTTAAGGAATGTATTTGAAATCGTTTGAAGTCAGTCAAGGACAAAATAACTCGAAACGTGGAAAAAATGCAGAAAGTCCTTAATAGTCTTCCAAAACATGCATTAACAAACAAAGATATTAATGAATTTGTAAAGAAACATGATATTCGATATTTCCGAGATGTTTATATCAGATACAAATTACCAAAGAAAACAAATCTTCGTAAATGTATGATTGTTAATTTCGATATGATTCAGAATGAAGGAATGCATTGGGTTGCGTTAATTAAGAGGGTAAAGCATTTATTGTATTACGACAGTTTTGGCGATTTGTGTCCTCCAATTGAAACACATACATATTTAAAAAACACACTAATTGAGATACAATAACAAAATGGAACATTTGTAGACATTTATGTTTACATTTTTTACTATAAATGGAATATATAAGTAAGTGTAACAGTGAAACATATAGGTAATATATCAATTATGTTTTTATTAAGTGGAAATTCGTCTCAAATGTGTGTGCTATATTCCCAGCTTTGGAGTTAGATGGAAAATGGCAAATAAATCTATCCGAATTCGTTACTTACAACAGCATACCAAACATTGATACGCATAACCAATCATTTACAGCTAATATAGGTGAAAAATCATACAAGATTTTAATATCTGTAGAATTTTATGATTTGGATGGCTTAGAAACATTAATTAAAGTAGCATTACCTGAAGATCTACATTTCCGATTATGTGGAAATTGAAATATGTTAACTAGTGCAATGTATAGTTACATCGGTATCGATTTCTTGCAAGAAAATTCAATTGCAAATATGTTAGGTAATGAACGGAGAGTATATTCAGCGAATCAATTACACAAATCATCAAAACAGCTTAATATACTATCAGAAAATGTATGTTGTATAAATGATAATATTGTAGGTAGTTCATATTTAAATACTTTGATATATCTTCCAGTAATAGTGAATCATGTTAATAAAATTGTTGATACGATTTTCGATCAAGACATTAAACTTATTAATTTTAGAAACAAAGAAATTACCATTCATTTATGTTTAAAAAAGCTATATAAAACATTGCATTACATTGCATATTACAATCATAATGGGTAATGTGTACAATATTAAATTGGGAAGTAAAGTAGGTGATTCTATCAAGAACTATGTCACTAAGGAACATATTTCGAAGAAAGGAAGTTTAAAAAGATATAAACACAAACTTAAAACACTAACTTCAAATAAGTCACCCATACAATGAATTGTATTTAAAATAAAATAGGATATACTGTTAATACAAATGGAAGACATACTTAATGATGAAGAAATGATCAGATATGAAAATGCAATCACCAATATGTAAATACATGTGTATGAACCATTCCAAGCAAGTCTGTACACATTTCCTTTGAAAATAAGGATTTCAAAACAAAATCACGATTTTTACACTAACCGTCGAAATCAAGTTTAAGATTTGGAGGAACAATTCAAAATACAGCCGATGTACGTAATCCAGCAACTACAAAAATGGTAGTAAATGGAATACTTCATCTAATCACATAATTTCATATCTGCTAAAAGGGATGGAAATCGATCAAACATGAGATAATGGAATTGCTTCCGCAATAAAGAACTATCTCTCAGGAACTGTAAACAATATTTATATAGGACTTATGGCTGGGTGGATCACTGCTAGTGATTACTCACTACAAATAAACCCAGGTGGAAAGTACAAAGTTGTTATACTCTTAGGTATGGTTTTGAGTTTTTCCGAAGGCTACAAACACATTATATTAAATGGTAAACAAGAAGCAGTAATTCTATTCAGCAATATGCATTTGAATGATATATATGATACAGCTAATAACGAGGAAAGTGTAACATTTAAATTAAGCAGTGTGGAATGGTTAATGGTGCATATTGAAATTAACACTCATAAACATGTAAAGTTTTTTAAATTTATCGAAAAAGGGAAGACTTTAGACTTTGCATTCAGGTTATTTTGTTTAGAGGTATTTCCAACTCTACCATTAGCTGAAAAAATATTGTGGAATGTGAAACAAAGTTTTTTGTCGGAAAAACCAATATATTGTTTTCAAACAAATCGACAAAACAATTTAAAAACTGATAGAGCAGTATTCGATCATTGTGATATGAAAAATATTAAACTGTATCTAAGCAGCCAAGCTTACCCCTATGTGGATTTCAATATGTACTTTGCTAACAGCGTATTCCTTATTTCAAATTATATGTGTACAAAGTTTCAGGAAATGTATTATAACAAAAACAGTTCACCAATACTAGAACCTGAAACATTTTTAAGTAGGGGAACATTATTTGTGTTGAATGTAAGCAAACAGAATCACACGATTACAAATAGCATGATTGATTCACAAATTCAAATTATTGCAAATACACCAATTCAAGCAAATACACAAGCTTGTGCTCTGATAATTCACAATAGTTTAGCGAGATACAATGTAAGAGGTAAGCTGGTAAAAATTATTAATTAAGTTAGTAGACGATTAACCACGGCTACAACGAGATGTTGTGCAATTTGCAAAGATTTCAATCTGCATAAAAATTATTGATCATTAAAGAATTAGATATTACTCATATGGAAGAACATGCAACTCTATACAGCTTCAAACCACAGTTTGACGGGAAATATCTAACGCCCAAATAAAAGAAAACAAATAGATGGGTTACTAATCATCACCATGGTTTTACCAGGGAATGTGGGGAAATAGAATATGAGAATATTGAAAATATTTGCAAACATTTACTAAATAATTGTGAATTATATGTAGGTGGAGTTGGGCAAAAATGCATTTTCGAAAGTGTGCATAAGGGGAAAGTAATAGATATTCAAAAAAATTCAATTACCCTCATTCAAACAACTGCATAAAACTTATGGATCTAACTCTAAATCCTTCTCTGCAGAGGAAAATTCTAAATTAATGCTAACTTGGGCAATGAACACCAACTTATGTGAAACAGACTATGATGATTCTCATCCCGAATCATCTATGGACATTATTTGAGTCATATGGCATTATTAGGAGTGAGAGAAATTTAGTATAAAAAGTATTTGCTTGTGTGATATACACTAGTTTGTAAATATGGATCAAGACGGAAACTAGGTCACCTGTTCCTGTATGCAGAAATCAAAATCTGAAGTGGATATTAGCAAGTTATTAACTCTTTGGAGTAAACCATTTCGACTTAGTCTCAGAAATAAATAATTTTAGTATCTTTGTAACTATCCTAATTCCACCCAACTGGTATTTATTTACATGTCTGTCATCCCTAAAAACTCAAGTGTGAATTACTCTTGTTTGCTAATGGAATAATACATCATTTTGGAGAGATATGTGATGGGTTGTTTCATTTTTTAAATATCCAATATCCTTTAGTGGGGGGAAATATTATGATTTAATATCTTGTCCAGAAATAAATAATTGTCCTGTATAACATATGTGTTCGAATACAAGTTTACCAGTGAGCAACAAAGAAGTGTATTCACACTTTTATGAAGGTTTTCCTGATTTACCAATATGTATAATATTACATGCACCTAAATACATGAAAAATTATAACAATCAAATTGATGATAATACTATAAATAATTCCAAGGAGAGAATGGAAAAGATATGATGTTAAAGTTGTTTTTCTACACACACAGTGATGAAAATATGTATTCTGTAAGCAAAATGAAAGAAAAATATATCGAAATATGGTTTGAAACTATTTTTTTTCTGTTTTACAGACTTTACAAATGCATGAATAGTAATATTCCAATAATACAGCAATAAAATTTTACATAAATTTTGTTTGCACACATTAACAATAAAATCTAAATGTGTTTGCACATAAAAGTTTGTGTGGGATATTGATAAAATTAAGCTTTAGTAATTTTAAAGCAATTTAGTATATAAAATTCTTAAAACATACATTCTTGGATACCAATACATTTGTTTAAGATGAATAATGTAATCGAATTGCATCCTGGATCTGCCTAACCTATAAAATTTGTACACTTTGCACTTTAGTTCGAATCTTTGAATAGTACAGAAGAAATAATGTATTTGCTGTTTTCCTTCTGCAGTAAAGAATTTACAGTTCTGTGGAACTTACAATGACATAAAATAGCTAGCTGTGTAATGAAAAATTTAAAAAATCTGTTTCAGTGTGAATTCTGCCAGTTACAACTTTCTCAGAATGATGCATTAAATAGGCATTGTAAAACATGCAACACTGATACTCCACCTCCACTTTCTTTATCACATTATGCTCCACAATCCACTCCTCAGGCAACTTCTCAGTTAGCTCCACGATCTGCTCCACAATCTGGTCCATAATCTGCTACTCAGTTATCTTTACAATCTACTCCACATCCTAAGGCAAGACTACAGTTATCTCCATAATCTGATCCACGATCTGCTCCACATCCTAAGGTAACACCACAGTTAGCTCTGCAGCTAACATTTGCAGCTCCACCGACTGAATTACCTCCAAAAATTCGACATGCTAGAACAAGGATAAAAAGTAATTTTATTTCCAACTCTCCAACCTCAGTGAAAGATCCATCATCCAATATGAGATATGAGATATTGGCTAGTGCATTCGCTGGCAGGTTAACTGATGTGCAGATTGTTAACGATAGCCTTGACAGTGACATAGATTTTCTCATTTTTTTCCAGAGGTGCAGAATTGCTTCGATAGATTTAACTAAAACATCACCCGACCTATTGGAATTAGTATAACAGTAATGTGTAAGTACTTGAAATCCCTCACAGCAGAGGAAGATGTTATGCTAACCTTCTATTTTCAAAGTACTTCCCTCTGTGTCCTACACTCATCCGATGTTGGTAAACTTTTTGACAATAACATATTCCATTACTTAATAAGTAGACTTGAAGAATTTAGTGCTCGTGGAAGCATGTGGACTTTACGGCTGATATCAAAAATGGATGTACATATTTCCCAATACCGGCTGTTCATTACACGTGGTAAATAAAACAAGTTTATTAGTGATAGGAAGGCTTGTAATCCAACGATTCTTTATTACTTGCATCGTTTCACCCTGATCGACTGTGAAGACCCGGGTTTCGAGAATCGCCAAAATCTATTCACTTGCTTTGATGTATAGATAAAATATTTTTGCTACGAGGTTTAATGCAATTGTAAAACTGTTATTTTTCCATGAAATCTAGAATGTGTAGAGCCTCCTGTCAGTACAATGTGTCTCAAATTTCCTCCACAAACATTACACTTATTGTATTTTAGCACTTCAGTAGGCTGGTGTATCCCTGTGCAAATCATAGAATTCCTGTCAACATTTTTCTACAACACTACAGCCAATACCATACTAAATTCAACTCTGCTGAATGCAATACCGCCAATGAACATCTACAAGTCATTTAAACTTATATATAGTGTCTTAAAATAAATTATTTGAAATTCTAACAGACAGTGGACCATTCTAACAGCAAGCGAGTGAACACCTCATACAGAATCCGCTGTGAGTAACAACTTCTCACAGATTTGAGAATAACAAGTTTATTTTCCTGGAACATCAACCAAATATTACCAACCCCATTCCCAGAAAAGAAGACTGAGTGTTTGTTCTGTAGATAAATAAGTATTTTAAGAAGGATGCCATTTTTGTATGATATCTTATATGATATCTTAGATAAATGAGTGAGTCAATTTTTTTTGCAAAAATATACTTTATTACTATATCCACCAGGGGCCATAGCTTTGTTTGTGTGAAGAATGTTTATTTATTTGTGGGTGTTAACTATTTTTACATATATATCTTGAAAAATTTTATTTCAACATAACTAGATCAAAAGTACTTGGTTAAATGTTACGTTTTATGTGAGCAGAAATATTTGGATGTGATCTGAATATGTAACTTTTCTTTCAGTCGGTTTAAAGAGTGTGTGTTTGTTCACAACAATTGACGAATTGCTTTGTCTGAGCGCTTTCATAGAGGCGAACAATACTGTCTCACTGTGAAAACAGTTTGTGTGAATATCACCTAAAAAATTAGCGAAATCGTTGATATTTAACATGGTGCAGTCTATGGAGATTCACAATGAGCTAAAGATTCTGCATCTTAACAGTAAACAAGACAAAGGAAATGATTTATTTATAGTAACTGAGTTTTAAATACAAATGTAAAATGCAGGTAATGGGTATTAACAAACACTGACATTTTCATGAGATATTTAAAACACATAGAGATGACCTTTAATCAATATCTGGTTTTATTGTAAAAACAGTTGATTTTATTTTCAACTGTTTGTGTGAAGTTTGTAGGATTCCTACAGCTGGGACATGTATAAAATTGACGCATTGATAGCAGTCCTTGTCTAAACCAAGACAGGATGGTTGCTTGAAGACATTTCGCCAGCATCTTGCATTCCCTTGACAAATGAGTGTGGTCATCCCTCATTGGCTAGCTGTCTGTTACAGGATAGATACAAGACAGGCAAAGTCGCGCCAGCCTATAGTGGTGACCCATTCTTTTTACGAACTCGCACCGACCCTATGCTTCGTCTAGCAGTTCCCCAAACATCAACACTTGTTAGGTAATATCATCATCAATCTGCTCGGGGTTCACACCTCTTACAGTCTTCATAGCAGTATTTTTCGAAATATTCCTGTTTTCCACGTATTTAACCTCTGTAACACAAAATATTATAGGAGTTAGAATATTTTTATATGGGTTAATACATTTATTTCATTTTTTAATAAAAATTGATTAATATTTGAATTCAGTTTCTCTACTAGTGTTAATCATGCGAATAACAAAGATTTTTTACAATAATTTATAATGTAGAAATCTTTCCATTATTTTAAAGTATGTGGGTGTCGTGTCTATTATTTCTTTTAAATAATTTTTGCGTTATTAGAGTCGGTCTCAGAAATGTGGATTTACGAAGCTAGTCTCAGTGTGTTGGCTACGCGAATTTCTTAATCGTTCTCTGCGATACATTTTCGATGGAATATTTGTTAAAATTATTTTGGATCGATAAAATACATTTGTGTTAAATTACTAAGTATTGATTTCAGCATTTTTCTTCCACGGTGTTGCAGGACTCAAATATTTCCTAGATTTATTCATTTTGTGACAAATTGATATATGATAATTTATTCGAGTTGATCGCCTAGATCATGATTTGTACATTTTCTCACAAATTATGTGCAATAATTAAATAGCTGAAATTGTTCAAATTTATTCAATGTAAATAAAGGATCATACACTTAAACCCGAAATGCAATAATTTTTCAACATCTCCTGGCACAAAGATTTTAAGGCTGTTGACCAACCTTCAGGTATGGCAAGTCAAGGGAAGGGGCAGGTGGGCGTATAACAGTTCCTCTCACAGAACCAGACAGAGGAGAATTTAGGGGAGTCCACAATTCATGGGTAGAGCATAGATTTGCTAACAAATAAACATTTAGGGAGAATCCAACTTGGTGTCTTGAGGGGTGTCTGGAAGTTAGAAGTCCCCGAAGTTGTTGGACAAAAGAATGTTCTGGGCTGGTGGTGATAGGAGGGGGAGGGACTGCATTGTCTTGTAGAGGTTTTGCAGACAGTGTCGTCGAATCGATAGCAAACTGTGTGACCTTGGACAGAGCATCCCTCTGGAAATATATGTTCTTGGATGGTGTAAGGTGATAGGGGTGGTTGACCTTGGGCAGGAGCGATGCAGACAATTCTCGAGGGGTCCTGCCATCTTAGTTCTTTGCCAACCCTCATGCTGCATAGACACAACACTGGAACTCTCTACTTCACCTGCATTCGGAATGTGGTAGCTGCGATTCTCATAAACCGATATTATATGCTCCGGGGTACAGATCTCGTTTACAGTCTTTGTAAACTATAGTGTGAAATATATTTTTATAAATCTTTAATTTATCATGTGACAATGCGTTTATCGGGTAAACCCTGTTTCTGTGTTCGGTAGAAGGAACTTCGTAGCATTTTCAAATCGCATTTTGTTACGAAGTGCAGTGAATTTCACAGACTTGACAGAAAAAAATTTGTAGTATGTGCGTTATTCTTAAATAATTCACTTTTATACATTCACGTACTTGTAGGACAAATAGTGTAATGAAGTCATTAATAGTAGCTTGGTAGGGAAATAGGTACTTTCAGTCATAAATTTCAAATCAGCCATGCTTCACATGAATATAACAGTGTATAAGCAAGCACATGTCGTACGAACCACTAATTTATTTACTGACCTCCGAGGTGGACGGATGTGTTTTCCGGGAGCTCCTAGTGCGATTTCATTATGTGTTTAGTAATTTTTTCACGTCAGTCTATAATAAAACATATGTTATAAGCTGATGTAACTCCTATAACTGAGCGAATGGATATATATTAACGATTCTATTTTTTATACGCGTGTTAATCAATAAATTTCTTTTAACTTGTGGATTATGTTTATAAAGTTATTCACCATTTTGCAGACAGGTGGACATGTTAAGTATGTGTGGGAGGCATCAAGTAGTGTCATATATCTTGTTATTGTGTTAATTAGGCATTTAATTTATAGGTACATTATTTATTAATTGTAGGTAGAAGTCATTAATTAATTTTTTAACACATGCAGACTCACGTTATTGCCATAGTAGCATAGTTGTGTTCATTCATTATACTTCTCTCGTGTAAATTACATTTCTAACATACAGCTCGGGGTAGACTATTTCACCTCTTTACATTTAATTAATTTTCATTGCGTAGTAATTTCATACTGGACACTAGAGTATTTAAACTTGTTTCTTTATGAGATCAGGTAGTTATACTTCTCTCTCATGTTATTTGTTCTTAGGTAGACCACTCTAAAATTCTCTAATGTTTAAGTGCGATTAGTAACAGTAATTGTTTGTCTTTACTAAAACCTAAATTGCATATTTCAAAGTCGCCTATTTACCAACTCTGCCTATGAACAACACCACTGCCAAACCAAAAAAAAAAACTCTATGCCACTCTTGCACATAACTCACAATATATATATATATATATATATACACACCATACCCAACATGCCTCACCTCATTGTGTGCCAGAGCTCAGAGGGTGAGGATGTACCATAGCTGCTGCTCTCCACAAAAGGAAAGAAAGAAGTACAACTATACACAACAACAAAATAGAGGAAAAATCAAATCAAATAATAAACTCTTTCACTGAATTTAACACTACCAATAAATTTAACCCTTTCATTAAATTTGACCCTTTCAATTTGATTAACCCTTTCCATTTTTATTAACCCCTTCAATAAATTTAATTTATGCTTTTATATCAATTAACTAGCACAATAAAAAAGGCGGCATCCTTTGAATCTGGGACCCCTATACCCCTACTACTACACTTATTTCATACTTGCCGAGCAAAACGTATGTTTTATAGGGACTTTTTCGTTCAATCTTGAGACCATTTTTCTTGGTAGCATAGAATTACCAAAAAGCACACGAATCCACTGAATTCAATGCTGGCTTTATCTCATAAACGAAGGAAAACTGGAAAAGAAAACTAAAGTTGCAGCAGTGATGTGCACATGCATTGTTGCCGTGATAGAATCAGCAACTTGTAACATATACAAACTTTATTCAAAATAATATAGTAAACAAATATAATGATTGTAGGGAGGAGGATGACACTACGGAATACGCAGCAACAGGTGAAAAAATTAGTTTTGAAAAAATTGTATATTCATAATGTATTATAACTTTTTTTTTTTGTAAAAATTGCTTCACACGGAATGAATGGTACGAATTAATGAAAACTCAAAACTTAGAGGGTGTGTAGAACAATATACAAACAAATAGTAATTACGATTTCAGAGAGCTGTAGTACATGTAGGCCCAGGCACAACCTCTCGTGTGTGACTGGAAAGGTCAGAGTTACACCAAGCTCAGTCAGTAAAGAGCAGTCAGACGAAGTGCCAATAATACTCGTTGATGTCAAAGGGCGGAATATCAGCACGTAAGTACGCTCGAACAGGACAGAATTATCGGTCTCTGCGAAATGGGTTTGTTATACTGTGACATTTTGACTAGCAAATAGCATTCTGCTACCACAGTCAGTGTATGCGGAACCAGTGGATAGAAGAGGGTCGTATGCAGTGACGAATATCTACTGTACATGCCATGTGACCACTGCACAGTATGACCGCCATCTAGTCCAAATGGCCGTAATGGACGGCAAAGCCTCGTCCACAGGGTTGGCTCGACACTGTAGGACTGCAACGGTGTGGACCTGCCTGTGTTGAAGTTCACTCTAATCATGTTGTGATCTGGAACGGGTTGTGTGGACGCACACAGATTGGTGTAGGTTTGCACGGAGGTCTGGACGGCGCACAACAGATGTTGGTGTAGTGCAAGGAGTCGGCCGCCGTCATGTTGTTACCATCACTGTCCCATCTTTGACCATATAACAATGACATTTGACCCTTGACTTTAACCCTGCTGACCTCTAACCCTAAAAACTAAAAAAAAAATCCTAAAATATTATTCTCAAATTACATAAAATAATTATTTCCAAAAAATTATATCAGAAACCATTTTTTTTTTTAATTTAAGGTTTTTTTCAAAAAATGCATTATTAAAAATTTAGTAATTAGTAAGAAATTCATAAAAAATTAATATTTAAAATCTTACTATATAAATAATTTAAAGATGATTAAAACACTGTTTTAAAATTAATTAAATTACCTTTAAAGATTTACAAAATAAGTTATTTAAAAAATTTATAAAAATCCTTAAAAATATTTATGAAAAAATTATTCAGAAGACTTACATTTCCGGAGATACCGCCACTGCCATCCCAAAGGGAACCACTGACTCCCTCGTTTCCAACCTCCTTATCTATAGTCATTCTGACATCTTGATTTTATATTTCATCTTTTGTTTCGAAGGTCACCATGTTGTTAAATTTAATTTGTATATATGTTACAGGAGGCTGCCATCTTGGTAGGCTTTCACTTTAATAAAAATGTTATAAATAGATATTTAAAAATATATTTAAAAAACTTTCTGCCACGGACAAATAGTCGCATACACTCCACCACCATCTTGGTAGGTGCATTCCACTGCCATATTGGTAAGCCCTCACATTCGACTAATGAGTCACCATCATTCCACCGCCATATTAGGAAGCTCTTACTTTCATTCGACCAATTAGTCGCTGGGCTTCCATCAATTACCTACCTTCGTTCGACCTCCCTCACCTATACTCATTCCACCATATTGATTTATTCGTCTGTCATTAGTTTATAAATTGCTGGAAGTGGCCATCTTTATAGATGTCAAGACCAATTAGTCGTGATCGTTCCACTTATTACTTACCTGTGTTCAACTCTGTAAGCCTATTTGTTTATTTGTGATCATCATACTACACAGCAAACACCTAAACAATATGCCTTTCCAGTAACTAGCTCACTCTATATATTCAACACCCATACAGCATTTGTCGTCTCTCTACCAATCTATCTCAGCTCATCGACAACAAAGTAACGCTTATACACACCCACACATATAATAACACAGACTCGCACACAAAGAACATAAAATAGTCCAGTGGGCAAAACCTGCTATACCCAAGAATTGATCCTAATGAAACAAATTTATCTCATTGATCCCAAAATAATAAAAAAAAACAAATCAATCCAAATGTATCCAAAATAACTTAAATGAACCCAAAATTGACCAGAAATTCTACTCCAAAAAACACTCACACACCAATCTTTATATTGCTTTCCATCTATCTTTACAAATCTTTAACAAATTCTTCCAACAATCCTTACCAATCTTTACATCGATTCTTAATGATCTTTATTGTTCTTTCCATCAACTTTTATCAATCTTTTACAATATTCCAACCATTTTTATCGAATTTTAACAATTATGCCATCAGTATTTAACAATATTTCCATCAATATTTGCCTATATTTTCTTTCTTTACCAATCGTTACCTATATTTCCATCAATCCTTAACAATTTCTCCATCTATCACTACCATTCCTTACCAATATTTACCATTCTTTACCAATCTTTCCATACATCCTTCCCAATATTTCCATCATTCCTTACAAATCTTTAACAGTCTTTATATTAATCTTTACCTATCTTTATTAATTGTTAACAATCTTTACCGTTATTTACCAAACTTTACCAAATTTTTCAACAAACCTTAACAATCTTTAAGAATCTTTAAAAATCTTTACCAATCGTTCCATAAATTCTTTACCAATCTTTCCGTCATTCCTTACCAATCTTTAATTATTATTATATCAATCATTACCACTATTTACGAATCGTTAACAATCTCTCAAACAATTTTCAGCATTATTTACCAATTCAAGGGTTTGTAAGCTATCTCTATCCATACATATTTTAAAAAATGTTTCACCTAATGTCTTCAAAATTTATATGCATATGTTGAATGCATTTTTCTATAGGCATTCAAATATCCATATATTTTATATTGAAGACTTTATTATAAATATCTTAACTTCAATAAGTGTTTGCTCATACCAATAATTAAACTATGGAAGAGGCAAAATTAATAAAAACAATACTCTTTCACATACTTTATCTTTATATCACATAAGTAGTAGGTAAATGGGAAGATTGGGGCAAGGTGATGGGGGATAGGATTAGGATTCGGAAGCCGCCATCTTGTGATGTCACCCGACCGCCATCTTGGATGTCATTAACTTTCCACCCCTGATAATGTGACCTTTGACCTTAAAATACACTAAACAAATTTTAAAAATCCAAAACAATTCTCAAAAAATTCAAAAAAAAACTATTTTAAAATATTCTACAAAAATTCCGAAATAATTTACTATAAAAATAAATAAAAATTATAAAAAAATTATTAAAAGGATCCTCAGAAATGCCTCATCCCCCTCCCAAATTTTATAAGCGCCTTGTGCAAAAACAAGCCCCTGAAATCCAATTTTCGCCAATTTAATTCATTTCGGGGGCTTTCTTCGGACCTACAGAGCATTGGTGGCCATATCGGTTTTATAGACATACCCTATGCCAAATCGATACAAGGTATAGAGGATAGGACTCAGACCTAAGCATCAGCCATCTTGCATCCATATTGTATGCAGACGACCTTTAACCTTGACTTTACCTTTGACCCTTCTGGGGCGAACGAGTATTTGGGTTTTCTCAGAGTGCTCCCATACCACGAAACTTAATTGCGAATATTAAGGTCTGCCTTTTACCTCAATGAGCATGTAGCTGCGACCTACAGTATCGCTACATGGTTGCCCTCAGTGCCGATACTGCGATCGAGTTTTCGCCTATGGTCAAAATGCTCGCCGGCATGAGAGAACGACGTTTACGACGAGTCCTTTTCGCACGATGTAACTTTACGACATTGGTCTCATGAGATTTGTGCAAGATGATACAATGAAGTAACATACCGAGATCTTCAACGGTTCATCAACTGGGAGCCAGCAACTTATTTCGCCAATACCTCCTGCTACATCGATGGGCACTGTTTCCGCAAACGATTATGAAGAGACAGTTAATGCTAAAGACAGAATGAGTGCAGCACGATCGGTTCGTGCACAATGTACACTTGCAAGACGTTAGCGTGAAGTCGACAAACTTCAAAATAAAAGACCCTCAGCTCTAAATACTGATGAAAATAAAACTCTCACTACAAAGAAAAGTAAACTTAATACCGGGTACAAAGCAGGAAGTGACGACGATAATGAAGACAGCATTGATGATAACTATGATGATAGTGATAGTGTTGAAGACGATGATGATTCTCTTGACGTCCCCACACATTTCACCAACAAGTTTCCTTCGACAAGTGGTGTTAAGAAGGTAAAAGATGTCGAGAACACCGGCTACATGTTTACTGAAGATCCGAAAAAACTTGTTGATAGACTAAAAATGACAGTACAGGAGAAGCACTCGGAATCATACACAGTAAATTCGCAATGCACAATGCAACAAAGCAGGCGCATTTCTAACTTATATAAGATATTTGGCACTATTTTCCTTGTATCCCTCCACGGCTAATCGGTACTGAATGGCTCCTACAGACTGCCTCCTCCTCCTCCTCCTCCTCCTCCTTCTTCTCCTAGTCAGGACATAGAGATAGACTCATGCACGTGATTTCTCAGCGCTTGTACATAATTGGCCAGCTTCAATCACGTGACAACTCGGTTATTGGATGGTTGGTTTTCGCAATACGATTAGATCAACGCCAATATGATGTAATCGGCTTGCTTACTCGTATATAAGCAGTAGTGTGGTAAGCTGAGAGTTTTAGTTTGACAGCAACTATCGGGAAAGGTGGATCGCCTCGGCTATCTTATATGCCAGTTTATCCATGGTAAGGTACATTAAAGTTGAGTGGATATTGCAACCAATGGTTTCTCACCACCGACTTCTTCAGCTGCGATGGCTACGTCACTAGCAGCATCTACATCCACCAGTGTACTATCATCGACTTCTTCAGGCATGGTGCTGACAGCACCATCGACTTCTTCAGCTGTGATGACTACGTCACTAGCAGCATCTACATCCACCAGTGTACTATCATCGACTTCTTCAGGCATGGTGCTGACAGCACCATCGACTTCTTCAGCTGGGTCAAATACAGCAGTTCAGCCATCGACGTCTTCAGGCATGACTTCGACAGTGCCAACGACTTCAATGAGCAGGCTACCTACGGCAGCTCCATTGGCATCGCCAACTGGACCATTGGCCTTTGTTCCAGCAGCATTTGCTGAACCATTCCGACATTATAAGTGTCGCTTCTGTGAAAAGACCTTCATGCACACCAGTAATGCTCGACGACATGAGTGCTCTAATTGTACTAAAAACCTCTGTTGCATGTCATATTTGTGTGACAGGTATACAAGCATTAATAATATAAAGCCTATATATTTAATGCGAACCTAAGACTCACGTAACTCCCAACGCCCAACGGAAAACATACACACGAGCATCGGAGAGAGCGGACATAGCTGTGAGCATCACCAGGCAGAATATTGCCAGGCCGAGCTTACTACTAGAAGGAAGTCGGCCATGGCGATGGTAGTTGTGACAACAGCAGGGAGAATGGTATCCTAAACAAGTCTGGGTGGTGCAATAAAAATAATGCGAGCGCTAGAGGCTCGCGGCTATATTTGTTCATGCCGTCACCAGAGGGGCGCCCAAGACACTATCACCGTGAAGACTGCCAGCCTAGCGGTCCAGGTTCAACGCCGAGAAAGAGCTGCAGTCGAGATGTGCCAGATCATTGTCATCATGACAATAGTGGATAAATATTACTCCCATTAGGGAGTCCCAAGTACAGTGAGGCGAGGGCAAGCGAAGCATTAAGTAACTGCTTTCTGAGAGCAAGATTAATACTTTGTATTGAATCAAGCCTCTAGCTAATTGGAGCTATATTAAGTCTCCAACCTAGAGTCATTGAAGTAAAGTAACATCTAATTTAATATCTTGTTTGCACTATTTATTGTTTCAATAAATTGTTTTGTTGATTTAAGTGCTCTTGCTTTACCAATTATTTAAAGGATTTATTTTACATGATTTCAAAATCAGTAGTCAGAATGTCATTTTCATTAATAATAAAGTATCTCTTACAATAATTAAGATGTAGTAAATTATATTTCGACTAGGAAATATTTATAGGTAAACATTTTGTTTTATATGACTGTATATTTCTAGTAGTTATGAATTCAGTACCACAACAGAGTATGACACTTCGTAGTAATTAAGATTTAGACACAGTTCTATATACATGATCTGAAACGAAGAATTTTCAATTTGTTAATGAACTAGTTTTTATTATGCTGTCACATTAGTGTGAATGATGTACACTATACACATGGTGAATTAATTTTACTTAGTGTCCTTTGTGTAGAGAAATATTTTTTATTTATGTACTAACGGTGCCGATTGTACCTAAAATTACGACTTGATTGCTTTTTGGCATGTAGCCAGTGAGAGATTCACTGCAACCATAATGCGATTACATATGGGACTATTGCTTATTGTGACCTAGGATGGGGGAGTTGTGCTCGGCACCTGTTATTACCCCTGAAATATTATTATTTGTTCCAACGCCGAAACAGGGATGGGAGATTTTGAGGCACTATGGTGCACCGGTTTTATGCTAACAACCCACAACATCTTTATAGTGGTGTGCTTGTTGCTGCACTTCGAAGTTACGTTTTTGATATACTGTTTATATAAGTGGTGTAATTATGCCTAGGGCCACCTATTTTTCGCGAAACGGTATTGTCGGAGGCTAGACTTCAATATCCTATGTGCACACTTGCTGTCTTTATTTGACTATTGGCTGCTTCTTTTTGTGTGATGACAGCCTGTTTATGAGTGAGAACAATCAGAATTAAGTTTATTCAATACTGGCCATCCATAATTTGCTACCAGACATATAAGACACGTATCTAACAAATGACCCAATCACGAAAGTGGTTCTGAACTGAAGTGCATTGGAACACAACTTGTCCTGAAATCTTTTCGCGAAAAAACAGGTGCCCCTAATTATGCTGCAGCATGATTGTGCATTGTTTTAGACAATCTTACATTTATATGTGTGTAGAAGTAACTATATAACAAGATGACTAATTTTATAGACTTTTTTTACGATAAAAAGTAAGGATCTACATTGCAGTCTTGGTTCTACGTATTTATATATTACGGAATTCAGTGTATTATATAAATTGGTGGCCAACATAACTAAATAAGTAGATACAGCTGATCTTTAAGTAAAAAAAGTTAGGGTGCCCCATCTAAACTTCTGATAATTTATAATGCCTATCCCGCCGCACGAAACTCGTCCGTCAAGCGGTGCACTCCAGTGCTTACCAAGTGAATTGAATTGGCACACCGAAAGGTGTGACTGCAATCTGTCAGAGTGGGCGGTAGTTGTGATGTATCATGTTTCAAGTAGTGCATCATGTTTCAAGTAACCCACTCATCACATCGGTGGGTACATTTAATTTACCTTTTACTATTTTAGGTTCAAAGTCATATTCCATGAGTGCATTGGTCATCTTTTGGATACGGATATTGTGTTCTGCCAAGGTTTTAAAGTATTGTAAGCTCATGTGATCTGTTTCTATGATACATTTTTTTCTGTATAAATATTGCCAGAAATATTTAACAAAATATTTGACGGCTGCTAGCTCTTCCTCTGTCATTGATCAACATGAATTGTTCATCAATAACTTATTCGACATGAATGCTCTTATTGCTCGCTCTTTGGTGCCTGGAATTTCTTGCATAAGAAACCTGCCTATTGAGGTTTGTGATGTGTTGAAGGCTAAAATAGTGTGTCTCTTTTCATTAAATTTTGCTGAAATGGGAGAGTTTTGAATGGTCAAATGGTACCTGCTCTTTGGTACTCCATTTAAATGGGATGTTGTGTTTAGTGAGTTAAATTATTGCTCTGCTTTTCTGGTCTAGTTTTGTATATATCTTTGTATGTATGATGTGGGGCTGAGGAATCTGCGTACTTGTTTCACACTTTCGGGTGGAATCATATTCTGAATTATGTCAGTTTTTTTTTTGGGCCTGTCCAAATTCCTGTTGGTGTTTTGTATTGCCAAATAATTTTGATCTCTTCTTGTGCGAAGGAAAATGTTTTAATATAAATTTTAATGATAAATTTTTGTGATTTTTGTATCCATTACCTTTTGTATGTTCTGCAAATGTTCTAGGAAGGTATTCCCGATTATGAAAATGAGATCGATGTATGCTACTGTGGTGTTCCACTGTAAGGGGCTAAGAAATATGCTTATAAAATCTTTCAAACAATGTCTGGGGAGATTGCATGCCCCATTGGCATATGGGCATATACATATAGGCTGACCCCGTCGACAGAAAATGTGACTTTCTCATGGCCCTCCTTTCTGACTGGGATTGCGTAGGATCAGTTAAACATATAATTGGAGCTGATGTATTTAGAGTTTTGTAATGCATTAATTATGTCTTCAGCGCATGGTATTGGATACTGTACTTTTTTGAGATATTGATGAGTAATCTGAAGTCTGTCAAGAATCTGATCCCACCTTGAAATATCTTTATTACAAGACTCAGCGCAACATGTAGGTATTAAGATGGTGTGATTATTGCAGCATCTACCATTTGATGAATTTGAGTAACTACTTCTATTAGCTAAGGACTAATTTTGTAAGGTCTGAAATGTATAGGTTTATCAGTTGTGAGTTATAATTTAATTTCATAATCTCTTGTTTCAGTTTATTATATAATAGAGCTCATAAACTTATCTAGATATGTGTGTAGTAAGTCATGTATTACATGATTTTTCTGGTTGGATAGTTTATTGTTGACATTTCCTAGCTTGACAATAGGCATTCCTGTTTCAATGCTTTCGATTTTATTTATGTTGTATTGTGTTGTGTTGTTTGAATGCTGTTCTAAAGTGTTGGTGTTCAAAGTAACTCCGAATATTTTATGATTGTCAGATGTGTATCAAAATAATGATTTTTGTGATATTGGTATGACATCATTGTAAATAAAGAGAAATTCCTTTTTAAACATAAGCCATAAGATGCTCATGTCTGTAGTTGTTTCAAATTGAGGCATTTTAATTTCTTAAGTAGCTCCTACAAGTGAAGATGTTTCTGTAACTAATACATGTTGTTGATCAGTGATGGGTGTAGTTGCAAAGCATGACCTGGCACATCCTGTATCGATAATTGCATTGTATACCTTTCTGCGAAAGCAGACAAGGATGTGCAGTGTTGATGTTTTTAAACAGTGGGTGGCACTCGTCCTTGTGCTCTAAGGTGCAGTGTTTATAACATGAGTGTTTGCAGAATTCTTGGTGGCTCAGGTTGCGTACTTGCCTTTCCTCATTGCCGCACTTTTCCATGTTGATGTTTACTATCTGTGCTGGGATTGTTTTCTATGCACAGTAAATTGATTTTGATTTGGCCAATCGCAAACCGGTGTTAAAACCTGTGGAAACATTCACCAATGTCTGTGTGGAATTCTTTTGTTTGATGTGGAGACAATGACAATCGGTGGTGCAGTGTCTTGTGTATAAACAGAGTGCACTTGTTATCGCCATCTGGCTGTGTGAGCTATGAAGGCCATGCTGTCTTTGTGCTCATTGTGGTTTTGCTGACCTTCGCATTCCTTACTGATGTTGCTTGCATCTGTAGTGCCCGCTTCCTTGTTGTGTGTTGTTTGTTGAACTAACGTAATGGTGTGTGGTTGGTATGGAAATTTAAAATGGTTCTGTTTCCTGGAGGTGTTTAAGTGGGTGTGTTCTAAGATATCCACTTGTGCATGTCTCATGCGTGTTTTGTTTGTTTGTGTTGTGAAATGAGTAATCAAGTGCAGTGTTTTGTTGATTCAGCAAAGTGTGTAGATTTTCTGTTAAGTCTGTAGTCTCACTGGCTAACTGTGTCTGTTGTTCAGTGTGTTTATCTACAGCATGTTTAGCTTTGCTCACATTAATTGTCACTGTTTTACCAATTTTCTTATTGCTTTTGTGGCATATTTCCCTTGTTCATTTATATATGTTTACTGTATGTTCACATGTTTAAGTACGATAATATAGTGTAGTCTTCTTAACTATCATGCACACTCTATATAAGCACTTAAATGTTTTCCTCCACTTGGCACACACACAATTTACTGTGGAGAATTTTGTTTGCAAAAGCAATGGGGATCCAAAGAGCAGTTCTGTTTTAAAGCATGCATTTACATTTTAAAGGCAGAAGCTCACACACACTCACTACATTCTACAATATAATGGGTGTCCCTGTATGGTCCTGTTTTGTTGTTGTGGTAAAGATGCTTGCATGCTTGCTCAGTGACTGCTATATGCTGACCCTGACTTGTACAATGCAAGACACTTCTCATACTATTGAATGGACTATTGGGCTGTCAATATTACTCTTGTTTACTACTATTGTTATAACTTGTATTATGGTTTCTAATGGAGATTTCAATTTAAGTTTATGAAATAAAAACTCCACCAGTTGCTGTGACCCTGATTCAACCAACAGGTCATGCATGCAATAACAAGGGGGAAGGCATAGTCCAGTAAAGCTAGATCACTTATATTAAAACACTACAATTTATTGAAACCATAGATAGTACAAAGATGATAATAAGTTAGATATTACTTTACTTCGATGACTGTAAGATGGAGACTTAATATAGCTCACATTAGCTAGTAGCTTGATTCGATAAAGAGTATTAAACTTGTTCTCAGAAAGCAGTTAATTAATGCCTCCCTCACCCTTGCTTCACGGTACCTGGGATGCCCTAATGGGAGTGATATTTACCCACTATCATGATGACAACACTCTGGCTTGTCTCTATGGCAGCTCTTTCTCGGCTTCGAACCCGGGCTGCTTAGCTGGCGGTCCTCACTGTGATGACATCTTGGGTGGCCATCCGGCATCGGCAAGAACAAATAGGGCAACGAGCCTCCAGTGCTTGCGTTATTTATATGTGCACCACCCAGCCTTGTTTAGGAAACTATTAACCCTGCTGTTGCCACAACTACCCGTCCCATGGCCGACTTCCTTACAGCAGCAAGCTCGGCCTGGCAACCCTTTGCCTGGTAATACTCACAGCAATGTTTTGTAAATATATAAACAAAGCACATTACTTACTTTTCTTTTAAAACATGTCTAGTCGATTTTATGGATGGTTACTTTTTTTTAAGGCATTTTAAGTACGCATGGTGCTGATTGTGTCATTTTGTGTTTTTGCTAACACCTGCTATATACGTGATACGAGATATCCATTTACCAAATATGTCACAATGTTTGTATACATAATCGGGCCACATGAAGATTTTGTCATCACAGTCTGCCATTTTGGACATGGCCTACATTTACAATACAAAACTAATGCATTTAGAATTATACAGTAGGTGTTTATCCATTGTATGGAAATACATCTTCTGTATTTCCAGTATTCAATTAAATTATTAATTCTTAATTCCAGTCAATGGAAACAGGCAGAAAGCCTGTCATATTTATTTTTGTTCCCAACATAACCTCGTATAAGACAATCTTATTGAAGCAGATAATATTTAAAAATTACATTTACTATCAGAACAGCTTATTATTTGAAAACAAACATAATCATCAATATGTGTACACATGCCTTTGTCATGCTGTTTTGTACTTACATTGCTGTAAATAACAGTTTCCTGCCAATAACGCTGACAGCTCTGTTCGAATAGGACATAACCACGAAATTCATATATATAATACAACTATTTCTTTCATTACTTATGTAAATCCCGCCCACCGATATCACCTGATAATTTCCACTGGGAAGATAAAACACATTCGTTGGTTCTGCACACATCTTAAGGCATAATATAATGCTTAAACCCAGCTTTACCTGAGACGTCGCAGCTTATGCTGCATTATGTTGTGCAGGTGTGTTTAAACGCAGTCAAATCAATAAATCTCTCTGTTCTCAGTGTACAGTTGTTAACAGAAATAACATAAATATTATTTTATATCTTAACTGTGTCAAAAACTTTTCGTGTATTCTGGAATGGCAGTCGTCTCCTAGCCTACAAATGGATGAGGACAGCAATTTACGAACACTATGTAAAAATTGGATTGATTTGTGACAGTAGGGAATTCTTGTGTGTTAACTTGTGGCATATTTACATAATTATAATTTACTTTTCCTAAAAGTAGGTATGTTCTGGGTGGCCCATGATTTGTTGAATGATAAAATGGTTTTTTTGTTAACGGCCACTCATTTTGTTTTAACGATGATACTATACTAACGAAATATATTTTACAGCATGTACGATCTTCTTCATAACAAGGAATGATAATTCATACAGCAAGTGCACATTCGATTCGTTTATCATGTGCATTTTCTCATTTTTATTAACATTTCTCTACTACTTAACAATGTTAGTTGTCATATGTTAGTTTAATGCTAGCAGAATGCAAGGTATCATATTTTCAAAACTGTTTTTCTTTCAACAATTAAAAAGGATTTAAGAAGTTCCTGGTCCCTAAATTCTGGGAGAGGCGTGAGTCATTTAATACCGCCTTACACGATACCCAATTTCCGCTCATTTCTATTATACTTATGGACACGACATAATCCACACAGCAGTGCAAGCTTGAACTAAGCTTGCCGTTACAAGTCTGCAAGCTTGCAACAAGTTTGCCATAGCAACTGTGCAAGCTTGAAGCAAACTTCCTAGTCTCAACAGAACAAGCTTGCAGCAAGCTTGATGTGGCAGGCCTGCAGCAAGTTGGCATGCCATACATAGTACTTTAAAATTTGCAGATAAAATGCAATTACACATTTGCAAACTTCTCCACCAATTCGTATTTAACTGCTTAGCCTGTACAAATAAATCAATTTGCTACTAAGAATGCTACACATTCTTGTGTTTGAAAATCAGTGTTTTAAAATTTGTCTCAAATAAGTAAATGTGTAAAAGTATTTAGGAAATAATTTATAGTTTATGCTCCACAATTACAGAAGCCAAATTAATAAAAACTTTATATCAATATCAAGGGTGTATGCAAAAGTGGGATGAAGGGGCTGCAGTCCCACCTAAAAAATGTATATTTAAAACACTATGACAGCAACAATATTTAACCAACGAACTTGAAAATCATCTACTTCCACAAAATGATAAAATCAATTTGGTGATTGAGGTTCTCACTTAAAAGAAGCTAAATATGACTTAGGAAATCATGGCAGTTAATTTCTCATGCTAGACCAGTTTTCAAGAATGGAGATAAGAAGTTGGCGAGATTGGGTAATATGAATAAAACCGAACATATACTTTTGCTTACGATTTATAGAGTTTAAACTATGTTTCGTATGAATAAAAATTATAAAGTATAAACTCAGAGTCGAGAAGATACTCAAGGAGTGGGGGAAATGCTGAACCACTTAGTTTATACACCAAAGAGACATGAATAAGGAAAGCTTAAACTCAGTTGGTTGAGTTTGTATTCCCTGTTTCTTGAATGTGGTATCGAGCAGGCTCAGATGTAGTTACAAGTTGTTTATAATGGCAGAATTTACGAATTTGTGGGGTTTAAGGAAGACTAAAGTGTACGATGTGCTAAGAAGTGCTACAGAAAATGTAAAATACTCTGCTGTTATCCACTATTTTCTCTTGGACAATTTCCATTTCTTTAGCAAAGCTGGTATATAATGAGATGCAGGCAAAACAACTTTGTACACAGATGTTGATTCCTTTCGTCGATTCCCTTCCTCGCCACAGCCCACACTGATATAGAGCCTTAAACAATTCAATTGTTAGCTTATAGCGTGGGCTGGCGATCGAAACATTGTATGTATTGAAACACAAATCCAATATTGAATTTGGAACATATATTACTTCTTCAAATGTGCAATAACTAAGAAAATCTTAATTATTAAACTATTGCATCACTTACATGGTTTTGATCAGGCTTTAGTAAAGACTTACTTGGTTTTCATAATTGCATGACCATTCGAAATGTTTTACAAGAAAATTACATTAACACACACATAATTGCTTTAAACATAATAGCTATTTAACAAATATCGCATAAATCGAAATGTTTTACAAGAAAATTACATTAACACACACATAATTGCTTTAAACATAATAGGTATTTAACAAATATCGCATAAATATGTAACTTCTAATTTATTACGTTACTTTTATTCTATTGCAGCTATCACTGCATCAAATTAAAACCAGTCAGTTACTACAAATTCTAATGATCTTTTTTGTACCTCTACAGTGTTGCAATATTAAACAAAAAATGTTGATCATTATAACTAATACTACATGTACTTTCAAGGATAATTTTATGGATCTTTATACTTATGGTCACATCACACAATACAGTCTTCACAAATGTGGTAAATTGTTGTAGAAGGAATGAAAGTCTTGTGGTATGGCCGACTTCAATTGTTGAAGATAGTCAAATTTCTCATGTTTAAGTTTCATTGGTTTACTAAACAATGGTTTCGCTTCAGTTACCACACCATTCTTTTTCATTCTTCTTGGTAAAATTTTCCATTCACCTTCAAAGTCCACCTTAACATGTATACCATATGAAGAGTACTGATAACCTTAATATCAGTGATACAAGAGTCTCCTACATTTAGTCCTGGATGGATTGATGAAACGGAACATAGATCGAAATAGTCTTTGAAAAACGAATGATTGACATACATAATGTCATATGGTTTGGGATTTTCTCTAGCTGACTTACAAATGTCGACGTATGAAGCTGGTGTATAAATATCTCTATTATTCAACTTGTGCTCAATTGTGGAATGCATGCTATTGCACTCCATTTGAGTGTGTCATCGTTCCAAATATTTTTGTATTATGGCTATGTTCATTTCTTTAGAAAAGTTGAAAATAGCATTAGACAATGTTGAATTTCTATTTTTATAAGTACAGCCATCACTGTACAAGGTAACTATTTCGTTGGGATTCACATCAGATTTAGATTAAATAAAGCAACAAATTATTAATGAAAAACAATTCGAGGTAATTCCACCTTCATTCTCATGCCATAAGTAGCAGTATCAATTTTTGGTCTTCAGATCGAAAGTGTGAAGTTATGTAATACCAACTTTGGCTTGTAGTAAACAGCTGATGCATTTATGCTGGGAGCTAAGAGGACTTTTTAGAGGTCCATAGTGTACATGTGGTTGCCACCTGCACTGGTCTTGTCTTTTTCTTTCTCTTCTCTTGTTTTAATCTGCTTTGAAAATTGCTGATTGTATACCTCGTCAGGTATATTTCCAGCACTGTGTCCACGAAAAATATTACTTTTATCATTTTTTTTTTTTTTTTACAGAAACAGGATCAGATTTAATGATTGAAATACCTGGCTGAATTGTTTTGTAGCTCAGAATAATTTCTTCATTTTTTTTGCATTCACTCTCTTAGAACTTGTAAAGGGAATTGAAAGTTAGCGATACTGGTTCCAAATAAAGTTTTCTTTTGCTCTGGCGACAATTGTGTGATTCCATTTTCGGTACAGAATACAAAATGTTTTCAAGAAATTCTGTTGTTTTAGTTTTGCGTCAGACTCTATCCTGCCTTTGTTCGCCTTCCTTTTTCCAAAACTATCTGCATTGTTTTCAGTGGTTGTTGTGTGATTGCTGACATTTTCAGTATGATCTGCGACACCATCCTCATTATCATCGTTCCCTTCATCTTCACCCGAAGTATCTTTTCCTTCTTTCACCCAGGATGCAACAGACCATTGACTGATGGAAAGAGTATTGACAAACATTGTTTTGCAAACTCTCACATGAACCCCATTCAATGGTAAGAGATAAGCAAAACTCACATGCTTTCGTGAAATGTCATTTTTCTGATTTTTCTTATCTCTTCCTTTTAACGTATCCCCCAAACTGTTAATGTATGTTTTGCGTTGGCTCCAATTAAGATCATCGCAAAAATGACTGAAGATTTTTTTCCTTGAATGTCCAGCATTTAATTTTTGATGGTTTTGTACTTAATTTACAGTTACAAAATTGTTTAATTTTCTTGGCTGACGAATTTGAGCAAATGCGAATTTCCCTGAACTCTCCCCTTTTTTTAGTCCAGATGATAGCCCTTATCTCGCCTTTCTTTGGATACATTTCTCACCCAATTCCATGGTTTCGGCATGTGCTTGTTAGCATCTTCAGGTTCGTTGATAATTTCTAAACCGTTTCCATTGGTCCCATTCGATAGTCGGTCGGTTTGATTGCTCTGTTCTTCTACATGAAAATTTTCGCCATATTCAATGTTTGATTCATGTTCTGACCCTGTACCGTCACCATCGTTTTCGGTAACATAAGGCTTTGGCAGTGTTTCTGGTACACCAATATTGTGAGTTGTACTTTCAGCAGGGTTTTCTACATAGTGGTTATCAGTGATATGCGAAACTACTATTTCATTGGAAGTTGATTCAAGGACATTAGTTAGACCTTCTGTACGAGTTGGAATGCCTTTACTGGCATTTTCTTGGTTGGTTTGAGCTTGTTGAGCAAAATCACATTCTACTGAAATGACTTCTTCTCCACCGGTAGTCAATTCTGTAACAGTTCCATTATTTAGGGCAGAAAATATAGGCATTTCACTAATGAAGTTACATATGTTGTTAAGTGAATGAAAATCACAATCAAAACTAATGTCGACCCCTTGCTCAATGTCCATATTTTCTAAGGTGGTTAGCTGTGTCCGTAAATTGAAATGTGGGGATAGTGTATCATTGCTTCCCTCCACAGTTAATGTCTCTATGACTTGCATTTCAGGCACTTGGGAAACTTGTGAGATAACATTGTTAACCGGCCCTAACTGACTGCAAGTATTGGCTGTTTCAAGAAATGAAGGCAGGGGTAACTCAATTTGACTGAAGTTATTGGTTAATGCTAAGAACGAATGCATTGTCGGACTAAACTGATTGAAAGTGCTATCAGGTGCTTCGGATGAAAGCATTAACTGTTCAAATTGACTGGAAGTACTGGCTGATTCTATGGACGAAGATACTAATGGTGCTAATTCAGTGCAGATGATAACTCGTTTTACGAATGGAAGTGTTGGTGGCGCAAATTAACTATAGTTACTAGTTTATGGTTGAAGTAGAGGCTTAATGTAACATGGGTTATTACTCCCGGTTTTCCCAGAAACCAAAGCCATCGTTTGTTTGGTCCTCAGATGTAGATGTGCTGGGAACTGTAGAATTATAATATTTCTGTGCTTGAAACGTTTTACTGCAACTATTTAGTTCAGTGTTACCTCATACTTTTGTTTGAAAACCCATTTTGAAAATGTGATTTACTCTAACAATGAGAATGATGTGCCTAATTGCACTATTTCACTGCATCATATTAGGCAAATGTACCCTTAAAAACTTAAGATTTAAATTATTCCATTTAAACTTTTTAAAATTATTATAAACAGATAAAAATAATATTTTCAAGAATAATTTTTAAAAATAATCCTCTAATGTTATTGGTGTAAGATAGGATATTTAATTATTTTGTTATAACCGCCTATGTTGATTTCATAGCATGGTGTGTCATGAAAGCATTTACCCTCCTCTGAATATCATTGCAATATTTCTTTACTCTGTTACAGGAAATTAGATTACCACCCTTTTTTAACGTCCATAATAGAAATTTTTAAATGGTGAATTGGCCTTTATTTTGTTGGTTAACTCTAACAATTAGCAATGCAATAATTTTTCAAAAACTGGTGAGTCTAAACTGCAGAATAGTCAAAAACTCCTAAGTCTGTCAGACACTTTACACACATTATTTTGGCAATATCCAACACACGCATTAAACTTTTATAAGTAAATATACCCAAAGTAATAGAAAACTTGGCAATTATTAGTTTAGTACAATAGCAAACGCGATTCATTTAGTTACAAGTTGAAAACAATTTTTGCACTCAAAAGTTCTTTGTCTACTGATACCAGAAGCAAAACCTTCTAAATCTTGACACTAATTTGTATTTATTTTGGTGTATTTGATACAGTTCAACTGCATGAAATTAACTCATTTACCTTGGTTTCAGTTTTCTTCTTCATATTGTAATATGTACCTCTTCGTACATACACACACAAACAAACTAAATTCAATCGTCATAAAGAACCGCCATTCCATAACTAGTTTCAATCAATATCATAGAGGTTTTTGAGATGTGAAACAAAGAGGAAAGACATACAAGGTTTTTAAAACAGATCATAGAGTGTACTGTCTTCTACATAGAGTAATTACTGTGACATTCACAGATGGCGCCATTTGCTTCGAACATGATCACGCAAAAATCTTATTTTTGTCCAAATAAAGAATTGCAAGGTTTTGATCGCCAGCCGACGATAGATATGTTACTTATTGTGAATTCACCCTAGGCTAACGAACATTAAATTGAGGTTATGTCTTGCTGTCAACAATAAAAATGTTTATATCTTTTATACTCACAACTCCATGCATGGATCTTCAACTGGTATGAGAAGCGAACAAATAGCCAAACAAACCAATGCCGGCAAATAAAAAGGGCAAACTGAATTACATACAAACATATAAATCCATAAAAAGCAGATCATTGTAATTTCAAACAGTTCAGCTGTTTTTCATACATTGTACAACACCTATAATTAGGTTCGATTATTATTATCTTCAATGCCATACAAATATAATTTAAGATTCAGAAATCTTACATGATAACCTAAAATGTGGCACTTATTTTCGTGTATTTAATGGCTTTACCAAATTTGTACATTTATACTGCACAGGTTTGATAATATCAGTTTTAGGATTTTTACCAGGAACTTACAGCAAAGTGTGGTTACACTCTCCTTGCAGGGCACTAAATAATAATTCCTACCAGTCTTTCAATATTATCTTCGTGTTCCCAATTTTCTTCATGTCTGTTTTCGCCTTCAAACGAGATTTCATGTTATTAAATTTCTTCAGTATTTGTGACTCACTGTCGTCTTTTCCAGACACGCCAACATAATTCTCTCGTATAGCTTGCAGACTGCTATGCTTACTTTTCCTTTCTTCTGGAGTTTGAGATTTTATAAAAACTGCAGAATAGTTACAAATGATTTTTACAAATCTAACATCACCTACTTCCCCATATTATTTCCCATATTCACCGTCAGAAGGTGATTAATCTGCCATTCTTAGGTTAATGTACGCCCATACTTGTTTACAAAGCAAACACAAACATAACATCAGGGAATAAGAAGTATATTAACAATCTCCTTGAGTTTATACGCAAATAGAGCAAATCGGAGTATACACTCTGCCGTTCTTATTCATACTTACGAGAGTATAAACTTCAACCAAATGCTCAAACTAAAGAGTATATACTACGGAGTTTATACTAATTTTTATTCAAATCACCCAATGTGTTGTAGTCTTCGCAATTGATGGTATTGAAGTCAAAAGATGGAAAGTGCCAAGCCCTCTCTGGTTTCCAAAACATTGTTAGCCTGCAATAAAGAAGTTGTGATTAAAGATTAACCCAATTTAATGAATGAACTAGTTGTCTGGTTTTATTCAGAACAGTTGTTGGCACATTCTGTATAGGCATGCTATAAACATTTACAAGAAAATGCCATAAAATAAGACGTACAAACTGTCGATCTGCCAGGATTGTATTGTGATTGCAATTTTAGTACAAATGTATTGACACGGCTACAGTTTGTCTGCTTGTATCTCGTGTGATTCTATTTTCATTTTATAGACAAGTTTTAGTTAAATCAGTGGTTAAGAAATAATAGTGAGATTTTGTTTTTATGTATTTAATTTTATTTTTTATTTATCTTTAGGCGAAATGTACTGCACACTCCTGCAGTAAAACTGATTACAGTATTTGTCGCAATGTCCTACTGCAGAATTGATGTAGGCATTAAGTATTGCAACTTCTAAAAAAAGTATGATTTCAGAAAACCAAGTTTAATAACTTTTACCATTAAATTACTTTGTGGAAAACAATAGAGAATATGTAGAGAAATACACGAAAAATCAATAGTATGTTTTAAGGCCCTTGTTATTTCTTACCTTACGATCAAGATTTTGGTACTCTATGAAGTTATGGACAATGCATGATCTACTTTGTGTTTTGTCATTTAGTTGAAATGTAAGATATTCGAAGCCTAATAAACTAAAAATAATTTTTTGTGTGAGATGCTAGTTCTAACAATGCATATTTGTCGACGAGACAGACCAGTATTCTTTACAAACATTCTTTAACAAAAATAATTTTAAACATACCGAGAAACATTTGGCGGTTATAGCTCAGTTATTCAGTATTAGTGACAAGTACGACTAAATAGATATAAATCATTATTTGTAAAGTTATAGCTCAAATAATGTTTCTATATACGGTAGGTAAATAAATTAAAACAACATCCACATATTTGAAATGAATTTAACCAACAAATGTTTTTCAATATTTTTCGAGAAACTGTTTATACGTTCAAGAAATATAATTGGGAGGAGTATTCCGTAATTACTTAGACCGTGCCACCGAATACATACAAGTCAACACTGTGGCACGTAGCTTTGATTTGAAAACCACAGCGGGTATGTCCCTCAGCCTATTTTGTCTTCGATTCTATCAACAGACGCCCAGTCCATATATTGTTACCTCTACGGTTTCAAGTACATTGAAGTAATTCTTGACAAACTTTGTAAAAATTTTGAACATTAAACCTTTTAAATAAAAAATTTATAGGTACAGATATTTTTCTGTTTTCATTACTTGTATAGTGTACAGTTGTCCTCGACCAACAGTATTGCGTGTATTGCTCATTCCCTCAAAATGTGAACGACCCTTTGAATAACGTGTAACTGCTCTACTACATCCTTTTTCACACATACAAAATATTTTACAATTTATTGTTCATGTTATCTTAAGTGTGCATTCTAATTATTCCAGCACACATCTAACTCTGTATTCGTGTATATTACCATACAAACATGAACAATATTTCGTAAATAGTGTGCTTTTTTATACTTATTTGTGTGAATGTAACGTGTTTTAAGCAGATCTAACTGATTACTGTAAGTAATTAACAGTTCACACAGTCTGCTAATACTTATTTAACGAGTAAGCATATAAAGAAAATAGTTCTGCCTTAACATCTTATTAAGTATAATTATTTTTATCTTCTTCAATTTAAAGTGAGAATATGGATATGTTTAAAGTCTACGGAGAGCTCTTTATAAGTACACACTTTTATATTGAGAGTCAATACATTGTAATGTAACAATTAAAACAGCACACAAGGTGCCCAAGAATATCAAAAACGTAATTTTATATTTTGTTCTTTTATTCATCTGGGGTTATTCATTAAAAAAGGAAAGGTTCGGCGATCTTCCAAAATTGGTAAGAATAATAATAATTTACTTAATCATAAGATTTTTTATATGTAAAATGAGAACGCATGCAATAAAACTTTAGTGAAAGTTTGTTACTTCAGTGTTGTGGTTGAAAATTTTTTTACTACCTACATTTTAAAAAATACGCTGTTTAGTAATAAATATATTCAAAACTGTATTCCATGTACAAACTCTTAAAATATCTAATCTAGAATATTTCAAGTCGCCAATTCTCTTTTTTGGGAAATTTAATTAATTTTATTCTACAATTTCATTATGTTAATGTTCGATTTTTTTTCTACAGAACCAAATTACATCAAAATTCCTACCAAATTTCAGAAATAAGAGTAGTGTGGAGCAGCTGGCTGGTCGCTAGACCTCATTCACCAAACCGTAAACAGATTTCCGCTTGCAGATAACCAATCACTGGAAGAGGTCTATAACCAACAAAAATTTCACTTCCAGTGGAAGGCAGTTGGTTGTTATTCAAGAGTCGTTTACGATTTTGCCTCAAGACCTTTATCAAAGGACTGCAATAAAATCATAAGGAGCGAACAAATACTTCCAATCAAGGAATACCGTAACAGGGTTTCGCAGTGTTTTAAGATCAAGTAATTCGGAGAAAAAATATTAAATATAAATTTTCTTTTACAACCATTTTATGAGTGAAAATTATGTATATACTGGCTAATTTAGCATCGTCGCTCCATATCATGCAAATTCCCATCAACAGTCTTGAGTACGTATTTTGCATTCGCTTCAGTTCTTTGGAAAAAAGCAAACAAAAACATTAATCACTTGAAGGAGCCGGGGAGGGGGGGGGGGACAAATAGGTCACCAAAAATATACAATATTTGCTGCCGTATAAGACGACAATTCTAACACATTCTGGGCTCTTTAAAAATACTACTCGTCTTATGTGACGCCACAAAAACTTTGGTAAGCCAAAAATCACTTAAAAGTTAAGTTGTAAATTGTAAAGTTATACGATACTAATATACAGGTATTCCATTTATTGGAACATAAGCTAACATATTTCTACAATTTCATATCAAAACATGGACAAATGCACTTTCGGTGGTATGAAATGGCAGCTTTAATAGGTTGATAAATATACGATGAAGTCCACCATGTTGAAAACTGCTACACTCATCCGTAAACAAATGTACAGTACAAACAGATTCTTCTGAAGGAAAAAAAATATTCACTCAATAAGCCATCATATTGCTGATGAATGGAATATTTGCATCTTTTGTGCTTTAATATTAACGAACAATAAATTACCTCGAACGTCCGTCATGGCAAAAATATTATCAGTGGAAGGTAAAATCACAAGGGCAAAATAACAACTGCACAATTATGGTACTTCGTTAGCATCCTGCTGCATTTGCAGCTCGGCGCTTGGGAAATACAAATTATTTTCACAGGCACTTGTTAACAGCCAGCCACGACAGACGCCACAATATTTACACACAAAAAAAATATTATGTAATAACTACACCTTTGCTAGTAGGCCTACCGTAGAAGTACATAGTGACACCAGCATCTGGATGGAACAGTGACACCGGACCAATAACAAAGGAAGTAGATGAATGACTGAATAGTCTGTTGAGCAGCCTGGCCGAGCGCAGTGTGTGGCTCAGGTTTCACCAGAACCGTACTAATATACAGTAAATGTAGGGGCGCTGGCATCTAGGTGAAACAGTGACACCGGACCAATAACAAAGGAAGTAGATGAATGACTGAATAGTCTGTTGAGCAGCCTGGCCGAGCGCAGTGTGTGGCTCAGGTTTCACCAGAACCGTACTAATATACAGTAAATGTAGGGGCGCTGGCATCTAGGTGAAACAGTGACATGAATACAAGCAGATGATTGGCTCAATAGTTTGAGCAATGTGTGGTTCTCAAGTTTGGTCAGCTATACCTTGACGTGACATTCTCGGCAATAAAAAAATCTGTGAAAATAATAAAAGTGAAATTTTTTTAATGTTATTATCAATTTTTTTCATTACTACAGCCGGTGTTGATTCCTTGTGTTGTTTATTTCCCTGAGCTATATTCATCAACGTGAAGCAGCCTAGAAGCAGACAGCAACGTTATGCAATGTAACCTTGCAAGCGGCGCCACATTATGAGGGGTAGGGGATGCACGGCCGCCGCAGTGTTGCCAAGTTGGCATCAGGCCGTAGTACTTGGTGATTTTACCGGACTACAGGTGTCGTGTAAAGTTTATATTCCCATATTTAAACACTTTCCTGCAGTTTTTTTTTTTATCAGAAGTGCTTGTCCTTAAAGTTTAACTTTCTGATTCAGGAAATAATAATTTTGGCCCAGACTTACCCTACAAGAGCGAATTATTTTTTTCAAATATTAATCACTCCAGAACCATAACTTGTCTTGTACACCGGCAAATACGGTATGGCATGGTCATTCCAGTAATTTGAGAAAAAAATATGTTCCACAGATTTCACTTCTAAAAAAGTATACACAGTAAAGCCCCTTATTTACACTTTTCAAGGTGAAAAAGTAAAGGAAAAAAAACACTTCCCATCAGCAAATTTTTTTTTTAAATAAGTAAACCAACATAGATATTGCGGAAATGTTAATTTCATTTCAATAACTGCAACGTAACTACACAAGAACGTTTGCAAAACAATCGCCACAAGCAACTTGAACTGCTCGTATATTGAGTATATTGGGATATTCTGGGCAGAAAACAATCGCCACAAGCAACTTGAACTGCTCATATATTGAGTATATTGGGATATTCTGGGCAGAAAATAATCGCCACAAGCAACTTGAACTGCTCATATATTGAGTATATTGGGATATTCTGGGCAGAAAACAATCGCCACAAGCAACTTGAACTGCTCATATATTGAGTATATTGGGATATTCTGGGCAGAAAATAATCGCCACAAGCAACTTGAACTGCTCATATATTGAGTATATTGGGATATTCTGGGCAGAAAACAATCGCCACAAGCAACTTGAACTGCTCATATATTGAGTATATTGGGATATTCTGGGCAGAAAATAATCGCCACAAGCAACTTGAACTGCTCATATATTGAGTATATTGAGATATTCTGGGCAGAAAACCTGTATTTACGTTTTTTTTATAGCTATCCGTTCACCTGTGCAGCATTTTTGTAATGATGTTACTATTCTTAAGCAAACCGATGGGAATTAATAGTTCTTAGGCCACGTCAATGTGGATTCCTGCGATCTTATTACACTTCGATATTTATGAATATTTATTTAACCGCAATTATTAGCCATTACTTTTTCACAATCGTGCAAAACAAACTAACGTTTATATTACAACAAACTAAACACGATTTTTGGTGCTGCTATGTTTAAATTCTGAAGTTTATTTGCATACATATGTGAAACATTACAAATATCCCAACATGGCGCGTAGTCTAAATACCAATAGCATTTGCAGGAGCAGTAAAATTCGACCGTCGCTGCAATTGACATGCGCTCGTCGCCACCCTAGCCTGTTTGACATGCCGACCGCTCCTGTACAGCTCTGCTCGCATCCGCACTCTACGAGTGATCAATGTATTGCAATAGAGTGTCAGTGCAAAACAAGGAGTGCAAACGCAGGGTGTGAGTTTGGCAAGGGTAAGCTGGGACAGGCAGTGCGATGTATCGTGCGCTTCTGTCCAGCCGAGCTACAACGAACTCCCCAGCGGAGTAATACATTAGAGTTCCAAAGTATTTTTAATAAAGTTATTGAAAGGGAATCTAGACACGCAAAGGGACACGTGTTCACGTTTTGAATAGAGGCAGCTTATGCACCCATCAGTTCCAACAATAATATCGGTTTTGCAGTGTTTTGTGCAAGTGTATTTCTTTTCATTCCCATCAATTTATTTCCATTCCATTTAATGTCATGTTTGCAAGGTAGGTGATACTTGTTAACGTTTTATGTTTTTGTTCAGAGTTTCTGTCCATGCACGTAGTTTTTAAGGTGAGGTATGTGGTAGAAAGTGTGCAAATAGTTCCCAGTTGGCGCAGGCAGCTCTCATCCGCTCTAACACCAGGGCGGCAAGTCAGTCAGAAAGTAGCGTCCAGAGAGGTTGATTTGCGCGTGATCTCGTTCTGCGTTTTCGCACGCCCAGGCGGACAGCAATACTCGTGCTGATCATTCAACTACAATAGACTTTAATGTCAAGGAACCGTTTTCGTTTCAGCCGCCCGGGACACCGCCACTCGCCATCCCATTGAATAACATCGCCTGGAGAGTATTTATTTTGTTCAGCACACATAAAGTAACGTAATCATAACAGCATTTTTGTCATTGTTACCTCTACAACAGGTTTAAAGCGTGCAATCTATGTAAAGTTGTCTTCTGGAGGGACATGTAATGTGAAAAGGCCGATTAAAATTGTGACATGGAACTGATGTGTTCGTTTTGATTCGGTAGCTGAGAGGCCCTCGGGCCCTCATAATCCCGCCAATTTCTCACAAGTGTTCATTTATGACATTTTCAGGGTAAACGTATAATTCATGTATGCTGCAACGTTTAAAGTGTTTTATGTCTATGGGCGTGTAGTTGGCCCGATCAAGCCACATCGTAGGGAGTTATAATATTTCAACAATAATCTGCAATAAGGCGTATGGGCTGCCAGAAGAGTCCCATGTTTATCAAACACCTTTGTTAACGAGGTCAGCAACATCCAGGTGAACTTCAACAACACAGCGGGAGTGATGTGCCGAGGTGATCGGCCCGCAGCACCCCGAGAGCACTATGGATCTTCAAAGCCATACAGCAACTTCCATTTTTACCGCCCCCCAGGTGACGTCTGGTGTCTACCGGGTGTATTTCTACAACATATTTCCAAATTCTACACTTCAGGGCACATATTTTACCAATTTAATCCCAGTTCACTTCGCCACGCGCCGTCACCATATTGCTTTCTCAACGGTTTTTGTACTCTGAATATGATCCCGATCACAGCACACTTGCTTCGCGCGGCACTCTATTTCTAGTTGCTTCAACGTCAAATTTAATGAACTCTTTGTTATCTCTGATATTAGCTGTAGTAACGATGTTGCTTATGTTTTATATGTTACGTAAAAAGCGGGAATAATACAAGTTGTGAAATATAACTTGTGGGCAAATGAATGGGACCAGGCAAAAGCAGTGCACAAAAGGGAAAACGTGATTAGTAGTAATGTAAATACGATATTTCACTACAACAGTTTTCCATTCTCTTGTACATCTCGATACCACAGGTTTGTTTATAAGTGTGACGTAGTTAACGACGTCAGGATGTATAGTTGAATAGGTTGGTAGTAGTTGCAGCAAGTAAAGCAGTAATCTACAACAGCCGTGTATTATAGTTTTCGTACGTTGTACTACAGTATGTTTATTCGTTGGTAGTTTTAAAAAAAGTAAAGGTGTATTTTGCAACAGAAGAGTATTTAATGTTTCGTAAGTTGTAGGACTGTGAATGATTAGATGGCCGCTCGTTCCGTGTTCAAAATCCGTTTTATTACATATCCGTGTGTCATAAAATGGATACGAGTAGATTGATAACATGATATAGGCTATTCGCGATAAAATGAACACTTTTGAAAGCACTGCTTAAGATCTACCTGTATGCACAATGTGTATTCTTCCATCTTATGTAAGATTTAACACTGTCATGGGCGTCATCGCTTTATTCATGGGTCGGTCAAGTGAAATTCTTAAATCTTTAGAAAACTAAATATTTTGGAAATCTGCTCACTTTTTACACTTCGATGCATAAAAAACAGATAACGAAAGAAATAATTTAAGTTAAAAGAAATGGTTACCCGGCACCTTTTATTCGACTTTAAGATACGGAACTACTTTCCCATTCATCGTTACCAACTTAACTGTGTGCATGTCACTCAAGGCGCCCGTTAAAATATATGCAGGTAAGAGTAGTGACTTCTTTCTAAGGTTGACTTCGAAAGTGCTCACTTTATCGTAAACAGCCTATAAGCATTATATGAAATGAAGTGGTATAGAATAAATACCGTGAGTTGAAATAGTGATTGATGTAGTAAAGTAATCTAGATTTTTAATTTTTTTGTCATAATAATGGTAATATTTTGTCAGGTTATTGCGTATGCTAGAAATATTTGTTTGTAATTTTTAAAAAATTGTTGTACTCTCAACACCTAGGTAAATCCTATCAGAGTAATTAAAATATTTATCACCTCTCGAACTCGTAAATTATTAATTTTAATTGTGTTTATGTTTGTTGTTAACCACTTTTTATTATTTTTATTTCTATTTTGTAATGCTGATCTGAGCTCAAATTTATATACAAGTATAATTAAAATAAAATTGCGTGTCCTCTTAGCATTCCTGCCTCGAATGTCTGAGAGAGTACCAAGTTGAAGAGGATCATTATATATTTGATCTTTGGTGGTGACGTCACGGATGTAACGTTATATGAGTTATCGATGAGCAATTGCGTGGGTGTGGGGATTCTGTAGATAAGGACTCTCTGCCGCAGACATTGAAGAAGAACGAACCGACTTAATTAGGGCACCAGCGAGTTGTAATTTTTTGTATTTCAGCCAGCCAAAATAAGTTTAATCTGGCATGGCAGATACGCATCAGTGTTCAGGTTTAAGGTATAACAAAAAGAGGCCTTATCGGAATTTTTTTAATTTTATAAGGTGTGCTGAAAGATATGACGTTGCCGTGGAGAAAACATGTGAGAACTACTTCATCCCGTTGTGAACTATTTTACGTAATTTTTTTTGGCATGTCTCTGGAGTTCAATATTTATTTGCAACAGATTTAGTTACAGAAGTGTATAACCTTGTTAGTAAGGTCATAATTGATTTCCCAGTGGTCAGGAAAATAGGGTCTGTAAACCTGTAATAACAAAACTGAAGTTAAACTTAGCATTTAAAAGAATGCGAAAGATAAAGCAGAATAGCATCTAAGCCAGATCATAATTACTATTTTCTTAATCATTCACGTAACTCACCCATTGACCATTGATTGAGTTGTTACGAAAGGTGAATATCATGAGTTTTACAAATCATTTATCTAAGGACAGCGAAGTTTCCTTGAATGAATACTCAGGGATCAGTCAAATTTATTATCAAAGTAAAAGCAACCAAAAATATAGGTAGTTCCAAGTATCGTGCCACTACCAGCTGAGGACCAGTAGCAACAGAGTATTGACGGTAGTTAAGGTGGTTTCACGAATCTCCGTTTGATGGTAAAGGGAGGTAATGCTGCCACCACCCGATATTTTGTCGAAACAAGGGAATTGGGACCCTAACACAGAGACGCAGGTGCGTTTATTTATTGCCGATACCTAATGGAACCTACGGCCTAAAGCTCTCTTCGGGGACGTGAAGTACTATAATTTTTAAAATTTAATGCTACAGCAAGTGATATTACACTAGGAATCCGATAATCCAGAGAGCAACAATAATAAAATACCCCAATGTGGTTATTCAAAAGTTTGAGTGTAATGTAGTGATTGATGTTTCTTTTCTTCTTCACATATAAAGATAACTTAACTCAAGTATGAAAACATTTTTTTAACTATTTGTATGCTTGATGAATGAAAACAAGAGACATTTAAGTTTGGTCAATGAACACAAGATAAATGTGCTATAAACATCTACATATTTCGCAATATAAAATGATGATTGAATTATTAAACGAAAAGTAATAATCTTGATATGCAAGACAGAGCTGTAACAAATATTTGTAATAAATGTTGATATTTAGTGAATTTAAATAATGAGTAAGGTTGCACAGTACTCCTCATTTTGAATTCAGTTAATTTTAAAGTTATTTGATGGAACAGTAATTGTCTTGATTACATTTTATTAACTTTTATGATTCAGTTGACTGCGAGTATGAAAGCAATTTCATAAAGCTTCAAGAAAGAAAACTCCTGTGTCAACATCGATGCAATGCTGATGGCTGCTACTTGGTCGACCAGAAACCTGAATTTCTGTTTCTGGTGAGTCTACATCCTATTGTTTCTGATAGAGCAATTGCACTCCCACACTCTATACTTCCAAAAGCTTCAATTTGATGACCGACTCACATATAGCCTCAGCCACATATCTTTCTAAAGATTGCTCAGCCCAAACAAAACATTTCTAAAAGAGTGACTGATGTAGTGCTGCAGGCACTCTGCCAGTTTTCCAGTTCAGAGAGAGAACGTTTAATGACGTATTTTCGCAACTTATCAGGTTCTGTGGTGCCTGCGACAGGAAGCTGTATCGGCTCTAATACTGCCTGTGGTGATTTCAGCACCGCGTGACTGCGATAGCCAACTACTTTTGACAGGAAATGCATCCTGTTTTTCATGATATTTTAGTCCCATGACTCCTGGAATCATGCGCAGTATCATGCATTGTTTTCCCATCACATGATTTTGATATCACACTTTGGGGCAGTGTGCCCTAACTTTGCTCTCCCATTGGTTGGCGCCTCTTCTCGTTCTCGATTCTCATTGGTGGGAAACTGCTCATGCACGACTTCTTGGTTAAGGAAGACTTCTCCCCACTACAATCATGTTGCTTTATTATGCCATGCGCTGCCTGAGGATGGGGACTTCAGCAGAGGACACAAGAGACTGCACATCACCACCTGGGTCGACTCGCCTGAGCTGCGCTGAGACTCCATTCTCCTTCATCACCATGGATATATTATGATGTTGCTTCCATCGAACTTTTATTTTGTTTTATACTGACATTTCCCATGTCGTCTTCCACCACATCGCCAAGTAAGTAGATGTACAATTAAAAATGTAACTGTTTCAATGCTTGATTTTATTAAATGTGTTAAATTGACTTAGATTATTTTTTATTGAGTTTTTGTGCTCAGCCCTAGACCGCTCGGGCATCACATCGTGTTCTTTAGCATAATATAAACTAGTAGGAAAATAGTTTTAGTATAGTAAACTAGTGTTTTATTAATTTTTAAATTTGTACTCCATTCGTTACGAGTTGTTATGTGTGTGGTGTATAGGATATTAACATAAGGTTGTGTATGGAATAGTTTCGTATACGTTAGAGAGTTGTAATTGAGCTTTTACTTTTTAATTACATACCTTCTGTTTGTCGAAGAGTGAGTATGTCACATACGACTCTCCATTGTTGGTATCGTTTTGTGTTTAATTGCTTTTCAATAAAATTGCTATTTCCTAATCATTTGATTTCTCTGAAATACTATTAATTTTCAAATACTTGTTTCCAAATTCAGCCGTTGCACATATCTGATGTTAGTATACATTCATATATCGCCCGCGGCGGATGTTTCTTGTTGCTAGTCCTGATTCGATACACTAAGCATATTTAATTGTGGTTAGATAGTCTTTTGTAAATAAATATGTCATATTTTAATAGAAATTATGTATTTGCTTATAATTTCCTTTCTCGAAATACTATTTTTAAACATTCATTTCCAATTAAACGTTTCCAATGATAGCCATTCCACGTATCTAAACCTCAGTCTACACTCAGAAACGGCCCCTGCGATAGGCGTGTCTTGCTGCTACTCCTCAGTCGCTCCAACACAGGCAAACGGGAATGAACTCCCATGCCCCGCTCCCCCCTTCTCACCTCCTCAATACCAAAATAAATTATTTATATTACACAATACATCAAACCACATCCTACCACCAGACGTCCAAGGGTGAACATCAATAATGTCACTCTCCATAACTTAGAAAAATAAAAGACCCTTATCATACATATAACATATACACTCACACAAAAAATTTAATTTTTTTTAATTTTATATATTTACCGTACTAATTTCAATCAATCAAATTTCATAACATTTATTTTATCAGATTGATATTTGCTTAATCCAATCTTGATCGGATTAATTACCGGATTAATTCGATCAAAAAGTTTTATATCAAATGTATAATTCAATTCATACGAACTGAATTAGAACAATCATGCCCCTACAACAATGATGTAACAATATGGCGACTGCGTGGCTCGGTTTTGAACCCCGATCACCAATCGCTTCAATCGGCGATTTCCTACTCCTATATGGCACTGATAAACGACATTATTATCTCATAACAATACTCGCAATTTGCTTTTGTGTGTTGCATATTGTGTTATTGGAGCCAAGGCGAAGTATAATGCTCGATTATTTATTCCAAGAACAAGCCAAGATCGTCCGTATGTGGTCAAGCACTTAGAAATGGACGAGAGGCCACGTGGATTTACAGAGCCATGTGCCCTCGCAGACAGCACCAGCGAAATCACAAAACCTTTGCAGCAATTTGGGAGTTTGTGAGAGCATGGTTCCTTCATAGAAACCACTTCCTCCGTAATCTTTGTCTACACCTAAACCGCAATGTCCCCGGAAGATGGATAGGGCGAGGCGGCCCTGTTTCATGGTCTACGCAATCACCAGACTGAAAACCCCTTGATTTTTACTTGTGGATGGACATCTGAAAAATATTTTGTATTCGGAGACAGCTCCTGAGGTTCAGACTCTTGAACAGCATGCCCATGTATCCTGTGACGCTATGTGGATACAGGCTGGGACATTCGAAAGAATGAGGTAATCGATGATGCGTCGTGTGGACACTTACATTGCATCCCATGGAGGTCACTTTAATTATCAGTTGTAACCTGGAGTAACTTAATGGCACGTAATGTATAACTGTTATTATTGCTTTATTGCAGCCTTGCCATCCATTTCCGGACATCTGTTCATATGGATTTCTTTGTTCGTTTTCTGCTCAGGATTCACATAATAAAGTTTGTCCCTTTAGTTTCCATTCACTTTGTATATTCTATACATAAGTATGTATATTACTAAGTTATACATATATATGACAGTACCAGCATGATTCCTTCCGGGGCGAACGAGTATTTGGGTTATCTCAGAGTGCTCTCATACCGCGAAGATGAATTGCGCATGCGAAGGGCTGATTTTGACTAAGACGAACATGGAGTTACACCAGCATTATCGCTAATGAATGTCCTACATGAACAGCTAAGGCTTACATCAGAGGTAAGATATACAAGTCCTGACATGGGGGAGAATATATGTGACTAAGTAAAAAAATGTTCCGAGTCTTACACAATACGAAAATATATTCTAAGTCCTACACAAGATGTAATGAATGTTACTAATTTAGAAAATTTCTCAAAGTCTTCCACAAGGGCGGAACAAAGGTGACTAAATGCATTGGCAGAAGTCCAACACAAGTCCTTGCATGATGGTTAAGTAACATCACGTTAGGCTATGTTCGGTTAGGTGAAGTTAGGTCAAGTTGATACTCAAGTTGAGTTAGGTTAAGTTAAGTGGATGTCGAGTAAAGAAGATAAATTAGTGACTAAATGGAAAATTACATATACGAGGGGGGGAAAAAATATTCAAATTCCTACACAATGTTATAATTTATCTAAGACCTACACAACATGAAAAATGTTCTAAGATGTATATATAGTGGAAATTTTTTCTAAGTCTATACACATGGTGCAAGATAATATAAGTTCATCAGTGGAAAAATTTACAAGTCCTACAGGAGTAGGGATCAATATTCAGAGTCTTGATTGGATGATGCTACATTTACTTTCATCGTAGGCATGCTCGCGATTAAGCAGTATGAATGGTGAGTTATCCAGCATATGTTCGTATTAGCTCGAGAATTAGTCGGTCAATAGCTTGTCAACCCGCATCGATCAGGCGCCGTACGACAAATGACTGATACTCAACACTGCATGCAATGAACATGATGAAATATCTGCATATATAAACTTGTATATTCATGTCTCATACATAGGGTGAAAGAATGTAATATCTATGCATATGAACAGGGGCAAAAAACCGAAATATTTTGAAAGATTGATGGAAATATTAAGAAAAGATTGATAGATCGATTGATCGATGGATTTATTGTAAGATGGATTGACGGATTAATGGATCGATGGATTGATAGGTCCAGGGATTGATGGATCGATCAATGGATTAATTAATCGATGGATCTATGGGTTAATGTATCAATGGATTGTTGGATCGTGGGTAATGTGTCAATGTGTCAGTCTTGTAAGTGGTTAGTCAGACAGGAGTTAGTTGGTGGCTTAAAGTGTGACCATGAGTTCAAGCTGATTGAAGATAACACGAGGATAAAATATATTTTCTCATTAAAAAAATAAATTATTCACTAGCAGGCAACACTGATAAGTTAGCGGGTAGTGAATCGGTTAGAAGATATTTTCAACATTTCTGGTACGGTCCTTCTCGGACTAACCAAAATATAGATAATTTACTAATTAAAGATAATTTCATCTCCTAAAACTTACATATGTTCCTTCTATCATAGGTTAATAACAGCAAATATTTTTTGTAGAGATATTTGGTGATGCTTCCGCCTTTTTATATCCTAGCCTAGTGGTGGGGACGCATGCAGTGATACAAGGAAAATACAACCTACAGACTAGGGCTCACCATGGGAGACTACTCCGAATTAGGCTATCCAACACTGTGCAGGTGCAAAAACGATTTGAATGCACGTATGTATACAGTTATTTGTCGCCATGCAGGTGCAAGCCTGCTAACAATACTATGTACTGACTTATACTATCCGACACCAAGCAGGCATGAGAACAACCTGGGAGCATGTACACATGTAGTTACCTGACAATGTGCAGGTGCTGACCTGGTAACACTGCTCTTGCCATGCAAGAACAGATAATATTTTAAACTTTGATAGGTGGAGTTTTTTGTAGCGAAAGCCATAAAAATCCGAGGCAATGAGACACATTTATATAGGTTTTTACAATTTTTTTTAATTTTTAAAAAATTGTTCGCTCTTTAATCTAAATGCTGGTCATGACATTGGGTTACATAGTCGATATGACGTCACGTTCGTATGTACCTTTAAAAGACGAGTCCGGTGATACATAACGTTCAATAGCCACATCTTTAGATTTTTTAACTATTAAAATATAATTAAATTAAAAATTCTTATGTTTTGGAGAAAAAGTTAGGTTTTCAGGGAAAATACAAGATGGAGTTATAGCATACAATTATTAAGGAGGCTACTCAAAATCACCTGAGTTGGCTTTTGATGGTTACCTACATGTTCTATGGCATGGGATTTTTTGAGGGAATAACGGGGAATTTTTAGAGAAAAAAGAGAATTTTTGAGATTTTTTGTTGTTAAAACCTGCGTTATTTGTGTAGAAACGGAAAATTGCGTGGCTTCTAGGCTCCCCATCCTGAAATCCTTGGTCATGGACCGACTTTGCCCTGCTACTAAATTAAGTGATGACTTTGACTGGAAACTATTTCGAAGCACATTATACCTTTTAATTTCCACTTACATTTATGTTTACCATGATGACAGACAACCTTAACGTTTAACAACTGCAAATTATCAAATTTACTACCAATAAATTCCAACCCGAGGCCTTACGGAACTCAGCATGTTTTTTTCAAAACATAATAGTACCCGTTAAATCGTAGAATTTTTCGGAAATTTGTTGCCATGGGTTGTCCTTCCTGTTGTGATGGCTGACATCACTGACATCGTAGAGAGGTGGGTACTATCGCACACATTCTATAAGGAATTCGTCTGTACTCATTTTATGACACAGTACAGACAGCATGGCAGTGACACAGTACAGACAGCATAGCAGTGCTGCGCCCTGCCGTGCTGTCTGTTCATAATGAGTTTCCTCCTTTAAAGTTCCCACCTTCCTCGCGCTTGAACTGTGTTGCAGAGTGTTGGAAATTCTGGTTTTTTGACGGAACTATTAAACGGGCTTCCAGAATCTTTACCTTCAAAAATACGACATACTCCGTAATAGGAAGGAATGGTACTTTAAAGTTATCACGCATGCTGTAAATAATATTTCAGATCCCTTCAATATATTTTAAAACTGCTTTTACAGACTGCCGTAATTTAAAACATACTAGCCGGACACGAGCCAAACTATGATAGGAGCTTGTATTGAACTTTGCTGCCATCACATGATAGGGTCACCGCTGAACGTGCCATAGGTAAATGCATCACTACGAGATCACTACGCGCCTGTTCAGATCTCTGCGCGTAGAGGCGATGGCGCTCTTATAGCGCGTGCCAGTGTAATTCTTAGACCCACCATACACGTACAGTACTGCCTTCCAATAGCCCTGAACAGTCCTGGTCTGAAAGGCAAAGCTGTCGTGTATGTGGCGGCCTGCAGGTAAATCGTCTGGACTGTTGGCCTGTGGGAATTCCCTCAGTTCCGCCGACCGGCCAGCGAGCTCATAGGCAGAACTGAAGTGTGTGGACTTACCTGCAGGCCGATCCCGCTATGTGCCATCACTCTGTTTGCCGTACACCCTTGTCAAGATAGGTAGTGGGTAGCTCTAGGGTTAATATAATTTTTTTGTTTTTGTTTCGGCAAAGTTCTGGTTGTACAATGGCTACATGGTCCAAAGATTGTGTATCTGAGTTCATCGACGCATTTCGTGGCCTTCAGTGCCCGTGGAAAATAAAGTGTGAATCGTACCACAATCGCGAAATGAAGGATACTGCATATGCAACCCTTCTCGAAAAAGTGAGGTTAATTGATCCCCATGCAACTAGGGACACATTTCGAAAAAAATATAAACAATCTACGAAGTAGCTTCCGCAAAGAACACAAGAAAGTGCAACAGTGTAAGAAGTCTGGAATGAGCACACAAGATGCATACTTGCCAACATTGTGGTATTACCAGGACCTATTATTTCTCGTGGACCAAGAAGAGTCAATGCAAGGACTCTCAAGTATTGACGAATAAAGTGACTCACAGGTTACATGCCAATAACAAATTAAAGCATTTCGCTGGCTTCAGCTTAATATATAACTTAGTTAAGAGCCTTAGGCATATAAATCCATGTAATATAGAAAATTATATTTGCCACACAAAGTAACAAACATGATAATACTGTTTGCCCATTTAATTATTCTTAGTATAAGCACATAAATAAAATATAAAAAAATTTACAATTCACAGAACACAACGAAATATGCCAAGGTACTCACGTAGGGATTATACAATTAAATGTCAGGACTTGTATAGTGAAAATGTTACAAAGCATGTTCGAATAGTTATGTTGTTTTAATTACTATTAATCTACAGTAATTATAGCATTACGCATACTATAGGGAAAATTCTATATTTATATTACAGGTATTGTAGTTAAAGACAAATTTGTAAAATGCGTATATGGGTATGAAACAATTATTGAATATGCTAACGAAACCAGTTTATCACTACAATATTATGTACTTATTGTGCCGCTACTCGTTTCTTCACATTTATAATATACACAAAGAAATGCCTCTACTCATTAAACCTTTGTTGCCAAGGTACGTGACCATTGTTCAAGTTCTCCACAAACGACTCTCTAACGAGTTTTGCACTATTAGTTGGATGCCATGAAGTTTTACTGAGACTCATAGATTCGTTGCAGCGAGGTCCAGGCGAAACATTACCACTTTTCAATTCCTCCTCATCCAAACTTTCCAATGGGGTTTTCTGATGTACCTTTGAACGCAGGAAATTGTGAAGAGTGCAACACGCCATTACAATGTGGTGTACTTTAGTCAAATCAATTTAAGAAATAGGTTTTTGAAAAAAACACCATATCTTTCAACAATTATACTGAAAAACACTTTCTATCATTCTGCGAGCTCTAGACAAACGATAGCTAAATATCTTATTAGCTGGAGTGGCTACCTTTCGGCTAAATGGCTTCATAATGTATTCCCTTAGTGGAAATGCGTCATTCGCCACTAGCACATACCGCATATTTTTTCTGGCGACAGTTCCCTCCTTTCACAAATTCGGTCTCCCATCTTCTAGTTTTTTCGACAAATACGAGGCCTCAAAGACACCTCCATCAGACACGCGACCGTTTGTTCCAAAGCTGAAGTACAGTAATTCATAATTCGCATTTTCTATACCTAACAGAACTGGGCTGTGAAAGTTTTTGTAATTATAAAAGTACGATTCAGATCGTGGAGGTGACATGATGGCTACATACTTCCCGTCAACGGCTCCGATGCAATTCAGAATGTTCCAACGATGTTCAAATTCCCTCACAACGTTTTCCCATTCCTCCTCCGTTGTTGGACACTGCAATAAGACAAGGAAAGGGATATTCAATGACTGTTTAGCACATGCACATCAGAACAGAGTCAAATATTTCGGGAGGGTAGGGAAGACACCATTTAGTAGAGTTCTGGCGTTTCTTCAGTCATATAAATGATATTGTTATCTTTCTTTTTCATGTAATGCTGTATTGTCTTACCGATATGTAAATTACTGTATGTGCGTATGTGGATTTTTTTTTTTTTTTTTTTTTTTTTTCAGGTTTTACTTGAAACGTTACAGGAAACTGACGATGATACAGTATCTATAGCACAATATTCTTATTCAAACATTGAGCAATTAACACTGCCAGGGAGTTCAAGTGCAAGCGGTAGTGCAAAATCATTTAAGAGCAAAAAAATGTTGTCCCCCAGTGACCAAATATTATCAAATGAAGATCAATTTGATATTTTCGGCAAAATTGTTACTGCAAAGATAAAAATTTTACCGAGCAAAGAACAGAGACTTTATGCAGAACAAATGATTAATGACGCACTATTCGAAGTTGAACTGGGAAATCTGTCATGCAATTCTGCGATCACATATTTGCGTGATTCAACAGGAGATGCCCACAACAAACCACCACAGAACTTCACCGTTGCGTCATCCCGACATTATTTTGCATTCTAAATATCTATATTTTGCACATCGCCCGTCGTTTTATTCATGATTGTGGGTGAACATAGACGACTCATTCAAGGTGATCCTTTACCAGTTACGCCCTAAATATGAGATATTCGGTTTTTACAACCGTAGGCGTAACAAGTTGTATATTTAGTGGAACTAAATACTGTACTCATGTATCACGATACATGTCAATAAATATTCTTGACCCTCCAGGTATATTGCCAATATTGTTTACAATGCCCTCCTTTTTGTACGTCCTTGTCCTGAAAGGTTCTGTGCTAATGCATGTTAAACACATAGCGACTAAGTATTTGTTTAAACAAGTTGCAAGAAGCTTAACATTTGAGATGAATTAATGATACGTGTTTGCATGTTTAATGAACATCTACACACATACAAATGTAATTCAGTTTATTTTCTTACCTTGCAATAATTCCTTTTAGTACTTTGAATATCGTTTCGCAGGTGCCAGGTATTATATTCTCCAAAGTTTGTGGAGCTAAGCGACAAGAGAATTTCAAACCTTCAAGTGTTCTCTTAGTTGCTAAATAGCGGAGTGTCGCCGTTAATCTTTCATTTGGTGTTATGGCTTTTCTCATACAAGTATCTTGTTTATGACGAAAGGAATAGCCATGCTTAAAAGTTTCTGGTAAGTTGGTTCGTCCATGCACAGGTAGTTTGTCCAGTCTCCTGGGCAACACCTCAGTTCCATAAGCAAGTTGACGTGTGTATAATGACTATTTCTTTGGAACCATTGTTTTGTCTACATCATACGTTTACATTTTCTTCTTTTCTGCAGTGCACATGCAGTATGCTACAAGTTCATCGACTGTCGACATGGATTTACTGAGCAACTAAACACTTGCAGCACTCGCACGACATTGAACAATGTAATGACATCCCTCGGCCTACCGGCGTGTGTGTGTGTGTGTGTGTGTGTGTGTGTGTGTGTGTGTGTGTGTGGTGTGTGTGTGTGTGTGTGTGTGTGTGTGTGTGTGTGTGTGTGTGAAGTACTCGTGACAGGCCAATCTGAGACAGCTCTGCCTGTCAGATCGATCGGAAGGCAGAACTGTGCGTGTATGGTGGGCCTTACAGATTTCGCGCTTCTCAGCCAATAAGGCGAAAAACGATGCAGGCAGGCGGGACCCTAAATCACAATTTTCAGGAGTCAAGTCAGTAGTTGAGTGTGACACGTGCAGCGGCTGGCGCACGAGAGAGTGAAAGTAAGTGGGAGATAGAGAGAGAGCCTTTGGCGTGAGAGTTTTTAAGGAGGGGGAGGGTGAGAGCGTGTTCCCGACCATAGCCAAACTGCTCGCAGTTGTAGCCGGGTGTCTGCCCTCCCCCCTCCCTTGGATCAAGCCACAATGTGACCACGAACGCCGCCAACGGATCTGCCCTACTTTCTAAATCTCACCCCTCCCCGACCCCCTTCATAAGAAACCACTTTCCGCCCGTCCTGTCGACACGGGTATTGTCCACTTTAGTTCCTACGTCCGCACCATGCTGCATTACCCACTACGCTCTAACAACATTTTTTTTTTTTTTAACTTGATAAATATAACATACGTTCCTTTTACAATGAAATCGTGTCGGGCGATGCCGCTAGTCGGCGGGTTTTCTCGGGGATCTCCAGTTTCCCCTTTCCCTTATTTTCAGGCGTCTCTACATACTCCGCTTCATCCTCATCGCTCTCAAAACCTCGATGTTATAAACCGCCGAAATCTCTCCCCTTCATTTTTTAAATTAATTCTTAATTCCTATAAATTTTAAATACACTTGACGCTCATACTATGTGCAGTGCCGACACCACACAAATATACTTACTCATCCAACATAACAATGTCATCTCGCCACATTGAAACATTCAGCGGTTATCCTGTAGTGCGTATTGGAGTATATATGCATTTTATTTTCAGATATCGCTTATCTCATTTTCCGTAGATAAATTAAAACGTGAAAATGCCTATTCTTATCACCTTCCGTTTCAAAGAATAACTATGACATATTAGCACCTATGCGTGGTATTTTTAAGAAGGCACTCAAGGAATTTGATAGTGTTTATAAGTGTCCAAGCAAAACAATTTTCTCTAAATATTTTATATCAATCAATCTAGGAGTTCCTGAAATACGATCTGAGTTGTAAGACTTGAGAGGTCTTGCTAGACGCTAAAATCGACATCTTGGGAGCTATTCAGGATAAAATTAAGAAAATATAGAGCAACGGCGGGTGGTAAAAGTACGAAATACGGGATAACCCAGAGAAAACCTGCCGACTAAGGTAACGTCGGACATGATCTCAACATGCGCTAATCCGGGTCACCCCGGCCGGGAATGTTTTTGTCTTGGTGGCAGCCGAGTATTCTGACAACCACAGCACCGCGGAGTAGTAGGGCCGGGCCAGTCCTATTTCACTTTTGATTAATCAGATTATCGATTTTATATAAAATTGATTGATATGACTAAGAATTAATCCGATCTTAATCTGAAAGAAAAATGTTTTTAATCTTAATACAATAACATTTGATCTATTGATCCCATTAATTTAATTTAATTTTTCAATCATTTTTTTTAATTTTTTTATTTGGTGTGAATTCATAAGTGCATAGTTTGTTGCAGTAGTATGCTATGGGACTTTATATTATTTATTCTTTTGGGAGTTGTGGAGCGACATGGTATGTCCTCACCCTTAGAGCTCTGGTGTTGTACTGAGGTGTTATGTGCTTGGGGAAGGTGTGTAAATAGTTATTGCATAATATTTAATGTTATTGGGGAGGGATGAAGACTTCTTTCCTGTTTACCATCTGGCATGCGACTGAGGTTATGGCGGAAGTAACAAATTATTTTATTGAAAAATCAATTAAATGAAAAAATTTGTGACTACAATTTATTTCTACAATGTGATTTGACTAACTCATGTATGTTAGTAATGAAACAACTGGTTGTAGACTAATTAGATATGCGAAATAGTAGAAATAAATATTCAAGCAAATCAAAGCAAATGAGATAAATATGAAACATTTACTTTAATCATACGATTACTACATGACAAATAAATTCAAATGAATTATACCGTTGACACATGAGAGAAGTACAAGTCGCAAAACATGAGACTAATCAGTTTAAATGAATTAAACCAAATGTGTCTCGCATGACAAAACTATAATGAATGGACCACTAAATTTATAATAATACCATAAATCAATATATTTCAAACAGCAGAATAAATGAAACATGTGCTAACTCACTAAAGTAATTACAGAACCTATTTCTATGTCAATGACCAGGCCAGCTATCCTGGTGTACTAAAGAAATCAAGTAACAAATTCAAAACATGTACCAATATATCAACTAAACCATACTAGATGCACAAGCTCCTCTCCAAAAACACGTACCTTAAATGTTTTTAAAACACCTCCGTTTGGCTGTGAGGTTGTGGAAGGAATGATTCCGGTATGGCATTTGTGGTGAATTATAAGCTGTTTGTTGGTAGCAAACAGAGACTACATCTGCTTTGGACAACATAGACTAAGGTTATGGTGGAAACTGATCGACATTAAATTAACAAAAAAATTTCCTGTGTACGAATTCACCAGTTTATATTCCACTGGGAGGTATTCATGTTATTAGAGATGGAAAAAATTAAGATTTCCAAACTGAAGAGAAAGTCACATTCTGAATTATACCTATAACAAAGTCAAAAACATAGCTTATGTCAACGTTAAATGTTTCAAATAAAATTTTTAAAAAAGTTGCCCTGATGCCACAATTTAAATTATTAATACCCAATTTCACTTCCCTGGGGAAAAAATAAAGAACTCACTTGGAATATTTAATGTTGTTTAATGCAGCAAATAAAATTTCCCCATCATTAAAAATTATTCACTTTTTTACAAACAATAAAATTTGCTATGAAGTTTAGCGAGACTTGTATCGCGATTTAATACAGAACAATTTATCACTTAAATACTTCCAGTTAACATCAACAAATAAATGTTTCCAAGCAGAAGAGAAAGTGAACTGAACTATAGCTAAAATGAATAAAATGACAATTTTTAACACAACTTCCATCGAAGCTTACCGATTCTCGCATCGCGTAAGGATTTAATCCTGCAACATTTTATCCAAACAAAGGATATTTTAAAAAATTAATAATTCTTAGAATGATTTTAAGGAATCACTCCAGACACTTCGTCGAAGAAAAACAATGAGATCAATACTAAGTTATGTTTAAAAAATAATTTAGATGTGTGTAAATGTACTAAATTGGTGTGAATAATTTTTAACACAAATTCAGTCCTCAGAAAAGTACCTCACACAATATTCGATGCTTACAAAAAACCGAAATAATTAACATGCATAAATAATACATTGTAGCACCTATCACATTTTATTGTGCAAAGGATAAATATACGAAAAATGAAAATATTTTGCAAAATATTGGAGCAAAGAATGTGCATGTAGCCATCCATGCCAAGCGAGAACTGAGGAAAGACTAAGATAGGCTCTCCTTATCATGTGTGGGGGTTGGAAGCAACTCTTTCTACTCCCCTTCCCACCTCTTTGTTCGTATTTTCAGCCCTGAAGCAGGAGGAGGGACAACCTTGCTCCTTTGTCACCGGGCTATGGACAACTCTGCTTGGCTGTCTTCAAGCAGGTCAAGCTCACACTAGACAAGGGTTGCTAATACCACTGCTATGACTTTATACGTGCCCTAAGCATGTCCTACCTGTATGAACCCTGCATTCTTCACACAAAGCATCAAACATATTTGCTTTCTGAATAAACACACATTCATTAAACCAACTGAAAGAAAGGTTATGTATTATGTCAACACCCAAATATTTTTGCTCACTGAAAACATATCAATTAATTAGGTAATTTTGCTATGTTGATATCTGTTTTTCAATATATGAATTGTAAAAAAAAACACATCAAAAAATAAATACATATTCTTCACACAAAGAATGTGCAATGTTACGACCCCTGGATTATAAAGTAACACATTATATTTTTTTTTTGTGAAAATATTGACTCACTCTCTCTTTAGTATATGTTTAATAAAATTCCAAATTTATAGTTTGTTTGGAGATAAATGAAACACACATTCACATTGAAAAACATTTTTTTTAAATATGTCATATTTTAAATAACCATAATATTTATTTACATATACAAAAAATTAAATCATTATTGTTTATATTGTAAGTTTCACAAAAGTTCTTAATTCATTAAATAGACATTCACACATTACAGATTGCATGTTTGATGTCATATAGTTGGTGACGTAGTGATTCCCACACCTAGGGAACAATGCTGATAAAATTTAGTTGATAGCACAGGGAGACAAACTCATTACTCTCAAATCTGTGAGAAGTGGATTTTCACAGCAGACTCTAGATGAGGCATTGGCTCGCTGGCTGTTAGAATTTCATATTAGTTATTTTAAGACACTGTCTATCAGTTGATTGGTTCACTCTTGATACAGCTGGAAGTTTAATTGACTTGTACATGCTATTATGCCATTTAATTATTTAATTGGTGGTGTTGCAGGTGACAGAGCAGAATTTATTATGGTAATGAGTGTAGTGCTGCAGGACAATTTAGACAGCAATACTATAAAGCCCCACAACATAAATTTGATATGCCTTCTGACTGAATAAAGCACTGCAATACAAGAGGTGCAAAATTTGTGGAGGAAATTTGACACACTTATGTACAAGGTGTGTTAAGGCTCACAACTCAGCAGGTTTACACATTCTGGGTTCCATGAAACAGGAAATTTACAGATTTCCAAAAATTCTCTGTACATCGAAGTGAGTGAATAGATTTTGGTGGCTCTCCAAACCGAGGTCTTGAGAGCTGATAAGGGCGAGCACGGCGAGTAATGGAGCAGCGACGGAGTGCAAGCCTTATTATCGCCAATAAATGTGTATAACTTAGTGTACTTGCCATCAGCAGTGAATGCCTCATATTGTGAGATATGAATGTCCATTTGTGATATCAGTTGTAAAGTTCACCTGCTCCCATGAGCACTAAACTCCTCAAGGCTGGTAGTCAAGTAACGTTTAATTTATTAATCATAATTAAAGCCAAAATTGGAAGAAGGCATGCTGGGAAAAGGTTTGCTACGAAAATAGAAAGTCTTTGTAACATCTTCCTCCATATTGTCGGATTTAAAGTACTTTCATGCTACAGTAATGCTAATTCTAATAGGTGGAGGTGACACTGTACTTAAATCTACCAAAGGAACTCTGCAACTCGAGAAAAAATGTGAAAAGTCCATGTCTGTATTAACCCTGCTGTTACATATTCGCGCATCAGTTAGCCTGCTGGCAAACACCATGACCATTATCTCGTATCTGAGATTTATTGATAAACTTTCACTGAATTGGGGAGTTGGTAATCCAATTATTTTTCGTCCCTGAATTAACATATCGACTTTTTGTAGAAAATGCAGTGGGTGGAGCTGGAAATGCTAAGTGCTGTTCAGTAAGTGAAGCCCATGGAGCATGTGGAGCAGATTGTGGATCATTTGGAGCATGTAGAGCAGATTGTGGAGCATGTGGAGTCTCCAGAGCATGCATGTGGAGCATATAGTGAGGCATGTGGGCCATGCAGAGCATGTGGAGCAGATTTTAGAGCAGATTGTGGAGCATTTGGAGCATGTGGAGCAGATTGTGGGGCATGTGGGGCAGATTGTGGAGCATGATGAGCAGATTGTGGAGAATGTGGAGTCTGTGGAGCATGTAGAGCAGATTGTGGATCATGTAGAGCAGATTGTGGAGCATGTGGAGCAGATTGTGGCACATGTGTAGTCTGAGGAGTATGTGCAGCATGTTGAGCATGTGCAACATGTGGGGAATGTGGAGCACATTGTGGAGCAGATTATGGAGCATGTGGATCAGGTTGTGGAGCATGTGGAGCAGATTGTGGAGCATGTAGAGCATGTGGAGCATATTGTAGAGCATGTGGAGCAGATTATAGATCAAGTGGATGTGGAGGTGGAAAACCAGTGTTGCAATATTTACCATGTCTATTTAAAGCATCACTCCAAGAAAACTTCTTCCGGCAGAAATCACACTGAAACTAAATTCTTAATTTTTTTTTATTTTACAGGTCGTTCTTTCATGTCGTCATAAGTTCCACAGAACTGTAAAAGGTTTCCCACAGAAGCAACACAGCAAAGACATAATTGCTTCCATACTAAACCAAATCTAGAATGAAACTGAAAGTTGCACACCTTTTATAGTCAGCATAGAAAATTCTAGGAACCAATTAGATTACAATATTATATTTTAAAAAGCAATACATATCAATTGTATTACATATGTTTAAAGAGTTTTATGTGTTAAATCACTTTCAAATTACTAATGTTTTATTTAATCAAAATCCTGCACACAAATCTTTATATGCAAACACATTTAGATTGTATTGCTAAATGCATCAAAACAAAGTTTTTATAACATTTTGTTCTAGAACCAATTATATGTGTATATTAATATTGATGCATTTGTAATGTCAATAAAATACAAAAGTATTTTCAACCCATTAATTTTGTTACATCTTGCTTAGAGAATACATATACTCATCACTGGGTGTTTACAAAAACACTTTTTACATTTTTTTCCATTCTCTCCTTGGCAATACAAACACTTGTAGCAATTACATTTGTTTGATTGTTAACATGGTTTCATTTAGGTAGGTGCATGTAATATTATAAATTGTAGAAAATCAGGAAAAATTTCGTAAAAGTGCGAATACACTTATTCGATGCTTGCTGGTAGAGTTGTATTAGGAAACATATGGTATACAGGATGTTTTTTCAGATCTGGCCAAGATATTAATTCATTGTGTTTTTCACCCTCTAAGGGACGTTGGATATTTTTGAAATGAAACAGTCCATCGCATTTCTCTCAAAAATCACGTATTATTCCATTAGACAAAACACAGAAATTCACCCTTGAGTTTCCAGGGGATGACAGAGATGTAAATACCAGTTGGGTGAAAGGATTACATGCTTACAATAGGAATGTCGCAAAGCTACTGAAACTATTTTTTCTAAGACATGTTCTGAAAGGTTTACCACTACATGCAAATAACTTACTAATATTCAATTTAAATTTTGATATCTGGATTCACGAGCATGGGATTACATTCTCCTATTGGTTTATCTTTACGAACAATTGATTTACATTAAACGAAATACTTTTTATATAAAATTTCACTCATTAGTCTACAATGTTCTCTCATTCCAAATAGTGCCACATTAGTCGTATGATATCTACTGGGGACTCAGGAGGAGAAACATTGTCGTCTACTTCACCCCAATCAGTCATCAATGAACAAGTTAGCATCAATTTAGAGTTTTCCTCTACAGAGAAGAATGACAATATATATCATTATGATTAACATAACTGTTTGAAAGATGGAAAATTGTATTCTTTTTTAATATCTGTTACGTTCCCATACCAGATAAATAATAATAAATGTTTTTGCTCGACTCCACCTACACATATTTCACAATTATTTAAATGCTTCTTGCTAATATCTTATATATTCTCATACTCCATACATTCCCTCTCCCATTTCAAACCATGGTGGTGCTTGGTAACCCATCCATTAGTTTTCTTGTATTTTGGAGTTAGATATTTTCAGTCAAATGGTGCTTTGAAGCTGAATATAGTTGTGTGTTATTCCATATCAGTAATAGCAAATTCTTTAATAATAAATTTATCTGGAGATTGAAATCCCTGACATTGCAAAACATCTTGTCACAATCATGGTTCATCGTCTACTGATTCAGATAATTATCTTCACCAGTTCATCTCTTACATTATATCTTGCAAATCTATTGTTAATTTTCAATACAAAAGTTTGCTTTTTTCTGTAATGTGTTTATTTGCAATTATTTTGATTAGTTGATCACTGACATTATTGGTAATGGTATAATTTAGTTTGTTTACATAAAATATAATTAATGCTCCTCTAGTTTCCAATGCTTTGGATTCTAGTATAAGTGAACTAATTTTGTTATAATAAGTTTCCTGAAACTTTGAATTCATATCCACTGGAGACGCCTACGTAAAATACTTGCCGATCCTTACCTTTCCTCAGATCTTCGAGTTACAGCATTTGGCTTCTACAATGATATCGCGGCAACTCAGCAGCATAAATACAGCATTCACCTGACCGCTGACCCTGCATGCCCGCTGTGTGGCAACACGGACACGGCCCTTAATAGGGTAATTTCCTGTGTTTATGCAGCTCGCATCTGGCAGTGGTGTCGTGTACGAGTATGAAAAATAATTCGCGATGAACACGGAGAGGTCAGCGACACACACATGCTTCATTGCGATTTCTTCACCTTCCCCTCAGTTCGCAAAGATCTGAGGGCCTGGTTTGTACTTCATTCAATAACAAGGAAGATGTAACATTTGTTATTAGCTGGGTTGTATATAGCATTCAAATGTGTATTATCGCATATAATAACTAATTCTTGTTTAGCATTTAATATGATGTGCTTATAGTCTTCAGTGAAGCCACATACAATACTTAATGGTATAACAACTTCATATTTTCTGCCTGGGTGTATCTGTAGTGATCAATCTATAGCATTGCTCCACTCAGCCATAAATTATGTATAAAGATAATTTAAAGTTTGCAAGAGATAGTTCTATACCATGGAAGTAATTCCAACATCTCTTGTTTGATCTATTTCAATACCTTTGAGCACATATGCAATTCTATCGATTAAATTACTTATTCCATTTCTTGTTATTTTTGTAGTTACTGGATTACTTGCACCTGCTGTCATATTAATTGTTCCTCTAAACCTTATACTTGATTTCGATGGTAACATGTAAATATCGTGATTTTGTATTGAAATCCTTATTTCCGAAGGGAATGTGTACATACCTGCTTGGAACAGTTTATATACATGTATATCCATACTGATTATTGCATTATCATAGTTTATTGGTTAAACATTTAGTATGTTTTCCATTTCTATTAACCATATATAACCTAATTATTTTTAAACAATTCATTGCCTTGTGTTAACTTCACAGGTAACTTGTTTGAAGTGAGCAATGTATGTTTGTTTTGCGTCTTTTTACACTTACTTTCTTCGAAATATGTTCCTTAGTGACATAGTTCTTAAAATAACTGCCTAACTTATGTCCGTATTGACTATTATACACAATACCTATTATGATTGTAATGTGTATGGAAAGCCACTCTTTACATAGCTTTATAAAAATGTAAACAAACTGTAATTTCTTAATTTCTAAAATTAATAAATTTACCTTCTTGATTGACTATTGTAACAACAATTTCATTAACCGATTCACTATTACTGATAGACATATCAAAGTATTTGGTTTTCCAATTACTTTATATCCTGTAGCAACTACACACTTGAATTCATGTAATTTATTACTCAGTTTTCCATTTAACAATGAACAGCCTGCAATATCAAAATTTGTAAACATTCATTTACTGACAATATATTAACCTCTTTTGATGATTCGTGCAATTAATTTGCAGGATACATTCTCCAATTGTAACTTAACATGTTTGCAATTGAATTGTCTTCTGTGAAATCTATATCGATGTTAATTTACATCACACTAGTTAATGTGTTTGGATTTCCACATAATTGGAAATGTACATATTAAGGCAATGCTGCTTTAAGGAACGTTTCTATATCATCCAACTCATAAGATCCTACTGGTATCACAATCTTGTAACTTCTTTCACCAATGATAACCGTAAATTATTGGTTCTGCATATAAATGTTTGGTATGCTGTTGTAAGTAATGAATTCGATTAGACTTACTTGCCATTTCCCATCTAACTTCATAGCTGGGAAATATACTGCACACTAATGCAATGGATTGCCACTTAATATTAAAATAATTGACAAATTACTAGTAAGTTTTACTATTGCCCATACATATATAGCCTGTTTATAGTAAAAAAATGTAAATATAAATGTCCACAATTTATTGTATTTGGTAATTGCTCCATTTTGTAATTTGTTATTAATTGTGTGTTTTTAAAATAATTGCATATTTCAATTGGAGGACCTAAATCACCAGAACTGTTCTAACACAATTATTGATTTACGTTTTTAGTTATTGCAACCCAATGTGTTCCCCTGTTTTGTATCGAATATACATTAACTATCATACATTCACAAAAGTTTGGTTTCTTTGGTAAATCATTTCTCATATACATGCCTCAGAAATAGAGAATATATATTTTCTTAACAATGGCTTTGTTTGTTAGTGCATGTGTTGGAAAACTATTTAGGACATCTACATTTTTCCCATGTTTGGAGGTTTTTCGTTCTTGCCCAACTTTATATGGTTTCAAATATATTTCTTTACCATTTGATTTTACTGCTCTACGGGTTGCCAAAACTCCTCTAAGGAGCGATCCAAGAGCTGTTAATGCTGGATGAAGGAAAGGAATTATGACTACCTTCTTGGTTTTCTTCTTGTCTTGTGTTTTACTTTTTACTTTTGCTCGTATCATTTTGTCCACAATCCAAGCACCAAGCTTTTCATCTGTTAATATGAATGGATTATTCCTTATGTTTGCTACTTTAATGGCTAGAAGCCTATAAGCTATATGAAATTGATTCAATTTGTTAGTTCAATCATAAACTATGTTGATTTCTTTACAAGCACTATCCAAAGAGTTAATCCTTGATTGTTCCATGCCAGACATTTTGCAAGCTCATTTCCAGGTCCACAAAAAATATATTTTGGTATGTGCAGTCCAAATGGTAATATTTTATCAATGCATTCAATACACCATGTCCATTTTTGATATGTTTAGTATGTGTCATTATTTTCAACTGAACGCAATCCTGTATATATGCCCTTATTTTAGATTTTATGTTTAAATGTTACATTACACAATACTGTGCAGAAATGAAGGCTATAAGCCAAAATGTACATCTTCTACTAATTGTAAATATGAAAAAATATATAATTGTACAGAAACATGGAATTCTTTTACCTCCAAATATATGTCCTATAATAAGGGAAAACTTGTGTTATTTTGTCGCTGTTGGAACATCCAAATGGTACAATGTTTGAAAATGTATATGTGTTTTCTAAAACAATACAAGAGAAATATCAACAATTACATTTTGTCCTTAATTGAAGGAATATGATACTTCCCTTTTACTAATAAATAAGATACCATGCCTCCAAATGAAACATTACCCAATTCTGTATTTATATTTGACAATGTTTGGTGTGAACTGCAGTGTGAAATGCAGCTACATTTTAGTTTTGGTAGACATTCAAATGTTGATTGTTTTTATATACTGCAAAGTTACGTGTGTATCCAAAACACATTTTGTGCAATAATGCAAATATGATAACTGTGTTTAAAATTAACAATATGAATCTAGAACATATTTACAACGAATATGTTTTAGGCGATATAATACTTACGATGTTTAAATTATATGTGATTTTATTGTTGGAAAGACAAGTTTGTCTTTCTGCTGATTATACCAACGTGTCCCCTATATAAAGGCAGATATATGTCTTGATTCGACAGATTTTTATTTCCCGTCCAAGAATAATGAGTATTACAAAGTTTTGACATAATGGTATGAAAAGCAATCATTACCATACATGTTTAACCAAAAATCGCGATGGGAATTTTGATTTGAATAGACATATATTACATAATGTGGATATGGATGTGAAAGATGCTGATGCGGCAAATAAACATTACGTGGAAGATGTTAACATCTTAAGCTAAACGTATTTAAATCGCAATCGAGTAATATGGGAGAGAAATTAATAAAGTTACATGATTTGAATGATAATGTTTATAAAAACACGAGTGTAATTGTAGACATTTTAACCAATACTCAGAATGATTTACAGAGTAATGGGTTTAGAATAGAACTTTTAAATGGATTTATTAAGTACTTCAATAATATGGTAAACATAATTTTTACAACACAACTTGCAGAAATTGAAGATAATCTAAGAGTTGTAATTAATGAAGTTAACTGCTACTATTACAAAAAAACTTGAAACCTGAATGGAAGAACTGATGGAATATATAAGTGATGAATTAGTTAATAAAAAATTTGGTTTCGTTATGGAAACAGATCTGAGAAAACCAAAGAATGATTTCGAAACACGAATAAATTATTTAATTAATGATTTGAGGGCATAAACTGTAACTAAATTAGACTCTGTTTTAAGTAAAATCGATAAGAATGAAAAGGCACAAACTATTCCATCTAGTTTAGCAGTTAGTCTACCTATTGCAGAAGTTAGAAAACCAACATTTTATTTTATGCATAAACAATGGAAAGTTAATATAATATAATGAAAACATTTATGATTCTGCTTCGGAATTGCATAACATTAAATCTGCTGTAAAAGAGAAATATTTACAAACCAAACGAGCACATATGGAGCAGGATATTTTAAACGAAGAAATATTAAAACATTTTACGAGTAGAATGAAATCATTACATTCTGTGTTGAATATGCTTAATTAAACACCCTTAGAAATTAAATATGAAAAGAACATTTAAAGAAGAATGAAAACAAAACCTTTCCCATTTAACACAAGTTACTTCACTTTAAAACATTCTTCAACTATGCGTGATACGACATTTGGTGTCTATCAAGGTGGAAACAAATGGTCCCTGGGATATTCGGTAATAATGTTTTTACCTGAGAATAGAATTAAAATATGTGATTATGTAACTGATGTGAGTAACGGATTGTTTAAATTATTATTTAAAAACTATCAAAATTAATATTCCGACACCGATTTGGAGAAATATAAAGAACTCATTCTTCGTACGAATGCTATAAATCATTTAGGAGATGAAAGGCATCCGAAACTACATTTATTTAGGGATATTGTCGTAAGTGGAATATATAAAGATGAAGTTGGCGATTGGATTTCTCCTGCATATTGGAACGATCGTAATGAATTGGTCGATAGATTAAAACTTCTTATCACTTCGAAAGAATTTGAGAATAATCCACAAATGAACGAAATTGTTTCTACTATTGAAAAGCTGACAGGTGATGGTTATAATACTAATTAAGCATAGTAAGATCACTCAAGAACTTCATGCCCCTGCAAGGATAAGGTTTCCCAGAATAGAGTTATAACACATGGTTTAATGATCTTTTTCAATCAGATTTGTGTGAAATCACATTGCTTTTACAATAATGTGATGCACATATACTTTAAACGTAACAGACGTTTATTCAAAATATGGTTGGGGTATGCTAGAACAAAACTGGGAAACAGGTCAGCGATGCAATGAAGATAATTTTGCAAGAAATAAGGCCACATTCGCTCAAAACCTATTAAGGATCCGAGTTTTAATGCAAATTTCCAGAAACTAATGGCTTGTTGTGGTATAAATCATTATGTTATGTATTGAGACCTTAAAGCCAGTGCGGCGGAACGATTCAACAAAGTAATCAAAGAGTTAATATACAAGTATTTCATAGTGAAGGGGACTTACAAGTATTTCATAGTGAAGGGGACTTACAAGTATTTCATAGTGAAGGGGACTTACAATTGGGTGAACGTTTTGCCTGAAATTCTTACATTTTATAATTCGAGATATCATTGAACTATTAAGATGGCTCCCGAAAATGTTACGAACAATAAATTGATGAAACACGTTTATAATAATGTAAAAGTATTTGACAAGAGAAAACAAAATTTAATATTGGTAAATTTATACGAATCTCAAATCGGAAAGCCATCTTTGAGAAAAATGTATGGTTAATTTGTTTTACAAAAAATTTAAAATTATTTCAGTTAGACATTCGTATCCCTCTAAGCCTATAAGCCAGATTTTATGATCACGAATTGCAAAAAAATTAGTTCTCCAAATTAATATTTGGTTGATAAAATCATTAAAAGTAAAAAAGATAGGTCTTTGATTCGGTGGAGAGGTTTCTCAAAAGCACACGACTCATGGGTGAAGAATAAAGATCTTAAAAGTTTTGTAATACAATATTTGTACAATTATGATATTCAATAAAAAATCTAAACATATTTAATATATTTTTCATTTAATGAACCTACCGATATCAATGGTGTTTGGTTGTTCAATTATTGTGCAATCAAACTGCTTGTTTGATTGGATTATCATTACATTGGATTACCGTTTGAACGGTAATCCATTACGTTTAAGTGTGACGTAATTCGCATCTAGGTAGTAATCTGTTACATTTGATAAGTAATTTAATTTGTATTTCGAGGATTTTAATTGTAATTATATAATAATAAATGTAATTCGTTGTGTTTGATTCTTTTAATTGTGACTTTATTCAATTGGTTAATGTGATAGATTCGCATTTGTAATTCGTTGTGTTTGGGTGTTAAATAGTCGTGTTTGATTAGTAATTCAATTCGAATTTTGTGTTCTTCATTTGTTTTTAATATTACATTTCTTGAAATTGGGGTAAAATTTAATGGTACTTCAGATGAAATTCCATTTTAATATTATTTTTAATGTATTTGAAACATGATATATTATATTTCTTGGAAAATGGATAATGTTTCCTGGATTTTGTTTTCGGTAGGAAGATTATTTTTACAGATCTTAAAAAGTCGATTCAAATTATTCGCCTGTGCGAACTGTCTAAAACAGTTACAACGTCCTGAGATGCATTCTTCACACATTCACTCTTGTCCTGCCTAGAACATCTTATTCGCAGGCTAGTCTGTAGAGTAATCCCTTTTGAAGCAGGGCTTGTCTTAATGGTAGTTGAAATGTGTTATGTTGAACGTACATATGTAATACGAATTTCGTTTTCCCAGTAAATTTTGTTTGATAATTCATTATGTCGATTGTATAAGTTATGTGAAGTAATTTAATTTTCTCGGGTATCTCTTTATCATGTAAATAATTTGTTCACAATCGGAATTTATCATCCTACTTATAATTAAAGGATACAAAATAGCCACCGTTGTCATTTAAATTTGCTCAAAATAGGGTCTTTTCCCGAATATAGTTGAATTTGACAGATTACAAGTCTGATAGAAGTAATTTCAGGTTGGAATCGTATCATTTCGTTAATGTTATATCGAAATGTGGCATTTTTAAAGCAAAATAACTTTATATTTGTTTAAATATGTGCATTTCTGGTAGATGGTGTAGTCGAAAATATTGTATGGGAACTTCGGTTATGACTAAAATTTGAGTGAAATCTACATGCAAAATGTGTATTATTCTCTGCTACGCTTAAAAATTTAAAAGTTTGAAAATGTATGTTTTCCATACTTAAAACATATCAGTTATTAATCGCTTAAAAAGAACGATATGCATATGAAAACTGTGTTATTTTAATAATAAAAACACAAAATTATATAAAAAGTCTTGACTTGCGTAAGATTTATTTACTGAAAATATCTCTTGTATATGTCTTGTACAAATTTATTCATAGTTTTCTGGATTTCCGTGGAATTTTTTAAATTATTAAGTTTACTGGGAATGCTTTAAACTTAGTGTTAATAAGTTTACTGGAAAATAGAATAAACTTTAAACTTAACATTTCTACTAAGCTACCAGATAAAAATTCGTTTCTTGGAATTTTTCGGGATTAATGCAAATTCAGTCTTAAATGATAATGTTAATGAAATAACTTTTCAGCTGGAATTGTGAAATTTTTATTCGCTACCAGTAAAAGGTGAGAGTATAGGTTGGAGGCTATGGGAAAGGGTCAACTATTCACTCCATCCCCAGACGGAGGGGAGGTAGGCAGGACAAAACATGCTTTGGGGGATGGGTTGGAGGGATTTTCTAACTGTATCTTTCAACCTCTGGGCAGAGCAGAGAGTAGCCATTTTTAGTATCTATTCTCATCTCACTCGGCACAGCTATATACTTACACTGACTTCGTACCAACATATTCGAAATATTTTCGTTTTTGCGTAATTTTTCCTTTGTGCCATTAAATGCAATAGGTTGCTACATTTCATTGCTTACATGTGTTAGTGATATAGGTTTTTTTTACAAGCATCTATTATCATGTAAAGTACGTTTCCAAGGCTGGTCTACGAGAGTTCATAGGATTTCAACTGTCATCTGTTTTAAGAAGTGCGTTGAATTTCCGAACGTGTCTCCGAGACTAAAACGGAATTTGTGTTACCAATTGTTTGAACCCATGTAGTGTGTTTATGTACGTCTATATTATTTTTTAAAACCTAACTTAGTATTGATTTCATCGTTTTTCTTCAACGAAATGTCTCGAGTGATTCCTTCAAATTGTTCGTAGACTTATTAATTTTTAAAATATCCTGCATTTGGATAACGTGTTGCGAGTCTCACTAAGCTTCGACGGAAGTTGTGTTTAAAAAATATATTTTTTTTAGATCTTGAAAATGGGGTAAGTGTTTGACTTCGTTTTAGCTATAACTCAGAATGTGAGTTTCTCTTCTGTTTGGTAATCTTTATATGTCCGTGTTAACTTAAAGTGTTTAAGTGCTGAATTGTTCAGTATTAGATCATGATCATCTGGTATTCCCGTTTTTAAGTTATGTCATAATTGTACCGAGATGTCTTCTACACGATACGAGTCTCGCTAAACTTCAATGAAGGTTTTATTGTTTCTTAGAAAGTGAATTATTTGTAACAATATGGAACTCGATTCGTAGCAGCAAACTACATTCAAAATTTCAAGTGAATTTTTTGTTATTTTCCAGGGAAGTTAAATAGTGTATTAATCATTTAAAATTTGGCATTGCAGTAAAATTTTTATAATTTAATCTGAAACATTTAACGTTGATGAACACTATATTTTTTACTTTGCTGCAGGTATAATTCAGAATGCGACTTTGTCGTCAGTTTGGAAATCTTTGTTTTTTCCATCTCTAGTGGAAATATAAACTGGTGAATTGGTAAACAGGAAATCTGTAGTTATTTTAATGTCGAGCAGTTTCTGCCATAGCCTTAGTCGACTTCGTCCGAGGCAGATGTAGTCTCTGTTTGCTCCCGATACACAGCTTATCCGCAAGTGATATACTGGAGTCAATCCTTTACCAACCTCACAGCTGAGTGGGCGTGATTTAAAACATTTAAGATACGGGCTTTGAGAGAGATGCTTGTGTGTCTGGTAGGGGTAGGGTTTTATTTATTTATTGGTACGTGTTTTGAATTCGTGACTTGATTTCTTTAGTACACCGGGATAACAGGCCAGGTCATTGACGTGAAATTGGTTCTGTAATTCCTTTAGTGAGTTAGCACATGTTTAATTTATTCTGCTGTTTTAAATATATTTTGTTATGATATTATTATAAATTTTGTGGTCCATTCGTTATAGTTTTGTTATGAGACGGATTCAGTCTAATTAATTTTAATTAGCTTGTCATGTGTTTTGCGACTTTTACTTCTGTCGTGTGAAACATCATCGGTTTAATTAATTTTAAGTTATTTGTCTCGTGGTAGTGGCTGAATTAAAGTAAATGTTTCATATTTATTATATTTGCTTTGCTGGAATATTTATTTCAACTATTTCACTATCTAATCAGGCTACAATCAGACGTGTCATTACTAATATACAGGATGGGTTAGTCAAATCACATTGTAGACGTTAATCGTATTCACCTCTCTTTTCGTTTAATTGATTTTTCAATAAAATAATTTGTTACTTCCTCCATAACCTCAGTCACCTACCTGATGGTAAATGGGAAGGAAGTGCTCATCTCTCCTCAACAACATTAAATATTACATATTACCTATATACACCTCTTCCCACACCCATCACATCTCAGTACAACGTCACACCTCCAAGGTCGATTATCACACTTTTGCACAAAAATATACACTTATTAATTCACACCGAAATTAAATTTTTTTAAAAAATTATTCATTAATTAAATTAAATTAATTGGATCGATCAATCAAATTTTATCGGATTAAGATCAAACACAAATAATTTTGTTTGAATTAAGATCGGATTAATCCTTAATCCGATCAATCAATTTGATATCAAATCGATCATCCGCTGCCCAAGTAATGCTCAAGAACATCTGGAATCATTTGAAAGATTCTATATATGTTAGCCTAACAGTGTAATAAAACACCGCCACATTCACAATGACAGGATTCTTTAGAAAATTAGATTGCCTTCTATAACTCCGTTTGCAATACCAAATGTGGCGAGAATTAGTAAAGAAGTCACTGCGATACATTAACATATTGATTTCAGGTAGCGTCAGCTTATACAATAAGAACTTCCCACATGCCATGTTGGGTTCAAATTACTTTAAATATTACGTAGGTAATAAATCCTAACAATGCACCCCAGTAAAAAAAAACTTGAGTAACTTGTTCATATCAAACTTATAAGTTATTTTGTATATTATAATATTATTGGAATGTAAAAAATATTATATTATATTTGTTTGGAAAGTTTCTGAAATGTTATATATTAAAGTTGTGGCGTATATTTTATGGGGGGGAAATTAGCACGCTAAAATATAGGAATTTTATTAATTTAATGGTCACTGAGAGACTGCCAATATGCAAAATTTGGTTGAAATAGAATACAAATTTTCAATAGCTATGGCATGCAAACCTAAAACCGTTCTCTAGATAGGATGTAAAGGACTTATTTTTAGGTAGTCGACTTCTGTTTTCTTAAATAACTGATCAATAAGAACATTAATTTCCGAATATAATTCTGACATTGTGGGTTTTGAACACGCCCATTTTGATTCACGTCTCTTATGCCCGGTTGCACCATCGTAGTTCGAAACTCGATCCACGATCGAATCTAAGATCTACACAGAAAACTGTTGTACCATTCGAGTTCAGAGCTGGACTGGAGATCGAGATGAAGTTCATTTCGAACCGCCGAAGTTGACGGTTTCAAATCTCGATCCGAGATCAACAGCAATCGTCGACAAATTTAGTTTTAAAATACGCCAACAGATAGAACTAGGTTCGGTTGTTTTATTGGGAAATTAAAACAACATTGTACGCACTTGAATATTATTCAGTAAAATTCGTAGAACAATAATTCACTTAAAACAGATTAAACATCGCACATCTAGTTCTATCTATAGTAAAAATACGCCTACATCCATTACGTCATGTATTCCGAACCAATAGGAAAATTTGTCCCATACTTAATATCAATCTCTCACTTTGGGATCGTTATCGACGAATCGGAGATCCAAAATCATGACATTTCATTGGTGAACACTTTAACATGGGAACCAAGATCGGACTGGATCCTGTTTCGAAACTAGGATCATTCGATCTCGGATCGAGTATATTTTGGTGCAACTGAGTATTAGTGGTTCTTCAGATATTATATGCAACCAAAAAAATGTTTTAAAAATCGTACCATTTTTAGTAATAAATAACACGGTCGAAAAGTATAAAAATCGGGTGTTTTTGGAAACTACTTTAGGAGGCTGCACATAAACTCGCAAACTTTAAGAAGAGTAAAAAATATTATTTTTCTTTCTGAAAGGAGGACTATTATAATATTCGTAAGAAAAGGAAAAAGAAACGGTAACAAGTTGGTGATTTAAAAACTGTTCATGCGCTGATACTTACTGTACTGAAGCTCTACTCGCCATTTAGCGGCCTAGGTTGGTAGACGACAAACTTCAGTTCACGCTAGGCGGTTAGGAAATAGGATGCATTAACGCCCATAGACTTCATTATGCACTCGCTCTAACTGAAATACTCGTGATTTATATCTGCGGTAACAGGACATTGTTGGAAGCATATGCATTTTGCGGATTCATTTGGCCGTTGTCTCAGTCCTTATAAATATTTATCCATTTATAAATCCCAACGTGATAGTATCCCTAACCAACCCCATATCTCACGACATTTCAACTTAGTTTCCCGAGACATGGTCGTAACTTTTCAGTGGCGGTGCGTGATACCGTGCCCTTGTGCACAAACGCTAACCAATTTTCACCAAGCCTAGCCAGTATCAAACCCCGGCCGGTTCACTCCGCATTTTCGAAGGTGGGAATCGTGCCATACGGTAACGCTGGCCAGAGGCTTTTCTCGGGGATCTCCCGTTTCTCCCGTCCCTTCATTCAGGCGTTGCTCCATACTCACCTCGCTCCCCCCTCATCCGCTCTCAAGACCTCGCTCTGAAGGGCTGGCCAAGTCTTTTCACTCAATTACAAACCAATTTTCAAGAATCATTCAACATTTTACTCTCAACATTTTAGACTTAAAAATAATATCGTCTTAAAATGAGGCAGTTTGACATAAAACTTATTATTTGATAACAGATAAGTTTAGTTGACATATATAGTTATATGCGGTATTTTAGTATCGCAATGACAATTGCCTCAGTGTTCTGCTGCGGCTGTCTATGGCTTCCACTACTCGCCCTGGCTGGGTAGATCTGTAACTTAACCAGGGAATCTGGGGCCTTACTAACACCTGATTTGTGCTCGCGCGACTTCTGCATGTGAGCAGTGCTGCGGGCTTGCCTTACGTGCCCGAAAATTTTTTTTCATTAAAGACATTACTTCACATATATCCACTAAAATAAGTCCAAAATTCTACTGAATAATCACTAATCTTTTATACCCATGATTCAGTTATAACGTTTTCATTATACTAAATTATTTTTTACTAAAGTATTTGACTAATTATTGATCCAGGCAAGCATTATAATTTAGAAACTATGAACTTTCTCGTTTTAGAGACAGGTGCGTTGTGTAAGTTAATGAAATAAAGAGGAAAGGCCAATATTTATTCAAACTCTTCTCGAACTTTAAGAATATTTCAGCCATCAAGGACAGCAGTAGTTAGTAGTTACAAAGGCCCTGTTTTCATTTGCTTAATTAAACTACTTTGATCTTATGCCTGCATACAGAAACTTTTGTTGTTAAATTTATTACTCAACTATTGGCTAATTCACATCAGTACAATAATCGCATGTAAGGTAGAGTTTATATTTTTCACTGTGGCAATTTAAAACTTATTTTCTATTTCGTATCACGTTGTTCTCAAAGAATCAAACTCTCAATTCGCAATGTAGCAAGAGCAGGTATTTCGCAAGTAGAAGGATTGTGTTCCTTTCGTGGGCAAGGGCGCGGGGCGTCGGGGCCAGGAGCTAACCACCGACTTGTAGTTACGTCATCCATCTACCATCTTATATCCATGTGACCTTGACCTTTAACTCCAAAAATTAAAACATAAAATAAAAAATTAGAAAAAACTCCAAACTGTTTATTATTAAAATAGATAAAATATTATTAACGGAGTAAAAATAAATTATTTTAAAATGTTTTAAATTTAAATATTCGGAGATTCCCCCACACCAATTAGTAACATTTTCTCCATCCCCCTCCACCAGTTTCTCATTCCGCCATCTTGGTAGATGCAACCGTCCGTCATGTTGGATGGTGTAAGTCAGCCATATTGGTAGATAAGACCGTCTGTTATCTTGGTAGGCGCGACAGGCAGCAATCTTGTTAGGCGTCCATCATGTTGGTAACCATGACCGGCAACCATCTTGATAGGTGCAACCGTCCGTCATGTTGGCCGGTGTAAGTCAGCCATATTGGTAGATAAGACCGTCTGTTATCTTGGTAGGCGCGACAGGCAGCAATCTTGTTAGGCGTCCATCATGTTGGTAACCATGACCGGCAACCATCTTGGTACGTGCAACCGTCCGTCATGTTGGCCGGTGTAAGTCAGCCATATTGGTAGATAAGACCGTCTGTTATCTTGGTAGGCGCGACAGGCAGCAATCTTGTTAGGCGTCCATCATGTTGGTAACCATGACCGGCAACCATCTTGGTACGTGCAACCGTCCGTCATGTTGGCCGGTGTAAGTCAGCCATATTGGTAGGTAAGACCGTCTGTTATCTTGGTAGGCGCGACAGGCAGCAATCTTGTTAGGCGTCCATCATGTTGGTAACCATGACCGGCAACCATCTTGGTACGTGCAACCGTCCGTCATGTTGGCCGGTGTAAGTCAGCCATATTGGTAGATAAGACCGTCTGTTATCTTGGTAGGCGCGACAGGCAGCAATCTTGTTAGGCGTCCATCATGTTGGTAACCATGACCGGCAACCATCTTGGTACGCATTACGATTACTGGCGGGCATTCTGTTTCTTTTTTCGTTCGCCATTTGTTTATACATTACTGGGGGCAGTCATATTTTTTTCGTTCATAATTCGTTTACACATTACTGGGTGCCATTATGTTAGGTTTTATAGATCGTCATTTGTTTTGGATTTTATCTCTCACATTTCTTCGACACACAGCACTGCATCCAGCAGATGACAGACACACACCATTACCCTCACCCTCATAAATTACTCAATTTCGTTCGACCAATTAGTCGACAGGTCTCTACCCCTACAATATATTTAATTGTCTAATTTCTAGGGTGTTTTCGGAAACCTTCGTTTGACAAATAAGATGTGTTCGCTCGAACTCTACCTATGATTCTCATTGACTAAATACTCGAGTGACAAACTCTCCGATTGGAAAGATTCTCGTCCGTTTTCGGAAACCTTCATTCTTTAATTGCTGTCGCGGAATATTTTTTTCCCCTAAAAAAACTCTTTATAAGACACTCCTCCAGCCCCGAGTGGTCATTTTTATTGCTCTTAGAGATCTACGTGTGTTGTCCGAGTAGTCATAAAATCCTTTCAGCCATTTTGGCACTTCAAAGGGTGCACTCGCTTAGTGCCTCGGACAAACGGAACGAGTTTCTGTACCTGCCGAAAGAAATTCTCCTGGTCTACACATCTTACGAAATTTCGACTGTATTCAAGGATTTACCGGCCTACCTACAGCTGGAAGAAGACATATTGGACTGTATTCCATGCAAAGAATGTTTTGAGGGATGCTCCCCGTTGGTTCTCACCATGCTGAATCGCAGCGGATGGTGCAAGGCCCGCCGAGCAGCCCTCACGACGTCCGCCCCCATAGAAGACGCCCTTGCTGCATCTGCGCTTGTGGAATATGGCGAGCAACCCTCACGACATGCGCCCTCATAGAAGATGCCCTCGCGACGTCTGCGCTTGTGGAATATGGCGAGCAACCCTCACGATATGCGCCCTCATAGAAGATGCCCTCGCGACGTCTGCGCTTGTGGAATATGGCGAGCAACCCTCACGATATGCGCCCTCATAGAAGATGCCCTCGCGACGTCTGCGCTTGTGGAATATGGCGAGCAACCCTCTCGACATGCGCCCTCATAGAAGATGCCCTCGCGACGTCTGCGCTTGTGGAACATGGCGAGCAACACTCACGACATGCGCCCTCATAGAAGATTCCCTCGCGACGTCTGCGCTTGTGGAATATGGCGAGCAACCCTCACGACATGCGCCCTCATAGAAGATGCCCTCGCGACGTCTGCGCTTGTGGAATATGGTGTCCCCATAGAAGAGGACGTAAAAGATAGCTACTCGCAATCAGTACCCGTGGAATATGATCCCCTTTACTAGCAAGCACTACACGGCAATGAATCTAACCCAGAACACAGGTGCCCATTGTGCATGCATCTCGGCGAAGTTTTGAATGACTCTGTAAAAAAAATTTGAAATTTAGTGTGCGCATGGGAACTTAAAATATGTACATTTACACAATAAACTTAGTGAAAAAAAAAATATTTTGCAACAGCCAAGGTTTTCGCTCATTGGACTCGTACACAATCAAACTGAAGTTTTTAATATTTTACTGTAGTGTCCATGGAAGCACCTCGATGGCACCATGCAATGAACATACGAACATACAGACATACGAAATAAACGGACTAATGTAGGACGAGGGAAATATTGCGTACAAGGACATTCCGCCCTGTTGAACTCTGCTATCATTTACGAGTACTCTGTGTATGTGTTTGGAAGATGTCAAGAGTCGGCGATTCGCAATGCGTGCCCTATAAAAATGAGCATCATAGACCTGCAGAACCGTTGTCGCTGCCCAATGTTTCGACAGCTCGTCGAGTCGTACGTCAGAAGTCTTCACGAGCGCAAAAATCAAAGATGTTTCTGTGTTCCATGAGAAGCGCAAGCCCTAAGACTGTGAGAAAACAATGTTAAATTTAAAAATAAAAGACTATGTGATACCTATGGTACATTAAAAAAAATATATTAAATTTGTTATGTCCTCAAAGAATCAGAGTAGAAACATATGTAAAAAAAAAAAAAAAAGTATTCTTTGTATTATGTTGGCCGCCTGGGAACAGAGCTGCTCGCTCGCATATAGCCTACAGAGACTTCACGCTAGCTAACGAGACATGGAATATTTCTCTCGTGAAGTATAAATCCTAGAATAAATAATTATTATCCCAACAGAAAGCGATTGCGCATTCATTTATCATCTAAAAATTTAATAATTTCCAAAATAATTCGTAAATAAGTGCTCATTTTGTCATGTAAAATTTATATATGCTGGGGAAAAACAACACTTTGTGTTTAGCCCATTCGAGAATACACAATGGCACACTGACAAGTGGGTCCAGTTTCGACACTCCATGAAAAATACGCGTTACAATATTGATGGAAAAATACATAACATACTCATGGGACAAACAGAACTTACTGATGGCAAATATACACGTCACCATAAGAATGAAAAAAAAAAAAAAAAAAAAAAACACTTTATCATACTGATGAAAAAAATATACCCACCACCATACTGATTTATGAAAAAAATACAGAACATTTCAAATACCTTTAAAACAAAATCAAAGCCAATGCACAGGGAAAATTGGTTGTATAGAAGTTCCTGCACCTTTTAGTCTGTGCTAAAGAATTTTAATATATGTTTGTTGGCATAGCACTGTTAGATATGGATCATGTTTTGTGACAGGATCATAAACTAAATAGGCCGAGCCAGTCACAAACTTAATACTGCAGTAATTATACTGCCAGCATAACAAAAGTATATAACATTTATTATTTATTAAGAGGAAAATGTAGAAACATGCCTTATTTTGAAATCAAAATCAGATATCAGTAGACTAATATTTAATTGCGTCTTGTTAAATAAATATGTATCAATAGTTATTAAGTATTTTCGTCAAGAATTAATATCATATTTCTAACATAATATTTGTTTCCACAATTTAGTAATAACCAAAAATACTAAATGCTTGAACATGGTTAAAAAAAAGCTTTACAATTGGTTTTAAGAGTAAAAATAGAGAGGTGCTCCCCGAATAAATAATTAGTTTCTTAAAAAATTAATATATAAATTACCTAACCAACACTATAGTGTAAAGTCCAATTATAGGACTCGCGTAATTTTTGTGTTTTTGCAAGTAAATTCATGAAATAAAATATATTTTTGTCTCATGTAATGTTGCAAGGAATAGAAGTGTGTTGCTACACACACCCAAGACAATTTTTTTAAGTTAATATAATTTTAGTCCCTTTGATACATTAAAATTAAAAATAAACAAAAATCTTTCTTAGAGTACTGAGAGGTGACACGAGCCATTTCCACGCACCTCTGAAACAAAACAGCTACATCGGGCTGAAAAACTAGGAGTTGGACTCCGCTATGTAATATGGCAGAAAAGAGTTGAAGCTCGCCCAGTAAAGTAGAACTGCTAGAAAGGAAATATTAAGCACACATTAAAAATTTCAACCAAAAAATTCGCTTAAAATGTCGCCTTCTGAATAATAAACACGATAAACATTCGGTTAGTGGTAATTAAGATATCTGCATGCCATTTAATAAAATAATTTAAACATCTAAAACAATATTAGTCACGACATGTTGGATGTCTTGAGAAGAGGATGAAAAGGGTCCCGTCATCACCTCTGAGTAACACACGACATATCGCTCTCTAGAGTAAAGGAAAATAACTATCGACTCACATGAACACATGTTCATAATTACGCTCAGATAGTCAGGTGATACAAAAAAAATATTATTAAAAATTGTGGTGTTTGCAAGATAATTAGATAACAAATTTTACAGCAGGTAATACTTACGTTAATCATGAAATTAATAACCTTGACTCTTATTACAAAAACTAACGTGATTTACAAAAAAAAACTGACAACTTTCAATATTAATTATTACGTAAATATAAATATAAATTAATTATGATGCATTATATATATTAATTTTAAACAGAACAGGACAGTTAATCACATTATTTTTACATAATATTAACATATATAACTTATTATAACTCAGAATTTAGTAACAATGTTTTCATAAAAAAGGACAGATTGCTGGCGGATAATAAGATTCAAACAATTAAGGACAACATAAAACTTTGCCAACAAAACTTTGCCAGAAAGGCAAAGACAAAAGGAACAAAATAAACAACTATAAGAAAAAATCTTATAGAACTGCAAGAATGGCATAATTCATAATCTGCTTCATGCTAATACACTCCCTATAGAACAATATAATGGTGCTAATTAATTTGCTTATCATATGTGGTAAAATTATGTTTTATAAAATAAAATAAAATATTGGATTTTCTCGCAAAAATTATAATTACTGTATTATACAAAAAAAAGGGGGCGTATATATCCTAGATAATTTTATTCAGTGTTCGTTGTGACAGAAACGTATATCCGAAATATAAAGCCTTGGATAAGGTATCCTTTCCCCATCATAATTACAATGCTTGCATGGCTCACTAGATTCCGAAGACAAGATTGAAGGTAATCATTACTTTAATAATAATATAAAAAATTTAGTAATTTTTCGTTTCGTCTGTGCTATCATAATTGATGTATTTAGCACAATATGTAAATATTGATTTAAAAAATACTTCTGGTAAAATGTATGTTTAACAACTTAGGTAAAAAAAGTCTCAACTGGTCGCTCCGCACATCAAGCCTATTATCACCAGAGTTTGCTTCTAATGAAACAGTAAATAGTAAAAATTTAGTTCTTTAAAATAAAAAATGGGTACACACAGTAAAGACTACATATTTAATAAATATATATTCAGACCTTGTCATGCCCTTGAGCCCAAAGCCGCAGTAAGGCTGGAATTACCACAAAATCCCAGCAAAAACGTCTGATAGAGAAAATGGCACACAGTGCCAGCAGTAAGAAAATCCAAAGTTCAAACTAACACATAAAACTCATGAAGTATGAATAAATCTTTTATTCATTTTCTTATTTGCTTTTTGGTTATATAATTTTTGTTCCAGAAAAATGCATACTATATACTGTCCATGTATTGGACATTTTCACAAGAGAATCAAAACCTGTCATATTACACACAGATCTAAAACAAAATGCAGCTAAGTTTAATATTAGACGTTTGTTTTCCACCAAACCTTAGGTAAACTTTAATATTTTCCGGTGCATTATAGGCTGTATTAACAAACAGCATAATGTTTCTGGCTAATAGTATGCAACTTTAATAAGAACTGACATTTAAAAATGTGGTATGATTTTAACACAAAACAAACCACTGGCTTACAGGTCATACAGAGGCTATTCACAATAATACCTCATTAAAATTATGTATGCCATTACATCTTGAATTATTACCTTTAGGTAACCTGTACATGACCAGAGCAGAAGCCCTTATTTAAAATTCTTAACCCAGGCTGAGGTGACATGGCTGTCTCCAATACGTTCGTGCCCAAAAATGTATTTCAAATCTTTTCTCAAGTCCAAATAACACATGGCAACTGCTCGCAAATAGCAAACCTTAACCTCCGAGGAAAAATCAATGTTTAAAAAACCACAAGGTTACTGCTCAATGTGACTATTAGAAGAACATATTAACCCCAAGTTGCAGTCAGATTCCTTAAGAAAAGAGTACTTGTAAATATTTAATGCATGGTAAAATAATCCATTTTTGGCCCCTATTCTCACGTTAAGGTGACATCATGAACATTTCCATGCTTTAAGAGCCTGCCATTTTAAAGGGTTTTAAGCAATGTTTATGACCAACACATAAATTTAGGTCAATACTCCCTCGAGGCCGATCATCTGACCCCGACTGAACATTTAGAGCAAGTATGTATACACAGAAAACACAATAAACTGCTGGAGGGGTGAATGCAATACATTCCCCAAAAGCAGCAAAGTTGAAACATTTTTTTTCACTTGAGCTCTCCAATCAGGGCATTGGTTACCTAATTTGGTAACAAGAAAAAATTTATTTGTAGTGGGGTGTTGAATAGTTCATTAAGTCTGTAAAGGGGTCTTCAATTCACCAGCCTATCACTGTCTTTTTGTCCAAATAAGACGACCACTGCATCACATATCAGCAGAAAATACATCACTAGGAACACCTTCAAACTGCGTGGCGATCAGTGTGCAGCGTGATGTCACAGCTGCCTGCCAGCTGTGAAGGAACAGTGGCACGCCGAGGCGCTCGTATGAGGTAGTCAGAACTAGCCCCTTCACTAACAGGGGAGCCTCATCCCATACCTGTCGTGTGGGAGGTGTGCGTAACTCCATTTTATAAAAGTGTCGAAACTGTGCTTCAACTGCTACCGAACCATACCCAGACACAGTGCGCAGCAATCAAGTTTGAAAACAAGTAAGTTCTAGGAGTTTTAAGCAAGTCCCAGGTATATTTTTTAATCAATGAACTTTCAGTTATTTATTTTTTGTACATTGTCTCGTTGAACTGGTCGGGGCGAGAGACATCGAAACACATCGTTTTGTAGATGTTGTCATAAAATATTAAATCTTTCACACAACTTTAAACATTTAGGGAACTAAGCTCGCAACCATGCATGCATACATTACAGTTTGCAGGCATTGGGGGGCATTTGGTGGTAGTAATTAAAGAACGAACTTTTCAGCACACATGCGATGATTTATTATATTTAAAAATTAATGTTAGAAGTTTTCCCAGGGGTGCGGGGCACAGGACTGTTGGATTGGCATCAGCCTTCTTGGATGACATCAGAATTTCCCATTTTTTCCTCGAAATATCCCTTCTCCCTTCGTAAATTCCCGTTTCCCCTAAAAATTTCCCATTTTCCCCACCTGCAGCTAGCAGCCATCTTCAATTCCCAACTTTACACTCTTGCATTCCATCCTTGCACAACTCGGCGGGCTTTCGCTCAACAAGGACAAATCCACCGGAAATTGTATGATGACCATTCGGAATTGAGCAATAATTGTGCAACCACTCCCGACGACCATCTTGGTAGCCAGTATGCTTCAAAACTCCTGCTCTCTCTTCTCCTTTTCCTCTCTCTCTTCCTCTATTTATCTTCTTCTATTCCTCTCTCTTTCTCTCTCTCTTCCTCTCAGAGAGATTTTCTCATATTCCTTCCATCCCTCCTTCGTCATCTGCAGCAGACATCCATCTTGTTTGATGTTGTCTACTGTAAGCCGCCATCTGGTTTTGTCATTGTCTGCTGGAGGTGGCCATCTTGTTTGCCGTCCAACTTTGATTCCCACATCAGTCGCCAGAATGTCCTAATTTCTGCAGCCATCTTGGATTTTCGCACTCGCCACCACAATGAGTTATGAAGTTCCACTGATTGCAGCTAGGGGTGCTAGTAGCCATCTTTTGTTCATATGTCATCTACCAGGAATGCTGCTAATTTATTTTAAGTGCAAACAAAAAAATTCTGGGGTCATGAATTTTCAAACAGATGGCCCATTGGGTCACCAGTCCAGTGTGCTAACCACAAGACTACCATTGCATGCAGGCCAATAGGAGTTCAAATAAGTCATATATGTGCATTGTATCGGACAATAAACTTGTAATCACGAAAAATGATCAGCATTGTACGTGTAAGCAGAGTTGTCTTTAATTTTATAACATATAAGATAAAGTCGCCAAATTCATAACATAGGTATCACCCCAAATGATAATCGTTGTAGCACCAAGTTATCTTTTGTCTACATATAAGCATAGTTGGCTGTAATTTCTGAAACATTTAAGATAAAGTGGCCAAATTCATGACCCAGACATCATCTACAATAACAAGAAGGATCGCAATGTCAATAATGTACTGTGCCCACTAATAAACATAGTGGACTGTAATTTCCGAACATTAAAAAATATATTCTCCAAACTCATTACATAGGCATCAGCTTCAACATCGAAAAAGGTCGCGGGGTCAAGTACGTGCTAAGCACACTTACAAGCATAGATAGCAATAATTTACAAACAGTTAAACATATATATAAATGACAGCTAGATATGTAAGTACATCATTCGCAACAGTTAACAGTGTGTATTTATTGCACAAGCATCGAGTACTGTACATTATTTCAGAAAAAAATACCATTGTGAAGTATGGGAATGATAAAGTCATAACTACTATACACAGATGTAAAACAGTTTTAAAAAATGTAAAGGAAAATAATTATAAACAATGAGGTCGAGTATTGTATGTGTTAAATGGTGCTAATCAAGACCAGTCAGCTCTGTATGATAGAAAAACAAACGACTTTGTTACGAACTGATTAAACGAAACCAACAAATTCAGAGTATAAAATTAGTCCGACCCAGCCATCGTTGCACAATCAAATAACACCTTGAGAATCTTTAAGGGTAAAAACTCACTTACAGTGGTGCGTGACCGAGTTGAACACGAGACAAAGTTCGGGAAGATATGTGTCCCAACTTCTATGATCATTAGAGTGAAAAGCTGAGTGCCATAATAAAATTTTTTTTTTTAATTTGTTCTACTATATTTGGGCATGGGTAGTAAGGGCTTGTGTTTATATACTTAATACTTCACTCAAAACACATATCTTTAATGACTCTGGGATTGAAATAGTTGGCATTATCTGAAAAGATTTTCTCAAGGGCTCCAAAAATGTTCCACACTCTGGTAACAAGTGCCATAATAATGTGGTTAGCATTCATGAAATATAATGGAATTAAAAACACAAATTTACTAAATCCATCACTCAAAATTAAAATACAATTATTTCCATCTCTCGACAGAGGAAGTGGACCATAGATATAAATAAATGTTTATCCCAAGGCCTATTAGGTAATTGGACAGAATGCGGACCAACCTTACTGTTCTGAGCCTGTTTCGCAAGTTGACTATCTCTACAGATTTTGACCGAACTTCCAATATGCTGTTGAATGTTTGGCCAGAAAAAACTCTTTTTATTGTCATTCGTCTTTTTGTGATCCATATGAGCTCCTCTAGTAGAACTATAAAAATACTTGAGCACTAAGCCTATATATAGCCTTGATATGAACAAATATTTTTTTTTCTTCTTAAAACAGTCGACAAAGTAAATAAGCTCTTTTTCAATACAATCTATAGAAGTGCCACCTGATGCTAACTGTTGTTTAATAGTTTTACATTCATCATCTTTACATTGCCAAGTAAGAAATTCAGTAATAAATTTGGGCATCGAGCATATTAAAACACAACGTTCTTAATCTCCATTCCCATTACATATACTTTCTGCTTTGGGACCTACAATACCTTCCACATCATAATAAACACTATCATACATTAGAGATAGGCAACCAGCAATTAAGTTTTCCCTGCCCTTAATGTGAATTATGTTAAGTTGAAAACTATTTAATTTCGCAATCCATCTTACATACTTCCTTTGGGATGCTGTATAACCAAGTGAGAGCCTGATTATCGTTATGGAGGCCAAAGGATCAGGGGGTTTTTTAATGTGGCAAACTATTGTACGCCAAACACACAAGCCTCTTTTTCAAAAGCGCTAAGATTTTGTTCGTGAACATTTAAGGGTCTACTGGCAAATGCCACTGGCTGCAAACCCTGTTCCACATCCTGCGTCAAAGTACCTCCTAATGCTAAGGCTGAAGTATCGACTTGAAGAACAAATATTCTGTTAAAATCAGGCAATATCAAAACAGACAAATGAGAAATGGCGTATTTCTGATTATTAAAGGCATTTTCCTGTTTCTCAGTACATACAAACAGGGAGTCTTTTTTTTCCTTAACAAATTTAAGGAGCCCAGATTTCAGCATAGTTATCTATAAAGCAAAAAAAAAATAACCCCAACATTCCTAAAAATCTCATGATGCCTTTATTACTTCAAGGGCAGGGGAAATTCACAATTGGAACAATTTTCTTGGGATACATTACTAATTTTCCCCGAGACAAAATAAAACCAAAAATTTGATTTAGGATTACCCCAAGTAACTTTTCCCGATTAACAGTGAAAACTTAAGGTGCCCACACACGATGAGGAATTCCTCAAGGCCGGGACTGCAAAGTCTCGGCCTCAAGGAAATCCGGAGCATATGTGGAAACGGCCCTGAGGTCACTGGTGAACAGCGCAGTACGCATAATCAAAATCGAATAACCTTTCCGCCGGACTGTACAGGCCTGAATCAGCATATGTGGGGGAAAATAATGCATTCCATCAGTTAGCCTTCGGCTTTTGACGAAGACACATCGGTGAATCGCGAGTTTATAGAATATTGGAAACCAATATATGATAGGGAGCCATGTCTGTGGCAAGTGAAGTGTTAAGAATACCATGATATGGTGAAAAAATATGCGTGCTATGCTCGGATGTTGGTAATATAGAAAGAGGTAGACACGAATACGAAAGATGCTGTAATAAAAAAAATTAAATAATGTGAGGAGTACACATCGAAATGAAATAAAAAGGTGATGACTTCGACCAATTCAAAAGCAGCAGGTGACAAAATCTATAAACCTATGTCATGGTACTTTCCATTGTTAAGTAAAACTAAATTTGGTTGAACATCTTTCAGTAAATATCCTTGTTTGTTTTATTGTGTACATTGTTGTATTTTGATTTAGTTTTCTAGGTGATCAAGATACGCCACGAGCTTCTCGTACAAACATAGACAACAGTGATGATGGCGATGACAACAAGAGTACGACTAAGTTATGTAATATATTGTTGCGCGCTCACTATTTCGCATCGTGCGCGGGCGAGTGGAAGAGAGCGAAAGAGAATGGTCATACGATATCGATGGCGGAAAGCCAGGCACAGACGTGCGCCACGGACTCTGGTCGAATTGTTTACGGCCGATATCTGAAGAATGCTCTGGATTACTGACCTCATTCTCTCTGCGCGTATCGGGGTGCATGAACCTTCCAGATGGAAAGGTGCGACACTATAAATATCGCAGCAGGCGTCCGGATCAGGAGTTAAGTTGGAGAGGATGAATGAATGAGTGGCTGAGTTCCGAGCGATAGAAGGCGACCAGTGACCAGCAGAAGGGGAGTCTGCGACTTCAAGTATCAAGTAGTGAAGTGTGAGGCAGGCAGACTGGACTATTGGACTAGATGCATATGTGAAAGATGTAATAAATGATTGCAACAGATAGAATGAATATGTGTTGATAATGAGTATGAGTTCATTGACTAACCAAGAGAGACGTTAAGAAGGACGTTAATTATAATTGAAGTATATGTTAAATATTGTGTTCACTGTTAACTAAAAAGAGGATAAGTGGTGACAGATAGTATAATGCTGTACATAGTAACGTAGAGAATAAATTAAAAATCAAATTCAGTTTCTTTCATTTTTTTATTAAGACAACTATCCCTCATGAACTCAGATACGCCCCTCAGATGTCCTCACATATAACGATATCTATCAGTAATAATTTTATGGTATTTCATTGTCGAGGAACAAAAATTGAGAAGGGGGCAGGTAAAGAGAGCCGATGAGATATGTGTATCACCATCAACTGTGTGTTATGTTAATAATAAAAAAAAATCTGAGCTACTGGTTCGATTGATACAAAAGCAATGAAAAGTTATTTTTAGTGGCTTGCCAACATGGCTGCCACAGAAGCTAACATAACGATCATTTTTTTAAATGTACCTCTCGAATATATGTACCCATTCCCAAAATATCTGGGAAAAATTTATTTTCTTTTACACATAATTTCGACCTATACTGGCACCAGTGTCCTGATGGCTCAGTCGACTAGGGAATCCGTCTTCCAATTCAAGGTCCGGCAGTTCGCTGCTCCTCATCTCTGCAGAAATTTATAATGTATCAAATCATATAACGTCGCTTTGAGTGTCTGCATACAGCATATGGAACATCGCCCTTAGGCTCCAACCGACACCAGTGCTCCTGACAGCCGATGACGACATCAAACTACACTAGCGCTGCATAGCATATAGTGGGGAACCAAGATGGGGACCCCTGGTGGGCAACAATGTGGCAGCCGATACTATACCACCTAGCAGTTGATAATAAAACCAATAATATATCCTTGGCAAGAGCAATCAACATCCAAGGCAGTATGACAGGATGAACAGGAACTTCATTGAAACACGATGGCCGATGTATAACAAGATGGTGAACGCAAACACTATGTCTTACAATAGATCAAGGTCATCCACTACGGTGGAACCAAGATTGCAGCTCGTCGAATGGTCCACTGCCAGATACCACTGTGCTTTCTCACTTGAGTTTTAACATACTTTGTCGCGATAAAGCAATTCGAGTGCTAAAATATCGTCTTCCGATGTTGGCATGGCTGGCCGTGGACTGAACTGTTCCTTGAGGGATATGTTGAAGCGAGTGTGGGAACAGCATGTTTCAGTCCAAACCTCGAGGCCGCGCCTGCACAATTCCTGCCTCAAGGTTTGGCCTGCACGTGTGTGGGTACCTTTATTTTCTAGGTTTGATGAGGACTAACCTAAGCTATACCTAATGCTCTTCCGTTTCTTTAATACAGATTTCATACAGATACAAAATAAAAAACTTAAGATGAAATTCCTCTAAGGCCTTCAGAAAAATTCTATATAAACTTTGTCCTCCGAAATTAACTCCGAATGGTACCGGATTCCATTTGAAGTGACCCCAAGGTGTCACAAAAGCTGTTAATGATTTGCTGTTCTGATGAAGCATACTTTGGTGGAAAGCGGAATTAAGGTCGATAACAGAAAAATCCTTAGCTTTACCAAAATACTGCAATAGATTTTCTAATTTTGGCAGAAGGAATTTGTCTACTTTCACTTTCTTGTTTAACAATTTACAATCTATTATCAGCCTTTATTGCCTTTTTTTCTTTTTGCTCACAAGGAAATATGGGGAAGCGTACACAGACGTTAAGCAGTGAACAATGTTCTCTTTGCATAGATCTCTCAGTACTTCTCTCATGACCTCAAGCTTGACCGGAGAACATTGATAGGGTTTCAAACAAATAGTTTCATTACCAGTTACACACAACTCATAAGGCATTTGATTGCAGCAACCTAGTATCTTATTGATCAAATCATGAAACTCATTTGCTATTTATATTTTCACAAGTAATTTTGTTAAGCTTATCTTTTTTCAAATTAATAAGCGGACCTTTATGATCAAAACCATATCTAAGAACTTAATTATGGAAGTCTATTGTGGCTTCAGTTACGGAAAGAAAATTCAGACCCAAAATAATAGAACTAACCAGACCAGGTACTAGCTAGAAATCTTTAGTCCAGAAATAATAACCAATTTTAAAGTGCAAACATAATTTAGTGAAAACATTAAAAAATAAACAATGTGCCGTGTATAACTTGAATTTGCGACATCAGTTCGGGAAATTACTTCATTAAATTTCTTCTTAAATTCTGGCTAATAAAATACTCATAGGCTCCTGAATGTAACAAACTCATGATACTTTTTTCTTCACTTTCGTAATTACATATAATATTTTTTTCACTTTGCTGTGCTGCCCTACTATCGCTATAGTATTATTATGATGTTTAACTTCTTTCTCAAAAAATCTCTAAAAAATTTTAACACATGTACTGACTGATGACACTTAATATATTTTATACTCTTACTCTTCTCATTGCAATGTGCTACTAAATGGTTATCGCTACCACAAGCATAGTATTTACGCCTACCGTTAGTAACTGTACTCTTAAAATGGTCAACATTTACTTGGTCAATTTTGCTTTTTGACCCCATGACTGCCTTTTCCTTTTTACAAATCGTTGCTAAACACAATAATAATTTTCAATATTTATAGCCTATTTCCTTAATTGATCGTGAGACTGGGGGAGAGTGCGCCCCACACTCTGGACATGCACATCCAGAGTTAAATTTTCTGCCACTAAAGCTATCCTTTCACTTTCATTAATACAGATATTTAAGGCACTTGCGTAATCACAGTTATAATGGTAAAAACTCAAAACACTTTATTCATCTCATTGGAAACTGTAAACATATTTCTTAATTAAATCATATTTAGCCCTTTCGGGACATAACCCTTCCCAGATTTTTTTTTAGCCATTTCCCATTCTTCCCCTATGGAAATGCTCGACAATAATACTTGTGAAACCAAACCATCACATTAAGTGACTACTGATTGCATCAATTTTTAGTAATTTTTAAATATTCTCATTCGTTTCAATCTATCCAACTGTAAATAAAATTGTAGGGTATTTTGAACATTGCAATATCATACTTGATCAACACTATTTATGGAAGAATGAGCTAATGACCGCACAATTTCTATGTTTCCTATCTGTCCCGCTAACATATTACTCTCTCAAGACCTCACTGTTAAGAGCTGCCCAACTCTATTTACTCAATAACGTATTGCTACAATTATAACTCAACTGGTTACAATTTTTATCAACAATGTGCAAAAAGGTTTTAATTTTTTTATGTAGTTCAATTCTTTCTGACACCACTGAAATTACATTTGCAGCCTGTAAAGATGCTAGCAAGTTAGGTTTATCAACACAATACACCCAAGATGTCATGATGGTCAGACTAAACAATATTAAAAACAGCTGCATAGGGTGCAAAAGGGCAAAAAAGACAGCAGAGTGGTGCAGGATTGAGACACCCGTGTACCCACTAGGGCATACGTCCATCAACTCGGCCTAGCTCTTAGTTAGCCCTACTTAACCCCTACTACCGCATGGGAAACACTAGTTCTCGTAATTCAAAGACTTATAATGCCATTTTACCCCATGCATATTTAAGCCATAAATATGTGTTGCTTAAGATTCTTTTACGAAAGTAAAATCTCATAAATTTATTCCTGTGTAATGCTGACTCAAAGTAATAGCAGGGTGTTGCGGCACAATTAACAGGTAATCGTTCATATCGGTTTAACTATTCATTTATTGGTATTCAGCTTGGTTGATATTTGTATATTTATAAATTCGAATTGATGTGAAAATAAAAGCAAGGGCCTTAAAAATGGAAAAGTTAAAATTGGCACCATAAAAATTACACGTAACACACACGCTTGCCAATCGCCCAAATCCCATACTAAAATAGTTGTAAAATGTAAATCACGCAGATTCCATAAAAGTAGACGCCACTTGGCATCTGTCACGAGCTGCTGCTCTGTATCAACTTCAAGTGACTATTGCAACGTAAATGCGCGGGTAGAAATCGGGCTATGTACTTGACAGCAGCGACGCCAAGACGAATATTCTAACCCACGAGCATATCAGCAGGACGGCTGACTTCCCTTGCGACGTAATATCAGGCCTCCCAGTCCACTCCGTTGGCAAAGCAAAATGAGGCCGCTCCAGCCGATTCTTCGCAGTGGCAATCACATTCCTCTTCATACAACCTAGCCAAACACTCGCAGTTCTTGAAGAGTACGGCACGATAATTAGCAGGAGATAAGTAACTGAAAACACTGCCGTGAATATTTGACTTATACTGTTCAGTACACAATACGGGAATATTAACTCCAGCATAAAGTAGCAATCAGTCCCAAAAGCAACGCGGGTAAATGCGTCACTGACTGCCACGTACCTACTCAACATGCAAAGATTTTAAAGGATTACAGTTACTGAATAATAAACTATTTATATATAATAAAATACGTGACCGCATTTATAGAACATACTCTGCAATTTAAAAACTTATATAAAATATACACATAATAAATACAAAGTGTTTCCAAACAAATACAAGGCATCATGCATGGTGTTACGAACCTTATTGCAAACCTAAACATTTTAGTTCTAAAAACTCCAGTGACGATTCCATTGTCACATAATTTTTTCTGTTCAAAGTACTTAATCATTTCAAATAGATACGCTAGAAGAACAACATATACGAACTTTTTTTTAACACATACACATAATGTATAGGTCTGGGCAATGGGGTGTTGGGATCCGATGGGAGTGAATCAAGTATTATTAGGTTTAGTAACACTCGCTGTGGTTTACACAAGGACTCATGTTCTGATGTATTTTCCTTGTGATATTGTACGACATTAATCATATTTGTTGCTATATTTCCTGGAATTATGTTAGGTTGGACGTACCTCCGTTTTTAATATCAGTTCAGATAATATTTTTATATTTCCAACAGGCTGGGCGCCGACCTAAAAACTCGAGGATTTTGTCACATAGAAGTGAGCGAGTGAGCGAGAGAGAGAGTCAGTGCGCTCTCTACTGCGAGACAAGTGTAACGGGACTGTTCAGTTATTCCTGACAGCCTGAACTGGCTGGACGCTGGCTGGTGCTCGCTGAGCTCTCGTTCATAATACACACAACTATTCTCATTGACAGCATTCTTACTTGTATGTGATCATATAGAAAATCAATTTCTTTTAATTAAATGAAACGTGTGACGTGTTTGTGTATAAGTGTGGCGGGCCAAGGTTTGGGTGACAGAAAACGCCCTGGTCGCTACGAGCCTGGGCCAGCGCGTGATGCGCTATCGCTGAAGTGATAGTTGGTAGTATTGCTGCAGCTGGCACATTACTGAGAGCCATGGAGGGTGAAACAGGGTGTGCTATGCTTAAATGTGAGTTGTGTTGCATTGCACAAGTGAATTAAATGTGGTTGTTTTAAAAGAAATGTTTATATTGCTATGGCGGTAAACTATATGTGCAGACCTAATTTTTAATTTATATTCTGAACATGTAGTTGCGTGCAATTATGTGTCATCATTACTTTCTTTCATATAACGTGTGTTTAGTATAATTGTAGTTGCGTCGTTTTTGCTTGTGTTTAAGTGTAAGTCATCAAGGTAGATCGTGTTTTATGTATTATTTCGTTCTGCGTAGTTGTATATTTTTGGGATTTAATTGATTTGTGATATATTATATGGGATAGTGAATTACATTTGTGTGTGCTTAATATTTTGTACGTGTGATTCCAATTTGTTTCGTGTGAAATGTGATTAGTATATTTGAGGATATGTCTTTGTTTCTTGTATCGCTAGTAAGTGTGTAAATGAGAGTGGTATTTTGTTACAGTTTTTAATTTATTTTTAATATATATTATTGGATAGTAAACTACATTTGCCCATGTTAAGTATTTAATGTGCGCAGTTCTGGCGTGTTTGTGATTCATACAATTTTTTTTTGTGTGAAGTGTAATTGAGGCTACGTCTATTGCTTGGATGTGGCGGTATACTTCATTTTTGCATATTTAATATTTCAGGTGTGCCATAGGTATAACTGAGGGTAAATAATATTCATGTTTCTTTCCGTTTAACTGTTTGTGTGATAAACTATGTCTTATTTGTTGCATATGAAGTGTCTCATTATTCAATATGTTTTTTTTTAATTCGTTACGTATTTCGAAAAAAATTCTATATCGCGGAATAAATTCAGTGCTAGTATAAAGGATATTTACTTTGATATATTAAAACACTTATTTATAAATGAGCATTTCCGACTTGAGCCGATAGCCATTTCACATATCAAGAGCTCAGCATAACACCAAACAGCAAACAAGGCAGATGTGCTAGCCCTCGCTCCCACCACATCGTCCATCCGATTCCCTTAAAATCTTCCCTCACATCCACCCCCAAACCTGCGATCCTATACACGATATCCCATGTGAACAGACATATCTTGGTGCTCCTATCGACATCCCCTCCCTCCCCTCACCTAGCCTTTCGACCTCAGTCCTACACAGATATCCCAAGTGAACAGACATATCTTGGTGCTCCTATCGACATCCCCTCCCCTCACCCGCATATCTAGCCTTTCGACCCTCCCTACCTCACAATATCCCTCAGTAACAGACATATCTAGGTTCCTCTTGCTCGACAAAATACCCCTTTTCCCTCAACCAAGACATACTGGTGCATATTCGACGCCCTCCCCCCGCACATATCACCTCAATACACAGCTCTATACGACAGGAGTGACCAATCGTGCGCTCGAAAAAATAAACTATGCCCTCTAACAACCCAACTAGTTGCGCCGCACACTCATCTTATCCAAGGTGAATCGATGCCGCCATCAAATAACTCTATGAATCGCACAAACAATTACAATACAATCAAAAATTTAATAAGTACATAAAAAAATTAAAAAAGATTAAGTGATTATTTTCTTTATTCCTATTATCCGATCATAAAAATAGCAACGAATTTATTCCAGTTAATATAATACAATTAATAAGTTATTATTATCCGACTAATCTGATTAGTTAATTAATTAATCCATTAATCCATCAATTGATCCCAATTAATCCCCTGTGGTTCATAACCCTTATGCTCCCACTACATATATTCTCCTTAATATCTCTTTGGATGTGGAGTAGAGCAAGTCCATTCAAACGTTCTTCTTCCATTTTTTACGAAGCCATGTTTGGAGCCGCAGAAGAGAAGAGAATGTGCGTTGGGCCGTTGCGACACTGATCAGTAAAGAAGTTAGAAGCAGCAATTGTTTATGTATGTTAGGAAACATATCCTTGTTATAGTTATCCACTGTGTCTAGAACTGTCTGAGGTATAGCACTTTTCACTTTCTTGGCTGTCATCCAGTGTTCTCGCTCTATTTTGTGCTCGGCATGGAGGAATAAGCACCCAATTTCCCTATGACTCCCGTGTACACTTAGCATATTTTGACTACTTTCTCGGACAGTTGTTGTTCAGGAAGTTCATCTCATTGTGATCCTCATAAATCCATAGCAAGTGGAGTTAGGCGACGAAGGTGCAATTACTCCCTTTCTTCCTTTGAGAGTCTGTATCATAAATCTGTCAAACTCTCATTGTACAGAGGAGTGCACAAAGATCGTCTAAAGAAATTTTCAGGGTTGTTTGAATGGTGATTATTTCTGTGTCCTTGCTTTTTTTGAGGAAATCCCACGTGAGACAATAGCTACTTCCATTTCTTTGGCACCAGATTCTGCCTTAACAAAAATAGCGTGAAATGTGTATTCAACCTATTTCTCTTCATCTCCACAAGAGTTAAGACATTCCTTATTGGATTGGAAGAATTAACCCAGTCAAGAGTAGAAGACTGTAGCAAACGTCTCGGAGGAAGTGGTACCACAATAAAATCACCCAGTGCAAAAACAGAAACAATAAACTCACTCTCGGTTAACGCTTTCAGTAGTGAATATGATTTCGAAGCTGTTTCCGGGCTCGTTTTCTACTCAGTGATTTTCGTCAAACCTTTGTAAATTTTTGGAAGGAAGCAGCAAAATTCCATGATCCCGTCATGCTTTTCTCACCATCGTATTTTACAAAGGCCACTGAAAGCTCGACCGAGCAAAGATCGAAACACAGCATTAATTGAAGGAGAGCAATTGGAGAAAGATATTACTTCCATAAGTGGCGTAGCCAGGATTTGAGTTTGTGGGAGGGGGGGGGGCAACTTGGGAATTTCATAAAGGGACACCGAGGTCCCCCATAAAGCGGGGAGTCCAAGGGTCCTCTCCCGAAAAATGTGGATTTCAAGTTGCAATGTGGTGCTATTTGAGCAGTTTTCGTATCTAATAATTGAATATACCGCTGGTAGAAATATCTATATCTGTGAAGATAAAAACATTTCAGATTAAGGGGTGGCTACGCCACTGCAACAAATAAAACAACAAATAGAATATGAGATATTAATATTCCAATTTTAACAAATCATTTTAATGTTAAAAACATCAAACACTACATAAAATGAAGTCTGCCATAAAGAAATGAACCAAGTTGTAATGTTTTTTGGTCATTCTTTTACCCAAAACATTTAAATAAGCAGCATTCTTCTGTTCTTCTTTGCGAATTTCTCAAGCAATATATTTTAATTTAATGGCATGCTGCGGTGTATTGACGTTAGTGCTAGTCCATTTAATCGATCTTCACCAGTGCTGTTTCTGAGATACGTTTTCAGTCTCTGCAGTGTCGAAAAGCTTCTCTCTAATGATGCTGTGGTACAGGAAGGGTAGCCAGAATTTTTAGAAAAATATGCAAGCTCGAAAAAAAGGTTACTTCACACTTCATCAGTGCAGTGATTGCATCCTTGAGTTTTTCCATTTCATGGTACACAAATCCCACTCACCCGCTCCTACGCACAACGCATGCAGTGTCTCCGTAGTTTCGCTGTACTTTGCAATTTAGTCGTGTAACAGTAGGACTTTATTACACGGGTCGAAAGCCCACAGGTTAAACAACAACCGTACGGTAGTAGATACTTGGTCTATGTTTCTTTTGCACAAAATTCGTTTTCCTACAACGCTTATTAACTGATAAAAGCGTAAACGCGTAAACGAGAATTTCAGAGAAAATCGGTTGGTACTATCATCTTAAGCACAAAATAATTCCAGATTCTATCAGACTAACCACTGTAGTAAATGTTATCTCCCTTTGTCATCGATCAGATTATTAAAAATTGATAAATTTAGTGTTTTCCGAAAAATTTGAATAATTCAGTGATGTAAGTATTTTAAAATATTTAACATTAAAACAGTACAGGTTTATACTTTCTAAATGGAGGTTTTAACTTTCGGGGGAGGGGGATTCAGCCGCCTCCTTGGATTCTCCAATGACTTCCATCATTTTCCCTGCAGAATCCCTGCACGCTATAACATTGTTTGACGTCTTCAAAAGTTGTTTAGACTGTGTTTCAGACATGGGTAACGCTTGGCATTTCGCGCAACCTTCGTTATCTCGTCTACAGCCCCTTTGAGTTCTGATACCATTACAGCACAGTTTTCTCTACCGATACCTACACACTTTTCTTCTATATGTAGTGAGCACATATCAATGATAATGTCAGCCAATGCTTTTCCTGTCAGACGTCTTTTATTGTCCTCAATATGTTAATGCCTAATATCTTCAAAGCAATCTATGACAGTGAAAAAATCTTCGCGAATAGCTCGTCATGGACATAACGCAATGAAACAGACATCAGTACTTTACTAGAAATGTCTAAATTTCCATACAAAATAATAGAAAACCAGGGTGCTTTGCGAGTTTTCTCAAATATTTTCTCTCGATTTTCCTCTGCACAGCACTCAATTAGGTCAATTTGAATATTTTTGCATATGTATGTCGCAGTCGAGCTTGCAGTCTGTACATGCTTTTCCAGAGAATTATCGCCTCCAGCAATGCGGGACCGCAAAAGAAAAAAGAAAAGAAAATACTCATCATTCTCTGCAATGCTATTGGTGTCAGAGCTCGTACTGTTACTACTTCTAACAAATAGAGTACCATCATCACGATGTCCACGGATGGGAATGTTATTATGGCCACAAAATATAACAGTTTCTACTATCGGATGTAAACGGGATCTATTTTCCTACTTCTGAGTTAGTCTATGCGAATTCACTTGATTAAGCACTTCAAGTTTAGGTGATTCGTATGTCCGAATAAAGTTTTGCGCAGCTGCCATTGTCGCTCTATGGTACTCATTTCTTTCATGCACTGGGAGAGATCCATCTTTCCCATAAAGTTTTGCGAAATTATTGAGTTATTTTGCCATAACAGCGCCCAATTCAGCGTTACCATAACGAAATGCAGTTGACTTACATAAAAATTACACAGAATTAGTAGTAAAGTCGTTGGTCGAGATCAGAGACCACTAACCAATGGTAGTTGTTCAGAAGTTGGCGTCCTACGAAACGACGAGCTTCCCGTTTGCATTACCTGTAGACTGTGTGTGGGAACACATAGTTCTCATAAGGTTTCCACGGATCTTGTAAACAATCTGTATTTATTGAAATCATCACGTTTGTAAATTTCTTTAACATAACGACCGATGTCATACTGCGAACAAGGCCCACGTTCACTCTTCGCACCAGAGAATGATGGCAACTCAGATCTTACAGGGTTGACTGACAATGAAGGCGCTGTTGCCAGTAGTGGCACTGGTGATATTGCTTCAGAGCAAGGAGAATGATGGCAACTCAGATCGTACAGGGTTGACTGACAATGAAGGCGCTGTTGCCAGTAGTGGCTCTGGTGATATTGCTTCAGAGCAAGGAGAATGATGGCAACTCAGATCGTACAGGGTTGACTGACAATGAAGGCGCTGTTGCCAGTAGTGGCTCTGGTGATATTGCTTCAGAGCAAGGAGAATGATGGCAACTAAGATCTTACAGGGTTGGCTGACAATGAAGGCGCTGTTGCCAGTAGTGGTACTGGTGATATTGCTTCAGAGCAAGGAGAATGATGGCAACTAAGATCTTACAGGGTTGACTGACAATGAAGGCGCTGTTGCCAGTAGTGGCACTGGTGATATTGATTCAGAGAAAGGAGAATGATGGCTACTAAGATCTTACAAGGTTGACTGACAATGAAGGCGCTGTTGCCAGTAGTGGCTCTGGTGATATTGCTTCAGAGCAAGGAGAATAATGGCAACTCAGATCTTACAGGGTTGACTGACAATGAAGGCGCTGTTGCCAGTAGTGGCTCTGGTGATATTGATTCAGAGCAAGGAGAATGATGGCTACTAAGATCTTACAGGGTTGACTGACAATGAAGGCGCTGTTGCCAGTCGTGGCTCTGGTGATATTGATTCAGAGCAAGGAGAATGATGGCAACTAAGATCTTACAAGGTTGACTGACAATGAAGGCGCTGTTGCCAGTAGTGGCTCTGGTGATATTGATTCAGAGCAAGGAGAATTAGAGGACTGTAGCTAATGGGCAGAAGTTTCGTCACTCGGAGACTGAGAACGTGAAGACTCTACAGGCTATTTTTAATGCTTTGATATGCTGTGAAGACGATCACTTTTTTCCTATTCACCTCCACGTCATAACTGCTTGTCCTCCTATATCTCTGAGACAGGCGACAGTTTAAAAGCCAATAGTGACAATGTAAATAATATCATAACACGAAATAATTGAGTTGAGAGGTTAGTTTAGCTATTAACATGTAAGGTCTTCTGTGCCTATGAGAATGTAATGATGTGGATATGAAGGAGTCGTGCCGGAATACAAAGGTCATGGAAAGGTAGATCGCCGAGAAAACCTGCCAACCATCGGCATCGTCCGGCAAAATATTCACATGTAAATACACGGAAGTGACTGCGCCGGAAATCAAACCTAGCATTTGGTTGGAAATGAGTGCTCTGGCGCCATGCTGCACAAACCAAGGATTTAACTAACATTCATTCACGTCGAAATGGCATATTCTTAAATTGATATTAGAAATTTTATGACATAAGAATAAAATGTCTATTAGTTACATATTCTTGAAAAAATAAAAAATAATTTGTTAGCTTAAGATTTGTTAATTATTTATATCATAGCACATTTAAATATTAACTTAATGGTATTACTTATGGCAAATAATATATCTTATTTACTCTAGTCCATTATTAACAAACAATTAAGATTAGGTACCTACGCTACTGTCACTTAACTGTGTGTAAATCTACAGTGCATATTACTGTTGCCTACCTACCTAGCTGCTATTTTGGAATTCTACACACAAAACCATTCTGTGACTTGAAAGCCATATCACGATAAGGAACGAGTACGTGCTGAAAGAGCTTCTTTAACAATGTACACTGGTTCACCAAGAAAAAGAGTGGCTCATAGTGAAAAGATGGCTTAACCAGAATAATTTGCTCATTGAATCATGGGTATCAACTATATTTGTAAAATGCCCTTGAGTAAGGAATCTTTACTCTTTTTTGAAACGTTTTTTACACATTTACTATGCAAAACATGCTAAAATACATTCTATTTTATTGATAAATCATTTTTAAAATTATTACTAGCTGATATAGAGTAAATATATGTTGACCATAAATTAACGAGCATGCGTGAAAGGTGAACAAATATTATTCAGTTCCACTTTGTAAATAAGGAAAATTACGAATATAAGTATATGTATCCAAGCAGGGAATGGACTGTCGGTACAGCACTCTCATACTCGTCAGCATGGCTTTGTTACTCATTATAAAACAAGCATACTTATGCAGAAGCCTTCATTTAATAATGTAGGCAACCGTGTTGTTCAGCGTATTTTCCCTTGTATCCATTGCCATCTAGGAACGGAATTTTTTTCTCTTAATACTGCACCGCATAAACTGTCGCGCTGTATAGTAATCGTATGTCAGGAATCAGGTCACATAGAAAATATTTTGGTTGTGTAACTTTTTTTCTGCTCTACCTTAATTCTAAGTGTTATGTGAAAGCCCGAAGTTAGTACAGGAGCTAATTGCGTCTCAGGGCGAAACCCTAACACCTACAAGGAAAGGAAATCAAGCAGGGAGACATGCATCGGGGCAGAAAGTGTTTGGGCAGCCACGGCCAGCAATTGCGGCCATGACTACCTCCCTAAGTGTACCTATAGCTAAGCTATAACTAAGAAGAGACTGGGAAAACTTGGCATAGACATAGTAAAACCCAGTCGGCAGGAAAGAATTCGAAATGGTTGCATGCATTAATCAGAAATTTTACAGTATAATAGATTGTGTAGAAACACGCTCTTGTTAGTAGGTATGAAAAATCTAGTAGAGAGGGGACATAATCTTTATTACTCCATTTGCCTTTATTGGGAGGTAGCGCTGGCTTTAACCAGAGTGATGCTTGCGCACCACTCTGGTGAGGGAAGTGGCGCTATTGGGCCTCTTCCCTCTGAATCCCCAGTGGATTACTGAAACTAAAAATAAAGATAGTGAGCTGCCAGTAAGTGTAATCAGGGCCAATACCTACTGGATTTTACATGGGCAGGAAGAGAAACCTGTGAAGAGAGAAGAGGAAATAAAACTAACTGAACTGGTATAATGCTAACATATGTCCTCAGGGACACTTGTGTCCAATCTTACTACTGTGCTACCTCTCAGCGGCCAATCTCTGTAGCCATTGTCTGTAACAGAACATATCTACTTCTATGTGCTACGAGTGCACGGAGCATCGATTTGGAAGGGGGTGTGGGGGTATAATTTTCTTCGAAGATGGAGACTCTCACAACCAACTTCTGTAGAGAACACACTATCGCCACAAGCCTCTGCAGATATTTGCTGATTTGTTATGTCATTGGCCGTCACAGCAGTTTTATAATACGAGACTATTCGGTATTACACGGTTTTGTCATGATATTAAACACATTAAAAAAACTTACAATAGTTGATGACTGAAAAAAAGTAAATCTCTCTTTGATGTATCTTCTTTCTTGTAAGGTACACTGACATTAACAATAACAACACATCTCACATACACGATACACAAAATATTAAAACTGCAAACAGTGGCTGCAGGGCTAGATTGCGCTGCTTGGCTCAGTAGTTGGTACTGCTACCGATATATCACGCACAGTGTATAAGGTCGGCTATCCAACCCGGATACAAAGTCAAAATGCCAGATAACATTTAGCTGTAAGTATTTCCCCTAATCGATAAGGCTTTTATAAACTTTTCCAAGGTTATCATGACCACTATGCCTTTTTAAAGCTGTCATTCTTTAGGGAGGGGCCTGGCCCCAGCCACCCCGCCGAACTCCCTTGGAACAGCGCATGTTCAGGGGGATGAGAGGTTTTCTTGCCCAATAACTAATCAATAATGAATGTTTGTCTTCTGTAACACTTTATACCCAAACGTAGAAATGGAGGGGAGGGGAGGGACTAGGGTGGTCGATAGTGCCTCATGAGGAAAGAAGTGGATTTTAGTTGCAGACACCCCACTCCGTCAGCTCCCCCCCCCCCTCCCGGGGGGGGGAGGGTATGCCCGACAATAATTTAGAATCGTGTTTACCATAAAATTTCGGTTCGAATGTACCACACCATAAATCGATAGTGCCCATGCCGAACACCCTCTCCCCAAACTTTCGAAAGGAAAGGGTTTGTTCTCGAAAGGACCATGTTTACCATAAAAGTTGGTTTCGTATGTAGCAGAATTATCGTACACAATTTGATATACCCAATCTGTCGTGTACCATAATTATGGTATGTAATGCCATTATTTTAATATTAGTACGATAATTTCCAAATGTGTACGGTAATTGTATATGTATGCTTTGGGCAGTCCAACGTACCTATTATATAATCAATAATTCCCATGGTCCACGATATATTACAATCAACTTTTAAATGCATACCATAAATATCTCGACTGCCTGTGAGAACTCCGTAGTTCCATGCAAGCATTGCGAAAAGCCTTCGTGGGGCGACGTCGGACGGACGGTTAAAAAGTTATTTAATTTTATATGTACAAGTGTACCATAATATACCATATTTCATTCTTGACAATATTCATACAGCTTCAAATGTCGAGTCGAGGTGTGCAAGCGAGCGATGATAGGAGCTATGAGCATCTGGAGATGTTTTACCAATCTATATATACCACAAATAAATATTTATTCCAACTTTTACTTTTATGGTACATATTTGAGATAATAAAAGCGGGTCGAGAGTTATTGTACATCCGGTAATTACCACAATTACCTGATTCGCCCATCGTGGCCTAACCCGCGGATTCCGCGGGCCTGTACCCTGGTATCTTTTAATAAAATACAATTTATGTGGATGTTTTTGAATTGTGAAACTGAGTAACATATGATGATGTGTTTTTAATTTAAACATATATTCCGCCACTATATGTGAATCAGTTTCCTCTGCATCTAGGAACTGTGTACTCATAAACACTCGCAGTGGTTGAGGATTCCGCCCTATAGTGAAACAGTCATTTCTTCCTAATCTTAATACTCGCTTGATAGGGACCACAGAGAAGCGAGACAAGGAGAGAGAACGTAAGCTCCCAGAGGAACGTTTGCCCCAAAACTTCCCATCCGACCACTCAAAGAGAGCACTCCGACCCGGCGCCAGTGTAACCGTGGAATCGTACTACCCGTGATTATTAACCCCCCCCCCCCCCCCCCTTTTCCCTAAAAATTCACTAGTTAATTTTTTTATTCCCTAGCACAAGGGTGGCCAAAGAAAATAAAGCTAAATAACCAGTGAATGTTTACTTCCTCACAAATCTATATGTGAAAGCACTCCAATACGCTAAGAACAGTCATAGTGGAGAAGTAAAAATTCCCTAGTGATTTTTTGATCCCCAAAAGAAATATTTTCTGCAGTTAGAAAAACAATTTAATAAAGGCACACCGAAACGCCACTTATATGTATATATTTATTTATTTTTTATTTTATTAATTACCAAAATTGAATATTCGGTAATGCTTACTACACCAAGAAGCTAATATATGCCGTTAGGCCTTAAGTCATATTATAATAGTATCTTACGGCTGCTTTAGGTCATTATGTGTTCGGCAATTTGATAAGCATATATGACCACCATTTAGAAAGAGACAGACAAAGAGACATCAAAATCGAACCTTAAGTAATACATACGACCTAGTACAAGCTAAAGCAGGCCACTATACCTAAGGCATATTTATAAGCATACCTGGCCACTATTTCCAAACCGATATACTTAGAGACACCAAAATTGAATTGTAGGCAATGCTTACGACCCCCAACAAGCCGATACAGACCACCATGCCATAGATAAATTTATTAGCATATCTGGCTACAATTTGCGAGCCGGTAGACTTTCAGACATTAAAATTGAATTGTAGAAAATGCTTATGACCACCAACAAGATGATATATGCCATTAGGCTTTAAGTTATTTTATAGTCATACGTTCCAACGAATTTTGAACCGAGTTGTAGATACTTCTTGCGACCTCCAACAGATCGATATAAGTCATTATGCTCTAGGGCCTTTTATAGACATATGTAGGCACCATTTTCGAGCTGATAAAGTCAGTCACCAAATTCGAATTATAGGTTTTATTTGCGAGTGACTCCGAATATTCCAGTATGTCTTAGACCATAGTACAGACATACGTAGTCTCTATAACTGAACTTATGGAAATAGATCTTATCGCAGGAATCCCACCCGGCTCCCAAGAAGATGAAATGCCCTGTTAGGCACTAATTCATTTAATAAACATAGTTGACAACCATTTCCGATTCACAGAAGAGATCTGTGATAGTCAGTTGGTAAGCATATTACCCCATCCCCCTTTTTTCACTTTCTTTTCGATAAATAGAATGACGACTGGAAAGTATAAATATTTGTTATCCGGTAACAAAAAAGGCATAAGAACACATGTGCATGTGAATTTGATGTATTTGTTTTATTTATTTATTTTTTATTTATACTGGCAAAGATTGATCCCTACAGGGACTCTTTTACATCTAACCAGCTGTAAACGTTTACTTACACTTAATGCAGTCATTATTTAATTACTAAGAAGTACTCCACTAGTTGTTTGGAAAACTGACCTGCTGGCAACTTCTCATTAAGCCGTTCACCTACTACATTCCTAATATTAAAACGAATGTGTCTGGATGGTGAGTTCCGTTATTGATTGTCAAAATGAACGTTTACATTAACTGGGTGTCACTATAATCGAATGAATCTGCGCTCTTTGTAATTCTAAGGAGTTTTTTAATGTCGCATAGTTGTCCTGTTTGTAAGAGAAGTGTTCACTGACGGGACATAGAAGTAAAACTTATAGTATATATATATATATATATATATATATATATATATATATATATATATATATATATATATATACATACACACACACACTTTTTTTCTGAATTTCTGTTGATCTAAATTCTTATTTATTCTATGTTAGACTTTTTATGATAGTTAAATAATACTCTCGTTAAGTGTAAAGTAACTGGTCAGTATGCATTAAAAGTTTATTTTCAGGCATGAGTGGCAATCTTTGGCTTAATCTGCATTATTTTGAACACATAATAAAAAAATTGTGCTATTATAGGAACGTTAATATTGTTTTATCCTAATGATTTTTGCAATGGCGATGAACAGTTGAACTAAATTTATTATTGTGGACATAATCCTTTGCAGTGCTATGTTGCTGCAAAACCCAGAACCTGAAAATAAAACATAAAACAAGCCCATAATAGCGATTGTTAAGAATTAAAGAACGATAATCTCAGTCCTTTATAGTTCAGTAGTACTAGTATTCGTTTCTAAAGATATTTTGGCAATGAAATAAAATACGCACATTCCTGTGTTTTTTTAAGTAATACTACGTTAACTTTAACATTGTTTTAATATCGCCATTGCACTTTTTACAAAATTAACACATTTTTATACGAGTGCCACCAACATTTAATTGCATATCGGTTTAACTACAACAGACGAATTTTTTTTCTTGTAATATGTCTTAGGATTCGACAAATTTCTTAGAAACAGATAATGAAGAACAATGGCGAATCTTGATTAAATACAGTGTTGAATATATCGGCAAATGAATTAATTTTATTGTGTTTTGAAATATACTAAGGTCGTTCTTATATTCAAAAAGGGACATCAGTTGAGCTATGATCAATACATGTCGGTGAATTTGCTAAACACTACCTGTAAAGGAATTTCAATAATATTTATTCTTGAGGGATAAGATAAATTTATAAAAATCTTAAGAGAAGAGTTAATTTTGGTTCATGAAAGAACAGCGCATAGTGATGACACTTACTGGGAAACAAATTATTACAAAATGTATGTAGAATGCAGTAAGGGAACACACGCTTTTACGAAAGCCCTGATACAGAGAGAGGAAATCGTTTCTGTAGAGCCTATAATAAACTATAAAGTTTTTCATTAACTTTTTACTGAAGTCATCAAAGGCGTAGTGTATATTAACAAGTGTTTGCAATGAGGCTTCAGAATTAGCAATAATCATTATAATTCGCAACGATGCAGATGGAGACCTATAATAAAGGCTATGTTTACCTTTCATCAGTATTTACAAATTATAATTTGCCCATGAACAGACAGTGGATATGTACAGAGTAGTATGAAATAGATCGAAAATTCTGCCAGGGCATTGTCAAAAATACATAGAAAATAATCGTATACACGACATTTGGCCTAGCTCTAGTATTGAGGGAGTTTCAGTCTCGTGAACATGCAACAAAGAAATGTGTTTATTTCCGGAAACAAAACACTATTGTTGGTGGGGCGATATGCGCCAGTAGTGGTTATGCAGGTATGCAACAGTGTCTCACTGATAACAGCTCCCGTGATAGTAACAGCCGGGGATGCAAACTTATTTATGTAGAAATTATTCGTAATTTGTTATGGATAACGTTTACGACAGAAAAAAGTTCTGCATGACAAAGTTAACAAAATTGTCCCTGTGCTTTAGTTATACACTCAGTGGAGCTGTTTTGCTGACCCAGCAACACATATAGCTAAAGATTGGCACCTAACAATTTCATTATGACACAGGTTCTCCGTATCATAGTTGAGTGCGCACACAACACTATAAAATAATAAGATAACAAGGTAACTGTCCCAAACTTACTTTTTTTAACATGTTTCTATAGTGATTTAAAGGAGACTAGCTTTTTCAAAGGAAGAGTAAGACCATATTTCCCCACAATTTGTTGCCGTGGTTCACGGAGAAAACTTTTAGATGTAATTGAGAAACATCCTGTATATTGGCAATATGTTTGTTCTATATTTACATTTTTTATACTGACTTTTATTTACAGACAATTCTTGCCAGTAATGAGGATATATTTTAGGGCGAACCATGTACTAACTACAAAAACATGGCCTACAGCTACATTCACATAATAAAACCAAAGAATAGATTTTTTGCAAAAATATTGGCTTAGTGGTAGCAAAAACAATACAACTGACAATAGCTGATAGTTAGAAACTCCAATTATTTTCATATTGAAATTAAATAAATATATAATGTAGAATGAAAGTGCACGCCGTAATGCATAGCATATTAAAACGAGTCGTATAAAAACATGTCAGCTCAAAGCACAATTACCAGCTGCAACGTGCGGAAGTGAAATAGTGAGATAGACAACAAAGAAGGAGACAATAATACATGTTGCGGAAATGTAGTTTTTTATACGCGTTTCATAGGTAATTTTTTCTCGAGTTTCATTAGTCAATACCATGCACGCAAATTCGTGACATTATTATTCTGTATTGGCCAATTCTGGAGAAGTTTTCATTAATTAACATTCAATTACAAACTTTTTAAATAAAAACATTTCTGTTAAAAGTGACATGTCTTTAAACCTTCATAGGCCGAAATCCTCATAGAAAATTCGCCAATGATAATGAACAATTCTTCTATATATAATATATATATATATATATATATATATATATATATATATATATATATATATATATATATATATATATATATATATATATATATAATTTATTACCATACCTTAAAAGCTACGGTTATGTGCGACTTAATTAAAATGTATGTATATGCACACCAGTTGAAGTTGACCTATTACATATGCAGTGTGTCTTGAAAATGTCAGTAACGATTGAGATGGACGCCGTAATAGTGAACGAATCGCCTGATGTATTACACACACGCTGTCGATGTAAAGAGAGGTTATGCCAGCTGCAGAAACAAGCAGCAAGTTATAAATCATCCAGGAGACCTATTTTAAACGAGTGTTTTCTAAGAGGAAATGCGAGCGGTGGCAGGCCTGTATGCTACCTCAGCCAGTGGTATTACAGAGGTTCTGAAGGCGGGCGAGTGTGTTGACAAGTGATGGCATTAACAGACAGCAGGAGGTAATAGTCATTGTGGTTTCCAGTCACGCAGAGGCAACAACTTCCCAAAAAGAAATGTGCACCCATATAGTTTCCAGGGTTGTCCACAGAGCATCTGCAGGCAACACGCTCGTTCAATACAGAAGTCGAATTATTTACTCATGCCGGAAAGACTACGCTACGAAATAAATACACTATATTTTTCTTCAATGCATATGTTTTTTTGGGATAAAACCCAATATATCTAAAATGCCATTCAAGCTAAATTATACAATGTTCATTAAAAAAAACTGATTATTTCTTTCTACGTAATTACGTCAGGAGGGCCTGAAAATGAGAGTGCCACACTATCGCCCAGCTATTTAACTTATTTTATATACAATGAGAAGGTTGAGTTAAACTTGAGTAGAAGCCATACCTTAACACTTTTTTAGTTATTTATTGCCCCTAATATTTATCGCGAAATTTATTGACACTGTGAACCCTATTACAGACATGTTTATTCAAGTAAACTATGATTTTGCCTATATCACAGAAACGTATTGGTTGCTAATGGGAACAATGAATCTTATTAATTTATGCTTCGCGGAGCAGAGACTACGAAACAAAATATAGTAAACATTTGTGAAATTTAAAAGGTTCATTAATAACAGTTAAGTTAAAGATTAAATAAAAATGTTGTATTAATCGAGCATACATTCATAGGATGAATCAATTTTATGTAATGATTTCGGAATATTTTAATCCTTTCGTTCTTAGTTTTAAATTATGCAAGTTAATAAAATGTTTTGACAGATTCAGTTAATCCCACAATTTTTCCTCGCAAAAAGTTATATTCAAAATTTAACTTTTATTTTATTAATTACAATAAACAAATATTTCTTAATACCTAATATAATAGTAATGTAAACTAGAATTAAAATGAGCTATAAATTTATGACCGATGAAATCGGTCAAGACGCATGCTTTACTTTGCATATTCAATTACTCCTGAACAAATCAAGGAAGCATTTGTTTGACTCATCTGTTTTCTTGAAATTTACCAGATCGCATTAGTGCTGTGACACTATTCGTCATGCAAACTTACTCTCATTCTGTAAATAATTTTATCCATACATTGAGATAGTTATTATTTTATTTTAATTACTAAATGCAATGTATACACATTATACTTATTGGAATTAAATTAAAATCTATTTTACCTATCGTCTAAAAATGGAAATGAACGATCTAATATATTGAGAAAACGTTTTACACTAACAATTTATTGCATAACGTCTATATATTATAGAACGACGACCATGAGTACCCCACACATTCAAATTGTGCGAGTTTTTTAAAATCTAAATATTACAAATCATTAAATTTTCGGTTAACTTCGTTTTGCAACAAAGTTCTCTTAAAAGTATCGGATGGCAGCAATTTCCACTGTAAAGGAACCCCTGAAGTGATCAGCCGTTTAGTATAATGCATTTACTTTGTTACATCAGACGTGGCACTAAATGCTACTAAATCTTCGCTAAGGACTGGCTTGGCGCAAAAAGGGGCGGAATGCAAGGGAGTGGGAGACTAAAATTTCCCGAAAAAACTACCAGGTTTCCCGCATGTGTAAATTCCTGTGAGCTGGGAATCAAGTTAACTGAACTGTAAACTGCAGTGGTCCCTATGCTTAGCAGCCAGATAACGATTCAATGAAGGTGAAATAAGCGTTTTATGAACCAAGAACAAGACATGTTTAGGTTCAGAAACAAAACACGCCTTGACATGGCTCCTTAAAACGCAGAGTATTTCCAGACCCCAATAGACATATCTGTTCTGGCTAATTTCTTACAAAAATGATCCCCAACTAGTAAATACTTACAGTAAAATTAACTGTTAATGAAGCAACAGAACCATATTTATGCTCGCGTTCTTTCATTACGCCTACTGCTGCATCATACGCATGGAGCAGTTTGAAATTGGAACACATTTGTACTAGAAAAGTTAACACATATAATAAATAAATATTTGGTAGGAAACCTCAGTGGATGAAAGGATGAGGCTAGTATTCAAACAAATGTGCTCGTGTGTGTGCACGCATGCGACGTGAGTATCGTCGTGTCCGTGTATGTGCAGTGTACTTGCGTGTATATGCCTACAAGTAGTATGCACTTTTCTTCCTCCGACTGTTTCATTCTTTTTAACTTAATCTAATATATTGGTGTTGTTTAAATTATTTTGTGATTTTCTGTATTTTATATTTGTCTGAGGCAATTTGTAAATTTTTGCTATATTGTGAGTAGATATATAAAGAGGTTCTGGCACATGGGGTACATGCCAAATTTGGGGGGGGGGGGGGATCAGGGGCGCCATTTTGAATTTCTTTATTTTCCTTCATAAATTCCCTTTTCCCCTCAAAATTACCTGCTTATCCCTAGAATCATTCCTTTTTACCCTTAAAATTTCCCATTTTCCTTAAAAATTTCTCGTTTTTTTTTCTTCAAAAATTTGTAAAAAAGTTCTTTCTCATCGTTGTAGCTGTCGTAACTCCACAATGTGGCTGAGATACCCCGAAACTCTGCTACATTGAAGAGTTGACAAAATTAAATAATTTAATAATTATTTTATAAAATTAAATATATTTTTATAATTAAAATTTTTAAAGATGTAAGTGTTAGGTGTTGTATATCATCGGACTCGTCTTTCAAGGCGCATGCGACCATGATGAAATACCACCATTCTGTCTCAATTTCTTATGCTCTATCAATCCATTTTGTTTTTCTGCTCTATCATTCCATCCTGTTTTTTTTCATGCTTTACCGTTCCATATGAATTTTTCCTGCTCTCTCATTCCATCCTGGTTTCCATGCTTTATCATTCCAGCTTGTTTTTTTCATGCGATATCAGTCTATGTCTTTTTTCATGCCCTATCAATACATGTTGGCTCTCTTGCATTTTCCCTCTTTTCTCTCTCATTCTATCTCTTTCTCTCTCTCTCTATCTATCTCTCTCTCTCTCATTTCTCTCTCTTGTCTCTACAGTTCGTTCGATTATACATATTCCCTCCACTGCCATCTTGTAAATTTACTACCGAAAAAATTCCAGTGATGCCATGTTGGATTTAGCCTCTGGCATTAATTCCACTAGCCAATTTCGGATGTTCTTTTTCGTCGGCTCCACCTCTTACGCCCTTATCGACATCGGCATTCGTAGTGCCATATGGTTTAACCTGGGGAGAGAGTGTTGGAGGCGAGGTTGGTCTAGGGAATTAAGCTTGTCCGCCCTTATCGGCAATAACCTCAAAAGTTAGGTTAGGATTGTCGTAATGTTTAAGAAAAGTTATGTGTTTAAATCAAAAATATATTTATTAATTTTTTACAAAATAAACATAACCGTATCCATCTTGAATTTTAGTAAACATAAAAGCTATCTTCATTTTATTTTTAAAATGATTATGTAACCACTCTGACCATCAAATACAATGTATCGCCTACCTTTCAACAGGCCATTATGAATTTATGCCCTTTTGTAAATTCTCATAATTTTGGATCGGTTGATACTAAAGTATCAATTTTATAACATAGGCACTGTATCCGATATACATCAGGGTGGTTAGAGCATTTATGCCCTATGGCCTTTCTGACAAGGATAATTTGGGGTTAATTTTGGTTTAAATTGAGTTATTTTGGTACGATTTGGTTTAATTTTGAGACGATTGAGTCATTAGGAGCAAGTCTTGGGTGGAGTGTGTTTACCAATTGTAATATTTTGTTCTTTGTGTGTGCATTTGTTTTATACTGTTTGTGTGTTTAAATAGATCTATGTGCATTTTGTTTTATTGCAATAGCTTGTTAGATAACTTCTTTGAAGAAAAAGGAACAATTTTTTTGAGGAATTAGGAAAGATTTTAAGGATTGAGGGTTGATGATTGAGGAATGATTTTCAAGAAATAAGAAATGATATTTTGAAGATTGTGGATTAATGATTGAGGAATAATTGTTGAGGAATATGGAACGATTCTTAAGGACTGAAGATTGATGATTGAGGAATGATTTTTGAGCAATAAGAACAATTTTTGAGGCATAAGGAATGCTTTTTGAGAGATATCGAACAGTTATTGAGGATTGATGTTTGAGAAATGAGAAATGATTTTTGAGGAATAAGGAATGATTTGGTAGGATTGAGGATTGTAAAGTGAGGAATGATTTTTGAGAAATAAGGAACAAGTTTTAAGGAAAATATAATGATTTTTGAGGATTGGGGTTTAAGGAATGATTTTGATAAATAAGGAAAGATTTTTGAGGATTGAGGAATGATTTTCGAGGAATAAGGAATAATTTTTGAGGAGTAGGGAATGATTTGTGAGGAATATGGAGCGATTTTTGAGGATTAAGGATTGAGGAATTATTTATGAGGAATAAAGAACGATATATTAGGATTGAAGACTGATGATTGAGGAATGATTTTTGAGAAATATTAAACGAATTCTGATGAATATGGAACAATTTTTGAGGATTGAGGAATAATTTTTAGGAATAAGGAATGATTTTGAGGAATATAAAGTAATTTTTAGGGTTTAGGATTGAGGAATAAGGAATTATTTATGAGGCGTGAGGAAATGATTTTTGAGGAATAATAAACAATTTTTGAGTAATAAGGAATTCTTTTTGGGATTGAGGATTGAGGTTAGAGAATTGAGGATTAAGGTTAGAGAATTGAGGATTGAGGTTAGGGAATTGGGGATTGAGGATAGAGACCTGAGGATTGAGGATAGAGGATTGAGGACTGATATATAGGATAGTAATTTCATACATTGTGTTAAATGTGTAATTTCTAATGTATATGAATTTTTGAAAAAAGATTTTTATAACAATATTTTAATTACATATGTTATGCAGGTTGTGTTTGTGTAGCCTTCCTAAATAAAGTACTCACTTGGATCTTTACCACGAGACTGTTGTCCTCCTTCCAGAGATGATGTTGGACTGACGAAGGGCTGTATGGGTGAGTATATGTGAATCTTTGTTGTCGATGAGCTGTGATAGATTGGTATAGAGGTAATGAATGCCATATTGGAGTTGAATATAGAGTGAGAAAGTTAATGGAAAGGTGTATTGTTAGGTGTTTGTTGTGAAGTGTGTTGCAGTTTGTCATGTATAAGTTATGTATAATATCACACATATGATAGTCGGATGTTAATTTTGGTTATGGTAAGTTATGATAGTTTTTTAATATGTAAATACTAGTGCTAAAAAGTGGGGTTGACTTACAATGAAGAAATGAGTATTTCCTCCAAGCTATAGTTATATTCCTTTCTTGTTTGTTGTTTTTCATCTGTCGATGGGTATTTGGTTTCATCTCGTTACGATTCTTACTACTTGCAGTTAGATATCCATTACACCAATACTTTAGTTAATTTACTTGATATGCAGTTGTAAGAAATATCTTCGTACCTTGTATGATTCTTGAGTAACTATGTGTATGCTACTTATATGTAAATATTCTCCCTAAATATGTATTTTTTTAATGCGAATATACATATTTTGCTCTTGAGGATTGGTAACATGTGTGCTCAATTATCCTGCTGTAAGCCTAAACGATCATGATCCAACCATTTTTTTATAGTTTCTCAAAATGTTATCCTACATAGATAAGAATTAAATATGGTGTTGTCGGAAGTTTGCGAGAATTTGTTAATCATTCACAAAACAGTCTTCCTAGAATAATTAAAAAGGATTATAATGTTCTTGGCTATGATAGGATATGTTAGGTAATGCATTGACTTGCATTGTGTAATTTAGTTGTTTGTTGCATAGTGAGTCCTATGTGGGTGTGTTATTAAACAATACTAAATTATCAAGTCTTTAACTTAATGATAGAAAAAAGGAACGTTAATTTTGAAGAATTATTAAATATTTAATGTTTAAGATGAGTGGGATTAAAGAAATATCGCACATAGTATTTCATATACATGTATTTACCTCGTTGCGATTTGAAACAAAATATGTGTTTGTATAACTATACATGCCTGCATTTAGGTTGGAGTATTGACTAAATCAGTATGTATACATGATTTTTATGCTTTTCGCAGTAGAAAAATATAGTTACATGTAAACAAAACTTAATCTTCTTGTGAGAGGAAAGAAGGTTTAATTCTGTAAGTACTTGTTGCGCAGATAAAATAAAAGTATTCTTGAAGGATCGAATCAAGTGATAAAAAGAGCAGCTCTTGACAAACATTCTTTGATTATGGAATTTTTTATGTAATAAACATGTCTTGAATTCTATATATTTACTATGGGATAGCTCGATTTGAGTGCGATGAGCATTTTACTTGGACATAATATGATTTTAATTAATGTCATATAGTAAATTGAATAAATGATATCTTTGTAGGGCTTTTTTCTTTTTGTTTATCATTATAGTTATATATATGATAATCTGTATTGGAAGACAAATGATGGAGATTTGTGTATTTGTATAGTATGATAGTTTTTTTTTTAGTTGTTAAGTATTATGTTTTGCTTGTGATGATTGATGTTAGGGGTTTTGCAAGTTGGGTGTTATTTTGATAGTAATAGAGTTTGAAGTAGTTTCATATTTTGATTGTGACTGTTATTTGTATGTTTTGTTCATTTGAGTTGTATATTATGTCAATATAGGTTTCAAGTATGGTATGTGCAAATGAGTTGTGTGAGTGTATGTGTGTTTGTTATGAATTTGATGCCTGCAACTTTGGTATATGGAAAATTATGAGTTAGTAGTGTTATAAAAGAACTTTAGATGCATTTGACCTTGTAGTCTTGTTCGTTTTGGCATTTGAAGTGTGTGTTATGAATTTGATGACTGTAGCTTTGGTACATGGTAAATTATGAGTTAGTATGCTTACAAAATGTATTAAGGCATTATAGACCTTGTCAGAATGGGCATAACGCATAAATTACTTAACCATTGTGTTGGATTTTGGATACGAAGCCTAAGTTATGAATTTGATGATTGTAGCTTTGGTATATAGGAAATTATGACATAGTATGCCTATAAAAGGGCTTTATGCGTGTTTTATCTTGTAGTCTTGTTTGTTGTTGGGGTGATATGTGTGTATTTCGGTATTACATGATGAAATTGTTTATGTGTTTAATTCATAAAAATATTCTGTTTGTGGTTGTTGATATATGTTGAAACCGATTATAGAATTGTTTTTATTTGTTAGGTTCGTTGACCTAATATCAATAAAGTAGCAACTGTTTTCTCTTGAAAATATCCTAAAAAAATATTATTATGGTGAACTGTAGTTCCTCGGGAGCGGACATATGCCTCTCTACATATAATATGCATACTTGATGTATGTATATAGCGAATGCTAACATAGTGTAAGTTTAATACTTTCCACGACTTATAATAATAAAAAATAATACTTATTGCAAATTCTGAAACAAATGAAAACTTGAACTTTGTCTGTTTTGCTGGGAGGATACATTACTTTGGTGAATGTTTAGTTGTTAATTATCTCGGTGTGTATGTGCATACCTAGTAAATATTCATTGCATATTTATGCAAGTATGGATTTTATCGATGTTAATTACACGATTATATCATATAACTGCATTGTCCACCATTCTCGACCTTCGACAGTTGACATCGAACATATAACATGTGAGTTGAGCAGTATACACTGTTCAGGTAATATGATAGACAGCGATCGTAAGTGAATGCGTTAACATGCATTTCTCATAATTTTTTTTAACTATCAAGTGTGTCCCCTGGGAATCGATCTGGGTCGTCCAAAAATAAAATTACACTAAATACCATAAACAGGAATATAAAACTAAACTAAATATTTGTTAAATTCGTATATAAAGTGATATTAGGTGTTCTGACCGAGACTCGAACGCGATAATCCGAAATTACCATAGCATTAGGTAAGCCTAGCACCTATCCAAGTCACAAGTAAAAACAGGTTAAAAAGAGAAATGAAATAATATTACGTGGCCTAACCAAAGAATCTAAGTCCGAAATGCGAAATTAACATTACATTAATTACCCTTACCACCTATTTAAATCATAAATAAAATTTGGTAAAATCGCAAATGAAATAATATTATGTGCCCAGACCGAGGATCGAACTCCAAAATCCAAAATTTACATTACATTAATTACCCCTAGGATCTACCAAAGTCACATATAGAAATTGATTACATTTGGAAGTGAAATAATACTATGTTGGTAAAGATGTCCTTGATGACTATGTACTTGGCGAATTTATGACTATGTTTGTAAAAGGGCTTAAATGCATAATTGACCATACCAGAATGTGTTTAGGGCCTAAATTACCTTATCATTATGCTGGATATCGGCTATGATATCTATGTTATGGATTTGATGAGCATTGCTTCGAAGTTTTGGAATTACACAAAGACTTAACTCAAATTAAACTTTTGTCAGAAAGCGTTAGTGCCTAAATGAACTTAATATTATGTTGTATGTGGGGTATGGTGTCTATAATAGGAATTTGAGGAGCATAGCATCAATCGCTCAGGAATCATTAGTACATTTAAAAAAGAGCTTCGTTCAAAATTGATCTTGTCAGAAATTAAATAGGGCTTAAATGCTGTAACCACCATGAGAGATATCGGATTCTGTGTCTGCGCTAATAAATTGATCTTTATAGTATCAACAGTTCGGAGATTATGAGTATATTAACAGAAGGGCATAAATTTATAATTGATCTAGTCAGAAAGGGCATAAGTAAAAAAAATGGCCTGTTGTAAGATAGGCGATGAGTTGTATTTTATGGTCGGAGTGGTTATATAATTATGTTAAAAATTTAATAAAGATTGTTTCTATGTTTACTGAAATTCAAGATGGCCACGGTTATGTTTGTTTTGTACAAAATTAATAAATATATTTTCAATTTAAACGATTATCTTTTCATAGATATTATGATAATCCTAACCCCATAAATGACCGAACCTAACCAAACATTTTAGGTGATTGTCGATAAGGGCGAACATGCTTAATTCCCTATACCAACCTCGCCTCCGACACTCTTTCCCCAGGTTAAACATTATGGCACTACACATGAAGATGTCGATAAAAGTGAAAGAGGTGGAGAAGACTAAAAAGGAATTGCGAAAGCTGGCTAGAGGAAATAATGCCGGAGGCTAAATCCAATATGGTGTTGCTGGAATGCGTATAATCGAACGAATTTGAGAGACGAGAGAGAGAAAGGAAAGAGAGTGAGAGAGAAAGAGAATGAATGAGAGAGACAAGATAGAAAAAAGCAAGAGTGCCAAGATGGATTAATAGAGCATTAAAAAAGACATAGAATGATAGAGTATGAAAAAACAACATGGAGTGATAAAACATTAAACACCAGGATGGAATGACAGAGCAGGAAATATCTAGACGGATTGATAAAGCATTAAAAATAGGATGGAATGCTAGAGCAGAAAAAAAACAAAATGGAATGATATAGCATAAAAAATCGAGACAGAATGGTCTTATGACATCATGATCGTATGTGCTGTGAAAAGACTAGTCTGGTGATATATAACACTTAAGGAAGGTCGGGTGGTATCGGACACCTTAGGTTTTTTGTAATTATTGAAAATACATGCGTATATAACTTTTAACATTTATTATGGTATTAAGAATAATATGCACTTGAAGCACTGACAGAAAGAGCAGCAAAATTAAATTTAAATTAGCACTACGATTTCTTTATTTTCAAATTTGAGTTTGGTATCAGACAGCTCTTAAAAGTAGAGAGTGGTATCGGACAGTCCTCTTCTAAACCAAATATTAACGGCATGACCTCAGTGATGCTGCTTATTTTGACACACAAACATCACATTTGTAAAACAGAGGAACACTTTTAAGATTGGCACATTTTTCGTGAGCCCAACCTTTACAAATATTGCACTGTATCCATCGAAGTGCTCCTCGCAAATGATGCAGTTAACTTGTCCATCGTTTTCATTAAATCTCACAGAAGTGAGCACTTCAACTTGGGCTGGCGAGGATGGATTATCTTCTGTTGATTCTGCTGACCTTAAAGTTGATATTTGATTTAGATTTCAGATGCTGGTTGAAATACAAGCTGAGGTGAAAGGAGAAGGTGTGTTTCAGCAGGAAGATGCAAATTTCTTGAGAAAGAGGCTTGAAAATCCAAGTCAGAAAAAATATTTCGATTAATTGAATAAATTCCTGTGCAGGCAAAAGCAGACTGGGAGAGTTCCTTTCGAGACACTCTAGTAAATGCTTAATTTACCATGCCGAGTATGTTTTTCATCCCTATTTTAAATTTTGGATATTTCCTAATCCATAAAGAGCATGCCTCATTGTAAGCATTTTTGAAGGGTTTCATCACAGCCCTGTCGAGCGGCTGTAATTTGTGTGTCGTATAGGACGGCAAGCTAAACATGTGGACATTATTTGTTTTTGAATACAAGATCACATCCAAATCTTTATGGTGGCATGTCCATCCACTATCAGCAAATACATGATTTTTTTTTTACAAGGATTAATCTTTTCCACGTACCTTTTCATCCACTTCTAAAATCCTACTTTTGTTATCCACCTACATGGTTGTGAGTAGAAAATGCTTCCTACTGGTGCATCCTTTGTTAAATCATTGTCCATTCTTGTTCGTGGAAAGACGAAAAGTGGTGGGATGAACTGATTCCCTGAAGCATTTATTGAGAGAAGAACTGTCACATTTTTCCTTCGCTCTCCAGATGTCAGTTTTCCCACCTGTTTCCTTCCCTTCTCCGAGAGAACTTTCAACTCATTCGTGTGGACACAAGTGACGCCAGTCTCATCGGAGTTAAAAATTCGTGATGGACTAAAAGAATATTTTTCCATCAAGTCACTTAACTTCTCAAAAAAAATACCAACTTGTTCCTTATTAAAACCTGCTGCCTGCTGCAAACTGGTGGATTCAGCTGTCCTTAAATTCAAATCTTGGTGTATCTTCATAAAGTCATCATAAAAGTATTTTCCTGCCACCGTAGTTGTCTTGTTGAAATGGTGATTGATTTCCAGCTTCTCTGCAAATTGGTATGCAAGCTTCAAAAGCTCAGTTTTGTTGAGGGGCATCAATTGACTGTCAAGGGTCTTTATGTGGTTGCACAATTCGACTTTATTAATGTCTGTAAATGTTCTTGGAAATGTTCCACTGTTGGCCGTACATGATTTCAACACTGTCTCCCTAACTTCTTCAAGAGCTTTTATTCTACCTCCTAAAGTACTTTTGGGGATAGCAAAGCAAATCACTTGCTTTTCGTATTGACATTTCTTTATGCTCCACTTTACTAACAGCTAACACCATGTCTTCCTCTATCCATTTTCCACATATCTTCCCCATTTTCACCTGAAATAAAGGAAATATCTATCAGTGCCCACATCGAAGTCTTTAAGCATCTAGGTAGACCTGTGCTTTCCATGGGCTGGGTACAGAAAGATGGTAAGAGGAGAAAGGTGGAAAGTCCTTACAAATTACATGAAAGCATAAAATAGTGCCCACTACCGACAAAAAAATAAGTGACTATTATGGGTTGTAAAAAAAAACTGCTGTTTCCCTCCTTCCCTTGGGACAGTCTCTCGCACTATTAAGTAATACAAGAGAATATAGAATTTTATCTTAGCCAGTAGCAAAACTAAAGCTCGAACTTAAGGGGTTAAACAATTACATACACTTTTTATACATTTTTCACACCTTAATAAATTTATTTTCTTCTCATTCGACACTTATACAACATGTACAGAAAATTAAGAAATACTCAGAATTTGAAAAAGGGGGGAGGGCAACTTACACTTTGCCTTCCCCCCTTCCCAGTTATTGAGTCACTGATATTAGCAGATAGGTTGATGAGGTAACGACTGAATATGTCCGATACCAGCCGCCAGTTTGTTGTCCGATACCACCCGAATGTAGAACGAAGTATGAACATCTCTGTAATAATTATAGTTGGAACAAACCTAATTTTAAAATATTACATTATTTATAATATACTACCGTTTCTTTTAGTATACTTGAGAGACGATTACACTTACCCTTTTTGTCACAATTTGCTGGTAAAATTATCTACTCGTCGACACAAAGGAAGCATATAGGACAGCGCTATCTGTGATCTCAATATTGCGAGCTTGTGACTCGCGTGTCTAGACGGCACTACTAATTGCTTGACAAGTGCTGCTCTGCATGCCGAGAGCTGTGAACTATGTTTGTCCGATACCAGCCGCCGCCCGGCATCACCCGACCTTCCCCTAATACGAAAATCTTTAAACTTTTTATTTTTAAAAATACATTTAGTTTTGTAAAATAATTATTAAATTAATTTAATCTAGTCAACTCCTCAATCTGGTTGAGTTTCGGGGTATCTCAGCCGCATTGAGGAGTTGCATCAGCCACAATGATGAGAAAGTACTTTTTCACAAAGTTTTGGAAAATTTTAAATTTTTAGGTAAAAATGGGAACATTTTAGGGGAAAAGGGATATTTTTAAGGAAAAACAGGAAATTTTGAGAGAAAAAAGAAAAAATGTAAATTTTGAGTGGATTAAAGTGAATACCAAGATGGCCCCCCAGATACAACGATACCCTCCCTCCCTCACCACCTCGTACGTGTACCGGAGCCTCCATTGTACTATTGTGTACATTTAGGTTAAGTATGAAATTGAATCCAGGGAAGAGTAGTTGTAATAAGTCCCTTTCAAGAAAAGGAGACCATGATTTAACTGCATCTTAAAGCCAGAAAAGGAGACCATGATTTAACTGCATCTTAAAGCCAGAAAAGGAGACCATGATTTAACTGCATCTTAAAGCCAGAAAAGGAGACCATGATTTAACTGCATCTTAAAGCCAGAATAAAATAATACACAAATAAATAAAATTTATTGAATTTTGCATGATTTGTGGGTGCCGAATATACTACAACACAAAATGGTATGCATTCGAAATAGAGCCATAAAATATCCATCAAAAGAAGACATATTGGCCAGCTCTAGATAATCAGAAATTCTCAAGGTTTTTTTTTTTTTTTTTTTTTTTTTTTTTTACTTATTTTACGTCCAATTTTAACTTGTAACATTAGTGATTTCTTATTACTACTTTACTCGCAATTTTTCCTTCTCTTTTAGGATTGATCCTTGCGATACGTCTAGTCATTATTGTATGGTTAACAGTTCAGTGATCCGCCAATGCTGTGATAGCCATTTGTATGTTAGTGGTCTTTACTGTTTAGTTAGCCCTTACCAGCCGTGACAATAGCAGGTAACCCCAACTCATATTCTGGTGTTAAACCCAGTGGGAATTCCAGCATAAACGGAACAACGGATAACACCAGTCTCGATGGCACACACTCCAAATGGCAGCGACAATGGTAGACTGGCTGTCATGTGCGCCCTAAAGCCAACACTCTACTTTTATTTTGCTCTCATTATTTCTGCATATAGGCTATTAGCGATTAAGTGAGCACTTTTGAAAGCCCTCTCATTTAGAATAATAGTCGATAAATATATTTTATTTTAGCCTTATATGTTAATTTCCGAGTGTGGTGGAACATTCACACTGTGTTTATTACTTTCATGGCAATATTTATTTAAAAGGGTGGTTAAAGGATACAAATGACTGAAAGAATAAGTAACTAGGGTTCAAAAGTGCACACTTTAGCATGAACAGATTATAACAAGTTTTCGCTCAGTTTTATTACTTTTCCAATTGGGCTGTAATATTCTAAGTAATTCATAGTACTGCCATGGTAAAAAAAATATTAAATTGCCATAAACTTTTGTCCAAGCACCTTTTTAATTTTAACCCCTGGGAAAGTTACATAGTTGTAAAATGAACATAGCCATACGGTAACTAAATTATTATACTTACAATGATCGTTCACGTTAATAAATATAACCCTTGTACGTATAAATTATCGCTCACACACATGATATGGCAAAGTAATTCAGCCAACAGCAATTCACAAAACTACATATTTGCCTTAATCACTTCACTCGTCTGGCAAGACACACGTTGAAACGTGTTTATACCTGCGGTTAAAACACTCATCATCTACGACCTTGTAACTTGACTATGTAGCTTAAAAACATTTTAGACTAACATTTTACTAGGTAAATTTTCGATATCTATCCCAGAAGGAAACAAAACCTTCGTATTAAACATTGACAGCGCATCAACAACGGAACACGCCATTGCACATTGTCACTCAGTTTTGCCAACCTCCACGTTGTAACCGTTTCGCCATCAGATCTGAATATACAATTTAATAAATATTTCAATTCTGAAATCATATTTCTGCTATAAACTGCGAATCCAAGCAACATAATGTATACAAATAACCATTAAATTCCATAAAATCAAAAACAACTTGACTATCCTGTCACTATAGCGCTGGCTGCTGGGAAAACGTGACATTGCAAAACAGAACAAAGTCCACAGAAACCACATAGATGACACAAGCTGTCCTGGACGAAAAAGAAGAAGACAACAGGGAACGACGTAATGTACCTACTAGTGAGCTACATGGGACGTAAAAAATAAATATTTTCAACCAATTATAAAGATATATTTGTCTACCATTGTCACACAAAAAGGAATTGTTTCAGTTCATTTACTATTCATATGATTTTATAAAACTTAATTTAATAGTATTTTAAAGTGTTACTAGTACATTCTGGCCATTCCTAACATACCACGTTTCTCCCTGATTCGAACTCATATAGGCTATAATGTAAATAATATTATTAATTTGCAAACTAAATATATATCATCGTTTAGATTAACCTCATAATGCAGTCCCGAAACATAAATGGCAGCACAAAACCATTATAGTGAATACCGATTTCTTTGTGAACGATATAAGCATGTTTGACCTGGGGTAATTTTTCAAAGTATTGATTCAAAAAGTGTGAAGTCTATGTGAATGGCCTATAATACAGGCAGGTACCAGGCTAGTAAATATATCGCTGCGATAGGATGAATGGAAACTAAATGGTGGGTGATGGGATATGTAACTTATTTTGTTAGCAATAAACTGTGTTTCAAGCAAATCAAAATCGATAAATTATCAAAATATATTGTAAAAGAACTCTTCGTTGAAGTAAAATACAACAATTATGTGAATGTTCCGTGCACTTTACTGGCCTCTTAACCATACCGAGAACTATCCTGCTTTGAACTGGCTATTGAAAGGTTAATTTACAAATATGATTATATAATAGTGCTAGGTTATTTCAACACTAACGTACTGAAAAATTATAATTCCGATTCGAAATACTTAGCTAATATTTTACAAATATCTGAACTCACGGACAAATACGTCTACGGAAACGCTTAATAGATCTCACCAGTGTTCAAAATTTCAGCAAACCACATGACACAGGTCGATACGGACTTTTGAGCCTTACAAAACATAATCTAGTTCACTCAACTTACTCACTTCCCGTCCCAAAACACCACATTGTACGTAAATTAATTCGCGACTGTCATCAGATAGTCTCAATTATTTACACGAGATCTGATAAACCTCACATGGCCCTTAGTGTTAGACACTAATACAATCTGTAAAAAAAAATGCGGAACAACATTACTATCGCGGAACTATTTGATAGACACACACTTAACAGATTTGTAAGGTACAAAATCCAAAACGCTCCTTGGATGATACTGAGGTAAGAAAGAAAACGAAAGCATGAAATTAGGCAAAGAAAAAATATATAAAACCAAAGACAAAATAATCAAGTCCGTTTTAGAGTTTCACATTATAGTGTTAATTATTGCATATACGTTAAGAATTTATAGAATATGTCACATAAATTCCTTGATACACTTTGTTACTGATCAGGATAACTTACCTGATTGCCGCACCAATTAAGCATTGTTTAAAAATCTGTAAGTTTAAAATGTAGTTTCAAAATAGGCATGGGGTGAATACAAAGATATCCACATACCTACATTTCTGCGATAAAATGATGTAATATGCCTAACAAAATATTACAGAGGTAGGAATTTTAACTGATGTGATTTGTGTTAATTTTTATTTATAATCAAATAGATACGTTCTAAATTCCACAGAATTTACAAATAACCCAGTGTTCGTATATCACAGAAATGTTTTATTTTACGTATAAAAATATTCATATTTATTATTTTGCAATAATTGTTGTTTATTCGTATTTCCGAATAATAATTAAAATGTTTTGTAGATAATTATGTGTGTAGTTATTATGCTGCATTTCCCTTTATTTAATGTCTGAGTCCAATTGAAGCATAACCATCGACACTGATATGGGCAAAGGGGAACTACCCATCCTAGTGAATGGTTGTAGGAGGGGCCCATTATTATTTTTGAATGAACTATATCAGGAATGCTGCTTAAGAAAATTTTTTCATACAACCGTAACATGTAGTCTAGTCAAATTCGCTCTTAAATATTACCTTTTACGACAAAATTCTTCCTTAATTTGGAAATTAAGTACGCTCATAGAATCATGTGAAATTGTTGAAATCATTAGTAAATTCATTTCCACTTCATTTAACTATATTCGCCTATACACATGGCTCCTACTTCCTTATGCTTTGTTTGCCTAGTGTTGGGCACTTGTCAGTCACTAACGCTTGCTACTGAGTGATCATGTGCATATTCTTTGGTTGGGTAATGCTAAACTATTTTTTTAACGTGCTGCAGAAAATGCTATCCTTATTTTATTGTAATAGTAAGTGAATTTGAATCTTTCTTAAACAGAATTGTGCAATGTACACATGTGGTTTACTGCTATGAAAGTTTCCGGAATCTAGCTGTTTTTGTATTAAATTATTTATTTTTATTAACAAAATTTATATGCAACACTAAAGCAGCAAGAATAAGTGTTTTAAGTTCCGTGTATGTGTCATTCGCTGACATATTTAGGAAGCTATGTTGAGGTAAAATACGACATTCCCCTTCTAGACGACACGGAGCCATGTCAACGCTTCTACTTTAAAAATAATTTGTTGTAATAGACGTAACGGAATCGACTGTAAAATATGGGTGGTTCAGTGTAAGTAACAAAACGAGTTCTTTCTCGGTAATATTTGGTAACGATCACGATTAATATAACGCAAATATATTCGTTTAGGTGAAACCCACGTTTTTATTGTGTTTTTAATAACGAATATAGTAAACCAACGCAGAATCAACTTTATTGTAACCCTGGGCGCGCTTCCATCACCACGAATGGTCTTCGATTCAAAACAACTTTCGGGTTGTCAGTTCACGATCAATATTATTTAAGTACTAAAATGTGTGTTCTGTGCATGTGTTAAAATTTTATTTTGCCTTTTTACGACGAACTTCTGCTACTAAAGTTTACAATTACTTCGTTGAACAAATTATTTATTATAACGGCACTCGCGTTTTAATCATATAATATTTTGTATATTTTGTTACCCTCGAACATTATGTACTAAAATGTCTTTAAAATGATATAGAATTGCTGTACCGTCTTTCCAGAATGAATGGAAGATTGTATTTAAATGCATTCTTTATATATACGCGATAAACTCTAAATATGTGAGACGCTGCGGCTACAATTTGAACACAAGGCATCTATCTCCTTGTCATGAGCGCTCGGGGCAAGCCTCTACACGGTAGCGATATAGCAGGTAGAAGTAAAGGCAAGAGTCAAGAATAGGCTTATGAAGCACCCTCCCTACTGCAGGACGTTCGTTGCCAGTCGGTTGGAAGGAATGGCGAAACCAGTTGGGTTGGGGAGGGGGAGAGAAGGTTCCGTAGTTCACTGTCCCCCCCCCCCCCCTTGTTATGACCGCGACACCGGATCGACGAACTTGCTCTCAGGTAGACGGGCGTCTTATGGAGGGCGCGCAATTTTTTGGCTCGGCTCGGCTCGGCTTGAAACGGCCCTTTCAGAAAAAAAAACCATGTTTTCATATAGCACCCCGCACTCTAATTCGGCTTGCCTTGTTCCGCCTCGGCATTCTGCCGTTAGCTCTTATTAGAATCTGCTGTCTTTTATGTAGAGAGAAAACATTTCGAAGGTCTGATCAGCCTAGATGGGAAATTGTACATCTTAAATTAAAAAATTAGATGTGGTCCAGTTCGGGAGCCGAGCCGAACAAATGCACGTCTTGCTTTATACTACATCTACCGTGTGAGAGAATAAAAACATACGACTTGAGCATATTCACACAGCTCATTATATACCGTTATATCCAAACTTTCAAATACTCATGTCCCGTCCAAGAATAATGAGTATTTGAAAGTTTGGATATAACGGTATAATACACAATCATTACAATACATATTTAAACAAAAATCGCGATGGGAATAGTAATTTGAACGGACATATATTATGTAATGTGGGTATTGCCTTTATATAGGGGAAGCATTGGTTTAATAACCAGAAAACCAGATATGTTTTCCCAACAGTAAAAACACATAACTTTAAACTTTGTAAATGTCATATCGCTCAAAACATGATCATTGTAAATATGTTGCAGATTCATATTGTCCATTTTACACAGTTATTATATTTGTATTATCACACAAATTATGTTTTGGAATACGTGCGTAACTTTGTGATATATTAAAAACAATCAACATTTTAATGTCTACCAAAACTAAAATATTGCTGTATTTCACCCTCCGGTTCGCACCAAATATTGTCAAATATAAATAGGAAATTAGGTAATGCTTTATTCGGAGGCACAATATCTTCTATATTAGTAAAAACAATCAACATTCTAATGTCTACCAAAACTAAAATATTGCTGTATTTCACCCTCCGGTTCGCACCAAATATTGTCAAATATAAATAGGAAATTAGTTAATGCTTCATTCGGAGGCACAATATCTTCTATATTAGTAAAAGGTAATATTGCATTCCTTCAACTAACAACAAAATGTTCACTAAACCTCGATATTTCTCGTGTTGTATTGTTTTGCAAAACACATATATGTTTTCAAACTAAAGGCCATTTGGATGTTCCAACAGCGACATAATAACACAAGTTTTTCCACATGAAGAAGGACCGCTTACTTTACAACATATTTTTGGATATAAAAGAATTCCATATTTCTGTTCGATTGTGTTTTCTTTTGTATTTACAATTACCAGAAGACATGCATTTTATTTTATAACCTTAATTTATACAGTATTATATAATGTAACAAACTAACATAAAACTTTAAATGCGGTCTATATATAGGTTTGCATTCAGTTGAAAATAATGGCTCATACTAAACATATAAAAAAAGGACTCGGTGTATTGAATACATTGATTAATAAATTACCATTTCAATTGCATTTACCAAAATACAAATATTTTGGATGCGGAACTAAGCTTGCAAAACATTTCGTATGAAATTATCAAGGAATCGACTCTTTGGATAAAGGTTTTAAAGAACACCGTATAGTTTACAATCAAACAAACTATTTGAAACAAAGGAATATAGCACATATGATTCTAGCCAATAAAGCAGCAAATATAAGGAAGAATCCATCCACATAAACAGGTGAAAAGCTTGGTGCTTCGGTTGTTGATAAAGTGATGCGAGCAAAGGTAAGAAGTATGGGCATCAAATGCAAGACTAAATGAAAAGCCAAGAAAGTAGAAATCACGCTGTTTCTTTTTCCATCATTAACAGCTCTTGAATAGCTCCTCAGAGGAGTTTCGGCAAACAGTAGAGGAGTTAAATCAAGTGGTAAAGGAATGTATTTGTAGCCACATAAAGTCGGCTAAGGACGAAAAATATCCAAACATGGGAAAATAGCAGAAAGTCCTATATAGTTTTCCAATATGTGCATTAACAAATAAATACATTCTCATATTTGTAAAGACTTTGGATATTCCCTGTTTCCGAGGTGTGTGTATGAGATATGATTTACCAAAGAAACAAAACCTTAATGAATGTATGATATTTATTTTAGAATCGAAACAAAGCGAAGGAACATATTTGGTTGTGTTAATTAAAAACACAAATCAATTATTATATTACAACAGTTCCAGTTATTTATGTCATCCAATTGAGATACGTAATTATTTATAAACGATGCTATTAAGGTACAATTACAAAACAGAACAAATACCAATTACAATCAATTGTGGATATTTATGTATGTGTTTTTTGACACTAAATAGGATATATAACTAAGTGCAATAGTAAACATATTAGTAATATGCCAATAACATTATATTAAGTGGTAATTCGTCGTAATTGCATACTGTATATTTCCCAAGTGTTAGAGTTAGATGGAGAAAGGCAAATAAGCCTAATCGAATTCGTTACTCACAACAGCATACTAACATATGAACAACCAATCATTTATGACTAACATTGGTGAAAAAACCTACAATATTGTGATACCAATAGGATCTTGTGAGTTGGATGACTTAACACGTTCACTAAAATGGCATTACCTAAAGTTGTACATTTCCAATTACAAGCAAATAGAACTAGGTTAATTAGTGTGATGTGCAGTAATGTTGATATCGATTTCTTGGAAGACAATTCAATGGCAAATATGTTAGGTTACGAATGGAAACTGTATCCCACCAATGAATTGCAAGAATCATGAAAACAGGTTACTATGTTGTCAGTAAATATATGTTGTATAAATGTTAACACTGTAGGCAGTTAATATTTGAATGGGAAACTGACAAATACACTACATGACTTCATGTTTGTGGTGGCTTCAGGATATAAAATAATTGAAAAACCAGGTACATTGATATATCTTTCAGTAATAGTAAATTGTGTTGATGAAATAGTTGTTACAATTGTCGACCAAGTTGGTAAAATTACTAATTTTTGAAACAAAGAATAAACATTTGTTTAAAATATAAAAAAAAAAGCTATTTAAACAGTTGCAGTCCATGTGCATTGTAATCATAATGGGTATTCTGTATAATAGTCAATGCAGACATAAAGTAGGCGGTTAATTTCAGAACTATGTCACTAAGGAAGGTGTTTCGAAGGAAGTAACTATAAATAGATGTAAATGCTAGCATAAATTGCTCACTTCATATAAGTTACCCATGAAGTTAATACAATGTACTGAAATTTTTTAAGGAGTTAGCATATATGGTTATTAGAAATAGAAGACATACTTATTGTTGAAGAAGCAATTAACTATGAAGATGCAATCACCATTACGGAAATACATGTAAATGAACCATTCCGAGCAGTTCCATACATATTTCCATCATTAATAAGGATTTGAATACAAACCCACTATATTTTCACATTACTGTCGAAATAAAGTTTAATGTTTAGAGGAACAATTAAAAATAATGCAGATTAAAGTAATCCTGTATTTTGTACATAGTAATAAATGGAATACTTCATTTAATCGATATATTTGCATATATGCTGAATGGAGTGGAAATTGATCAGACAAAAGATGTTGGAATTAATTCCATGATAAATAACTATCTATCATAAACCATAAATAATTTTTATAGAAGCCTTATGGCTGGATGTAACAATGTTAATGTTTATTCACTACAAATAAACCCCGGCAGAAAATATGAAATTATTATACCATTAAGTATGGTATTTGGCTTCGCTGAACAATATAAACTCGCCATATTAAATGCTACACAAGAATTAGTGAACATGTCAAGTTATTAAAATATATCGAAAAAGGGAAGGATTTATATATTGCTTTCAGATCACATGGTTTAGAATAATTTCCAACACTACCAACATCACAAAAAATAGTGTGGAGTGTGAAATATAGTTTTTCATCCGAAAACCTGAGGCATGTTGTCATTTGCTTTTAAACAAACCGACAAAACAATTTAAAATCATATCGATCATTATTCGAAAATAGTGAAATAAAAAATATTATACTATATCCAAACAGCCCAGCTTATGCCTACATTGATTTTAATATGAACTTTGGTAATGGCAAATTCCTTATTTGCTATGATATTTACACAATGTTTCAGGAAATATTATAACAAAATTAGTTCACCAACACAAGAACCCCAAACATTTAAAACTAGATGAACTTTATTTGTATTTGATTTAAGCTAACAAAATTATACCATCAGCAATAATGTTGTTGAAGCACAAATTGAAATAATTGGAAACACACCTATTCCAGAAAATACACAAGATTTTGCTTTGATAATTCGTGATAGATTGGCTAGCTATAATTGAAGAGAAAAGCTGGTGAAGATAATGATTTGAGTCTGTAGACAACGAACCACAATTGTGATGAGATATTTTGCAATGGGCAGGGGTTTCAATATCCAGATAAATTTATCATTATAGTATTAGCTATTACTGATATGGAAAACCACACAATTGTATTCAGCATCAAAGCAACATTCGACTGGAGATATCTAACTCCCCAATACAAGAAAACTAATAGCTGGGTTACCAAGCACCTCCACAGTTTTAAATGGGTGAGTGGATGTATGGAGTATGAGAATATAGAAGATATTTGCAAGCAAAACTAAATCAATTTGAAATATTTGTGTAGATGGAGTCGAGCAAAAACATATTTTATTAAGTATGTGGAATGGGAATGTAACACATATTCAAAAGGAATACAATTTTCCATTGTTCAAATAATTACATTGAACATATAGATATAAATCGACATTCTTCCCAGCAGAGGAAAACTCTTAATTAAGGCTTACTTTAGCATTGATGACTGACTGGGGGAAGTAGATAATGACGATTTTCCACCTGAATCCCCGGTGGATATTATACAAGTAATATGGCACTCTTTGGGAGGAGAGAAAATTGTGGACTAATGAATGAAATTTAGTATATATAAAAGTATTTGGTTTTATGTAAACCTTATTTCGTAAAGATGAATCAACAAGACAACAAAATCACATGCTTGTGTATACAGAATTTAAAAAGTTAATTGAAAATCAGCTAGTTATTAGCATTTCGAGTTTTTTTTGGAAAGAAGTAATTTTTCAATCTTTTGGAACAACCTGTACTTAGTTGTGTGCATTTTAAAAGAATGCTGTACATAAATTTGTGAAATAATATGTATTTGTATATATTTAAAAAGAATTTGGCAAAAAATTTATGATTATAAATTAATTCCTTTGGCACATTAATTTTAGCTCTCCTCTAAAAAAAAGTGTATTTGTTTTCTTAAGAAAGGAAAAATACAGATAAAGAAAAAAATTTATATGCTTTAACCTAAATCAATAACTGGGAATATTTTCTGAAACATTCTTAGCTGAATAATTTATGCTCGATTCTAATTAGTAAACTTATAGCATTTGCAAATGTCTAAAGAAGTGCAAAACTGTTATAGTTAGAGGTCTTCGACCTTAACAGTGTTACCACACATTGATCATACTCACAAAACATTTTAGGTTTAACTTCAACATATTTCCAATGTTACCAACCACAAAACCAAGATCTCAGAGGGTGCACACCTGAGTCCAACAACCCTCACTGGAAACACTTTACCTTTGCAATACCCTGGAGACATCTTTAGCATAGCTTTTCATTAAGCACTCCACCAGGAGCCCTGAACCATCCTGCTAGTGGCCAGGTCGTTGACTTAACAGTTGACCATAGTAAGACAAAAACATCTTCCTTCCTGAGTACAAACTCTCTAGCAATGAATTTTTTATATTAATTAAATATAATCACTTTCCACTTTCCAATGCAGTCATAATGACCTGCAAAGGAACATAAAAATTTTAATTAATTGCGTTATAAAATACGCTAATTTAAGTTCACGAAATGTTTCACATACACTATATGGAAAAATATGCAAACTTATTTTAAATATCTAGTATTTATTATTAAAGAGGGTTTATTGCACTAACACACCAACCTTTACAAACATTATAAACTATATTCTATAATTTTATATGTATATCCCATCTGTTTAGTAGTAACAATCGAGAAAGAGATCAACTTGTTATATATTAACAAAAAAATTATTAGACAAGTTTCATTCGATTACTCGAACATGGCTAGTATTTTAACTGCAGTGAAAACATGCTCGTATACATTAACGGAAGATATTTGAAATGTTTAGCTCAAATATGATCAAAAAAATACATATTAAGATAATGGGAACATATTTACTTAAATACCTTCATAACATGTTCATCGAAGTTAATAACATTATAAGTAAAGATAAATAAATTATAAGTTTAAGGTTTATAGATATATTGCAGAAATGTTTTAATATTATGAAACATAACAATTTATGTTATTAAACTGTAATGAAGTAATTGAAACCTTTCCAAAAGAATAAATAACAACATTTACTTAAACATTATTATTATTATTAGAAATCTGTACGTGTGGAATATCGCAACCAGTAAAGATTTTTAGGAATCTTACCACTATTTTCTTATCTTCTTTTTCTGTAAATCCTCATCATATACATTATATATTGCTTTATTGAATACATCGATCTCTATTGCATTTATTTGTAATGAACCAGAATTTATTCTAGTCTTAAATGAATGGTTTTCATTTCTTCCAGGATGAAGGTAGTAGAGAGGTTTGTCTCAGAGGATCAGATGAGGGGTTTAAGTTGTTTGAAAGGTGTATATATCGGGAGAGAAGTGATTTTTGGCTTTCTGGCTTTCTGGTTGGTAGGGATGAGTGTCTCTTCATAAGCCTTTACCTGGGAATTCGAAATTTTTATAAATAGGTGTTTACCCTCTACTACCCTTCTACTGTACCCACTAGTTCGTCTGTGTGGTTTGCATTGCGATGGTGCGTTTCTACGAAAACTATTTCCTTGGTTTATCTAGTCAAGCTCTGAAAAATTAAATCATTAATTTTAACTGGGATAATTTTAATGACAACTTGAATGTTCCAGACCATTTAATAAAAAATTTAATGGATTTTTTGCAGGAGGAAAGGATTCCTACATTACAACCAATGCTATTGTCAATGCCCTCCTTAGGGGTAACACCACTTCCTCAAACTCTCTCGCCACTTACAGATTCTATATGAGCTCCAGCTTCTAAGTCAATTCCAGCTTCACTGCCTCCAGCTGCCACATCGGTTCCAGATTCTATGTCACCTCCAACTTCACTGCTTTCAACTTTGATGCCTCCAGCTCCCACGTCGGTTCCAGCTTCTACGTCGGCTCGAATTTCACTTCCAACTTGGATGCCGGCTCGAACATCACCACCTCCAGCTCCCACGTTTGTTCCAGCTTCACCGCTTACAACTTCGACGCCGTCTCCAACTTCACTCTGTCTTTAGCTTCACAGCTTCCTACTTCAACGTCATCCTTCTCACAACAGGCCCAAAATCAACTGAAACACATCTACAGAAGCAAAAATAATGCTGTTACAAACCCTTAAACCCAATGATTGCTCTCTTGATGATGCAAATTTCGAGGTTAATAAAAATTATGCGTGTTTAGAGGTTAATGAAGATGATGCATGTTTTAAGGTTGAGGATTGATTTTATGAGTTGCAAAATTTTTTAATTTAAATTTTTGTCCTTCACATGCTCCAGATTTACCTTCTACCAATATGATATCGCCAGAATCATCACAACGAAATTTAATTTCCTTGCCTCCACCTTCCTTTACAGAATCTCCTAATGAAGTAATTTATAGTCCTATCTTTTCGCTGATATCACCTGCATCACAATCACCTGTTGCTCCTCTGAAGAGGCATAAATTGAGTGGTTAAGTCTTAACTCTAAGCAGAAATTGTAGTGATGATGGTGTTTTCCGTTGCCGTTTTAAAGTTTTTTTCCGGTGTAGTATGGTTTGATTTATGGTTTTGATGATTTCTGACGTAACCTATTGAAAAGTTTCTAAAGTTTTTAATGATTTTCAGATGTAAAATGATTTAAGCAGCAATATGGTGAACTATTTGTATTGATTTTCATTATGTAAGATGATGTTTTTAAATTTTTAATAGTTTCTGACGTAAAATGGTGAAATGTTTTCAATTATTTTCAGGCGTAAATTTTGTTTAAATTCGTCTCATGATTTTAAAGTTATCACGTAACATGGTGGAAAGTTTTAATGATTTCAGGTGTAAATTCGTCAGTTAACTCATGATTTGAAAAGTTTTAATGTAACATGTTGAAAGTTTGCAATGATTTTCAGGCATAAAGTGTCAAAAGTTGTCTCATCATTTTAAAGTTTTAATGTAACATGTCGAAAAGTTTGTAATGATTTTCATGATTTCAGGCTTAAAATGGTGGAATGTATTAATGATTTTGATGATTTCTGATATAAAATGTTGGAAAGTTATTCCTGTTTTAATGATTTCAGGCGTAATATGGTGAAAAGTTTTTAATGATTTCTACTGTAACATGGTGAAAAATGTTAACATGTTTAATGATTTCTTATGTAACATGATATGATGTTTGCGATGATTTCAGGCATATCATGGTGAAACGTTTGTTATGATTTTCAGACGGGAAAAGTTGGAAAGTTTAGATACAGTTTTTTCCTTGTAAGTGATATTATAATTGTTTTGATGAAATAATTAACTTTTTAAGAAATGTCTAGAAACAAGTGGTAATTTAGATGTATTTTATGTCTTTAAAAAAAGGAATTGCTAACGATCTTTTGTCTGTATGTTTTCATATTTTCTGTTTTGAAAATAAAATAAATTTCAATGCTAAAGTTAAATATTTATCTTTTTATTTAATAGGTTAAAATTCCTCATGTTACTTTATTGTGAAAGATGAAGTGCTTGGAATGAAGTAGTGATAGTTTCAATAGAAAATTTTGATATTAGGTCTAAAACTTGTTCATGGTATACTTTTTAATACTATAATTTAATATTCCTGCAGAGAACTTCTAGAAATGATGGTAAGTGTGAAAGTTTTCCCAGTTGTACTATTGTCCAGCAGTGAAACGGCTTGTCTTTCAAAGGCATTATCCTCAGGTAACAGTTAGCGGGGTGCCAGCTGCCTTGCGCAAAAAAATAGAAGTTTCTTGCTTAAAGGTAGTGTTCAGCCCGTTTCCTTGTTCATAAGAGAGAAATATGTTGATACATTCAACTCTGACATGATTCAGTTATAATTTTATTTAAATGCATAACAGGAAAGTATAATTTTCAACACGAATTTATATTTGTTTACAATAAATAGGTATATATTATTACTTAACAAAAACAGATCAACTTGAACGAGATTGCAACCGAAAATCTTTTATGGGAACTCGGCTCTTGCAAAGAAATTCTACATGCAAAATATGTTTTTCTTTGTTACGCATAAATATTTGAATATGTACATTCTCCATAATTAAAATATTTAGCTTGTGTATTGCATAAATTTTAGTGAAGTGAATGATATGTGTTTCGAATACGATGTTCTTTGAAACAACAAAAAATTTATTTAGTGAAAATATATATTCCACGAAATTAACTTTAGTTGTATTTTCCTGGATTACTTTCCTAGAATTAGATTGGTGTGGGATTTTGAAATTTTCTTCAGTTTTCTGGAAAATAGGATAAAATTTAAACTTAAAATTAATTCTAAGTTAACAGATTAAAACTAACAATTTCTTAGAAATTGCTTATATTTTCATCTAATTTTTTGGTTTAAAGTCACTTGGAACCTAATTCGTACTGTTGATGAAATAATTTTTTTCAGTGGGACTTGTGAAATTTTATTTTGCTGGAAGCAAATATTCAAACAAGCTAGTGTCTGGGTTTGGAGAATATGGCAAATGGTTTTCTGGGCAGGTCAATGCTCTGGGAGTGTCCAAAATTCGTGGCTGGAGGGATGGAGGCAAACAAGCAGCCCTCGAGTATACAGACAAACAGTTCGTGGCTAGGGCAGGAGGGAGAGAGGGAGCAGTGTAACAGGATCTTCCAAGCGCGTTCGCTGGACAGGGCAGAAAGGCCATTTTAGATATTCTTCAAAACTCGACCTGCATATATGGTTACCTGCCTCTGCCCTATGAACTACCACTTCGCCGCTCGCATTCGGCAATATGTCGGTCTCTCGCCCGACAATGGAGGGCACCCAGACTTCAGCGTCGGCCAACCTAGACCTACTGTATGCCTGACTGCTAGTCGCAATTCTCGTTAAGCACTTTCTTCAATTATTTATCCATGGTTCAAACTTTGCTCCTAATATTCGTAAAATACAGTTGAATATAGTTAACCTTCACTAATAATTTCGGAAAATACAATTACGTGTGAATTCCTCTACCAGTGTTACCTACGGGATTCGCTAAACTTTTATTGCGATAATTTTTCGATCAGAGGTTCGAACCAATAAACTTAGTTTCTGTTAAGACATTTATGTTATTATATTTCATGTGAAACATTTCGTTGTAGGTATAAATAACAATGCATCTGAATAGTGTAACAATAATTTCCTTCATTTGGAAGTTTGCGTGTGTGTATTATTTTTTAAAATAATCGGTGCAATTTTTCATTTGCTTGGGATTTTTAAACATGAATATCCATAACTGATCTTGCGAGACTCAAATAAAATGAATGTTGGAATTTCTTCTGACCAATGTAGTGTGTTTACATATGTACGCCAGTATTCTTTTTTTTTTTAAGTAACATAGTATTGATTTCATAATTTTTCTTCTATCAAGTGTCTGGAGCTCCATCGAAAGTTTTATTGCTCTTGTTAAAAGTGAATTAATAATTTTTTTTAATTTTTTCGGGAATGGGGTAAATTTTTTCAGTGGTTGTTTGCATGGGAAATCTTTATTTGTACATTGTTTACATTTTCTAGAGAAATGTTTTGTAAGGCTTTATATAAACTGGTGAATTCATAAACAGGATTTTTTTTATTGATTTATAAAGTTAGTATTACATAATACCTATATATACCCCTTCCCCAACACAGGCACACCTCAGTACTATAAACGTCCAAGAGTGAGGATGCACCATGGCACTCTCCAAAAAAAATACAATGATTATCCTTATATTATATATTATATTATAATTACACTTATCAATTCACACAAATTTCAAAAATTAAAAACAAATCATTAATTTATTAAATTAAATTAATTGGATCAATCAGTCAAAAATATTTTATCGGATTATGATCGGATTAAAATACTTCATCGGATTAAGATAGAATTAAGAATTAGCCGGATCAATCCATTTGATATCAATTTGATATCTAATTGATAATCGGATTTTAAAAAAGTGATCTAGGTTGCCCCTGCCACTACTACTAATTCCCACTTCGTGAAAATACGGTGCCCTGGCCTGGGATTGAGCCCGGTTTGCCTTTGTGGGAGGCTAGCATGCAAATCTCTGAGCCACCGTGGCCCATTGGTAGTAAGGGAATTGCAAATTGATGGTTGTAATCATTTTCTATTGCAACATTTGTATTGCTGGTTTGGTGATCTTTTTTATGGAATGAGATTTCGTTTAGATTGGATCGATCACTATGGTATACTCTAAAAAGTGTTGGTATTATTTGAATGTGTGTGTTTTGCTAATACTTGATGGAATTATTTATAAGAAAATAGTTGGAAAAATAGTTGGAATATTTTATAGGAGTGTTTATATATTTATATATGATTGCTTTGTTGAACTGGATGGTATGAAGGGAAGTGTTTGGAATAACCGATATGATTTACGGGAATGGAATTGTAGGTAGTGTTCATGTATTTGAGTAGAATATTCTGTCGAGAAAAATATTTAGAAATGGATGTTTGGTCTGTTTTCTAGAAGCTAGTATGATACAGCATCAAAATATTATCAGATATTTTAAACAATTTCCGATAGGTAAATGGCGTATTCGGCTATGCAGTTGGTATATATGTATTTAAACTATGATTCGGCTTTGGGGGAAAGCTTTTTGACATATTTAATTTATAATATTGTGATAAGATGATATCTGTGTTTCAGTAAATGAAGCCTTGTCTTAACGGGATGTTGGAAAAATATTATATATATATATATATGTGTGTGTGTGTGTGTGTGTGTGAATAATAATTGAATAAATGAATGCACCAAACAATTACAATATATCGTGTATTTTAAAAAGAAGTTTATATGTGAATGGTGCATAGAAGGTGAGACTGTTCTAACACAACTGTTTCATATAGTACATATTTACTAGTAAATAGAATTTCTTGGGTGCATATGTGAATGGGATGGCAGAATGTTCGAACGAACCCACATCCTTCCACATATGGGTATACATATAGTAATTGCCTTCACTAATATATAGACAGTGTTTGTTACATTTTTTTAAAAGTGTTTTGCATAAATATTATTTATAGTTGCGTTAATACTCTTATGATATTTTTGATTACCAAGATGGTGGTTTTAAAATGTATTGTTTTCTTCCCTCGTATGTTTCTATGTTAACGAAACATAATAATTGTTGGTGTGTTCAGGTAAACCAGAGCGATAGCATGCAATGAAGGTTGGGAATGCAGAGAGATATTTGTTTGTGTATGTGTTTACATGCAATTAGTGGTAAAGGCGAATTTTAGGTCATTTTATATGAACATTATATAACCCCCAATGTAAAACCTTAACATTTGAAGTAGTATACGGACCATCTCAGACTGGTATGTATGTAAGTTAATATGTGTTCTTTAGGAGAAAATGAACAAACAATGAATTCACAACAAATGTGTTCAAACTTTGAGAAGGATTGGATTCAACCATGTTGGTAGCCAGTATATCATCTTTTTAGACAGTACAACTCCATATTTGTAGCCAGTACATCGCCATCTTGGACCTGTCAACTTGGTAGCTAGTACTTAATTTGTATTGCTCTATCACTCCATGTATTTTTCATACTCTATCATTCCATTTTGTCTCTATATCATTCTGGTCGTTTTCTCCAAGTGCTCCAATTATTTCCTTTCTTTCATTCCATTTCTTCCTCATCCTTTTTCGATTTCCTTTCTTTATTTTCTCTCTTTCTCTATTTCTATTTATTATTCTCTTTCTTGTTTCTCACCTTTGTTTGTTTACATCGATAGTTTCTGTAGGACGCAATCTTGGTTTTTTCGTTTATCATTTGTTTCCGACTGCCATCTTGATTTAGAATTGACTGCTAGGAGCGCTGGTGTCGCTCTCATTCGGCCGCCATATTTGTTTACACTGGCTGCTGCTAGGAGCACTTGTTTCACTCTGGTTCGACTGCCATATTTGTTTACATCGGCTGCGGCTAGGAGCACTGGTGTTGCTCGACTGGCTATATTGGTTCTGGAGTTGGCTGCTAGGGACAATGCTTTTTTTAGAACTCAAAATACCATTTAGAAGAGAGCGTGATCGAACTTCTTAACCTTGTGTTGCCAGACTGACGCCTTAGACCGCTCGGCTATCGTGACATGTGCTGGGACAAGAGTATATTACAAGTATGTAGCTGTTGTGTATGTGGAAGACTAAATATCAAGTCTCTCATTAAATACTTTATTTAAGTTTTAATATTTTAGGGAAGGGAAGAGTTTTGGGCGACTCTTAACGGCGAGGTCTTGAGAAGTGATGAGGGTGATTGAAGTGAACATGGAGCGGCGCCGGAATGAGGGGGGGAGATCCCTGAGAAAACCCGCCGACCAACGACATCGTCCGGCACGATTCCAACTTGCAAAAATTTGGTGACCTGGCCGAAGATTGAACCCAGTTTGCCTTGGTGGGAGGCGAGCGTGCTAATCGCTCAGCCACAGTGGCCCCGTACTATTAAAGTATTTTCTATTATTCAGTTTTAACTTATATTATATTTAAGTATTTCTTTATATTGCATTTTCATTAACATATGATTTGTTTTTGCTATCCCAGCAATAAGTGTTTTTTTTTAATTATATTTTTAAGTTTTCCATTTTTTATTTACATTTAGTTTTTATTACAGTCATAATTGGCTTTTAAGAATTTTTCCATATAGGAATAATTATTTAGTGAGTGATTTTTAAATAACAGTTTTACATATCTATTTTTTTACTATCCTAGGCTTAAAATTTTGTTCACATAGATATAGACATGCAGTAACAGTTTTTTCATTTAGTAATAAATAATTTTTAAATATTTTTGAATATAAGTTTGAATTAAGTTTTTTTTTTTAAGTATTTTGTTTACATGAAGGGACCTTGTTACTCACACTGAACTTAGAAAAATATTTTTATACCTTCTATGTTGAACGTTGAATATTTCTTACCCCTATGTATGTAATGTTAGGATATTATAAATTTATTCACACCCCATCCCTTAACCTAACTTCAAGTCCCCTAATTTAACTTATCCATCATGCAAGACTTGTAGTCACTCCCACATACTTGCTCTGAATTTTTTTTTGAAATTTATTAACTAATTTCTTATCTTTATTCGACATCCACTTCACTTAACCTAACCACAAACTCTAGTCACCGCCAGACCCCTCTTCACCCCCCCCCCCCCCTTTTGCAGTAGTCTTCCTTTTTTCCCCTTTTGTTAGTTTTTCAGAGCCAATCAGGTACCTTTGCTGCCCACTTTTTGCCATATGCTTGTTTAGGACTTTGCATATATTTTTCATTACATAATTAATTTCTTTTCTTTACTCGAGGTAGGCATGAAATGCTGCAAATTGTATTTCAGGGTCGACTACTATTAAAAATGTCATAATACTGACATTAAACACAGCTTAAGAAAAAGTCTGCTGATTAAAAACAAGCTGTGTCGAGGAAACATCGCTCAAAATGATGAACGTGATTCATTTTAATTTGCGGCTGTCGTTTTAAAAACATCTAATATACAGGAAATAGAAAAATAATACTTTATAGGCGGGTAGTATTAATATCCATGGCTCTCCAACTGACTGGTGTAAAAAATGTATTATATGAAAGTGTAACACCGCATTACGTACAGGATCAAGATACAGGTAATGGACTCCATGGTAGTTACCTACAAGCTTACTTAGTTTGTACAAACAGTTCCTGACATCGTTACGTACGAGCGCGGAGGTTCGGCACTGACATGTTACAGCCATCCAGTGTAGACGCTGCTATGCTTGCGGATAGATAACGTAGTGTAAGTGAGATAACTCCACAGCGAGCGTGGCGGCACTGCCTTGTTGCGTAGTTCCAAGACGCGCTTACCAGAATTTGACTCAGCTGGAAACATCGCACTGCCCGAGCTTGCCCGAGTTTTTTAGTACCACCAAATGACAGTTTTCACAAGATTCATGTCTCAAAAAAGAATATTCAATGTAATGTGTACGCCCTATTATAAGGCTCGGGAAATCCTGAAATATTATGTTGTAATAGCAATGAAAGCTTTCAACATACCACCAAAAGACACAATTGCTGATGTCATGGCTGTGAATCATTAAAACCTCAAAAAGAAAAACACCTGAAAATAATATTCATTGTACCTGGCAACGCTTCTAGTTAGCGTGAACAAATTGGTTCCCAGCTCAGTGAAAAAAGGTTCGTCGTACATCGTTAAGTAAATTATGATCACGGCCTTTGAATTACCAATTTTTTATTTACCAATTTATTTATCTTGAAAACAAGTCCTCTTGATAAGGAAACCTCCGACGAATTTTTTGGGAGAAACAGACCTCCAATATATTAAATACCACGTAATGCTTATGAGGCATTTAATATCTTGGAAATCTGTTTTCTGCCAAACCATACGTCCGAGGTTTTCTTACCGAGAGGATATTATTTTGGGTCTGGCAATGGTAATTCATAGGCCATGATCAGAACTTACGTAACGATGTATGAACATCCTTTTTTCGCTTTTTTAAGGGGTCGCAACATCCCTTTTACTATGTAGGGTATGCGGCAGGTCAACATGGGTACTTGCATGTTACAGTGACCGAATTGTTTGGCATACCTACAGACATTCATCCCTTAATATCACATGGTTTCAGTGTAATTTAATAAAGTTAATATTTACAACCCCATCGTCACAAAGGTTTCCTGCCCTTAGGAATGGTTTCCTGGCGTTCGTTGTCAGACATTTTCTAACTGAAATTTTACAAGGAACTTCCTCTGGCCGTTTGTCACAGAGCTGATGACTCACCCTGTACTGTATAAACAAAAATATTGTAAATATTACGTGATCACTAACTAAATATTTCAGTCCATCGATACATAAGATCTGGTAAGGCTTTTCCGCGGCCGTGATCGTTAAGATGTTGTGACGAATCTGCCACACCGATGAACTTAGTAACGACTAAATTTTCGTGCACTGAGTCGCTCGCTATAATAGTGATTCCGAGGTCACTGTTAACCGTAATAATTCGTTGTTTAGGGTCATAAGGTGAGTAGCCGTGCTATTAAACTCCAGATATCAGCTATATGTTGTTATTTGCCAGTAGCAACCTACTGTGCGTAGTTATCTGTGGTCCAAGTATGATAATTTTCCAGTTTATTTACTCCTTTCAAATCGTTCCCGTTTCCTTCTTGTTCCTCGCTGGCATACAATTATAGACATTTTAGATTGCACCTTGTTATTCCCGTGTAGCTGGAAAATAGTTACTGACTACCACCTTTGTCATATATTTCAAATATATATATTTCAAATATTCGTTGAAGTCCGAGGAAGGTTCTTATGAGGAGAAAAATTGGAAAACTTGCACTGAAAAACGTAAAAACCACATTTTTCTTTTTCCCATTCAAACTGTTCCTAGCTGTCAATTCTAGGGATGGGCGATCTGAGATCGATTATTCGAAGAATCGATTTTTTGGGGTCGTAAAGATCGAGCAATGGATCGATAAAGTGAATCGATCTCAAACACCCTAAAATCGACTTTCGATTCATTGTCTTACTGTTTTGTTTTATTCAAATAAAACAAAAGAGTACCAAATCATACTATAAAGAAAAAACATTTAAAATTTAATTAGTAACTTTATAATAATGAATACAACCTTAAAATTACTATAAACTACTTGAATGCATCCGTAGATTTCACACTTTCTCTTTCTACTTTAAACAGTTTGTCTTTGATAGTTTTTTCAGTAGATTCTCAATTATTTTCTTGGTTGTTTTTAAATCTTCGCTTCTCAATCGACAAACAAGATCCTCGATTTACCTTTGGTTGATTGGTTTATTTTGTGTGTGTTTCCATTTATACTCAGTTCAAGACTCATGCAACCTATAAGACGCGGGCGGAGTAATTTGAGTCGAAGAACTCGAAATGCTAGAAACCAAGTTAATTTTCAGTCTAATCGAACTGCACAGCAACGTGAAGAAAGAAATGAAATTGAAAGGATTCGGATATCACAAACCCGTGCAGCGCGTCATTTACCTAATAATCTTGCAAGTTTGAAACGAGCTGCTTTCAGTTACGATGTTTCAATTGACTACAGTGCCTACCAATGCGTTGCTATTGGATCTATGAACTCAGTTTGCCCAAATTGTAAGGCATTGAAATACAAAAATGAAGCCGCTGGATTGTGTTGCGCAAATGGCAAAGTGAAATTAGTGTCATTGGTTTCGCCACCAGAGCCATTGTACTCATTGGTTTCAAGAACAGGAACGGATTCCATACATTTCCTTACAAATATCCAAAAATATAACAACTGCTTCCAAATGATTTCATTTGGGGCAACAAATGTAGTTCGGGACAATTTCATGATAACTTTCAAGGTAACATATTACAAACAGACTTACCCCCCGTATTATTTAGTTTATTTTATTTTATAGTTTTTGTAACAAAAGTAATAAACCTGTCTTTTAAATTTACAGATATAAGGCCAAATATATCACCGAGCAGGTTCATTGTTGCCGGTGTCAGATGGCGACTACAAATTCCTGCAAATTTATTTCATGGGCAATTCAACACAAACAATTGATCTGTGTCGTGCACATAATAGTTCAGTGAATAGGTCTATTGTAGAATAATTACAAACTCTCTTTCATCAACCCAATCAGTTGATTACATTGTTCAACACTGTACTGGATCTCATGCAGTCTGATAATCACAAAATTGTAATCAGAGTTGATAAAAATCCTGTGGGCCAACATGCAAGACTTTTCAAAGCACCTACAATTGATGAAGTTGCCATTGTTATAGTTGGAGAAAATTTGGAAGCCTGTGATATTGTTTTACATCGCCGGAATGATCAGTTACAGCGTGTGTATGATACACACCGCTCATATGATGCGCTACAATATCCCATCATATTTTGGCAAGGTGAAGATGGTTATCACTTCTCAATCAAGATGATAAATCCCCTTACAGGTAACTAAAAATTAGGTTTAGCAATGGAGATTTTGTATCAGCTACTATATGTATTATATGCAAATTCAAGCACTGTTATTAAAACAATGATTTATTTACAGGTGCCGAAACCAACAAAAAAGTCAGTTCAATGAACTATTATTCATACCGCCTGATGGTTCGTGAAAATGAATACAATCACATCTTGAAATGTCGGCGATTATTTCACCAATATGCCGTTGATATGTATGTCAAAATTGAAACAGAGCGATTGACATTCATCAGGTTGAACCAGACCAAACTCCGTTCTGAAGAGTATATTCACCTTCGAGATACGATTAATACTGATGGAAAAGCAGAGAATCTCGGCCAGATGACAATTCTTCCAGCAACATACATCGGAAGTCCTCAACATATGCATGAATATGTTCAAGATGCCATGACGTATGTTCGTCATTATGCTACAGCAGATTTATTTATCACATTCCCTTACAATCCGCAGTGGACAGAAATAAAACTTGTGTTATTCCCTGGCCAATCACACATTGATCGCCATGACATTACGGCAAGAGTCTTCAAACAAAAGTTGAAATATTTAATGGATTTCATAGTGAAACATAGCGTGTTTGGCGAGACGCGCTGCTGGATGTATTCTGTGGAGTGGCAGAAACGTGGATTGCCTCATGCACATTTTCTGATTTGGTTGGTTGAGAAGATAAGACCAAATGAAGTTGATGAAGTGATATCAGTTGAAATCCCTGAAATACAAGTAGATCCAGGCTTGCATGAGGTAGTTATTAAAAACATTATTCATGGTCCCTGTGGAACACTTAATCAAAATTCACAGTGTATGGTGGATGGTAAATGTTCGAAGCGTTATCCACGGACATTAGTAGCAGAAACAATTACCGGAAATGGTGGTTATCCATTGTATCGTCGCCGATCGACTGCAGGCAACGGAAGATCAACAATTGTTAAAGTGAATCAACAAGACATTGAAATTGATAATCGTTGAATTGGTCCATATTCACCGATCCTATCAAAGACTTTCAAGGCGCACATCAATGCTGAATCTTGCCATTCCTTGAAATCTATCAAATACATTTGTAAATATGTAACCAAAGGAAGTGACATGGCTGTGATTGGAGTTGGTGCAGAAAATTCCAATGACGAAGTTACTCAATACCAAATGGGCCGCTATGTTAGCAGTAATGAAGCAATTTGGCGCATTTTTTCTTTTCCCATTCATGAAAGAGACCCCACTGTTGTTCACTTAGCCATACACTTAGAAAATGGCCAAAGAGTATATTTCACGGCACAGAACGCATTACAACGAGCTGTTCAACCACCATCTACAACCTTGACCAGTTTTTTTTTAATGTGTCAGAATGATGAATTCGCCCGAACACTGCTATACTCCGAAATGCCAAAAATATTATTCTTGGAATCAATCCTCAAAGAAATTTCAAAGACGGAAACAAGGAAAACCAGTTCCAGGTTACCCAAATGTATATTCCACCGATGCAATAGGTCGAATTTATTCAGTCCATCCAAGCAACGATGAGTGATTTTATTTGCGATTGGTATTAGTCAATGTTCGAGGCCCAACATCATTCCAACATTTACGAACTGTTAATGGCGAATTGTGTGGCTCTTACAGAGAAGCCTGTCAACATTTGCAACTGTTAGAAAATGACGCTCATTGGGATCAAACTCTTAATGATGTTGTAATTTCTTCACAAGCTTATCAAATACGAACATTGTTTTCTATAATTATATCAACATGCTTCCCATCAAAACCAATTGATTTATATATAAAATACAAAGATATGTGTGACGATATCTTGCATCAAATGCGCATTAGAACAGGAAATCCAAATTTACAAGTCAGTGAAGAAATTTACAACGAAGAGTTAATATCAATTGAGGACATGTGCTTGATGATATTAAACAAAGTACTATCTCAATTAGGCATGGCCGCGCCCAATCGCCCGATGCACGACGCTTTTAATTAAGAGTTGCAACGCGAAAATATGTACGATCTCGATGCTTTAAGAGAATCAGTTCGAATAAATCTTCCGCTGTTGAACCAACAACAAAAGTATGTATTTGATACTCTTATGAAAGTTTTAAATGATGGAACTGGAGGGATTTACTTCTTGGACGCTCCTGGTGGTACAGAAAGAAACTTTTTTGATTTCATTAATTTTAGCAACTTTTGCGGTCGAACAGCCCATTCAGCGCTACAATTGCCGTTGAATACGCAAAGCAACGAAACTCCGATCTGCAACATCTCGAAGAACTCTGCAATGGTAAAGGTTTTGCAGCAATGTAAATTGATAGTGTGGGATGAATGCACGATGGCACATAAAAAGTCTTTGGAGGCGTTAGACCGAACCATGCAAGGTCTGCGGAACAATCAAAACCGATTTGGTGGTGCGATGATTTTGTTAGCAGGAGATTTTCGTCAAACATTGCCAGTGATTCCACGGTCAACGCCAGCATGTTTAAAGGCCTCCGTTTTGTGGAAACATGTCAAGATATTAAATTTAAGCAAGAATATGCGTGTCGAGTTGCAAAATGATCGATCTGGAGAAATATTTTCAAAACAACTCATTGACATAGGTAATGGCAAATTCCCTTCAGACGTTTTGACTGGCTGCATTACCTTATCCTGACAATTTTTGTCAGTTTACTGAATCAAAAACCGAACTCATTCAAAAGGTGTTTCCAAACGTTGCTCAAAATTACAGAGATCATATTTGCTTGCGTGAACGAGCTATATAGGCTGCCAAAAACATGGATGTAAATTAATTAAATTCCAAAATTCAAAATGAAATTGCCGGTGAATTGAGGACATACAAATCAGTTTATTCCGCTACTAACCAGAATGATGTCGTCAACTATCCACCCTAATTTTTGAACTCGCTGGATTTGCCAGGATTGCCGCCCCACACTCTTCATTTAAAGTCGGATCGGTGATCATAATGTTGCGAAATATCAACCAACCGCGTCTTTGTAACGGCACACGGCTAGTGGTGAAAAAATTACTGAACAATGTGATCGAAGCAACCATTCTAAAGGGAAAGTATAAAGGAGAAGACGTTTTGATACCTCGCATCCCAATGATTCCAACTGACATACCATTTGAATTTAAACGACTGTAGTTTCCAGTGCGGCTTGCTTTCGCTATGACCATAAATAAATCCCAGGGGTAGTCATGGAGTGTTTGCGGCATTAGTCTTGAAAACCCATGTTTCTCGCATGGCCAATTGTATGTCGCCTGTTCCCGTGTTGGAAAACCATCAGCTTTGTTTGTTTACGCACCAGGTAATCAAACAAAAAATATTGTGTACCATAAAGCATTACAATGAAAATATAATTTAACACAATATTACTAAAGTATTGCAGTGTACAAAATAGAAAACTGAATTTTGTAAATAGTTGTTTATGATTATGACATTAAAAATACATAGAAAAGTATATTAACATTATGCAAATGTATTTTTGATATCACGGTAATTATTTGATAGTCAATAAATAAAGTGATCACTCTGAAATACGTTTATATATTTTTTTATATTGAAATTACACATTTGTGACTGTATAGTATCACAAACTCATCTGTTCTGGTGACACCAGAACTTGACCAGAAAAGATAAGTTTATAGGACTGCCACAGTCCAATAGCTTTTGACAGAACGACGTCTGTCGGGTCAGCGAGTTATAATATAAATTTTCAGCATTGTACTTGCTGCGAGTACGAGTTATGAATAACCGACTTGGTATTTACGAGCTTTGATTGGTGAAACAGCAAACAAACAACTTCACTTCAAATTGCAGGGAACAGTTTTTTTCTTCTATTTTTTAAAATACGGAAATATGTAACTACTCTCAGCGTGATTCAGCTGTGCAAATGAAAATGGCAGGAACCCTTTTTCAAAGCAGCTGCCACACATTTCACAGGCGAGACTGTTCTAAAGAGGCACCAACGACCAACTACACTTAATGAAATACGCAAATACAAGAATTATTAACTACATATATACAATTCCGGCATCACAGGCAACGAACTTTCCAAAAAATGATGATAGAGAGTTCAATGGCAATTACATTTCACTGGACGAGTGGAGACCTTCCGTGATGTTCGCATGCTCTACCATAATATTTTTAAATGTTTTTAAAGCCCTTGCTCTATAACTCAGAAAAATGGTATGTTAGTCTATGAGCGTAATTTTAACCATAAATGTTCCAATTGTCATTAAATGTCTATATTAAATTTTCAAATGTCGAGTAAGTACTATTTTCTTCTAATAAACATCCTGCAACAACCATCAGATGATACAGCACTTTCCAAATGGTGGTGGAGAAATCTCCTTCTGTACATATTTGATTTCCAGGTTCTCCTTGTGTCACTGTTACTGAGTAATAAGTGAATTTTCGTTTTTTTTTGAGTATCTGAAAACAAAAATAATTTAATTAAAAACCACAACACATCACCAGGGTGTATTGCCACTACTATTCCTCTTACAGGTGATGAGTTCTCTGCCCACGGCCACCGTGTGTAAGTCAATGAGTATTTTTACATGTGTCACATGGCTACGCTATGACACACTATATAACTTGTATTGAAATAAGTAATGAAACGTTGTTAGGGGAAGAACAGTATATTCGGCGTCTTAAATATCGGGTCTATATTAGTAGTAAATCTGAGAACACCAGTAATTAATTCCGAACTATTACAAACTAAAAAAGCACAATTGTCTGAGTGATATACAAAAAGAGCATACTTCGATAATGATTGCTGAAAACATATAAAAAGTTAGAGCGGCCTTAATGAGCCATGTAAAGCAAGGAGATCGCCGAGAAAACCCCGCGGCATCATCCTGCTAGGAAATCTGGGAGCGACCCCAGAACAATTGATTGCTTATTTATTTAGATAAAAAATATATATGTTTACTGAAAATTGAATTTGGCCACATACAAGATTAAGAAGAATTTTGTATTGAAAATAAAAAAAGAAAAATATAAATAAATATTTGCAGACATGAACTTTGTACGTGATTTTCTGTCAATTTACGTTCTTATACAAACCTAATTTATTCATAAAGCAATATCTATCGATTGGGCGTGGCCTAGGGTCTCCAGTTCGAGGCCCGAAACCTAATAAATAGCTATCTACTTTCAGACAGAAGAAAAGTGATAATTTTTTCCAGTTTTTGGTGTATGTTATAGGAATATACAATGAAGGCAAATTGCAATATTCTTGGAATCGGGATGAAAAACAAGGTTTTGTAAATTTTATTAATAGCGCAAGTTTCAGACGAGTATTAGTGCAGTTTGTGCATTGTTAGTGTTCATGTGCAACTCGTACATATCTTTAAGCAATCTGTAACTGTTAAGTATGGCGTAGGGACACGAGTTCGAAGTTCGAAACTATTAAAACAATATTAATTTTCTCTTAATCTTATAAAATATCGGAGAGAGTTTAACGAGTAATGGGAGAATTTACATATGCAGTTGTGATGCATGCTGATTCCTTAGTTGTTGTTCAGACGTTGGGAAGTAAACAAAGATTTGGAATCATTCTCTAGCTGTACCACGAAGATGAAATGTGAATACAAATACTTGCCTTTGACCTCAATGACCATGTAGCCGTTACTTGCACCATCGCTAACTATCAAGGCTTTAACTATTTCACACATGAAACATAAATTCTAGCATAAATATTTAGTAATTCGACCACACCTATATACAGACACATCAAATAAAAAAAAACATTAATTACATTTTTTAAAATATTTAACTCCTTACGCCAAAGTCGGTTTTGTAACAAGCTACAGGAAATAGAAAACCTCACGTGGAAGTTACCACGGGAAAAAGTTATTTTTAATTCGTAAAAATTACACAGTATGGTTAGCCCGTGAAGGGCCCTACCAGACGATTTGAATAAACAACTGACCGACTCGCTAGCCGGTATCTTATAATCGCTACCCTGTCCGAAAATTGATTTTATTAAATGTAAAATAGACTTCGTTCCCGTGTGAACTTCGCTCAACTTAAACTCATGGTCACACTTAGAGCAGACAACTGACTCCTGTCACACCGGCGACTCACAAGACTGACTATTTGACTCCTTGACTCAAATTACTCGCTCCATCTATCTATCGCTCTATCGATCCAACGCTCCATCGATCCCGTACGTAATGTCTCAATGCTTTCACGTGATTGGTCAGCTGTATTCATGCGGTAACTCGGAGATTGGCTATCCGAACAATGTATAAATGGTGTAATAAAATTGGTTCAAAGCCAGTGTGACGTCATAGGGCCTGAATATTCGTTTATAATAAGCAGTATGGAGGTTAGTGTGCCATACTGTGGCATGCTCTCTCAACAAACCATTACTTTGTTTAATTGATACTCTAGCTTTAATTAATTTTTTCAATGCCCGTTTTTAATTGTCTTTCCTTGTTTCTTTTCGGGCCACTACATTTTGTTTTCAAAGGAATTTTTTAAATTCTGTATTAAAGTAAATCAAAATTTATTATGTACTAAATTCAAGAACTGTATATTTATTATTGTCCTTTTTAATTGCTATCAACGCTGGTGAAATAATGTATTACTTTTTTAAATATTTTTTGCTAGGTGTTACGCGTATCCTTTTATTGCACTTTATAATTTGTTGCTTGCGGTTCTGCCTCCTCTCCCTATAGGTGGCAGCCCCAGTGTTAGAATAACGATCATTTTCATTACTATAATATGTTATTTTCATTATGTTCACCACTGTGTGATTTTGTATACGATACTCTTATAATTCAATTTTTAACTAGCAGCCCCGCATCTTCGCTCAGGTTTTATGGAGTTATTAACATACATACCTATATATGTGCGACTACCCATGACTACCTGTAACTATCTGTGATTACTTGCTACTACCCATGACTACCCGCGTCTACCTGCGACTAATTGCCTCTACCCGCGACTACTTGACACTTCTCGTGACTTCTTGCGACTACCCGTGACTATTTGCGACGACCCGTGAAGACTTGCGACTACCCGTGACTACTTGCGACTAATTGCGACTGCCCGCGACTACTTGTAACTACTGGTGACTACTTGTAAATACCAGTGACTACATGTGACAACCACAAATACTTACGACTACCAGCGAATACTTGCGACTACCCTGACTACTTGTGACTACTTGCGACTTCCCGCGACTACTTGCGACTACGAGTGACTACTTGCAACTACCCGTGACTACTTATGATTACCCGTGACTACTTGCGACTACCTGTGTCAAATGCGACAACCTGCGACTACCTACGACTACTTGCGTCTACCTGCGACAACTTGCGACTATTTGCGAATTTATAATATGAAGATAATATTAAGATCCACTGAGCCACTGCGGCCCCACTTGAGAAACCTCTAGCCGCTGAGCCACTGCGTTCCCACATGGTATCGCTCTAGCCACTGGACCACTGTGGCGCCACTTAGCATAGCTCGAGCTACTGAGCCCCTGCGGTCCCGCTGATATCTCTCTATCCACTGAGCTACTGCAGCCCCACTTAAGATCGCTATAGCTACTGGGCCACTGCGGCTTCACATGGGATTACTCTACCCACTGGGCCTCTATGGCCCCACTTGATATAGGCCTATGTCCATCTGGAAGAATGTAGGTTTCTATCAGTGAAAGAATTATAAGAATCAGTTCTGTAGTTTTAGTAGAGAATGCTTAGAAATCAGCCAAGTAGCTCATTCCGACTTGGTTTACTATTTTTTAAAATTCTCAAGGACTTTTATTCTTTTTGAATACAGCATAGCCTATGACCATCTGGAAGCATGTAGCTTTCTAATAAAGAGAGAATTATAAGTATCGGCTTTGTGATTTCCGAGATTAACCGATACATATAAACAAACAAAGAAACTCTCATTACCTTATTATTATATTAGTATTGATTTTTATGTAATTTGGACTCCATCTTGTATTGGTAATGTCTAAAAATTTTAAAATTTACAACTTACAATTTCTGTATTTTTTCACAGTAACATAGCTTCGCATTATGGTCTTTCGATACTTATCGATTGACTATATCGCGACTTTTGAAACTTTACCAAGCCGCTTTGTCCCTGAAGGAATGCGCTGACCTCTTCTACGCCCTGCCTTCACGCCATGACTTCATTCGTTAAATTTCCGTAGTTAAATTTTTCAACATCGATAAGTGCTTTTATTAACCGTCAATGTAAGTGATTTATATTCTGGATTTGTTCGGGCAACCCGTTTGTTACTCGTGTTGTGATCTGTCCTACTTTAGTGATCTTTTGTATGTTTTAATTCTGCAGTGCCGTTCACCCTGGCCACCGCCTAGTCATTTTTGTAATGTGAACACGGCCTTTTCCTGCCTTGTGACATGAGACGAGTGTGGTGTGTCGCAGCCCGGAAAACCGAATGTTGTATTTAGTCAGATCAACTTTTAATATTCCGCATGTGATTTTTCTACTCGGATTTTTTTTTGCATGACAATACTCCCCGAACCAGCTTGGTCAATTTCCAGAACCACATTTTGGGGAAAAAAAATTATAGACCAACGTCAATTTCTTTAACTGTATTCATTTTCAAAATTTATTTAAAATATAACAAAATGTAAAAAAAAATGTAAATAAGATTTTTTTTGTGATGCACAATGTAAGTGCATTGAGCGAAGATACAGGAAGTGAGTTTTAGTATTGTTTTGCTAAATTTTTAATGTTTGTTCTGGTCGTTGAATAATTTAACTTTTCTGCATGTCAAGGGTATACAAGAGTATAAATAACGCAATTTGTCTAATCAAGTTGACATATGTTAGAGAGTGTACCCCAACAAAATTTTGCTCTTTGGGTCATATTAAAAACCAAGTAAGAACGATTTTGAATAAAATATATAATTATAAGGGAACTTAAATAATTGTCAATAAACAATAATTGCAGAATGTATGTTTTTAATTGTAAAGGAAGGTTCTTTGACCTTGACCCGATGACCTTTGACCCCAAAAATTCGAAAAATCCTTTAAAAATTCCCAAAAAATTGTAAAAAAAGCTAAAAACATTATATAAAATAAACACTTCAATACAGTCGTACTTAAAACGATTTATTTCGCACTCTTAAAAACAAATCGCAACATATAAAACGCAACAAAATCCTCCGTGCATTAAGGATGTTAAAACAATTCGAGATGTCCATGAATATGCAAGTTTCCAGTCGTACCAACCAACTTTCGATACAACTAAATGTTATAGCCAAGCTCAAACTTCATATTTTTACGCAGGTATAACATTTTTTTCTTTAGATAATTATGTATAGTCCCATAATATATAAAACTTAATACATAATTATATATTCCTATATTATATGTAATTCTATGCATAATTATCTGTATTCCTATCTTATATGTATATAAATAGATGTAATTATATATGATAATAGCTGTGTGTGATATATTCTGGGGCGTAAAGGTATTTATATTGTTTTCTCAGAGTGCTCCAATGCTGTGAAAATGAATTTTTAATTCAGAGGGGCTGCCTTTTGACCTCGACGACCATAGGGCGGTGACATGCATCATCGCAAACTGGTTGTTGCCAGTGACGATCCTGTGATCAAGTTTTCACGGACGTTCAGAATGTACATGGAACAGCAGAGACGTAAAATTTCAAATATGCGCCTGCTTTGCTGATTCTGTGGTAAATAATTTACAACTCTTTGCAGCATGCGACTACATGAAATAACGACCTGCAGGATGAAAACTTCAGGAATGTAATTTCAGTGCGATTTCAGCCAGGGAGAGTTTACACAGAATGATATTTTGGAGACCTTCTAAAAAGTGTAACACTGGTTCGCTGCGACTACAATCAGCACCGCAATCACAATCAGAACCGCAATACGCACTGCAATCACTGCAATCAGCACAGCAAACACCACAATCAGCACCGCAATCTCCACAATCAGCACCACAATAACATCAGCACCGCAATAACAATCAGCACCGCAATCACAATCAGCACCGCACTCACTTAAAAATAGTACTGGTAACATACGTATTATCATGCAAGATAGTAGCTGTGGGTTCTGGATCAGCTAGCACAAAATCTGAAGAAAAAAAATTCAAAACCAAGCAATTTAAGCCGGAAATCAAGTAATTTTTATCGTTTTGAAGCTATTTTTTATGTGTTTAGGAGCATAATTTGACCTGAATTTTCATTTCTCAAACAAATGCAAATTAAAGTCAAAATCAAGCAATTCTACACGAAAATCATTCGAATTTTCAATTTTTCAAAAATGGTCATTTTTGATTTGCGTTAATTAAAAAAAAGCTAATTTTAACCTAAGCTCACATAAAATATTAAAGGAGATAATTTATAGATTGAAATTAATAGAATTTATATGTTTTAAAACAATTCTAAATTGTGCATAGATTTTCAATTTCTCATTTCTTTTAAACTTGTATATGTTTTAGAAATTTTATTCTCATTTATAAATATTAAAGTATTTTTACCAAACATGGCGATCTGGTAAAGTAATTTTATATTTACCATCTAGAATACAATTAATTTTTTTCCAAACATAGATCATAAAATTTAAATATGGTAGAAACATAATTTTTATTTTTTTCTAGGTCTTGTTGCTTAGTCAATTCATATGAATTGTTAAACTTGGCATGCAGCGATTCCATTTAGGTTATTTATAAATAAACTAATTTAATAAGAAAAAGAAAACAGAGAAATGGATATTTTAAAATTACAAAAAGAAATATCAGTATAAAATTAGTGTCCTATCAATTTAAAAAAAAAAACTATATTCTATGTTTGAAAATGGAAAATAAACACACAACAGATAAACAAATAAGCACCTGTAAAAAATGGTATAGAGAATATGCTAAATTCATTATGAGTTAAATAAGGAGAAAGTATTAGGTTAATGTGGAAAAAATATTTGTAATGCATATCTCAAAAGACATAGAAATTCAAAATAGCACAATAGAGCACTAGAGATTTTAAATGAAATTCAATAGGACAGTTATCCAACAAAGATATATACCGCATGCAAAGACAATAAATATACAAAATGATTTCCTCCTAATAAAAATACCAGGGTTAAACATGCATCAGATTATTTTTTTCATTAATTCAGCTGCTTTTGCAAAATTTCATAAAAATTTTTACTAGTAAATAAACAAACAAATATGGCGACGATCATTCTAACAGTTCAGTCGAGCGAAAAGAGAGTGCGGCAGCAAAGATTTTAGCTAATGAATAAAAAATTGGCATAATATAAGGAAAGCTGATTTAATTGCAGCTATTATAAATTTGTTATAAATTAAGAAAGAATAATAATGTTTACAAATTTACCATTTTCATATACTTATGTCAAAGAACTATACAAAAAGGATAGAAATTAATGAAAAGAAAAATTTCCGTTCTCTAATAATGTATTTGTAAAGTCTAGAACTAAAAGTAAGCGGATAACAGAAAGGATAACAAAGAACAGCTTTTCAAATTTACCTTTTTCAGATGCTAATATCAATTAATTATATAAACAAGATAAAAACAAATTAAAATAAATCTTTCGCTATGCTACTAATGTATTCATAAACAAAAGAAACAGGAAAAGCAATAAAAATAACAGAGTTAATAAAAAATTTGAAGGTAGAATATCAACTTATAATATTGAGAATTTCCTGTAATATAGTACAACCTAATCATAATTAAACATCAATAAAAAATTGTGTTTTTGAGATAATACATGATCATCTTAGAATATTTAGAAGGCTGAAAACTACTATTAAATTGTATGCTATTTTTCCATAAACAAGAAAGTAATCAATTATAATTATTTATGTTTCAGTTATTTAATCATAGAATATTAAACAAAGAAGAAATTATAAAGATTTATAAGATTATAAAACAATAATTACTTACACATTTATCCGAATTTCAAAAAAGAGATTCAGGATGGACTCTAAATAAAATTACTGGAATACATTAGCCATAAATAAGTATAATCCATTACATGGTGCATCATATATAGAATTACCAGAAGTGATTAAGAATAAAAGAACATACATAAATGTATAAAATGAACAACAAAAAGGTTTTCATGGGCAATAGTCTCCATTATTTCCAGTAGACAAAAATTCGGATACAGTAACTAAATATAAAAATGCAGGTCTTAATATTAACAAAGTATTAGATAAATATGAATGTCCTATTAAAATTTATGATATACCAAAAATAGAAACTCAAATTGATTCATCTATAAATGTATACTCTTATGAAGGTAAGTCTACAGTATATCGAGTAAAACTCACTAAAAACAAAAAGGATAAGCATATAAATTTATTTTATTTCAAAAATGGTAGAAACATACATTAGTGTTGGATAAAACATTTATCGAAACTGATTTCAGCACAAAAAATAATCGCAAAATTAAAACTTTCATATGTGATATCTGCCCACAATTATCTTATTTTCAAAGAACTATAAATAATCACACAGAAGACTGCTCAAAAAATGAATCTCTCTAAATCAATATACCTTCGAAAGGAGACAAAATATTTTTCAAGAATTATAAAAATACAGTGAAGGTTCCTTTTCCAATATATGCCGATTTTGAATCAATTCTAAAGAAAATATCAACAAATAAACCGAATCCAAGAAAATAAAAATAAGTTTAACTTAATTAAAAAATATCCGATTTTAGCTGAAGATGTTATTGATAATTACCTTTATCCAGAAATACTTAGAGATAGATATAATCTTACAAATGAACAAATAATTGCCATTGATTTAAAATCGAATGACGAATCATATATATAAAATGAAATATCAGTTACATAATGTTTCTGATTTTTTTTTTGCTATACTGTATCTAGTTATGGTTATTATAAACCACCAGTAGTATATCGAGGTCCAAATGCACATAAAAAGTTTATAGAATTAATGAAAATTGAAGTAGAAGAAATTAGAGAAATATATTCACAAATTGAACCAATCCATCCACTAACAAAAGAATAATTAGCAATATATAATAAATCCAATATGTGTGTTGTTTTGGAATATGACTTTTATAAGGGTAATAAATAAGTGCATCATTATGATCATATAACTGGAAAATTTATTAACCCAGTATGCAACAATTGTAACCTAAAATTTAAATTACCCAATTTTGCTCCAATTTATTTTCACAATTTAGCTGGTTATGATGCTCATTTATTCATTAAAGAGCTAGGATATGGTGATAAAAATATAGGTTTACATGCAAATAATTAAGAAAACTTTCTTCTTTTTTTTTGGGACAGCAACAGAAAATTTAAAAATGACGATTATAGTCACATTTAAATTTATGGCATTTAGTTTAGAAAAATTAATATCTAATTTAAGTATAGATCAAACAAAACATACAATAATAACATTTTCCAGAAGAAGAAGTAGATTTAGTTATTAGAAAGGGTGTTTATCCATATGATTATATGGACAATTGGAAGAAGTTCTAATAAACTGAACTTCCACCAAATAGTGAATTTTAAAGCAAATTAAATGAATCTGATATAAAGTGACGATGACTATAAACACACAAAATGTGCATGGAATCAATTTTACATTAAAATCTTGGCGAACATCACGTTTTTTTATTTTAAAAGTGATATATTATTGTTGCCCAATATATTCTAAAATTTCAGTAAAACATGTATAAATGCATATGATTTAAATCCTGCATGGTATTTTAGAGTACCAGGATTATCATGGGATGCAATGTTAAACATGACTAAACCACCATTAGATTTATTTCATAATTATTATTTGATTTTAATGCTATAAAAGCATATAAGAGGTGGAATATCGCAATGTTGTAAACAACTTGTAAAAGAAAATAATGAATATTTAGAAGATTTTAATTCAAAACAGGAGTATCATTATTTAGGACATCTCAATGCAAATAATTTATATGAAAGGCCAATGTCACAATATTTACCATATGGTGGTTTCGATTGGGTTTATTATGCCGAATTTAAATTAGGTTTTTGGCGAAATTATACATTCAAATTAAATGATTATTAAAAATATGCATATATTAGAAGTTGATTTAGGTTACACACAATAATTGTAAAATTCTCATAAAGATCTTCCATTTGGCCCTGAAAATGAAACAACTTTAGATAACAAACAAAAGTATGTAATACACTATCACAATTTGAAATGGTGTCTAAATACCATATTAAAAATTCCAAAATACATAGTATATTAAAGTTTAATCAGTCTGATTGGTTGAATAAGTATATAGATTGAAATACATCAATGAGAACTAATACTAAATGTAATTTTGAAAAATGTTTTTATAAGCTGATGAATAATTCCGTTTTTGGTAAAACAATGGAACATATTAGGAATAGAGTTGATATAAGATCGACATTAAATAGAAAATTTGTGGAAAATTAATAGCAAAATAATATTTTTAAAAAATTACTTTATTTTATGAGAATCTTATGGTCATACGCATGAATAAAACAAATGTAAAAATTAATAAGCCTATTTAAGTTGGCATGTAAATTTTGTACATATCAAAAAATTCATATATGATTTTTGTTATAAAGTAAAGAAACCAAAATATGGTAATAGAATTGATTTATGTTGTCAAGATACCGATTCTTACTTTTATAACATAAAAACAGTGGATTTTTATGAATATATGAAGACAAAGTCAGATAAATTTGATAAACGAGATTATTAAAGGACAATATAAATAACATGATTCAAATAAATATAGAAGTGTTGGGTACAATAAAAAACGAATGAATGGCAAAACAATGAAAGGATTTTTCGGTTAAAGATCAAAAATGTATGCACACAAAGTTGATGATAAAGGAAATAAAAAATCTAAAGTGGTTAAGAAGTGTGTTTTAGCAACATGATGACGATAAGAAATTTTTGTTCAATGATAAGAAAGAATAAACAACAATAAATTTAATAGGAGCGAAAAGCATGAAATATATATGATTGAAGTTAATAAAATCGCATTAAGTCCTTGTGACATCAAGAGGATAATACTAGTAAATAAAATAGATACCCATATGATATCCGTATGGATATCAAAACACATCATTTAATTTTCTCTGCCCACCTCTCAAGGGGCGTCTCGCAGCTGCCCCATATAATTTAGAGTAAAAAAGTAATAATTTTAACATATTTGATTTCTAAAACAATGTAAATATCAGCACCATCGAAATCAATTAGTTTATGATTTTCTCCTCTAATTTCTAAAAATATATAATAAAAACCAAACATGATTAATTTATAAAAAATTTGATATAGTGGTTCATGAATAATAGAATCCCTAATTTTAACATAATTTGTAGTTAAAAACTAGCTATTATATCAGTATCTTCATATTTTATAAACATACCATGGGCCAAGTAACAATGAACATTTATTTTTTTAATGGGCCAAAATTTGGTCAAATAATGCTAATGATGCTTATTTCTTTTTCAACAGTCATATTTCTTTCAAAATCAATAATATTGGATAACCATTTCTCACATTTCATATCAAACTTAGATTTAATCAATATTATGTTTTTCACATTGTATGATGTTAAAACAATTTTATTTGTTAAAAATGGCTCAAATGAATTTATAGCTTCTTTTAAAGAATCGATATTGTATTGACCTCTAGGAATAGTTATAACTTAATTTTTATCATCAATAGCACTCGATTTTTCAATTTTTGTTGTAGTATTCTTTTCTATATTAGGTGATGCAAATTTCATATGATAAATAATCAATACAATAGTTTTGTCTTGATGAATTTTATCATAGCGAAGTTTCTTCTGTAGTACATAACTGTTGTTTGTCAACTTGAATACTTTATTCTCCATGTATTACAAAAATTATTTAATTGAATGAAAAAATTGATTGGGGTATCATGGCTTCAATTACCAAACAAAATGCAAAAAAAAAAAGAATAATGGAGAGTTATTGCCTGATAACATAAGAGCTATAATAGTTGGTGTAAGAAATTGTGGAAAAACTTATATGATGATAAATTATATTTATAAGTCAGGGTGGCTAAATTTTAAAATATCTTGTGTGTGTGTTCAAAAAGTTTAAATCGACCCAAATATATGCAGTTACAAAATTATATTGTTGAGGTGATTAAAAAATTAAAAGTTAAAGGAAAAATGTTATACATTTTTAATAACAATGACGAAATGGTTGATTTAGATTAATGTGAAAATGTTTCGATACATTTGAGAATGTTATTTTAGACAATCAAAATATAGTTCATGAATATTTTACTATGGGAAGACATGAGAATACAGATGTATTTTATTTAGCTCAATCTCATTCACAAGTACCAAAAAAAAATTGGTGGGAGATTATAGACATTTTCTATGTATATTTAGACAAGACAATTCGATCAAATGGCATTTTTATAATGATTTTGTTGGTGGAGACATATCTTATGAGAAATTAAAAGTGATTTCTACAAATTGTTGGAATGAAGAACATGCATTTATAACATTAGATTTGAATAGAAAGATGAATCATGGAAGTACAGAAACCAAATTAAAATTTTTTATAATGTTACTCTGTCTTGTGAACTTCAACTGTACACATTAATTCTTTACATTTTTCTGCAAATGGCCCTCAGAAAACCATCTCTGCAACAGGAAGGGGCTTATAACAAATCTGTTGCTATCTAGTAGCAGTGTGGTGAACACTCTGTGAGTTGCCACAAGATGTTTAAAATGATCTCTTCATACAGCTTGTCACCATGACTCCGGACAAGATGCACAACTTCAGAACAAAAGGCTGCGGGATAGTATCACTGGTCAGAGAGGATAATTTGTTAGTTCGAAGGCACCGACACAATTATATTATCACTCAAGTCATTCAAAATCTGAGCTGAAATACTGTAATTATTCTTGCTCATACAACTACGTATTAGTATTGATTCAAATTAAATTGTACTGCTCTAGCCTTAGCTGTGTACTCTCTATACTACACTTGTAATATATCAGACGTATAGTTGAGGTGTCTACTATAGTCTAAGGCACCTACACCGTATAAGAGAGGCACAAGAAATAATAAAATGGAAAATAAAAAATAAAAACAAACTCAGTTCTCTGTGAAAAAAGAGAAAAAAATAGACTGGCCGAGTGCAGAATTCCAGGGTTTTCCATTGGAGTTTTGAAAGGACTAAAAAATAAAAAATTGTGTCACTGGCATGATATAAATATCTGTAAACTCAATGAAAAAGGTCATTGGCACAATAGAAATATCAGTAAACCTTTTATAATTTTTAACTTTTTAGTGCTATGAACCTAATTTTATGTCTTCCGAATTTCTTTTCGGAAATGCGAAGTACATATTTTTACATCCAATGCTTTAAAATAATATCTAGCTATGGGAAGTCATTTTGCGGCCATCACCTTTGTTGTGCAACATCTCTCAGTCGTAGTAGTTCATTTATCAGCCGCTAGATTGCACTTGAAGATCTTCAGTGAAGTATTACAATTGATAAACTGCTGTGATTGTGGTGATGTTTCTCGTGTGCCATGCTAGATAGCATTCTATCTGCAGAACAAAATAAACAAACGTGCAAAGTAATAAAATAGAGCTCTAAATCATATTTGATACCTTCATACCACAATGGTGAGTGATTTTAGCAGTACTGAGTCAGAAAATTACAACAATAGTGATACTGAGCCAGATTTTATTATGTCTGGAAATGAAAGTCGTTCTGGTAAATATTATTTTTGTACATTTCATATCACATGCTATTTTTTATGCTTTTCAATTCAACACCCAAAAAAAATTATTTTGATAGTGAAGGAGAAAATGACTTGTCAAGTTAAGACAATTACTATGGAAATACTAGACCTGAGAGTAGCAGCAAAAATACAGCACGTAATGTTGGAGATGGCAGACAAGGTAATGTTGCAGACAGAAATGTTGCTGAAAGTGTCTGGACATAAACTGATTAAGCACCTAGTATAGCTGTAAAATCAGGCAATTCTGGTGTGAAAGTTGAAACATAACTGGATGAACATAGTGCACCACTTGATTTTTTTTCTAATTTTGTTAGTGAGGATATAACACATATAATGAAAATGCAAACAAATTTGTATGCTCAACAGAAAATAAATGTGAAAAGAAACAAAACCAAATATCATATCACCCAAAACTTGGCTAGTATCGTGGAAACCAGTATCCCAAGTGAAATTCAAGAAATTCCTTGCTATCATTATACACAAAAGTATATCAGAAAGGCCCGATTTGAAAGACCACTGGAGTATTTCAGTAGTTGTATCATATAACATCTGCCCCAATTTGATGTCAAGTGACATATTTCTGTTACTAATGGCTAATTTCCACCTGAATAACAACAGGCAGGAGAAAGGAAACGGTGAGCCTGGTTATGATGCCTTGTACAAAGTGCGGCCACTGCTAGAGGCATTATGTCAGAAGTGCAGGACTTCATATCAAGAAGGGGAGGACATTACTATTGATGATGGAATTTGTGATTACAGAAGCAGGCTGTATTTCAAGCAGTACCTGCCTCAGAAACCCAGTCACTATGAAATTACAGTGCGATAAATTGTGTTGTTAAATAACCACTTCACAATTTAGCTGGGAATTGTCACACTTTGTACACTGACTGCTACTGCACAAGTCCTTCCTTGGCTCTTACACTTGAGAATATGCAGTTAGTACTGGTGGGTACAGTAAAAAAGAACAGGGTCGGCATGCCTAGAGCAGTACGCAGTCCAAAACTGCAAACAGGGGAGCAAATTTTTCGCAAAAATGGAAACATGTTGGTGCAGTGTTGGAATATTAAAAGCGATGTTTACATGCTGAGCTCAAGACAGAAGGTAAAAATTGTCACATTTATGGACAGCAAAGGAAATGTGAAAACTAAGCCAGCTGTGGTGGTCATTTACAATGCCAAAAATTGGTGTTGATCTTTCTGACCAGCGTATGTCATATGGAGCATTCAACCACAGAACATTCAAATGGTGGAGAAACTTAGTTTTTTACATCCAACTCATCTGCTTGTCAAATGCATGTGTAATGTTCAATTATATCAAACAAAAGAAAATATCAATGAGATAATACATGAAAGGGATTGGAAGTGATATGGCTATTTTTGAAGTAATTCATCTCCAGGAAGCAGCTTAACGCGACTCATTGGAAAATATTTTCTTGAAAAAATACCAGTGCCAGATAGAAATAAGAAAAGGTGGAAGAAGTGCCAGGCCAGTGCAGACTGAGGCATATCACGACTGGGGAGAATGTTTTGCAGCTCACCATTCGAAAAAAAATTATTCCACTTGAAATCTAGTTACTTCCATGATACTTTGCATTGTTGAAGGAGAAAAATATCAGAACCGTCTGTGAACTAATTACTTTTGCACTGTTGTCAGAGACTTCAAGTAAAAGTGACTATTCCTTTTTTGTAAAATAATTATTTGTAAAATATTCTAAACATTTTCTTGTCATTAGTGTTGCTTATCATTCAGGAAAGGAAGTTATGGAGTTTAATTTCACATATTTTCTTGTAAATGGGATATACAGATGCTTTTACCAAAAGACAACATAACTAAAAAAATTATCAGATTTTCAGTTATGGATTCGGAATAGCAGTTTGTATCAGAAAATGTTCAGCTTGCCATATAAAATAAATTATACCAATTTACAAATCAGTTAATTCCACAATACCCTTCATTACTAAAACGAAACAAAGAGTAAAATAAACTCTGAACTAAATACTTTTGCACTATTGTGAAATGTTAGATAGATGTGACTTTTTCTTTTTTTCTAAAATTGCTGCATTTTAAAAACATTGTATAATATTGTAAAAATATTTTAGTCATATGTGTTATATGTAGTTTAAAAGTTGAAGTTTTGAAGTTTTGCGTCAAATATTTACTTTGAAATTAGAAGATTTCAAACTCGGACTCAGCACTCAAAGTGTTAGAAATGCTGATTTAAGGAAAATTTACAACATATCTGTTTTTAGTAATCCAAGAGTTATGACAGTTATGGAAACATTAAAAGTTGCATTTTAAATGATTAGCCTTCTTAAAACCAGTTTAAAAAATTTACTTTTTAAAAAATTTGTTTAAGGAATCTCCAAATTTAATTCTTGAATTTTTAATAAACTTTCTTTCTCTAGCAATATTATATTAATTAAATATTCTATGAAATACTTTTGCTTCCATTAATGTATGAATATCCTCAAATTTTATAATCTTTTGTAATTTGTTTTAATACCGAAAATTTCTTGTCTTCTATATCTGGAAATGGTTTCTCTAATATTAGTTTACAAGTTTTACTAATTCTATTAATTCGTCTCTTCAGTCAATATAATATTTTTCTATCTTTAACATCTTTGCTAAATTTCTAAGTTGTTTAACACTTAAAGATTCTATATCTGAATCTTCTGGATATAATCATCTCTTGGAATCTTGGTGATTATTTCGTACTTTATAAATGCACCTCTTATATTTAAATGTTTTGCCATTTCTCTTAATTCTACAAAATCTTTTTCAAGAAGATCTAAATTTATAATTTCGTAAGTTTTATAGTTTTCAGAGAAGTTATTAAAACTTTCTTGTAACTCTCTTATCTTGCTTAAAAAATTTTCTAATTTTTAATTTTTTAATTTTTATAGAACGTTGAATTGTTGTGAGGGCACCAAAATAGATGACACAAATTATTTTTATATAAAATATTTGTTAAAAAGTTGAATATTTGGGGTAGCATCAAAATGCTCTTACTTACAATGAAGAAAACCCTATTCATATTCACAAAACATCTGTTTCAGTAATCCAAGTGTTATGTGTTAATTATCAAAACCCAACCATTTTACATAAATTTTATCACCTTTAGTTTCTAAAACGTTTTAAACCAAATAGTCATCAGGACAGATAGGTTTCATAATGATGTGTTCATAAAAACTACCTTTTATTTCATCTCCATTGGCATCATTTGGTTTGAAAGTTGGCACAACATTAATTAAAATCTCAAAAAGAGTAAATAATTCTGTGGTCCAATTAGCAGTGAAACCATTTTAAAAAATTCGTTTATTTTTGCTAATAAGGACAACATGGCCAAATTTATATTTCCATTTAGTAAACATATTCGCAAAATCTTGTCTTAATTTTTATTCTTTTACTAACTTCAATTGGCTTAATATCAAAAGGTCTATGTTTTGTATTGTTTTATTCTTTTACTAAAACATCATATATTTTCCCATTTATAATTACCATTTAAAGCAAATTTTCTCCAAATTTTATTCTTCATTGTGAGATTATATTTCTCTACAACACTGGATTTAAGTTCACTAAATGTACAATAATGGTTAATATTATATTTTTGCATAAGATTTTTTATATGTTTTATTATAAAATTATAAGCCAGCATCACTTGAAATATTAAGTGGTTTTCTTTTTATCAATATACATTCTAAAGTGTTTGCTTCATTTTTAGTTTTATATATTTTATAGGTATTACAAATGCATATGTTGAAAAACATCAATATTTGCCATAATATATTTATATCCATTATTTATGTGATTTACCTTTTATTAAATTTCCAGTATCCATCTCAACAAGATCAATTGATTATTCCTTCTCTTACACTGGGCAACTTTTTTTTAAATATTGATTTATTAGAATTACATATTGAACATATGCCTTTCTGAACTAATTGTCCATTTTTTTTATTTTCACTTTTTATATGATTGTTTTAGTGATTTTTTTAATACTTCAAACACCAAGTATTCTACATTTAATAGTAAATATATGTAAGAATATATTATATATGTGTGTGTGTGTGTATACATGCTTATTCTTTATATTTTATGAATATTCGAATTGTAATCAACATTCCATCAACAAAGTAATCTTATATTTTATTGCTTTTATTTTAAAAGTTAAAAACTGATCTTTGTTTACATCAAAAGGGTTACTGTAATATGTTTTTGTAGTTCCCTTAATAACAGTTGGAGAATCATCACATAAATTATCAGACATTATTTTTTAAACAGTACAGTCCATCAAAAAAGAAAAGAAATTTACATCATTGTCTGTGCGAAAACATTATTATTATTTCCAGGCTGTTTTTCATGTAAATTAAATATATGAGATTTTCTTCCTTACATTTTTCAACTTTCGAGTTTAAATTTTGAAATTTAACGTATAATTTTTTATCACAACCATCTTTGCTTTTTTTTCAACTTTTGTGTTAACTATAAAAATAATTTCAATGTGACTGGTTTACATTTCGTAATTTAACATTCAATTCTTTATCAAAAAAGTTTTTATTGACTGCATCTATTGCAACTATAGGATCAGCCATGTTATTTCTTATACGATTATGAAGAGCAACATAATATTTTGTGTAAACAAAACTTTACTAATTTTTCTTGTAAAGCGGCGACAATATTTTGAATCTACACATGTTTTTAATTTTTAAAGCATAGTCAGAAACCATACTTTTATGTTTTGAATCTACATATTTTTTAATGCCTGTTTTGTATTATTAACTGTTTTATATAATCATATATAACATTAATGAATCTTAAATGTATATCTTCTTTTAAATCATAATCAGCTATTTGTTTCATATTAAAAATTTATTTACTGCATCTTTTTCATCTCTAGGATCGTCTATATTAACAACTCTATGCCCTAAAAAAGAAACAGGATTTTGTATAATCAAAATAGTGCTTAGTTTACTTTTTAAAGCGGTAACACCCGAATTGCATTGTGAATATACATATATTTTTAATGCATAAGCATAAGTGTGAAAAATTTTATTTACAGATTTGATTAATGATTCTTCAAATATTTCCATAATTTAATAACAAAGAAATTATTTCGTGAAACTTAAAACCATTCGAAAAAAGGTGCAATACAATCAAAACATAGATATCCACATAAAACACGATTAAAGTTCTAAACTCTATTATCATTGTAATAAGCAGTGCTGCGTCTGTCCTAAAGTAGCTAATTAATACAACAGAATACAAAGTTAAAAATATAAATGTCATGAACACAATCGCCCAAGATAATAAAAGGAAAAATCTAAAACTAGCATGCTTACTAATGTCTATCGAACATCTCACTAGTATATTGGAAAAAGTAACATCGAGTAAAAAAGTAACATCTTTCCTGTACTTGTGTAATCTTGTTTGATTGATTTCCTTATTGTTACTTCCTTCATTCTCTTGGGGATGCTCCTCGTCGATTTTCTAGACTTCTTGCTTCTTTTAACATCTAAACTCTTCTCTCACTTTACTCCCGTAGCTTTGGATCTTTCCAAGGACTCGACCAAAGCAGTCAGCAGTGCAGCCAGGATTTTGTGCAGTGTAAGCAGGGGAAGGGGGGAGGAACTTAGGAATTTCATAAAGGAACACCGTGATCACCAATAAAGTGGGGGGGGGGTGCGGGCGTCCTCCCCCGAAAAAAAAAAATTGGAATTTAATGTGCAAAGTGGTGCTATTTGAGCTTTTTCCATATCTAATCATTCAGTATACCGCTGGTAGAAATATTTATATTTTTAAAGATATAAATTTTTAAGATTAAGGGGCGAAAAGTGGGATGCCTTCTGTCTACGCCCCTGCAACGAGTAAAACAACAAATAGAACATAATATATTAACATCCCAATTTAAAAAAAAAACATTTTATATTTAAAAGCATCAAACACTACATAAAATAAAGAAATTAACAAAGTGCTAATGTTTCTTTGGTCACTTTTTGCCTAAAACATTTAAATAAGCAGCATTCTTCTGTTCTTCTTTGCGAATTTCTCAAGCAATATATCTTCATTTAATGGTTTGCTGCGGTGTGTTGACATTAGTGCTAGACCATTTCAACAGTCTTCACCAGTGCTGTGTCTGAGATACGTTTTCAGTCTCTTCAGTGTCGAAAAACACATTTTTACTGATGCTGTGGTAACAGGAAGGGTAGCCAGAATTTTTAGAGGAATATGCAAGTTGGGAAACAAGATTTCTTCACACTTCTTCAGTGCAGTGATTGCATCCTTGGGCAGCTCGTCTTTGGAGTTTTGCCATTTCATGATCCATAAATCCCGCTCACCTTTGTGCATAACTTTATTAGTGGTTGTGGGGTCATCGAAATATAAGTTAAAGTCTGGTTCTCATCACTGAAGCTAAATTTTACAACTTATGCTAGTATAATGCATTGTAATCCTACTATAATTTTCTTATGAGATAAGAGTCTTTCACTGAGAGATGTGCTAATTTCTTCATCGTAAGGAATGGATGTCATCCTTCTATAATACTCCTCTGGTGAATTTACTGGGTAGTTTTCGCGATGTTTCTGTCTGCCTACACATCTTGCGATTGTTGGCACCACATCAATAACATCTGCCAGCTCAGAAGCATTTCTGAAAATATTTTTTAATTCTTCAACGCTGTTGATGCGCATATCTGCTCATTTTTGACCAACTAACTTAACTTGGCTAACAACTGTACTTAGATCTATAGATTTGCTCTGTAGGAATTGGGAGAGTCAACATGTCAGTGAAAGCATTTTCTATGAAACTTTGAGATTAATAATAAAGCTAAAGTTACAGGCACTTTTATGAAGGATCTGTGCTTCAGCATTTCTTTCTTTGTTTTCGTCGCTGATATCTTCTAGAGCTTGAATCACTTGGAAAAGAGCATTTACAAAAAGGGAAACTGCTTCGTACCTTTCTACCCAACGTGTTTCGCAGTATTTCATGAAACCCATGTGGTTCAGAGGTGAAGAGTTCAATTTAGTTTTCAGCACTTGAGTCCTCTCAGGAGAAGATCTAACAAAATTACACACCTCATTCATAACGCCAAATGAATTTTGAATACACAGGAATTTGGATGAATCTTTAAGGCAAAGGTTTAGGCAATGTGAGGCACAATGAGTATACAATGTATCAAGGTAATCTGCTATAATAGCTTGAACACATCGAAATACGCCTCTCATTGCTGATGGTCCCTCTTATCCTGCCCTCTCAGTCTAGTCATATCCAACCCAAGAGATACCAGATTTTCCTTTATAGTATTTGCTAGTACAGCCCCACTTACATCATACACCAGAACAAATGACAGAACATCTTGTCGCAGTTCAATGAGTTTTGGGTCAACATATCTTATGCACAAAAACTGCTATATGCCCTGCACATCACTTGTTTCATCTGCCAATCCTGTGAAATATTTCGCTTTTGATGCTCGGTTGACAATGGCTTCTTGGACAGTGGTACCAATGATACTTATTATCTCATTTTGCACAGTTGAGCTAACGTACATTACATTTCCACTACAGGTTGTGGTGTGTTATTTCAGCACTTCATCGCCATGTTTAGCACGATATCGCAACAATGCTCTGAAGTTACTGTCATTATAGTCAGGCTCTTCAATAGATAAGCGTACTGCATCTTTGTGGCATCTAAGTGCGATTTCTTGTCGTCCACACAAAACAATAGTCTTTATATTAGCTGCCAATTGTTTCTTGTTGTTTAGGATGTCTGCAGCCTGCTTATTTAGTTAAGTTTGCATGTCCTCTCTCTTACCACTGCAAATTTGAAGAAAGTTATTTCCTGACACAGTGGTATCTTTGTGGAAGATGTTGCTAGTGTGATAATGAATACATTCGAAATCATCCTTCCAGTTGGTGAATGGGTTTTTTACCAAGGAATCAACAGCTTGATGTGATTCCTTACCAGTACCACTGCTTGCAGTGGGTCCAAAATGAACACAAACTTTGCAAAATGGCCGCTTTTTAAAATCAGAGTATGCTAGTCAGCTGAATATTTCAAACCAGCCTAACTGGAAATTCCGTTTCCTATTACCCCTATTTTGACTTTCATATTTTTTGTCAGCATTTTTAGTCCACATGTTATTTTTAGAATTGCTTCCTTTTCATCTTCGCGTACATCTCACGTCGGACAATATAAGTTCCGATGTCATCCTTATTTTGCATCCTCAAACCTAACATTTAAAAAATGTGCTGTTCATCGATGGATTCTCCATGTTATAAAGAGGTAACTGCACATTTTGATGTCTCATATTCATCAGCAACCTGTAGAAAGTGCAAACAAAATACACTGCTGTGGCATTTTTCGAGTAAATGGTAGAGCATGGGCACCAAACATTTGCAAAGTCTGACTCCACAGTGTGTTTCTGAAATATGTTTAATGACATTACAAACTTGAAAAAGACACTAGACTACTGCGTTGAAAATGTATCTGGAAAGTCTTCGTTCGGCAGATAGGAAATCATAGTAACTGTCAATTTAACAAAAATTGTTAGAGATTTTGACCAAGTTCGAAGAATCTCATATTACGTGACAAGGGGCCAATTTTGTTCATACATGCACAAGGAAATACTATGCCTGGTCCTTAACATTGTTCACGAATTCTAGAAAAGTGTTTGGTATCTCAAGCTATCCAACAAGAAAAGTTTGGACACCTTTGTATAAAATGCATTTCTTGCCTGTAGATAGGGAACTTCATTTGAAAATTTCTATGAATTTTTTTGTATTAATATTTATTATGTATGTAAGGGAAAAAAAAAAAAAAAAAAAGCATTTTTGAGCATTTTAAAACTATTTTAGTTTTATCGAAAGGAACTCGTCCGTAAACTTTTATTGCATTACATATTTCAGGAATTTGCAGTTAATTTTTAAATAGCGATGATATACAATGCATTTACGCATAAATATAAAAAAATTATCCACCTGTGGCTTCACCCGCATGTAATAATCGCAGCAGTTACAAATAACTTTTATTGAAGTACCTCTTTGTACACCAAATCAGTTGTTTGGCCTTCATGCATTAGGATTACCGAGTTGCTATGTAAGCTTACACTGGAGCAGGCCACATATAGCTGCCCATGCGAGGAGCAGTCCTCTCTCAAGTCTATCTCGCTGGTTAAAACACTGACGTTCCCTAGTTTCCATGCCTGAAAGCATATCAGGAGACGGGTTATAAAATAACTTACGACGTAACTAAAACTGATATATCTGCCTTAAATGCATTTCGAACCCAGAACCTCCCAAACCATAAACCACAGTCCGAAACGACTGCACCACGGGATGTTAGCAGCATTTAAAAAAATTAAAATATAAAGGCCCATGCAAAATGAGGTTGTAACAAATTAAGTTTACGTTTCGAAAGTATTGCAATAAGTAACTATGTATACATTATTTCTCGATGGTTGTACTTGCTTTTCAGATCATCTGCTTGAACGGTTTGTAAACTTAAGTTTTTCCAATTGTAATTAGGCTCTTCAAGCCAGTAGAGGCAAATGCCAACTCCTGACATTAAGCATTATGTTGTATTTAATATCATGGAGGTCTGTTTTCTTTGAAACCATTCATCGGAGGTTTTCTTATCAAGAGGACTTGTTTTTAAGTCTTGCAATGATCTTGCCGTGATCATAATTTATATAATGATGAACGACGACCCTTTTTTCACTGCGGTGGCAATCCCCATTTTACTGTGTAGGGTATGTGGTAGGTCAACATGGGTGATCACATGTTACAGTGACTGAATTGTTTGGCATACCTACAGAAATACATCCCTTAGTATCACATGGTTTCATTGTAATTAGATAAAGTTCATAATTGCAACCCCATCTTCACAGGGGTTTCCTGCCCTTACGAGTGGTTTCCTGGCATTCGTTGTCACACATTTTCTAACTGAAATTTTGCAAGGAACGTCGCAGAGATGATGACTCACTGAGCCATGCTAAGGCATGATTTCTCCTAACCTACTTTTTTCCTATTGCTTTTCTATCAATACACGTTTTGCAAAGCCCGTTTTTTTTTATGATCTTTCTTTTTTTTCCCTCGGAACACCACGTGTTAATGTTTTAAAAGTTAATTTTCTTTTATTATTAAATGTGCAAACCAAAAGGGTAAATATGTGTTAAGGTTATTGACATTTATAACCCTTATGTCCGGCAATAAAAATATTGTTTTAATTCCACTCTTGTTTGCCAAGTAGTAAAGCTATAATATACCATAATAAGTATTTCTTTATCTGCGGCTTCTCACTTCAGAGGGCAGCACCTGTAACATATATCGAATACTGTCGTTATGTTCATTTTGGCAATTTGTTCAAATCATTAATTTTACCCCTGTATTAAGTGTGTAGACAGTATTTTATTGTCTTTTATTAATGTTACTCTACACTTTGTGCTAATTCTGAAACATAGTGGATAATATATTTAGTGTTTTTTTTGCCATAAAAATTATGTCATAGCTTTTTAGAGCAAAAAGCTATGACATAATTGTAATGTATTATTCAATTAAGCAACTATATTTTGTGTCTCTATGATTGTGCCTGTCCACTGGTGGCAGCACTAGTACCATAATAACTTTAAATTTTTGTATCAAAGTTCTGATTTTTCTGGCTTTAATGTGTTACGCTTGTTTGCTACCTGTATTGTAATTTATTTCATTATGCCAAACCTTATATTCGTTTGTCGTTACATTAATTATCTTTAGTGGAAAAGGTAATTTTCAGTTGTGTTTTATTTGCGATAAGGCTTTTCGGTATTTATCGACTGGTCATGTCCCAAGTTTGGAATATCGTACAGTCGCTGTCCTACGTGAAGGAATGTGTTGACCTTGTGTTCTACAACACTTACTCCAACACAATATAGTTTGTTTTGATAATTTCCTACCATACTTTCAACTTCATTATGGCATAAGAGTCATACTTCACCACCTAGGTGAGTGACTTTTACTTACCTTTTGGAAAGTGTTGCAGTAGTTGTAAGTTGCATTATCGGTGCCCATTTATTGTGTTTCCCTTGTAATTTTGTTCATTGCGACTCCCTGGCTACACGACCTAGCCATTTTGGTGATATGATCTCAGCATCTCGTGCTTTTCAAGTGATGGAACCGCGCCCCACGCTATGATTTAAGCAACAGTTGTATGTTGACTCCTCGACCATCGCCTTTTAATTTTTTTTGGTCAGAACTTTATTTTCTTTTCGCATGTGATTTATTGATTGCTGCATGACACCACGACTGTGGCTGCCTTATATTTGGTGAACGATGTCTTACACATAACTCAAATATATTTGAAAACAACATGTTAAAAATGTAATACATTGTTAAAGGTTTTTAACATGAAATGGTGTGGACAACCATAAGAATTTTCTATTTACAATTTTTAAATATTTCTTATTTCTGAAATAAAATAAAGGTGAAAGCAAGGAAGATGTAGCTGAAATGTATAATTTCGGGTGAACCTTAAGTTATTTTTGGTGAACATAAAAAATGCATAGTAAAAAAATAAGAATATGAAAACAAAAAAAAAAAAGAAATCTGTTAACTTTGACTAGTTTGAAGCAACTGTAATACCCACAATACCAATTGTTGTTTTGTTTAACTAGTATACGTTTTATCTCTTCTCATTGCCTGTGTGGTAAAAAGGAAAACAAAAAGGGTAAAATAAAAACCCAAAACAGATAACATTATTTTTTATTTGTTACAAAAAAATTAAACTATTACCTTTTACAATTTTTTTGTATGTGTACAATCATGTTTTACTTATTTATTGACGAGATGTCAAGTGTGTTGTTGTTTTTCGATGGGCACTAAAATAAACCCACAACAGTGTACCTGAATGGAGAACAAGGTAAGAGAGTGGAGTTAGATTATTTAATAATTATTTTTGGCAGGACTTCCTTTCTCAATTGTTATTTACTTCTCCACTGAAGGACTGCATGTGGGAGTACAGATACTGTCTTTCACATCCTCCACTGGGGCACCTTGGTGCTTATGTTGGGGGCCAGCAGCTGTGAATTTCCTTTTGTTGGAAAAAACTGGGTCGTTTTTATTGTCCCCTGATGTGGAGCACCAAAGGGGGAGGGGGCTCAATTTTTGTTAGCATTCCTGTGGTTAACTTGCATTGAGGTCCTCGTTGATGTGTGTGAGTGATGTTCTGCTCCTGTATGATCTTTTGGTGTTTTCGTTGCTCAGCGCCTGTCTCTTATCGCGCCTGCCCCCGATGGTGTTCCTAGGTTAAGTTTTTGTGGTTTTTTTTTTTTTTTTGTTGTGCTTCTGTTTTATGATTTTTTGTTTGTTTTGTTTTGCCCATCATCATGCCAGCCCCTATTGTGCCTGAGTGGCTGCTAAAGAATGAGCTGGTGTATGAGCTCAAAGTAAGTGGTATTCAGCCCACTGACCTAACTGTACCTGAATTAAGAAAATTTGAAGAGGGGCAATTAATGAAGGTTTGCCAATTGTGCCCACACAATATACAGATAGTATGGTTAAACCTGAATTTGATATTTGTGTTTCTAAAATATTTCCCCTAATTGAGCTAGTTGATAATTTGGAAGACGAGCAATCTTCCTTAACCTTTGCACGAATCAGACAAAGACTTGCTCACCTGGAGAGATAGACAGTGAATCTGATCAATTATTCTCGAGAGGCCTTATTTGAGTCATAGGTTACATCCCTGCAAATGTTATTGACCAAGTGGCAGCGCTTACTAAGGCTGTTAACCTGGCAGAAAGTAATGTGTCTGTCGTTCCTACTACCCAACAAGTAAGTACTGGATCAGATCAAATCAGTGCCCTGGCCCTTCAAGGTGCTTCTACATCCAACACCCAGAACCCACTTTAAGGCACATCCCCTCCTGTCACAGGTCCTGCTTCCACATCCACAATCCGAATAGTAAATCGTGGTGCTGGTTTTACATCTACATACCCTTCCATTGCTCACATGTTTAGACCTACTTCCACAGCTGTTTTTGTACCCCGTGTCACTATGACTCCTGGTATTTTCCAAACACCCTCAACTGTTTTTGGCAAAATTCCCCAACCCCTTTAAAGAATGTTAAAGGATTTACCTTTAACTGATGGTTAAGATATAAATACATTTTTGTCTAACCAAAGTAATTCAGTACCAGAACCTCAGTTGCTGGAGGTTATTTCCCTTCACTCAAGGACCATTAAGTGAACACACATAACATGCACAGCACCATACTTTTAATGCATACCATAAAGATATTTTGCATTTTTTTATTCCTACCAGACTTTGGACTGAATTAAGGTTGAAACATTTCAATTGTTTGCATGGTCCTTATGAGGCATTGTCAGTTTATGTAAGTAGCATCAAAGATGCTGCCATATTACTAAGGTTGTCACCTAGTAAACAAGAAGTGGTTGGCAATATTTTAGAGGGCCTTGTTGCACTCCAGGAACATAGCCACTTAGATTTTCTAGATAAACCAAAAAATTTTGGAGGTTTAGATAAGATGTGCATTCATTCACAAAATATGTGCTATGTGGATAAGAGGCGTGAAAAGTGAAATATTTATTTTAAAGGCAACTCTTTCATAGGCAGCAACCAAATAAATCAGGCGCCTTTGCAGTACAGAGTGACAAAAGATAAAATAAGCCAATAGGTAATAGGTCTACTGATCAAGGAAAATATACTAAAAACGTGGGTAAAGTACATAGAGATGTTGACATAGTTAAACCAGGCCTCTCCAGGGGTAATCGTAGCCCGCCTGTCTGTTTTTATTGCAAAAGGACTGGACATGTAATTGCAAATTGTCTCCAGTTAAAAACATGCCCAGCAAAGAGGAAAAGTGAGCCACCACCCTCGCTTTTTTTTAAATCCAATCTTGACTCTTACATTGATCACATTTCGCCCAGGATTGACATTTGTACCCCTTCTCAACAGTTGTTTGGACAACATGAAGCTCGCAATGAGTGAAAGCATTTTAGAGCTTTGGACTTGTGTCGTGTCCAGTTTCCTAATGTTGTTCGTATTTGTAAAGTAAGTACTTCACATGTAAAATTGAATGTAGGTTCTGTTTGTATCAATGCACTTGTGGACTCTAGTTGGTTCTGTGAGAACTATTATTTCCAAAGAACTTTTTAAACATTTACAGGAATTGAACACTATTAGGTTGGTTGAAGAGAACCATTTTAAATGTTTTACTGCTTCTAAAGCTCCATTTCCCATATCTTGTGCTGTAATAAAGGTAAAAATTACATGATTTTTTAATGTCTTTTTGCTGATGAACTGAGTTTGGATTTTATTATTGGAGCAGATTTCATGAGAAAACAGGTCTTATTCTAGATGTTCAGGAGGGACAATATTTTTTTAATTTGCCCCAAGAGAGAAATTTCCTTTTATTAGTAACCAAGTTCCTCCTACCACCTCTGAAATTAATGTGGATTGCGAAGCAAATGTTTTAGAAAATCATCTTGGTCATTTATCTGATTTAGAGCAAAATGATAATTCAGAAATTTTGTGATCATTTTCCCAGTGTGTTAACAACTGAGTTAGGACTAACCAAAATGCTGGAGTATGAGATCAAGCTTTTAGACCAAGAACCAGTTAAAAATCAACTGTATCATTTGGCCTATCCAGAAATGGAGCTACTTAGATTGCCAGTCCAGGACCTGATCGACAAAGGGGTTATAGAATAATCAATGTCACTGTATGCTAGTCCAGCTTTTCTTGTTCCTAATGGAAAATGATGCATGGATATTGATTACCGTAAATTAAATAAGAAAATATAAATGGAATCTGTGCCATTGCCAGACTTGCACTCTGCTTTTCATTGGTTTAGTAAGGCCAACATTTTTACCACCATAGATTTAAATTCTGCTTAACACCATCTACCTTTGAGTAAAGAATCTATACATATAACCAGTTTTTGTGTGCCATGGAACTTGTATAAGTTCACACGTGTTCCCTTTGGTTTGGCAACAGGTGCCCAAGTACTCACGAGGCTGTTGGATCAGATATTTCTTTATGTAAAATTTAAATTTGTATACAATTATCTTTATGATTTGGTGGTGTATTCTGATAATTTTTTTGGAAAATTAAACTCATTTAGAAGATGTATTTTCCGGTTTTAAAACAGCTGCATTAACTGTAAATCCTGCCAAGGTCTCAATTGCAGTTCCTGAGATTTCATTTCTGGGTTATAAAATTTCAAGTCAGGGCATTTCCATAGATCCAGAAAGGATCAAAGCAGTTAGGAATTCTCCCCAACCTAAGGATGTAAAGGGATATAGCCAATTTTATTGGTATGATTAAGTTTTTGGGAAGTTCATCCCACATTTGGCAGAAAATGCTGCAACTCTTAACCAATTAAGAAAGAAAAATTCCAAATTTGAGTGGGGTGCAGATCAACAAACCATTTGATAATTTAATAAATGACATTTCTAATCCCCCTGTGTTGCGAATGGCTGACTATTCCAAGCAGTTCATTTTACAAACCGACGCCTCTAGTTTGGCTGTATGGGCAGTCCTTTTACAGGAAACAGATGGTGTACATCAGCCAGTGGCTTATGCTTCATGTACTTTGACCCTTCAGGAAAGAAAATCAGCTACCACATATGATTTATATTATTTAGTAGTTGTATTTGGTGTTGATAAATTCCATTAATATCTTGAACATTCTGAATTTTTTTTAGTAACAGATAATCAGGCTTTGTCTTGGCTGTTAGCATACCCACATCAGATAGATAAAATATGTTGTTGGGTGATGAGAATCTCCTCTTTGAAATTTAAGGTCCAACACATTAAGGGTACTCAGAATGTTGTTGCAGATGCCCTCTCACGCATGTTAGAGGAAACTGAAAATTTTGTAAGTTGTAATATTTTGACTGAATTCCCTATGGCTTTTGATAACATCAAGAACTACCAGGAACAAGACTCAGAGTTAATAGTTATTATTAAAATTCTATAGCCTGGTTTAGAACAAAACCTATATTCATTGTCTAAAGGTGTCCTATTTTATAAGTCTTGTGACAGCAGAAAATATATGGTTTTACCTAATATATTGAAACCCATTGTTTTTTAGTATTTTCATTCTTCTCCTGTAGGTGGACACCTAGGAACTTACAAGACTATTCAGGCAATCAGGAAACATTTTATTTGGAAAGGAATGAGTGTAGAAATTTCAGATAGAGTAAAAATGTGTACCCTATGCGCTGCGAGCAAATCACCACAAAACACGCATTTAGGATTTCTAACTCCAGAAGTAGCTGAGAAACCAATGCATAAATTATTTATCGATTTTGTTGGACCCTTGCCTCTTAGCAATCTGGACATAATATGCTTTTGGTATGTGTAGATGCATCTTCCAAATTTTTCTGGTTAATACCTTAGAGAAAAGTTACTGCTTTGACTAAAATTCATGCCCTTCAGGCACATATTTTTCAATATTTTGGCATTCCTGCTCCTATAGTTTCTGATAATGTTTCTCAATTGACAGCAAAACAGTTTAAACAAATGTGTTTCTCTTTGCCATTAGACACATAACCCTGTTCCCGTATAATACTCCTCCCTCGCATTCAGAGCGTTTTAATAGAAACCTCCATTCTGCTATTATTGCTTTCTATTCGATAGAGCAGATGAACTGGGCTATGAATTTACATTGGCTTCAGATGGCTTTCAATTTCATAAATCAACTCTGTTTAAATTAATGTTTACTTATTTGCCAAACAACCTGTTGTCTAATTTGAGGGAGTTAAGTGGTTTACTGCCTGATGATGTTAGTAATATAGAGGATGTATGGTTTTCTGCTCTTAAAAATTTGAAGGCCGCTCACAAAAGGACATGTGAGCATTACAATGCAGGTAGAATTCAAAGTCCATTCAAGGTATGCGACTTAGTGTTGTTAAGAAGTCATCTTACTAGTAAAGCCATTCACAGAAAAATGGTAAAGCATTTGTTTCATTAGGCTGGTCCCTATAAGATCCAGTGGTTTCTAACCCCTGTCACTGCCAGGCTGGTTAATCCTGAAACGTGAGCTTGTGTTATGTGTGCACACATCTCCCATCTAAAAAAGTTACATCCCAGAGTTACTACTTAGTGTTTTGACAGTGTTAAGGTGCTGCAGGCCCTACCTGACATTTGTTGTTTATCTCCCTGGAGTACTCCATACCTTCGTACATCTATGTATGCTATTTTGCAAAATTTTAAGTTGCGTCCTGACTATCTCTGTAGTGGACTGATCACCCACTTGTCTGAGTATTTAAAGGGTCTTCTAATTGTTTTTATGTGATAGGCCTAAACTAAAAATAAAAATCTTTGGTGCCAGTATTTAAGAATTTATTTGCGCAAGTTTGTTATAATGTTATTCATTGAGCTTATGTATGGATATTAATAATAATAATTTTGGTTTTGCATTTATAAATGTTATTGTAAAGGAAACGTTTTTGGGAATATTTCTGGGATTAACCATACTGTTTGATATAGGTGTTAGCTCATTAATAATTGTGGTGTTCATAGTTATTTTTGACATAGTTATTACCTTCTTTGTTTAAGTGTGGATCTTTTTTTTTTTTTGTTCAGAGAGTTTAAGCCTTCCTGGACATCTGCATGTCTCCGGATTTATTGGTGCTTTTGCTTGCACCGTTATGCTCTTCGGTCATGGTAACGACTCTCAACTCTGGTGTTATATTTTAAAAAGAAGATGATGTTCTCTCCTCAAATAGTTTTTTCTCTAATTTCCTTCTCTTTAATCTCCTTGAACTACAAGAAGAGTCATCCCAACTTGATGCTCTCATCCAATCAGTAATTTCTGTTCACGACCAATCTACGCAACTTCGCCACAGAAATGTAACTGTCGTCCAAAATTTTTCATATTCTGTTGCTCAATTGCAAGAAAGGGCTTCCAAATCAGAGACTGGTACTTTAATGTCTCTTCTTCTTTTGGAATCTCGACAGAAAAAGAGGTATCATTGATTTTGGTGGAAAGATCCTCAAAACACTGTTTGGAACTTTGGACGCTGAGGATCGTGCTCATTTAGAAACGAGGTTCAACTCTGTTACAGATGTACAAGACGACGTTGCAACCAACTTAGAGAATCACATTTTGATAATTAATAATTTGGAAGATCATGTTTTAAATAATACTAAAAATATACAAAAGTTAGCCTCACATTATTTGGAAATTTATAAGTCTTTTTTATCAGTCCCTAAATCAATTTGTGCAATAATTGGTAGACAGAATGGTGATTATGAGTTTCAGGGTTGATTTGAATACCATGTTATTAAGAGTATCCTAAGATTTGGTCAATGCTAGACTCTAACTTTTTGACTTAAATAATGCTATTGAGACTAGTGTACATGGTAAACTGAGCTCTGCCTTGTTGAATGCTGTCACCTTTATCAATGATTTGAACAAAATTCAACATTTAATTACCTTGCCCCTGAGAAGCACCTGCTTCTCAAAAGAATATTCATTAGTTTTATGGACTTAGTACCATGTAGGCCGTTATTTTTGGAAATTCTCTTAATGTTGTAGTTAATGTGCCTTTGGCCAAAAAGAATTGTTTCTTTGAGCATTATAGCATTTTACCCGTGCCTTTCTTAGTTAAACATATATATTTTACTCAACCTTAATGATGTGTTGATTATCAGTCCTGAGAGAAAACTGTTTACTTCAGCACCTATCAAATTGATGAACAATTGCCAAACTCATAGTATTATGGTTTGCCCTTCAGTTTTTCTTTTCTTTGATACCCATGCCATGGCCTATGAAATTAATTGGTTTTGGGTAGACCATATATTGACCTTTACAACAAATCTTTTATTAGTCTTGAACTCCCCTTTTTACAAAAAACTTATTCATTTTAGCTGTTTGCTACCAATACATCTATCCCAACCTTCCTTTCATTGCAGGTCTACCTTAGAATCCCTACCCCCTTATACTTTTTACTTGAATGGTTCTGGAACCATTACCAATGCTAGTAATTGTGACATTGTTAGTCCTTTCATGGAGAGTTTTGGATCAGTGAGTTCCGCTATCCAGTTTAATCCATCCTTACCAATGGTTCATGTTCCCAGGCAACCAACCAAACTCTCTTCCCTACATTTTAGAAACCTTCCAAATTTCTCTCTAAGTGATTCTTTCATTAAAGTGTTAGATAGCATTTTAACTTCTCAGCCTAAGGGAGTTGATTTTCAAGACATTCTCAAGCTCCACCATTACAAGTATCAAAACTCTCCTGAAGTTACTTTAAATATCCCTTTGCTAGTTGTTCCCAGTGTCATTAACACTTTGTGCCTTTCTCTGTGTGTATGGTTTTAATTCCATTTTTATTGCAGAGCGCACCCCTCTTCTCAGCCTCCCTGCTCCTCTGCTGAGTTATGTGAGATGGCTGTTGTAACACTGCCTTCCCGTCCTACTGAATCTCTTCGATAAGTACATAGTATTTTAATTTGGTGTTGGTCCATTTGAGTAACTTAGAGTCACGTTAATCGTTAATTTTTTTTTGTATATTGGTTGTAGTTCCGTTTTGAGGAGGGGAGTGTTGAGCCATGCTACTGTATGATCTCTCCTAACCTATTTTTTCTTATTGCTTTTCAAGCAATGCACGTTTTTGCAAAACCCGTTTTATTTTCTTCTTCTTTATGATCTTTCTTGTTTCTACTCGGAACACCACATTAGTATTAATGTGTTAAAAGTGGATTTTCTTTTATTATTTAACTGTGCAAGTCAAAAGGGTAAATATCTGTTAAAGTAATTGACATTTTTAACTTTTATCTCCGGCAATAAAAATATTGTTTTCATTTCACTCTTGTTTGCCAACTAGTAAAGCCATAATATACAATGTTATGTATTTATTTATCTGCCGCTTCTCACTTCAGAGGGCAGCACCTGTAACATATAACGAGTACTGTCGTTATGTTCAGTTTGGCAATTTGTTAAAATAATTTATTTTACCGCTGTATTAAGTGTGTACACGGTATTGTTGTCTTTCTTTAATTTTACTCTACTCTTTGTGTTCATTCTGAACGATAGTGGATCATATAGTTCATGTTGATTTGCCATAAACAGCTCTAAAAAGCTATGACATAATTGTAATGTATTATTCATTTAAGCAACTATATTTTGTGTCTATGATTGTGCCTGTCCACCACTGGGATAGGTGGCAACACTAGTACCGTAATAATGTTAATTTTTTAAATCAATGTTGTGATTTTCCTGGCTGTAATGTGTTACGCTTGTTTGCTACCTTTATTGTAATTTATTTAATTATGTCAAGCCTTTTATTGGTAAGTAGTTAATTAAAATTTTCTTTAAATGCAAAATATAATTTTCAAATGTATTTAACTCTGCGATATGGCTAAAAGAAACCCACAACAGGGTACTTGAATGGAGAACAAGGTAAGATATTGGAGTTAGATGTTTAATAATTATTTAGGGTTGGGCTACGTTTCTCAATTGTTGTGTATTTCTACACTGAAGGAGTGCATGTGGGAGAAGAGATACTGCCTTTCACGTCCTTCTTGAGGCACCCTGGTGCTTATATTGGGGGCCAGCAGGTCGGGTTTTCTTTTAGTGGAAAGCACTCGACTGTTTTTATTGTCCCCTGATGTGGAGCGCCAAGGGTTGGCTCATCAACCTGTATATTTTTATTACCTTATGTCAGTAACTGGTAAATTAGTGAAAGAGCTCCCTTGTCTTGATATTACAGTAAAAGGCTACCGATTTAATGCAGACATTTGGTGTTTTTTCCTGCAAACTCTTCTTGACCTTCGAAATTTTAGACTGGAACTTGTGTTCCAGGCGAACTCTATATCGACACAGCTTAAGATATTTTCTTGTAAATGGTAATAGTTTTTAATAGCAACATACTCATCTACCAATGGCAACGTTTACCACTGCAAAAATAAGTTAAGATCACTCGTGTTGTTTAATTACCGCAAAAATAAATGGGAGGTACAGGGATGATCCTATAGATCATTGACGAATTTTGCGTTACATGAATTGTCTGTACATATTTGGCGAACTTTACACGTCATTCGCACTGTTTGCATACTTTACTGAACGTTATATAGTATGGAAAAAAATTACTACTCATGAGTTAATAAATTCTGGCGACTGGCATTAATAGGCACTTTAAATTAACACGGTAAAGATAAAAAATTTGTCTGGTATTTAAAACCTCCGGCAAGAGATCAAGTCCCTACGAGCGTGTTATGCTACCACGGATAATAGGTTGGTTTGCTATCTGGCGCCCTAAGTTTATGCAGCCACACATCACACAGCGTCCACTAACTTACTGAGTATAGAACGCAGTTGCGATAATGAGGAATGTACTTACTATTATTATATTCTCTATTGCCACTGTATGTTACCGTTCACACGCAAAACTCAATCGTTAATGAAACATGTAAACCATAACACTAACATTTACAAATAAGAAAGTTTATACTAAAAGGAAAGTTATTGTAGCCATCTTCATCTACGTACTGGTATAAACAACTTATGTTCATATATTTCCTTAAATTTTTTAGTAATTAAAAGGAAATAGTTTTCACGTTTATTGTTCTATATGTGGCTGGTCCTGTAATGCTTTGGTGGCATTTTTAGAACACTTATAACAATTAAATATGTTAATTTCTCTTAACTTAACATCTTTAATTTGTGGAAAATTTGTCATATATTTTTATTGTGGTTGGCAACACAGCAATACTTAAATTTGGAAATTCGATTATGTACATGGTTAATTTTCTTTAAATTCAGCACTTGGAAATCGTATTTAAGATTCAAGCTATTTTTTTTTCCCCACACAAATAAAATAATGAGTGCTCTGCTGTACAACCCCCATAAGTTGAGTGAGTGGTAATCTGAGTTGAAAACGGGACGAAGTATTGAAAGTTTATTGAAGGGCTTAATTCTCAGTCCTGCTCGTACGATCGCAATAAATAGCACAGATAGCTTAGCTTACCACAAATGATTGCCAAAAATGGCGTATACATACACACACACACCTACACACACTCACTCAGAGCGAAAGGAAGATAGATACACACAAATAGGTAGATGATTTAAGCGTGAATTACTTTTTAAAAAAGAAGGCCAAATATATACTAAACATGTAGGTGTTTGGGTTTTAACAAATACATCCATTTGTTATGTGTAAAAGTAATGAAGAGATTTGGCCCAATGAGTACTTGTACGTTGACAAAATGAAGCTAGGTTCACGCAGTGGCAAAGCACTACACTCGCATTCGGCAGGTGACGATAGGAAAGAAAACCCGGGCCAGGCCAGCCATCCTGAACGAGGCCCGTCTACCTGGAGCTGTATCGTGGAAGAGGCATAAACGCGGCATTACCACGAGCGTCTAGCGTGCCATTGACGCTAATCTTAAGTCGCGCGCGAGCAGTGCTCTCGTAGAGTTGTGTATACCTGTGCGTCTTTCACCGTTAACGCAATCATTTTGTTGCTAAGAGGCCTGTAACTGAGATCAGTGCAGGAATTCACCCACAATATTTTACGATTCAACAGCCTGAAAATGTAGTCTTCGGCCAAACTAAAGAGTTCCGAAATTGTTGTTGCAACTAGCGTGATCTGTTGTATTGCGCCCTAGTCTGTGTTGATTCTTTAATTTTGCAAATAGTTTGTGCACACGTAAAATTGTATGTTTTAAAGGTGTGTATTTAAAACACACTATAACTCAGTTCGAGCGGGGCCGCTGTGACTGAGCGGTTACCCTGCTCGCTTCCCAAAAAAGGCGAACCGGGTTCAACCCCCGGCCGGCTCCGTATATGGGAATTGGTCGGCAGGTTTTCTCGAGGATCTCCCGTTTCCCCCACCCTTTCATTCCAGAGCTGCTTCATTCTCACCTCAATCACCTTCATCGGCTCTCAAGACATAACTGTTAAGAGCCGCACAAATTTCTTCACGCACTCACACAACTAACGTACTACGTGTGACATGTGTTTTCGGCAAAGTTATAATGTAGCGGCCTCGTGATTGAAATGCCAGTGGAGCCACTGACGTCGCGACGTGTAGCAAAGAGAAGTGATACTGGGGCTGCCTCCTCCCTGCTTGTGTTAGTCAGGCAAAATAGAAAAAAAACACGAACTAAAACATGTAGTCCGAAAATTTTCAAAAATGTGTAGGGATAGGTCCCCTGAACAACATAAAATAAAGACCCTTCGATTTTCGGGTTTCGAATGAGGAGGGGGGAGGTTTAAAGGTCCCTTTTTAAGTTTTCCGCTTATAACTCTCGAAAACGGTGCGTCGCACAGAAAATTTATGTAGAAACAAAATGAAAGAGGAGTAAATTTCCTACAAAATAGTGTTTTAAAATTTGTTCCTATCTGTTATAATTTCAGAAATATCCACCGGCAAATATTGATATATATATATATATATATATATATATATATTAAGTTGATTCGCATCACGTTTTCCGTCAAATTTGCCCTTCTAGCTCTTGACTGTTTCATTTAACAGTCATTTAACACAGTAATTTAACAGTTACATTTAACAGCTGGGGAGAAAGTTGTAGAGCATTAAGTTTTCTTCAAATATATATACATACACATATATATATACATATATATAATATATATATACACACACACACATGGAAGAGTATACTTGGTACCAACATTCCACTTAAATATATGAAGAACGAAGCCACCATCCAGTACAGTGTAACATTCGACCAGTTGATTTATATATATATATATATATATATATATATATATATATTATATATATATGTTGGTACCAAGTACTCTTCCATCTGCGAGCAGTATGCATGTCATAGCTTAGCAATCATTACTGTGCCAAATCTGCTGTAGTTTTTGATGGGTATAATACGTTAATTCCACTAAACGCCCCGAACAGAAGCGGAGAGGAACATCTGAAACATCAGTGGATGTTAACTTTTATGAAAATATGCTGGCCACTCTTCAGCAGGAGAACATTTTTGCCAATGAAAATAACAAGACCAAGCTGATTGGTTGTTAGTCGAGACGTTGACTACAAGAAGGATAGAGGCAAGCACCGCTACGAGAGATGCTGATGGTAGTATCGTAAGATGTGGCTTAAACAAGGTTACTACTCATTCGTCTGTGCTTGTCCTACTAACAGCTCTCACACCACCAGACAGAAATGTATATTTCATAGCGTCTGGAAGAGGTAACATTGAGGACAAGGTATACTCCACCAGACAATTGCAGGAGCTACCCTTTAGTGGATCTATCCTGTTTATCCACAGTTTCACAGGTGTGACACAACATGTGCAATATTCAACAAAAACAAATTGTCCATCCTCGAGTGTTTCCAAAAAATGCCAAATTAGACTAAAACCATAGCTAACATCTTCTACTACCCCACATCAACACGTGATGCAGTAGCCCAAGCTGGAGTGATGTTTCTCACCATGTACCAGGCCCCACCGAGTTATCATGATATGAACAATCACCGATACAACTCCTTCGTGAAATCCTCCACCAAGGTGAAAGCCAATCATCCTTCACTGCAACCGACCCAAGGTGCAGCTAAGCAACACTCTTTCAGATTGTATTTACAGACGCAACAATAGCTTGACAACGACTCTCTCAATCCAGCACGTTGGGGTTGGTATGAGACGGCGGTGGCGTCTTCAACCCCATCAAAACAACGTATCCAATAGCTCCTGACAGCGTCCCAATTTAATTTTTTTTGTCATAGTGCTATTGGCTGTGGTGGTATATGTGGATGCCGGAAGGCAGGTATCCACTGCTTATTAATCTGTAGGTGCGATGGAGCCTGTGTGAACAGCGTACGTATACGAAAGGAAGGCATGGAAAAAGGTGAAGATTTTATGGATTTTGAAGATATGACTGAACTTTGAAGATATTTGGAAAATAAATTACTTACTTAATATTTTCTACCTTTTTTTTTGTAATTAAAAATATTTTGTTCTAATTTGCATTTCGTTCCTTTATTCCTACCTGGAATATTAGCAATTTCTTGAAGAAAGTGAATTTTCCCTATATTGATGAGATGTATTTTTGGATGATTATGTAGGTATCTACATGTTTGTACAGTGAACATCGCTTATTCGGGACACATCAGGCGGTACCTTTCATTTCCATATTACCCACTTTATATGCACGTTGAGCCGAACAAAAAACATGGTATATACATCTGTTTGGAATTAACTAATATGTCACCGTTAACCAATTTGTCTCTTTAAACCGGTGTCACCAATTACGAGTTTCCACGGTACATACTATTTACATACTTCATACACAGTTATCATATACCTATACATTTACTTATAAATACTTACGTTAAACATAACAGACATTAAAAAATTATTTTTAATTGGAAAACACTTTAAAAAAATAAATAATTGATACACAATATATAAGGTATTATAGAGAAATAAACCATATACAAAGTTATATAGAGAGTTATAGCCCTCAAAGATGAGAAACAGGAATGAGCAGCTTTCTAGCAGAATCTCGAAATTTACCTTATAAATTCTCTCTTCTCGCACAAAGTCATCTTCTGGACAAGGGTTGGGGAAGAGTTGTAGTCAGGAGCAACGCGGTTTAAGGTTTATATATATATATATATATATATATATATATATATATATATATATATATATATATATATATATATATAAGGTTTAAGGTTTATATATATATATATAAACCTTTCATATATATATATAAGCAAATTTAATGCTCTACTACTTTCTCTCCAACGATGTTTCTGTATACCGAAAGAATGAAGAGCTAGATGGGCAAATTTGACAAAAAGCGTGAGGCAAAACCACTTTTTCCAAAAATTATTCATTTTGGCTGGCGAATATCTTGGAAACCATAACAGATAGAAACAAATTTATAAGGAAATTTAATACTCTTTCATTTTGTTCTTTTCTCTTGTATATATTTTCTGCGCGACTCACCGTTTTCGAGTTATAAGTGAAAAAAAAAAAAAAAAAAAAAAAAGGATCTTAAACAATGCCCTACCTCGCGGACCCGAAAATCGATGGGACTTTATTTTACGTTGTTCAGGGGGCGTACCCTTACACATTCCTGAAACTTTTGGAACTACATGTTTTAGTTCGTCCATTTCGACTTTTCTGGTCTAGTTTTCCTGGACTATAAGCAGGTGTAAGTTTGTTGCCGAGTGTATGATGTGGGGGGGGGGGGGGGAAGGGGGAAACACAAAGAATGTGCCACAAGACGGCCTGCCAGGAGCCTTTACCTCTCTTCCCCTCCTCTCCTTACACCCTGCAGCTATACAACACGAAATGGAAATGTGAATTCCAAGATGGGGGAGATCAGGGACTCGGCGTGCAAGAAGGAAGGGCGAATAATAGGGCCAGGTGCTGTCTGGGCGGCAGACAGGACCCTTCCTAGCGACCGCCAGGTGAAGGATGTGTAACAGAACTTGCGAGTACTACCACGTGCCTAGCCTTAACACAAGAACAGGTGGTGAAACATGTCACACAATCGCCCGGGGAGTGTGGCGATGCACCCATCACCGAACGACTTAAACAGGTAAAGTGAAAACGATTCCTTTCTGGAGAAACCTTATGTCGATGTTCCACCATCTTACGCTATCGTAGAAGAAAAAATTATATATGAAATATAATTGCAACACGCATTTTACTTTAAGTCGATACTTTAGACATAGTTATTTGCAGATAATTGTACCTCGTGTGACCCAATAGAAAGTATCTAAAAAAAAAATGCATCCAACGTCTTTAAGAGAAGAGAGAGAGAGAGAGAGAGAGAGAGAGAGAGAGAGAGAGAGAGAGAGAGAGAGTACTCTATATCGAAGAAGTGAAGATGTGTGTCTATATAAGTATCAGATACCCTATAGTAAAACACTTCACTAGATATCATACACAACAGATTGAGACCGCCCGCCTCCTTACGTAGTAAGTTATGTCGTAAATGTATGTTTGCAGTGAACCTGCGCATCTATCGTATCGCCTTGTCTGTTATCTGATAAACTGTCGTTAAGTCAGCTCAGGGGAAGTTACAATGAACAACACAGTGGCATTCCTTTGTTGTCCTCCCAGAAATTCGCGAGTTGGTCCGTTATTTATCCGTCCGCGAAATGATTCGATTAGAAAGAGCCGTTGCGGTTTGACCCCGGGGACGTGTCTTTATCCGGTAGTTTGTTGCTATCACGTTTACTCGCGGAGCGCAGTGGCAAGTAGCCGACTACCTCACCTCAGTTCTGTCCACTTGTAACTCTCAATGAAAGGCAGCTACGCCCTCGCTCACAATACGCCTCGGCGTCACAACTCGCGGCAAACAAACTGACCTATAGCGTCCTCCTATGCCACACAACAACGGACACCTTTGTAATGTACATGCATAATTTCTAAACAGTGATGTGATAAAATTAATATTGTACATTTAGATAGCGAGCAGCAGGGTGCCGTATCGTGGCCGGAGCAAGAGGCCTGGGGCGTTATGCTCTAAATCGTTCAGAGTCAGTAGACCATTCGAGCCGAGTATAATTGTGAACCCGCATACGGCTTCATGTGTGCGAAATTTTGCTATGCTATAACGAAAACCTCTCGCATATGTGATGGCCATTCGATTCGGTACAGCGTTGCCGTATGCGAGTTCCACCATAGCAAGCGTCCGTGTTGTAGGCGATCCACCTTGCTGTTTTAATAAACGATTATAAGGTGGCAAATGGAACAAAATGTACGTCGTAAGTAACATGGGCGGGGGCGTCCTAAATACAAAGGGATGCCGCCTTTTCTGATTGACCTAATTAATTTTGTATCAAGGGTTAATTAAATTGATTGAAAGGGTTACTCAAAAGGGTTAGTCAAAAAGGGTTAGGAAAATTGAAAGGGTTAAGTTTAATGAAAGGTTTACATTTATTGAAAGGATTAAATTTATTGAAAGGGTTAAATGTATATAAAAGCCACATTTTTGTGTGTTTGGTGCAAGAGTGTACTAAAGGTTAATTTTATAAGTTTCTTTCCTTTCTTTGGGGGAGGAACACTGGTACATCCTCACCCTTGGAGCTCTGGCACACGGATGAAGTGCGGGGTGTTGGGGACGAGATACATTTCTGAGTGTTCTACCTATCAATACAAATAACATGAGAAAGAGAAGTATAACGACGTGACTCTTCAGGTGTCTTAAAATGAATTAAATGTAAAGAGATGAATGCGTGATTTTACTACCCCAAGCTGTATGTTAGAAATATAATTCACACAAGAGAAATATACCGAACGAACACAACTACGGGAATAACAAGTGGTAAACGATCACAATTACATGAGTCTCCAGTATAAAATGTATTAATTAACGAATCAAAAATGTCCCTATAAATTAAACGATAGTCTTCCTATACACAAGATAAATGAAAACACATACACTACTTGATGACTAACACATACCTTATATGATAGACGTCCATCTGCATGTGAGACTGGTGAGGAACTTTAGAAATGTAATACACACATTAAAAGAAATTAATTTATTAACATGTGCAATGAAATGGCACCACTCCCAAAACACATATGTCCAGCTCAGAGGCTGGTGAAGGAATGGTGTCAGAGTTTGACGTGCACAAACTTATATACGTGGAGCTTGCGGGCGAGTTGAAATAACTACAAAAACTCTGAATATGATTGACTAAACTATTTACACACTACTCAAATGCATCTTATTATATCTAAAAAAAATTATCCCTTCCAAGCTAGCATTAACGATGTACAATCTAAACAGCAAACCACACAAACAACTATTTAGCAATTCCAGTTAACATGGACAAATAAATATTTCCAAACTCACATTTAAATTTTTAAGCAGACACAATAGCATAATAGAAATACATGTAACTACTTGGTGCCTCTTGCAGGTACCTTAAGTATTTTTAAAACACATCCATTCACCTCGGAGGCTGGTGAATATATTATAATATTATATTATATATATATATATATATATATATATCCCCATCAAGTCTGTGAAATTCATGCCACTAGTACTGAAACGACAGTTGGAATTCACACAAATTTACACCTACCAAACATAGAAACGGGGTTTACACATTAAACGTACTATCACACGAAAATGTATATATTTTTCCCAATAAACTAAAAACTCATAAAAAATATTTCACACTATGGTTTATGAAGACTGTGAACGAGATCTGAACACCAGAGCATATAATATCGCTTAACGAGAATCGCAGCTATCACACTCCAAAGCCTGATAAAGTTGAGAGATCCAGTGTCGCATCTATGCAGGGGGAGGCTTAGCGAAGAACTAACATGGCGGAGACCAGCGAGAAACCTCCATGTTGCTCCTGACTACACCTCTTCCCCAACCCTTGTCCAGAAGATGACTTTGTGCGAGAAGAGAGTCCTTTTCAAGATCACGTAACAACACCCCCTCCAACACAGAGTTTATTTTCGCCTGAAAAGAGAGGTCCTGCCGAAGGTCAACCACCCCCTCCCCATACACCAGCCAAGAACGCATTTTTCGGATATCTCGAGAAATGCCCCGTCCACGCAGCCCTGGTCCCTCTCTAATGCAGAGTTCTTTTTCGCCCTTTCTAAAGCTCCAGGCCACACATACACCCTGGTATCGATCCATCATTGCAAAACCCTGTTTAGCGGCAAACACCTCCTCCTCCTACACTAGTTAAGAACTGCCCCTTCCAATACCATGCTTCGCAAAACCAGCCCTTTTCAAGGTCAGAAATTGTTTTTCAGATGACTGCCCTGGCCTTGGAGGGCGCTGCAAATCCCCCACTATCGATTCAATGTTACACAGCCCGCCATACCCTTACACCAGCCAAGAACGTGTTTCCGGACAAATGCTCGGTCCACCCAGGCCCGGCCCTTCACTCCAGAGTGCTGGCTCGGCGATGAACGGGAGTATGGTTCAAGATCAAAGTGACGCTTTCCCTAGGGGCAACAGCGGATATTTGAACTGACCTGTGCAAGCCTAGCTCTCCCCTACAAACTGCAATTTTTTCGAAACACAAGAGTCTGGCGTATTCCGAGCGAAATAAAAAAATTGCTTAAGTCCTGCCAATAAAACTTTATTTTCCTCATCACTAAGAAATACATTCCAAATGTCTTTACATCACAATAAATTCAATTAAAATATAACTAGTTTGTCACCAAACTTTATTCCATTTTCCAGCAAACTTTTAAATAATAAATTATTAATTTTCATACCAACAAAACTATAAAACATAATTTTAACTCGCTAAGATATTTTAAAGTACTGAAATAAAAGTCATCTTTTTTCAAACATGCATATTTCCACTTACACATATTAAACTTAGAACATTGTTATTAGATTTAAGCATTACTCAAGTTATATATTTTCAACCATAAAAAACCTACATGAAAACAAACTAGTTCGAAATGGTTTTGAATGATATGTGCATATTTTACGAGTAGTTTTTCGCACTTCTGAATTTCTACCAAGAAATTCAAATCTATTGTTGACTTTTACAAATTGTTTTTCCTAGAAAATAAATTTTCGACATAATATTATCGAAATAATATGTATCTAACTTGAAATGAGTGCTATCGAAGCTTACATATTTTAAAATTACAATATTTCTATTGATTTTCCTAAAAAGCCATATTTAACATAAATCGCAAGGAAAATAGCAGCAATTTTGTATCCTTATACTATATAGGGAATAATACATTAATTTTTAAATTATGTTTTCAATTATGTTTTCTAACTTTTGTATAAAGTATGACTTTATTTTTACCAGCAAGTGATTTCATGTTTAATCTTCAGCAGTATCAGTTGAAATTTTGTTGCAGTGAGAAAAATATTTTTATTTTAAAAGTTTGTTTGATTCTTAAGGCTGTAGGGTAGCTGGAAACATTGTGGTGTGATGCTAAGAGCTCATTCTACCTGACCCTGGAAAGGTCTTTGTGTGACTTTCAGTTTCGTTAAATTTCCTTGGGTTCTTGAACTTGACCAGTGGCCCAGCAAAGTTTTCTCGAGATATACAAATCTGTTCCTTCCTTCTGTTTCAAAACGCATTCATTCAGACATGTTCAATTCTCTCCATCATTTTTGTAAGTTCTCTCAGCTCTTCAGAGTGTGTTTTAATTGGAATGTTAGTTTTTATCTCTCAACAAGTTGACATCAACAAACTTGTAAAGTTTTTCTTTAAAAAAAGTGAGCAAAATAAATCACCTTACTTTGAATTCAAACAAACAATTTACCATCACCTACTCATCCCAAGAACTTTTTTTTTTCATTTAATATACAAGTAATTATGACTCATCCAATCATTCATAAAGTAGTGAAACGAGGAATATTTTCCAACTAATAAATAACAAGTCACAGTATTTAATTTTAAGATATGTGCATTTCAATTTAAAAAAATGTAATTCACAAAACATATCTTTGTTAACATCTGTAAAACAAATTCTTTACATATTCACCTCAAACATATTAATATCATAAAACTTTAAACATATTATTATTGAAAACCTTATAAGCTTTAAGAAATATATCGCTACCTCATGTTACATCACAAATAATACAATGAATTACTAACTTTTATCAACATGTTACCACTGAAAGCCATTCTTTAAACTTTTAACAAACTGAATGTAATTTATTTAAAATCATTAAACTTATTTAAAAAGTGAATGATCTTTCTTTAAACTTTTAACAAAGTGAGTGATATTTCTTTAAACTTTTAACAAAGTAAATTATCTTTGCCTGAACTTTTAACAAACTGAATAAAATTAACTTAAAATTGTTAAACTTTTAACTAAATAATTGACCTTTCTTTAAACTTTTAACTAAATGAATGATGTTTCTTGAAAATCATTATAACTTTTTAACAAACTAATTATGTTTGTTTAAAATTTTTAAATTTTTTTAACAAACTGAATGACATTTCTTTATAGTCGTTAAAACTTTTAACAAACTGAATAAAATTTGTATTAAATCGTTAAACAATGAAATTTTTACAAAATCATTAAAACTGTAAAAACTTCTCAGTCTATTAAAAGTGAAAATCATTTCATTTATAAAAAAAATTACGCATCATATTATTCCCGAAAACTATGTCACCATATCACATTTTAATATATTTATGATTTTAAAACTAAAAAAAAAAAAAATTTATATTTATTTATATTGCACCAGAAAGGATCACTGGAAGTTTGAATTTTTCCATTAAAATTTGTTTTGAGTTAAGAGACAAGTTGAATTTACCAGAACAACTGGATGTGGTGATGGTGATATTGATGATGTTATAGGAGTATAAATAATTTCCTGTGGAGAAGGTATGAAAGGAGGATAAGGTGGGGAAATTCATTTACACTCCTGTGATTCAGGTGGTAATAATAATTCAGGAGATGGTAAACTTGACTCAGTTGAAAACACAAAATTTTACTCTAAAAACTTTTACAAATCGTGGTATAACTGGTTTTTGTACATATCTTCCTGCACATTATTAGAGCTTAAATCTAGTGGAGTGCAACAAAAATACATGGGTGGTTTTTGTATATGTGTCTCACCTGACATGATAACTGATGATAAATCTAGAGGTTCCAATCTCGAAGTTGTTGGCATTGAAGGCAATGATGTTGGAGGCATTTAGGTTGATGCCATAGGCGTTGTTGTATTTCTCGAACTCGCTGTCGCAGACATTGCTGTAGACTTCGATGCCACAGGCGTTGTTGTAGACCTCGACATCGACGTCGCAGGTGTCGCTGTCGAACTCGAAATCGTTGACGTCGTAGGCAATTATGGTGTAGACCTCGATGCCGCAGGCAGAGATGTAGACCTCGATTTCAAAGGCATTCTTGTAGACCTCGACACCGAAAGCATTTAGGTCGATGTCTCAGGTGGCGCTGGAGACCTCGACGCTGCAAGCATTGCTGTAGACTTCAACGCTGGAGGCATCGCTGTAGCTCTGGATGTCGAAGGCGTCACTGTAGCTCTCGACATCGCAGACATCGCTGTAGATCTCGATGTCGAAAGTGTGACTGTAAATGTTCATAATGTTGAAGGTGTTGACAAGAGCAACTGTTGTAGACTGGATACACTTTCTTTGTCATCATCCAAAAAACCGAATAAATCATTTGCTAAAGTATCTGGCCTGTTCAATAGACCATTTTAATAATCACAGTTAAAATCTGTAAGTTCTTTGTTAGAATCTTGGGTAGATAAGCCAAGAAAATTATTTTCATACGAACACGACATGCTAAAGCGAGCCAAACTGATGCTAAACCCCTATTAATAGAAGATTCCAATTCACAGGTTAATGTTTGAGAAGCCTGATTTATCCTCTCCAGCCAGAAGTCAGAAGTCAAATCACCCAGTCCCCTCCCTTCCAGCACTACGACTGACAAATATCCTCAAGCCAACACTCCAATTTCTGAGAGAAACCTATCTACTAAGTTTCTTCCTCGAAGAAATTAATAACACTTATTTATCACTAAAATAACTTCTGCTTCATAACAAATAAATTCTGTTTGATATTCAATTACAAGTATAAGAAATGTAATAGAGATAAATGCCGTCAATAAAAGGATATATAATTTATAGAAAAAACAAAGTTTTATATTACTTAGAAACCATTCATGCATGCTACTTATCCTCTTTTTTGATTCTCTAAGATAAATTTAATCTTTTAAGTGTATTATTATTGTTCATATATTTTTGTTAGCGAAACTTAAAATGTAATGGCGTTTTAACAGAATGAAGTATTATGTTTCGTAATATTGTGACTTCAGCTAATGTTTCTGCAAACCTTTAATATTCCTAAAAAATTTATTTTAATGTATTGTATCTTATCTTAGTCAAGAAACATGTTACGCTTTACTATCTTATTTTAGTATGTATGTTCCTTGTTCTTATTACGTTTATTTTTATTCATATTTAAACTAAATATATATAGATGTTATTTTCATTAATGTGATCAACCATGTTTTCAATTTTGTTAAAATTCAATTTTATTAGATATTTTAAAATAGTTTGGCACAGTTAGTGTGTATGGGGGAGTAAAAGTTGTTTTATTAATTTTTTTATATAATTCTTTTGTATTTTTTTAATTTATTTTTTTTCCTGCGTAACAGAGCTTGCAAAGTGAATATTAATGTTTATCAAGTACAAAACATAATATTTTGCATGAGAATTTTCAAACAGCTAGGAAGATGTTTTGACCTTGCTATCCTTGACCGTAAAAATCGTTGACCTGAAGTCTCCTCCCCTCCAGGGTCGACCTTTGCAGTTTGCTTTGTGAGAAGAGACATGTTCTCTAGTGTATAATAAAAGCGAAATGCGTTCTGCGGGGTTTGTTGGAGTCAGGTTGACAACCTCTGAGATCTTGGGTTTTGTAGTTTGTGCTATTGGAAAAAACATTGAAATTTTTAACTTATAGGTTTATGACTCTTGAGAAACTTATAAGTCACCATGCTAAGGTTGTATATTTCTAAACATAATGTTTTTTTTTCACGTCTGGAGATATTTGCAAATGCTATAAGTCTATAATTTCGAAGCTAGTATAAATCAGTTAGCTAATACTGTTTGATCAGAAATATTCCACGCTACTCATTTAAGTTTAAACATATATACAATTTAACATATCTAGTTTATTCATGAGTAGGAACAGATTTATAATTACATTTTTTTAATTATGTGTTTCATTCATTATTTCTTTTTATGATTATATTACCATTGACTTAAAAAACTAACTATTAATCTAGAGTGTTTTACCTGATATGGTATATTATATTGTTAGTTATGAGAAAATGGTTAGAGTGCTCATTTCCAGAACATATATATATATATATATATATATATATATCTCTCTGGCAAGAAAATATATTTATTAAGAAAATAACTTCACTTTTAAAAAGGAGTAAGTTAAATAAAAATAATAATTTACAAAATAAATTTATTGACAAAATATATACAAACCCAAGCTGTTAAAAAATATATTTTTTTTAACACTCAAGTAGCATAGTATGTTTAAAAAAACATATAAGCAAGTATAGGATGATATAAATCATACATAAGTAAGCACAGGATATCCCAAAACATAATATCAAGCAAGTACAAAATGATTCTAAAACATAAAAAAATATAGGATGTCACACAATTATTTCTTAGCGAAACAAAGTCTAAATTGTTAGCATGAGCATATGATATAATTTGCTTGATCCATCTTTATAATATAGTGGATATAATATAAGCAAATACTTTTTATATTAAATTTCACACATCCTACATAATGCCATGTCACTCGAATAATATCCACATGTGATTCGGGAGGATAATCATCATAGTCTGTTTCACCCCAGTCAGACATCATTGCCCAAGTTAGCATTACTTTTGAGTTTTCCTCTGCAGAGAAGAATGAAGAATCAGATCCATATGTTTTACGAAATTGTTTGATTGTGGGGCGATTGTATTCTTTTTCAATATCTATTACTTTCACATTATACAAACTTTCTAAAATGTGTTTTTTTCCTCAATTCCACCTACATATAATTCACAATTATTTAGGTAATGTTTGCAAATATCTTTAATATCCTCAAACTCTTTACACTTTCCCATGTTAAACCATGGTGATGCTTAGTAACTCATCCATTAGTTTTCTTGTATTTTGGAGTTAGATATTTCCAGTCAAACAGTGGTTTGAAGCTGAATACAGTTGAACGTTCTACCATGTCAGCAATAGCTAATTCTTTAATGATAAAATTTTTCTGCAGATTAAAATCCTTGCACATTGCAAAACATATCGTCGTGGCAGTGGTTCGTCATCGTCTGATTTAATTCATTATTTTCACCAGCTTATCTCTTACATTGTAACTTGCTAATCGATTGTGAATTATCAGAGCGTAAGATTGTATAATTGCTGTAATTGGTGTATTTGCAAAAAAGTTCAATTTGACAATCAATCGAACTACTTGTAATCGTGCTGCATTGCTTGCTTATATCAAACACAAATAACGTTCTTCAACTTTTAAATGTTTTGGTGTTCTAATATTGGTGAACTGTTTTTGTTATTTTATGTTTCTTCAAATTTTTTATTAAATCATATGACATAAGGAATTCGCCATTGACAAAGTTCATATTTTAATCCACATAAGGATAAGCTTGACTGTTTAGATACAGTTTAATATTTTTCATACCACAATTATCGGACACTGATCTATCAGCTCTTAAATTGTTTTGTCGATTTGAGAACAAATGAAAACATGTCTCAGTTTTTCCAATGAAAAACTTGATTTCACACTCCACACTATTTTTTGAGCTAACAGTAGAGTTAGAAAACCTCTTAACCGCAATATCTGCAAGCAGTATCTAAATTTTTCCCTTTTTCGATAAATTGGAAAAACTTAACATGTTCATGACTGTTAATTTCAATATGCGGCAACAGCCATTCCACACTGTTTAATTCAAATGTTTTTACCTTCCTTGTTATAAATTGTATCATACATGGAATTCAAATGTGTATTGCCGAATAGAATAACTAATTCTTGATTCGCATTTAATATGAGGTTTTGTAGTGGTCAGCAAAGCCCAAAATGATACTTAATGGTATAATAATTTCGTATTTTCTGCCCGGGTTTATTTTTAGTGAGTAATCACCAGCACTGATCCACACAGCCATAAGCATTGTATAAATATTGTTTACAGTTACTGAGAGGCAGTTATTTATTGTGGAAGTAATTCCAACATCTTGGGTTTGATCGATTTTCACTCCATTTAGCAGAAATTCAAATCTGTCGATTAAATGAAGTTTTTTGTTTCTTACTATTTTGTAGTTGTTGGATTACTTGCATCGGTTGTCTTATAATTGTTCCTCTGAACCTTAAACTTGATTTCGATGGTAATGTGTAAATATCATGATTTTCTATTGAAATTCTTATTTCCGAAAGAAACGTATATGGATCTGCTTGAAATGATTCATACAGATTCATTTCCGTATTGGTGATTGCATTTTCATAACTGATTGGTTCTTCAACATGAAGTATGTCTTCCATTTCTAGTTAACATATATCTTAATTCTTTTAAATACAATGCATTAACTTCATGGGTAACTTATTTGAACTGAGCTTTTTATGCTTGTGTTTGCATATTTTTATAATTAATTTCTTCGAAATATGTTCCTCAGTGACATAGTTCTTAAAAAAAACTGCCTACCTTATGTCCGAATTTAATATTGTACACAATACTCATTGTGATTGTAATGTGCAATGGAATGCAACTCTTAATACAGGTTTTTTAAACTGTAAACGGATGGTAATCTCATGATTTCTAATATTAATCATTTTACCATCCTAATCGACAATTGTAAAATTTAATTTTATCAGCATAATTCACTATTACTGGAAGATATATCAAAGTATTTGGTTTTTCAATAATTTTATATCCAGGAATCACAGCACACGTGAATTCATGTATTGTATTTGTCGGTTTCCCATTTAAATATGAACTGCCTACAGTATTAACATTTATACGACATACTTTTACCTGTTTTGATGATTCGTGTAATTCATTAGCTTGATATACTTTCCGTTTGTAACCTAACCTAATTGCAATTGAATTTTATGTGGAGAAATCGATATCCACGTTACTGTACATCGCACTAGTTAACGCATTTCGAATTCCACATAATCGGAAATGCACATCTTTAAGTAATGCAGCTTTAAAGAACTTTTCTAAGTCACCCAACTCATAAGATCCTACCAGTATCACAATTTTGTAGGTAAATGATTGGTTGTGCATATCAATGTTTGGTATGCTGTTGTAAGTAACCAATTCGATTAGGTTTATTTGCATTTCTCCATATACCTCCAACGCTGGAAAATATACTGCATGCAATTGCGACGAAATTCCACTTAATATCAATGTAATTAACATATTACTATTTTGTTTTACTATTAAACTTCCTTATATATCCTATTTATATGAACAATTTAAACATAAATGTCCATAATTGATTGTGTTTGGTAATTGTTCCATTTTGTAATTGTACCTTAATTGCATGTTTTTTAAATAATTACATATTTCAATTGTAGGACGTAAATTGCTGGAAATGTCGTAATACAATGAATGATTTACATTCTTAATTAATCCAACCCAATGTGTTACTTCATTTTGCGTCGAATCTAAATTAACTATAATACATTCAAGAAGATTTGGTTTCTTTGGCAAATCGTCTCTCATATAACACCTCGGAAATAGGGAATATCCAGTTTCCTTAAAAATACATTAATATCTTTGTTTGGTAACGCATATTTGGGAAGACTATTTATGACATTCTGCATTTTTTTCCATGTTTGGAGATTTTTCTTCCTTGTCCAACTTTCAATAGCCTTTTGATTTAACTGCTCTACTAATTACCAAGACTCCTCCGAGGAATGATCCAAGTGCTGTTAATGCTGGAATGAGTAATGAAATAATTCCTCATTTCTTTGTTTTTCTTTTCGTTTTACATATTAAGCCCATACCTCTCTTCACCTTTGCATACATAATTCTATTAACAACTCTACCTCCAAGCTTTTCACCTGTAGATGTAGATGAATTATTCCTTATATTTGCAGCTTTATCGGCTATAATTGTACCCATTATATGTCTTTCTTTCAAAATGTTTTTTCAATTGCAAACTATATCGTGTTCTTTACATGCATTATCCAGAGAGTTTGTTACTTGATCGTTCCGTGCCAAGCGTTTGGCAAGTTAGTACCTAGTCTGCAATAATTGTATTTTGGTAAATGCAATACAATTGGTAATTTATTAATCAATATATTCAATACACCGCGTCCTTTTCGATATGTTAGTACAAGCCATTGTTTTCAACCGAATGCGAGACTGTATATAGACCTACATTTATAGTTTTTACATCAGTACATTACATAATGCTGTGTAATAACGCAGAAATGAAGGTTATAAAACAAAATGTTCATCTGCCTCTAATTGTAAATACAAAAGAAATCATAATTGAACAGAAACATGGTATTCTTTTACCATCAACTATATATTGTATAATAAGTGGTCCTTCTTCATATGGAAAAACTTGTGTTATTATGTCTCTGATGGAACATCCAAATGGTCTTAAATTAGAAAAAGTTATAGATGTTTTCTAAAATAATACAGTAAGAGTAATATCAACTATTAGGGACCATTCTGTAGTTAATTGAACGAATGCGACATTTCCCTTTTACGAATAAAGAAGATATAATGCCTCCGAAGAAAGCATTACCCAATTCCGTATTTATTTCTGACAATGTTTGCTGTAAACCACAGGGCAAAATACAACAATATTTTAGTTTTGGTCGTCATTCAAACATTGACTGTTTTTATCTAGTGCAAAGTTTCGCATGTATACCAAAACATAGATTGCATGATAATGTAAATAAGGTAATTGTGTTTAAAATGGATAATATGAATCTGCAACAAAATTACAATGATCATGTTTTAGGCGATATGACCTTTACACTGTTTGAATATATGTGTTTTTATTGTTGGAAAGACAACTACAGTTTTTTAGTGATTGTATCAACGTTTCCCCAATATAAAGGCAGCTATATACCAGATTTTGACAGTTTTTTTACTTCCAGGCCAAAAAAAATGAGTACTTCAATGTTTGAACATCGCAGTATAAAAAGTAATTATTATAATAGCTGGTTAACCAAAAATCGCGATGGGAATTGCGATTTGAACGGACATATATTAGGTGATATGGATATGGCTGTGAAAGACAGCAATGTGGTGAATAAATGTTACGTTGAAGACTTAAATACTATCGTGCTAAACATATTTAAATCTCAATCCAACAATATCCAAAAGAATCTAATAAAGTTAATGGATTTGAATGATAATGTTTACAAAAACACAACTGTAATGGCAAATGTTTTAACCAATATAAGTAATGATTTTTAGAGTAATGAATTTAGAATAGAAGAACAATTAAATGGATTGAGTAAAGACTTTAAGCATATGAAAAACATAGTTTTTACAACGCAACTTACAGTAATGCAAGACAATTTAAGACTTGTAATAAATTAAGTGTTAAGCGATACTACTACTAGACTACTTGAAACACGAAAGGAACAAATCATACAATATATATAAATTGAATTCATTAATAAAAAATTTGATATAGTTATACGAACTGATTTGAGAAAACAAAATAATGATTTGGAAACAAGAATAAATTATTTTTATTGTTTGAAATCTAAAACTGTAACTAAATTAGTTGCTATTTTAAGTTAAATCGATAACATCGAAAAAGTGCATACTAATCGACCTAGTGAGACATTTAGTCAACCTACTGTAGCTATTCGAAAAGGAATGACTTAATTCATATATAAATAATTTGAATTTAATGTAATATTATCAAAACATGTCTGCCACTGATTCAGAATTACATAACATTATATCTACTGTGAAAGAGAAATATTTACAAGCCAAACGAGCTCCTATGGAACGAGATGTTTTAAACAAAGAAATATTAAACCAGTTACGACTAGAATATATAAATTACATTCTGTGTTGAATAAACATAATGAAACAGTTTTGGGAAATTAAAACTGAATAACAAGAATTCTTAACAAAGAAAAACAAAAATATATCCCTTTGTCAGTAAACCTAACGTTACTTAGCATTAAAACAAACATTGTCTATGTGCGATACGACCTTTGATGTTTATCGTCATGACAACGTCTGGTTCCTGGGAGATTCAGTAATAACGTTTCTGGCTGAAAATAAAATTCAAATTTGTGATTAACTGATGTGAGTCAGGGATAGTTTGATTTATTGTTAAAAGAAACATTCTAAATTTATATCCCGATACTGATTTGCAAAAAATATAAAGAACTTATTCGCCGAACAAATGCTAACATTCGTTCAGGAGATGAATACAACCCGAAAATACATTTAATAACCGATATTGTCGAAAGTGGAATATATAAATATGAAGTTGGTGATCTGTTTTCTCCCGTATATTGGAACAATCCTAATGAATAGGGTTGATAGATTAAAACTTCTCATCGTTTCCAGAGAGTCTGGGAATAATTCACATATAAACGAAATTGTTTTTACTATGGAAGAGTTGAAAGAAGATGATTATATTACCAATGGAATTTGGTAGTATTTCTGAAGAGCTTCACGTCCCTGCAAGGATAAGATATCCTAGAAGAAGAGTTTAAGGGTTCACATATATTGTAACCATAATAGATGTTTATTCAAAGTATGGTTGGGCTATACCTTTGAAAAACAAACAGAGTAACAGGTTACCATTGCAAAGAGGATCGTTTTGAAAGAGACAAAGCCCAATTCGCTCCATATCGAATTTTTTTCTAAACCATTCTGGAAACTAGTGACTGAATATGGCATTAATAACTACACAACATATTCGCAGCTTAATGTCAGTGTTGTGGAATGTTACAACAAATCGATTAAGCAGTTAATATATAAACATTTCACATTGAGGGAGACTTACACATAGATTGACGTTTTGTCTCAAAGAGTTAAATTTTATAATTCCAGATATTATAGAACTATCAATATGGCGTCCAAAGAAGTTATGGATAATAAAGTAATGAAAACAATTTGCAATAATGTTTAAGTCATCGACGAAAGAAAACCATAATTCTAAATTGGCGAAAGTATGAGTATCTCGAAGCTATACGGAATATTTGAAAAAAAAAAATGTATTGATAATGGGTCTTATGAAATATTTAAAATCATTCCAGTTAGAGAAACACATCCCACCGTGTATTACCTTGAAAGCTATGATAGATAACCAATAAAAGGCGGATTTTACCAACATATAATGCAAAAAGTCAGTTCTCCAAATGAATATTTGGGTGCTAAAATCATTAAAAAGGTTGAAATATATATTCTTGGTTCTATGGAGGGGTTTCTCAAAAGCACACGACTCCTGGGTACAGAATCAAGATCTTAAAATATTGTAATACAATATTTGTAAAATTATGATACTAAATAAGATTTTTTTAAATTATAATTTATATGTTTTTTTATTTATTGATAAACCTATAGCTAGTATTAATTTTAGTATTTATTCTAAAATCAATTTCCTTGTTGATTGGATTACCATATAATTGGATTAATGTTTGAACGATAATCTTGTGTGTTTAAATCATTTTTATTGTACATTTCTTCAAAAATATTTCAAACCTAATTATTTCTTCATTTAGATATATTTTTAAAAATAATTCAAAATCATTATTTACGGGTAAACTAAATTTTTCCATAGTCATTGCCTATTACAAAGGAGGGGGAATATTAATCCTGCTTTAATGTTAGGAATCAAAGCTGTAAAGAGAGATTATAGAAGAACGAGAGAGATAGGACTTAACTTGGGTTGATGTTTATTGGCTGTTCCTAACATATATTTAAAATCATTTCTCTTAAACATCCGTATTGGGTTTAGACAACCATATATGTAAGCTTGGGTTCCGGTGTTAGAAATTTTGTAATTTAAATTCCTTTATAGCATTAAATTCGATACTAATTAAAATGAAAGAAATTCTATTACTTTTCGAATAATTACATGAAAGATTAATAAAAAGTTTGTATTTTGGCATTCGGGGGTTGATAGGTTTCTATACAAGAAGTGTTAAAATCATTTATCATGATAGCGAAAGTTATTTGGAAACAATAAATAGAATATCCATAAATACAGTTACATATCTACATCTATAATTTTCAATCTAGTTATTAATACTAAGGGAATAATTTTTCAGCACAATTTCTTTTAGATATTTATTCGATGGAAATAACCATTCAGACAATTGAGAGTCTAAATGTGAGAATTTTTTCAAACATTGCCTGCCACAAAGCTTTAAAGGCTGTCGACCATCATTGGGTATAGCGAGTCACGAGAAAGGGTGGGTGGGGGAATAAGTATTCCTCTCACAGAACCAGATAGGGCAGCTTTTATCTTGAAAGTACATAGTTCATGGGTAAGTTGTAGTATTGCTCATACACGCATTGGAAGAGTCCAACTTGGTGTCTTGAGGAGAGTCTGGCAATTGAAGAATACCTGAAGTTGTTGTTAGACAAAAGACGTGTTCTGGGCTGACGAAAGAAGAGTGGGGAGTTGGGGGTTGTGGTCTTGGATCGACATCGTGGGTGCATGACCTTGAACAGAGCATACCTCTGAAAACAATTTCTGTGTTGGAGGGGTGGGAGATGCATCGCCGAAAAATGGTATCTGGGGTCCTTGGACATAAACTGACTTTTAGGGCAGAGACGAACTCTGCATTGGAGGGGATGTTGTTGCATGACCACGGAAAAGAGCTCTCTTCTCGCACAAAGTCATCTTCTGGACAAGGTTTGTGGGAGGGGTGTAGTCAGGAGCGACACAGACTTCTCGCTGATATCTGCCATGTTAGTTCTTCACCAAGCCTCCCCCTGCATAGACACGACGTTGGATCTCTCGTCTTCACCGCGCTTCGGAGTGTGATATCTGTGATTCTCGTTAAGCAATACTATATTCTCTGGGGCTCAGATCTCGTTCACAGTCTTCGTAAACTATAGTGTGAAATATTTTTTATAAGTTTTTAATTTATTTGGAAAAATATATTAATTTTTGCGTTATAGTTCATTTATCATGTAAACACCATTTCTGTGTTCGGTAGGCGTAATTTGGTATAATTTTCAACTGTCAGTCGTAAATTTCAACTCAGTCTTGCTCCATATATGTTTATATATACATAACAGTTTATTAGTAGATGCGCGGCATATGATTCAGTCATTCATTGACTGACCTATGAGGCACATTAATGTATTTTGGGAGAGGGGCGATTTCATTATATGTTTTTTAATTCATTGTTAATGCAACTAGTCTGATTTATATATTAGTATGTCCATTGTAAACATAATCTTTATCCATTTGCCATGTAAATCGTACTCACATATATTTCCGAGTTGCTATAACATTAGTCGCTTGTCAGCCTACAAACGCGCTCCATGTATATGTAGTCAGGCTCTCGATATAAGATCGCTTTATTGATTCACCAGCCTCCGAGGTGGACAGATGTGTTTTTAAAAATACTTAAAGTATGTGTGAGAGGCATAAATTAGTGTATGTGTATTTCTATAAGCTATTGTGTCTGTTTAAAATTAAAAATGTGAGTTTGGAAATATTTATTTGTCCATGTTAACTGGAATTGCTAAATAGTTGTCTGCGTGTTTCACTGTAAATTGCACATTGTTAATACTAGCTTGGTAGGGATACATTTTTTTATATATAATAAAGTATGTGAATGAGAAGTGTGTATATCATTTAGTCAATCGTATTCAGAGTTTTTTGCTGTAATTTCAAATCGCCTGTAAGCTCCACGTATATAATTTGGTGCATGTCATACACTAATGCCATTCCTTCACCAGCCTCTGAGTCGGACAGACGTATTTTGGGAGAGGTGCTATTTCACTATGCTTGTTAGTAAATAATTTTTTTTTATGTGTGGATTATGTTTTAAAGTTCCTCACCAGTCTCACATGCAGACGAATGTGTATCATATAAGGTGTGTGCGATAGGCGTCAAGTCGTGTACGTGTTTTCATATATCTTGGGTTAGGAAGACATTTTTGATTAGTTAATTAATTCATTTTATACTGGAGACTAACATAATTGTGATCATTTACCACTTGTTATTCCTGTAGTTTGTTTGTTCAGTATACTTCTCTCGTGTAAATTATATTTCTACCATTCAGCTCGGGGTAGTATAATCACATATTCATATCTTTAAAATTAATTGTAAGACACCTGGAGACTCATGTAGTTTTATTTCTCTCTCTCTCTCTCTCTCTCTCTCGCATATTTACATCGATAGGAAGAACACTCAGAAATTTCTCTCATGTGTTAACTATATGATATTTTCTCTTTCTGTTTAATGACTGTTGCCAAAAATCTCCTATATCCCACTACTGTCTCTGAGATACAAAAAATCTACACTTATATACCACTTTTACACAAAACTCACTACATGTATATACCCCATCCTCAACACGCTGCACTTTATGCTTGTGCCAGAGCTCCAAGGGTGAGGACGTACCAGAGCTCCTCTCCAAAGAACTACTCTCTTGCACCAAATACACACAAAAATATTAACCATTTCAATACATGAAACCCTTTCAATAAGTTTAACCCTTTCAGTATATTCATCGCTTTCAATATGACTAACGATTTTTGATTCAAGCTTTTTGATTAACCCTTCCAATAAATTTAATTAACCCTAAGATATCAAATTAATTAGGTAAATCAAAAAGACGGTATCGCTTTGTATCTAGGACGCCCCCGCCCCTACTACTGTCGTACAACATATCCTTCATACCAAAATCATGTTTTGGTAATCGAATGGTTTAATGTTCTCTAAAATTTCTCCAAAACGGTACCGTAAAGAACAGTACAAAAACCTTTATCTATATTGTACCTAGGTCACGGCTTTACCACAATAGTGGTGGATGAGAGGTTAGCGCTGCGGCTTACAAATTCATTGTTAAATGGTTAGAATAAGCTACGGATACAATTAGGAAAACGTTTTTGTATTTGTTGCCAGCAAGCTGTGTTAGCAAGATAAATACCATGTTAGTAACAAGAATTATGTTACCCACTGGAAGTCAGTGAAAATCAAAGAATGTCTATAACATTTGTTAGCAACGCGTGTTACGGCGCCTCTGCGATGTTAGTAACATACCCCCTCCACCCTGCCGTAGCGAGTACAACTTCCTCCACACTCGACATCTTGCAGCCAACGGAGGTTATGCCGCCACACTATTATTAACAAACGTTAGTGTCAAACTGGTGTCTTGTCCACATTTCTTGTCAATATCTGTTTCTAACAACGTGTTGGTATCAAAAGTTATAAACATTTGTTGTTAACTGTCGGTGTAAACGCGGCTTCATAGTGCTAAAAAATTTCACGAAATTTTTTCCCATTTCCAATAAATTTAACAATAACCCAAAGACATCTAATCCGAGAAAATATTTCCAGGACATGAATCATTACAAGCAAAAAAATATTACCAATCACAAACAATTAAAAAAAAAAACAGAATTTTAATTCGAGATACTTAAATAACACTATAAAAATTATCTCCTAAACACAATGTATAATGTCCCAACTATAACAATTCCAAGAAATATATCACTCAATTACGAATAGTCTCGCACAAGACAAAACTTTTGGTAAAATATTAAGATAGCCGATGCCCGGACGTATACATTATTTTTTTTTTTTATTTGGTATGTGTTATTTAATTCAAATATTTAATTACTGTAATGATTAAAAAGTATTATTACACGAAGCAATCGTTTAACTCGAATTAAAAACATTTTGTTACATAATGTGTATATTTGTTAAACAGTACTAATGGAATTATGATGTCAGATTCAATGTGCGTTAAACAGATGTGCGTACATATTCAGATTCATTCATACTACCGAGAAATTTTCTTCAACCGAGAAATTAAAATACATTTTTTTGCTATCTACGTAGCGTTTTGTACGGAACGAAAAATTCAGTTATATTTGGTTGTACCACAAATTCCATGTACATAACAATAAAGTCTACCTGTAGTGCATTCCTTTTACAAACTTTGCGTTTAAATGTTGCCATTCAAAATTAATAGATATTCCATTTACCTATTATATCAAAAATGTGTATACATAGACAAACATGTGCCTAATTTATTTTAAAATACTATGTTTCGAAAGTATATTAATGAACGAAAGACTACATATCACGATTCCAGCTTGAAATTAACTCGGTAGGAGTTTTGATATGGCAAGATTGATGATATTTCAAGAAAATTTTCGAAAAGACCTTACTTGAGGCAAAATCCAAATAAAACGATCGCCGTTTTGAATTCTAGAAGGGAAAATTTTCATCGGGCCATAATTTCCGAGTTCTAACAAATAATTTACATTGTAAAGTGCAATCCGAAACAAAAAAATTCCTTCATATATAAGCTATACAGCCGACATAATGACTTAGCAACCAAAATTTATTAAATAAATTTACTCTGAAAAACTGAATTCGTATTAGATACATACATTTAAAACAGAACATATTTCAAACACTGTCAATCTAATCCCAGCTTCAAAAGAAGAGCATATTCTTTACATACTATCAGAATGCGTTCTACACACCAGGCTAGCCTACGGCAAACACAATTGTTCAATAAACAAAGACTCTAAATATTCACTACAGAAAACTTCCAAACACATCTCTCCCTTTCACATTCATAAAATTCAATTATATTTATTCATTTTTAATCTATTATCAAGTAAATATGTACTTATTATCCAATTTCATATACTATGTAACATATGCCGTGATTCATATTCCGTCTTACATACGTAGATATAACCACGTGGTTAATTAATATGCATAATTTCCCAATTATCGTACATTGGTAAACCCTCTCGGAATGCTAGGAGAGCCTACCGCGGCATGTATGGCCAGCTCTATGGGCCCGGTGGGGCGTGGAAGGGTCAGATATCACATGGGGCCGCTTGATGGTAGGATTATATTGAGTTCGAGGGTAATTCAAACCCCAGGGTGAAGCGAATAGAAGTAGATTCCCGCCCAGCGAACCCTACTCTCCTCATTATCAGGGTCGCCAACTGCCAGCTGTCCCGGGAAAATGATATAATGATGTCATCATACGACCGTGGGTGTGGTGGTGTATTATCTGGTCGGGGAAGTTTAAACAGGTAGAGTGGGTCGACGTGTGGGAACGAAATCTAAGGTAGGGGTTCCCGCATATTACTTGGGGACTGCCTTGGCCCGGAGCCGAACCCGTATTGTCTTCCCGGATGCTAGCTTTATGGTACAAAAGTTCGGGAGATCTGTGCCTTCTGGGTCTTTAACCCAGAGGAGTCTGCCCGAGTTTTGAGTTTATCAACGCTAGACGACGTAGGAAATTGGGTAGTCACAGTGTCCGCAGAAGTATCAGGAACTATTTGTTTTGACTGCTCTAGTAGGCCAACATAATCTCCGGTAGAATATCCGGTCCAACAGGTGCCAAATTGTGGTCCAGTGGGGATGAGTGCTCCAGGGAGACGAAGGGGGAGATAGGCCGAGAGACGGCCTCACCGCTCTGCAGTGGCAGTTCGACCTCTGGCGTGGAACTTACTAGGGCATCGACTACATCGTCTCTAGCTAGGGCGCGGCATTCCTTGTGCCGTTCCCTGCTCTGAGATCCCTCTTTCCAATTATATATTAGGTCCCTAAACAAACACTCACTATGATCACACAGCACTACTGAATGTGACGTTAGCTGATACACCAGTGAAATACAAAACACTAGGGAACACTAGGTTACTGTTTATAAAAGATGGTACACTGACAACTAGGTTTTGACTAATGTTTTGTTTCGTAATACTGGAAACTGGAGAATCCTGGCCAATAGTCAATGGTACAATAAAGTATTAATTTAAAAACTGGCTAACCAATCATTACAATTAATAAAACTATTTGAGTGAAAGAAAATAGACGGATGCGAGCCTGGAGAACATCAATGTAAGCCCAAAATACTCTGACAACAAATCTACGGTAATAACACTTTTACAGCGTACTAAATTTAACCTGAAGTTTAACAGGAAGGTAAACTAAGACTTGTTACCTTGGAGTCATGGATGTTGACTTGGGTAAAGGGTACCCGGGTCGAGGAGTAGAGTTACCTGGCGAAGGAGTAGCTAGCCTCACAGTCAACTGGTGTGGTTGAGGAGAGCCAGTCTCAAACTGTTGGAGGTTGCAGTCTTCACTGTCTGTGGAGTGGATGGTATGCCTTGTTGCAGGTGGCGGAGAGGAGAGAATCCTCACAGACTGAGAGAGCCTTGTCCAAGCTTGAGATAGTCTTGAGTAGACCAGGGAGTCCTTACAGACTGGGTAAGGAAGTCTTTGCAGACTGAGGAAGGGAAGTCTTTGCAGATTGAGATAGGGAAGTATGTGCAGACTGAGGAGAGGTTTCGCAGATTGGGCAAGACTCGCGTCCTCTTCGGGCGGTGAGCCCGGCATCTCTGCCGATGCTGGAAGCTGGATTTCTATTTATATGAATATTTTCTCGTATCAGCGGTTCTTCGTGGTGCGAGGGGACAGCACAGCCTTCCAACACGGGGGTACATTATCGGGGGTGCAGGAGCGCCACTCATTTCTTATTGCCCTGATTGGAGGCGATGACAAATTATATCCCTTGTTCCTGAGGCGGGCCAGTTGTGACGTCACATGTCTATGGGGGTGCTGCCATCATTGGGGATTGTAGGCACTTCTTCCAGGGCTAAGCAACGAATGGTAGAATGTTACAAAAAATTTTAATTGTTTCATGGGGGTGATTCCTGCATGCAGTATTTCGGACGGACAATGTAGATTGTAATTACGTAGGTAATTTGCAATTACTTATTCGGCTATCCAGGCTTGTGGACTTTCCTTGCTTGATATATTTCATTCATTTCGCCAGTTATATATCTTCCCGCTGAGTGCGGGTGGCTCGTTGATGGGGCGAAGTCGTCCATAGACTGTGCATCCGCACAGCTCAGCATGTTGACATGCATTAATGTTTTTATTTTAATTGTGAGCAAATCATAATTTTTGTTTTATTAGTAAACGAGATATTTAAACAAATGCTAAGTGTATGGTGTCAGAGAGCACAGGCCAGACAAGTTTTCCCCAAGTAGGACAGTGATAACACGCTGCGAATATACCTGAGGCTAAGGTCTTTGAAGGCGGAAACTTTAGCCATTTGCCAACACTGCCATTGGCAAACCTTTCAGAATTACCAAAGTTGTTTTATTGAAATTATAATAAATGTATTTTTATAGTATTAAAATATTTCTTTCTTTTTTATGAGCATGAAGCTCTTGTATGCAAGAATTTATTTAAGTGTAGTTATCAGTTTAGCCTCTGACGAAAGCTTTCCATGTTCAATCTCCAGCCAGGATGACAACAGATTTGTTTGCTGATATAACGTCTGACTGCGTGGCCCAATGAAGGTCATATGGTCCTTGCACTGTGCACAGTTTATCTGACTGTTGCATACCTGGGTTAGTTACATCGTGCACGTCAGTAGCCGTTGCTTCCTTGTTTGCATCGCACTCCTTTTTCACTGCCACTATGTTCTGGTGTTTAAAAACCTTGTGGTCCCTACGTATCTGCATTGCATTGCTATCTGGTTCCCCTGACTTGCGTTTTAATTCCCGAAACTGGACACTAGGGCTGTTGCGTTTTCTGTACTCTTTCGCAGCATTAGATTGACATTTTTTTTAATCATCTGGATTGGGTATGTAAAGTTTTCACTTTTGGTGTTGAATTTCGCGATTTCCGCGTACGAGCAGTGAAGTACCCTTTTGCTAAATAGCACTTTGCAAGCGTCGATTATAGTGGGTGTATTTTGTCTGTTGCTGTCCGCGAGTCGGACGCTCTTTCTCTGTAAAAATGTCTACTTATTTCACCCTATGTTCATATTTGATGTATGTTTTGCTCTCTTAAGGGGTCTGCCTGTCTGTGTTTTGCGTGTTGATAAGGGCCTTGGTCCACTTGGTGTCTGTAGTTCTCGCTACTCTGTGTCCTTGCAAATTCCATGGGGTGGTTTAACCTGACATTAATTGGTGTGATTTTTTGCGTGGGGTTTCTTTAAATGTGTTTTAATTTATGATCATTTCCCCGTGCATTTGTGGTGTGTTTGTTTGGATTTGAGAGTTTTTCTAGTTCTGGTTTCAACATTGTAATCTCCTCTTGAAGTTTGGCCTATTGTGAGTGTCATGAATAAAATACAATAGCCTGGTTCTACCAGTATATCATTATTTATTTATTTTTTATGTTGTACAACAGTTGTTCAAGTGTGTAGTTCTGTAGGGGTACGAGTTTGTCCGCAATGTTGGTGAAATGGGAGTTCCAAATTATTTTTATGAAGTCAGGATCTGGCAAATGTTTTTCACCTTTTTTCTTGTGAAAGATTAAATCTTCTATGCGAGCCTGACAACTCTCGCCTGGTTGTTGTCTCTTTGTGTGTAAGAGGTGTTGGTAGTAGTCTCTTGTGTTGAGTTTGGTGAATGTTTGCAATAATTTGTTCTCAATTTGTTGCCAGGAAATGTGTTCAGCATTTGCACAGTACACATTTTTGTAAGCCCTCTTGACTGTGCCTTGTAAGTAAAATTTTACGTGCTCACGTTTTTTGATATCAGTAGACACATTTATTTCATTGGCAGTGTTGTAGATGTCCAAAAATGGTTTCATATTATCATTACATTCATCTGTGAATGTGAGGATTTGTTCTGTGTGTTTTAGGATGATCTGTGCTGGCCTTGTTGTGTTAGGTGTTTGTGGAGTTTGAACTGTGTTGTCCATTGTATTGAGGTATGGTGTTCTGTGGTGTCCTTTATATTAGTGTAATTGTATTCTGCATTGTCAGTGTTTGTATTATGTATAGAACTTACGAGCGGTTCTGTTGCCTGATGGATTTCAAGTGGACATGGCTTAAGATATCTGCTTGTGCTTGCCTCGTAGGTCTTCTAATCATGTGTGTCCCGAAATGAATATCAAGTGTGGAGTTTTGTTGGGTCGGTGAAGTGTGTTTTATTTCTGATAAGTTGGTAATCTTAACGGTTAAGACGGGGTGTGGTTCAGCGTGTTTCTCTAGTGCGTGTGTACATCACTTAAATTAATTGTCACTGTTTTAACTAATTTCCTTATTGAGTGTGATGTAGAATTCTTCAGTTTACTCATTTCCGCATGTTTGAGTAAGATAATGTAGTGTAACCTTAAGAACTAACATCCACATACTTGGAAAAGAATTAAGTTGTTTTTTTTTTTCCATGTAGCATACACAATTTACTGTGGAGAATTGTGTTAGCAAAAGCAATACGGCCCGAAAAGTTGTGCATTATGTTTTAGTAGCAGAAGTTCGCACGCACTTGCTAAAGTCTACAATACAATGGCTGTCCCTTGTGTATAGTTGTATTTTGCTGTCGCTGCAGATTTGCTCATGTGCTCGCTTAGCGACTGCAGTATGCTGACACTGACTTTCAAACTGTAAGGCATTCCTCGTGCTATTGAATTGACTGTTACGTCCGTTTAGTATTATCCTTATGTCTGTTTTTGTAAGCTTTAATGGGGATTTGAATTTACAGTTATGAAATAAAAACTTTATTTCCTTTTTACTGCTGGGCATAACGAAATGTCGGAATGGTGAGGCGCCTCCACCAGTTGCTGTGACCCTACTAAAGCTAATAGGTCACGCAGTCATCGTCAGGGAGAAGGGCGTAGTCCATTAAGTGAGAGTACTCTTAACAGACACTACAAATATTGTAACCACAATTAGATACAAACAAGACATAAGGTACTCGTTACTTGACTTGGCTGACTCTACTTTATAGCTTCAATCATCCAATGATTTAATCCAATTAGTGTGCTGAACTTGTTCTCACAATACAGTTAGTTTATGGTCTCGTGTGGCTTCGCCTCATGTTACTTGGGATGCCCTAATGGGAGAGAGACTGACCTGGGTTATTTCTTCTCCTCCCTACAAACTGTTACATTGACTTGGAGACTGAAGCTTTCTCCTATTTTTCGAGGTACATGAGGTTGGCGTATTCCCAGCTAAGCAAAATTTTGCTACCAAACACCCACAGATAAAACTTTATTTTTCCTGATCACTAAGAAATACATTCCAAATGTCTTTTATCACACAATAATTTTAATTTAAAACATGAACTGTTTTTCAGCAAACTTATTTCCCGTATCCAGATACTTTATTGTGTTTCCTAGCAAACCATACTCCCGTTTCCTGCCAACATTATTCCAGTTTTTTCTAATGACTTTTAACTAATAAATTATTAATTTTCATACCAACACAGCTTGTAAGTAATGTTATGCAGGCATCTTTATTCAATTTTTTTTAACTCTCATGATTTAATCAAATACTGAAGTCAAACTTTATTTTTCAAAAATTTAAAGCATATGTTAAACACACTTGTTCGATAAGTCTTATACTCTCAATCTGTGTTTCTAAAAATATTTTGCAAGTAGTTTACAATCTTTTTAATTTATAACATAAATGTTTATATATATTTACATATTCTTGTTCCTAGAAAATAAAATTTTCAACATATTATTGAAATAACACGTATCCAGCTTGAAATGACTGCTATTGGAGATGAAATCTGTTAAATTTCACCATATTATTACTGATCTTCCTAAAAGGGCATTTTTATCGCACATATAAACGAAAATGGCAGTCATTTTCTATTCATTTACTATATAAGGAGGGATAAATTAAATTTTTTAAGATATATTTTCAATTATGTTTTCTGATTTTGTGTCAAGTATGACTATGTTTTTTCACCACCGGACATCTGCATGTTGATTCTGCATAGTTGTGATATTGTTGATGTGAAGGAAAAATATTTTTTAAATTTAACAGTTGGTTGTACTCTCCTAGTTGTAGGGCAGCGGAGATACATTGCGATGTGGTGCCAAGGGCTCTTTCTACCAGGCACTGAAAAGGTTTTTGTGTGAATAGACTCATAGTTTTGTTAAATTCAATAGAGTTGTTGGCCAACAGCCCAGTAAAGTTTTCTCGAGCTATCCAAGTATATTCCTGCCTTCTGTTTAGAAATTCATTCCGACATGTTCATTTCTCTGCATCATTTTATGTAAGTTTTCCCTTCAGAGTGTGTTTGTTTTATTACATTTTAATTGAAACGTTAGATTTTTCTCCCTTATCAACTTGACATCAAACATCCTGTAAAATTATTATTATTACTATTATTATTATGCTACCTGGTTTAAAAAATTATTGAAGAAACCTCAAATAACTTACCAATGCCCATTCATCTCAAGAACACAGTTTTTTCATTTAAATACAAGTACTTAGAAATCAGCCAATTATACATAAAGTAATGACACAGGGGAAATTTGCAAACTAATAAATAACAAGTCACAACATTTAATTTTAATAAAAAAAAAAGATTTCATTCACAATTCTTTTATTTAAAAAAAAATCATAACACATAGCTTAGTTAACATTCGTAAAACCATTTATTTACATATTCACATCAAATGTGGGAGTATTGATAAACTTACAAGTTTAAAAAAAATAGCACAACCAATGTTACATCACAAATAATATATAATTAATTTCAAACATTTATCAACATGTTAGGACTGTAAACTATTGTGACTTTTTTTTAATACCAAAACACCATCTTACATCATAAAAGTGTAAAAAATCATCACAACAGAGTATGTTACAACTGAAAACCATTAAATTTATTTACCATTATGTGTGTTAGCCACGGTGGTTTTCTTTAACCAAAACACCACCTTACACCATAAACTGTGGAAAAAAAATTGCAACAAAGTATTATATGACTGAAAATCATTAAAGATATTTATCAGTACATGTGTAAACCATTCTGGCTTTTTTTTAACCAAAACACCATCTTACATCATAAAACTGTAAAAAAAAATCATCACAACAGAGTATGATACGACTAAAAATTATTAAATATATTTATCATTACGTGTGCAAGCCATTCTGATTTTTTTAATCAAAACACCATCTTCAGTTATAAAACTGCAGTAAATTAAAACATTTCAAATTACGACTGAAAAAACTCTCCAACATTTTACGATTAAAATAATAAAGTTTTTTTAATCCTTTCCAACATTTTACGACATAAATCATTAACTTTCTTAGCAAAGCATTATTAAGATACAGTTTTTTTCTTCAGAAATTTGTGTGTAGAATGGTAAAACAAGTTTTTGTAATTTTTTTAACTTTTTATTAAACTGAATGATGGGTCTTTGAAATTGTAAAACATAGCTTTGAAATCGTAAAACATGTCTTTAAAATCATTAAACTTTTTATTAAATTGAATGATGGGTCTTTGAAATTGCTGCAACTTTATGCTTTAATCATCAAAACCAGTGAAAAATCATTAACTTTACAAAAATTACATATGATGTTACACCCGAAAAATATCTCACGATATCACATTAGAATACACTTACAATTGTATAACTGAAAAAATATATATTCAAACATGTTGCATCAGAAAACATCACTGTGAGATTTTTTTTTTTACAATTTCCATTTAGAGTTAAGAGATAAGCTGAATTTGTGTTTCTTTACTGGAACAACAGGCTTTGGTGGTGATTATCTTTGGTATTTATATAGGAGTATAAATAATTTCCTGTGGTGAAAGTATGAAAGGAGGAGGGTGTGAGGAATTTATGCTAAAGTGATTCAGGGGATAATAATTCAGGAGATAATAAACTTGACTGGGGTGAAATACTAAATTGAACTCTAAAAACTCTTCCAAATTTTGGTATAAATGATTTTTTGACATATCTTTCCGCACATTATTTGAGGTTAAATTCAGAGGATTTCAACAGGGACACATTGCTGGTTTTTGTATAAGTATCTCACTTGATTTGATAACTTATAATAAATCTAGAGGTTCCAATCTCAATGTCGAAGTGGTTAAGGTCGATGTTGTTAAGTTCGATGTCGAAGGCATCGCTATAGCCCTCGGCGTCGAAGGTGCCACTATAGCCCTCTGCATCGCAGACGTTGCTGTAACCCTTGGCATCGCAGGCGCCGCTATAGCTCTCGGCATCGCAGGCGCCGCTATAACCCTAGGCATCGCAGGCGCCGCTATAGCCCTCGGCATCGCAGGCGCCGCTATAGCCCTCGGCATCGCAGGCGCCGCTATAGCCCTCGGCATCGCAGGCGCCGCTATAACCTTCGGTATCGCAGGCGCCGCTATAGCCCTCGGCATCGCAGGCGCCGCTATAGCCCTCGGCATCGCAGGCGCCGCCATAGCCCTCGGCATCGCAGGCGCCGCTATAGCCCTCGGCATCGCAGGCGCCGCCATAGCCCTCGGCATCGCAGGCGCCGCTATAGCCCTCGGCATCGCAGGGCCCGCCATAGCCCTCGGCATCGCAGGCGCCGCCATAGCCCTCGGCATCGCAGGCGCCGCTATAGCCCTCGGCATCGCAGGCGCCGCCATAGCCCTCGGCATCGCAGGCGCCGCTATAGCCCTCGGCATCGCAGGCGCCGCTATAACCCTAGGCATCGCAGGCGCCGCCATAGCCCTCGGCATCGCAGGCGCCGCTATAACCCTAGGCATCGCAGGCGCTGCTATAGCCCTCGGCATCGCAGGCGCCGCCATAGCCCTCGGCATCGCAGGCGCCGCTATAGCCCTCGGCATCGCAGGCGCCGCTATAGCCCTCGGCATCGCAGGCGCCGCCATAGCCCTCGGCATCGCAGGCGCCGCTATAGCCCTCGGCATCGCAGGCGCCGCCATAGCCCTCGGCATCGCAGGCGCCGCTATAGCCCTCGGCATCGCAGGCGCCGCTATAGCCCTCGGCATCGCAGGCGCCGCTATAACCCTAGGCATCGCAGGCGCCGCCATAGCCCTCGGCATCGCAGGCGCCGCTATAACCCTAGGCATCGCAGGCGCCGCCATAGCCCTCGGCATCGCAGGCGCCGCTGTAGAATTCGATGTTGTTGCAGACCTCGACATGAAAGGTGTGACTGTCAGCCTCATTAGTGCAGCTTTCAATATACTTAGTTTCGATATCGAAGGCGTCACTATTGGATTCGTCACTGTAACTGTTCTAAACATTGAATGTGTTGACAAGCGCAATGATTGTAGAGTACATTCACTCTTCATCATCCAAAAAATCGAATACATTTTTTACTAAAGCATCTGGTCAATTCGAGTGCTCATTAAAATAATCCTAGTTAAGATATGTGAGTTCTTTGCTAAAATCTTGGATAGATAAACCAAGAAAATAATATTCATAAAAAAGTGACTTGCTAAAGCGAACCAAACTGACAAACTGGAAATAGTGGAAGGGGCATAGTAGGGCTTTTGCGTCAAAAGCCCTACTTATAAAAATTTCAAATTCCCAGGTAAACGTTTTTTTTTTCTTTCGAAATTTCAACTGTTATAACTTTTTTATAGAATGAAGTATTATGTTTGGTAAAATTATGACATACGCAAATATTTCTGCAAACCTTAAATTTTTCCTGAAATAATAATTTGTATTTAAAATATGTCTTATCTTATCTTAATCCATAAATGTGATACACTTTACAATCCAATTTTAGTATATATGTTCCCGTTTTATATACAATATATAGTAAATCATATTTATGCCAAACATATATGGATATTTTTTCTAATAATGTGTCCTAACTTGTCTCTGATTTGGTTAAAATTCAATTGTATAAGCTATGTTTTTTTTTTTTTATTGCAAGCAGTTATTATGTGGGGGTAAGCTAAAGTTGATTCATAAATATTGGTTCATTAACATTTTTTTAATTAATGCTTATTTTTCTGCATAATGGAGCTTGCAAAATGGATGTTAATTTTATCAAGTACGAAACATTATATTTTGCTCAAGAGTTTACAAACACCTAGGAAGAGGTTTTGACCTTGGTATCCTCGATGGTTAAAATAGTTGACCTGAAGTCTCATACCAACCAGGACAGACCTTGACAGTTTGTTTTGTGAAGAGAGGGACATTCCCTAGGGTATTACAATCAGAAATGCATTCAACGAGGGTTTGTTGGACTCATGTTGGGAACCTCTGAAATCTCAGGATTGGTAGTTAGTACTATTGAAAAAATGTTAAAATTTAATCTTGAAGTTTTATGACTTTGGACAGGGAATGGTCACACTGCTAAGACCTCAGATCTCTAAACGTAATTGTCTTTTCACGTCTTGATATATTGGCAAATGCTATAAGTATACTAATTCGAAGTGAGTATAAATTAGTTAGGTAATAATGTTTAATCTGAGATATTCCACACGATTCATTTAAGCATAAACATATATAAAATTGAGCATATTTACATTTTTCAAGTGCACAAACAAATTTATATTATTATAATTAACAGTATTACATTCGTTATACCTTTTACAATTTTTTACAATCATACATAACCAAACCGATACTCGAACCCAGCTTATATTAACCATGTCTTACACGATATCATGTATGATTTACTTATTTATAGAAAAGTCGTTGGAGTGCGCGCTTCCAGAACTTTTCCCTCTCTTTCTCTCTGTCGAGAATATATTTTTATTCCTAATGAAAACAAGTTGACTTTTAAATATGGAATAGGTTAAATAAATGTTAAAAAAATCATTTTACATCATATCTATTGATTAATTATATGCCAACACAAGTTGTTTCAATAATTATTTTAACACTGAAGCAGCATAGTATGTTCAAAACACACAAGTCTCTACAGGTTGTCCCAAAACATAACTTTAAAAAAGTATAGAATGATTCCAAACATATAAATATAGGATGTCACATAATTATTCCTTTCCGAAAAAAAGACGAAATGGTTTGCTCTAACGTGCTAATAACTTACTGATATTTACTTGACATTTGGATTTCTGTATGCAAGAGATTATGGTTTCGTTCTCTTGATCCACCTTTGCAAACCAGTGTATATCATACAAGCAATTACTTTTTATATTAAATTCCATTCATCCTAATTAATGTCATATGACTCGAATAATATCCATAAGCTATTCTGGAGGATAATCATCATAGTCCATTTCACCCCAGTTAGACATCATTGCCCAAATTTGCATTAATTTTGAGTTTTCCTCTGCAGAGAAGAATGTCGAATTAGATCCATATGTTTTACACAGTTATTTGAATGAGGGGCAATTGTATTGTTTTTGAAGGTCTGCTAATTTCCTGCTATACACACTTTCGAAAATGTGTTTTTTCTTAACTTCACCTACATATATTTCACAATTATTTAGGTAATAATTGTAAATATCTTCAATGTTCTCATACTCTATACCCCCACTCTCCAATTTTAAACCATGGTGTTGTTTAGTAATCCATCTCTTAGTTTTATTGTATTTGGGAGATTGATATTTCCAGTAAAACTGCGATTTGAAGCTGGATACCGTTGTATTTTCTTCCCTATCAGTGATAGCTATATCTTTAATGATATTTTGTTCTTCAGATTGCACATTGCGAAACATCTCGTCGTAACTGTGGTTCTACTGACTCAATTTATTATTTTCACCAGTTTATCTCTTACATTGTGACTCACTAATCTATCGTGAATTTTTAGAGTGTAAGCTTCATATTTGCTGGAATTGGTGTATTTCAACAATTTCAATTCGTGAATCAATCACATTATTTGAAATTATGCTGTCCTGTTTGCTTACATCAAACAAAAAAAATACTCCTCCACGTTTAAATGTTTTGGGTTCTAGGATTGGTGAACTGTTTTTGTTATAATACATTTCTTTAAACTTTGTATACATATTATATGAAATAAGGAATTCCCCATTGGCAATGTACATATTTAAATTCATATTGGGCTAAGCTTGACTGTTTACATACAGTTTAATATTTTTCATATGACAACTATATAATACTGATATATTAGCTTTTAAGTGGTTTTTTTTCCCATTTGTTTGACAACAAATGACAACATATCTTGGTTTTTTCCAATGAAAAACTTCATTTCACACTCCACACTATTTTTTGAGCTAATGGTAGAGTTGGAAAAACCTTTAACCCCACAATATGAATGCAACATCTACATTCTTCCCTTTTTCGATAATTTTTTAAAAACATTACATGTTCACAAGTGTTCATTACAATATGCAGCATCAACTATTCTACACTGCTTAAATCAAATGTTACACCTTCGTTATTATTAGCTATATCGTATATGACAATTAAATGCATATTGCCAAATAGAATAACTAATTTCAATTTAGCATTTAATATGACGTGTTTGTAGTCTTCAGCAAAGCACAAAACCATACTTAATGGCATAACCAATTCGTACTTTCCACCTGGGCTTATCTGCAGTGAGTAATCACTAGCATTGTTCCACCCAGTCATATACCTTGTATAAAGATCCTTTACATTTCCCAAGATATAGTCCTTTTTCGTGGAAGTAATCCCAACATCTCGTGTTTGATCTATTTCCACACCATTTAGCAGATATGCAATTTTATCAATTAAATGAAGTATTCGATTTCTTAGTATTTTTGGTAGTTGCTGGATTACTTGCATTGACTGTCTTATTAAATGTTCTTCTAAACCTTAAACTTTATTTCGACGATAACGTGTAAATATCTTGGTTTTGAATCAAAATTCTTTTTTCTGATGGAAATTTATACCGAATTGTTCAGAGCACATGTATTTCCAGACTGGTGATTGCTTTTTCATAGCTGATCGAATCTTCAACATAAAGTATGTCTTCCATTTCTGTTAATAGTATATCCTAATTCTTTTAAGTACAATTTGTTGCTTCGTTTTAACTTCACTGATAACTCATTTGAAGTGAGTGTTTTATGTTGACATTTACGTCGTTTTATTATTCCTTTATTCGAAATACCTTCCTTAATGTCATATTTCTTAAAAGAACTGCCTACTTTACATCGGAATTCACTACTATACACAATACCCAATATGATTGTAATGTGCAACGTAATGCAACGGTTTTAGTAGGTTTTTTTTTAAATGTAAACGAACTGCAACTTCTTTGTTTCTAAAATTAATAATTTTACCATCTTTATCGACAATTGTAACAACTATTTCATCGACACGATTCACTATTACTGGAAGATATATCAATGTATTAGGTTTTTAAATCATTTTATATCCTGGAGCCACATCACACATGAATTAATGTCTTGTTTTGTTGGTTTTCCATTCAAATATGAACTGCATACAATATTAACATGTATATGACGCATTTACCGATATTATATAAACCTGTTTTGATGTTTCGTGCAGTTAATTAGCTGGATATGTTCTCCGTTCATAACCCAATATATTTGCAATTGAATTGTCTTCCAAGAAATCGATATCTATGGTACTATACGTCGCACTAGTTAACATATTTGGATTTCCACATAGTCGGAAATGTATATATTCAGGTAATGCTGCTTTAATGAATGTTTCAAGGTCAACCAGCTCATAAGATCCTACCAGTATCACATTCTTGCAGGGTTTTTCACCAATATTAACTGCAAATGATTTGTTATGCATATCAATGTTTGGAATGTTGCTGTATGTAACGAATTCGATTAGACTTATGTGCCATCCTTCATCTTTCTCCAATGCAGGGGGATATACAGCATCTAATTGTGACGAATTTCCACTTATTTTCAACTGAATTGATATACTACAAATATGTTTTACTGCTACAATTACTTATATCCCCCATTTATAGCCAAAAAATGCAAACGTAATTGTCCGCAATTGATTGTATTTGGTAATTGTTCCATTTTGTAATTGTATCTTAATTGAGTGTTTTTTTAAGTATTTACGTATTTCAATTGGAGGATATAAATCGCCGAAACTGTCGTTATACAATGATCGATTTATGTTAATGCAACCCAATGCGTTCCTTCATTTTGTTTTGAATATAAATTAACTACCATTAATTCACAAATATATGGTTTCTTTGGTAAATCGTCTGTCATTTACACACCACGGAAATAGGTAATAACCAATTTCTTTACAAATACATTAATCTTTGTTTGTTAATGCACATTTTGGAAGACTATTTAGCGTGTTCTGCATTTTTGCCCATATTTCGGATTTTTCGTCATTGTCCATCTTTATAGGGTTTCAACTGCTCTACTAATTTCCGAAACCCCTCCGAAGATTTATCCAAGACCTGTTAATGCTGGAAATAGAAACGGAATCATTCCTCCTTTCTTTGTTTTTCGTTTGTTTTACATTTTAGCCCATGCCTCTCTTAACCTTTGCATGCATAACCTTATCAACAACCCAAACTCCAAGCTTTTCACTTGTAGATGTAAATTATTTCTTCCTCATATTTGTTGCTTTATCGGCTAGAATTATATCCGCTTTATGCATTTCTTTCGAATTGTTTGTTTGATTGTAAACTATATCGTGTTCTTTAAATGCATATATATATTGTTTTCACATTCAGTTGAAAACAATGCCTTGTACTAAACATATCAAAGAAGGATGTGGTGTATTGAATACATTGATTAATAAATTACCATTGGGACTGCATTTTCCGAAATACAATTATTGCCGACCAGGTACTAAACTTGCAAAATGTTAAAACGTTTGGCATGGAACGATATATATATACATATATATATATATATATATATATATATATATATAATATATATATATATATATATATATATATATATATATAACATTTATAGTTTTAGGTAAGTATGTTACATTTACCGTGTAATTGTGTAGAAATGACGGTTATAAAACAAAATATATAACTGCTGGTAATTGTAAATATGAAATAAAATGTAATTGAACAGAAACATGGTTTTCTTTTACTCTCAAATTTATGTTGTATAGTAAGCAGTCCTACTTTATGCCGAAAAACTTGTGTCATTATTTCGCTGTTGGAGCATACGAATTGACTTAAATTTGAAAACATATATGTGTTTTCTAATACGATACAAGAGAAATATAAACGATTAGCTCTTGTTTGACTGTTAATAGGAGGAATTAGGTATTTCTCTTTTACAAATAGTGACGATATAGTGCTTCCGAATGAATCATTACCCAATTTCATATTTAATTTTGAGGATGTTTATTGTGAACCACAGCAGGATGAAATGCAGAAATATTTCAGTTTTGGTCGATATTCAACCGTATTGTTTTTACCTATCGCAAAATTTTACACACGTATGTCGAAACATAATTTATGCGATAGTGATAACATGGTAATTGTGTTTAAAATGGTTGATATTAATCTGAAACATATTTTAATTGATCATATTTTTTTGGCAATATGATATTTACAAACTTTAAAGACAAGTGTTTTTACTGTCGGAAAGAAAAATATGGTTTTTTGGTGATTATACCAACACTTCTCATATACAATGGCAAATATAGATCTGGTTTCGACAGTGTTTTACTTCCAGGTGAAGAACAATGAGTATTTCAAAGTTTGGACATAGTGGTATAAAACACGATCATTTGCAATAGTTGTTTAACGACAAATTTTGTTGGGAATTGTGATTTGAATGGACATATGCCACATGATGTGGATATGGCTGTGAAAGATAGCGATGCGGTAAATAAACGTTACGCGGAAGACTAACACTATTATGCAAAACGTATTTAAGTCGCAATCAAACTACTTTCAAGAAAAATTAATAATATTAGTTGATTTGCATCATAATGTTTATAAAACACGAGTGTAATTGCAAAAATTTTAGGCAATATTGGCACTAAATTGCAGAGTAAAGAATTTAGAATAGAAGAATGTTTTAATGGATTTAGAAAGGATTTTAACGATGTGATAAATATAGTTTTTACAAAACAAATTACAGAAATGAAAGAAAATTTAAGAGTTGTACTTAAGGAAGTGGTAAATGATACTATTACAAAACAAATTGAAACACGAATAGAACAAATAAAGCATTATATAAGAGATGAATTCATTAATAAAAAATTTGGTTTAGTTATGCAAATAGATTTCAGAAAACAAAATAATGATTTGAAAACATGAATAAATTATTTTATAATGATTTGAAAGCTAAAACTATAACAAAATTAGATGTTTCAAGTAAAGTAGATTAGATTGAAAAAGCACAAATTATTCGACATACTACTTCGTTTAGAAAAGTTGCTGCTTAATTCATGTATATATATATATATATATATACATATATGTTTGATTATAATACATTAAATTCTATATATATATATATATATATATATATATATATATATATATATATATATATATATATATATATATATATATATAGAATTTAATGTATTATAATCAAACATGTCTGACATTGCTTCAGAATTACATAATGTTATATCTACTGTGAAAGAGAAATATTTACAAGCCAAACGAAGTCTTTTGGAACGAGATGTTTTAAACAAAGAAGTATATAAACCAGTTACGACTAGAATATATAAATTACATTCTGTGTTGAATAAACATAATGAAACAGTTTTGGGACATTAAAACTGAATAACAAGAATTCTTAACAAAGAAAAACAAAAATATATCCCTTTGTCAATAAACACGATGTTACTTAGCTTTAAAATAAACATCGTCTATGTGCGAGACAACTTTGATGTTTATCGTCATGAAAACATCTGGTTCCTGGGAGATTCAGTAATAACGTTTCTGGCTGAAAATAAAATTCAAATTTGTGATTACATAACTGATGTGTGTCAGGGATTGTTTGAATTCATGTTAAAAAAAAAAAAAACATTCTCCTGTATATTGGAACAATCCTAATGAATTGGTTGATACATTAAAACTTATCATAGTTTCCAGAGAGTCTGGAAATAATGCACATATAAACGAAATTGTTTTTACTATGGAAGAGTTGAAAGAAGATGATTATATTACCAATAGAATTTGGTAGTATTTCTGAAGAGCTTCACGTCCCTGCAAGGATAAGATATCCTAGAAGAAGAGTTATAACTCATGGTTTGAATGATCTTTTTCAAGCCGATATGTGTGAAATGGCATTGCTTTCCAAATACAATAAGGGTACACGTATATTGTAACCATAATAGATGTTTATTCAAAGTATGGTTGTGCTATACCTTTGAAAAACAAAACAGGGTGACATGTTACCATTGCCATGAAGATTGTTTTGAAAGAGACAAAGCCAAATTCGCTCCAAATCGAATTTTTTTTCTAAACCATTCTGGAAACTAATTACTGAATGTGGTATTAATCACTATGCAACATATTCACAGCTTAAAGCCAGTGTTGTATAATGTTACAACAAATCGATTAAGCAGTTAATATATAAACATATCACATTGAGGGAGACCTACAAATAGGTTGACATTTTGCCTGAAATAGTTACATTTTTTAATTCCAGATATCATAGAACTATCAAGATGGCTCCCAAAAAGTTATGGATAATAGTTTAATGAAAACTATTTATAATAATGTCAAAGCCATCGAAGAAAGAAAACCAAAGTTCAAAATGGGAGAATTCATACGTATATCGAAGCAGAAAGGAATCTTTTAGAAAAAATTATGGTGAATAAGTCTTTTCAAATATTTTAAATTATTTTAATAAGACAAACACATCCCAGAGCATGTTACCTAGAAAAGTATATTGAAGAACCTTTACAAGGCGGATTTTACGAGCATGTACTTGCTAGTTCTCCAAATTAATATTTGGTTGATAAAAGCATTAAAAGGATGAATGATATGTCATTGGTTCGATGGAGACGATTCTCAAAAGCACACGACTCCTGGGTTAAGAATAAAGATCTTAACACATTATGATACAATGTTTGTAAAACATTCTGATACTAAATCAATCCCTTGTTGATTGGATTACCATTTCATTGGATTAACTTGGAAGCGATAATTTCTTTAATTTATTCCTATCTTATTTCTTTCTTAACTTATATTTTCTAAAAAGTCTGTTTGGGGAATTGTTAAGTTTTCTATAAGTGCAGCATCTTACAAAGGAAGAGGATTTTAATCATGTGTAAATGTTTAGATTTAAAGCTGTAAAGAGGGATGATAGAAGAGTGAGAGAGATAGGGCTAAACATGGGTCGATGTTTATTGCCCCTTCCTAACATTACTTTCATCTAATTTCTCTTAAACACCCAGAATGAGTTTAGACATCCTACATATAAACTTGATTTCTGGTGTTACATGTGTCATAATTTTCATTTCCTTCATAGCCTTAAATTTGTTAATAATAATATCAATGGAAGAAATTACTTTTCGGAAAATTTTCATCAAATATTTACAAAAATTTTCACTTTGCCATGCGGAAGTTGATAGGTTTCGACAGAAGAATTGTAAAAATATCGTTTTTATCATGACAGCTAAAGTTATTCAGAAACACATAATTGCATTTCCGTAAATACAGTTACAAATCTACTGCTAATATTTCAATCTAGTTGATAATATAAAGACAAAATTTGTTTAATCAAAAGATGTTAAGTATTTATTTGATGGAAATAAACGATCAGACACTTAAGACCTGGAATGGGTGAATTTTACTAAAAATTGCTTGCCACAAAGCTTTGAAGACTCTCGACCAGCTATCAGTATGGCGAGTCGTGGGAAGAGGCTGACGGGGAAATAAGTCACAGAATGAGAGTGTCAACAATTCATGGGTAATGCCTGGTTTTGCAAACAAATAAAAGTTTTGGAAGAGTCCAACTTGGTGTCTTGACAGGTCTCTGGCAGTTGGAGAGTCCCTGAAGTGGTTGTTGGACAAAATACACGTTATTGGGCAGTGTGGGCGGAGGGTGTGTTTGCCGCTAAACAGGTTCTTGCAGTGTTGGCTCGGCACCAGGGTGTAGCACCCTCCGAAAAACAATCTGCATTGGAGGGGTGGGGACAGATCACTGAAGATGCGGTCATTGACCAGGGCTGGGGATTGTTTGCCTTGGAGAAGAAACGGACTTTTCAGGCGAAAACAAACTCTGTGTTGGAGGGGTGGGAGGGATGGTCTGGGTACTTGATGTCAGGACACATCGCTCTCGCAAGGGGTGGAGTCGGAGGGGGGTTCAGAGAAGTTGGGAACGATGTGGCCGTATCTAGCTAGTCATTGCCATCTTGAATCAGTGGCAAAAAATTGACAATCTAGGGCAGAGGGATGAGTAGCCTAAAGGACAGAGTAGCATGCTCTTGCGAGGGGTGGGGGATATCAGTAGCCATCTGTACCCCTGTATCCAGTCGCCGTTATCTTCAGTTGCTCATAAAATCTTGGACTAGAGGGATGTTTACCTCAATAGCTCCTTCATATACACCGGCCTTCTTGTTAAGCAATATTATATGCTCCGGGGTTCAGATTCCGTTCACAGTCTTCATAAACTATACTATGAAATATTTATTTCTTACAAGTCTTTAATCTATTGTGTGATGGTGTGTTTATCATGTTAACCCTGTTTCTGTGTTCAGTCGACAAATCTTCGTAGCATTTTTAACTCGCAATTTTTAACTACCAAATGCAGTGAATTTGATTGACTTGACAGAAAAGAAAATTTGTAGTATGTCCGTTATTTTTAAATAATTCACTTTCATACATTCACGTACTTGTAGGATGAATCAAGTTATTAATAGTAGCTTTGTAAAGTAATACGTTCTGTCAGTCGTAAATTTAAACTCAGCTGCTCTCCACATAACAGTTTATAAGCTGCTCTCCATGTAACAGCTCATAAGCAGGCGCATTTCATATGATCCGTTCATATATTAACTGACCTCCTAGTCGGATGGATGTGTTTTTGGGGAGCTCCTGGTGCCATTTCATTTCATGTTATTTAAATTTGTTTGGAAACATTCGTTTTGTTTAAAATTTCATAGTTTTTCACCTCAGTCTATAATCAAACAGTGCTTCACTGAGCTCGCAGCCAGACAGACATGTTTTGGGAGAGGTGCAATTTTATTATGCATGTTAATCAATTAATTTCTTTTTACGTGTGTATTATGTTTCTAAAATTCCACCTCACCATTCCCATGGGCAGATGGATGTGTAATGTATGTGCGAGAGGTGTCAAGTAGTGTCATATATCTTGTTGTGGTGTTTGTTTAATTTATAGGGACATTTTGTTATAGATTGTTAATTCCATTAATTGTTATATTCACATAGATGTGTTCGTTCGTTATATTTCTCTCTAGTGTAAATTATATTGCTAGCATACATCTCGGGGAAGACTAATTCATCTCTTTACATTAATTTCATACTGGAGAGCCATGTAATTCCACTTATTATTTGTGTAGTCATTTGAAATTTGCTATTATATGCATTAAATTTATTCATACATAGAACACTCTGAAGTTCACTAATATTTAATTTCATTCAGAAACAGTCATCGTCTATTTAATTGTTTGTCATTACTAACACATAAATCCCATTGTTCAAAATAACCTATCTACCAACAGAGTCTATGAGCAATATCACTATCAAACAAAAAAAATTACTGTTATGCCACTTTAGCACCAAAACTTACCATCTATATATACCTTGTACTGAACACGCCACGCCTAATCCGTCTTCCAGAGCTCACAGGGTGAGGACATACCAGATCTCCCCACAAAAAGAAAGAAATTTGACCCTCAGATCACTTTTGCACCAAAACTTACCACATATATATCTTGTCCCCAATACATCACACCTTTCTTGTGTGCCAGAGCTCACAGGGTGAGGATGTAACAGAGCTCCCACAAAAAGAAAGAAACTTGACTCTTAGCACACTCTTGCACCAAAAAATAACCCTTTCAGAACATTTAAACTTTTAAATAAATTTAACCCCTTCATTTAATTTAACCCATTCAATTCTTGTAACCCTTTTGATTAACCCTTTCAATCAATTTAATTAACACTTTCACTCAACTTGGTATCAAATTAATTATGTTATTCAAAAAAGGCGGCATGCCTTTATATCTAGTGACATTTCCCACTGATTCGTCAGCCATTTTTTCTACTGTTTTCTCGGTGGTTTATTTTTTTTACTTATCGAATAGTGAAACATCTGAGCAACTTGCTCCGTCTCTAATTATTTTTGACTGATGTGTCAGTGAAACTGCGTGTAAAAATGCCTGTCTAACAACGTTTAAAAATGGCTGTTAAACAACGTGCAAGTGAAGTAACAACGAATAAATGAATAAAACCAATACAAAATACTTTCTAAAATGTGTTTCGGCTTTCAAAACGCCATTTTATGAAGTAATATGAACACACCGCCTTTCATTCAGTTTTTACGTCTTTCATTTCGTTTCCAATTATTCGTCACAGCGCTCTGTTCAAAGGTTTAAACTGCATATAATGTGGTAAAGAGAGTGCACTCATATATACTATTCGTTTTAACAATCGTAACGGAACCACTCAAACCAAAGACTAAAAGTAAGAGAATACTATTTCAAACTACACGATTTCGTAGCGCTATTATAAGTCATATATATTTCTGCCAACATTTAACCTTGGCATGGTAGCTCAATGGCAAGGCAACGGACTACAGTCGAAAGATGCGTGAGTTAAATCCCGGTCACCTGCGAATTGTTTGTTACTTTTTTAAATTATGGGCAATAGCAAAATATCTTAAATACGTTTATTTCACGTAATTATTTGCCTGCATTAAATAAAATCTATTTTTAATTCGCCACTGCTGTCGGCCGTCACTTATTCAATCAGTGAAATTTTTCACATCTAATTTCATAAGTCAAGTTTTCACTTAATCAATCAGTGGTTTTCCACTGATTCTAAGTGGAGCCATTTTCACTTATTAGGGTAGTTGAATTTCACTATGAATCAGTGGTTTGCCACTGATTCAAATTTAGTGTGTTTATCTTTATTTTCTTTTACTTTAGTATTACCTTCCCTTATTTTGTTACAAGCATCGGTCTTAGTATACCGACGGTATTCCACCGTTAGTGTGCCACGATGGTGTAGTAGTCATATTACCTACTCGTATCCCACCATGGCGATCCTGGTTCTATTACCTGAGGGGTCGTCTCGGAAAATTAAACATGGAGGACGTTGCAATTTTCCTTGGCGTATCCTCGTTTCCCTCACCATTTCATTCAGTTGCTGCACCACACTTCCACTTGAAGGACTCGCCTGTTATGAGGCGCCTAAATATATATATATATCTCTCTCTCTCTCTCTCTCACACACACACACACACATATATAATTCAGTAGTTTATAGTGATGATAAATGATAATGTACAGGTTATTGCCAAGTGTCTGATGTTCGTATCAAAGCGCCTGCTGTTTACCGATCTTAAATATTTCTACATTCAATATTACTTTCTGATCGCCAGATTTTTTCCTCATATTTTTTCTTGTCCCTTTTGCAATAAAGTACAACCAAAGTTTATAAAAATGTAAATTATATATAACACACAATATTAGTTAAAAATCATAGTCATACAGAAAATAACAAGTACATTATACCATTCATTAGGAGTAGTTCAAGGTACGATTAATGCACACAGAGTCTTGTTTGGTTGTGACGTTGTGAAGAAATTTATGAGTTTTAATTTATTGTTACTATGTGAATTAACTTGACGGTATTATGAGTATGTGATAGAATCTTTCTCTTTTTATGCGTAAGTTTGTATCATGATACGTATAAAAATAAATTATTATGTAATCAATCTTGACACTCTATTTCAATGTTTGTTTCCTCTTCCAATCAAGTAATAATACTTGTCGAAAGTTGGTGCTCAATTATAGTTATGAAGTAACATTTAAGCTTTGATTCTCTGCAGTAATTTTGTTCTTGTGTCGCAAAAGCATTTAGTAAAAATGAAAACTGCTATACTTAGAAATTAACACTGAAGCACATAATTACAAAAACCTGCATATTCCTGACAACAATTTGTAAATGCGGAAAGGGAACTATTTTTATTGCAATGCAAGTAAATTTTTTTTAAAGTGAGTTTGAGCATTTTTTCCTCACTATCTTATGCTCTTCTCTTCTACATGCATTGAGACTATCCCTCACGACTAGAAGCATTACATACCTTCATCAAAGAGTACCTACACATTTCATACTCCGTTAAAATGCCTACTTTCATGTCATAGTGTTGCAATTGCGAATGGCCTAATTAATAGAACGGCGAGTTTACTTCCCCCATTGCAAAATGCATTCAAAGATGACCTTTGTTAATATATTTGTGCAAAATACCATATACTCATTATCTCATACATATAATTTGATAAAGGGAATAATTACGGCGTTAACATGCAATTTCTGTTTACTGACCCATGTCTTTGATGCCAACTCCCAAGACATATCAAATTAACGGAACATCACCTCTCCTTTGGTTAAATATTTTTAAACCACGTAGTTATAAATATTATTTCAGCCTCTTTACTCTCGTAAATATCCCTAGATCAAACATCAGTAACCCATTCAAAAGTGAATGTTGTTTGGCATATGTAAGTGTGTCTTAATTAAAATAATTTTTGATAGGAATGCATGGCAAGGTGTCCCCTTATTTTCCATGGCAAACTGAGAGAGCATTTGTAACTATAAGTTAAAATTTTTCGTGTTGAGTAATTGTTCTTCGTTTCGTAGAAATACCAGACTCTTCAGTATTGTAACTTGAAATTTTATGCAGCAAATACTGCACATAGGATAGCATCGTTAAAGCTTCGGACCGCTCGCACTGTGTCATGCAGAGGAGAAAATCCCCGCAGTTTATAATTCGCGGTGAGGGATGGCGACGATGGTCTTGGGGTTGCGGTGTTGCGGTGTTGCACATCTGCCACTCAGGCCTGCAACAGACGCCCGCATCTTCCCTCTCTTGGCTGTGTGGCTTTTCCTTCCCCTTGTATCGCCCGACCATAAAGTGGACGAGTAAGGGCACACGAGTAGTAGCCGAAAACATCCTCTCTCCCGCCGCTGGCTGTGATTGGGCTATATAGGGAAAGCCCCTACACGAGTGGTTAAGCCCTCCTTCTTAAAGAAGTCCATAGAATTCAAAGTTCTACTTGAGTGGGGAAATATTTCAAGTCCGGCAGTATAATGGCCCACAGCAGACGAAAAGACAACATTGCGGACACAGCCAGCAAGCCCAAATGCAAATTCGAAGTATGGGAATTGAAATCAAACAACGACCGCAAAGAAAATAAAAAATTATAAATATCTTAGTTTATTTATATAACATGAGTAACTATACTACTTGTCTCGGTAAGCGAGTGGTCGTTAGGTATCTGCATGACGATATGTGTAAGGTTCCTGCATATGGCTAATGCAACATCGCATCTAGCGGCAAAGATCGGTACTAATATGGCTTCCGAGGTTCGAAAGAACCCCAGTGTTCCTAGACTAGCTGCAAAGTCCTAAATTAAAAAATAATAGCAACACCTAGCAGCAAAGTCCAGAATGAAATATGGTGGTAGAACAACAGCACGTAATCAGCATGCTCTAGGAGGTATTTATGGAATTAAAGACGGCGAGTCGGACAGATGTGAGTTACTGCCATCCCTAGCGAAAAGTCCAAAAACTAAATTCCAGGGAACAAATATCTGGATATATTCCAGTAAACTGAATTCCGGAAAACCTAAGATAGTGAATATGGAATGACACAGCAAGAAGGTGACTAATATATATATATATATATATATATATATATATATATATATATATATATATATATAATTTGAGATGGTAGACATCGAAGTGGAATGACAGAGCATGAAAAAAAATAAAGAACAAGATGATGGTACACGAGGTTGAATAGCAGAACATAAATGAAATCCAAACTGGCAAACAGCGAGAATGATTGACAGTGCATCAGAAAAATCCAAGATGGTGGCTTGAATCATGTTAGAGATGGTAATTCCTCGGCTCTCCTGCCTTACCCCTCTGTGCTCAGAACGCCCAAATCATTCTACACGTGGGGGTTTCATTGCATGACCTGCCCCACAGTAAGATCACCTAGTAACTTGATAACATAGCACCTGACGGCCTAACCAACCAACCTGTAGAGTTCCTGGGACAAAGGAAATTAGTAGTTACCCTCGTGTAGTATACCTATACGAAGCTGCGGGCAGAAACCTAGTGCGAGCGCGCGTGTGTGTGTCTATACACACACACACACACCTATCACTGTTAACATTTAAATGTGTCATCACAATGGGGTAAGAAATTTATAAATGTTTCAGTTTTCGAACATTTTAGCTGCGAGGTTTTTTTTTCCTTGCTGCTTCAAAAATTTGCAAACATTTTCAAGAACTGTTAATTTAAACGAGTTATTATGTAATATATTGATTCACAGTCAGATTAGAAGTTTCGAAATATATATTTAAAATATATCTACTCGAAACTGCGAATAATCGCGACTGGCATATTTACAGTAACGTGACAGTGATTTATTGAGAGCAATTTTATGTATTCACAATTATTACAGCATGTATAGTATTCTTTAAATTAGTGGCAACTGGGGCAATGTTCTCTTTGTTTTCTAGAACTAGATTAGAGAGAGGCGTAATAATTTTACTCGTTAAAATTCTGCATTGTAACAGTATAATCGCATGGCTACTAGTCAGAAATATTCATGTGATTAGTTTGTTTTTGTTTGCCACGAGGGGGAAGAACACGCGAAAGCAGAAATGATAAATTAAGAGGGCCTTTCAGAAATCAGTTAACTGCGAGGCAGCTATATAACGTGATCTATCTTTTCACTGGCCGACAAAATAAGCAGGGATTGTTAATTAATGGCGTAAAATAATTTCGTTAGCATGAGTAAAACCACGAGACTTAAACACTTTGACGTACACAATTCACTGCAGTGGAAGTTAATTTCTCAGACTCAATAGTTGCAGGCTTGAGCCTAGGGAAGTCAGAGAGCAGAATGTTTCCATTGCGCTCTCCGCCCAAGTGTTGCCAATCTGCTAGTCCGGAGCTAACGGGAGCAGACGAGTTTTTTTTTACTAGTCGCGAAATTCCGCCCGTCAGCAGGAAGAAATCAGGCGGCTAGAGAACAGCTTTCTCCGGTCGAGGGAGAGAGAGAGAGAGTCAGAGAGAGACGGCAGGGCTTGAAAGGGGCTTTGGAAGCTTGTTCACTGGAAGAGAGGGGGCCAGGGGTGAGCGACAAAGAAACGACACCCCTGCACTAATGCAAGACGTGGCGAGCTCATCTATCACGCCGCCGTTCATTAGCTGGAGCAGGCGGACGGAAAAGACGTCCAGACCGGCCTGGTTTCAGTAGGAGAACTTGCTGAGCGAGGACGGGGTAAAGACAATCGTTTCCAGAATGTGCGCGCGTTCATGTGACCAGCGCCTTGTATGCAAGTCAGCCTCAGCTGATCCCACACACATGCCTTCTATCCTTTACACTGAAAAACCTCAAAAATAGCTAACAAACGTGGAAATTCTCGCACTCTAGTCCTTAATCAGTTTCAAATTACACACAACGCAAAATTTTGTACAGATCTGTTTAGCATAAGAACTGCTTAGGATCTGCGACATGTATATACTTCTGCCGCGCGCGTAATTAACTCAACTTAGCAGTCGACACCGACCCCAATTTTCCGCGCCCGACTGTGCTATTGTTGCCAATATCAATTTACCTAATGGTATATAGTCTATTACATATAAGTTTTGTTTTATACTTTATTTTCTTCTTTACCTATATTTGTTTGTATTTTATACTTTTATTATTTATATGGTAGTTTAAATTTTTCTTTAATTTTTAATTTTGATTATTATTATTATTTTATTTTTTATATATGTATGATTTTTTTCATTTTTGGTTAAAATACCAATATTTTTTGTTCATGTTTGGTTACCTAAAGCTCATGTTGAAGTCCCTGTTTCTGGGTCTATAATTTTAGCGGGCGTTCTTAAAAGAACGGAGGGTATGACAGAGAATGTATCAGTTGATGAATTGTTGCGGGGTGCATGTTGTTAAGTTGGCGATTTTGATGATGGCTTTGGAAGAAAACACTACACAGAACTAAAAGTTGTAATTTAAAATTTGAATTGTTCTTACATGCATGGTTTAAATTGTTTTTAAAGCAATAATTTTTTTTTGCGAGTGGACTTTAAAAACCTCTGTAACAATTATGACAGACCATGTTGACACATACGAACAGTAAACGTTTCCAGCCAATGGCTAGCCATGTTTATGTTTCCAGTTTCCAGCCTGCCCGTTGAACGGCATTGTGCATGTCCTTTTTCTCATCGTGTTTATACGAGTATCTTGTTGGTGTTGTCGGAATATTTTATCGGTCGTTAATTAATTTTTTATATTTACTTTCTTTAAGCATAGTTGCTTACCATTGTAATGTGTTTTCTTGAGTGGAATGTAATATTAATAGACACGTATTTACCACTTCGTTAAATTGCTAATTCTGTCATTTTGCTTAACCGCCGTCCACAATGAAACGACACAAATATAATTTATATTTCTCAGTTTAAGTTTGTTGATTTCAGAAAACGTGCATAGTGTTGATTTTACTGAATGACTCTACAAATAAATTACTTATTGCTAGTGACGAACGAACGTGATTTTATTGAAGTAAACTTGCAAGGATTACCACAGAAAAACACGTGTTTAAGAGGCTGCAAATTTTACAAACACTAAGTTTGCATGTTTCGTAATTAATGTATTTGTAAACTGTTACTATAATTATTGAAAAGCACGTAGTCTGAAAAACAAGCACTTTCATTACTTTTGTAGTGTTAACTTTTGTTTATTTGTGTATATCGTAAATTCGACGAGTGTGAGGTTAACTTCAGTCATTGAGTGTGTATATTAATGTATCTGTACGAATACGAATAGCGACGTATGTATCGCGTATTGTTGTTTCATTGAAGTTAAGATTTTCGAAGTTACAATAATTTAAATGTTATTCTCATACGATCAAACTTTTCCACTGTTCCATCAAAACAATATGCAATTCGGCCACACACTCGTAAGAACATCAAAACAATGCCATCTCACGAAATACGTTAAACTAAAGCCCCAAACCCATCACTGTTTCATTTTTATCTCAAAATAAAATAAACAGAACCCCGACAAAGTTAACTTGGCAAATTCAAAAATAAACCGCTTGGAGGGCCAAACTAGTTATAATATCCTACATTAATCACTGGACGGAAGTTAGCTAATGTCAGTCTATCAGAGCCTGACGTGACAGGAATCACGAAGAATGAGGAAAATGCATGTGTGCATTGGACTCGAACATTTGTTTACAAACTTCTCTCTCATCAGTGACAAAATACCTATGGTGGAAGGATACATTGTGGCCACACTACTTTTATACAACTGTCAAGATCTAACCCACTTACATGAAATAGACTATTATATGATTTTTCAAAATGTATGTAATTAAATAAGAGAAGCAAATTTAAACATCGCTCTTTCAATACGATGAGAAGGTACGGAAGAAGCAGGGTTGGCCGACTTTGTCACAACGGCGTCTAGCACAGGAGCAGAAGTTGGGGACCGCTATGATATGACGTCATCCATCCACAATATTTTCCCCCTTTTCCCCTAAAATTTCCTTTTTATCCCTTAAAAAGTCCCTTTTCCATTACAATGTAATTCTCCCCAAAAATGACCTATTTTTCTCTCAAAATAGACTAAATTTCTATAAAATGATCCTTTTCCTTATAAATTTCTCTTTTTTATGTCCATTTTTCCATTTGCAAAAAAGTTTATGCCAAAAAATTCCCATATTTTCCTAAAAATTGGTGAAAGCGTCTAGAATCCAATTTTCGCAAAATTTAAGTAATTTTAGGGACTTCCTTAGGACTGATAGAGCAGTTACAGCCATATTGTTTTTATAGGCATTGCGTATGCCAAAACGGTACAAGGGATCCAGGATCGAAGTATGCCCTAACCATCAACTATCTTGGATGTCAAGCCATCTTGCATCCTTATAGTATGCAGATGACCTTTGATCTTGACTCAGGACCATTGATCTTTGACCTTGACCTCCAAAACAAAAAAGCACAATTCCAAAACAAATTTCAAAAATTCCTAAAAAATGTTGATATGAAAAGTTTTATTAAAAAATCGTTTAAGTATTAATAAAAATGTATCATTAAAAATTATTTACAACGTATTTCAGAAAAATTAATTTCGCTGGGTTACTCCCACCTCCCCTCACCTAGCAAATTAATCCGCAGGCCTCCACTCCCACGCCCATACAAAGTCAGCCATCTTGGTAGGCGACCATTATCTTGGAAGACATCACCTGTCTGCCTTGGAAGCCCATGGTCATCACCAATTGAACTTTGCCATTTGACTCTTAACCACTGGCCCATGAACTTGTCCTGGTTTCCATGTCCTTGTACAAACTTAAAAAGGAATATTCGAGAGAAAATACATAAAAGTCAAAAGGCATATTAGAGTTCAGACTACTACCACCATATAAGATGCAAACTACCTTAAATTTGAACCCATTGCCTCGAATTACACTAAAAAATTCTTGAAAAATACACTAACGTCACCGATCATATTACATTAAAGGCTAATACCGCCATATTAGATGCAGACGACATTTATATTGACCCTATGACATTTAATGTCCTTGAAAACAAAAACTAGAAAAAAACATGTAAGACGATTATTATATTACATTACAGACCACTACCATGATAAATGCATATGACCTTGAATGACCTTGAAAAAAAGGCATGAGAATATATATAAAACTCAACAAACATAATTCCTTACCGACTGTCATCACCATATTAGATGTATATAACCATGACCTTTACCCCATGAGCTTGAATGACCTTCAGATAAAAACTAGAGAAAATTACATAAAATTCAAGAACCATATTATGTTGCTATCAACTACCACTATATTATATGCAGCTGACATTAAATTTGACCTTTTGACCTCAAATTACATTGAAATTAACAACACTAGAAAAAATTCGATAAAATTCATCAACCAAATGACATTATAGATTACTACCACCATGTAAGATGCAGACTACATTGAACCCATGACATTAAATGACCTTGAAATCTAAAATGCAAAAAAGAATCTCTGTGAAGATGCAGAAGCTAGCCGAGATTATGTTACTTTCATGACATCCCTTGCCAAAGTTAACCTCCCAGCTTATCACCATACTGCCTATGATACACACATATGCAAACCCTATGACCCCATATTGACTTTGAACCAATTGTATTTCACCATTACTATATTGTGCGGACACACCACAGACAGGCAGGCTTATGATGCTAGTCACTTGGCCAAATTATTATGCAGTTACAGTACCAACAAAAAACATCGGGCCACCCATAAATTGTAGATAAAGCTGCCCTGTCCTTATAATATTGATTGTAGCTGGTTGTGTATATTTATTCCTAACTTTCCTCTTTGAAAGCTAAATTATAACGAAAAGAAGATTTTTTTTATAATTTTTTGTAGGAACTATGGGTTTTTAAGTAATTGGCAGAACAGAAAACTTACTACATTTTGCAGTATACAAATGCGAGCTACAAAAAAACCACTTCAAGCATGTTAGTGAAACTTGGTCCTCAAACTGAATATAAATAATGATTAAAAGTTACGCAATACTCAAAGTGTTAAAAAATTAACACATGCTTTTTTTAGTCACAGAATTGTATTTCACATGGAAAGAAAATTGTATAAATATTTCCCTATTATTGTTCTGTAATTGTTTCTAGTATTCGATGAGCCATCACCTGTATGTCACCTACGTGTGTCAGTTTATATGTATGGCCACAGATAGGAGTACCAGTACAATTTTTCTCGCTTTTCTGAAGCTTATGTAAACATATACCAATGAAAGTGTGTGTTTTGAGTGGTTTTTCACATGGTCATTCTTAACTAGTATAGAGAAAAAAAAAGGTTTCGATTTAAATTAAGTGGCAGATAATTGAGATGATGAGAAATGGCACCTCTTCTAGAGCTATTCTAGAAGAACTTCACATAAGAAAAACATGTGTGGACTATACAGTAAATTGCGTCGCCTCACACTGTTCTACCAAATTAACATCTGTTTTCAAGCACGGGGTGCTTGGAAAATTTACCATGACCTACATGAAAAATTTATTATCTACCTGCCCTGAAAAGTCTGAAAAGACATGGTTTTACCAACATACCTGCAGTTTCTTGGTACCTGGTCAAGAAGCAGCCCTGGTGGACAAGAGGCATTCAACACCATTCGCTACCGGCCGGGCAGCCGATCTTACTGTGCACATGCCTTTAGCTTGACTTCAGAACTTAGTGGCAGTGAAACAGGAGTGCAATGCAAACAAGGAAGGGACTGCTGCCAATGTGCGCAATGTAATCCAGAAATGCAGCAGTCAGCTAAACCATGCTCAGCACAAGGACCACATGACCTTCATCTGCCCACACAGTCTGACATCAATCACATGTGCTATGTGTTTTTACACAGGATAATGCACCACCGAGTTCCCTCTGTTTCCACAGCAAACAAAAGAATTCAACACAGACATTGGTGCACGGATCTGCAGATTCAAACAATGATTCACGATTGGTCACATTGGAATCAAGTTACCATGCGCAGAAGCATTACACAACAAAAGAGAGAGTAGACACAAACATTGGAATACAGTCATGGTGATGACAAGTGAGCAAGTAAGCTGAGCAACAATTAGTTCTGCAAACAGCCGGGGTATCAACACCGCACCTCCAAGCACAAGGACGAGTGCAGCCCACAATTCACAAAAACTTCAACACCACGTGTCCTTGTCCACACATGCAGAAAAACTTACAACACGCTTGTTGATACAGGATGCTCCAGATCCTAAATAGTGAATACGCTCCACACTAATCAGCGATGCTTACCAGTGACAGAAACACAAAAAATTAAAGCACCCCAATTTAAAACAATTGTAGACATGAGTATTTTCGGGTATACATTCAAACAAGAATTCCTCCTGATTGACAATTTGAAGCTTGATATTATACTGAGAGCAGACTTCATTAAGAAATGTGATGATGTACATGTAGTTACCAAAAATATCATGTTCATGCACACATTGGACAACAGTAAAATATTAGAAATCCCACTAAACACCAACACCATAAAACAATATACAAGACACACTATAGAACATTATATAAATAAAATTGAGAGCAACGGAACAGGAATGGCTATTCTCAAGCTAGGTAATATAAAAAAACTATCCGACAAGGAGAAACAAGCACTTCAAGACATACTACATAAATACCAAGATTGATTCACGAACTCTATTACAGAGCTAACTTAAAGAAAATATTATGGAATTTAATTAGAATTAATGACAGATAAACACATTCACACCATACTAAACAGAATAAACCTTTAATTAAGGTATCAGGAAATTACTCAGATTCAACAAATGCTCAACATGGGAATAATCAAGGCTTCCGAATCCCCATATACTGCGCCAAGTTTTGTATAAAAAAATGCCAGTGCATAATAAGATTCCTCACTGACTTCAGGTGTCTGAATCAATATTTAAATAAAGTACAGTATCATATACCACAAACAGAATATACAATTAGCATGTTACAGAACAGCAAATACATGAGTTCAAGTGACATGTTTAGCAGTTTTTATGCTATTCCAGTCAGAAAAGAGGACAGCAAAAAACTTTTGTTTACCTCGATGGGGTCGGCCTAAACGAATATGCCAAAATGCCAATGGGGCTTGCCACAGCCCCTAATTATTTCCAAAACTTTGTTGATATTATGCTCGGCCCTTTAGAATGAAACACCACAATAGCATATATCGATTACATTTTCATAATAGGGAACACTTGCAGAACATCCAAAATGTCACAGACAGATTGCGGAAAATTAACGTAAAAATTACCGCAAAAAAATGCTACCTTGCTCAAGACGAGATTAAAATCCTTGGACAGTACGTAACACCAACAGGAATTCGGACTGACCCAGAAAAAAGCGACACTATTCAAAACATTATATCTCCCAAAATTATTAAACAATTATGAACATTCCTCAGGCTCACTTCATACTTATGGGGATACATAAAAGATTACGCCCACAAATCAGAACCGCTAATAGAACTAATGAAAGAAAACATACCATTCAAAAGAACAGGTAGCATTCAAGACCTTAAAATTAGCTATTCACAACTCTCCTGTCTTGGCTAAATGTAATGAAAACAGACGTATTACTCTAACTTGTGACACATCACAGATGGCGATAGGAGGGGTGCTTATGCAGAAATGCCAGGCACTAAAGAGCAAGTATTAATAGCATTTGCATCCAAAAAATTTATTGCAAAATGAAGCATGTAGGTCAGTGACCGAGAGAGAGCTAGTAGCAGTAAAATACTTTGTAACATACTTCAGGCAGTATTTATATGAGAAGACATTTGTCATAGAAACAGACCATGCGAGCCTAAGTTACCTGAAAGCCATGGCCGAATACAACTTATGAATTCAGAAGATTGCCATTGCTCTCGCAAAATACGAATTCGAACCCAAGATTGTTAAAGGTAAATTATACTTACTAGCTAACGTGATGAGTAGATTGCCCACCAGGGCAAAAGCTGACACCGCCATAATACAAATAAATAACACCAGTTATGAAAGAACATGACAAACTGTACCTCCTTCTATGAGGCTGTAGCAGAAATTCTGTTCCATAATACACAAAAACACAATGAAATTAAGAAAAATACTGCCAAATACATCACCAATAACTGGTCAGAAATCAAAAACTTTGTCAAACCTGAACTCCACTCAACCGACAAAGTGTGGGTAGCTTAAATGAAGATTAACCAGGAATATTTGCAGCTTTAGGCATTAGCAAAATTTATAAGCATACTCTATGAAGTAAACATCGAAATTTCTATGGCAACTCGTGATAATAAATTAAAGCAATCTGCATAGACCCACTACTCAATGGCAAAATAATTATCAAATCTTACAACAATAAACCCCACTATCTCCCCGTTTATCAACACAAACAGGAATACATCACGATTGAAGACAATTTTCACCTATTTCTAAGTCCACTTGTCAACAGCACCTCACCATTCCTAGACAAGTACTCAAACGACTGACACCTACAATAACTCAAAATTGCATTAACTGGCCCCAAGAAAGCCACCACCAAATACTGTAGGTTAGCAAGACACTATGCCATAGCAGGAAACGGGGAAATATACATGAAATTGCCCTAGCCTGCGGGCGAAAAAAACTGGCATTGGTACCCAAATATAATGTCAACAAACTCACAACCTCACACCACTATGCCCTACTCGCAGACAGGCATTTTGAACAGTATAAATCAGTACAAAAATAATAAATACTTATTACTGGGATTATATTAACAAATGTGTTAAAAACATACAAAAAAACTGCCCTGTGTGCCAGAAAAACAAACCATCCAACCACAAGCCCATACGGCAAGTTACACCAATCCCTCCCCCTCCCTTATACATTCTTGGGGTCTAGATACCAAAGGCCCACTACAAACAACAGCAAGAGGAAATAAATATTTCCTTCTTATGACATAGTTTTTCAGCAGGTACGTTATAGCAAAACCAGTGAAAACCATTGACCTGCAAACACGTGCCAACTTCGTCAAAGTCGTTATTTTGCAATTCCGTTGTCCGAAAACAATTTTAACTGATAATTGTTGAATGAGGTACCCCACCTCATTCAACAATAAGCTAATGATTGAACTTTTAAAGAAGTTACAAATTAAAAAGTTACAAATCACAGCATACAAACCCACGTGCAATGTGCTTACAGAACAAGTTAATAAATTACTGCCTCAGCAATTAATGGCTTGGGCCAATAAAGACCATGGAAACTGGGATGAATACGTCATTAACATAATTTTCAACTATAATCCCAGTGTCAACAATAACACTGAATTCAGCCCATTCTACTTCCTTCATGGAGTAAATGCGTTGCAACCCTCACATGTCATTTCACACGCCTACTCAGAACGTGGTGACAAGTAGTGTGAAAATCTACAAAATATCTGAGAACAAGCAAAAATCAACTTAATTGGCTCCCAGAAAAAATAAAAACAGATATTCGACATATTCGACATACCCTAAAAATCGGGCAGTGGGTATGGGTAAAAAATATAGCCAGAAAAAAGGCCCTCGCATTTAAATACCACTTTATCTGGTCGTTCTCCATCTAGCCTGTGAAGTTGGCCTCTAAACTTCGTTACACTCGTTCATCTTACATGATCAACTTAGTCTTCATTCGAACACTTCTTGCTGTGTGCATGCAAGGCACTCACTAATTTGGCCCACATGGAATGGGTAGGTCTTGTAGTCGATGGTAAATGAGCAGTTACTATCTTTATGATGTTTGATAAGGGGGTTGTTAGCGAATGTCTTGCATACACTTGCTTCCAGGCGAATGACATACATTGTCTATTCACTGTAAGTAAACATGCAATGACTAAATTCATGTCGGTGTGCATTAAAACCGATTTTTACCTGTGAAATGATTGAACTCTACTGTAATTGAACGTACGATACCTTATTTTCAAGGATGATACACTGTCTCCACTGCCATCAAGGTACATGCATTAGTCCCTTTCAATGACATATGTAACAAGTATATATGTTTTGTCATGGGTGGTGGTGATTTACTTGTAGGTGCAGAGCTGCTTTCTTGATCGATAATATATACCTTGTGCAGAAAGGCGGAAAGGTCATTGCAGTCTCTGCTTCCAGCGAGTTCACGACGATTACTACGAGATGTGCTCGCAACCTACAGGTCTTCACTCCTACACCAGTTAAGGTAAACCTCTGCTATTTATGTTTTTTGCATCTTTTAAAAGCTGAGTACATACATATTTGAAATTTGTGTGTGTGTTGTGCTACCTCCTTACTTGTCATTAGAAGGTTTGTACATTTGTGTTGAGCAGTATGTGGGTAAATCCTTTTGTAATGAGCTCACAGCTCTAGCATTATACAATGGTTTACTTGTAGATTCATATGTACGTATGGTTCTGTCACTAGGTACTGTGTAAGTGAATTCCTTTCCTAAAAAAGGGGGACATGCATGTGTAACTTGACTGGTTCTCTCACCCTGGTGTTTCTCTCGCAACTAGTGTTATCTACCCTCCTTCCACTTGCCTGCACGGCGCTCGCATTGTCGATCGACTTCTTGAGGTAGCCTTACAGGTTCTCATGTTGCTTGTGTGGTAGGTCGGGTGCCTTCTGCTGATAGTGTTGGCTGGTATCATTTCACTGGGTTAGTTGGGAATATGTTCTGCCTAGGATGATCTGGTCATGTCTATCATCGCCATGTTATTACAGTACTTGCAGGTGACTTGGTAGGTAATATATTGCATTCATGGAAAGGGACGGGCACTGTTTCCAATGAGTTCACTTCGATGAGATGTGCGACATACAGGACTTCACTGCTACACCTGTTTTGGTAAACCTGTGATCTGCATCTTCTCAAAAATCAGATTATATACATTGTTGAATCAAATGAGTGTGTTTGTTTTGCCATCCCTCCTCCTTGCTTGAAATAAGTGTATATATTATTTTATTTTTAAATCCCCACCAGGAAATTTGTGTGTATGCTTCAACCACTGCTAGGGTTGTGTGTGTGTGGCTGCATGTGATGATTTCATTTTGTAAGGAACTTGGTCCGGCTTACTGGCCTGGTCTTGTATAGCATCATTACACACATGCTCTGTGCTTGTATGATTATGCTGGTTGGTAAATACTTATAACTATTTGCATTGATATGTTGCCCCAATTTTACAAATGGTACTTTTTTTCCTCTAATGTACAGCGCTCGCACTGTGCATTGGTTGGTAAATGCTCCTTGGTGCATATATTTGTACTGGTGTGATGGTTTCATTCGTAAGGACAGCCTGATCATGTCTAGCATCATTGTAGCACACAATGCTTGTGCTGGTTGGCAAGTACTTAAAATGCCTCTCGTACATGTATTACATGGCTGGTCCCTACAGCCCTGATGCGTGCTCTCTGCTAGTGTTCTATACCATCCCTTGGAGAGACCTGCACTATCCGTCGACTGGTTTGGGAATTATGACCATGTGCTTAGGGCATACTTGACATGTGCATGGTGAGACTAAGAGTCTGTTGGCAAGCTTCGCTCAATGTCGTGCAGATGGAAACCCATAGAGACGCCAGGACCTTTGTTGAATGGATCTCAGAAAGAGTAAAACCTGTTGGAATGGGACAGTGGAAGAATAATAAAGCAAGTAGACCAAGTAGCCCTGTGACCATTCTCGCCATCTGGGGTGACGATTTTTTTATTGGTTTTGCAACTGCATCTTCAATGGTTGCGAAATTACAACCAATTATGCTTATAAGTAGAAATAGGCTATACCTTACCTTGTGAGCCTTCTCGTCATCTGGGGTTATGCCTACATTATGAATGTGATAACTATATATTATGTGGTTCGGAAATTACAACCAACTATGCTTATAGGTCATACTTTACCTTGCGAGCCTTTTTGTTGTCTATGTCCACATTATTAATTTGGTAACTATATCTTAACCAGTTCCGAAATTACAGCCAATTATGCCTATAAGTACACATAAGTCAAACTTAGCATTGCAAGCCTTCTTGTCATCTAGTGTGATTCATATGTTACGAATTTCTCAATTATATCTTACACAGTTCGGAAATTACAGCCAATTTTGCTTATGAGTAGACATAGGTCAAACTTGACACTGCATCATGGTATTATGTATATGTTACAGATTTGGTACTTGTATCTGACAAGGATAAAAAACTACAGCAAACTATGCTTATATGTATCCATAGGTCATACTTGACCTGAGGCTAACAGTGTACCTTGGAAGAGGGTCTGCCCCTTCACACAGAATGCATAAGCGGGAAGTTCACACTTTAGGTAGAACAGTATACTAAGTTTGGAGCATTCAGAGAACAATGACCAGAATGAATGGCGACCATTATCTAGACAGCACTTTGGAATTTTGCTAGTCAGCACGACTTCAAAGATGGTAAACCAGATCGACACAGCAGGAAGATCTTCTTTGCTCACCATTTTGTTAGGCAGTGCATTGTCAGCCATTTTACTAGGCACTGCTACATCCAAGATGGCAGACCAGATTGACACAGATGGAAGTTCTGCATTGGTCACAATTTTTCTAGGTAGTGCTTTGGTAACTGTTTAGGTAGGCAGAGCCACTTCCAATATGGTGGACCAGATAGACAGAGCAGGAAGTTCTGCATTGGCCACCATTTTGCTAAGCAGTGCATTGACTGCCATGGGGGCTGTGGAACAGACTTGAGCAACGAGCAGTGTTAAGTAATGCTAGAGCAGGAAGAAGAGACATGGCAGCCCAATGACTTTTGGTGAGTGAATTGGGTTGTGTTCTGGTGGTGGCAGTGCTTTATCTCAGGGCGTCTGGTGGGGCTTCATCATAGGGAGACAGCCACCGTTTTGTTGGTCAGCTGCACTGTTCAGAGGCAGAGCAGGATGTTCCCATCCGCTGGTGGGTGTTCGACTTTGGGAGACATGTCATAGAGTGTAGCTCCATCTTAGGGAGACATCTGCCAGTCATTTGGGCTATGTCATAGGGGACATGTCATCAAGTGGAGCTCTCTCTTAGGAAGCCAGCTGACATTTTGGCAGTCAGCAGCACTTGTCGAGTGTGGCTCCATCTAATGAGACACACGATTTCCAAGATGGCGGACAGAATTTCTCGTCCAAGACATTTCCCCGTCTTTGGTGTACTGGCCACCATCTTGTCAGTCAGTGATAAGATGTGCGACCAATTTGACATCGGCATACTGGTAGCCAGCTGCCATCCTGCTAGTCACTGATAGCCGACGAGATTGATGTAGCAGGTATTTCTAGACTTTCCCCGTGGTTGGCATACTGGCGAGCTTGCCCTCCATCTTGCTAGTCAGTGCCAGAGAGCAGGAATTTCTCTTCCAAAATGGCGCTAGTAAAGTGGTTTAAGTGGGACTGTTGTGAAAAAAGACTAAGAGTTAATTAATTTTAGGTCGATAAATGCACAAGGATATCATATTCTTCAGTTTTATTCAACTGAAGTTGTCCATCAAGGTATGATTTTACATATGCAGTTGGGTTACAGAATTACTAGAGCAAGTTCATTTTACTTGGATATATCCTCACACTGATTTAAAGTTTAGTACGTTTACACAACGTCTTTAAGTGCATCAAACTGGCTACATAAGTTAAAATATAAACCAAAAATATTGTTACCCAAATGGCTTAATTTTTGTAAATACACGTCAATTACATGAATATATGTGCTACATATGAAAATATATTAACAGCATAGTAATGATTGTTAAATTTATGTCTTCTGGCACATTAGCGCAACAGTCGCTGAAAACTGTGATGAAGCACGATTTATTCTTTAACTAGCATTAATAGCAATTTATTTGCCACAGCTGCATGAATACATATTTTAATAACCTCTTATTTTCGCTGTAATATCCTACAATTGTTTTTTATAGAATTGAAAGTATTATTATTTAACTACTGTAACCCTTTTGTCCAAGTTACAATTTTTTGTTGCACTAATTGTTTGAACTGAGAAATTAAATGCTGAATTATTGTAGAATGTACTTTGTAAATGCAAAATAAACATAAATATCCACTCTTACACTTCTGTAATAAATTTAAAGATTTAAAACTATTATTAATAACACCAAATCAAGTGTAAATAATAAAATCACAATTTTTGTAATATATTTAATTTAAAAAAAGTTTTCAGGAAAAAAATTAATTCGGCAAGCCATAGATGTTGCAAAATTAAGCAAAAACATAATATTACAATTTGAGTAAGTGATAATAAATATCACATGTTTCACAAGGGAATTTCCGACATTTGTTCTTCTTTGTTTAAAATATATTGTGATATATCGTGTAAAAGGAGATCATTAACGAATTTATGCAAAAATATATATATTTTTGAAATATTTTGCCAAAAATTAAAAATAAATCACAATTAATGATGAAAAATAACAAAATTATATTATTTCTTTATTATCAGTTACACTTTTAACCTGAAATAAATTTCATAAAATACACACAAACATAATGAAACTAATATATATTAAATATAACTAAGAAAATTAAATTTCAAATGTAAACATAAGACAAAAGCGTGCAACTCGAAAATATTAACGTATTCCACCTTAAATAAGACACGATCGATGAACAAGAAATTAAAAATGACTCTTCAGGATAGTGAAAAAGTTACAAATCTAGAGATATCACGGTTTTCTGGAAAATAAATTTAAAAACGTCTCTTAGAAGCACTTGAAACACTCGAAAATGATTAACTATAAGTTTACAAAGTAAACACTTAAAAAATATATATATAGATGTCAAGAATTTAGAGCTTTGAATAGTTTTTTAAGAAATGTTAAGCTTTAAATTGTTTTTTTTTTTTAAATTCAAAAGCCAGATAACAGTATGTCGGTTATTATAAATAATACGATTGTTTCATAAAAAAAGACAATTTTAGTGAAAACAAATACAAAATAGTATAATAAAATGTTAATCGAATTTAAAACATTTACAAATACCAGCAATTAACACCGACTCAGAAAAATTTTAAACATTTGTAAAATTGTTATTCCTTAAGTAAAGAAGTTAAAATTACGAACAGGATTGTTATGAGTGAAACATATATCCATAAAATTTTAAGACAGCTCCTTGGTTGAAATACAGAACTTTTTGTAAAATAATCTTAATAGACATTCGAACAGCAAATTAAAATATATATTTTAATAATTTTATTTGTAATATTTGCTTCAAAAAGTTACACAGACAAATTCGTTCAAAATGTATAGATCGAATCTTTAAAATATTTACTTAATAACGAGTAATAGCTAAGAACCATAACGTGAATAGTCGTAATAAGAAAAACAAGAACTAATTACCTTCGCAGACAGTAAACTTAAAAGCATAAATATCTAATATAAAGTAAAGTAAATAAAAATTACTATAATCTGTCTTTTTTAAAGATATATAAAAATATAAAAATATTAAATTTCAATTCTTCTGATTTATATATAGGATACCCTTCTAAAGTAACCCGATATAAAAAGAAAAATGCATAATGATATGTTTTTCTAATACTTTATTAAGAATAATATACATTGCCTGCATTGGAGATCTATCAATAATACATTCTTCACAACATAATATACATTATGGTCAAATATATCCATGTGAAATATGTTAAATATTTTATTAACATGTAAAATTAAAAGCAAATTATGCAGAAGCTGTATAACAAGAAATGCCTAAACATCAATAAAAAAAAATTTAATTTGGCAATTATTTAGTTCCTTCCTCTTGTACTACATGGTGAACGGAATATTTGTCGAGGAAAATGTTAATTTGTGTACCACAGCCAACTAGATTTTATACAATTTACTAAAGAAGACGGTATCCTTTCTTCTGTTATTATATCATAAATTTTTTATTGTTAATTTGAAAACAGCTCTTTATTTTGGTAAATAAGCAGCAAATGTATTTATATATATTGTAAAAAAAGAAGCGAAAATAGTCTGAAAATATATAATCAACATACAAAAGGGGGAAAATATTAGTCTAGAAAAACATAATACTCGTAATAAGAACAAATAAATATTCCAACAATGTACCTGAACATCTTTAACGATATTTACTATACTTAAATGCAATATTAATTATTGTCAGTCACTATCATTTGATGTTAATTGACAAACAAGAAAAATTGTTAAAATAATAAAAATAAACTAAATCATTCTGAAGATATTGAATAAAATATTTTATTCGTTCATAACTGTACAAAATATACAATAAAATTTGGAAAAATATCCAGCTATGTTCATACAAATTAAAACAAAGATGCGCTTAATATTCGTACTGTGATATAAATTTAAAAACATTAGAATATAATGTGTATGCGTTATTTATGATAATATGACGCCAACCTATTTCTCAAAGAATTTCGTTATGATAACAAAGATGCTGTTTAATAACTAGTAGTAAAAATTACATAATTTGGTAAAAAAAAAGTAATGAAAAAAAACTAATATTCTTAAATATATTTAAATTTTGAGTACTAGTATTGATAAATTGAGCAATAAGGTCAGGCGCGAACAGTTTCAAGAAACTCCAAAATATTTAAAAGGGAGAGCAATGAGATTTAATAATTATGAAGCATTATCATATGAATTCAGAAGATAAATTTTAACAAGCACAGTTTATATTAAAAAATCAATTACATTCGGAGGAAAATAAAACACTTTTACCCAACAAAGACTGTAGTAATACTGCTATGATAATATATGAGAATTTTCATAACAAATATGAAATGTAGTCCAGTTTTATAAAATAAATAAGATGCAAGGAGGTATCAGCATTTCTTATAATTCATAATTGTGGCTGGTGGGCGAGGAAGGGAAGGGGGTATAACTTTTTACAAGTCATAAATCTTTATTAACCATACATTAACTAATACAGGATGAGGCCGAAAAATGGGGACAAATTTAAGGAGGTGATTTCTGAAAGAGAAGCAAAACAAAAAAAAAAAATTATATCAAAACAAATGTATAGGAACACTGTAAAATGTACAGAAATACTGCAATCAGAGGATCTGGACTTGGGTTGCAAAGCAGAAGGAATAAGGGATACATGAAAGATGAGAAGCATATTGGGAAGGGTGTAGCCATCAGTACAGAGATGGCTACAATGGTCTCTCCAAGGAACATAAACTTTATCACACAGAGTGTGTATATGCATAGTCTTGGAGCAGCTCGGATATTGAATGAGCATGTGTTGTATGGTACAGTTAAAATGGTCCACTATTACAAGACACCAGAGGAACTTATCTGAGATCGTGAGGAATCGAAGTATTAATAAAATTAAAAGTACCCAATTCGATTTTAAATTTATTCACACAGCTATTCGTTACAGCATTAATATATATCCACTATTATTCTTTTTATTTCTCAGTGAAAACAATATTTAATGTCTATTTTAACTCTAATTAACGCACTTCTTAATGTCTCTGGCTATATTCAATAAACTCATACTCATAAACACATGTTCATTCGATCTGTTGCCATCATTTGTAATGTCTTTTAATCATACATTCAGTCCAAAAGACAAGTCTACCTGTCATACTCTTTGCTGCGCCGATGTTCGCAGTCGCAGATTTTCGTCCCACTTGTTACTTGTAACGCCACTCTTCGTCTATTGCTGAAACTGAAACCACTCATCGAATCAACAACTGGCTCGGAGACCCAATGCGCCCAGATCATCTGGAAGGTTCGATGCCCACACAGTCATTCTGAGAAAAACGAAGTCACTAATCCTTGGGCAGTCATCAGGTGTCTCAAAGATACCCGATACTCAAGGTCGTGAGCAACACGTGCCCTGATGGACATAACAGACACACTTTGTAAACATTTCTTTGTGTAACACCACTACATCTCTGGTTGCAACTAATAGTGCACACATCAATCAATCATCTATGTCTCACATACCTGCATAGCAGCATCCTGTAACACAGATGGCATCACCCTTGTGAGCTCATGAACAATTAATGCTCAAGAGTGTGGTTAAGCCTCTCGGTCATTCAAATCAGACTGAGGGTGTAAGCCTGTAGTTCTAGTATTTTTCATCCCCAGAATCCTTGTTACCTCCTGGAAGACTTCAGCTATATGTTTCATTCCTGATCAAAATTGAGTTCTAGTGGCACCTTAAACCTCGAGAACACATACTCTATAAGTGCTTCGGCCACAGTATGTACTTCTTTGTTTGGAAAGGGAATAACCTCAGGCTATTTAGTAAAATAATCTTGGGCCATATGTAGTTAATGATAACCCCTCTCTGTGACAGGCAAGGGACCCAGAATATGTAATGCCATCATCTCGATTGGGGCTCCGACATTGTATTTCTGGAGGTGACCTTGTCTTCTGGTCCTTGGACCCTTTCTCGCAGTGCAGGTATCGCAAAGTTGGCACTTCTCAACGTCCTCCCGGCAATGAAGCCATCAGAATCTCAGTTTGACTCTGTCGATGGTCTTTTTAACACCAAAGAGCCCTCTGGTTGCAGCATTATGCAGACTTCGGGAACCCTACATTCTGGAATGACCAACTATAAGTTTGTGTGTTTTCATTATTACTTTCCCAAATTTCTGTAAGGTACTCCATTCTTTAATGAGATGGAATTCCATTATGCTATGTATGCTTTGACTGCTGTGTTCATTCTAGATAACTCTTCCCATTTAGGATGACAGCCATCTTCTTTCCAATTTAATAATGGCAGCAATGTGGGATCATTCAACTGATCTTGCCTAATACCCTCCTAACTCCTGATAGGTACACATCATAAGTTATATAGCCTTGAATTCTTGGGTTCTCTATCTTCAGCGATTCAACACTATTTTTACCTGGCTTTCGTAATGAGAACAGAATGGCTCGCATGGCCTTCTAAAAGGTGTGTATGCATTGTTTTGAATTCATCCAGATCTGTGCTGTATTTCAAAAACTTATATTTTTGAAGATGCTGTATCCATTTGGCTATATGAACTCTGGGATTCTTGAAATCTAGTAGCCTGAATAATGAAGCATAGTCGGTTATTTGAATAAAAAGTCTGCCATAAAGTTAGTGGCGGAAGTGTGAAATTGCCTTCACCATGTATAGAAGCTAGCTGCATGTAATACAGTACTTTCTCTCAGACATATGCAATGTTTTACTGAAATATTCTAGTGGTATTTACTTCACATCTTGAATTTTACATAATACAGATCCAATATTAACATCAATAGCCTCAGTGTACAACATGAATACACACTCGCCTTTTGGGAAATCCTGGACTGATGGAGATATCAGTATTTCCTTTAGTTTAATAAAAGCGTTTTCACACTCAGTGGTCCGATGAAATTTTCTGTTCTCCTTGGTCAGTTCATGTAGTGACTTGGCGATTGTGATAAACCCAGGTACAAACCATCAGTAAAAGACACATACTCCACAAAAACTTCACACTTCTGATTTGTCATGTTGTGTAGACTAATTTGTTATTAATGTGGTGTTCTTGAGGACTGTTTCGATTCTATGGACCGACACTACATGTTACAAGAATTTTTTTGAACACTGGACACTTCTTTTTCAATTTGGTGGCAGCCACCTTCTGAAATACAGAGTCTAAGCATAATAGGTGCTTTTCATATGTCCGTGCTTTCACTATAAAGAAATCTAGGAAAGCCTGACATATATAAAGGCATGACTTTTTCTAACAGGCATTCGAAAGTAACAGGGGCATTACATAGCCCAAAAAGCATAACTATGAACTGCAAGGTTCCCTTCCCTTTGACACAAAACACAGCCTTACCTTGGTCCTGTGCACCACCTTTCACTGCCAGTACCCACTTTTCATGTCCAAAGTAAAGAGACATTACAAACCTTCTGGGCTGTTCAATTTGTCATCTCTCTTTGAAAGTGGATAAATGGTTATTTTGTCACATAATTCAGCTGGCTTTTAACCACAAAACCTCAGAGAGCCATCTTTCTTCTTGGCAAGTACAATGGGCGATGACCACAGATTAACTGATGGTTCTATCATATCTAAATCCCTCATTTACTTCAGAATTCCATCAAATACCTCATACGAAGCTACTGGAAGTTGGCTTGGTGTCTGTTTTATGGACCTGGCATCATCTGCATCTATGTGGTGGCAGGTAACACAAGACCTTCCAAGGTCATTTGGTCCACATTAGAAAGCATCGTTTTTCTCTGCAGTAATTGAGAGACAGCATTCTCCTGTCACCAGTTAAATTTTTCTTTTACGTTTACTACAGTTCCTCCAGTACTTCTAGTAAATGATAGTCTATTTTTTTTACTCTAAAAGTTTCTGGAACATTGTGTATTTTCTGCATGACCTGCTTGCAAACACCTATCACATTCCCCTCCTCTAGACGAATGGTACTATTGGACAATATTATCATTCTAACTGGAAAACTGTCAGAATTATAAAAGACCGAATTCCTTGCTACAACTTCACATGGCAGGACACCAATGCTCTCTGCAGGCTCAATTAGACCCAAAATTCTGTCAAACTTCCCTTATCATATGCGTGTAATAAAAATTTCTCTAGAATCAAGTAGCACAATTGGTTGACCATGCACTACAGGGCAGGTAAGAGGGGAGGACAAATCCTGCTGTTGTGGACTCTGCTGGGAGGCGAGTTGGAAGCGTTCTCCGGCGATGCGAGGTGACATGGCAGGGGCCTGAGGTTTTTTAATAACAGGATGCAAGAAGAATTCAGGGCAAGGTTGATTGCTGTATATAAGTGGCCACGTGCATGGCACCTCCCCCTCCCCACCATAGGCTAGATGCACTAGCTCCAGAATTATGTGACCTCATGCTGCGAGGGCGTAGTGATGTGTCCAGGGTCGATGCCAGCTGAGGGTCATCTCAACACCACCACATCGAGACGGGGGCCCATTTGTCAGTCTCCAATACAAGTGACTTCTCATTGTTAAACAGTGGTAAGAGAGAACCTGATTTAGGTGCAGTCAGGGACTGCCCCATTAACTGACTTAATTGCTAGAGAATTGTGAGAGCTAGCTTTCTGTAAATCAGTATAATTAGTGATACAGTAAGGAGAGATTAAGGGAGAATTGTAGATGAATTTAACTATTAAAGTATTTAATGTATTTGTAATTGTGATTTTAAAAAATAGTGTCTCTAGGCTTGTATGTTACTTAGCTCTTATAATCAAACCCTAGTTATATCTCCCTTATCTAACTTCTTGTCTTGTGCTGTTCCTTCGTAGGATTCACCACAACAACTGGTGGAGGCACCTTAAAGTTCCACCTCATTACAGGAGAACAATGTTGCATAGACTGAGCTTAGAGTACAGAATTAGAATCGCCTGAAATATAACTATTAGAAATTAAAATTCCAACAGCCCTTAGGATCACAATTATGGCAATAACAGTCATTTTTAATATGTGTGCCCTAACTATATTAAACTCATGTCATATAAATATGATGATGTGCAGTAAGTTAAAGTCGCAGCAATAAGTGAGAAGTACTATAGTGGCATGTTTGCAAGGTAAGGGAATAGCATTCAAAATGATCACTGCGACAACCTTGTTGAGCCAGCACTTAGCTTGCCGACCACGATATTTCCCCACCCAAAGTCCCTCTCCTGCACCCATCATTTTAATGCTTTGCTTGTTTAGCTTAATGCATGGTAAAATGTCACAGTGTTTCAGAGTCTAGTTGTCTTATGTGGCCCCTCAGTAAATGCTAATTTAAGTAGTGAGATAGTAAGTATTACTGTGGCAGTAGAAAAAGTTGTTTGTTAAAAATTTATTTTAGTTACTAAGTCACAACTACACAATCATACTAACACACATTACACATTAAAAAGAATTTATGAGTGACAACAAATATACATCCCTAGTGCAAGCAGCCAAATCATGATTCAAAATTGCTACTATAGACTTATCAGAAACAAAGCAAAAACTACAGGAATTGCAGCAGAATACTACAACCAGATTAAAAAAATTATTTAATAAGGCACACAAATTATTAGACGAAAATACAGAACTTATAAGGGAATTAAATGCTAACTCCACATGAATAATATTTAGTCTAGTAAGCAAAATTTGTTAACAATGGTTTACTGCCAATTATTTCACAATTGTGAGACGCTCAACTTTACAACGAAATAGACGGTTCTCTTAGTGTACACACAAGGGATTTTCTGACACCAACACACATACAAAATCCCTCTAATATTGAGCCCATGTACTTAAACACCCCATCACCCTTAACCCCGCCATTAAATTTACAAATACAAGATAATTCAACTAACCCAATAACAAACCCACCCCATGTGCAAATCATTCTGCAACAACCCCAAACTATCCAACAATTTTAAAAGGAAAATAGTGACCACTTAAAAAAATTACTCCTAGAGCAATATCATACAGCTAGTGATATTCATGGATGATCAGATACATAAAAATGTGATAGAATAAAATTTCATTTAAGTGGCACAGCAAAAATGAATTACGGCAATCTCATTCAGACACACCCAGTGGAAATTTTGTGGCAAACAGTAGAACAAAAATGAAATAAATTTTTATCACACCAGACAGTACAGAAAAATTTCAGCACTTACTCTACACAAAGAGGCAGAAGGTGGGTGAAAGCTGTCAAAAGCATATAGGAGACATCAGTTTACTATAGGAGAAAATACAACTCCTAGGTAACAGATTCCGAATTTATTAGTATAATCAGGTAGTCCCTGCTGCTATTGATGGTAGTCAAAGTAATCGGCCTCCAGAACAACGCTGTAGAACCGATGGTTACCAATCTGATAAGGGTGGAATGAAAGCTCCATAGATATAATTAGGCAATCAGGAGCACAACACCATATGCAGACACAGAAAAACCACACTCAGATATTTCTAAACTGAAAGAGATAGCCAATCCCACATTAAATTCTCACAAAAATTCAAGTTCATAGACACAAACACTTGAAACAGAGATTTCCTAAACAAAAATTATGGCAATAAGTATGCAAACATGGAGTATTCTTATGCATGAAACACGTCAGAATAGGTCACAACCAGTAATTATAATTAAAGAACACAGATCAGCTCCCAGAAAACATTTTGCACAACCACAGACACCCACTCGAACCCACACAAAGTCGCCTCAAAATAGTTATAAGAAAACTAACTCCTAAACTGAAAACATTCCCACAATGATCAGAAAATTCTGGAAATGGACTAGGCATGTTTAGGGGAAACCAACAGTATCAAAGGTGTGACACCTCCTAACAATACCAAAAAAACTAGGAAACCAGGGGGGAAAACCTGTCACTCTTGAAGAAAAAACCATTGTAGTGTGTCAGGCAATATTTTACAGAAGAATACAAAATAGATTGTATGCCGGAATAGTGTGATTTAACGCCAAAAGTAATGGCCTTCTCAATAACAAAGTTATCCCAGAACCACCTCGGAAAAGCGAACATTGAGCACCACAAGAAGAGTAAGTCTGATTGAATATTTATTTCCGAAATACAAGACAAGGAAACCCAAAAGCTGGAAGTTAGTATGACGGTAACAGAAACACGCACAATTCGTAACACTGGGACATAATGAGGAAGTTGTAGCCCAAGACAAGAAGAAAACAAAACACAATAAGAGCAGCTGAAGTAGGCCAGGAATGTGTGTGTCAGCAAAGCAGCCAGGCATACCAGGAGAAAAACGTGTTTGTAGGCCTGCATAGCAAAGCCCAGCAAATGTGCGCCTTATGCTTTCATAATGGCAATAATACCAAGGACTGCGAGTTGTTTCCAAACTAGGGGCAAGAATTCCACACCGACATTGCAAAGCATTTTTTTGGCTTTAAAAAGAGGTTCTGCATCAGGTAGATCCGTTTCAAGGTGAGTGCGGAAATCAACGATCTTTAGGCAGCTCAGTTAAACACACAAAACCCGGAACTGCAACTTGGCAATGATGAAACCAATACTGGTCAGCTGAGCCAAAGGGAGTTCCTCAAACACAACAACAGTAAACGAACACAGCGCGTGTGCATACAACAATGTCAAACAGGTACTGGTGAACACATCCATTCCTAAAGTTCTCATTTAAATACGCGGTAAAAAGTATTATGCCCTATTAGATATGCAATGTTCCAAAAGCTGTGTCGCTATGATGCTAGTAACGAAACAGAAAATATTTCTAGTGAGAGAAAAATTTTTGTTAGTAGAAGCAACACAGAAAATTTACATGCTTAAGTTCAAAACCCATATTCACCTTAGCATATCAGGAAATGCCTTACCACAAGAGTATTTAACTATATATAATTTTTAAATGAACATAACATTGGGAATAGACTTCATGAAAGAGTATGATGTAATCTCATTTTTAAAAGAAGCATCATGCTTGTTAAGACCAAAAATTGCGACACATTATTACAAGTCCCGATATACACATCAGTAATTGAAAAGGATCAGAATAATTCTATTCAGGACTACATTAATAGAATTGACACAATTAAAAGTGAAACAGGTGACAATGCTCTTGGCAAAACTTACAAGCACTTAGGCACTTATCAATAGCAAGAACAAAGTAATGTATTACAGGAATACAAGGATAGATTCGCCAACATTATTTCAGAGCTTATAAAAACTAAATATTATCAGATTAATATAGAATTAACAACTGATAAGGCTATCCATACACGACCATGTAGAATAAGCCTCAAAGTATAGGAAGAATTATTGAAACAAATGAAAGAAATCTGTGAAGCAGGAATTATCGAGCTTTCCGAATAACCATAAGCAGCACCATCTTTGATAATTAGGACATACGAAGGGGTGTAAGGTTATTAATGGACTAAAAATTACTAAATCAATATTTAAAAAGAGTGCAATACCCATTACCCAGAACAGAAGACACAATCAATAAACTGCAAAATTCCAAGTTTATAACCTCCATAGATAAGTTCTCATAGTTTTATGCTATTCTGGTTAGAAAAAAAGACAGATAACACTAGCCTTTACAGTCGATTTCATAGGTCTTTTTCACTATAAAAGAATGCCATTGGGGCTTTCCATGTGACCACAGTACTTCCACAATTTACAGATATACTTTTAGGACCATTGTAATGGAATACTGCTGTCGCCTACATAGACAATATATTTATGATTGGTAATACATTCAGAAAACATATTAACATCAGAAAAGTAATGGATAGACTATGAAAGTATAACGTCAAAATTAATGCCAAATAATGTTGCTTTGCTCAGCACTAAATCGAAATTCTTGGCCATGACATCAGCCATCAGGGTAAAGTATTAGACCCAGAAAAAGTGCAAACCATACAAGAAATGCCCTCCTCCCGAAAATATTCAAAAATTAAGAATGTTCCTAGGCATGACTTTGTACTTACGTAGGTATATTCGAAACTATGCTTGTAAGGCAGAGCCTCTAATAGAAATAACCAAAGAATATACATCCCATAAATGGACTGGAAACTAACAAAATATGTACTTAGAATTGGTAAAGGCGATTCAACATGCACCCTTCTTGCAGAAATTTATTGAATAGGAACATACCATATTAGCCTGTGACTTGTCACAAACTCCAATTGGAGCAGTACTAATACAAGCCGAACTGGACACTAAGCACAGATAGATTATAGCATTTGCATCTAAGAAATTTTCACTAAACAAGAGTCATTGGAGTACAACAGAATGCGTGTTTGGACAAATCAAAAACTTTGTAAATTATTTTAGACATTATTTGTATGGTAGGTGCTTCACCATAGAAAATTACCTTTCTGCTTTATGGTATTTAAAAATAATGGCAGAACATAATATAAGTATTCAGAAGATGGTGATTGCGTTAGTCGAATACGACTTCTAAGCACAAATTGTAAAAGGAAAATCAAATGTTCTAGTGATGCTATTAGTCATTTACCAACTATAGGTAAAGCAAACACTAACATCGAAGTAAATAACAATAGGTATATTTTCAAAAATGAAGTACTGTATTGCAGATCCACATACTGAGCATTAGCAGAAAGCTTGTTTCAGAACCCCGATAAAGAGACAGAAACCATGACAATAATAGCAAATTCATTGTCAATAAATGGCAGGAAATCAAGCAGTGCATAAAACACAACATCCAACACAGGGACAAGTCACAAATTAGCAAATTGATATCAAATGGTGACTATTTCCAGTCCGAAAAATAGCAAAAATTGTTTCAGAACTTTTTCAAGTCACTGTAAAAATATCAATGAAATATTGCCCAACAAAAATCAAACAAGCATGCATTGACCCCTACTATATTTTCAATTAATTACAATTTGTATACACAGTAAGGTATACTTTTTACCAGTATACTACCATGAAAAGGAATAAATCAAAATTGAAAATGAGAAAGAAATATTGAAGTACCAAATAGATACTCCTACATCCCCATTTCTAGGGGAATACCAGAAAGACCTGCATATCCAAAACTGAAGATCGCCTTGACCAAACCAGCAAAAGCTGAACCGAAATACTTAAAACTTGCTAGGTGCTACACAATATCATGGAACGGCGAGATCTACATGAGAGTAACCACACCTACAGGCATAAAGAAACTTACTCTAGTGCTTTCCTACTACGTCAATGAAATTATAGGAGCCCACTAAGACACTTTACTAGGAGACAGACACCTAGGATTATTCAAAACCTTCCAAAATTCCAAAATTTGTACTACTGGTACTCAATGCACAGACACCGAAATTTTTTTAAAAATCTGTCCCATCTGCCGAAAACTCATAGGCCAGCTCCAACTGGCCACACCACCAAGACTGTTGGATGCTTGGTCCTTAGACACAAAAAGGCCCTTACAGTGTTCAGTCAAAGGCAATAAGTACATTTTAGTATTGTAAAAATTTTCAGTCGATATGTAATTGCAGAACCTGTAAAATCGATTGACGCCCATACATGTGCTAACTTTAAAAAAGAAGTCATATTAAAATATGGATGCCCCGAACAAATACAAACAGACAGAGGTACATCCTTTAATAATGTGGTCATAACAGAATTATAAAAAAAATACAAAAAAGTAGAAATAATGGCCTATAATCCATCCTGTAACGGGCCTGTAGAATCTGTTTTATAAACTTCTTGTTCAGCATGCAGGAATAAATGCCCCACTAGCTGGGATCAATACATCCAATTTATTGTTTTCAACCACAATACTTGAGTCAACACAAGTATCAAATTCATCCTCATCCTACCTGCTTCACAGTGTAGAAGCCACTCAAACACCATATATTTACGAACACATTTCCCCAACATACTGACGATTAGTGACAAAACTAGCTCAAGACAGAGAGCAGGCGAAAACGAATTTAGTTCAGGAACAACAGAAACCGAAACAACTATTTGATGCAAGATTTTGACCAAACACCACAGAAATCGGACAGTGGGTTTAGATCAAATATCGAGCTCGCATAAGGCTCTCAATTTCAAGTACAAAGGCCCCTACCAGGTACACAACATAATTGGGCATTCCACCACATTAGTACAAAACCATAAACACGGAAATCAGAAACTAGAATATGTTAACACACGTAATGTAAAACTTGCTAATACAAGACGGTAATATGATCATGTTATGTTGCAGGTTTCGCAAAGCACAATGAAGCAGCCAATAAGAATATTAATGCTGCTCTTACTGCTAGTTGTAATATATCCTACAGGTGCCCAGCGGTTCCGCACCCACGCAGGCAGCTTCTGGCAGCGAGTCTACACCAGCCTACTATCAAGACACCATACCACTGGTTTAGAGTACCTTGAATGCAGAAAAACATATTCCAATGAGAATATTAAATTTAAATAACTTAAAGCAAACCTTACAAAAAGGGAGGTTCACAGGTTCACATGTTTACCATGCAAACAGCGTAAATGTATTTTTTACATACTTTGTATGATGGTAGCATGTAGTATTAAAAATAACTCAATTTGGATGAAGGGATATACTATTACAATATAGCAAACACATTAAATACAAACTGGAAAATTACGCATGCGATGTTGCCAAAGTTACCAACATATGAAAAATCAAATTACACTCCGGCAGCAAGATGCTAAATTATTCACATACCTAGAGCAAGAGCACTATAATTATGTTACGGGTTCAGTCATTTTACTGTTGGCACTAGTGATCATAGCCATGTACATCAATTTACTTTGGGTAGTGCTCATATTGAACTCTATTGTTAATAACGCCTAAAGTAAACGAAACGCAGCTGCTTACCTTCTCAGCAGCACTTAATACTTAAGTATTCCAAATGATCAGTATTTTAGCATGGAAAGAGCAACAGTATACAAACACAGGCAGCAGCTATATTTCATGGCAGAGAGGACAGTCATTACTGATACATTACGTACAAAATTTTTCACGCAGTTAATAATCAGCTATAGTAGGGACTATAGTACATACTAATGATGAAACTATATTATATCATCGCTAATATCACTAGGTACATAGTGACGAACGATTTCACAATGCACAGTTCATAATAGAGCATAAAGAATGCGGACTCGGTCCCTCACCAAAGCCTTTGGTTAACGCATGTTAACAAATAACATAGAAAACAGGGTGACGAGCGGTCGCTTAAATTAGCACAATACGCAACCACACACCGTGAATGTTTTATAACGTTTTTGTAGAAACTGAGGTTTCAATCCAGCCTAGACGCGAACACAAGCTGCTGATATGGAGCCTCTATCACCGTGTCACCAGGCCACACTCAGTTCCGTCGGTTGAAACGAGAGTCCAGCACTTACAAAGGTGTTAAGTTCACGGCGCCAAAGCAACAGGGCCCTCTTTAAGAGTAAATACTATACAAAGTAAAAAATTGTTTGTAAGACTAATTGCATAAATAACAATATCAGGAAATTATAAATTCAAGGTGAATAAAAACAACTATATAGTAAAGATTTCATCAATAGTATATAAGAATTGAATTGTAAATAGAATACAATAGGTATTAAGGAAAATATGTATATGACTCAACTATATATCCAAACAAAATGTAAAAAAGAGTAGTGCCTACTAGATAAGCATAATAATATAGAAAAAGAAATTGCGAAAATTTTCATGTCATTACCATACATATATTAAAAGTAAGAGGTGGAAATTTTGGACTGTGAGGGCATAGATGCACTGCTTAACCTGCACAACCTCATCACAGTGTTCGGCGCCGAAAGTTTAGTTTGGGGTTTCCGGAAGCCGAACACACTCCAAACTCCGCACTCCGATGAAAGAAAGCACAAAGGTAAGGTGGAAAAAAACCAATTCTCAAAAATGACCACCATGTGGATTAACATTTAGAATATATACAATCTGCCACTTGCAAGGCTAAACACCACATGTGTTAGAAGAGTAGAAACCAATAAGGGCAATGTTAATGCAACTAATCACATACTCATAGATGGAAAACTTTTCTAACTCCTAGAAATAAGTAGCAAATTACTTAGAGTCTATAAATTTTAAGAAGCCAATGAGTATTAATTACAATTATGTTTATTAGTTACTAGGTCCTAACGACTATGATCCATGCAGAGAGCGAAGGGTGATGTGGTAACATTAAAATACACCATGTACAAAATTAGGTAAGTAATTGTAAAATAACTGTTTAGAACAGCAGAGACAAATAACTAATGCCAAAGAAAATATAAAAATGTGTATATGTTTTAAAAAATTGTCATGTAGATTTAATTCACATAACCAGCCAAGCCATGGTGGACAGTCCCCTTCTGCGCCTACAAACTACAACAAAGTATAGTGCAGGAGGACACTTTAAACTTTTAATGCCACTGCACCATAACCCACGTCTTCCGTGAATATACATGGAAGAGGGGTCCCTGCATCTCCTACTCTGTGAAGCAGGGAAGGGGGGCGCTGCCTCTTATGCCTGGCCTCATGCTGCAAGATGCACCCTGTTCTACGCCCATCTATGCTAATCTCAGCACCCCGAACGAGGACTTTCCTTCTTTTTGGAAAAAGGGGCAATATTGTGGGCTCTGCCGGGAGGCAAGCTGAAGGAGTTCCCCGGCGATGCGAGGCGACACAGCGGAGTCTTCAGCTGTTTCAATAACAGGGTGCAAGTAGAATTCAGGGCATGGTTTATTGCTGTATATATGAGGCCAAGTGCACCACCCCTTTTTTTCTTAGGCATGCTAGCTCCAGACTGATCAGCCGTTATGCTGCGAGGGCATCGCGATGAGTCCAGGGTCGATGCCAGCTGTGGGTCATCACGACACTACCACACCGAGACGGGGGGCCATTCGTCTGGCGTGTGACTTCTCAACGCTTAAACAGTGACAATAGAGAACCTGAATTAAGCGCAGGCAGGGAATGTCCTATTAGGCCACGACATTTAGATACTGACTTCATTGCTAGAGAATTGCGAGAGGTAGCATTCTGTAAATCACTATAATTAGTAGAAGGAGTGTTCTGGTACTAGATACAAGGGGATGCGGCCTTTGATTAATCGGATTAACGCTTTGATATCAAATTAATTGTATTATGGATTAATTCAATCTTAATCCGATCATAATGTTTTAATCTGATGGGATTAATTCTTAAATTGATATTAATCCGATAAAATGCGATAAAAGAAATTTGATTAAATTTTTTTTATGGAAAAGTTTGATCAAATTTCTTCGATGGAATTTGATTGATTTGATTGTGTGTGTATAATTTAGTATACTTTATTTCCTTTCTTTCTTTTTTTGGTGGGGAGCAGCTTTGGTAGTTGTTGACCCGTGGAGCTCTGTCGCTGTACCGAGGTATTTGTTTGTTGGGGAAGGAGTATTTATAGGGGAGCGATGTTGTCTACATGATGCTGGCACTCGGATGACGGGAAGCTTATATTGTCTAGTATATGTGTTTAGTTTCGTGAATGAGTGGAATAAGTGTTACTTTTTTTGGGTTGGGAGTGATATTGCTCATAGATGTTAGTGGGAGGTAGGCAATTTTTTGGTTATAGTAATTAAACAGAAAGAGAAAAAAATGTATAGTTAACAAACGAGATAAATGTACGAGTGTTTAAACTATAGCATACCTCAGCTATGAAAGATATCAAATGATTTTAATATACGACTGTTGGGTTTGGGAGATCAAAATATGAATGTCTTATAAATGCGTATTTCTAGGAAATAAAATATACCCTGTCTGATTAGATACACCTTTCTAAATTAATTAACTAATTTGCTAACGGACACAAGTATGTGACTATCACTAAACGAATTATGGAACTCAGCTATCCTGTTTTTTTTAATTAATGAAACTCTACACGGAGGTGAAACACATCTGTCCAGCTGCGAGGTTGCTGAAGGAATGACTTATAAGCACAATTAGAGACATGGAGTGTGGCCAGCATCTGACAGGCGAATGAGATTATAGCTGGTCGGAAAGAGTTGTGAATAGACAACTATCTGACAAGTGGATAAATATTATATTTACGATGCACATACTAATATATACATATTACACTACTTGCATTATAAATAAATAAATGATATTGCACAAGCACCTCTCCCAAAACATGTCTGTCCAGTTGTGAGGTCAGTCAAGGAATGACGTGGAGCTTGCGGCCAAGTGGAAATTACGGGAAAAAGAGTTGAAAACACAACTATGTGAATGGATAAAAATTATGTTTACCACCCATTCTAATAACTTAAAGATGGAAGCAAACGACTAGAATACACTACACCCTACAACAGACAATGAAATGATTTACACGCTACTCGTACACATCCTGAATTATATCTAGAAAAGGAGATTCCTAGCAAGCTACTATTAAAATCCTGCTAATTATGCAGTTAAATGCCCAGATAAATTTTCACAAAACGGAACTATATCACAGACATAATAGTACTAAGAAAAACATACCCTAGATTTTTAACACTACTTTCACATCCTGGGAAAATTAAATTTCACTATTACAAGAAGAAGAAGAATTCACGTTTAATACAATTTTCCATCGGAGTATGGGGAGACTTGGATGGTGTGAAAGACCTTAATCCCACAAAGCTTAATACTACAACCAATGCTTTATAGAGAAATAGTATATATTTTATGAAATCCACAAATTTCCTAGAAGAAAAAAATCATTTAAAATAGCGAACTCACTACATCGGTCCGAAAAATTATTTAACACACATTTCGGTGATTCACATTTAAAAAATCCTAACCGAATGGCTTATGGAATATTTAAAAAAATAATAGATGAACATAAACTTGAAAATAATGGAACCAATGTCCACACTATAACTTATCGCAATAAAAGTTCAGGGATTCCCGTACTTAACAGGATAAACATTTATAAAAAGAAAAATTATATTTAAAATAATGGACACACTATATTGATCCGGTCTTAACACACAAAAGTTTTTCCCAATAAATTATTATTAATCTAAAATTCGTGTATAATATCGTTTAACAAGAGTTGAACTCCGCTCTATGCTGGACTGAAACACCGGCATCGCAGAGCTCGTAGAGCCCGGTTGTGCCACAGCAGCCTTCAGGTGAAGTGGAAAATAGCATTGAATAATGGTGTGTGTAACCAGAACAAGGGTTTACGACGAACTGAGTGTCACACATCCCCTACCCTGATTCACACCCCTAGACCAGATCACATCTTCAGATTTGTGCACCCCCCCCCCCCTCACCAATTTCCACAAACACCAGCCAAGAATGTTTCTTTGTCCACCACATTGGGGACTGTCCACCTGCCAGACACCCTTCCATCACCAAGCTTGGACGCAGCCACCGGGGTTAAGAAATTCCAAGCATTTGTGTCCATTTGAAAAAAAAAATGTTCGTGAGCGAGAGTTTCAGCCATTTTGAACATTCTCTGCAAATTAATATATTTTAACAATTCCCACTATTTAATTATTGCCTATAATTAGTTTTAAAATATACTTATAAGATCTAATCACGATCCAGGAGAATGACACTAATGAATAATTGCATATAAAATTGTCACAAAATTATTAAATGTGCAAATACTAATCAAACAACTTGAATGAAACACTCCAAACACTTCATCGGAGAAAAACGATCAAATTAATACTAAGTTACATAAATGTCTTAACAACAATACAGTTTATCGATCCGAAATAATTTTAATAAAAACTCCATTGAAAAGATATCATAGAGATAGTTTAAAAATTCTCGTAGCAAACACAGGTAAGACTAGCTATGGAAATACATATTTACGAATACTAGCTTAATGATGCACAGATTAATAAAAATTGCTAGGTTACGACGCCTGGTGGATAAAGTAATAAAACAGATATTATCTATTGCAAAAACATTGACTCACTTTTTCTTTAGGATATATGATTTATAAAATTCCAGATCTACAGTTTGGAGAAAAATGAAACACGCATTCAGTTTTAAATACATTTTTAATATATCCCAATTTTTTACAATAACGCATTATTGATTTACATATACAATAATCATATTCTTCTTAAAATATTTATTTACATATGCAAAAATTCACATTCTTAATTATTGAACAGACTTTCACAAAAGTTCTTTATTCATTAAATAGGCATTCATGCATTACACTTTGTGTGTTTGAGTCATATTTTGTGAGGATATAGTAAGACGTAGCTTCCACATCTGGGGAATGATGTTGATAATGTTTGGTTGTTGTTGCAGGAAGACGAACTCGTTACTCTCCAATTTGTGAGAAGTTGTTATTCACATTGGTTTCCATATGAGGCATTGACTCACTGTCTGTTAGAATTCCAGATTAAATATTTTAAGACACTCTCTGTCAGTTTATTACCACACTTGTGATATGGCTGGAAGTTTAATTTACTCGTATATGGTATTGTGTCATTTAACTAGCTCATTGGTGGTATTGCATATAGCAGAGCTGAATTTATTATGGTATTCATTGTAGTGTTCCAGAAAAAAAAATGTAGACAGGAATTCTATAATATCCCACAGAGATACAACAGCCGACTGAATGATGCACTGAAATACAAGAAGTGCAAAGTTTGCGGATGAAATTTGACATACACATCGTAATAGCATGAGGCAAGGCTCGCAGTTCAGAGGCTCTACACATATTCTGGCTGCCATCAAACATGAAATATAAGGATTTCGAACTGTATTAAAACCTTCAAACAAAAAAAAATTATTTGTGCATTGGAGTGAGTTAAGAGATATTTGTGGCTCTCAAAACCAAGGTATTGAGAGCTGATGAGGGTGAAGTAAGGCGAGTAATGAAGAACTATAGGATTACATGTTTTCTTATTGCCAATTAACTTGTATTACTTAGTATATTTGCCACCACCGGTGAACACTTTGTATTGGGACATATGAACATCCATGTACGGCAACATTTGAAAAGTCAGCCTGAAACTAAGAGTGTTAAATTCTAGAAGTATGGTTGTTAAGTAAGGCACTATGTCATTATCATAGATTAAACCCACATCGGATGAGTGCAGGATAGGGAGGGAATTACATTGAAAATAGGATGTTTCCATAATGTCTTCCTCCACCATGAGGGTTTTCAAGTACTCACATTCTTCTGTTATACTAATTCTAATAGGTCGGGGTGATGTTTTAGTTAAATCTATCAAAGGAATTCTGCATCTCAAGAAAAAATGTGAAAAGTCTGTGTCGCTGTTAAGTATATTGTTAACTATTCGCACATCAATTATCCTGCTGGTGAACACACTAGCCAGCATATCATATCAGAGATTGAATAATGAACTTTTCACTGAAGCTAGAGAGTTGGAAATCGAATTACTTTTCATCCCTGAATTAACAAATCGACATTTTTGAGGAAATTCATTGGGTGTAGCTGGAAATGTTAAGTACTTTGCTGAATGTGCAGCATGTGGAGTAGATTGCGGAGCATGTTGAGCAGACTGTGGAGCATGTGGAGCAGATTGTGGAGCATATTTTGGAGCATGTGGAACAGATTGTGGAGCAGAATGTGGATCAGATTGTAGAACATGTGGAGGTGGCGAACCAGTGTTGTGAGATTTACTATGTCTGTTTAGAGCATCACTCCAGGAAAATTGCTTCTGGCAGAAATCACACTCAAACTGTTTTCTTGAAGATTTCATTCCATAGGTAATTCTTTTATGTCATCGTAAGTTCTGCAGAACTGTAAATTCTTTTCTATAGAAGCGACACAGCAAAGACATAATTGCTTCCATACTATTCGAAGACTAGAATGAAACTGCATGGTAGCTATAGGCAATCCTAGGAAGCAATTCTATTATATGATTTGTTTTTAACACAATATGTTTGAATTATAATACGGTTACAGAGTTTTATGTATTAAATCATTTTCAAATTACTTACGGTTAATTTTATCAATATCCCACACACAAACCTATATGTGCAAACATATTTTTGAATTGATTTTTAAATGCACACAAACAAAGTTTACAATGTAACATTTGATTGCCAGAATGTGGGAATATTACAATTAATGCATTTGTAAAGTCAGTAAAACACAAAAAATAATTTCAAACAATTAATTTTGTTACATATTTCTTACATTTTTCTTACAGAATACATATTCTCATTACTGGGTGTATACAAAAAACATTTTTTATGTAATCTCATTACCATTCTTTCCTTGGCAATACTCAAAGTATTTTCATCTAGTTAATTGTTATAATTTTTTTGTGTATTTGGTTACATGTAATATTATACATTCTGGTATATCAGGAAAAGTTTAATAAATGTGTGAATTACCTCTTCGATTCTAGCTGGTAGAATTGTGTTTGGACACATATGGTACACAGGATATTTTTTTCAGATCTTGACAAAATAGTAATTCATTCAATTTTTCTCCCTCTAAGGGACAATGGATATTTTTGAAATGTAACAGTCCATCGAATATATCTCCAAAATTATGTATTATTCCGTTAAACAAAAGTAATTCGCGCTTGTGTTTCCAGTATTTCCAAATACCTGTTGGGTGGAAGAAAGACATGTTAACAGTAGGAAAGTCACAAAGATACTAAAACTATATCTTTCAGAGACAAGTTATAAATGGTTTACTCCAACGTGCAAATAACTTGCTGATATCCAATTTACACTTCGATTTCTCTATATATAAACAGGTTATTTGGTTATCTTGTTGAATCATTTTTTAGTAACAACTAGATTGCATACAACTTTTATACTAAATTTCACTCATTAGTTCACAAAGTTCTCCCATTACAAACAGTGCCATATCACTCATATTTTATCCACTGGTGATTCAGGAGGAGAATAATCATAATCTGTTTTACCCCAGTCAGTCATAATTGCCCAAGTTAGCATTAATTTAGAATTTTCCTCTGCAGAGAAGTTTGTTTAAGTAGATCTGTGTCTTTTATTAAATTGTTTGAACAATGGGCAATTGTAGCCTTTTTGAATATCTGTTACTTTCCCATTCCACACAATTTCGAAAATATGCTTTTGCTCAATTCCACCGACATACATTTCACAATTATTTAAGTTTTGTTTGCAAATATCGTCAATTCATACATCCACTCTCCAATTTTTAATCCCTGGTGAGGTTTGTGTGCTCATCTATTAGTTTTCTTGTATTTGGGTGTCAGATATTTCCAGTCGAATGGTGCTTTGTAGCTGAATAAAGTTGTATGTTCTGCCATATCAGTAATAGCTAATCCTTTAATGACAAATATATCTGGGGATTGAATTCGTTCTACATTTCAAAACATCTCATTGTAATCATGGTTCCTCACCTATTGACTCAATTAATTATTTTCCCCAGCTTACCTCTTACATTGAAAGTTGCTAATCTATTGTCAATTATCAAAGCAAATGCTTGTGTATTTTCTGGGATGGGTGTATTTGCAATTATTTCAATATGTTAATGAAATATGCTATTGGTAATTGTGTCATTTTGTTTGCTTACATCAAATACAAATAATGCTCCTCTTCTTTTAAAGGTTTCGAGTTCTAGTATTGAAGAACTCAGTTTGATATAAAACGACTCCTGAAACTTTGTATACATAAAATAGTAAATTAGGAAACCCCCATTATCAAAATTCGTATTAAAAGAAATGTACGGATAAGCATGGCTATTTAGATATTCTTTAATATTTTTCATATCACAATTACCGAATAATGATCGATCAGCTTTTAAATTGTTTTGCTGGTTTGTTTCAAAACAAATTAAAACAAATTGTGATTTCTCAGACAAGTAACTAGATTTCACATGCCACACGATTTTTGTGTAATTGGTAGAGTTGGAAAAGACTCAGGGGCCCATGATCTGTAAGAAATGTGTCAATTCTTCCCTTTATCGATGTATTTAATAAACTTTACATGCTCATGTTTGTTAATTAAAATGTGGAATCAGCCATTCAACACTGTTTAATTGAAATGCTACACCTTCCTTGTTATTAGCTCTATCATTTATGGCCTTCAAAAGCATGCTAGCAAAAAGAAAAAATAATTCTTGTTTAGCAATGAAAATTATATGTTTATAGTCATCAGCAAAGCCCAAGCCAATATACAATGTTATAACAATTTCATATTTTCCACCTTGATATATTTTAAGTAAATAATCCCTAGCATTGCTTTATGCAGCCATCAGCCCTGTATAAAGATTGTTTACAGTTTAAGAGAGATAGTTTTTATCATGGGAGGAATTCCAAAATCTCTTGTCTTATTAATATCCACTCCTTTGAACAAATATGAAATTCTATTCATTAAATGAAGTATTCCATTTCTTAATATTTTTGTAGTTGCTGGATTACTTACATCGACTTTTTTTAATTGTTCCTCTAAACCTTAAATTTGTTTTCTATGGTTATGTGTAATATCATCATTTTGTATTGAAATTCTTATTTCCTATGTAAATGTATATGGACCAACTCGGAATGATTCATACATATGTATTTCAGTATTTGTGATTGCATATCCATAACTAATCGGTTCTTGTACATTATGTACGTCTTCCATTTTGATGAACCGTATATCCCAATTCTTTTAAAAACAATTTGTTGCCTCATGTTAACTTAATGAGTAACTTATTTGAAGTGAATGTTTTATGCTTGTGTTTATGTCTCTTTAATACTTTCTTTCTTTGAAATATGTTCCTTAGTGACATACTTCCTCAAAGTACTGCCGATTTTAATTCAGTATTGGGTGTTATACACAATAACTATTATGATTGAAATATGCATGGAACGCAAAAGTTTATATAGCTTTATTTAAAATGTAAATGAATGGTAAGTTCTTTGTTTCTAAAATTAATAAGTTTACCATCTTGATCGAGAATTGTAATAACTATTTAATCAACACAATTCACTTTTATTGGAAGATGTATCAATATATTTGGTTTTTCAATCTTTTTATATCTTGGAGCCATCCCACCAGTTAATTCATGTAGTGTATTCGTCGGTTTCCCATTCAAATAATAACTGCCTACAATATTAACATTTATGAGACATACATTTACCGATAATATATTAACATGTTTTCATTATTTTTGTAATTCACTAGCAGGATAAAGTCTCCATTCATAACCTAACATATTTGCATTTTAATTGTCTTCTGAGAAATCGATATCCATGTTACTGTACATTGCACTAGTTTATGTATTTGGATGTCCACATAATTGGAAATGTATACATAATGCAGCTTTAATAAACTTTTCAAAGTCATCCAACTCATAAGATCCTATCGGTATCACAATCTTATAGGTTTTTCCACCAATATTAACCATAAATGATTGGTTGTTCATATAAATTTTTGGTATGCTGTTGTAAGTAACGAATTCGATTAGATTTATTTGGGTTTCTCCATCTAACTCCAACACTGGGAAATATATTGCACGTAATTATGACAAATCACTACTTACTATCAAAAAAATTGTCATATTACTAATATGTTTACTATTGCAGTAATTTAGATATCCTATTTAGAGTCAAAAACATAGACATAAATTAGTACAATTGATTGTATTTGGTAATTGTTCTGATTGGTAGTTGTAACTTAATTGTGTCTTTTTAATATAATTATGTAATTCACTTAGAGGACATAATTCAGTTAGAGGATGCAATTCACCAAAACTGTCATATTACAATGATTGATTTATATTTTTAATTGATGCTACCCAATGTTTTCCTTTGAGATGTTTTGAATCTAAATTAGCAATCATACATTCATGGAAATTTGTTTTCTTTGGTAAATATTCTCTCATATTTATACCTCGGAAATAGAGAATATCCATTTTCTTTACAAATACATGACAATCTTTATTTTTAACGTATGTTTTGTAAGACTATTTAGGACTTTCTGCATTTTTGTTCCACGTTTAGAGTTTTTTCATCTGTGTCCAACATTATAGGGTTTCAAATACATTCCTTTGCCTCTTGATTTAACTGCTCTACTGATAGCCGAAACTCTCCTGAGGATTGCTCCAAGAGCTGTTAATGCTGGAAATGGGAAGGCAATGATTACTCCTTTCTTTGTTTTTCATTTATTTTTATGTTTTAAACCCATGCCTTATTTTACTTTTGTGCACATATCTTTGTCAACAACCCAGGCACCTAGCTTTTCACCTGCCGATGTAGACATATTCTTTCTTATATTTGCTGCTTTATTGGCTATAATTCTTTCTTTCACATTGTTTGTTCGATCATGAATTATATTATGTTCTTTACAATGTTATCCAGATAAATTATTCCTTTATCATTCCGCACCAGATGTTTTGCAAGTTTAGGACCAGACCCACAATAATTGTATTAAGGAAAATGCAACTTAAATTGCAATTTATTAATCAATATATTCAATACTATGCATCCTTTTTTTATATGTTTAGAATAAGCCATTAATTTAAACTGAACTCAGGCCTAATAATATACCCGAATTTACAGTTCTATATTTGTATGTTACGTTATGTAATATTGTATAAATGAAGGTCATAAAACAAAATGTGCAACTTCCTATAATTTTAAAAATGAAATAAAATATAATTTTACAGAAACATTGTATTATTTTACCATCAAATATACATTGAATAATAAGCTATCATTCTTCATTTGGAAAAACGTATGTTATTGTGTTGCTGTTGGAACATCCAAATAGGCTTCAATTTGAAAACTTATATGTGTTTTCTAAAATAATACAAGAGAAATATCGATGATTAGCAAATATTTTATCACTAATTGAAGGAATGCGATATTTACCTTTTACAAGGAAATATGATATGCCTCTGATTGAAGCATTCCCCAATTCCGTATTTTTTTATGATGTTTGGTAAGAACCGCAGGGTGAAAAAACAGCAATATTTTAGTTTTGGTCGACATTCAACATTTATCATTTTTATCTATCACAAAGTTACATATGTATTCCAAAACATAACATGCGTTATAATGCAGATATGATAATTTTGTTTAAAATTAATAACATGAACCTGCAGCATATTTGCAATGACTATGTTTTAGGCAGTATAACATTTACAAAGAATAAAGATATGTGTTTTTACTATTGGAAATACAAACATGGTTTTCTGGTGATTATGCCAATGCTTACCCTATGTAAAGGCAGATATATAGGTCTGGATTTGACAGTTTTTTATCTCCCAAGCAAGAATAATGAGTATTTCAAAGGTTGGATAAGGTGGTATAAAACACAGTTATTACAATAATTGTTTAACCAAAAATCGCAATAGGAATTGTGATTTGAACCTTATATATTACATAATGTGGGTATGACTGTGAAAGACACTGATGTAGTAAATAAAGGTTATGTGGCAGACTTAAACACCATTATGCTAAATGTATTTATATCGCAATTTACCAATATTCAAGAGAAATTAATAAAGTTAGTTGATGGGAATGATAATGTTTATAAAAACATAAGTGTAATTGCAAACATTTTAACCAGTGTTAATATGGATGTAGAGAATAATAATCTTAGAATAGAATAATATTTTATTGGATTTAGTTACGACTTTAATGATATGACAAACATAATTTTTACAACAAAACTTGCAGAAATTCAAGATAAGTTAAGAGTTGCATTTAATGAAGTCATAAGCACTAATATTACAAAACAAATTGAAACGCGATTGGAAGAAATGACGAAATATATAATTGATGAGTGATTTAAAAAATATATGGTTTAGTTACACAAACAGATTTGAGAAAACAAAATAATGATCAAAAAATACAAATAAATTATTTTATTAATGATTTGAGAGGCAAGACTATAGCTAAATTAGATCCTGTTTTAAGTAAGGTAGATAAGATTGAAAAAGTGCAACCTATTCAATGTAGTATAACAGTTAGTCGATCTACTGCAGTCTGCCTCTGCTTCAGAATTACATAAAGTTATATCTGCTGTGAAAGAGAACTATTTACAACCTAAATGAGCACGTATGAAACAGGTTGTTTTAAACGAAGCATTATTTAAACCTGTTATGAGTAGAATGGGTGTATTATATTCTGTGTTGAATACACCTAATGAAACACCTTCGAAAATAAAAATGGAAGAAGAATATTTCAAGAAAAAGAAAAGGAACCACTTTCTCATTTAACATGTCGTTATATAGTTTCAAAACAGACTTCGCCTATGCACAATACGTCATTTGGTGTATATAGAAATGGAAACACATGGTTACTGGGAGATTCGGTAATAATATATTTGTCTGACAATAGAATTGAAATAGGTAATTACATAATTTATATGTGTGAAAATTTGTTTGAACTATTATTTAAACACTTCGCAAATCGATATTCCGACACTGATTTGCAGAAACATAAAGAACTAATTCGCCATATGAATGCTAATAACTGTTAAGGAGATGAAAATCATCCAAAATACCTTTAAGAAGCAATATTATCGGAAGTGAAACATATAAAAATGAAATTGGTGATCGGGTTTCTCCTGTTTATTGGAACAATCCTAGTGAATTGGTCGATAGATTAAAACTTCTCATCACTTTGAGAGAATCTGATAGTAATTCACACATGAACACAATATTCTCTATTAATGAACAAAACAGAAAGAAGATGGTTATATTACCAATGAAGTTTAGTAATATTGCTCAAGAAATTCACACTTCAGCCAGGGTTAGATATCCTAGAAGAAAAGTTATTACTAAAAGGTTAAATCATTTTTTTTCAAGCCAATTTGTGTGAAAAGACATTTCTTTCCAAATACAATAAGGGATACAAATATATTTTAACAGTAATATATTTTTATTCCAAAAATGGTTGTGGTATATCTTTGAAAAAAACCTGGGAAACAGTTTAGCGATGCAATGAAGACCATTTTGAAAGAGAGAACTTCAAATTTGCTCCAAACCGACCAAGGAACCAAATTTTTTTAATGTACTGCTCCGAAAACTAATGCCAGATTATGGTATTAATTACTATGTATTGTATTCAGACCTTAAAACCAGTTGTGTGGAACAATGCAATAATTTGCTTAAGCAGTTAATATATAAGCATTTCATGTCGAAAGGGACTTACAAATAGGTGGATGCTTTGCCTGAAAAACTAAAAATTTTATAATTCCAGATATTATACAACTATGAGGATGGCACCCGACAAAAGTTATGGACAATTCTTTGATGAATACCATTTATAATAATGTGAAAATATCTGATCAGAGGAAGCAATTGTTCAAAGTGGGTGAATATTAACCAATCTTAAAACAGAAGGAATCTTAGAAAAAAAATTGCATTTAATTGGTCTTATGAAATATTTAAAATTATTTCAGTGGGACAATCATTTCCCAGAGTATATTACCACGAAACCTATTATGGAAAGCCTATATAAAAAGCAGATTTTAAAAACACGAATTCCAAAGAGTTAGTTCTTTAAATGAATATTTGGTTGACAAAATAATTAGAAGGTTAAAAGATATGTCCTTGGTTCGAAGGGGCTTCTAAAAAGCACATGACTCGTGGGTCAATAATAAAGATCTTAAACAATTGTAATCTAATATTTGTAAAAGACGATACTAAATAAATATATTTTAAATTATATTTTATGTTTTATTTTATTTAATAAACCTTTCAATATAAATGGTATTTGGATGTGCAATTTATTGTGCATTCAATCAACTATTTGATGGAATTATTTCATTGGAGTAACAATTATGCATTAATCCATTATGTTAGTTTCCTTTTATTTGTGACATAGTTCATTGCATTTCATATCTCTTAATTGTGATGTAATTCACATTTATGTTGTAATCTATTACAAGTTATAAATAATTCAATTCGTAATATGTGATAGATTCATATTTGTAAGACAATCTGGGTGGTTTGTTGGGTGTATGATTTGAAATTTATTTGGTATTTGTGATTGATCGGTTTAATTGGAAAGGTGTTAATTTTTGTGTTTAATTTGTAATTCAATTATTTGTGTTTAGGTGTTAAATAGTTGTGTTTGATACGTAATTCAAGTACGTATTTGTGTCTAGTGTTCTTTGATTGCTTTTAATATTATGTTTCATGGAATTGGGATAAAATATGTGGTGATTTTTATCCAGCTTAAAGACATTTAGAGCATGATTGTGTTTTAATACTATTTAGAATGTGTTTGAAAAGTGATATATTTCTTGGAACTTGGATAGTGTTTCCCGGAATTTGTTTCTCGGATTAGATTTCTATGGAATTTCATGTTTTTATGCTACGGTTCTAGGAAACAGGATAATGTTTCCCAGAATTTTTCAGTTAAATTTAATTTTTTAAGTATGTGAGTGTGTTCAGTTATTACAGTATTATTTATCTTTATTAATGTAAAGTATAAAACATTATTCCCTGTGACAGTAAATTTTTATATGAAAATCATTATTAAATTTATAAAAAGTTTTGATAGTATAAACTATTTTCATTTTGAGGGTGTACAATACAACTTACATTTTTGATGGTGTAATCTATTTTTATTTTTGACAGTGTCGATTAATTCACATTATTTCTGATATGCCAATTTAAGATTAAAATTTTTCTCTGGAACAAAAAATTTTTGCAAGTCCAAATAAAAAAATGGGGTTAAAAATTCAATGCAATAGCGAATGCTAGCTATAGATGGGGAGGAGGGGAAATGAGTCTCCCTCCCTGCTGTCTGTAGCGGGTATGCATGCAGTGAGGTGTAGGCCGCTATCGTGGGGAGGGAGAATGGGTCTGAATGCTAGTGCTTGCTGCATGCTGCGGCCATGTCTGTAAACTCATTTCATTATCTTATCTAGCCCACATCGTATACAGCTCCCGCGTGCGACCGAAGGTTTCGGACACTGGGTATTGTGTCGCATTGCTCCAAACGTTTTCACCCCTTTAGCTCTTGTTACGTGACTTTCACACTGCTGTCCACATGCTCAGATCTGGCCCACTCACCACCTGGCTTTGTCCACAAAGGGTTTAGAAAGCATCATCTTCTGTATCTTTTGTAAACACATAGTGCTGTCGAAAACTACACGAGCGTGCTGCATTTTAAACACACAAATTATTTGTCTAGATGTAAAATACATATTTTCTCCTCTATGCCCAAATATTTATAACAGATTGAATATGTATGTTTCCCAATAACCTAAAATGTAAAGAAATTTGGTTTCAATGTAATTTTTTCAAAATGTGGAAAAAAGTTTTGCTTGTGTATTGCTTAAATCGAATGATAAGTGTTTTTTATTACTCAAAAATTTTAGCAAATGAAAATGTTTCTTGTACGAATTTTTTTCATAGATTCCCTGGATTTCTGTGAAAATATCTTTTATACAAAATATTTTTCATAGATACTTGGATTACTTCAAACTCAAAATTAATGAGTTAGCTGGAAAACGGAATAAAATTTTTAAATGTCTTTAAAATTTACAGAACTAAACTTAAATACCGGTTCTTAGGAAAGGTTTGTATATTGCTATTGAAATTTATTGGATTTAAATTTGTTTATTGGGTATACAATTCCTATTAACTTCACAGAAATAATTATATCACTGGGACTTTTCTTTGCTGGAAGTAAGCCATACTTTGCTTTACGAAAATAGGAGAAACCTCCCTTTCTTAACAAGTCAACGGACAGGCGAAAGTGGAAAAATTTTGTGCAGAGTGGTGAGGGGAGGTAAGCAGGCCGGTCCAATTCACATTTGTGGGGAGAGGGCAGTTTTTGCAAACAGGTTAACACCTTTGGGTGAGTTCTAAATTCGCTGCTCAAGGATAGGCAGGCAGGAGGACAGCTCTGGAGATGAATAAGGTGCTGGAGGAAGGTTGGATTGCAGGAAAGTGGGGCACCTAGCCAAAAACGCATTCTGAGCTGGTGGTGGAGGAGGGCGCATACCTGAAGATGCATTCTGGTCTAGGGTTGTGGGACAGGGGAGAGGGGTGTAGCACTCTCGCTGGACAGGGCGGTGTTCCTTGCAGCCACAACTCAGAATCGCAATTTTAATTCATTGTAAACTCTTGTTCTGGATATATGCACCGCTGCTTAATGCAATTTCCGCATCACTGGACAGCTATCAGCCTCCTGTGGCACGACCAGGTGCTATGAACTCAACAAAGCCAGGGTTTCAATCCAGCCTACATTGGAGTTCAACACTCATTAAGTAATAATATATACATATTTTTATTTAATAATAATCAATAGGGAAAAAATTGTTGTGTACTACCACCAGATAAATATAATGCATCCATTATTTAAATAGTTATTTTTCTTTTTATAAATGTTTATCGTGTTAAGTATGGGATTCCCTGAACTTTTATTGTGACAAGTTATAGTTTGCACATAGTTTCTGTCATTTTCAAGTTTATGTACGTCTATTATTTTTTTAATAATCCGTGCAGCATTCGATTAGGATTTATGAAATATCAATTAACTAAATGTGTGTTAAAAAATTGTTCGGGCCGATGTACTGCCTCCGTTAATTTAAATTTTTTTTTTCAAGGATGTTTGTGGATTTCATAAAATATATACTACATTTCTATAAAGTGTTGTAGAATAAAGATTTTTGGTTATTAAGGCCTTCACATCATCCGAGTCTCCCTATGATTCGATGGAACCTGTGTTAAATGTGAATCCTTCTTATTGCAATAGTGAAATTTATTTTTCTCAGGGAAGTGACAGTAGTATTAAAAAAACTGGGTAAGGTTTTTCTCAGTACTAGTATGTTCATGCAATAATTCCATATTGTGAAAGTAGTCTGTGTGTTTTGCTGCTTAAATTGCACTTTCTTAATAGTGGCTTGCTAGGAATCCCTTTTTTCAAGATATAATTCAGGATGCATATGAGTAGTGTGTAAATCGTTTCATTGTCTGTTGTAGGACGTACTGTTTTCAAGTCATTTGCTTCCATCTTTAGGTTATAAGAATTTTGATGAGTGGTGAGGGGGGGTTAATGAGTTTTCTAGGAAAATATTAATTCATAATCATAATTTTAATCCATTCATGTAGTTTTGTGTTCAACTTTCATTCCCATAATTTCAACTCGACCGCAAGCTCCATGTCTATAGGTCATTACTTGACAGACCTCACAGCTGAACAGACTTTTTTGGGAGAGGTGCTTGTACAATTTCAATCAATTAGTTTTTTTTTTATTCAAGTAGTGTAATTTATATATTAGTATGTGTGTTGTAAATATAATTATTAATCCATTTGTCATGTACTTGTCTATTCACATCTCTTTCCGACTAGCTATAACTTAATTTGCCTACCAGACACCGGCTGCACTCCATGTCATTTCTTCAGCAACCTCACAGCCAGAAGGATGTGTTTCCCCTCTGTGTACAATTCATTATTTAAAAAAAACAGGATAGCTGCATTCCATAATTCCTTTAGTGATAGTCATGTCCTTATGATTGTTAGATATTCATTTAAGTAATTTTTAAATTCATGTATCATCATATGGGATAGTTTTCATTTCACAGGCATACATGCTATAAGTCATTCATTATGTGATCTTTCAAACCCAATGGTCGTATATTAAAATCATTTTATTTTTTTTCATAGTTTGTGTACACTATAGTTTAAACACTCCTGTATTTGTTTTGTGTGTTAACTATACATAATTTCCTATTTCTGTTTGATTACTATAACCAAAAAATCGCCTATCTCCCACCAGTGTCTATGTGCAATATCACTCCCAACCCAAAAAAGAACACTTATGCCACTCTTGCACCAAACTAAACACACATATATACCCTAAACAATATCAGATTCCTCTCATTTGACTGCCATTCGTCATGCAGGCAACACTGGTCCTCTCTATACACCCCTTCCCCACCACACACACACACATTAGTACAGTGACAGAGCTCTGAGGGTCAACACCTACCAGGGCTGTTCCCCACCCAAAAAAAGAAAGAAAGTAAAGTATACCATCTACAGACATACACAAAATTCATCAAAGGAATTTTATCAAATATTTTCATCAAATAAATTTGATATAATTTCTTCGATTACATTTTATTGGATTATGATCGGATTAAGAATGAATCCTATTGGATTAAAAACATTTGATCTAATATATCATTAATCCAATTAATTTCATATCAAATAGTTAATCTGTTTAATCAAAGGCAGCATCTCTTTGTATATAGGACTGTCATGCCCCTGCTACTATTAAGGAGAGGTTAACCGAAAATTGTAGATGATTTTAACTGTTGAATTATGTAATGATTTCGTAATTGAGATTAAATAAAAAGTGTCTCTAATCTTGTATATTGTTTAGCCTATTGACTCAAACCCTAGTTATGCCCCATTATATAGCTCCTTGTCTGATGCTGGCCCTTAGTAGGATGCACCAGAACAATGCAATGTTGATATTACCATGTACTGGCTACCTGTTGTATACCATGTCGAATGAGACAATTGTGCTGTGAAGTATTTCTGCCCCTATAGTGAACTGCCATCTACACTAGAATACTTGATGATAGCCAGCATTACCACAGAGGTGGAAGAGGAAGGAGGTAATGAAGAAATTGCCTACCAACCCACCAGACCTCACCAGGGAATCACCATCTGCAGAAAATAAACCTGCAATGAAGACATCCACAACTTTATTATTGAACAAGAAGTATAGTTTTCCTGTCAATGTGCAACATATATGGATGTGAAGTGGCTAATACAGAATAATGTTCTCATCAATTTGCAAATATTCATTTTTTGAAAATGGTTTGTAATCTGTAACTCATAGCTTACCATATGCACATGTTATGTATAAGGAAATGTGTGAGTTAGACATTTATTTTACCATGCACTTGGTATGTTCCATCAAAGTGTTGCATTCATCGAGTAATAGAACAGCAAAAATAAAGTTTTGTCTGCAAATGCTATTTAACTTTAAATTATAGAGTATTATTTTAAAAAAATTATATTGTTCTTTAAATAATTGATCTCAGTCGAGTGTTGGATGGCATACAAGTAACATATTTTTCATCTTGGAAACCATTGTGTTAGTATCAAACCAGAAAGTCTAACATATAATGTAGTTTGTTGTATAAAGGTCTTCTCCATGAGTTTATGGAAAATTGTGGTAGTGTGTTCCATTTTAAAGTTATTTGTTTTCTGCTAGATGACAAAAAAGACTTTAAATGAGTATATGCAATGATAATACTAAATTTCCTGTGTTCTATATGACTGCAACAACACCTCTTCCATCTATTATTGAAGCTGTCCATTCACACTATATGGAAACATACCCAGACTTAGTTGAAAGTTACATTTTACATTCCCCGAATGTAAAGATATTTGTGTTCAATCCTAAAGAATCAAACCAGGCCATAAGAAATTCTCCCTCCTTGAAAGTAGATTTCAAAAGAGGGGCTTAGATCTTATATTATGAAAGTGTATGAAAACGTTTGTGGAGATTGTAAGTAGCTTATAACTTGTCTTTAAAATATTTGTGAAATCCCTTATACATCATAGTGCTATGGTTTTTTAACATCCTACAGTGAAAATGATTTGTTTCTTAAAAAAAAGTATATATATTTTTGTGACATCCTGTAGTAGAAATGATTTGCCATTTATGTAACATCCTATACTTACAGGTGTCATGATTTGGTTGTTTCTTAAAAAATTGCTGTGTTTATATTTTGAAACTTTCTTTTGTAGAGATTATTTTGTATATATGTACCATGTTATAATTGTGCTGAAATATTTGCTATCTTTAAAACAACTTGTATATATTTTGAAACTGTATTTCAATAAATTATGTTTATAAATGAAATGAGTTGTACTTTAATTTAAAGTCTCTGCTTTAAAACTGTGAAATGAAGTTTGTTTTCCTAATAAAGTAATAATATTCATAAATAAAATAAACATCACTAATGGTATTGCAAAAAGAAACTAATGTTGCAATGAAAAATATGAAGGAAAAATCTAATAATATACATTTGTATTCATTTGTCAAAATACTGGTTAAAAGCTACTAAAGTTGCTTGAAACTGTATCCAGGAAATGGTGTCATCTGAAAACATACTATTATTTTATAATATTTTCCAACAGACCATATTTACACAAAAATATTTCATTATTTTGCCGACCTCCCTTGCATCAATGGATAAGGCTACAGTTTGGAGGCTCTGGGTTCGAATCCCGGATAAGGTGTGGTTAATTGTAATCTAGTTGGTAGGTTCTGGGTTCGAATCCCGGGTAAAGCATGTATGAATACGACCTAGTTTGTAAGTCAGTAACCTTATAAACTGTTAAAAAATAATAGTTGTTGAATAAAATTCCATCAAGGTATAATGAACGAATCACATGTTTTATAAGCCATTAAAAATATACAATTAAATGATATTAAATATAGTAATTCGTCCATGTGCGTAAAAAGGATACAAAATGTGTTGAACCATGTTAAAAATGCATTCCATTCTCTGATAAAAGGCTCCTCTTGCAAAATAATTATGATCGTTCGTATACAAAATCTGTAAATAATAACATAATTCAAATTAAATCGAACCTCTAATTCCAAATAAATACACATATCTTACATAACATTTCATAGTGTGCATGCTATAGGTTAAAACTTGTCTGATCATGAAATAACCCTTTTAATTCCATAATTTGTGTTAATTTTGTTTAATTTCACTTAAAAACATTTAAAATACATTATTTTAAACACTAATTTGAGTCGAATAGTGACATAAATTATACAAAAGGGAGGGTGCCTGGCCTACATATAGGGGGTCCTGCCCACACCTCCTAATTTGCAAATCAACCCTCATGCAGTGAGGATATCTGCTGTTGTGCATGCTCATGATCCGGTCTCACAGCCCACCGTCCACCTCTAGAGCTGCTGCCAGGTCCCCACGCTGCTAATAGGGGTTCGCCACACAATGTCTGTGCTCGGTACCAGGTTCGATCCAGCCTACAGTGGTAACCCATCATGTTTACAGGTTGGCACCGACCCCATGCTTCGCCTGGCTGGTACTGCTACTTTCTTCATCCCGGATACTAGCTGTGCTGAACTCAGACATCCAGCCCGCACGCCGCTGGGTCTACTCGGGCCTTCAACTACCTGTTGTGGGTTCAGACCTCTTTCGACACCTTCTTTGACTACCACTTTTGGTAGTAGTTGTATATATAGATATATAGGATGTACATTTAGGGTTTTTTAATGCTGTCCAATATCCTGATAATATATTTTTTTAATGTTATACTCGTCGAGAGTTTTCCTTCGTAATTCGTCTTTCTTATCTGATCACTTAAATTATTTTTTGGTGTTTGTTAAAACTTTTTGGATTTATTATATTTGTACCATGATCTCCTTAAATTAGTTTAGTTTTCTTTGAGTAATTTTTTTGGTATTTGTTAAAACTTTTTGAATTTTATTGATGTTTAACTTTATTTTATTTCTACCAGGATTTTTTAAAATCAGTTTTAATTTCTTTGTATAAATTCTTTTCAGTGTTCGATAAAATTTTGGGATTTAATTGAAGTTGGAGATTATTGTGTTTCTAACAGGGCTTTTTAAATTTAGTTTATGAGTAGATTTTAAGATACTCTGGGTGGGTTTTTTAAAGGTTTTAATGGATAACTACACCGAATACGTCTAGCATTTTCGGAGTTCTAATAGACCTGTTCCTCATTTGTTCTTAATGTTTTTGTATGGGAGGGCCATAAGAATGATGAACGAATGGATATGAGTGAATCTAACGCCCATGTAATGATTGAAAATTGGATGGGATTTTTTTTAAATTTAGGTTGTAAGTAAATTTTAAGATATTCTGGGCAGGTTTGGTTATGAATGATTTGTGAACTTGATGGAGTAGAGAACAAGATATTGGTAACCACTGTTTATTATTATAATGTAGAAAAGGCATGACAATGTCATGATCCAATTATCTATAATCAGAATGGTGATGGATGAATGTATGTGACTTTGATGTCTGAGGGGGAGGGTAACTGTAAGTAGTTTTTAAGATAATCTTGGCAGGTTTGGTTAAGAAAATTTTCTGAACTTGATGGAGTAGAAAAATTAAATATTGGAAACTGCTGTTATTATACCAAGGAAAAGGTTTGACAATATCACAATCCAACTCTTTCTACACAGAATGGCGATGGATGAATGTATGTGGTTTTGATATCTGAAGGGGTGGGTAGTTGTAATACTTTTTTAAGATTACTTTCAAATTTAACTACTTTAATAAATTTGTTCGGTGGGTGCATAACTGCAAGTATAAAAGAGGGTAAGGATGATAGATATGCCACCATGTTTCATGGTTTGAAAGAGAGAATATCTCTACAACTATTGCTTGAAACCTCTGTTGTGAATGGAGTTGTCTGATGAGAATACATGGATTGTATATGGAATATTTTATGCTTGTATATGTATGAGAGGGGTGGGTTGGGTAGCTTGTAGATAGTGTTTATGTTATTTGCAAAAAAAATATCTAAAAGTTTTTTCTAAAATTAAAACTTTTTAAATTAAATTTATTTATTTTTAGTGAGTGTATTAATTCCTAATTTTAAATATTTAGGTTTTATGCAAATTTAATAATTTTTGGTATTAAATTTTAAGTTGTAAAAGTGTAAAATAGAATTCCCCTTGCTAAAACTTTTTAGAAAAAAATGGTTATTAAAAATATTTTTGGAAATGTATTTAATATTTATCAGTGTCGAGTAAGTTAAATTTTAATAATGCAAAGCAATTTATCTTTTAATATTGACAAGTCATTCAAATCTTTTAGAAATACATTATTTTTAAATTATAAAAACATCAATTAATATTTACAGTTTCTCTTAAACAAATTGTTTTAGTATTTAACAAGTTTCCTGAAATTCAATATAATGGCAGGAGCATAAAGTATTAACTGTGTTCTTAACACTGTTTTTATGCAATGTGTAGGTAGCATGCTAGAAAAAGACAGTGTGGAAGGCTAGGCGGAAAGCATGGTGTGAACTGCTAGCTGTAGGCTGGCATTCCTCGCCTCACCACGGTGTGGTTTGGAGTCGGTGGAGCGGTGGTGGAGGGGAAGGGTGATGGCACATGCATGGACCGGTGGCCATGGAGGGGCAAGGGAACGGAAGCCAATAGGTGGTGCTAATACCTCACATTGGATAACCAGTCAAACTAACCTCTTTGCCATACGTGACCCTGCTCCCTCACCATGCTGTGCTCCCTCGTCTGCTATAGATGATGCATTATGGTCTATTCTGTCAAACATGTAGCGCTCCAACATGTTTCTGCTCCAAAACACAAAAAGGTCGGTCTCTTGCTAGATGATCTGTTTCTATCTGACACAGAAAATTCATGTGATTCAGAAAGTGATTCATCCATGTCTCAAATTAGTTCAGAGTCAGTTAGAGAGACTTTGTCTAGGGAAATGGAAAATAATTTATTTTCTGTGTCCCCAGCTTCAGTGGAACCTTTCCCAGACTTCACGTACGAGTTATTGGCCACGGTGTTCGCCGCTAGACAAACTGATGCATGGATAGCTAATGACAGAATTAACACTGTTGCAGACTTTGAAAGATGTTATCTAGGTGTAAGTCCTCTCTGATAAATTTAGCATTTGTATCACCCCAGCCCATCAGAATTAGCTTTACCATTGTGTGCAAGTACTTGAAATCCCTCACAGCAGAGGAAGGTGTTAGAGAAACTTTATATTTTCATAGCAAAACTATTCCCATCCTGCATATATTTGATATTGGCATAATTTATAATGAGAAAATTAAGCATTAACCAACTAACAGGCTTGAGGAGTTTAGTCTGCATGATTAAGGCTGGAGTCTGCAACTGATATTGTATATGGATGTCCATGACTAAGCAACCTGAGTATATTGCTGATAGGAAGGCTTGTATGCTGATAGGAAGGCTTGTATCGATGTACATTGCCTGGAGGTAATGTTTTTCCACTACACCATCATGGCATCTTTGTTTCCTGCCACACAAAGTTCCTACTGAATTACTTCATATCCAAAACCTCACAAGGTTTTGAATATTGAAGGTCTGTTGGCACCTGTAGTCACACAGGATATTCGTAAGTTTAAGGGGAACAATTCTATTTCTATCAATATCTACTGTGTGGTGGACAAAGATAACAATATAATACACACAACTTGTGGAAAATATGGGGTTATCGTAACGATGAGTATTTCTTCTGTACATTATGCTTGCCACCTAAATATTCTTGACATTTGGACAAGTGGTAATGCAGCGCATTTGCATTTTGTTTGCATTAGAAATTTTTAGGGCTGGTTGGTAGTCAGCTGAGTAAGAGAACCCACAAAAACAGGTTTGCTATTATTTTATCCAGTACTTTGTTAGTGAGGAGAAAAAAAAAGGCTCTTTGCAGTACTTTCCCCACTGGGGCCGACAAGTACTTAGAATTATTTGGATTACAGCAAACAGCAAAGATTGGATTTTGTCGACTATTGCGATGATGAAACCCTTGTCAACTTGCTTGCCAAATGATGAAACGAGTAATACAACTACCATTAACCCATTAGCATTCACAGGCATGCTGGTTTGCAGCAGAATAATTGGCTAATAACACCATAACCGTACTGGCACACGAGATAGCACAACTGCAATTGAGGAGCTGGCAGTGCTATCTATGAAGCATATAGTTAATATCTGTCCTCTTGGGCATAAAAGCAGCTTGTGGCGACATCTCTCGATGCATACTACGACTATCTTATCACGTGTTTCATTATGTGGCCTCATATCTGGCCGATAACACTGAAGGAGTACTGGTATGTGGGAATGTTTGACTGCAGTCGATGAGCTGGCAATGCTATCTACAAGCATTTAGTGAATGTCTTGTCATTCGGATGTGAAAACAGCCTGTTGCGACATCTTTGTATGTATAGCATGAATATTTTATCTCGTGTTTCATCGCAAGTATGACATCTAAAAAGATAAATTTGAACCATAGCATTTTACTAATAAATGATGCCACCTGCTATTTCTAGCACTAACTTCGTTTTCATATTGGCGCATATTGTTTATGTTCATAATGGGTGCATATATTGGGGATAGTAATATAATTAGTTTACACTATGTGTGTTACGTTTATTTAATTTTATTTTGGTAGCAGTTTAGTACGAATTATACACTAAAATATAGACTGTAAGACTTTCAAAATTACTTTTCGTTATATTGTGACAATGGCTTAGAGTAACTCAGTGCTGTGAAACTGTGCCGAATAAGTATAATTTTTTTGTAAGTTTTATTGTATATCTTTAGTCAATGTGGAAATGGCAGCACAAAAGAGAAGCGATAGCTTCATTTGTGGTAAAGATGATGAGGCAATGATGCATTATTTTAAAATGCAGACATCTGAAAGTTCGAGCAGTGAAGATTAAATGGCCTGTGATAATATTAGACTAGTTGCAGCAAACCAGTCCGTGCAGCTGACAATGAGGCAGATAATAGTTCTTCAGAGTCAGGCGAAGATAACACTGTTGTGGATACTAGTTGTGGCGATGTTGTTGACTGGAAGTGGGAACATAGTCTTGTAGAACCCATGTGTCATCCATTCACCAATGTTTCTGGCATAGCACCAAATCTTAATTAAGATAATATCTCCAGCAAAGTAGCTATATTTTTATTGTATTTGAATGACAATATTGTAGAACATATTGTTGAACAGACAAATAAATATGGCTCAAATGATAGCACATTTGTTAGTACAAAACCTGACGAATTCCGAGTGTATCTCACTCTTCAGATATTGATGGGTATCGTTCAAAAACCTACACTTCATAGTTACTGGAGTAAGGAGTTACTGTAGATACACCATATTTTAGGAGTGTTGTGCCGTGGCGGCATTTTGTAGCCCTAAACAAGTTTTGCATTTAGTGGATAATGAAACTTTAGACCCCACAGATACATTAAGAAAAATTCAACCCTATAATAACTATGGCATCAAATTCATTTTGGGCAGTTTATACACCATCAGGTATCGTGACTATCGACGAATCATTGATGAAGTGCAGGGGATGACTACATTTTATTCAATACAATAAATCGAAATGTGCGAGATTCGGAATAAAGTTCTACAAACTTTGTGATTCCACGAACTTGTACATTTACGATTTCAAAATTTATGTGGGGAAAGACAAAACAGATTGGACTCCCGCTAGCACAGCAATTGTGATGGAGATGATGCAGAAATGTGATCTGCTAAATAAAGGATACTCGTACATAGACATTATTTGGATAAATTTACATCATCAAACATTTAACTGTAAGTCATAAAAGGTAATTTTTCAAAAAATGTTAAAACTTCTTTTACAAGGGGTGAAGATGACCATTTTGTATATCTATAAATTCTATTCTCGCATACTATGCATGAGTAAGCTTTATTCTATGCCGCCAATGTATTCATATGGTGGCCATATGTGTAAATCAAAGGCCATAACCAAAAAAATACATTTATTTATTATTGTTTTCTTTTGATCAGTGTCAGGAAATAGTTGTGTTTTGTTTGCTGTTAAGTTATTGATGTGTACATTGACTCTGGTTTTTAATTCAGTATTGTTGTAATTGGCTTATATATTTTTTGCTTTTTAAAATGCCGCGGAAATATGTGTCAAAAGGCAAAAAGAACAATCAATATTCTGAGAATGATTTAGAAGAGGCCCTGAAAAGCTTTTTGGATGGGAATTGTAGCATGAAAAAAGCTAATGCTATTCCAAGAACTTCTGAAGCCATTGTACTCGGGAAGCTATTTGTTCCTGGCATTATCACGATACAAGCAAGATATGCCTGCCAAGAGTATGACAACTCAAGAAGCACAAAGAGAGACACTTTAGTTTGGCGACCAATTGTCATCATGAAGATTGCCTGTGGAAAATAACTTTGTTTTAGTTGAATTTCCCGAAAAAACTAAAGATATGTTCATTATGTTGGCCAAGTCGTCAACATGTGTGGTGGAGATTTGGAACTTAAGTTTTTGCGTCAAAGCAACAAGGTTCAGGGAGCATTCCACTTCCCGAATATTGAACACACCGCTTTCATCATAGTTGGACAAATTGTGAGAGTTCTGAACGAGATTTCTGCTCCCACAGGACAAACAACAGGACAGAAATCATATTTACATATGGTTTTTGTAATAGATTCATACACTTTTCGATAATTTAAATTTTAAACATAATTTTTTTTTCAATTTAATGTTTGCAGAATTTTTAAAAACCAGTTGTGTTACAGTGTCATATTTTTGTAAATATTATCACTAAAGAGATCATAATTTTTAAATATTTGTAAACTTATTTGCTTTTTCAGAAACATTGTAAATATTTGGAAAAGTTTTAATAGTTTCTTTAAATTTTTTTGCAAAGCTGTAAACTTTTAAGAAAAATTTAATGATTTGGAAAAATTTTAATGATTTCTTTTAGTGTTTTTGTAACAATGTAAACATTTGAAAAAAAATTGTAAAGGTTTGTAAAATATTAATGATTTCTTTAAATGATTTGCGAAGTTGTAAACTTTTTAGGAAACTTTGTAAAGGTTTGTAAATGTTTTAACGATTTGTTTAAATGTTTTTCTTAAGTTATAAACTAGAAACTTTGTATGAATATTGTAAATATAGTTTTAGTAAATTTTTGAAGAAATGTTTAAATAAATTTTTTCTGTGTTACTTTGTGTCTTGTATTTTAATAGTTTTAATTCCTAATGTCACTATTTTATATCTTGTTAATGAATAGATTTTGAGTGTGCCTGAAGATGAAGTATTTGTGGAAGAATGGAGATGTCATTTGTCATATATCATTTAATTACTTACACAACACTAGCATTAATTACACACTACTAGCATTACTTACATGTTTTTTAATCATCAACGATTATATAAGAGCTTAGAAAATTTAAGGACTGGGGAAATATAAGTGTTCGAGAAAATCATATGAATGAATATGAAAATGAATAAGGGACTTGTAGAAACTCGAGAAAGCATGTCGAAATAGCAGAAGTTGGAAACACTTTGATGATACTACCCACACTTTTGTTACCGGAAAGGGTAAGCTTGACTGAAGGGGAAAGTGGTTTGAAGGAAATACAGTTAGCCACCCAGGTATACGACCTCTTGTCAGCAGAGCGCGGCTAAATACTACTTCTGTTCCAGGATGCATTTCACCCTGCATCATCAAGTGATGATGTGTATCAACTTTGCCTTGTAAAAAACTAAAATATTATTTAAAGTTACAAGTAATTATAAATCACTCGATAAAAGTCGAGTGTTATTTAAAATTTATTATTGTTACGAATCAACATAAGGATGTCTACTGCTTGCTCTGGTATAACACAAATACTTCATACAAACTCCGAAAACGTAAAAACATTTTACGTTGTAGAACTGAGAGGTGATGAGGGAGAAGTGCATGTGTGGAATATTCTACTGTGATTACCTTTCATTGTAAATATAAACAGTTGTATTTTGAATTTGTCGGTATTGTGTTGTAGCAGTAGTGGTATTTAATTCAAGTCGTGTAATTTATTCTCTCTTAAATTATATATTGGTAGGGAAATTGTTTTTTGGCTTTCTTTATAACACCAGCATAGCTGGGCCAGTCATTAACATGGAAATATGTTCTGCAATTTCTTTGCGATTCCTTAGTATTTTGATGCGTGCTATTTATTTGTATGGAAATCGTTTTTTGCCTTCAATGTATGTATAACTTGTTACTTGATTTCTGTATAACATGAAGATAGCTGGATCTGTAATTCATGTGGAAATAGGTTCTGTAATTCCTTTGGGATTCCATAGTATTTGATTCGTGTTATTTTATTTTAGGGAAATATTTGTTCTTTTTTTTTTTAAAGTTTGTTGTTTATTCTGGTATGTGTGGTGTAAACATAATTTATATATATATTTAAAGTATTCCAAAAGTAATTTCCTTTTGCGATGGTCACATAATTTCATTCATTTTAGTTGGATTACTAAACTGTCTTGTAATTGGGTGTAAATAGTTTACTTTTCGTTATTTTCATTACCGACAGTTAATATCCTCTGTTTATCGACGAGTCACCTGCGAGTCTCTCTTGTTTGTCATAAATTATATTCCTAACATACACAATGGGTTAGTAAACTGACATTGTAGAATCAATAACATTCAATATAATAATTCGTTATTTCCACCATAACCTCAGTCTATAATCAGATATCGCTGCACATGTCTCATCCCTCAGTCACCTTCCAGACGGGAAGGAACTCACACGCCCGGCTCTCCCTCTCAGTATACCACACACATACAAGGGTGAGTAACTACCATTCTGCTCCCCCCAAAAAAAACAATAAAGGACCCTTATATCAAATTACATAATACATACCCCTTCCCCAACACATCACACCTCAGTACAACACCAGAGCTCCAAAAGTGAGGACCTACCATGACACTCCCACAAAAAATAAAGGAATAAAAACACTTAGCACACTCCTACGCCAAACTATACACTTATCAATTCATGCAAAACTAAAAAAAAATATTGAATAATTCAGGTAAATTAATTTCATCCCATAATTTCATTGGATTGAGATTGGCGGATTATAATAATAATCGGATAATTATAATCCCTTATCTGATCGACCAATTTGATATCAAATCAATAATCTGATTAATCAAAAGTGCAGTAGAACAATCACGCCCCTACTACTGATACCAGTGTGGGGTACTCTAGACGATGTCACTTTGGCAGAAATTGAAATATGCTCAGTGCAGGGCCTCTCAGTACATTAGAAAGTTAGTAAGCCCGCTGCTCGGCTGACCAGCTATTTAGGGTGGCGACTACTTGTAAATGCCGTTGGTACTCCGGCAAGAAGTCTGGTCATCGTAAGAGTGAGTGAAGAGATTTGGGCGGCTCTTAGCAGCAAGCTCTTGAGAGCAGGCCATTGTATGGGGCGAGCTTGGTTGCGAAACCCTTCCCCACTCCTGGCTGCGCGACCCCAATGCCTCAGATAATCTTGCTCACCTCCGAGTTTACTCTATTGGTTACGTCTTTCAATTCACCTTAATTTTCCTAGGCTGCTGACGTGGTGTTTCTGGAACTACGTTGCTGGAGAGATTCGGGCACTTCTTCAGTAGTGGGGGCGTGAGTGTCGTAATTCACTTTTGATTAATTTGATTATCTATTTGACATCAAATTGATAGATCGGATTAATCCTGTATTTAATTAATTAATTAATCCGATCAAAAATTGGGTTAAGCAAATAATAATCTGCAAATACTAATGCGATAAAATTAATGTTCGATCAAAGAAATGTCATCAAATAAGTTCGCTTGAATAACTTTGAAGAAATTTCTTTTGATGGAATATTTTTGTGTGAATGTATATATTTGTTATCTGTGATAAGGGTCATTGATTTTTTTGGAGAGCAGCTGCATCGATGTTCACACTCGGAGGTCTGGCAGTGTACTTGGATGTGATGTGTTGGAGAAGGGATATATATGTGTATATATATATAAAATATTAGTTTTCAATTATAGCAAGGGGGAGGGGGGAGGAGGGGTCATAGGAGTTCCCTGCTCTCTGGCAGGCGACTGAGAGATAACATAAGTCCCCTTTTGACCGGCGTCCGATTGTTGACTGAGGTTATGGCTATTTTAAAATAACAAAGCATGGTATTTCTGCGAAATGAAGTTATAAGCAAATAAATAATGAAAGACACCATATTTAATTTTAAAAATGAAATATTCTTAGTGTATCGACTGAGGGATAAGAGACAACCGCCACCAGCGATATCTGAATGTTGACTGAGCTGTAAATATGTTACAAGGCAGAGTTTGGAAAGGCGTATTACGAAATAACTGTTTTAAAATAAAGAAGAATAGTATTTTGGCGATGTGAAATAAGTACGCGACATTAAAAAATTACGTTTTATAAAACACGAGAGAAAGTAATGAAAAACATGTTACAAATATGAAATAATTGATCACAACTCAACTAAAATGATTTACCCCGATTGAGAATTAAAACACGCAAAAGTTTAGAGACAAACAACAGAGAGTCCTACATAACACTCCTCGACAAACAGAAGATATTTCTAATGAAACAAAACCATCAAAAATTGAATCTCACAAATCAATTAAATTTATTTATCCCTGTTCACTAATGGAGCGCAAATTCAAAATTTGAAGAACTCCCAAAAATTATTTCCCTATTAATATAAGCCACAGAACATACAAACATATGAATGAAGGAAATCATTTGCACACAAGAACGACGCATTCTGAACTATACCTACAACGAAGTAATTAACAAAGGCAAATAGCTGACTTATTAAAAAACTTACAACTTCATATTATTACCCTACCAACATCTTCAAATTATTACTATCCACAAACAATATAAGCATACCTCCCTTTAGGCAACAATAGCTCATCGCATGGCATACGCCGGTGAATTCCACCCCAGATATTTTCCCTAGCATGAGAAACGTTTTTAAAACAAATAAATAATTTTTTTTAACACAACTTCCGGCAATGCCTACCAACTTTTGCGATGGCATCTCCGTATATCTCTCCAGACATGGGTCCGTCTCATAAACCTACTTCACGCCCAAGTTTCCGGGTAATCCAGGCTTTATAAAAAGAAAAGTAATGATAAAAAGTTATTTAACTATCGCATACAATTTCTCACAAAATTCGTAATTATAGAAATACTAGCTAATCACGATCTAGACGAACGACTTGAATTAATCATACCACACATTTCCTAGACAAATTAATTCCTTTTTAAAGCAATATTACATTTACAAAATAATAGACTCACGTATAACCCCTCATTAGCTGTACAAAGTATACGTTAGATGTATTTAGGATTACAAAATCGCACTTCTTAACACAAACGGAGGACCAAATCTCGCGAGGCGTAGTGAACACTTTATCTAAACGCAGATCACACACTCACACTTACAGATAATCCACGTTTTATAAAATCAAATTAATGTACAAAAGTTATTAAACTATCTCATTGTAACTTATGAAGGAAAGGCTAGGAGCGAAGTGCTGTATCCATCCAGTCAAGGCGAGGGTCTTCGTGAAACTAAATATTGCTTCGCTTGAACTGGATGCGCTACTCTTCTGTCTGCGTGTATGCAAGGTCCCGTTAACCACCTCGCCCTCCCACCCACACCAGGTCGTTTCTATGTCTGCGTGCATGCAAGGTCCCGTTAACCACCTCGCCCTCCCACCCACACCAGGTCGTTTCTATGTCTGCGTGCATGCAAGGTCCCGTTAACCACCTCGCCCCCCACCCACACCAGGTCGTTTCTATGTCTGCATGCATGCAAGGTCCCGTTAACCACCTCGCCCTCCCACCCACACCAGGTCGTTTCTATGTCTGCGTGCATGCAAGGTCCCGTTAACCACCTCGCCCTCCCACCCACACCAGGTCGTTTCTATGTCTGCGTGCATGCAAGGTCCCGTTAACCACCTCGCCCCCCCACCCACACCAGGTCGTTTCTATGTCTGCATGCATGCAAGGTCCCGTTAACCACCTCGCCCTCCCACCCACACCAGGTCGTTTCTATGTCTGCATGCATGCAAGGTCCCGTTAACCACCTCGCCCTCCCACCCACACCAGGTCGTTTCTATGCTGCTTGCATGCAAGGTCCCGTTAACCGCCTCGCCCCCCCCCCCCACCCACACCAGGTCGTTTCTATGTCTGCATGCATGCAAGGTCCCGTTAACCACCTCGCCCTCCCACCCACACCAGGTCGTTTCTAGTCTGCGTGCATGCAAGGTCCCGTTAACCACCTCGCCCTCCCACCCACACCAGGTCGTTTCTATGGCTGCGTGCATGCAAGGTCCCGTTAACCACCTCGCCCTCCCACCCACACCAGGTCGTTTCTATGTCTGCGTGCATGCAAGGTCCCGTTAACCACCTCGCCCTCCCACCCACACCAGGTCGTTTCTATGCTGCGTGCATGCAAGGTCCCGTTAACCGCCTCGCCCCCTCCCCCACCCACACCAGGTCGTTTCTATGTCTGCGTGCATGCAAGGTCCCGTTAACCACCTCGCCCTCCCACCCACACCAGGTCGTTTCTATGTCTGCGTGCATGCAAGGTCCCGTTAACCACCTCGCCCTCCCACCCACACCAGGTCGTTTCTATGTCTGCGTGCATGCAAGGTCCCGTTAACCACCTCGCCCTCCCACCCACACCAGGTCGTTTCTATGTCTGCGTGCATGCAAGGTCCCGTTAACCACCTCGCCCTCCCACCCACACCAGGTCGTTTCTATGTCTGCGTGCATGCAAGGTCCCGTTAACCACATCGCCCTCCCCCCCACACCAGGTCGTTTCTATGTCTGCGTGCATGCAAGGTCCCGTTAACCACCTCGCCCTCCCACCCACACCAGGTCGTTTCTATGTCTGCGTGCATGCAAGGTCCCGTTAACCACCTCGCCCTCCCACCCACACCAGGTCGTTTCTATGTCTGCGTGCATGCAAGGTCCCGTTAACCACCTCGCCCTACCAACCCACACCAGGTCGTGTCTATGTCTGTGCAAATCATGACGCTGATGCCGGTGTTAAGAACCTCCACGTATTTATGGCCGAGAGGTGTTTGAAAAATCTCGAATCTTGTCTGCCAATTCTTCTTCCCAGTGAATTTAATTTTGAAGAGGAAATCCCACTGAAAAATTATTTCCGAATCACAAATAATTAAATACAAAATTTCCTTTAATCCACAAAATCGCAAGAAAATATATTTAAATTACAGGAAATATCAACTGCAAATTAAACAAATGTAATAAATAACGTTCCAAACTGCTTTAATCCACAAAAATTCCAGTATATTCTATCCAAATTCCAAGAAAATATGCAACGTTAAAAGTAAAGAAATATAACCTATTACAAACAATTAAAAACCAAGAATTATATTTCGGGAGACTAAAACAACACTATAAAAATTATTTCGCAAATAAAATGAATTACATTCCAACTAATTTTAACTGTAGGAAATTATACCAATAAATTACGAATAATCACGCACAAGGCAAAACATTTGGTAAAATATTTCAAGATCCCTAGCCCAGACATACATACATATTGTCTTTTAAAATTAAGTATACGTCAGCTTTACGAAAAGTTAAATTACTGTGACGATTAAATGTAATATTCAAAAACGGTTTTCCCAACCGCCAAAGTGTGATTCGTTACGCACTGTTGTCACACGGAGGAATCTTCCATGTCGCATTTAAAACATTTTGTTACATAAATCGTATATTTGCCGAACAGCACTAATCCAATGACAGAAGTATGGTAAACAATTGTCGTACAAATTCAGATTCATTCATACCTTCAAGTAATTTTCTTTAATTGAGGAAAATAAAAGTTTTTATGCATTTGCGTGTAGATTTCTCTACAAGATAGAAATTTCAAATGCTTGGTTATAGAACATCCAAAGTTTTGTGTATGTGAAAATAAAGGCTGAGACTAATACATTCCTTTTACAAACTTGTAAATGTTTCAATCCAAGATTTCTGGATAGACACACACACATATATATATATATATATATATATATATATATATATATATATATATATATATATATATATATATATATATATATATATATATATATATATATATTAGAAATCTGTATACATGGACAAATATACGCCCATTTGATTTTAAAATACTACGTTTCAGTGATATATAATTAAAGAAAGACTATATATCCCGATTCCAGCTAGAAATTAACTCCATGTTTCAAAGAAATAAATGTGATCGTGTTTGCTTGTATTTCGGAAGTAATATATGCAGCCAGCATAATAGACATGCTCACGATTGACAAAGATGTTATGCAGAAATATGCGTGCTAGCATTGGAAAGCTAATTTTGTTCAAGCCGATAGTGGATTCTCGTAAATAGCTATCTTTGAACAGGTCGGTAGACGATGCTCAGCGGCACATGATTCCAACGGCCAGACAGACCCTAACGGCTAAGAGCATTCCCTCCGACAGCTTCTCAAACTTTGTCCGCAGGTATGAACCTTCAGAGACCAAATGGCCAACAGCGAAGCTCGGCAACTTTGCCACCATGACACTAAAAATTCTCACCGCTACTTCGTGGCCAGTTCAGGAGACATTCGAATAGCATTGCTGAGTGTTTTTCCCCCATTCTACGTGTGCCTTTCTTTACCACATCGCCAGCCTTAACTCAGCAATGCTCTGACTATTTACATGAAAATATATTGACACGACACATATTTAAAACACCAAATAATAATTAACCATACCAATTGATAATCAATATAACAATATAATTAATATTACACAAAATAGTTCATTCATGTCGCCGACCTCTGAAGTATAGTTGGTTTGTGTGTTGTTGTACAGTTTGTACGTTCTGGGTTCGAATCCCGAGTAATGCATGCATGATATATGTTAGTTTATAAGTCAGCGACTTATAAACTGCGAAACATATGAGATGTTACATAAAATTCTGACACAGAATATTGTACCAATTACCCCATGTTTGATAAGTAAATATTTCAAGTAATATTTACCAAATTCAAAACAGAAATTCTTTCTTGTAAGTAAAAGGTTACAAACCATTTAATAAAGGTTTCATTCCATACTATTTTAAACACAAATAATGAGATATTTTCTGGTTTAAAAAGCTTGTATTTCAAAATAAATTTGTTCGTTTGTTTACAAAATCGGTTTAAAAAAAACATGTAATCAAATTAAGTCTAATAGCTATTACCAAAGAAATACGCATATTTCAAACTTTAACACATAACATTTCCTATACAACAAATTGTGCACATTAAAGTTTAAAAAAAGCACTCTCGTTTGTTTAGTAAACCTTTTCATCCCGTAAAATTGTGTTAAATTTTCTTATAATCTAAAGCAAAATGTTTCAGAAACTTTATTTCTTTACTAGCGATGAATTTTCAAAACATTTAAACCGATTATCTATATATAAATGGAGGGTGGTCGGGTGTATAAATCTAGATGCGTGCACGCTCACTGCCATTTGGCAATCTACCGCTGGGGGAGACGGACATCCCCTCGTTACTGTGACCACCATGAACTCTGATCACTGATCTGCTATGCATTCGCTCACGTCGTGCTAGCCCTGTGATTCGATTTCCGGGGTTGCTGCTGGACGCTCGCCACCCACCGCCCACTAGGGTTGCTGCCGGCCGCTCGCATCACCGCCCACTAGGGTTGCTGCTGGACGCTCGCCACCCACCGCCCACTAGGGTTGCTGCTGGACGCTCGCCACCCACCGCCCACTAGGGTTGCTGTTGGACGCTCGCCACCCACCGCCCACTAGGGTTGCTGCTGGACGCTCGCCACCCACCGCCCACTAGGGTTGCTGCCGGCCGCTCGCATCACCGCCCACTAGGGTTGCTGCTGGATGCTCGCCACCCACCGCCCACTAGGGTTGCTGCTGGACGCTCGCCACCCACCGCCCACTAGGGTTGCTGCCGGCCGCTCGCATCACTGCCTGCCCACCTTCAGAGCTGCTACAGTACACTTGCACCACCTTCAGGGGGTTGCTACACACTGCCCACCCTGCTACCAGTGTTCGCCGCCAAGCCCAGCCTACGTCGGAGTCAACGGTCACCCATCATCGTTAAGACTTCAGACAGGCCCCTTGCTACACCTGGCTGGGTGGCGAACTGCGACAATCGCTTCTCGTGCTGCCTGGGGTCGCTCAGGACACCCGCCTCCGGGTTCTCGTCCGCTCAGCCCGCAGCAGCACAAAGCCGTCTTCATCTACCACCTATGGTAGTATACTTATGTAAGTAAATAGGGTTAACATTTATGGTTTTTTAATTCTTATATTTAATTATTGCGAATATTTTATTAGTTTTAAAAAGTTGTACATTAGTCGATACTTTTTGATGAAACATGATTCTTTAAAAACTTTTCATTTGTATTAAATATTTATGGTTAAATTAGGATTCTGAATTGTAAAATTACTTTTAGTTATTGTTATCGGTGCTTACGTAATAATTTCGATTTTTAGGTGGGTTTGTATGACTGCTTGTGTGATTGATGGATTAAATTTTTAAAAAGGCGTACTATGCTCATCACCCATAGCACGGTGGAATAGTGGCTTACACCCACTCCACAAGTTTGGTCTGAATTATTTGTAAGTTGATTGATGTCTCAAGGTTATTGGAAATGAGTGTATGTTGAAAATGTGGAATATTTGTAAGAAGTCGGATATTTAATTTAGTTTGTAACTAGTGTTTATTATATTAGTGTCAGTGAGGGGTGGGTATGTGATTTATGGAGCAGAGAAAAGAAAGAGAGAATTACCACCATACGTAGGACGGAATGAGAGAGTGACAATATCACTGGCCACCACTTTTTGCTCAGAATGATTTGTATGGTGAAGTATGACTGTCTCAAGGTGATTGGAAACAAATTTATGTTGGAAATGTGGAATATTAGTGAAAGTTGGGATATTTAATTAAGTATGTAAAGAGTATTTAAGATATTTGTGTGAGTGAGGGGAGGGTGTATGATTGATTGTATGAATGTATGGGTTGATGAAAAAAAATTTGCACACTCTCTTTAAAGTGCTAGGGAAGGTCAATGACCTATGACTCCACTCGTCACCCATGAATGCTGTTGAATGATAATGAATGGAGATCGGATGTGTGAGGGGTGGGTAGTAAGAAATTTAAAAAAAAATTATATTAAAAATTTTTTTTAGCTACGTTGGTTTGGGTGGTTGTGTGAGAATATTGGAGCAAAGTGAGAAAAATAAGAAGTGTTTAATATATTTACAAAAGTTAAAAAAAAAAAAAAAAAAGATTTATTTTACTTAAAAATATTAACTTTTTTAATTAAATTTTTAATGATTTTTTAGTTACTATGCGAGTGTATTAATTGCTAGTTATATTCTTTATGTTTGAGTGTAACATAGTATATCCTTGCCAAACTTGCTAATACTTTATGGACAAAATCGTGGTTTAAACTCTTTTGGAGGTTTCAAATTTTAAAAATTTAGTGAACTTTTAACACTGTCAAGTAATTTATATCACAATAGAAATAATTTTTATTTAAAAAATTATTTTTTAAATAAAAGTTATGCTACAAATTTACTTTAATATTTAAAGTTTTGCAGTGTACTAAATAAATCGTGTTAGTGTAGAGTTCAATAAGTCGCCTAAAATGCAATACAATAGAGCGAGCAACAAGTATTTGTGGTCGAAACACCGCTCGCCTGTTGAAAAGCGCGGAGGCGAGGAGACCGTGCGTCCCGTCTATTACGAATGCACAGTCCATTAACTGGGAAGCAGTGGAGAACAGACTACGTGGTGTGCAAGTATGTCTAGGAGTGTAGTCCAGTCCCAGCACATTGAAGGAAGGGGGAGTATCGGCCATTGCTGTAGCCTCAGGCAGTGAGTCAAAGGGGGCGGCTGATCAGTGCTGCCAACGTGGAGAGAGTGGGGGAGTGGTGGGGAAGTGGCTGCCGATAACTGCTGCTTACAATTGCAGTTTATCCAACCACGTCTCACTCCTGCGCTCGCTGTCCGATAACTGGCGCTTGCAACGAGGATTTCCGTAAACACATCCTGCTCCATCGTGATTCAGCGTGCATTGTGAGTCATCCCACGATATATACGGCATGCGATATATACGGTTCGCCGAAAAAAATATGTGTGTGAGGTTATTTTTTCAAACGGAGCTCACAAATGAATTTAAATTTTCAATAGAACTAAAATTCTTTCTGTTCATAACCAATAATACTGAAACAGTTATTATTATTATTATTATTATTATTATTAGACCAAAGTCCTGTAGACCAAAGCAGTGAAAAAACAATATACCGACATAATATGTAAACACAAATATTTTCCCCTCTATATTAAAGACATATCTCCTGAGTTTATGTTGTTTTTAATAAATATTTCCTTTCAGATGCATCTGTACAAAGAGCAATGTGCATAACAAATTATTTTTTAATTAAACACAGAGAAATTGTTTATATAATAGAATTGGTTTCTATCAAGATAATATACAACACAGTCTCACAAATGACTCTAACAAAAAAAAAGTTCCCAACGATCTCCTTTGTTCCTTGAAATAAAATAAACAGTCCAACCACTTAAAATTACACAAGGAAAATATAGGTGTGTATTACATATTGCACTCAAAATTTCAATGACAAAACAGCTATTGTGGGAGGTTTCACTGTGGACATAATTTGTCCAACTAACAAGAAGACAACATGGCTGTCAGTTTGCACATCTGTCTGGTACCTCTATACATCAATCTTTCTGCATGGTTGTCAGCATGGCTGCCAGTACACATTCTGACTCAACATCAGCAAAGACTGTATTCATATGTGCAACATGCATCAAATTTTAAGTACACTAATATGAATGAATGGGTGATGAGGTGAATGTGCAGTATTTGTGAACGATGAAATGATTGCTTCAAATGACATAACAATACTAACATAATTAAACTGTTTGAGAACTTAGGAGTATGGAAGAATGCTGAAATTAAAAGACTGGGCGGACTGGAGAAATCCCGAGAAAACACCGCCGACCTAGCTGGACATTGGACCTGGAACACTTTAGCGAGAGGCTAGCATGCCAATTACAAGAGTTAACTGCTTATAAATAAATATTTCATAAATACGATTTTATTATCTTGATATAAAAAACTTCCAAAATATTGGTTTTTCTCAATCATATAACATATTACTAAATTACATAACTTAGTCCTCAAAGAACACTCCTTACCATTTAGGTAGTTTACCAACCAAATTCAAGCGAGTTAAGCTGCTTGAGAAAGGCATATTACTTCAAATTGAAACATATTCCTATCACACAACGTTTACTTGGAATATATTTATTCCAGCCAAGTAGTAGGGTTTACTAAATTTATCATTTTTTTTTAAATATATGTGGTCTTTATACTTCTCCTGGCATTTGCAGATTATAATTCATTCAATATGTACCCATTCTAGAAGTGTACCAATAATCGAAAACATTTTTTTCCATGTTCTAGTATTTCCTGTGTTTAAGCAAATATCTAAGTCTGTTTACAAATTCGTTGGACTCCTCAGAAAATGTGTACTTATTTTTCACAGTACTTATTGATGGTTAGTTAATGGTGGAATCCACAATGCTGTCTTCATTTCGTGTTTCATCATAAATATTGTTTCCGCCATTAGTCTTTGTCGCTAGTTGTTATACATTATTTCCGCCATTAGTCTTTGTCGCTAGTTGTTATACATTATGTCGAATATAATTTCTTGTAACTATGTTAGTATCCTATCCTTCTGTGATGTTATGTAGTGCAGATGATATATATCGTTTCTCGATAGCAAGATTATTTTTACAGATCTTAACATGTCGATTCAAGATATCCTCTCATGCAAACTGTCTAAAATGGTTTTTGCAGTTAAAAATGGTCATAGATGAGTTGTTCAAACACTCACTCTTCTCACGCCGACAAACATTACGTGTATATTTTTCCGTAATATATGCAGTGTAGGCGATTCTGTGATACATAAATCTACCTCAATTTTCATTAAGATTCATTGTGTGATTGCTCTTTGGTGACATAACGCCAACTAACTTGTTTCTGTGTAAATGTAATGCTCTAAATTGTAACGGGTTTAATTAACGACAGTAAAATGCCTACTCCTCTTATATATGTTTATGTTAATTGCATAACCATGCATATTAATTCACCATGTGGTTAAATCTACGTATATTAGACTGAATACGAATGGCTGCTGTAGCAAATGTTTAAAGACTTGGTTTTCTGAAACTATTGTTTTAATCAAAGGCTAGCCCGGTGTGTAATCCTTTTGGAGCTGGGATTGTCTTAACGGTGTTTGAAATACGTTCTGTTCTAAATGTATGTATGTAATACGAATTTAATTTTCCAACTAGATTTTGTTTGATAATTCATTATGATGACTGTATAAGTTATGTATGGAAGAGTGTTTTTTTTGTTTGTTTCGAGTAGCTCTTCACGATGTAAATAATTTGTTGGGAATCGGAAATTATTGCCCTACTTATATAGTATTCGAACCCAAATTGGGGACTGTTTTCCTTGGATTTAGCGTGAAATATGCCCTTTTCGAAAATTTTATTGAAATGTCATTAATTTAGCCATATTACAACTCCTACTGAGTTAATTTCAAGCTGGAAACGTGGTATATGGTCGTTCTTTACTTATATATTGTAGAAATGTATTTTTTACATCAAATAGGCATATATTCTTCAATGTATACACATTTCTGATATATATGACTGCATATCCAAAACTCTTGGATGAAAGCATTTACATCTTTGTAACCTTGAATATTCTATAACCAATAATTAAAAAAGTTTGTCTTGTAGAGCAATCTACACACAAATGCGTAAATAAAAAATATTTACTTTCTCAGATAAAGAAAATTTCTTGAAATTATGAATGAATCTAAATATGTATGATGTTTGTTTACTGTACTCTCAGTGTATTAGTTCTGTTTGGCAAATCGCTTCAGTCATTAGTAAGTTTACATGTGCTTTGGCTTACGTTTGTAGCAAAATCACCATAGGAGTTCTTCATATTTTGAATTTGTGCTCCATAATTTTCATTGATTTGTGAGTTTCAATTTTGGACATGGAGTTTGATTTGAAATATATTCTGTTTTTCTAGAAGTGTTAAGTATGACTCTGTTGTATGTCTCTAAACGTTCGTTCATCGTAATTCTCAATCGGGGTTAGTCATTTTAATTGATTTGTGATTAATTACTTCATATTTATAATGTGTTTTTTTTTTCATTCTCTCGTGTTCTTTAAAACGTAATTATTTAATGTCGCTAACTTATATCATATTGCCGAAATACTATTCTTCGTTCTTTAAAACAGTTATTTCGAAATAAACCTTTCCGAACTCTGTCAAACCACTCCACTCAGTCAACATTCAGATATCGCCAGCAGTGGTAGTCACTTATCCCCAGTCGATACACTAACAATATTTCATTTCTAATTAAATATGGCATCTTTCAATATGTATTTACTAATAATTTCATTTCTCCAACACATTACACCTCAGTACACTGTCAGACGTCCAAGGGTGAACATCAATGCTGCCGCTCTACAAAAATAAAAAGAATTGAGCACCCTTATCACACATTTCAAATATATACAATCACACACAAAATTTATCAAAGAAATTTTATCGAAGTTATTTTTTTAACTTATTTTATCACATTTCTTTGATCAAACATTCATTTTATCGGATTAAGATTTGGGGAATAATATTTACTTGATTCAATGTTTTGATCGGATTAATAAAATAATTATTTATCGTATTAATCCGATCAATCAATTTGATTTTAAATCGATAATCCAATTAATCAAAATGGAATTAGGACCTCCACGCCCCTATTACTTCCTTCTCTAATGAACTGATCTTATGTCTCAATTCATTCTCTACACTGTCCATTCTTTCATTTGCACTGCCCATTCTTTCTTTCATTTACCCTTTAAATTTTCATTTTCAACAACTCGCTAATGTCTTATTTTTACCTGTCTACATTTTCGTTAACAAAATCAATTTTCTTGATTACATTCTCATTACCAGATCAATTTTCCTATCAACATTCTCATTAACAGCATCTATTATCTTATCTACTAAATCTCTTACGTTAGCTATCTGGCTATTTACATTCTCGTTTATACTTACAATTACTGAACTTATTTCGTAATTTACACTTCATTCACATTTTATTTTACAGAATTAATTCGAATATTTACAAACTCATGTGCACATTCTTTCACCCAACCAATTTTTCTATAAAGACTATTAACACTTGCGCTCGTTTCGCTACCTCATCCCTCAGTTAATACTCGCAGTGCTTCCAGTTCTGTAGACATTTTTTCTAGTTTTTATTCACTGCGATGTTTGTAAAAAACAGTCTTAATTATTTTCTCAAACAGTTATTGTAATTAATTAAATTTTGTGATAATCACTAACTACTTGCAAAGAGTCTAAGTTTATTTACAATTGAATAATCAATATTTGCTTCCCTCCTACTTCTGTCAGCAGTGTTACAAGTATGGGTGAGTGTGGTATCCGCAGATCGTGAGGGATGGAGTTCTAACAAATATAAAAAAAAACTAAATTCAATAATTATATTTAATCTTAATGCTACAAACGATAAAACATATATAATTTACCAGTCTGAGCATTCTATTAATACATATATTATTTTTATTGAGCGCAATATTTAATTACTGTCTCCATTTTGATTAAAGTCTTTATCGCAGTCTTTAATCGTGCTAATGTCCATTAAAATGCTGCAATTATTTCCAGACACTTTATTTCCACCGCCCCGAATGTCTTCTCACTCACGCATCCAGTCTACAGTCCGGCAGATCAGTCCCACTCTTCACTGCACACAAGCTCGCCGATGCATTCTCGCAGATCGCTGCATCCGTCCCTCGCCGCTCCGGGATCAATCAACTGTATCTTGAGCTTACACGATATGCCAAACTCTCGGCTCTTAAGCACTCCTCCCTCAGAGGCAACAATGTCGTAATTATACTTGAGGTCGGTGCCGTCTAGAACATTCTCGGCAGTCCAAATTATTCTGGGATAAGTACGGTGATGACGACATTCCTACGTGATAAATGGAGAAATTTGACCTTCTCAGGGTCAGCGAGGCGCTAGCTGCGATAAGTTTATAGGCGTGTGCGGGTGAGTCCTTTTTCAATAGGCCGCTCGCGTTGGCTAGCGTTACAAACTTTACATCCAGCTCTCGATACCTTCCCACACAAAGGAAACACTGGGCAGCGGCATGCAACAGTATTTTTGCCTAAACTGATGAACGACGAATCCAGCAACATAAGTAGTAGGCGCGTGGATGTTCTGTTGCACTTTTGATTAATTGGATTATCGATTTGATATAAGATTAATTGACTCAATTAATCAGGTAATTAATCCGATCAAAAATTTGATTATCTTTACCTGCTAATCTTATGCGAAAAAATATGTGATGAAAATTTATTGGTCGAAATTCTATTGATTAATTGTTTAATTTTAAAAAATGTATGTTTAAATTTGTAAAATTTTGTGATATTGTATATAGTTGGTTTGTCTGATAAAGGTCCGATATTTTTATTTCATTTTGGTGAGCGGCAGCATTGATGTTCACACTAGAGTGTCTGATGGTGTACTGAGGTGTGATGTGTGGGGGTAGAGGTATACATGTAATGTTAATTATGGTATTCAGGAGGGGCAGGAGGGGAGTAGGAGTTTGTTCCGGTTTGCCGTATGGCAGGCAGCTAAGGGATAAGATACGTCAGCTTTGACCATCACCTGATTGTATGTAGACTAAAGTTATGATGGAGTTTGGTAAGGCATATTTCTAAATAACTGTTTTAAAGTAATGAATTTTTTTTTTCGGCGATATGAAATTATTAGCAAATACGGAATAAAATACGATATATTTAATTACAAATGACTACTCTTAAATATTCGTAGTGTATCGCATAAGGGTTGAGAGACGTCCGCCGCGAGCGATATCTGAATGTAGACTGAGCTATAAATATGTGATATGGCAGAGTTTGGAAATGCATATTTGGAAATAACTGTTTAAAAATAACAGAGAATAGTATTTTGGCGATAGCAAATAAGTACACGAAATTAAAAAATTACATATCAGAGAACATGAGAGAAAGTAATGAACATGTCACAAATTTTAATCACAAATCAATTAAAATGACTTACCCCAATTGAGAATTATGATGCACGGACATATAGAGACAAACAACAAAGAATCCTACTTAATACTACTTGACAAACAGAACATATATAAAACTAAATGCACATGTCCAAAATTGAAACTCACAAATTAATTGAAAATGATTTATCCCTGCTTAGGAATGGAGCTCAAATTCAACATATGCAGAACTCCTAAATTTATTTCCCTTCTAATTTATGCAAAAACTCTCGCAAACTCATGATTTGCTCGCAAGAACGAAGCATTCCGAACTATACCTACAATGAAGTAATAAACAAAGGCAAAAAGGTGACATCCAAATGTACAACTTTATATTATACCCTATAAATCTAGGTGACATAAATTAATGAGTTATTAAAACCACACAATTAAAAAATTATTATTATCCACAATAAATTTTAAGCATACCTCCCTCAAGACAACGATAGCTCAGCGCATGTTTTACGCCGACGAATGCAACTCTGGATATTTTCCATAGCATGAGAAACTTATTTAAAATAAATAACTTTTTAACACAACTTCCGTCAAAGCCCACCAACTCTAGCAATGGCACTTCAGTATAACTATCCATACACAGGTCCGCCTCAGAAACGTAGTTCACACACAAGTTTCTGGATAATCCATGCTTTACAAAAATTAATTAAAAAAGTTATTAATCTGTCTAATATAATTTGCCACAAAATTTATTTATGTAGAGATACCAGCTATTTACAATCCAGCCGAACTACTTAAAATTAACTTTCCACACCTTTATTGGAAATTTAATTAAATTTTAAAAGCATTATTGCTTTAAAAAAATAACAGACACATGTGTCACCTTCATTAGCTCTATAACATATACATTAAATGTCTTTAGATTTATGGAATCGCACTTCTTAACAAAAATGGAGTACCGACTCTCCCGAGCCGTATTGAACACTTTATCCAAAGGTAGATGAGCTTCAGAAATATAGTTCACACACACACTGCTATCCGACAATCCATGTGTTATTTAAAAAAATACTGTAAATAAAATTATTAAACAATAGCATTGTATCTTACAAAGGAAATATAATGAAAGGATAAGTATGATTGATCTCCAGAATGTTGCAACCATGCATGCAGATTAAGACTCTTCGTGAAAATAAAAATGGCTTCGTTTGAAAAGGGATGTGCCACCCTGTCTGTCTATGTGTGTGCAAGATTCCTTAACCACCCTGCCCTCCCTCCCATTACAGGTTGTTTCTTTGTCTGTGCTAACCAGGACACCGCTGCCGGGGTTAAGAACTTTCATACCTTTGTGGCCGAGGTCCTTCACATGCCTTTTAAGTTGGTAGCTTAACACTGTGTTTCAGCTTCAAACTGAATGTGTGGTCCACCAATCCATCTATAAATTAACTTGTGGTCACAGTTCCTTGGTTCTCAAACAAATACTCAAAATGCATAAATTATGCTGGCAGAAATAGCACCTTTGCAGTTTTGCGACACCTCTTTTTCTTGATTATTCTGAAATACCACCCCGTTTATACTTTGTTGGTCACCACTCGACGAAGTTCTGTAGGTCAATTGTCACTACAAGATTTATTGTGAACTTATTTGGTTGTTACGGTGAATTAAGTAGCAATTCACAATACTATTTTACATCATAGATTCGGTCAACCTTTTTAACAGCTTTCTTGATAATAGAAACATCTCGGTCACAAGCGTTGACGGAGTGACCTTGTACTAGTAAATAATGTTGTATTTTGTCGAATCTTTTCGTGTCAACAAGAGCCTGACAGAGTCGAATCATTATATGGTTCTTATTTTGGCCAGCAGCTCCATCGGAGGAAAGTCTGAGTTCTTTTGTACTACATGCCACATATTTAGTTATATAGATCAGTAAAAATGTACACACCTCATTGGCACCTTCACGTGCAATACCTTTATGGTATGTCCACAGAACTGATGCATTTGTCTTCATATTTTATGGACCCCAAATATGTAAACCCACAGTTGCCTCATTTAAAAAATATGTTGGATGGGTATATTAGGCAAGGGAAGATCCTGACAATAATCAATACAAAGTCCCAACAATTCTGGATTGTTTTGACATTCTTCTCTTGTTGCTTTCATTTTATTGAACTACTTTTAGCTTCTATGTTTGTGTATCTGGAGTTCAGTTTCTGCTACACTTTTGGCAACTATATTAAGAGATGGGCTCTTCAGTCTCACCATAAATTCCTCACACTTAACAGAAGTGTAAAATTTGAGAAGGGACAAACAACAGGTCGAAATGAGTATTAAAATAGTTTGCATAATAATTATTAGTAATTGGATATTGGAGAGTTGGGATATTTAGTTATAAACATGTGTTACATTTTCTGGCAAATCAACTCTGATGGAGGGAATCTGTATTGGTGTGAGAAATAATGTGTGACATAAACTGGGAATGATGATATGTGTTCATTCAGTAGCAGCACACCTTTGTTAGGAAGAGCTCTATTTGTGTTACCAATACCTCTCATGTCTTTCGGAGTTTTGTCTTGTAAAATATAAATTTGGAGGCATCACAGTCTCTTCATTATTACATCTCCAAAGACACTCACAAAAGCTTTCTTGCAAAACTAAATCTCTGGCAATTTACCAAAATGAAGACTTTGTAAACATAATATTTATATTTACTTGAAGATAATTCTTTGTGCTGTCACCTTTGTTTTAAACCTTGAGGTTTACTACGGCTGTATAAGAAAATGTCTTATTCATTCTTTGTACCCATATCATACAAACATTGGAAGATTTGCATTTGTTCTTCATAAATCATACTGAAATAATCACATCTGCATCTGCACAAAAAAACCTAACATAAAAAATAACACAATGTAATGTGTAAACAAGGGTAAACCATTTGCCTGGCTGACCTATTTATCTTACTGGAACAGCATTTTCAATGGTCCCTATCAATAGTCAAAAATATTTATGAATGTATATTAACATTTGACACATAGATACTTAATTTCTATTTCGCTTTTTCACATACTAAAAAGCAAACTATTACAAAGTGATGAACATTAACCTACCCACATGGATGACCTATTAATTTTGCTGAAACAGATTTTCCTTTGTAGTTCTGATGTTTCAATCCTTTAACATTTGCCTTTTTAATCATATTGCATTTATATGTTTCCTCATGTCAATTTCCTTTTTGTCTCATTTTTGCTGGACTGGGACACTCACTAGTTGACGCTATCACTGCTCACTTCCTTGTACTTCACAATGTTTTGAATGTTTACAATGTCAGGAAGCATAGATATAGACATTATACATGTAGAAGCATTGAAGTTTGTTATATGTGTGTTTGTTTCAAACTCTATGATTGACCATTTGCACTTTTTTCATTCCATTCCACAGAAGTATTTTAGTATCAAGTGTATTTAATTTGCTATGGAATCGAAATCACAACGTTCACAAACTGCAATATCAAAAAGAGAGGCCAAATCAAAAATACTTAATGTTATTCCACTCATTACATAGGTAATTTAAGAATGGTCACATGTCCATGGACAAGGGCCTTTTCAATTTTGATAGCTGGATCTCTGATACAATTTACATGGCTTAATGTTACTTACAGGTGGGACACATGCTCTTTCTTTACAGAAATGTTGAGTTATGATCTAAGGATTAATTCTATGAAATAATCTGTTCTCTGTTTTTGGACTTATGCCCTTTCTTAAATAACTGATTCAATTGTGAAATCATAGCGCAAATAAATGTTGTCTTCATTACTTTTAACCCTTACGTAGCCTTTTTTAATATGGAGATGGTCATACCATTATTTGTTATGTGCAAGGCTTTGAAAACTCTCACGATAAGTCTTTTATTGTAAAAGAAATTGTTATACTATATGCAAATGATAATGATGCTAATGTTTTAAGATTCAAATCATCCTAGCAGTGGTCTGACCTAAACACTAAGGTGAAAATTATGGTTCACTATCAAACATGCAAAGTACATGAGTTGAAATCAAAGTCAGGTGTTTTAGACTATGAAGACAGATTGAACGCATAAATGATGCACTCTTCGAAGCCTATCCCAAATATTCACTGTGAAAAATGCAAAAGGGACTTAATAAGATGTTAACTAATGCTGAAATTATAAACATTAGATGATATTATAAATGTCCATGTATCAATTCACTTGTACAATGTTAAAATAATCATCCATGTTCGAACAAAATGTTTTGTTCATAGATAAAAGTGAAGCATTTAGGGAATGTATCTAGCAAAACCCCTGGTACATTTAACTTTAACAATATATATTTGTTACAACATATGTTGAGAAAAGCTATTAACACAGAAACATTTACAACTCTTATGTCAGTTTACGTTTGCCAATTAAATGGAGAGGCTCAATCCAGCAAGGTCTTATGTGAGCATGGTATGTGGATACAGATAAGTGTGGTTTCGGCTTAACTACAATATGCCATGTCAAATACAGCTCTAAAATGGGAAGAGCATTGGCAATTCTCACAAATTAGTGCATAATATGCTTACGAAGAACGGGGTTTGTGCGATTAAGATAGATGTCCTGTATTCAACATGCGATAAAATACGGAACTGCCATGTACTCCAACTAAACTAAAGTACTGTGTTCGATGTGAAGAAATAACAAATCATCCAGGATATAAGCAAATAAAGTATAAATTAATGAGGAATTTCAATGACAGTCCTACATTGTAGAACCTGAAATAATAAGCAACATACCACTCAAATCCCTGGAAGTAATCAACGTCTAGTCTTGCCTTGTGGAATGTGGAAGTGCAAGGTATAACTAAGCAATACTTATGCCTGCAAGTTCGATTTAACAAAGATGTCACTGGGAAAATATTAATCTTCAAGATGGTGTTAAAAAAAACTACTCTGTAATAATGTTGGAACGTTTTCAAACAAGAAGCTATAAAAACATAGAACCATACACTGGAGCATCAGTTACGATGGGGAAGTTCAACCTATCACCTCAATATGCAAGTATTACTCTGGAATATAGGATATTGTGGTTTTGAAAAGAAGAAGATACTTTACTACAGATTCAAATGTGTAACAGGGAATAGCTTTGGTTTTTTCATTAATTAGTTCGCATATACTTTAAAAGTCTACAATGTTTGTTATGGGTGAAGATTTTGTCCTTCGTATAATTTACATCCTGACAGTATTTTGCCTTTAAGTGAGGAGGTCCTAGCGTTTGTAGCTCAATCTTAACACATCACGAAATACAAGTCATACAAGAAAATTAAATTCATAATGCTAAAGGTCTGCTGGTGTATTCCTACAAGGTGGAGCAAACAATGTGAACAACAAGGATCATTTTACGCACATAGACAACCAAAAATTAACAACTCCCTGTGGTATGTCGGAATGCAAAATTTTCAAAGCAAGGACGTTTAATAAGTCAATGAGAAACAATGATGTCAAAACATCTATATAAAGGAAGCCACAATGTAATAAACTGTCAGTCATGGTTACTATGTTCAAACAAATAGGATACAGAAGAATGTTCTTTAAACCTTTCGATTGAGTGTTACAATTTCAAGTGTGCAACAATATCGAACATTGGTGCTACACATTTTATTCCAGCCACGGCACTCGATTTGGTGAAGGGCTGGCATGCAATGATTGTGCTGTAAGTTATCTCTGCACCGACAATGAACTACCATGTACAATAGAAGACCTGATGATAGTTAGCCTAAGCAAAGAGGTGGAAGAAGTACAGGGCACTGCAGTAATCGCCTATCAACATACGAGACCTCACTTTGGAACCACTATCCACTGGAAGGAAACCTGCGACGGAGACATCCACTACTTTATTTTCAAACAAGGAAGTGTAGCTGTTCTGTCTATGAGCAACATTTATGTGTCTGAAGTATCTAATTTAGAATAATGTTCACACCAAATTGCAAGTATTTGTTTATTGACTATGGTTTTTATTCTGTTAGTTATGTTCTACCATATTCGCATCACAATTATAAGGAAATGTGTACACAAGATATAGATTTAAAATATTTATATTTTCATGGTTATATGATGAAAAGAATAGTAAATAATGTATTTTAGAATATAGTTTAGATGAATGTATTTGTTCAAAATTGTTTTGTTAATCAATGTAGGCCTTACATGATATGGAAACATGCAAGTTTATGACAGAAGGTGAGCATATTGTAACAACTTTTTGTGGGAAGAACAAAGTTTTAAACATATTATCTACACGCCACATAATAAACTATTTCAGTACTTCGAGGAATTTGATAAGGGTATACATATGTTTATTCATGATCACGAAGAGTTTTTACTTATTGCTTATTTGGTGTGTTTCATCAAAGTGTTATGTGCATGGAACTTTAAAATAAGCAACATTAAAGGTTAGCCCGCAATCACTGTTCAACTTTTTAAAAAAGGGTTTTTCATTATAATTTATATATTGTTCTTTAAAATTTTACTCAGTCAAGTATTGTATCTCATACCATCCACATGTTTTTTTAACCAGGGAAACCATTGTGTTACTTTCAAACCAGGCAAATATAATGTATCATACTCTTTATGGTGTAATGGTTTATTTCGTGAGTTTACCGAGACCTGCAATGGATTTTTCCATTTTAAAGTGATTTATTTTCCTCTAGAGAAAGAAAAAAGTAATGAGTTGATTCAGTGTGATAATACGACAAAGTGTCCTGTGTCCTGTGTCCCTCTAGCATTGAAGCCGTCCACTGGCACTATGTCGAAACATAACCAAATTTAATTGAAAGTATTGTTTTACATTCACCTCAATGAAAAGATGTTTGCATACAAACAGAGATAAATAAACCAGGTTGTAAGAAATGTCCCCTCCTTGAAAATAGACTTCAAAAAGAGGACCTAGACTTAATACTAAGACAGTGTATGAAAACATTTTTATATCATACTACAATTTGTTTCTGAAACAAATTGTAGTACATCTGTGTAACATGTGTTATGTTTTGTAACATTCTATACTTGTTTTTGCTTGTTTAAATTGTGTGTATATTTGGAAACAGCCTGTGTAACATGTGTAATTTTTTGAGGTTCTGTATAATTTGGTTTTGTAAAAATAAAAATGGTGTATATATTTTAAAACAAGTGGTATTAAAATTAATTAATTTGTATGTTGTGAAATATCCTATACTTGTATTTGCTTGATAAAATCCTTTGTGAGTTTTGGAATAACCTGTATTAAAATATTTGGGATGTAATTGTGAAACACCGTATATTTGTGTTTGCTTCTTAAAATAGTGTATATATTTTGAAACAACCTGTATTAAGTGTGCAAAGTCTGACAATAAATGTGTATTAAGATGAAATGATTTCTACATTTATTCACCAAATCCCTTCACGATTTGTGAACTGCATTTGTATTCCTAAGAAAGGAAAAATATTAACTCAGTTAATAAAATGTCTCAACAGAGAGAGACATAAATACTCTAAAAGTTTCTAAAATAATGTTGCAAATCCCTAATGGTGTTGTACCACAAGGAGTAACAAGTGTTTGGTTTAAAACAAAACAAACTATGGTTTGGTAACATGACCACATGTTATAATGAAAATGGTTGAGGAAAATCTAAGAACAAACATACCTATTTGTTTGTCCAAATACTGGTTAAAACCAGTTAAGCTAGTTGAGACTGTATCCAGAAAAATATGTATGTTGAAGCACACATTTTTTTTAAATTATAATTTCAAAAACCCCATTATTACACTAAATAGTTCATTCAAGTCGCCGACTTTTGTAGCATAGTTGGTTTGTGTGTCGGTTTGCAGTTTGTAGGTTATGGGTTCGAATCCTTGTTTAGGCATGGATAATATAAGATAGTTTTTAAGTCAGTGACCTTTTAAATCATCAAACATAAGATATGTTACATAAAATTATTTCAGGGAATAATGCACAAATCATCTAATGTTTGATAAGTAAATATTTCATTTGCCCAAGACTGTTATAGCTGGAGAATACTATTGAAATTCTACCTGAATTCCTAACTATAAGAGGCTACATCATTTCATGATTGAACTAGCTGTTGATGATGATGATGATGATGATGATGATGATGATGATGATTTGCCTATTCAAAACAGAAGTTCGTTCATATATGTAAAATATTTCAAATTGATTAATAAATATTACATTTCATACCAGTTAAAAACTGGTAATGCAAACATAATAGCTTAATAACATATAATGCAAAAGAAGTTTGTTTGTTTACAAAATTGGTAATTAAACATGTAATCAAATTAATAGCTATTAGCAAAGAAATATACATATTTCATGTTATATTTCCAATCCAACAAATTGTGCCCATTAAAATTCAGAAAACACATCCGATTGTGAAATAAATCTGAAAATTTTTATTTAATTTTCTTAAATTCTAAAGGAAAATATTTCAGATACAATATTTATTTGATAGTGTTGTATTTTCTAATGATTTCAGCCAATTTTTGCTATATAAATTATATAATAAGGGAAGGTGCCGTGCCTATATATAGAGGGTCCTGCCCTGGCCCATCATTAACCAACCAACCACCATGGAGTGAGGTTCTCCGCTACTGTGCACATTTGTACCATCCACTCAGTGATCCAGTTTCCATGGTTGCTGCTCGCAGCCAGCCACCCACTATCCATCAGGGTTGCTGGCAGCAGCTCGCACCGCCGCCTGCCACCTCCGGAGCTGCTGCCAGGTGCTTGTGCCATCGGTAGGGGTTCGCCACCCACCGCATGCAGTCGGAGACCTGTCGCCTGCTCACGCCACCCACCGCCCACCGCAGTACCAGGGTTCAGCCCAGCCTATGTTGGAGTCAGTTGTCACCCATGTTCGTTGAAGCTCCAGACAGGCTCCATGCTATGCCTGGCTAGGGCAGCCATCTGCGGCACTCGTTTCCTGTTCCGCCTGGGCTTGTTCAGGTCACAAGCTGTGCTAACCGCAGGCCTCTCGACTCCTGCCCACTCAGCCCACAGCCACTCAGCACCTTCTTCAACTACCACCTTTGGACTTTATGTAAGTAAATAGGGATAACATTTTGGGCTTTTAAAAAACATTGCAATTAATGATTGAGAATCTTTAATTATTTGAACAATTGTATGGTTTTCGAGATTTTGTTTATCTATGAAACATTTGTGATTAAATTTACGATTCTATGTTATAAAATTACTTTTAGTTATTGCTAATAGTGTTTACATAATAATTCAATATTTTTTTATGTGTGGGTTTGTATGAATGATTGTGTGATTGATGTATCAAATTAAAAAATGTAAAATTAAGCCCATCATACCTCGCATGATGGCACCGAGTAATACACTTGCTCCTAAAGTTTGCTCTGAATGATTTGAATTATGATGGATGTCTCAAGATGATTAGGAACTAGTGTATGTGAATAATGTGGAATGTTTGAGAAGGGTGGGGTGTTTAATTTAGTAAGTAGTAATTAGTATTTAAGATATTTTGTGAGGGAGGGGAAGGTGTATATTAGATTGTATGATTCATGGATCTAATCAAAAAAGGATAACTAAATCCATCGCACCGAGCATGATGGTAGAGTGCAATACATTCGCTCCTAAAGTTTGGTCTCAACGATCTGAATTATGATGGCTGTCTCCAGTGGATTGGAAACAATTATATGTTGAAAATGTGGAATGTTTGTGAGGGATGAGTTGTTTAATTTAGTTTGTAAGTAGTGTTTATGATATTTGTGTGAGGTGAAGGGGGAATGTTTGTGAATGATTGTGAGACTGATGGAGCAGAGAATAAAAAGTATTACCCATTTGCCAAGAGAGTGCTGGAGGATGCAATACACCAAGTCTCCACTCTCTGCTCAGAAGTATTTGAATGGTGATGGATTTCTCAAAGTGATGGGAAACAAGCGTATGTTGAAAATGCAGAATGTTTTTGAAGGGTGGGATATTTAATTGAATTTGTAAGTAGTGTTTAAGGCTGTCGGTTTTTAGGAGGGTGTATGATTGATTGTGTGATTGTATGGATTGAGGAAAAAAAGGAATACTACCCACTCTTTTTAGAGTGCTGGGGGAGATCAATAACCTATGATTCAACTCATTAACCATGAATGGTGTTGAATGATGATGGATGTATATCTGATATGTGATGGGCAGTTAGAAATTAAAAAATTTGTATATGTATTTTTTTATTTTAATTTTTAAACTACTTTTTGTTGGGCGAGTATGTGTAAATGATGGAGCATAATAAAAAAGGGAAATATGCCCCTGCAAATAGCATAGTGGGATTGCGACATACACCTGCCCCGAAAATTTTGTTCAGAATGATGTGTTTGATAATTGATGTCTCAAGCTGATTGAAACTTGTGTTTTTAAAAATTAATGAAAAGGGTTCGATAGTTTGTTTGTAACTGGTGTTTAAGGTATTTGGATATGTAAAAAATCACTTGGTTATTTTTATTTTCAAAATTTTATGTTTTAAATTGAATTCTTTTTATATTCTTTAGTTAGTATGTAAGTGTTAATTGCTAGTATTAAGTGTATGTTAGAGTGAAACATAGTATTCGCTCGCCAAACTCGATAAAACTTTCTGGACAACATTGCTATTGCATTAATTTGGATTTCTCAAACTTATAAAAAAATTTCATTTTTTGACTGTCAAGTAATTAAGATCACATTAGAAATACTTTTTTATGAAACAATAGTATTTTTATTAAAAGTAATGTTGCAAATTTACCGCAATATTTTAAGTTTTGCATTGTCTTAAATAAATTATGTTCATGTAGAGTTCAATAAATCACCAAACATTCAATATAATGGTGTGAGCTAGAAATATTAAATGTGGTCTAATTACTGCTTGCCTGTCACAAATTATGGAGGTGAGGAGGCCATGCATCCCGTCAACTGCAAACGCAGATTGTAAATGGAGGTCAGGCTAGGTGGCTCTGAACGTGGTGCGCTGGGGAGTGTTAGTAGTCTCGGAACCCGTTGTGTTACGAGGAGTTGGACAGTTGGGGTGTGGATGGGAGTGGTGGCCTATGCCGTTGGTGCAGGTGGGGTGGGGAAGGGGCCTGGCACAACACTCATCACAAACAGGGAGGGAAATGGGTTTTGGCTAAGTGCAGGGTCAACATGGGGAGTGATGGGGAGTGGCACGAATGTGACTGCCATTAACTGTCGCACGCCGCGGCTATTTCGCCAACCACATTCCGATCCCGACTATCGCTGCCCCAGTAACTGGCACTTGCAGTGAGAATTTCTGTAAACACGCCCTGCTCACGTGCACATTAACTTTCCTGCAGCGCATGGTTATTTTAAAACACAGCTCACATACGAATTTCAAATTGAAATAGAATTAAATTATTTCTCTTCATATCCAATACTGTTGAAATATTAAAAACCATTTAGTTTATTCACGTCTATAGCCACCCATATTTTGAATAAACATATGTTATAGGTAAAATTTTCTTGCATCCTCTATTGTATTTGGACAGCAATGTCATTTCACACAAATTGGCTTGAAAAAGATAATTTTATCATTTAGTTAAAATGCTTATAATATGATATTTTATTCTGGCTAAAAAGTGGAGTTCTTGAGAAATATTACTTAACTTCATTAGTAATATAACCATCTCTTTTCATATCTTCAATAAGAGAAATAATTTCATTTGTAAGTGAATTATTACCAGATTCTCTCAAAGCAATGAGAAGTTTTAGTCTATCAACCAATTCATTAGGATTCTTCCAATATATAGGAGAAAACTGGTTGTCAATTTCATACTTAAATATTCCACTTGCGACAATATCTCCTATTAAATGTAGTTTCGGGTGGTTTCATCTCCTAAATTGTTATTCATGTTCATACAATGAAAAAGTTCGTCATATTTCTCAAAATCTGTCAGAATATCCATTTGGAACTTTTTTAAAATAATAATTCAAACAAACCTTGACTTACATCACTTATGAAATCACCTAATTTAATTCTATTATCAGACAAAAATGTAATTATCGAATGTCCTAGAAAACATGTTTCCATTTCGATATACTCCAAATGTCATATCGTGCATATGTGAAGTAAGTTTTAAAGCTAAATAAATACATGTTAAATGAGAGAGGTGTTCCTTTTTCTTTTTCTTAAAATGTTCTTCTTCTTCCAATTTAATTTCCAAAGGTATTTCATTAGGCGAATTCATCACAGAATGTAATACATCTATTCTACTTGTAACATGATTAAATATTTCTTCAATGAGAACATCCTGTCCCATATGGGCTCGTTAACCTGTAAATATGTCTCCTTTACAGTTATGTAATTCAGAAGCAGAGGCAGACATGTTTGAGAATATTACATTACATTTCAGATATTTATACATTACTTATATCATTGCTTCTCGAACTTCTGTAGTAGGTCGACTAATTGGTGCACTAGATCTATTAGTGTGTGCTTTTTCAATCTTATTGAATATACTTAAAACAGTATCGAAATAAAATATAGTTTTAACTCTTAAATCATTAATAAAATAAGTTAATTGTGTTTCCAAATCGTAATATTGTTTTCTCAGATATATTTGCGTAACTAGAACATATTTTTTTATTATCAGTTCATCACTTATATATTTCATTATTTCTTCCATTCATGTTTCAAGTTGTTTGTAATACTAGCGCTCGTCAGTTCATTAATTGCAAGTATTAAATTATCTTGCAATTTCTGCAAGTCGGTGTTGCAAAAATTATGTTTGTCATATTATTAAATTCTTTACTAAATCCATTTAAACATTTTTATATTCTATATTCATTACTCTACAAATCATTACTAATATTAGTTAAAATGTTTGCAATTTTACTTTTGATTTTACAAACATCAGTCCCATCAACTAACTTGATTAATATCTATTGAATATTGCTCAATTGCGATTTCAACATGTTTAGTGTGATGGTGTTTAAGTTTTCCATATAACGTTTCTTTACCGCATCAGTATCTTTCACAGCCACTCCCACACATTACGTAATAAATGTCTGTTCAAATTACAATTCCCATCGCGATTTCTTGTTAAACAACTATTGTAATGATTGCAGTTTATACCACAATGTCCAAACTTTTAAATATCCATTAATCTTGCTTAGGAAGTATAAAACTATCAAAATTAAACATATGTCTGCCTTTATATAGGGGAAGCCTTGGTATAATCACCAGAAAACTGTATTTGTTTTTCCAACAGTAAAAACCCATATCTTTAAACTTTGATCATTCCATATCGCCTAAATCATGATCATTTTAATATGTTGCAGATTCATACTATCTCTTTTAAACTCAATTATAATATATGCATTATCACACAAATTATGTTTTGGAATTTGTGCACAACTTTGTGATGGATTAAAAAAATCAACATTTACATGTCGATCAAAACGAAAATATTGCTCTATTTCACCCTGCAGGTCGCACTAAACATCAACAAATATAAAGATAGAATTGGGTACTGCTTCATTCTGAGGCACAATACCTTCTTTATTATTAAAAGGGAAATGTAGCATTCATTCAATTACTGTCAAATAGTCGCTAATCGTTGATATTTCCCTTGTTGTATTGTTTTAGAAAACACATATATGTTTTCAAATTTAAGTCAATTTGGAAGTTCAAACAGCATCATAATAACACACATTTTTCCACATGAAGAAGAAACTCTTACTATACAATGTATATTTGATGGTAGAAAAATGCCATGTTTTTGTTCAATTATGTTATCTTTCATATTTACAATTACAGGAAGATGTAAACTTTATTTTATAACCTTCATTTTACAGTATTACATAATGTAACAAACTAGTATAAAACTATAGAGGATAGGTAATTATTAGGCTTGCATTCAGTTGAAAATAATGCCCCTTTCTAAACATATAAAAAATGGATGTTTAACCATTGAATACATTAATTAATTAATGACCATTAGAATTGCATTTACCAAAATACAGATATTGTTGACCTAACACTAAACTTGCAAAACATCTGGCTCAAAACAATCATGGAATATACTCTCTGGATTATGCTTTTAAAGAAAACAATATAGTTTATGATCGAACAAACAATTTGAAACAAAGACATATTGTGGGTACATTTCTAGCCGATAAAGCTGCAAATATGTCGATGAAGAATCTGTCTACATTGATTGGTGAAGAGTTAGGTGCCTGGGATGTTGACTAATTCAAGCACATAAAGGTTAAAAAGGCATAAGTTAAAACCTAAAACTAAACAAAAACCAAGAAAGGAGGAATCATTACAATGCTGTTTCCAGCATTAAAAGGAGTGATCCAAATTCTCAGGGGAGTTTCGGCTATCAGTAGAGCAGTTAAATCAAATGGTAAAGGAATGTATTTGAAACCCTATAAAGTAGGACAAGGACAAATAAATCTACAAATGTGGAAAAAATGCAGAAAGTCCTAAATAGTCTTCAAAAAAAACATTAACAAATAAAATACATTAATGTATTTGTAAAGAAACTGGATATCCCCTATTTCAAAGGTGTGTTAATGAGAGACAAATTACCAAAGGAACTAAACCATCATGAATGTGTGATTGGTAATTTAGATTCAAAACAAAACAAAGGAACACATTGGACAGCATTGATTTAAAACATAAAACAATCATTGTATTGTAACAGTTTTTGCAATTGATATCTTCTAATAGAAAATTTGCAATTATTTGAAAAAAATGCAATTAAGGTACAATTACAAAATGGAACAATTACCAAATACAATGAATTGTGGTCATTTGTATTTATGTTTTTTAATCTAAATACGATATATATGTCAATGTATTAGTAAAACATATAAATAATATGTCAATGATGTTAATATTAAGCAGAAACTCGACGCAATTGTGGTCGATATATTTCTATGCTTTGGAGTTAGAGGGACAATGGCAAATCAGTCTAATCGAATTCGTTGAATGATTTAGATGTGTTTATTAAAGCAACATTACCTGAAAATGTACATTTACGATTACATGTAAATCCAAATATGTAAACTAGTGTGATGTATAGTAATGTCGATATTGATTTCACAGAAAAAAATTTTATTGCAAATATGTTAAGTTACGAATGAAGAGTATATCCAGCTAACAAATTGCACAAATCATCAAAACTGGTTAGTATATTTTCAGTTAATGTATGTCGTATAAATGTTAATATTGCAGGTGGTTCATATTTGAATGGGAAATCAACATATACACTACATAAATTCATGTGTGCAGTGGCTCCAGGATATAAAATAATTGCAAAACCTAATACATTGATATATCTTCCAGTAATAGTGAATTGTGTTAATGAAATAGTTGCTACAATTTTCGCTAAAGACTGTAAACTGATTAATTTGTAAAATGCAGAAATTATTTTGCATTTACATTTTAAAAAAGCTATATAAACAGTTCCATTCCATGTGCATTGTAATCATAATGAGTAATGTGTATATAAGTCAATACGGATTTAATGTAGGTGGTTCTTTTAATAACTATATCACTTAGGAGCATATTTCCAAGAAAGTTACTATAAAAATATGTAAACACAAGCATAAAACATTCACTTCAAATAAGTTACATGTGAAGATAACAGAAGACAACAAATTATTTTTAAAAGAATTAGGATATACAGTTAATACAAATTGAAAACATACTTACTGTTGAAGAACCAATAAACTATGAAGATGCAATCACCAATAAATAAATACATGTGTATGAACAATTACGATCAGGTCTGTATACATTTCCTTTGGAAATAAGAATTGCTGTACAAAATCACGATATTAATCATTACTGTCGAAATCAAGATTAAGGTTTAGAGGAACAATTAAAAACACTGCCGATGCAACTAATCCAGTAACTATAGTTATAGTGAGAAACTGAATACTTCATTTAATCTATAATTGCATATCTGCCCAATGGTGATGAAATAGACCAGTCATGAGATGTTGGAATTATTTCTATAACAAAGGCTATCTCTTAGGAACTGTAAAAAATCTTTATTCAGGACTTACCACTAGGTGGAGAAATGCTAATAATTTTACACTAAAAATGAACCCAGGCAGAAAATATGAAGTTGTTATACCTTTAAGTATGATACTAGTCTTTGCTGAGTACTATAAATATGTAATATTACATGCTAAACAAGAATTAGGTAGTCAATTCGGTAGTAAACATTTGAATATCATATATCATAATGAGGAAGGTGTAAAATTCAATTAAATACTGTTGAATGGCTAATGCCACTTATTGAAATTAACACTTATGATTGTGTAGGGGTTTTAAAATATATCTAAAAGGGAAGAATCTAGATATTGCATTCATATGTGGGCTTTGGAGACATTTTTAATGCTACTGTCATCACAAAAAGTCATTTGAAATGTGAAATCAAGTTTTTTATCAGAGAAAACACGATTTGTTGTTATTATCTTTCAAACAAATCGACAAAATGGTTTAAAACCTGATAGATTAGTATTCGATAATTGTGATGTGAAAAATATTAAACTGTATCCAAACAGTCAAGCTTATCCCTTTATGAATCTAAATATGAACTTTGAAAATGGGGAATTCCTTAATTGCTATGGTATGTACTCAAAGTTCCAGGAAATGAATTATAACAAAATCAGCTCACCAATCCTAGAACCCAAATCATTTAAACTTAGAGGAAAGTTATTTGCATTTGATGTAAGCAAACAAGCTGACACAATTACCAATAGCATAATTGATTCACGAATGAAAATTATTGCAAATACTAATTCTGGCAAATACACAAGCTTATACCCAGATAATTCATGATAGATTAGCGAGCTATGATGCAAGAGGTAAGCTGGTGAGGATAATGACTTGAGTCAGTAGACAATGAAACACGACTAAGATGGAATGTTTTGCAATATACAGCAATTTCAAACTCCAGATAGATTTGTCATTAAAGAATGAGCTAATATTGATATGGAAGAACATACAAATGTTTTCTCCTTTAAAGAACAGTTTGACTAGAAATATCAAACTCCCAAACACAATAAAACTAATAGATTGGTTGCCAACTATCACCAGAGTAAAAATGGGAGTGTGGGTGTATGAAGTTGAGAATATTGAAGATATTTTCAAACATTACTTAAATTATTGTGAAATATATGTAGGTGGACTCGAGCAAAAACGTATTTTAGAAAGTGTGTGGAATGGGAAAGTAACAGATATTCGAAAATAATACAATTGCCCATTGTTGAAATACTTACATAGAACACATATATCTAATTCAATAGTTTTCTCTGCAGACAAAAACTCTAAATTAATGCTAACTTGGCCAATGATGTCAGACAATTGTGAAATAGATTATGATGTTTCTCTACCTGAATCACTTATAGATATTGTATGAAAGATATGGCATTATTTGGGGTAGGAGAACAAATAAGTTAAATCTAGAATAAAAAGTTTATTATTGTATGTATTCCATTATCTCTTAAAGAATGTTCAACATGACAATTAATGTTCGTGCATACATAAATCGAAGTGTAAATTAAATATCAGCAAGCTATTAACCCGTTGGAGTAAAACATTTCAACTTTGTTTCAGAAAAAAATTATATTTTGTGACATCCTGTAGTGTACATAAATGTGTGAGACAAGCTGTGTTTGTATATATTTTTATTAATAAATATGTGTGAAAATAAATTTGTTTGCTTTTTTATTTAACCTAACATTTTTTTTTAAAATAACATGTAATAAATGAAAAATGTTAAAATTGTCTCAAAAGAGAGAGTTTTTTTAAAAGTTAAAAGTGGTTTAAGTTCCTTCAAACTATGCTGCATTAATATGTACAAGTGTTATAATGAAAAATCTTGATTTGCTCACATTTATGTTTGAGTAAACTTAAATGAATCACGTTAAATATTTCCGATTCAACATTATTATCTGACTTATTTTACTTACTTCGAATTGGTGGACTTATAGCATTTGCTTATGTCTCCAGACATGTAATAAACCATTACGTTTAGAGCTATGCAGGTCTACCAGGTCTAACAAGCTTTGAGCAGTCACAAATTTCCAGGTTTAAATTAAACTTCTTTCCAATGCTACCAACCACAACCGAGATCACATACACCAACAAGCCTCTCAGAAAATGCTTTTCTTTTATCATATCCTCAACACAAGCTAAGCCTATACCTTTCACAAAGCGAGCAGCCAAAGCCATACCCATCCCCTGGAAGAGAGACCAGCTCAGGTCAACGATTTTAACCATCAAGGAAAGCAAGGCGATAACGCCTTCCTAGCTGAATTCAGACTCTCTAGAAAAATATTGTGTTTTCTTATTTATAAAATTAATATTCACTTTCCGGCCTCCCTTATGCAGGAAAATACACAAGACATATATCAAACATGAACTATTATTTATGTAACAAGTTTTACTTCTCCATACACCAAACTTTACAAAAAGTTTTAAATACGTATCTTATAAATGTAATTCTAATAAAGTGTAAACATGATTGTACACATTGATGGAAGATATATATATATGTTTAGCGTAAATATGATTAACAATATATGCATTAAGAAAACGTGAACATATTTACTTAAATAAGTTCATAAAACATAACACATTTCTTGACTTCGATATGATTTATTGAAAGTAAATATTTTTTATGTTAATTTAAGATTACAGCAATAATAGGTGATGTCTTAATATTACAAACCATAATAGTTCTTTCTATTAAGTGGAAAATACATTTAAATTTCCAACAAAATGTTATTACTTATAAAAAGTGTAACTATTCTTAAAGAAGCTTAAAGAGTCTTTACAGCAAGTGCGAATGATTTTTTTAATGGATTATAGCACTTTATTTTTCTATAAATTATATATTGCTTCATTGAGTGTGTTAATCTCTAACACATTTGCTATTCCTTTGATTGATTAATAATTGAACACAATTTATTTGTTATGAAACAGAAGTTATTTTAGTGATAAATATGTTATTAATTCCTTCGAGGAAGAAACTTAGCAGAGTGGTTTGTCGCAGAGGTTGGGAGTTAGGTGTTGAAGATACATGAAAGTCGTGGGTGTGGGAAGGGAGGATACTGGGTGTTTGGCTTTCTGACTTCTGGTTGGAGGGGAGAAATCATGCTTCTCAAGCGTTTTCCTGGGAATTTGGAATTTTATAAATAGGGGTTTACCATCTACGACCCCTTGCACTGTTTTCAGTTGCTTTTCAGTGTGATTCGCAATGCGATTTCGCGTTCCAATGAAGAATATTTTCATGGCTTATCTACCCAAGATTTTAACAGAGAACTTGGAGGTTTTAATTGGGATTATTTTCATGATTTATTGAACTGTTCAGATCATTTGGCAAGTAACTTATTAGATTTTTTTGAGAATGATGGCAAAGAAAGTGGTTCTACACTACAGCCATTGCTTTTGTCAATGCCTTCCTTAGAGCTGTCGCAGTCGCCTCTGGCATTAGGTCTTAATATAGAATTGCCTTTAACTTTGAGAGCAGGTACAGCAACACCTCCACTATCGAGAAATACAGCGACACATTCGATGCCGAGGAGAGCTACAGCATCGCCTCCAATATCGAGACATTACAGCGACGCCTTCGACGTCGAGCTTGGAAGTTCTTAAATTAACAACAGAAATCAAATCTGGTGAGTAAGGTGTAAAAAAAAACATTAAATGTGTTCTTGTTGCACTGCATTAAATTTAACTGTCATGCCCTTAAAAAATGTACGGAAAGATCTGTGTAACAACTACTTTTTCCGAGAGTTGGAAGAACTTTTACATTTCAATTCTATGTCTTTGCCTGCTTCAAGTCTACCATCTCCTGAATTATTATCACATGAATCACTACAAATTAATTTAATTTCCCCAAATCCTTCTTTGTTCATACATTCACCACAAGATAATATATAGTCCTATATTAACACCAATATCACCAGCTTCACCACCACCATCACCTATTGTTCCTGTAAAGATGAACAAATTCAGATTATCTCTTAACCCAAAAATGGAAATTTAAATCTAAATTCAATTTTACAGTGATGAAGTGATGATATTAATTTAAATTCAAACTTACAGTGATGAGGTGATGATTTTAATTGTTTCTGATGCAGCATAATTTAATAATTTTTTCAGTTTAAAGTTGTAATGATCTTCAGATGTGATATGGTGACAATGATAAGTGATTTTATAGCATAACATGATGTGCTTATATAAATTAATTTAATTATTTTGAATTGTAATATGATGAGGATTTTACTTTATTTACAGTATAATAATTGAAATTATAAAGTTGTCTCATAATTTCAAAAAGTTTAAAGGATTTTAATAAATTTTAAGATTTCAGACATAAAATAATGGAATATTTGTAATGACTTTGATACATTTTTAAGATTTCAGACATAAAAAAATGAAAAGTTTTAACGGTTTCAATATATTTTAAGATTTCAGTCGAGACATTATTTGTTCTGATTATTTAACCGTTTTAAGATGCAAGATGTAGTATTGATTATTAAGCTTGTATGGCTTTCACAAATAAATGGTATTCATTTTTAATGATTTTCAGTTGTGACATATGTTGTGATTATTTAACAGTTTTAAGATGTAAGATGGAGTACTGGTTATTAACTTTGTGTGGTGTTCACACATAAATGGTAAAATTTTTAATGATTTTCACTGGTGACATGATTTGTTGTTATTATTTAACAGTTTTAATATGAACGATTAAGTATTGGTTTAATAACCAATACTCTATCTTACATATGGCTTTCACATGTAAATGGTAAAAAAAATTTTAATATCTTTCAGTCATAACAGGATTTGTTGTGATCATTTCACAGTTTTCAGACATAAGATAAAGTATTGGTTAATAAGCTTGTATGGCTTTCACACGTAAACTGAAAAAAAAAAAGTTGAATGGTTTTCAGTCGTGACATGATTTGTTGTGATTATTTGACAGTTTTAAAATGTAAGATGAATCATTGGTTGTTAAGCTTGTACAGCTTTCACAAGTAAATGGTAAACAATGTTTAATGATTTTTCAGTCATGACATGATTTGTTGCGATTATTTGAATCTTTTAAGGTGTAATGGCATATTGGTATTAAACTTGTATGGATTTCACACATAAATGGTAATAAAGTTCACTGGTTTTCTGTAATGGCATGATTTGCTGTGATTATTTGACAGTTTTAAGATGTAATATGGAGTATTGATTATTAAGCTTGCATGGCATTCACACATAAATTGTAAAAAATGAGTTTGTAATGAATTGTATGATTTTGAGGTATAATATGTCGAATCTTTGCCTTGGAAGTGTTAACTAAGATGTATTTAATGAATATTTCTAAATAAAAAAGAAATGTCAATGTTAATAAAGGAGTAATGTTACTTGTTATTTATTAGTTGTAATTCGTCATGTCATTATATATATATAATAATAATAATAATAATAGTAATAATAATAATAATTTGTGTATGAATAGTGGTTCAAACATTTAATACTACTAAAGAAAAATTCGAAACAAAACTTATTGATAAAATGAAATGAGTGGGTGAGTAGCATTAAGCTTTTGAGGTTTGGATTTCTAAAATAATTTTAAATTTGGTAGCAGGAAGTATGTTTGCTCACTTCCACAAAAAAGAATCAAGTTCATTGCTTTCTTCATGAGGGAGAAAAATGATTATTAGTTAAAATATTGAATTTCCATTAAGGGACTTTAATAATTACAAACTTGGAAGGGCAGATGAGAAATATAATTACAAAAGTGATGGAGAAACTAATTCAACATCTGAATGAACAAATCTGAAACCAAATGAAAGGGAACACTAGAATCTCGAGAAAACCTCCGTTGACACAACTCTACTTGAAGGACACTGGGGGACATAAAAAACTCAGAGTTGACTGACATAAACAACTTTTCAGAGGTTGCCCTTCAAATCTACAGCAACGAGAGTCCAGCGAACTTTTAATAAAATTATTTTGTGACGCAAAACCAGATTACAACTACTGCTGCTGGGATTCAACACAAAGATGTCTGGTGGTAAAAACATAATCATTCTTTACACAAACTCAGAAAACAAAATTTCAGTTTTTTTTTTAATAACTTCACTTATGTTAAAATATGGCCATCAATTTCCTTTAAATTTGCTTATGTTAAGACTTTTTAGAAACTAAGTTGAAATATATTGTAATTGAACATATTTCAGCTTCGATAGCAGTCATTTCAATCAGGATTCGTGCTATTTCAATAATATTATGTTGAAAAAGTAGTATTGTTACAGAAAATAAGTTCAAATATACGCAATTTATGCTAGATATTATACTCAAAATTCTGGGCTGGGAAACTTACTGAGAAATCTACATGTAAAACTATGCATAAATATTTAAAACAGATTGAATATATATATTTTCTCTGTTATACGAATAAATATATAAAAACAGATTGAAAGTAAAGAGATTTTATTTTCAAACAAGTTTGTTGTAAGTGATATTTGATAATTGTGTAAGTAGATTGATAGATACTTATTTGTTCCAATACTTTAAAAAAATTTAGGAAGCGAAATTATATGTTATAGTTAATCGTAGTTTTCTAGACTAGCTGTAATATATTCGCTTGAAATCGGGATAAAACTTAAAATTTATTGGATTAAGATATGAAATATCTTGGAATTTTATTAGGGGATTTAATTTTATTTAATAGAATTAAAATTCATGTTAACTTCAGGGAAATCATTTCATCATAGGGACTGGGGTATCAAAATTGAATTTCGCTGGAAGTAATTTTATCCCTTGCATCTCGAAAAATAGGAGGAAGTTTCCTTTCTGAACAAGTCAACTCACAAGCGAAAGTGAAAGTTTGCAGTGCAGAGGGGAGAGGGTAACTAGCCAGGCAGGATTAGTTAGAAATTCGCTGGTCCTAGTGGTGTCTGGCAATTGGAGAGTCCCCGACGTGGTGCAAAAAGATGTGTTCTGGCGTGGGGATGCTAGGGTATGGTTAGCCAAAGCAGACAGTCTTCGTCTTGGAAGAAAACAAGCTCTTACCTAGGGGTTGGAGGGGATGGGGGAACTTAGCGCTTGGCAGGTTTTGCGGAGCGTGGTGTTGGATCGATAGTGGGTGCAAGAAACCTGTTGTCTCGGACAAAGATGCACTCTTAGCTAAATGAGGAGGTCGTGGGAGGGGTCCCCAAAGGGGTGCAGACAGACCTCGAGCAAACCGAAGATGCGGTCTTGTGTAGCGATGGGGGGAGGGGTGATGGGTTTGTAGGCAGGCAGGAGAGATCTGACTATCTCTCACTGACCAGCACCATGTTAGTTTGACGACAAATCCCACCCTGCATGCATCGCTCTTTCCTCTGAAGCACCTATTCACAAGTGGCAGCATTCTGCCGGGGTCCCTTGCAATGATCGAAGGGACAGGCAGTCAGTAGTCAGCGATATAATCTGCTCCGAGCATCAGCAAAAAAATTTTTATATCAACATTTTTTATAATTTTATATTTATTGGGAAAAAATTTTGTGTTTTAAGCTGATATAGTACATCCATTATTTTTTAATAATTTTAAAATTGTTTATCATGTAAACCATGTTTCTGAAATTGGTCGACTAAAGTTTATAGGATTTTGAACTCGCGTTTGTATTACCAAGTGCGATGAATTTCCCAGACTTAATGGAAATTTGGGTTAACATTATTCAGGTCGATGTAGTACGTCCATTGTTTTAAATAATTTTCTTCACGGACATCTGATTGCTTGTTAAAATATATACTATGTTTCCAAAAAGTGTTGCAGGATTAAGTCCTTATTCATGCCATCCGAGTCTCCTTATGCTTTGATGAAAATTGTCTTAAAGGTGAATTCTTACAATAGTGAAATTTAATTTTCCCAGGGAAGTGAATGTTGTGTTAAAAATCTTGGTAAGTTTTATTTTTTTAAATTTTATGTGAGACATTCAGGAAGATGTGGATAGTAACGCATTAAAGTAGGGAAATGTAATAATTTTAATGAGTCATATTTAGAGTTTTTGCCATAATTTCAACTATGCCACAAGATCCATGTATCTAACAGCTTATAAGTTGGTGCGCGTGATTCACTGCAGTCATTCCTTGATTGGCATCACAGCTGACCAGACGTGTTTTGAGAGATGTGATGCGCAATTTCTTTATGTGTTCTTTAATTCAAGGTGTGTACTTTATTTAGTTTTAAAAACCAGGATTTCACATAGCTACATCAATGGTTTGATTTATTTGGAAACACTTGTTTTGTATTTAGATATATTCACATCTCCTTTCGTTCATTTCCGAGTTTTTCAGCTCAGTCTATAATCAAATGTAGGCCAACACACTTGCAGATTCTGTTTCCTCTCACCACCACATCCAGTTTATAAGTCGATGTAAGTGGTATATCCAAATCAGTGCTGCAGCGACCTCCCAAGCGAATGGACGTATATCAAAATCACTGACTGTTAATTTTTTTCTTTCTTAAGCATGTTAATAAATTAATTTCTTTTAATGTGTGGATTCTGTTTCAGGAGTTCCTTTACGAGTGTTAACTATCGGATTCGCTAAGCTTTTATTGCGATATGTCGCCTGCCAAGCAGCGCTCGAAACAGCTTATAGCTTATAGGAATCTGCAAATCCTATACTGATGTCGTTCATTCAACAATCTCAAAGGCGGACGGGCGAGTTTTAAAATCATGTAAGGCATGTGTAGAACTCTAAGGCATATGCATCATTTATAGGCATATTTTTGCTTTACTGTAGATCGTTGATTAATTTTCTTTATGACATTTGGAGAGTCACGTAGCTGTGATCGTTTAGCACTTGTTTCTTTATGAGACTAGGTTGTTCACATAGTTGTGTTGGTTTGAAATTTGTATTTTCATTAATTTCTCTCATGTGTAACATCATCTGTTTAATTACATTTGGAAACTGTCGTCCTATATTTAATAGTTTACACTTAGGTTCTCTGTTTGTCATTATTAACATACGCAACGTAAATCGTATCATTCACTGTCGCCTATGTCCCAACACTGTCTACAAGCAATATTTCCTCCACATTCAACAAAAAGTTATGACAATCTTGCTCAAAAATCAACACATATATACCCCTTAACCAACACACCACACCACAATACGACTACAGAGCTCCAAGGGTGAAAACGTACCAGAGCTGCTCCCCAACCCACAAAAAGGAAGAAAGAAAATAATAAATTTTCCTTTAGCACACTCTTACACCAAACTACACACTTTTCACAACTATTTTATTTTATTTATTCAATTAAATTAATTAAATCAATCAATCAAAGTTTCATACCATTTTATAGGATGAGAATTTTAAAAAATCGATCGGATTAAAGATTAAACCATTTGATATCAAAGGGTTAATCCGATTAATAAGAGCGGCGTCCCTTTGTATCTGAAATCGGCACGCCCCTACTACTTAGGATACAATATTTTCTTATATGCTAATCATCGAAATCCCCTACATTCAAAAATATTTAGGGCCAAATCTGGATAATATGGCCGACTGAGTAATTTAAATAATGGTCTCGCAACGGCTTCGTAAACAGATTTAAGTTTGCTGAGTTAGCTTTCGACTTCTTTAGTCTCACAAATACGTTACTTACAGTAGAAGTACAATTATATTTGCGCATCGCCATCTCTTAAGTCAAATATACACTATTTCCGAGTTCCGAATGCATCATCTTCCTCGTTTCTGCACGCACACATTCACACGTGCTTTGCAGCTGCCCTCTAGTAGCAGGGAAATGAGTAAATCATAAACCGTTAGCACCCCTCTCCGCCTGACCCATTTTTGCACACATTTCCGATTGGATATTTTTCAGGTTTTTTTTAGATGAGTGCACTTGCGAAGAATGCAGGAATGGTTACCATTCATACTGTGAGCACTTTACAGAATATTTGAGATGTCAATATCTACGCGAAGAAGTCGTAGGCCCTAATGGTTACCATTGAGGTACTGGATATTTTTCAGGTGAAACCATCACATCCCTCCTCTCCTGAAGAACTATCTTGATAGTGTTGCCCACGTGTTGAAAAACCCACGGCTTCGCGTGGCCAGACCATTACCCCAAGCTTTGTATACTAGGACCATGTGTCTCGACGTTATCCGTCGGCAGCAAATGTAACAAACCATCCCCTGACTGTTAAGAATGGTGAACGGGATGTAACACTCTTATAAGTATGAAAAATCATAATGTGTTTAAATGCATTTATACCATTAATTTTACAAAAAAATACCCATACACATACAAAATTCTCTTATACTAAAATCCATAAGTATAATTCTAGCTTAATATAATTAATAAGTATATGTAACTTACAGTGCATATGGATGCGCATATAAAACACTAATATAAAATGCAATTATAATGTGGGTACAGCTTTAACATATATTCCATTAAATACGACATATTTCTTTAGGACGTTCACTCTTACATCCAGAAATTCAAAAATCGCGCGGGTTTTAAAGAGAGGGGTAGCCGCTTTAGATTGTAGTTGAGGGTACGTAATACATTTTAGTTTTAACATTATGTTACATCTACTTCTCCCAATTTGTTTCGAGAATTTGGGTCAGTTATTAATAAAGTCAAGGGCGAAAGAAACCTATCTGATACGGCCTTCACCATTTCTAATCCAATTGACGCTGAAAAAAAATCAACCTTTCAGCTTAGGTGACGAGTAGTAAAATTTGGTAGGTTCTGACGAAACAGAATCCGGAAAGGGGGGCTCGGAACTGGCCGGCTGCCATGTTGTAACATCACCACCTGCCATCTTGTTCCCCTTCCTTCCCTCGAAATTTCCCTTTTTTCACTCAAAATCGATTAAATTTCCATAAAAATTCCCCCTTTGCTAAATATTTTCCTTCTCACCCTAACAAATTCCCATTTTTCCAAGGCGGATTAGTGACTCCGAGCCAGAAGAGCGAGGAAGATCTGTGACTCTGGGGTCAGGCAGGTGAGACATGTTAGTCACCCAGGTTACCTTGCCAGGGCAAGCAGGCCGATCAGGACCTTTGACATTGTCTGTGACCTTGACCTTTGACCACCAAAACCCCCAAAGAAATCAAAAAGTACCAAACAAATTAAAAAGTTTATAGAAAAATTATTTGAAGAAAAAAAAACTTTTTTTGAAAATCGAGAAAGATTCATAAAAGTCTACAAGAAAAATAAATTACATACTACCATCATCATAGTGGAAGCCAGTGACCTTGATACCATGGCCTTGAATAATCTTGAAAATAAAAACTCATAAAAATCTATACATATCAGCAAGCATACCATGTTATAGAATACTACAACAATATTTAACGCAGGTGATGTTAACATTTATGCCATTATCTTGAATAATGTGGAATACCAAAACTCGAGAAAAAAATTCGTGAAATTCTATGAGCATATTATCTTACTGACTACTACTACCATAGTGGCTCAGGTAACCTTGACTCGTAGTCTTGAATGACCTTAGAAATTAAAAAACTCGACAAAAGTTACAAGAGACCTGCTTGCAGTAAACCTGGTACCAAGATAATGAAATAGTAATGAACTTCACATTCACCTTTACCCCTTTAGAAATTTTTGCATGGCTAAGTAAACATTCGCTATGGCTTCTTCACACAATTCTTTGTTCGAGGTCACGTGATATGGCTGGCAAATGCAGAGGGAAAGTCTTCTTCACTGTATATAGCTAGCTTCATACTATTCCTCCAAGATATTCACAATTTAATTAGTGTTTGAAGTTTTTCCAGCTTGCTGGGATGCAATAAGCAGCTGTAGATGTAACATCAGTTCGATTACACTGCCCCAGTACACATATTACAGCCATCTGCCACAATCAAGCTTTGGAGTCAGACCTGAGCCGCTTTATATGCTGGAGAACAGCTCAGCGATAATGTCGAATTTTGGATGCGCTTTGCCCATATAAGTATTGTTGGTGGCATCATTCCCTGTCAGATCTGTGCTTGTGAGCATAAGTGAGTTATTGTATTGATGAAGTGTGGCACAAAAAAACTTCTCTGGATCACACCTAAATAACAGCTCATAGAGGCCAGGTGAGGCATGCATTAATTCATTACCAATTTATATAACATCATTCAGAAGAAAAAAACTTTGTTTCCCAAGAATAATTTCTTACTGATATTATAAACACCATACATCGCAATGTTTATCCTCGGTTTGTATGAAGAGAGGTGATTGCAAACAGCCAAAGAGTGCACATTATATATCTCTTTTTTACATTTTTAAATAGCCATGGGCATAGCATCTTTGTCCTCCACAGATGTATTAGCCTTTTCCAACTTGCATATTCTCCTGGGTCCGAAGCTCAGTTCAGTCTTCAGAGAGCAAGAAGGACAGGTTGCTGTAACTGGTCTAGCCAAGATGTTATCAGCCAGAAGACATCTGACAATACAGGATTACACTCCATGTGCACCCACTTGGCAAGGAGATGTTTATAGCTACTACTCCCAATGGCACGATACACATCTTCATCAGGAGCAGACATGACTATGAAACAAACGACAAATGCACATTATATATAATTAGTGAGTGTTATTGCTACTTGATCAACTTATTAAGTGTCTCTCCCGACTTGGCGATTCGCTTAATAATGACATCTCTCACATGTTTACAAGTGCCCATTTCTCATCCTCAGTAAGCATCTCAGACAGTTGGTGAACGATAATGTGACATAGAACATCTTCCATGTCCATGAGATGTGAGCCCAAGGGGCTGACATGGGATGGAAGTTCTCTAAACATATTAAATAATCTATTAGATATTTCTGCGACAATAGAGCTGATATTCGTATGTAGGTTTGACACAGACATGAACTGCATACCTATAACAGTTAGCTTGCTTGCACTCTTTGCAGCAGTATAAAGGAGTCTGTTTAGCTTAGAGGTGGGGGCAGTAATACCCTTGCTGATCACCTATCTGCCACTTATTGGATCAAACTTATATTCCACAGACGAGAGTTTGTCACCAAGAGTTACTATGTCGGGAATCGGAACAGACACCATACCGTCATAGCCATGGTTCGTGACCATGTTGGATACATCCTCTAGGTGTGTACTCAGAATGGCCTGTTTGCTTGCACATTCATTTGCAGTGAACAGATAATCCTCCAAAATATGCAGCTAAGGCAATAAGCACATGTTGCCAATGCGCTCACCAAAGTCATCAACTTTCTTCTCCACTGTAGTAAGCATACTGCCTAAGGCAATCATATTTTACACATTGATTGTTAATGTTTAAATCTGGCTTTTCATTTGGCCAGATGCCATACCAACAGCAGCGAGGTTCGATTCCAGGTAGGTCAGCTTCATATTTAAAGTGACCATCATGCCTGCATTTTCTTTCCCAACGTAAAGGTACCTGTATAATTTCGAGGTTAGGTCTGTAAGGCTGCTGCCGACAACTTGCATGCCTACAACATCGAGTTTCTTCTCCAGGGCTGCAAGCGTATCCTTTAGGGCAACCAGCATGTTCACATCAGTAGTAGTTAATGAGTGAATCTGGGCTTCTATCTTGGCAGACAGTGCATTTGTGTTCGTTAATAGTCATCCTTCTATGAACTTGATTGAATCATTGGAAGTAAAATTGGTTAGACTGGCTACTATTTCGATCAACATGCGAAGCCGCACATCAATTTAGTAGTCAGTATATTCGTGTCGACAAGATGCTCTCTGCCATTGCCAGCTTCTCCTCTAAAACAATCAGTTTGGGCACATATTTGGTCAATGTTAGTAATTCAGTAGTCACTATACTGGCTATTTGCTTTCCCACACCATTGTGTGTCAGCTCCAAAGTCACAAGAAGACAAGTCATACCAGACATCAACAAGCGAAGATAAGTCTCGGTATTAGTTGCTGCAGCTTGCAGTGTGGCCAGCAGTTGCAAAGCCTCGGAAGTGACACTGTGGACATAGGATGCATTGGTGGCATCAATATCATGTTTAGGATCTCCCGATATTCTTGGCCCATTTCCCACAGAAACTACAGTTTCCATCATAAGTGCATGTGTTTCAACCATCTGGTGCACACTTCAGCCACTATGGCCGAACTTGGACAATAGCTCATAGTTCACTGATGTACGATTATGAACTGATAAAATCTCTGGCGATACTACCCCTTATCAGGGAGAAAATATTTAGCTATGACGATAAAAAAAGCATAGTTACCACTATCAATATGAGAACATATATTTAAAACTATATTCACATGATTGGAGTACACATTAAGTAAATTCAGGTCATCCATATGAAATATAATGAGGAAATTAGCATTACCATGCAGGAGCTGCTTAGGCGTATGTGAATATGTTTGATATAGGTAAATCGAGTCTACAAGTACATGTTGGCCTAGACTGAAATCCTGATGCATTGTTATCTGTTTTTACATGCAATGTCGTAAAAAATTAACACAGAGTTCAGCATGCTTCATTTGGCAGCACAACTTTTTTATTGTTACTGTCTGTAGAATTTCCGCTAGGTGTAGGTACTTTGGTTGTTGGAGGGACATTGAGTAAACATATGTGTTCTCGAAGCAAATACCATTGGGCTCTTCCAGAAGGCAGAGAAGCCCATATGTCTTCCCACAGTTGCTTGGACCAACTGTGATACCAAGAACAGTTTTTGGCAGTAGATTCCTGTGGCATGATTCGTGAGCAATAGTTTTGTCATCAAAAGTGATGCGAACAGATAGTGTGGTTGTCTGAGGCACAAGCTCCTTTGTACTGAGATATGAATGGTAAACCCCAAATGCTTATGGCAGCAGGTCCACATTCGAGACCAAGTTACAGACCAGTTGATGTGGATGGCCAGGTGATATTGATGGCCATTTTCCAGTAAACATATAAAGTAGGCAAACTGAACAATTTGTGTAAGTATGCCATGATGTGTCATAGAGTAAGGTCAAGAGGGGATGCAGACTGGTTGATAGACTAATCAACAACCTTCCTATAGAAGTGCAATTTCCAGGCTGTAATTACTGTGGACCAGGTAAGCAGCTAGTGCAGAAATTGAAATGAGGTGTGGTGATGTCCCTGTCAATTTATTGGACGAAGCTTATAAGCAGCTCGACATTGCCTATGTGACAAGTAGTCAGTTGAAAGACAGACACATGGCCGATATAATACCTGCAGACAAAGCTGGGATGGTAGGAATATCGCCCAATTCTAAATTTGGTGACTGTCTAACTGCTTTGGGTATTTCAAAGACAATGATAGCTAATGTTAAACACATAATGGGTTTGTGGTTTTGTGGAAGGAAGCCACAGAGAAAATCATGCAAAGTGGCATGAGGTAAGCGAGGAGGAATCTTTCCATTCATCCTGCCAGCTATTGGCATTTTAGGCAGCCTAATTGGTGGGGCGAGCTGGATTGCTTGGGCCATCAATACAGTCAAGAATAAAATAAACAGCTTTCAGAAGCTATCCACATAACTGACAAATGGAGTCGCTCACTCGAGAAACAAAAATGTGTCGAGGCATTAACCTGCAGCCTTACTGCCAGTAGGGAGGTAGGAGGAAGCAAAGGTGGGTGGGAAAAAAAGTATATCGGTTGGCAGACACTATCTTAAGCACCCTGCATGATAATACACTGATAAATATTTATATACAAAAGTTTGATTGGGAATTACAAATACCCAAATTCAGGGGTATATTCATGCATGACTGTCTTCCGCACTGCCCATGGTGAGTTGAGAGTGATATAATAATCCTGGATACCAGTTGAGGACCAGGGATACATTGGACTGCATTAAATAAATGTGGCAATATGGTTGATTACTATGATAGCTATGGTAACCTAAGGTCCCTAACGCACTGAAAATATACTTGAGAGGTGCGAGATTATATGATAACAGGACAGAACAACTGCCTCAAGAATGGAACTTTGGACACCTATGTTTGTGCTTCCTTGCACGGTAGACGATACTTAACAAGGATGCACTACATGTAAGAATCAGTCATGTCTGTAATGCTGATCGTGATGGAAAACAGCTCAGAATTGTGTAATGCGAATTTCCCACCACTGAAATCTTGTTCCAATTGATTTTAAAACGTACTTCTCTGTGAAGAATATAGATTAATGGAATTGCATGTTACTGCATATCAAGGAGAATGGTAAGAGAAGAAATGTGTATATACCCACATGTTCGTATTAGATCGAATATATTGGCGATTACCTTAAGCGCACACTGCGACCAGATATAATGTTGATGCTGTAGGAGAACTCCAATATGCTACACAGCAAGATGTACTGTATTGCTCAGATATATTTAATGTAAAACAACACACTGGCTGCTATGCTAGGATTCTTGAACATGAAATACAAAGTTAATAAACTGGGCGAATCCACCCTGCAGTAAATATTTTTCCAGTCAACATAAGATAAAACTATAATTTGATGATCAGCTTGTACCTTAACTGCTAACTCAGCCAAATAGTGCACAAATTCTCTACAACAGTGCCACCAGTGTTTAAAATAGTGGACATACTGAACACCCCCAGTTGTCACAGAGAGCATACAATAAGTGCTGGTCTCCATAGTAGACCAAGACAGTAATGTGAATAATTTCCACAGTGAAGAAATTACCATTTGACTGAGCATGCACCATTTGACTGAGCATGCACAAAGATAGGACTACAATTTTAGCAGTCAGAGGTAATAAAAGGAGTTTAACATATTCGAGTGGATAAAAGGACAAGGTATCCAGCATGATAACATCTGCAAATGCGAGTTTCATGTGAAGATTGGGGCAGTCTGTCAACAAGTATGAATGTGGAAATTTTAAATTTTACAGAACCATCAGCGTTCGGAGACCAGATCACCAAGATAAAATCCACTTGTACACACCATATCTGTGGGGCCATATGTATCTTTGTCCGACGTTCGGATCCCAGTCCAGAAACAAGATATAAATACTGTACCATGTAATCCCTATTTATGGTTCTGGGGGATTATTATGAAGGTGGGAAGTGCAGTACATGTGACATCTTGAATCGATACAAATTGAATATTACATATGATGAGTCGAATAGCTTATGAGCTGAATGGGTGTGAGGTAAATGCAATTCAGGATTTGGGAGTTAAAACAACAATAACAAATTAACCCTCACTAATATACAGCCTACTTCATGTCGCTAAAATGACCAGCTGGGAGATGAAAGAGGACTATTAGTTCCTGGTCTATCCGACTGGTATATTTGAAGTTTACATTCGGCTGGCCATGCTGTTAGACTTCCCAGAGGATTACAGGCATGTATTCAATAATTCCAAGCAGGAGCTAGTTATTCTTATTGTCAACATAGAAGCGAACACCTTGCTGGATACTATAGCTGTGAAGGGAGTCGCAATGCTCGCAATCTTATCAATTGAATAGCTACTACCACATGATCAGATGAAAATTTCGGAAGAAGTGAAATTTTTGGAATATGCAGAGAAAGGTAGGAATGTCAACATGGCCTTCCGATTGAGGTGTTTGGAATCGTATCCAAGTGTACCCCATGCCATGAGTGTAAATTGTAGTGATAAAATGTGTTTTACAAGTGAGAAGCAGTGCTTAGTTATCGCTGCATTCCAGACAGGTAAACAAATTGTCCTTGCTGGAGACCGTTCGAAATTCGATCATGTGAAGATTAAGAATGTATAAGTTCACCTCAACTCGGATTTTTACCCATATGGAACCTTAAACAATGATTTAGCGAATGTTGTGTAAATAGTGCCATACCAAATGTATGGCAATTTTAAGAGGGTGTGTTATGGACAAACAGTGTCCAATTCTAGTATCTGCCGAATTCATGAACACTTCCCCCTGCTGGTGTTCAGTGCGAGTAAACAGGATGATAGAATACAGAGAAGCATTGCCAATTGTGGCATTGAGATGACTGCCGCGGTGGATTTCCTGGCCAACACTCAATAATCGACGATGGACTTGACACAAATAATATAAACCATTGTAAAGGTTAAATACTTGCATAAAACGTACCTATAGCCCATTTACCAGCTGACCATTACACACAATGTTCATAAACATACAGGAATGTATGTCTATGTGTGGTTTCATGATTAAAAATATATGCTTAGCATACATATGGTAGTATATTCAAAAGTACTATCCTGCCACCCTTCGCATGGCATACACTCGACAATTAAAGTAGGGTGACCAATATGTGACTCGATAAACACTATCACAGTCTTAAATGGGATGATGTAAATGAAGAGTACGGAAATATTTATGATATAATTACATCTAAGTTGGCTGTGGAGGAGGCTGGCATCATATTTGTGGCCAGCGCAGTAAAAAGCGGCACCTGCTGGACTGCGACTTGTATGGGCGAACTGCATATGACCATCACGAAGTACAGCACAGTTACATGGAAGACAATGTGTTCTCCATTTACATGTGAGATGTAGTTTGCTTCAATGTACATATAAGATGAAATAAGTGTTATATAGCCCCTGCAGTCGCTGGCAGTGCAGCATTCAGGAGACAACCACCATCATGAGCAATGTGTTCAACAACCATGGCTGTGTGCAGTTCTGACTGGAAGATGTGAAATATGTGAACTTGTATGAGCAGTATTATGTGGGGTACAAGCGAGTGGTGTTTAAACCAGAGCATGGATATGAGCAAATTTGCAAGTATGTGACTGATAAAATCAATTATGGTGATAACATGAGGCCTGAATGGGTTCCACAGTGAGGTGCAGCCATGTATAAAATACGACCAATGCACTATTGTCACTCTCAGGCCAAACAATCAGCTACCTACAAATTTACATATTCTCAAAGTCATGTCAGATTTGAAAAAAGATATTAGCAAACAACAGTGCAAGAACAGTCAAGTAGACTTTGCTGTATGTGAAGAAGACACCGGAAAGATCTGACAGTGGACTGAGGAGTGTACTGGCCACATATATTCCCCTACAATGGAAGACCACAAAAACCATTGGATCCTGCCCTGCTTGGTAACTACAATTGTGAATATAAGTGAAAAAATTTCGTTACTTTTATTACATGTGGACAGCATGGACACCAAAACGTCGAGTACGATTGCCGAGGACAAACTACCATACCACAATAAGTGTAGGAGTTGGGAAGTTGTTTGTACCCTTGTTGCGCACCTTCTAAAGCTAAGTGTCAGAATGTCTGCAGTAGTGGTGGTGGCTGTGATGTCACACTTAGGAAAGAACTATATATAACCTGTGTGTCCAGCCTGCCACCATCAGTGGACTATGAACCTTCCATTGTCACATGCAACATCCTAGAATATGAGGAGGTAAAGCGGAAATACTTGGAGGAATTCGGTGGCAGCAAACATTTATTGTTGACTCTTAATCCATCCATGTACGAGCAGGTAATGACACGAGGTACGGACGCAATATGCAACACGCATGTGCCACATGTTCACCACAACTGGCCGAATATTAAAGTGGCCTACTTATGCATCACACGAGGACAAAATAGTTATCTTTCATTAACTTGCACTTCTTATTTCATTCATTGGTTACTGCTGCATTTCATTTAAAACACACAATTATGATTGTGACTTTTAATGTTTTTCTTCATTTCTTCTGTGTCATAATGCTAGGAAATTGTGATAATCACGGTGGCCGAATATTAATGTGAGTCACTGTATATATTCCATGTGCGATGAAAGTGTATTGAAAACACCAGAAAATATTTACAGGCCTTGGATGCAGAAATATGTAGAAAGGTTTACAAATATGTTATTGGATGGCAACATAAGCGGTATCTGGAATAAAAAGTCACTTAAGAAAATGTGAGTTTCTGTTGGTGGAGAAAATAGAAATACAATTATATTGCATAATTTTACTGGCTATTGAAGTTGGTTGATGGTTGAGCTTCGCTCCATCTTTGTGACAGCATGCGGTTCTGCAAACGAACCTTATCACCCTGTTTAGAGATGAGGTTTAAGTTGTTAGATGCTCTATTTGAGTGACAAAGTTGCAGGTTATAAACCTGGGCAATCCAAAATGTGTCTTAGTTGTACGAAATATTTGGTTTGGGCACAGGGTTTGGTGCTGGGGTGACAAGTTGCTGTGATAGCCATCTTGGATGAAATCACTCGGCAAAATTTCCCTTTTTCCCATTTTAATACTTAAATATGGCTTAGAAATTGCTTACTTTACCATGAATTTCCTATACTTCTTGCTGTAGGATATCGACAGTGAAGTGAGCACTTTTTGAAAGCCCTCTCTCATTTGGAATATAAGTCATTAAAAATATTTTTACATTTACATCCAGGTACTGTGGAATATATGTACTGTGTTTATTACCTACATTACAGTTATTAAATATTGCTTAAAGTGCTTACTTTACTGCAAACTGCCTATACCTAGCATGTATTTAGCATCTGTGGTGTATTGCAATATATATCTATAAGATATGCATGGCAACGTGAGCACTTTTTTGAAAGCCCTATCATTTGGTATATGAGTCACTGGATATATTTTACCAGTTAACTTTCACGTGTTGTGGAATATAAACAATGTGTTTCATACTTACATATAAATGGCTTAAAGTCATTGCCTGTGTGACAACACGTGGCCACCAGCCCGATGCCCCTTGTGCCTTGGCAAGGGAATCGTTTGTAACATTGTCACTATCACCTAATACAGGGGTTGATTAGCTAGCTCAGATACGTTGTGCTGAGGGTCGGATGTAAACATAATACAAAACAGGGATGCTGCATACCAGGCTCAAGGACCAGTTTGTGTAAGATGCAATAAGAAGAAGACACACCTGCTCTGTTGACCTGATATAGGAGATTATATTTTTCCCAGCTGGCATTCCCCCAGATGCTTACATGGTTTGTTATCTAGGTTATTTGCAATGTACTACAGTGTATATATTTTAGAAGCCAATTACCTCTTCTGTCCAACTGTACCATTCAGAACAGAGGCTTATCTTGACATGATGACTGCCATATGGCAGTGATGCACATATAGACTGTTCAGTGTAAAGTGGACACTTGTTTCAGACCTCAGTTACTTTTTTTTAACCGCCATTTAAACTAAGTATTGCCATGCATATGCCGCACTTGGAAGTTGTCTAAGGCTTAAATATTACTTTTATTGCCTATTAATATTCCAAAATTTTTACCACAGTCACTTGCAGATTATAACATTACGTGTGTGTGTGTCAGAGGACTGGTTATTTTTTTCCCAATTGAGTCAATCCAAACAGATGCAGGTAAGTGTTATGTCGCTCTCTGTACTGAGAAGTTTGGAAGGCGCGATGGTTGAATGTACTTGTATGGAGGCAATGGAAGTACACTGAGGTTATCTATGTGAGGAAGCTGATACCATATGGTAGGTGTCTTTTACCATCCCTATAATCGATTTATATGGTAATATCAGGCCTATACATTGTTCCACAGAGATTCCTCCTGGACATTGACGTATGCAAACGAGCTGCAGTGCTTCACGAGTTCCGCCACCCTGGATAGTCAAGAAGTTTCTTGTTACATTTTTACTTCTAAGATAGATTCGGGCAGATAATTCTACTATCATTCATTTTTGTCTCATCTCAAGCATCTTATCTTTCTTCTTCTTTGTTCAACCCACCCCAGCGGTCACAGTCGTCTATTGCAGCTCCAATGCGGCCACTTGCCATTCAGTGTGGGGTTTGCGACAAAGTATTTCCTGTTCGCAAAATCAGACTGCAGCACAAGTGCAACTGTGTCCTCGACCCATTCAGGGAGACATTTCAAATGGGCAAGAGGAGTGGGAAGACATTTGCCCATGCCGATAAATTTGCTGACCATTTTGCTACATGCATAGGACTCCTCAGGCAGGCCACTTCTAGCCATTGGAAATTATGCAATGTTGAGTTTACCCATACTGGTGATGCATGAAGACATAGGCATGGCTGCTTGAATGGGGGAACTATGGAAGTCTGTTTACACCTACTGATAAACTGCACACTCACAGCACTAAATATACCAGACTCGCCCCACCATCAGCAAAACAAACCTCTACATGGCTTTGCCAACCATACCTTGGCCAGGACCATCCAAGACACCCCAGGCCTCACCTTTTGTTATAGCATGTATAATTGCACTGAGGGGTGTCTATCTTGCCATCTGGCCATTATCACTGGCACTAGCAAGAGTTATGCATATGGATTCATCGAGGTGGAGTGTGTATTTAGGATATTAAAGACCTACATAGCACCAAATACCTAGATAAATGCCATTGACACTTTTGGCTTCCTCAAGTATCTTAAGGCCAATATCATCAGCCAACTGAACCAGGAAATAGAGGACGGGGCATCATGATATTTTACATTTTCCTGGAGTGTGCATATGGTAAGCCAGAGCCACATGAAGAGGAGATGTACCAGTATGCCATCAAAATGAAGAATGTAACTCTATACCATGAGGTGATGTGGAATAAACCATTTTGGCCTCCATCAGAAAGATCTGCCAGGATGAAAATGAATACATGGGGAACGTAATTGCTGGACCCTCACCACCACGAAAAGACTCCAGTTTTGCATCAACAAACTCGTCCTATTGAGAGCCCCATCATAAATGACCATGCCATTTCAAATTGCAGCCATATATGTGATTATTAATAAACAAAACCTGCACCAGCAGTGTTTTAAATATGCGATCATGCCATACTACATAGCGGAGGTGAATCTTGACTTTGTCAACCAGTGACACTGTGACCTTGACACTTGTTTCAACTTTAGTCGACTAGAATTTCCTCCCTACCCCTCTACATCAGATACTCCTGTTTAAGAGGAATAATCCAGGGGTGAGTGTGAACATCTGTGCACATGAGGAAGACAATAAAATTGTCCAGACATGGGTATCGAAGGAAGAATGTGCTACCCACTTTGATTTGTTCCTTATGATGACAGAGGATGGCAATTCACATTATTGTTACATAGTTGATTTATCCCACCTTGTACACTTGCAGGTGACTTTGCATCCAAATGCCATCACTGTTTGAAATGACTAGCAATGACTAGCTGTGGGTGACAGGGCTCATAAGTACTCAAACACTGGCAGAGCACACGAGTTTCTCTAATAACCAAGCACCCATCAATGCCGACATGCTGACCCCTCAGAAGAATGGCAAGCTTCCTGCACTCAAGGTCCAGAATTATCATAACACCAATAAGTTTCCTATAATTATATATTGTAATTTTGAAGCTGTGCTTGTGCTGGTCCAGACATGTGAGCAGAACCCAACAGCTTCATAAACTAATCGATACCAGCAACACATGCCCTACAGCTATAACATCTACATCAAGGAGAATAATGATATCATACCGGCTTCCAAGACCACCAGTCTCCCAACAGACCAGGGAGGATGCAGCAAAAAAACCAAGAGAATATTTTGTTATGATTGGTGCTCTGGTAAAGGACACATATAGCCAGTCTGAGTCTATGCACTAACTGACTACAGGTGAGTGGGCTTGTCATTCACTGGCTACTGCATGCTAAGTTTGTTTTGTTTTGGCCCCTTCCCCAGAGAAAAAAACAGAAGGTTCACAACCACAATCACTTCATTGGCATGTTTATCGGGGCATCATGTAACAAGTGCAACAAACTCCACCACTTCCCCAAGCAATTGCCAATCCCCTTCCACAGCTTGGTATGTGAATCTAACATTATTATTAGGCAGCTTGGATAGAAACTCAGGACATATTTATCATCCTGAAAATGGTGGGAAAATGAATTACCTTTAGGAAAAGTTTCTCCGACACATTCGTCATACAATTCATCGATACATTCAGATTGATGTTTACCAGCCTCTCGATGCTAGCACAGAACCTCCCATTTGCCAATTTCAAGACCACAGTGATGTTCTTAGAGCCTGGCAACCTGGGTTGGTAACTCGAAAATAAGTGTTTCCATACAACAATGTCGACTTGTGGGGCAAGCTCGCCAAGTTACAGCTGCTGGGCATCGGCAAAGATGAGTACCCCCCACATACAAATGGTCTGGGCAGCATATGGATGCGAAATATTGGAGGTGTATGCCAAACTTTATTTGATGATAGACATCCTGATTTTATGTAACAACTCCAAGTGCTGGGGGAGGGGGTGTATGTTTGGACACATAAAGATTGTATCATAGCTGCTATTTGAGTGCCCTGGGTTCTTTGAGGCCATTTTGCACAAAAGGGTGTGGCACTTGACATCCTCATCGACTACAACACCCACCTGTTTTTCGAGGCTGGTATCCAGGGAGGAGTAATCCAGTTCATCGCACATCTCGTGATGTCTAATAAGGATTTACCCGCCAAATATGATGCCAGCCTGCCATTTAACTACCTCCAGTATGTAGATGCTAACAACTTGTATGGATGGTCAATATCTCTGCTGCTGCAATACGGCAGCTTCGAATTGACCAGCATAGATATCGACATTATGTCTGTGATGGATGATGGCCACATCGACTACATACTGCAGTGTATGTAGAGTACCCTATTTTGAACTCCATGATCATCATATAAATCTACCATTCCTGCCAGTGAAAGAGTGTCCTCTGGTGTTCAAACAACCCAACCTAGTGGCCATACTTGAGGGGGAAACTACTAAATTGTTCATTATGTCACCCTCAAACAGGCATTGGCTCACAGGTTAATGCTTATGGCTGTCCACCGTGTCCTGCAGTTCAACCAGATGGCATGGCTTAAGCCTTATATTAAAATGAACATGGAAAAATGCCAGGCAGCCACAAATGCCTTCGAAAAGGACTTCTTGAAGCTAATGAAGAGTGCTATGTATGCCAAGCTGATAGAGAATAAGAGCAAACATCAGTTCATGGAGCTCATCTCCACCGAACTGCAAGCAAAAAACTCATATCCAAGACAGCTTTCAAATAAAGAACAATTTGCAACGAATTGCTCTCCCTTATAAAACTAAATCATGAAATTATAAGATTACACAAACAAATCTATGCTGGCTTTGCTATACTTGACCTGTCAACAACTCTCATGTACTGCTTCTACTACGATCTCATGTGATATGGTATGGCTGTGGCATAAGCTTGAACTACATGGACTTGGACTCCTATGTCATGGTGATTACCTGCCCCGACTTCTACCAAAATCTCATTCCAGAGCCAACTCTGATGTCCGAGTTCGGTACCAGTGGCTACCATCCCACTCATCCCTGCTACACGCCTACTTATGCTAGGGTGATTGGAAAATTCCAAAATGAGTGTGGTGGCAACGACATGATTATGTTTGTCGAGCTGAGGGCGAAGCTGTATGCTTACAGGTGCAAGGATAAAGTAGTGAAGCAGGCCAAAGGGTTTGAGAAGAGCATCATCCATCACCATGGAAGTCTAAAAGCCCATCTTTCTGAACCACCAGTTCATGCAAGTGCAGATCAACAGCATTAGTTCGCATCATCATGATGTATGCAACCGAATGTTCCAACGAAATAGCTATTTTTTGGATGGATAACAAACAGAAGATTCTGGATGATGTCACCCATACCTTTCCTATGCCTACATTGAAAAAGGCTATGCACACACTTCTGAAACGGGCACATATCATCATATGTGTGTTTCTCCCCCAGAGGGAAACCAGGTTAGGGTGCATAGCAGGAGGCTGTTCCTCACCCCAGGATTGTCTAAACTGTAGCACTTCCTTTCCCCTCTCCAACAACAGATATTTTGTGTGTATGTTTATTTATTCATCAGCATACTGGAGCTTATGAAGGAGCCGTATTTATCCTGCCAGGTATGCTTTTGTTGTCCTACTCCAGTCCAATCAAGCATACCAGAGTACATGCAAGAGCCATATATTTCTTGACAAGTGAGCTGGTTGGCTGGTGGTATGCTTTAGTCGATGCAAGAGGTGTAGAATTCTCTTTCCAGGCATGATATCGGTATGTCCTCATTATTTTTTGTATTCAGTGTATTTCAGTTCATGCATTAGCCATATTCTTCATGCCAGGTATACTGTACTCTTTCCAACACAACAGAGCACATTCAAGAGTAATATCTTTCTTGCCAAGTGTACTGGCTGGTGGTATGCTGTAACACATACCGGAGATCACCTTATCCTGCCAGGTGTATGAACAGTTTGTCCCCTCTCCAGTTGTGTTTTAGTTTCAGTATACTGGAGAACATGCACGAGCTGTATTCTTTGTGTCATATATAATGTACTCACTCATGTATTTTTCTAGCATACTGGAGTACATGCAAGAGTCATATTCATCAATCTAAGTGTGTTGGCTGGTTGTATGGTGTAGCACATGTGAGAGACAACCATATCCTACCAGGCATGCGACCAGTATATATTCTGTTCCATATATATTTAGTTTTACAGCAGCCTTTTATAGCACTTGCAAAATTTGGATAATATTCTTACCAGGGGTGCAGCTGTTGATGAGGGTGCCACTGAACAGTACCATGATGTAACCCATTATATTGTAAAACTCTCTTACTATATGTATTACTAGTGATTTATGTAATTATGATGTATGCACTATTTCACATTCACTCATGTTAACTACTACTTATACCATGGGATTTGCCATCTGTTTTGGGTGTCTGACCTGGGATTTATAGTCAATTTTATTCCCTGGGTGATTTAACACTTATCCTAGTGGGCTTTTGTAAATGTGAAAATGGTATTTATATCACATTGCATTGATGTGTCTTGTGGTCCATATCATAACTGATTTTCTTCTCACTGTGGTGCTGCCCCTAACCTTCAACCCGTAAGCATTCATTGTTCTATCTCCTGGACACTTCCCATTTCTGTCGTATTTTAATTCGGTTTTTATATGTCTGCTTTGTTTTCTTTTAAGGTACGTTCATTTCTCTACATCATAAGGAGCCTATTCATTATGCTGACAACACCCCTGGTAGTTATTTTTCCCCTTACATGCATTTGTTTGCATATAGGGTTAAAAAATTATTTGCTAATGGTGTTTTTGTCACATTGAATAGCTGGTTCCAAGCCCGGATGCCATCCACATGTCATGTTAATGTCATGTCGACAGTATGACTGAAGGTGATGCCATAGTGATTACAAGTAAGTGCTTGTGTGTGTAATTGCTGTACTATGGTCCGATGTTACAGACCGAGTAGCTGCGTGCTGCATGGTCATACAGTCCCTATATGTTGCGCAGTTAAATACAGGGGATGTGGTGAGCTGCACGAACATGGTGCATGTGCTCGGCAGGTGGGCCATGGGGTTAGAGGTGGGTAGGAGATAAGGAGAATGGATGGGGAGAGGAGGAGATGCAGAAACCGGATTGGGAGGTGGAAGCACATGTACATATTGAAGGTGGGACGAAGCATGTTGAGAATGGGGCCGAGCAAACGGGATCACACATGTTATTCTATATTGCGGCCTCTGATAGGCAGTCACTCCTGTTCGTCTGTTAGCTGTAATTTTGTTTTTGCTTCCTTTAGGATGCTCGTGTTTGTTCGTTTTTTTGCCCTTCATGCCCACACTCAGTCTACACTCCATCCTTCCTTAGTAAGATATTTATAATTGATGATTTTTTAACTGTTATAGGATTCATGTGTGTAAATGGAGAGAGGGGGGTGGATGTAGCAAGCTGCTAGTGTGTGTGTTTCTTACCTTGGGTGTGTGCACGCCAAAGTTTTCTGATGGGATGACACGGAGAACATCCTTGCAAAGCGTTGTGGCAGGGATTCAGGTGGGGCATTGTGATGAGCTGCTGGGAGCTGCATTCTGCCTCGGTGCCGGGAGAGATAGTATGGAGGAAACCCTCATAGCATGCGAGGTCCTCCCGGCGATGTTCAATAGGAATTAATGAGTGTGACCTGCACACGTTCGCTGGGAAGGAAATGAATGTGGGAGTACTGGGACTACCCCATGTGGCATTTGATAGAAACGCAATACTGGGACATAGGAATCCAAGATTGGCACTGGGAGTGTAAGGGGTAAGGGGAATTTTTCAAGGGAAAAATGGGAAAAAGGGAAATTTTGCCGAGTGATTTCATCCAAGATGGCTATCACAGCAACTTGTCACCCCAGCACCAAACCCCTGTGCCCAAACCAAATATTTCGTACAACTAAGACACATTTTGGATTGCCCAGGTTTATAACCTGCAACTTTGTCACTCAAATAGAGCATCTAACAACTTAAACCTCATCTCTAAACAGGGTGATAAGGTTCGTTTGCAGAACCGCATGCTGTCACAAAGATGGAGCGAAGCTCAACCATCAACCAACTTCAATAGCCAGTAAAATTATGCAATATAATTGTATTTCTATTTTCTCCACCAACAGAAACTCACATTTTCTTAAGTGACTTTTTATTCCAGATACCGCTTATGTTGCCATCCAATAACATATTTGTAAACCTTTCTACATATTTCTGCATCCAAGGCCTGTAAATATTTTCTGGTGTTTTCAATACACTTTCATCGCACATGGAATATATACAGTGACTCACATTAATATTCGGCCACCGTGATTATCACAATTTCCTAGCATTATGACACAGAAGAAATGAAGAAAAAAATTAAAAGTCACAATCATAATTGTGTGTTTTAAATGAAATGCAGCAGTAACCAATGAATGAAATAAGAAGTGCAAGTTAATGAAAGATAACTATTTTGTCCTCGTGTGGTGCATAAGTAGGCCACTTTAATATTCGGCCAGTTGTGGTGAACATGTGGCACATGCGTGGTGCATATTGCGTCCGTACCTCGTGTCATTACCTGCTCACTCTCTTCGCTGAGAGGTTGTGTTTGAATAGTTCTGTTGGCTGCCTCAGTCAGGCAAGTGGGACTGTGATGGAGTGATACATCACTATTTGTATTTTTTTTCAAGTTTCTTGTATTTTCACAGTGAGTTTGTTTGCTTTGAGTACTCTACTCCTTATGTTGTTCCTGTACAGCAGTGCCTTGGTGTTTGACATGTTGCATCAGGAAGTTTCAAGGTGCTTTCGTTATCTGTCTTGTGCTTATTGAATGGCTTTGATGTATAAAAAATAATTGTTTTGGAAAAGAGAGTGCCAGTGATGTCGACAGATGGTCTCTGGAGAGTGGGCGTGCCTGGTGGGATTTTTATAGGTTACAAATAAGAGTGCTAGGCCCTCTTTCGAGGATAGTGTTACAAGCTATGGCTGGGAATCAGCGAACAAATCACCACTATGGGCTGCAGTGGGACCACGAGTATTGCTTTGATGTCTGCATAGAGGATGTCTGCTAGGATGTCTGCATAGAGAAGTTAAGTATCGAGTTACGGACTCAGAAGTATTTTCCATAGACATCGCACATCAAATTTTTTTTCAAGAAATAGTGTATAGAGACTTCGAAATAGTTTGCTAGTAGGTTACGAACTTAAATATTTTTATTCAAGCAGAAATTTTTGCTTAAAAATTAACTTAGAGATTTTTTTTTTACCCGGAATTGGACTTTGATAATTTTTTGACTCATGAATGGACTTAGAGTAAAGTAAACTGGTTGTCATGCTCGGAATTTGATGAATTCTTGTGGTGTACAGACTTATGATGGGTTTTGTGCTCTATGGAGACTTGGTGTCAAATTGGGATATATTGGAACTTGCAGTTTGACTCTGGGGCAGGTTTTTTCGTACTTTCACAAGTGTTGAACGGGGTTGAGAGAGGGTGCTAGTAGAGGTAAAATAGGGACTTAGGAAACATATCGCCTTGTGTGTAAGTGTGGAAACTTTGAACTTTTGATTAAAGTAGAAACAGGAAAACTGTAACTTGTGATATGGCGATCGTTTTGGGATTCGGCTATGGGCAGAGTTGTGAGTATTCGTCGAGAGAGTGTTTAGGAATAAGACAATTCACTGTCAAAGTGGGCGAAGAGAAGAAATTAGTTGAGTTACAAGTAAAGATGTTGTATAGGTAAGATTGTTGGCTTTGGAGTACAAAAGTGCAGGCGCAAGACTAGTTTAATGAAGAATGGGTTTTGGTCTTGGATTGGTGAATGTTATAAAGATATGTTTTTTGTAAATTCATCATTAAGGAAAACTGACTGGTGTGTGTGTGTGTGTGTGTGTGTGTGTGTGTGTGTGTGTGTGTGTGTGTGTGTGTGTGTGTGTGTGTGGTGCACAAAAATATACAAGAGCAATACCCAAACTTTCGAGTGTACTGGTGGGAGACAATACCCCCAGGCTTTAGTCTATGTGTATTTGTGAACTTCATGTGGTTTGCCTGTAATGCAAGAGCACTGCCTACACTTTCGAATGTACTGATGGAACAAACCCCATGCATCTTTTGCTTGTGAATGGAAGAGTGATTCAGTTTTGTGCAATAACTATTTTTTGAGTGTCCTGGTAGAAAAAATACCCCTGGGCTCAAAACATGTCAGACTGGTTTGTTTTGCTGATAATGTTCTGGTGTAGCATGTGTGGTCGGAAAGAGTTATTTCACGAAAAATAATTTTGAACATTTGGCGAATCCCTCTCCTGAGACCACTTAGGTTAGGCGAACACTTTTAAAATATTAAAGGTTGAAGTATATTCTTGTAATATTTTTTCTTTTTGAAAAATATTATAGATAATCGAGAGTTTGAAATTTATCAGGAATTTAATCAATTTTTAAATCACAATATAAACGTCACACAAAATACACGCTATTTTGTGTGACGTTTATATTGTGATTTGAAAATTATCAATAAATGAATGAAATACCTATTTGCATACTTTTATTGAAGGTTGTTTTAGGAAAGTTTTTTAGTAACTTTGAGTGTTATAATAGTAGTATTGTACATATTTATTTGCACTGAATTAGTTTTCATCAAATTGGTCAGATATATATTGAATTGATAAAAAAATTGTTTTAAAAACTAGGGATGGTTTTAATTCACATTGGATTGTTTTTAAGGAAGCATGATCTTATGAATTTTATACTGTATTTTGAAAAATACGGAAATTTTAATGGGAATATGTAAAGTTTAATTCAGTAGAATTTTGTTGTGTTTTGAATGTACGCTTTGGATATTCATCCACACTGGACAAAATTGCAATACAATAACAATACCTACTCTGGTGCTGATGTTCGCATTAGGTATATTTTGGGTCTTGTAATTCCTTCCCTTTCCTTGTGGTTACTGGCTTACTCAGAGTGTTGGGTTGAAGGTTGTATAGGTGATAAATTACCCAGCACAAATTTCTGTGCAACTCTGCTGGTTGTTTTGGTCACTTGATTATCTGGCCCAGATTTGGATGTGTGGGGAAATTATGGTGGTATATATTAATTGAGTTTTATTTTGATAATAATAAATGGGAATTTTTCTACAGTGGTGAAACCACCTGTGTGCAGAAGGTGTACAATGAGAGTTTAAAGGGTATTTTTAGGGTTGCAACAGTTTAGTATGGAGACTCCGACACCATAGATGATTTGAGGAAGCTTGCCAGGAATTTGGTGTGCATGGGTGATAAGCCAGAGAGCTCAGGGTGAATTTATTCAGTATAGATGTGTAAGCCAGTTCCTTTATTCAAGTTATTATGCTATTTACCATCCAATCTACAGCAGAGGTAACCATATTTAAAAATCCTTTATTTTTCTTCAGTTATTGAGTTTTTAATTGAAATAGGAGAATAATCATGTTAAATGTTTGTTCAAAGTGGATAGTGTATGCGGCATTGTTGTTTAAAGTGCCAGTAACACTACAGGACATTTGGGGTATGGTAATTGAAGAGAATTGGGAACTCTCCACCCTTAATATAGTATTGTTGTCTCTAGTTGGAATGCAGGATGCTATTATGCAAAGGTATTTTAAGATCTCAGGCAGAGAGCATAAAACAGGGGAATCAATGCGAGATTTCGTACTAGACACAGTAAGACTTGGGAAGTTTTAGGCATTGTTTCGTTTCCTGTTCCCAAAAATTAAAAAGGAGTGAGAAGGTTTATGTAAATGGTGGGTATTTATGCGAAATTTATTCCAGATCATGCCAACATTGCTGAAGCCTTAAAATATATAAAGATAAAATATATAGGATTTTTGTGGGGTCCTGAACAACGAAAGGCATATTGTGTTTCGAATGAGAAATTTTCATCAGTGCCAGTTGTTTTCCCAAATTTTGCTGAGAAATTTGCTTAGATGTTAGTTCTGCAGCAGTTGGGGCTCAGTCAGAAAGTAAATGGAAGATTGGTTCCCGTCGCTTTTACTAATCGTTTGTTAACAATTGCTGAATTGAAGTATTCTGTTTAAAATAAGGAGTGTTGGGCATGTTTATTTGTCATGGAAATGCTTGCTGAGTGTATTGAAACTTCCACCTTCGATATTTTAACAGATGATCAGGCACAGAGTTGGCTATTAAATTCCAACATGCCGGTGGGGCTAGATGGTTGGTATGGTTGAAGCAGTTTAAATGTAATGCTTATCACTTTAAGAGCACTGAAAATGTTGTAGTGGACTGTTTATCCAGAATGTTTAATACTAATGATATTGAACAGAGTGAAAGTGAGAAGGAAATTAACGAATTGAGCCCATTAGATATGTGTGGGGTAGAGAATATGTATTTAGGGAAGGAAATGTAGGAAGGGCTTAGGAATAGCGTTCAGGTACAGGATGAAAAGGTAGAAGAGACAGTAGAGGAATTATGTGAAATTAATTTTTTAAATGTGTTACAGCTTTTCCCAAAAATTTTTAAAGATTTAACAGAATATCAGCAGAATGACTCATAATGAAGTTTTAATATATCAAGAAAGAAATGGTATTAGGGAAGAGTGATTATTGTATATACCAGGGTACGTTGGATAAAAAAAAAACAGGAAGTTAGATTTATTTGTTCCTGTTGAGGTAAGAAGAATGGTATTCTCTTATTATCATGAGTTGATGATAGGAGGTCATATCGGGCATGACTAGATCATAGCCAGAATTTAGGAACTCTTTGTATGGCCAGGAATGAGAGGGGAGATTGAAAAGTGGGTTGAAACTTGCCAAGGTTGCCAATAGGCAAAGGTAAGAAATACTTAAGAGGAAGGGTAATACTCTATGACAGTTGCTAGTTTTCCTCGGGAGAGTTTATACCATGATGTGGTGGAACCTTACCTCGGAGTGTTACAGGGTTTCTTAATGTTCTGGTAGGACGTCGATAGTTTTACAAAATTTGTGTACTTTTCCCCATGATGTCCACAATATATGTTGAACTATGTAATATATTGAATTAAAGGTTATTTTATGTGTTTGGTTCTCCAGCATGTGTAGTAAGTGATAATGCTTAGTATTTTGTTTAATTAGAAATAAAGTATTTAACATTTTGCTGCGGAATTGAGATTCTATTTACCTTACTGTACCATACTCAGGTTAATCTCGTAGAAAAATACAACATGATCTTAAAGGTTGCTCTTCGAATTTTCCAACAAGTTATTCATAGAAAATAGGATGAAGTTTGGTGTCATATCGGGTTGTCTTTATATAATGTTATCAGCAATGCGAACAAATATACCTTACCGAGTTGTTTTTTGGGAGAAGGCTTCAGCATTCATTTGTTAAAACTTGGTCATTAAATGGCCCGTTGAGAAGTAGCTCAAAATTTGTAGGAATGTCTTTAAAATATTGATAAGAGGAATAATTTTACAAAGAATGAGCTGTAGCTATGTTATGGTGATGTTGTGGTGATCGAATCGCACTTTTTGTCATCTAAGGTAGACTATTTTAACTCGAAATGAGCACCAAAATGGCTGGGTCCAAATGGAATTGTATCATATTTAACGCCAGTCACTTGTTGTTGGAGGATCCACGGAGTCCTTTACTTTTACAGAATGTTTTTTTGCTTCTGCACTTTACCCGTTGTGTTGCACCTGTACTGCAGTGCCTTGGTGTTCATCAGAAGGGTTGCTCGGGGAGGTTCAAGGGGCTTGAATTATCTGACATGAGCTTATTGGGTGGCTTTGATGTATAATAAAGAAATTGTATTTGGAAAAGAGTGCACTAGTGATGTCGGCAGGAGGTCTCTGGAGAGGGGGAAAGCCTGGTGGGAAGTTTGTTGGGTATAAATATGGGTGCTAGGGACTGTTTGGGGAAGAGCATCGCTGGCGATTACCGGGTATTAGCAAAGGGAATGTATTTATGGTCTTGAGCTAGTCGAGGAGATAGAAGTCTTACTCTGATGCGAGGATGTCTGCAGAAAGAAGTTAAGTATCGAAATATGGACGTAGAAAATTTTCCATAGACGTCACACTTTGAAATCTTTCAAAAAGTAATATATAGGGACTTTGAAATATTTTGCAAACAGGTTTCAAGGTTTGATATTTTTTTTCAATCTAATAGTAGACATAGAAACTTTACTTGAAGATGAATTTAGAGCTTTTTCAACCTGGAATTGGACTTTGAGAATTTTCGGCTCATGAGAGGACAGCATAAATTAAGCGATTACCGTGCTTGCCATTTCATACATTTTTGCGGCGAGCAATTTCTTCTTCATCCCATGTTTCTGGATATTTTTTTTTCATTTACCTTTGCAAACTTATAGGCTAGTTGCCTGACAACCTATTTTGTAAGTTCTACTGCATCTTTGTTACAGTTTGAATGTAATCTACCAAACACTCTTCCTCGGGATCTGTAAATACCTGCTTAACCGCAAAGTTCACGGAATATGTAAAACTGTCTTGCTTACCATCTTTAAATGTAATTGAATGTCGACTGAGTGTGGATCTGGTAACATGAAACACTTTTGACGCTTCCTGGTACGACATTTTCTAATATGGATCATCGAAATGAATGGCCTGGAGGGCACATTTTAATGCATTTTCATTTACAGGATCCCTTTTCTTTCCTGTTTTGGTACGGCCCAATATGTGTCCATGCACCAAACCCTAAAACACACACATGTTCGAATTTATTGAAACCATAAGTTACACTGTAAAAATATTCTCATTACAAACTAAGTTCATAGACAAACAAGGGTATCAGGTCCCTTACCTTTTTTTTTTTTTTTCGTTAACAACTTTCGTGCCTCGTTAACAATTCCAAGACTAATGTGACGGACACAAACTTACACTAACGTCTTGCCAAGGACTTGAAATTGGGACTTTAACCCAGGACCCCTAGAAACATAAGCCAGCTCGCAAACTACTGCATTACCAATGTCGGCCCACTAAACCACATAGATTTGGTTGATTTGATGAACTTGGAAATACATGTTATGTAAAGGAATTCAGTTTAAATAGTCTGTTTGATCAGATATGAGAAAGTGTAACCTTATAATGTCACAGTTTTTTCAATTAGATGTGACATCCCAATCAGCAAGCAAGACCATATTATTTTTAAATATTTGAAATATGTTTTAACAACATGTTTGAAATGTGAATAAATGGTTACAGCAATAGTGCAGCAATGTTATGAGTAGCACATAGCCATTGTAAATGAAACATTACAATGTTTAACTTAAAATGTTCCTGAAATATTCTTAGTAAAATATAAAAATTATATTTTTTTTTATATTTAAAATATTTTTTGCAGAAAAGTTTTACTTATGTTTTTAAAATATTTATTGCAATAAACTCTTGATTTAACACTTTAAAAATAGTTTTCAAATATTTATTCCTTTAAGTATTGCGATAGCAACAACGTAAAATTAATAAAACATTTTTAAAATATATTCTTGCCGCTTGGGTTAGCCTACCCACAAGAACACAGGCAACAACTCAGATATTGTAATCTTAATTTATAATTGTCGTATTTCAGTATTTTAATAGTTGTGACTTTTTTTCCCTTAAAAACTGGTTCAAAATGTTTATTTTGTTATCTTTGTGTAATTTCAAATTCTTAGTTTCAACTGGAGTAAACGCACTTCACGCATCTGCATACTTTATACCATGGTTACAACCTCTGGTGCCATGGACCACTGGCTCATGGTACACGATGCAGTTGTGGCCCTAGGTACACGAGGATGTATTATTTTACAAACAATGGCTATTCACAGTCTAAAATACAACACACAGAATTATGTGTATCACTTTTTACTCACCAAATTTTGTTCTATCCAATGGAGAAATAAAACACAATACAAACACAGGCGTTTCTAATAAGTTCACGTCCAACGAGAAAATAAAATATTTAAATTTGACCATTAAAAACAACTTTCTTTCGTAGTACAGGCGATCGCTGCACTGGAGCATCACGATACACTCTAGCAGGCGATTTCGTCATTACGTTTAACACACTTTATCTGTACAGCGCTAGGTTGAAGCACATGAACTACATTCACACTGGCTCAAGTTACACTATGGTCTAGGTACAACACTCTCCCCTACTCCATACTCAACCTCTTCGGCTCTCAAGACCGCCATGTTAAGACACCACACAGGTACTGATGTAGGTACTTAGATCACTAGTTATCCTACTATACCATTCTAGACATACTTATAGTAGGCATAATTTTAACAAAAATATTATACTAAAGTATTCTTGACAGATATGAACTTTCACTGAAAGCGAGTATAAGATTCGGGGGTAATATGAGGTTATACATACTGTAGTCAGTTCAATAAGAACACACACAATGGAATACTTTTATGCTTTTTTATCGTTTTTCCAAAAAATTCATGAACAACTGTCTCCCATCTACAAAAAAAATACTTAAGTTCTGAATAAATTACATATATGTTAACAGAATCTCGAAAAGAATTCGAAGGATTGTTTTCCTCTCGTCCAGGGATAGGAACCAGACATCTGGCAGTGCAGGACGTCGGACCTGGGTAGTTGCATATTTCATTGCGTCCATCTTCGTCTGTCGCTTCCATGGAGGTGGCGGCGGCATCCAGCTGGAAGAAATGATCCCCAACATCTCTGTCAATCTCGACAGTATCCGGCTCGGCTGCTTGCATTTCCGCTGGGTGACTTCTGGCCGCCTGGGAGTCTGGCTGACAACGAGTCTGGCTGGGTGTCCCGGATCACTCCTTCGACCGAGGGCAGGCTCCTTGTTATTGGTCTACCCAGCAGCAGCAGCTGTCATGGTCTCGTAGAGGAAAGCGTAGGCCCCCACTTCGTTGTAGTCACTCTCTAATGGTGTTTTGGGCTGGAGGTCCTACTCCACACACCTCCCTGGCGGCGAACCTCTCACTAGTTCTTGGCTGTGTTCAAACATTTTTGGCTGGTGTGCAAACAACCAATGTTCAGGACAGTTCCAGTGATCCGAATATATGCGTCACTCATTCTTCTCCCCGGCGTCGTAGGTGAGACAACTCTGACCCAGCTCAATGCTGGAGTAGCGTGATTTCGGTATGAACGGTAGACTCATAACTGGATCACTGATGGCAACAGGCTGGATACACGGGGCTTTTATAGGGCAGATAATTTTGTAGGTTACATCCCTCTCTCTGAACGTCGAGTCACTATCAGCAGGAGGCGTACAACAAGGTCACAAACAGCTTCCTAGCACTTACACCATCTGTGGCGGCTCAATCCCCCTCGGTGCTCACAGCAGCAGCAGCAGCTTCGGCGTCCATACTGGGCACTTGATGTTACGTTTTATTACTTATTAATGTAACAAATTCTGGCACAACATGGCACGTGCCACTTGCTGTCTCCCAAAGTCGTGGTACGAATGTGTCCAGTACATTTCTCACTCCAATGCTAGATTTTGCCGCTTACTTCCTCGCGGAGAGCAAAGTTGACTCTCCTGTCCGAGCACAGCTGTTCACTAATATCATCAATGCCTGCATGTACCTTGAGAATGCGTCTATTTGTCGGCAGTTAATTGTTGGGCCTCAAATTAACTACAGCACATCTTTCATACTTGTTGCTTTGCCGCACCTTGATCTGAAACTTTTCCCAGGCATCCCGATAGGCCCACATGTGGTTTGATCCCTCACACACTTGTACTTGTTCGTACCTCAGCTCAGGTTTGAAGATAACTCGCCGGTAGTCAACATAGATGCGGTCGTAGAGGTTAGCCTGTGCAAGTCTCGGTCCAGTGGATTATTCTGGCAGAATGGGTAAGTTCGTATGCAATCACCTGCTGTAGCCATACTTAACATAAAGACTCTTCGTTTACATGCTCTAGCAAAGCGGCTGTGGTGCAAGGATGCTCGGAGTCCGGTCGCAGATAGTAGACTGGGCAGGCAAAAATGCTGCAGGGTGTTGGAAAGAGAACAGACATTCCCGTTCATATTGACTTACCAATTGCTCGAGCCCATTACAGCTTTCTAATTGTTCCGACCGTCCAAGTAGTTGGAAGTGAACTCGTCGGCAGCCAATACTGACGTTACAGTACTTGATTGTATCCAACGGATTAAATGCAGTATAAATTATGCGAGAGAGAGCCGGTGGTTTCATTTAGTAAAACTCTCGAACATGCATGGTTTGACCATTCGATATCAGTTTTACGCTGTCATAAGCTATTCGGACATTCTCAGTCCCGTAATTTAGCTTTATCATGTCGCTATCACTGATGGGATGCACATAGCGGAATGGCAACCACACTCTGAACTCTAAGTCTAGCAAACAGGTAACACACCGTATATAGGTTCGTCCCACCTAAAATCCGTCGGTACATACCGTTTACCGATTGTCAGGTCAGCGAGTGCCTTGTACTGCGCATTCCCATTCAATTTAGCGAGTAACACATCCATGGTCTGTGAATGTGTCCGGTACAATGGTCTGCCCTACTCGTCGGACAGCTATTTATATGATTGTGTGACCTTAGTAGACTCATATTTAGAGGTGGGATAAGTCTGCCAGCAATGATCTGCACACTGAAATTATGTAATCATAGGTACCCCACCTCCCCTGGGCTTCAGCGTCGTAAGCATGTTTTTACCGACACTTGTGACCTTGAGTGTTTTTCCACCTACAATATACTTAGAGGGCTGAGCCTGCCAGTCATGACCTGCGCCTCAAGAATATGTAATCGCAAGTTCTCTTAATTATCCCCACCACTGGGTCGAGGACGGTGTTGTAAACATGTTTTTACTACCACTCGTAACATTGGCAGTTCGTGTTTTCACCTCCAATGTACTTAGTAGCAGTCGTTATGTACTCTCACCTTAGTTGCCCCCTCCCCACCAACCAGCCCAATAAATCCAGGTCCCAGGACCATAGGAGTAGTGCATTCATGCAAGAACTCATCCTGCTATGCCTACACTCATTACACTCATGGTTGGGCATGTACCAAAACGTAATTAAGTGTAATAAAGGACAGTCATAAATTTTTGTTATGTCAAAAACCATATTGCAATGAATGCTCAGCCATCGTTTCTGTTCCGGTCCAGATACGAAGACGACACCATAACCGTTTAGTATAGGTTGGCTGGCTCAATTGTCATCGAAACTTCGAAGAGTGAACAGTGCTTTTCTTCGACGATGGAGGACAGTTGCTTGTGTTGCTACTGCAAGAAGACCTTTTCTAAGAGCTGCCTTGCCCATCGACATGAGACTGGTCGCCCTCACAATATTAAGTGTGCTTAGATGAATTGTAAAACGTTTCAATCACATTTTCTAAGATGTGATAGCTTCAAACGACATATTGCAACATGCAAAGAACTTCTTCCTGTATGTGTCAGTCGGTTTTTGATGAGATTAAAACATGTAATATTTGGGGGAATAACTTCAGACCTGTTCTGCGTCCTTTCCCCAAGGATGTAGCGAGGATGGAATTACACCAACCCCAAAATAATATGAGCATTCAAGACAATGTCAAAAATGCTGGTGAGGAACATTTTCTTAAGAAGGCCAAGAGAAGCCTTATTATTTGTAAAGTTTAAAACATGAAGTATGGAGAAAACTATAATTTAATGTAATCCTCCATTTTTTTCTCAAAAAAAATCCTAGAAAAATATATTCTCAAAAAATGATCTGCCAATAAAGCAAAGATGCATAATACCGCCCAAATACTGAATTTCTGTAGATACCAACAAATTTACAATAACCGTACCAATATTAAATATTTGCTTAAAAAACCAAGCCAATTTTCAATTTTACTAAAAGCATGGTAAATGACAACATTTATGTATCAACAGTATTTTAATTCTAGCTTTCAAGCAATACAAAAGCCATTCTAAAATAACGCATGTATGTTTAAAGAGAAAATTTTCCAACATTAAAATTATATACTTTCTCTTTAAAATGACAATAATTTTCTGGCTAACTTGACCACCCAAAGGCCATTCACGACTTTACTCGGATTAAAAAATGTTCCATTTGACTCAACTTTCATGGGTCTGGCAACAATCTAATTGAAAAGGTTTCAACGTGCAATTTAAATTCAGAGTTAATTTCATATGTGATTTTTGCCATTCATAGAACAATTATAAAATATGGCAAAATTGTAAAATATTTTAAAAGACTCAAAAATCTCCATGCCGAGCTTGACTTGCCTGCCAATTAATTACATATGGTGCAAAACATTAATTTATCCTCCCCTTGTCCACTGACCATAGCAACTGCTCGCAAGTAAAGAGCCTTAACTTTTGAGGAGGAAAATATTAATTGAAAAAGTCAGATTTCTACACCTATACAACTGCCTAACAAACGTATTTGTAAATTTTTTAAGCCATCTTTTCTGATTTCTATTTGAATCATATTTGCAAGTATGTTAATAATTAGAAAATTTCTGCCTGTTTTGGCATTCTAGCCTTACGTCAAAGTGATGTCATGACCTACTGCTTGAAGAGCTTAAATTTACAGAAAAATAATATTCAAGTTACATAACTGATGATGGTGGATGCTCCCTCGAGGCCGAAATCGTCTGGCCCCGAACGAGCAGCTGCACATGGTATTTATACAATCACATCTCAGTGGTGGATATTATGAAATCTTCAATAATATTACCATATTTGATTCTTAAATTACAACAGCCAATCATGTTGTATTTGTTCAATTATGGAAGCTCCGCCTTTATTATATGGTAGTGGGGAAATAAAAGTTCAATATGCAGTAGAGGGATAATAAGAATGACATGCCAATCCAAGTTCTTATCTGCAAACATGTCCAAATATGGATGATACTGTGTCACATGATCGTCAGTTTAAACTGTGCAGTAACCTTCAACCTTTCTTTGGCAACGGAAGTGCGTTTTTTATTACAAAGTGCCATAAAAGTTTATTTGTGTCTTACCGGTCCAAAGAAACTCCAGTGTCCATCACAAAGTTTGGTGAATAAATAGATTTTTAGGTATATCAGAATATTCACAACAATAGTGCCCATGTCTTCAATTTAAGCATTTTTTGTAGGTAACAAAACTTTGTAAGTTGTATAGTTGAATGGCGACCAGACAGGGACAACGAAAATCACATTGATTTTCAATGCAGTTGTCTCATCCCCCCCTCCCTTGAAGATCACTGCCAGTGAGAGAATACTTCAGGAATCGAAGACGAGGTGGCCAGCCTCGAAGTAGTCTCCTGCAGCTCCCCTTCTTTCATCACGTCTAAGAAGACAAATGATCCCCAACTGCAGGATAATCACACACTCGACCAGAACAAACAACAACCCTTGTGCAAGCATCTGATCCATTATTTAAGGACGACAACAAGAACACCTCCTCAACTCTGTTGGTAAATTAATTGAGAGTTCCCAATGTGATCATCCCAATGTCTGATGAGCAGCCAGGAGGAAGAGGAGTACCTAATTTAAGACAGTCTCTTGCAATTATTAATCTGATTGAAAACATATCTTACTATTTTAGTTAAAAAGAACAAGGTACACTATCATGATAACATCAATTTAAAATCCTCTTATAACCTACAAATGGTCAGTGTCAGACCGGATGGAGTATCCCAAAACTGACAGTAACATTTAAGAAATATAATACATATACCCTAATAAAATACAAAAAAAAATCAATACATATCAAAACTCTTGCACCTAAAATACTAAATTAACAAATATATTTTAGTGGTTACCAAACATTTTAATTCTCTACCCTAGTGGGAGTACACATCTTCAATTTTGTCATGTGACACTTAATTACTACCTCTGCATGATCTATGTCCACGAGGACCACAGTAACTAGAGTAAGGAAACTCACTACGCAGAATGGTCCCTGGTATTTTAAAGTCAGCTTAGCACTAAAATCAGCTGTCTTACAATTAAGAGAGAGCGAGTATCCACCATTACCTTATCCCCACCTGGAAGGATACAGTACCATCATAATACACTTTCCTAGCAGACGATTTGGTATGATATTGTCTCAAACTTTGAGTGGCCTTATCCCACACTTCTTCCAACTCTTTTTTGTTTGCAGTCTCCCAAGAGAAGCTAGGCAAGCCCCATGCATGAATAATATGAAACAAACTATTTCTGAAGAAAATTTCAGCCGATGATTTATGTGTTGCATCACTGATAACATTGTTAAAGGCTAACGAAAGTTAATATAGTACAAGATCCCATTCTTTATGTGAGTTGGTCTGGAAAGCTCTCAAAGCTATTTTGAGGTTTCGATTTAATCTTTCTACTAAATTAGCCTTAGGGTAGTAAGGGGTCGCCTGTACCAACTTCACTCCCCAGGCAACGGCAAGGTTTTTAATTTCAACCAACACAAAATAAGCAGCATTTTTAGTAACAATGCACTCGTGTGTCCCAAATACAGGAAATATCCATTGACTAAGAATTTTGCAAATATCTACTGATTTCATAGATCTCAAAAAGGAAAAAAGACAAACTTACTGAAACTGTATACAGCTACTAAAATCGGTTAAAGCCCAGCAGTGGTGAGTGGTAAAGGACCAAAACATCTAGATATACATGTTCCGAAGAGAAGATAGCAACCCTAGCACCATAGGGACTAAAATTTTTCGCAATATGGGGTTTTGCAGTTTGGCACGCAAGACACTCTCTAATAATATTTTCGATATCCTTACTCATCCCGAAAAGAACATCTCTGTTATTCATGATATGGTATTGTCCTGTCCCAGATGACCTCCAAAATAGGTGTTATGATAGTACTGGCAAATTTGGACACGTAAAGCCATAGGAACAAAAAACATAAAATGTAAGGTTTTGGGATCCACATGCCTCATAAATCCTTTCCTAACCTCATATTGTCCTCCTTTTCCTCCCATCGATCTCAGACTTAATCTGCTCAAACTTAGGATAACTCTTCTGGTGATGCTGTAAACTCATTTAAGTTTGAGGGAACTCCTGGAGAACCTTCAAGTGTTCCCCTTTTGAAATTCCTTCCCTACTCCTAGATTACAAAACCCTGGTTCATCATTTTTTTTCGTCTAAGATAGTTTGACCAAACATGTCACAAACAATTCGGGATTTCAACACACAACTAGATGACGTAATATCAATTACACTATCATTACAAATTTCATGTTGACTACCACAATCGGCAGAAGTATTAGAAACTACAAAGGAACCACAGGAATCATCCATATTAACACTAGAAATCAAAGGAGAAGAAACTTCAGCCAGCTTTACACTTACAGGCTTTGAGGTCTAAACACAAAATTCCACTGAATCAAACCTACGGTATAGAGTATCCTCTACCCCATTGTTGACTACTTTCACGTGTTGGACTGTGAACTTAAACAAGTGGGCCATACCAACCAGTGGGCCAACCGCCCCACAGGTTTATTCGTGGACAGAAACCAGCTTAAAGCTTGATTATTAGTATGTAAGGTGAATTCCTCACACTCCAGATAATCCTTGTATTTTACCATGGCATAAATGGCAGCAAGGACTTCCTTTTCATATGCGGAATATTATTGTTACACAGGGCTTAATAAGCGACTAGCATATAAGTCTGGTGCCAGACTATCACTCAACTATTGACATAACACTACCCCTAATATCTTAGAACTTGCATCTACTTGTAAGATAACGCACTGGTCGAAGCATGGCATCTGCAAAACTGGAGGAATGGAGATCTTCTCCTTAAGTAGGCAGAAAGCATGCCTTTGAGCTTCCCCCCTATTAAAATCAACTCCTTTTCTTTTTAAATCATTCAGTGGTTCAGCAATTTCAGCAGAGTCTGGAATGAACTTTGAATGAAAACTCACTTAGCCATGGAGCCTACATAAACCTCGTAGATTTTTGTGGACAGGAAAATTAACTACAGATCGAATCTTTTCTAGGTCCATTAAAAGGGTGCCTTCAGAGATGACGAAGCCAATGTGTCTGACAAAAGACTTCGCCCATGTCACTTTATCAAGTTTGACAGTTAATCCTGATTCCCTCAAAGCTGAAAGAAAAAGTTTCAAATGTTCAAAATGGTAATGAAAGGTGTCACTATATGCACAGACATATTGTATATAGGCAAACAAACACTCATGTTGATACTTCCCTAACACTTCAAATAACACATGTGACATGGCTTGGGATCCACAATTTACACCCATTGGAAGTCGCTTGAACTGGCGTGACAAATGCTAATACCCTACAGGACTTGGGGTGCAAATCACACTGTACGAATGCAGAATTAAGGTCGAAAACAAAGAAATATCTCGCTTTTCCTACATGCTGAAATACGCTCTCAATGGTTGGTAATGGGTAAGGATATACGTAGATAATATTATTGACTTTCCTATAGTCACAAATGACTCTAAATTCCCGTGGTGTTTATAGTGGAAGCGAAAAGTGGGACTAGAGAAATTACTTTCAGATATCTCCTTTATATATTCCTGCTCCAAGTCTGAGATAGTTTTAAAAATATTTTCAGTTTCGGAGGTGCCATCCGATATGGCATCTAGGATACAGGATCCTGGTTCTTAAACTTCAATATAATAGGCTGTTTACCATAGTGTCCTAATTTATTAGTAAGCACGTCGGAAAAAACCTCTGTATCTGGTTTATTTGATTTTCCTGGCTATTATCCTTGCCACGAACAGATTATACTGAAATCTCAAAAGTGCTAAATATCTTATATATTACTTCAATAGGTTGGGAAGGGTAGAAAGCAAAAGCTAATGTTTTCTGGGCCACATTCAGTAGAGCTTGGGTTTTCCTAAAGAAATCAACTCCACGCATAACGTCGTGAATAAGACCAGGCAAAATTCTAAAAGAAAATTTCCACGAAAAATTGACAATCTTGATTTTAAAAACCACCAAACCTATGGAATTTATCACGCCCCCATTTCCATAGAAAACCCCAGTTCTTTCCCTTGGCATACCTTAACAAATCCCTTGGGCAGATTCTTCATAAAAAATTACAAAAATCTTGATTAATAAGAGAACATGATGCTCCAGAATCAAGCAAAGCTGCAAATACTATCTGGTCATCTTTCGCAACATGAATGTACAGTAATACATAATGGTGCTCAAAAGACAGTACTTGCACTGAATGTTTACCCACAATGTTACTATTACTCAGAGGACAGTTACTTTTAAAATGACCCTTCTGTTGGCAATTGAAACAAACAATATCCTTAGTACAATTAATTTTCCCTGCAGCTGCATTCCCATCACGGACCTGCCCACTGTTCCCCTGAAAGGATGGTGTCTGGGAATACCACGAACGAGTAGTCACATTGGCACGACCTGAATCTTCCCTGGATTGAGTTAAGGAAAGAACAGATATACGATGAAAGCAGTCCTTAGCGAGATGATTATTCTTACCACAGACAAATCAGAATTTAGCAGGTATTTGCAAGGTCTTTTCCCTGTCACTAAACATAACATCGGACAATGCTACATCCCTAGCATAATCCCTAATAGTTCGCTCAAAATCTGTCATTAATTTCAACAGTTCTGCCAAAGATGCAGGTCTAGTAGCAAAACAAAAGTAAAGACTATATCATGGATGAAGATAATGGAAGGCAATCTGTGTAAAGTATTCTTCCTCACATGGATACCTAAACACATTTACTATTCCCAATACATGTTCAACAAACTCCTGGATTGTTTGATCAGGCATTTGCCTGCGTTCCAGTAATCGTAAACGAAACTTTGTGATGGCTTTTTCACTGGGGCACTAATTTAAACATGCCTTATTAATTGCGAAACTTCCCAATATTCTTCCATAGCCTGGCCAAACAAAGGCTGTAAAGTTTCAGGGACCCTGAACAAGGCTACATCCTACAAAACCTATTGATCACAAAGGTATAACACTACTACAACAATAAATTTATCAAAAAATTCTACCAATGCCTCTAGAGTCGTTGAAGTCAGTTCCGGAATATTTGTAGTTAATTCTGGTGTAACATGCTTCATCATTTTCAAAACTGGGACTGGATCACCAAGCAACTGCTGTGTTCCCTGCACCAGCCTCCTTGCCCATATCCTTGTGTACCAGGGACTATGCCTTTACATGAAGATCGTCTAACACCTCGCTCTCCTCCACCTTAACTCCTATGTCCGGCAGCATCAAAAGCAGTGAAGATTTGGTCAGTTGTTGAATCCAGGCAATTGCTGCAGACATCATGAAAATTAGCAACACACACACCAAATTTCTAACAATTTTTTTTTTCATAATCTTTACTGCGACTTATTTGCTGATACTGGTTCAACATCCCATACCTCATGAATTATCCCTCAAAACAAACTGCAAAAATCAGCCTCTTAGAAAAGCAGAGTAGCACAGCCTCTCAGGCCGATTTTGCATCCTTGCCCCAAGGATGCAGCAAGGGTGGTACTACCCCAATCCTAAAATAATATGAGCATTCTAAGATAATGGCAAAAACGCCGACAAAAACTATTTTCTTAAGGTCAGGAGTAGCATAAATATTTAAAGAGTTCAAAACATGAATTATAGAGAAAACTATAATTTATTGTAATCCTCTTTTTCTGGATTTTCTCAAACATTGAAAATATTCCTTCAAGCATTTTAAGGATTGATATATGAAGTTAGTCAATGTTTATGTCTTTTACGAAAAAAGCTCTTAGAAAAATATTTTCTCAAAATATTGTCTACCAATAAAGCAAATTTCATAATACAGTCCAATTTGTGAATTTCTGAAGGTACCTACAAGTACACAAAAACCTACCAATATTAAATATTTGCTTAACAAACCTAGCCAATTTTCAATTAAACTAAAAACATGGTAACTGACAACATTTAAGATTCAACAGTATTTTAATTCTGGCTATCAAGCATTACAAAAGCCATGCTAAAATAACGCATATATGTGACAAGAGAAAAATTTCCAACATTGGAATTATAGACATTCTCTTTAAAATGACAATAATTTTCTGGCTAACCTGGCCGTCCAAAAGCCTTTCAAGATTTTACTCGGATTAAGAAATGTTCCAGTTGACTCAACTTTCATGGGTCTGGCAACAACCTAATTAAAAAAGGTTTCCCCGTTCAATTTAAATTCAGAGTTAATTTCATATGTGATTTTTGCCATTCCTAGAACAATTATAAAATATGGCAAAAACGTGAAATATTTTTAAAGACTCAAAAATCTTCACACCGAGCTTGACTTGCCTGCCAATTAATTACATATGGTGCAAAACATTAATTTATCCTCCCCTTGTCCACTGACCAAAGCAACTACTCGCAAGTAGAGAGCCTTAACTTTTGAGGAGGAAAATATTAATTGAAAAAGTCAGATTTCTACACCTATACAAACGTATTTGTAAATTTTTTAAGTCGTTTTTTCAGATTTCTATCAGAATCATATTTGCAAGTAGGTTAGTAATTAGAAAATTTCCATCTGTTTGTGTATTCTAGCCTTACATCAAAGTGATGTCATGACCTACTGCTTGAAGAGCTTAACTTTACAGAAAATTAATATTCAAGTAAACAACTGATTATGGTGGATGCTCCCTCGATGCCGAAATCGTATGACCCCCGAATGAGCAACTACATAAGGTATTTAAACAATCACACGTCAATTAACAATTAGAGGGGTGGACATTATGAAATCTCCAATAATATTACCACATTTGACTCTTAAATTACAAAAGTCAATCTAGGTGTATTTGTCTAATTATGGAATAGTTATCGTTATAACATGGTAGTGGGGAAATCAAATTTCAATATACAGTAGAGGGATAATAACAATGATGTGCGAATCCTAGTTCTTATCTGCAAAAATGTCTAAATAATGAAGATATTGCATATTATGGTCGTCAGTACAAACTATGCGGTAACCTTCCAGCAGGCGACAATGCTTCCCCGCCAGGCGGGGAAGGGTGATGCCAGTGCACCAAAAGCCATGGAAGCAGATGTGTGAACTACACGCCTCAGTGTCTAGGCGCCATGCTGCCACTTGTTCTGCCGACGTCGGACGTGCATTCTTCATTAAAAAGTGCTGTAAAAGTTTATTTCTGTCATGCCGGGCCAAAGAAACACCAGCGTACATCAAAAAGATTGGTGAATAAATTGATTATAAGTAGTTCAAAATATCTACATCAATATTATTCATATCTTCAAATAAAGCACTTTTTGTAGGTAACGAAACTTTGTACATTGTATAGTTGAACAGGGGAAAGCCAGAGGCAAAGAAAATAACGTCGATTTTCGGTGCAGTTGTCTCTACCTGTGTACAAACTGACTACAACATTAAAGCCATCATGCCCAACCATGAAAACAATTGCTGGATCAACTCCTACTAGACATTCATGCAACTACTGTAACAGGCCATTTGCACGTGCCAACACTGCGAAGAGACATATGAAGCAAAAATGCAATTTGTGCCAGTTCTGCAAGAAGTAATTTTCTGAAAGCAGCTATGCTCGACGACATGAGTCTGGTTTTACTAACAACATCAAACAGTGTACCTTAACATGTGAAATGCACGTCTCTATTAGGTCGTCATGACAGCATAAAAAGACATCTTGCATCATGTGATGGGCTCCCTCTCATACCAACTAAGTAATATGGCTGCATTGGCTACTAGTGCACTCTCACCATCGACAACCTCAGACCGGAACATTGCAAATAATTGTCCACAGATATCAAGAGTATGGACTGCACCTGCTATATTAGACACTAGCGCACTGTCACCCTGAGCAACACTAATCCTGGACAAGTAAAAGTTTCCGAATGCATCAAGTTATTTATGTTGCTGCTGCAGCAAGTCCTTTAGTTACAGTTGCAGTGCCTGTCAACATGAGAAACCTGGAAAATGTTAGATGAAGTCAAGCTGGGGCCTTTTAACTCGTCGATGTCATAAGAGTGATCGTGTGTTCATTTATTATCAACCAACAGGAGGCTTTCCAGCCTAAGCGTCGCACAAAATAGTGGACTATCTGGAAAAACTATGTCGTTAGGCGAGTGAAAACCATGCCAAAACTTGTACATATGAAAAGCCTCATCCTGCCCCCCTACGTAATGCAGGCGAACCAAGTGAGTAAGGTTTCATACTGAAACAATCTGCTTTCTGTGGTCTTATGAAGACATATGTTGCAACCGGTATGACGAAAGATATTTTTACATACCTTAAGCATATGAAGCAGAATATTATAGATCAAATTTCAGATAAGATGGGAAAAGAAGGTCCCAGTAAAATATAATATATGGTTGGAATGTCAATTTACCAAACCAGAACCTCATGACAAATAATTTAATTTGATAGTATTCAAGACACACGACATTTAAGACAATGTTGAAGCTAGTATACAGAAGATTTGTCCGGAGGAAGAAGAGCACATTGGGAAGGGTTCTGGTTTGACATTAGAAAGGATAGATCAGCTACAATTGAGAGAAAATTCACTTAGACCACTTTGTAAGTAGGTGCATACTCCACTATAACATAGCATCGTGTTCGACTGGCAGATTGGAGGTATAAATTACAACAACCAGAACATCTAGGATAGTGACCTATGTAAAGGCACCCTTTTCTTGACTCGAGATGGAATACAGAGTTGGTCTGAAACTCGACAATTGAGATAATGAGTGGAGAAGCATTTGCCTGCTTGAAGTGCAGTCCCACTGGGTGAAGGACTAGCTACATTGACTGGTACAATGCTTAAATCTCGCTGATGAAATATGTGTGTAAGTAGGTATAGAGCACTGAGGAAATAATTTCAGTTTTGTTTCACATGAAGGTGATGCAAGTTTATACAAAGCCTAACATAGAGCGTGCCTCCATGAATGTACCTTCCTCCACGACTGAAAAACAATGTTGTTCATGTGGGATGATTTTCAGCAAATGTTGCCATGCTCGTCGTCATGAGAAAAGCGAATGTGTGAAAGGGCCGCCCTCTAGATGTGATATGTGTGGTGCAGCATTTGGTAGAAGCGAAAATCTAAAGAGACACACTGGTATGTGTAAAGGTAACACGCCTTTACTTAACACGAGACAGCACTACAAGGCTAGTCTTCCTGCAGATTCGTCATCATGTAAACAAACAACAGTCCGAGCACCCATAACATTACATAGTCCTGCATGGTGCGAAGAAGGAACTACGAATGTTGCAGAGCATGAACCATACAGATCTTCAGAAGTTGTGAACAACACCCATGCACAGCCAACATGATAAGTCAAAAACAAAGACGTTACCCAGGACATTGAGAACGACAATGTGACCTCCAAGTCTGCTGAGAACGACACTGCATTATCCAAGTCTTCTGAGAACGACAATGTGATGTCCATGTCTGCTGAGAACAACAATGTGACCTACAAGTCTGCTGATGGTGCATTTTCTACTGATGATGATTATGACGTGCCGACATCTGCAGAGCAAAAGCATGCTGCTGAGGCCAACCTGAAGTTGGGATTGAAGAAACATGGATTCGAACCAGATACTCCAATCCAGATGTACCTCGCAACCTACCCGATACAGAAGAAGCAGTAGAACATAGATGCAGCCATGTATTATGTACACGATCCTGGGAGACGAATGTAGTCATGACGATCTGCTTTCCACTCACTTTGATTACATCAGTAGATGACTGCGTGTGATGGAAACATCAGCATGGTTGTTTGGTGACCTTATCCGGTTGATCATTGTTCGAAATTGGCCTCTTTTTATATATGTTCATCTTTCCATGTTGGAGGTGGCTTGGTTTTGCTGCTCGCTCCTTTTGTGTCTTACACCACCTCCTGGTGTGTGTCTGAAACAGTAGCACTACCGTGACAGCCAAGAATCACTTCGTCGTGTTGCACGTAAGTGTTTGTATATGAATTTCATGCGAGAATGTATTTTATAGGCAGGCTATCACTACAAGTGATGCAGTGCATTATAGCATTTACATAAGGTATTTCCACACTGGTAGCGTTGATAGTTTAATGCTTACCAGGACTCCTTGCTGTTGATGATACTGACAGTGTTTACAGATGGCAGTCTCCAACTGATGATTTTTCATCTGTAGGAGAATGTATGGTGTTCTTCCTGCCACCCTTGATGATGAAGTGCTTTTATAACTACATGATGATGAATCATGGCTGGCAGGCTGCAAGTATTTGTGATGATGATGAGTATAGTCATTCATGAAATTATTAATAACATAACACAAACACATGCATACATATAAACACAACTGTTTTTTTGTTTGTAACCATTTTCCTTTCAAGTAGTCTAGCAAGCGACTGGCAAAAACTGAGATGGTGAGTCCAGCAGCTGTCGGTAGGGACCTGAGTTTGAGGCTTGCCACACACAGCTTATCAGTATTGGTAAACACACAGCATCACAGTTATCATAGTGGAACTGCTGGGCTACTGGATTGAAATTGCCTGTAAGTACACGCATTGAAGGTTCGAGCAGGGTCAAAGAATATGACTGCTTGTAATTGCCAAGGCTTGGTAAATTATGTAAGAATGTACATTAAAGGTTAGAGCACAGGCAGGGTCATTACAGCGTGTAATTGCAAACGGCTCATCCGGTCAGTACACGAGCATAGCTAAGGTCATGACTACCTGTGATTTCAAAGGCTTAGTGCACGAGTACAGGTCGGTTACAGAATATGAATTTAATTAATACATGTTAATTTTGATATGTCCCAATTACTGGCTGTGAAATTGGCATCTCAGCGTCTCTACACTCATACACGATCATCTTAGATCGAACACTTCCTGCTGTGCATGCAAAGTACACACACTTATTTCGCCCGCACCATATGGTTAGGTCTTGAAGACGATGGCACTTCGTAACGTTTATCAGTGGGACCTCGACGAACGATTGTCTATCCACTGATGGCGAACAAGTAATCTCAACATGCTTTATCACTCCATGCAGGAATTGAACCTGCAATGCCTTATTTTTTCAATGATGGTAATCTATTACATATATAAACTCTCTCCACCACCATCAGGATACATGCATTACCATGAATGGAAAGGTAGGATGGTCATTACTCCCAGTAAGTCATGTCTACAAGATGAGCTCGCATCCTACAGGATTTCACTGCTACACCAGTTAAGGTAAACCTCTGCTCTGCATCTTATAAAGCAGAGTACATACATAGTTGTCATGTGTGTTGCTATACATCCTTACTTGTCTTTAGCAATTCATGGGTAATTTATTTTGCAATGAGCTTCTAGCATTATAAATGTCTTATCTCTCTTGCACTACTAATGTATCATGGTTATTTCGTATGTGCATATGGTTTTGGCACTAGGTGCTGTATTAATACATTACACCCCTAAAGGGACATGCACTCGACTGGTCTGCAACCCTGATATCTCTCTCACCCAGTGTTAAGTAACATCTCTTCGACTAGTAGTGTTGGATAGTTTAGTTTTACTCGATTCGTATGAAAGGTGTTCTTTCCAGGTCAGTCCGGGCTTGTCGAGAAATATCTAAAAAGCAGCTAACAGTACATCTCGTATGTGATTGTAATCACTGGTATGTTATTATAACTTTTTATATCAGTTTGCAATTGTGTGTAGCAGTGTTATCCTTATCATTCCCACTCATCCCGATGAACCTTTTTGTTGCCTGACATAACATACAAAGCTCGATGATCGAGCACATATTGTTAAATGCTTATAATAGATGGTTTATATATATATGTGTGTGTGTGTGTGTGCTGTTTTGTAAGTGCTTATACTTCTATCATATCTTCAATGGTTTGTAAATTATAGCCAACTATGCTTATAAGTAGACATGTTCAACTTGACCCTATAGCACTTCTTGTTATACTGGATGATGCCTATGGTATAAATTTGACAGTTGTATCACAATTAGTTCGGTAATTGTGGTCAACTATGCTTACAAGTAGTCATAGGGTCTACTTGACCCTACAACCCTTCTCATTATCCTGGTTGATGCTGAATTTGGTAATATTATCTGAAACTTTTCGAAAATTACAGTCAACTATGCTTATAAGTATAAATAGGGTATACTTGACCCTATGGCCCTTCTTGCTGTCCTGGGTGATGCCTATGGTATAAATTTGACAACTATATTTTTAATGGTTCAGAAAGTATGGCCAACTATGCTTATAAGTAGGCATAGAGTATAATTGACCCCACTACATTTCTCAACATAGTGAGTGATGCCTATGTTATGAATTTGAAAACTATAACTTAAACGATTCGGAAATTACAATCAACCATGCTTATAAGTCGACATAGGGTAAACTTGACCCTACGACCTATCTCGCCAATGAGGTAATGTCTATGTTATAAATTTGACCTCTATAGCTTAAATGGTTAGGATATCACAGCCAACTATTCTTACAAGTATTCATAGGGTCTACTTGGTCCTTCTACCTGTCGTCGTGGGTGATAACTATATTATAAATTTGGGAGTTGTATTTCAAATGCTTGTGAACTTACAGCGAACTATGATTATAAGTAAACATAGGTCATACTTGACTCTTTGATCCTTTTCTTTGTTATGGTGATGTCTATGATATGATTTTGGTTAGTTACATCTCCAAATGTTTGAAAATTACAGCTAACTATGTCGGGAGAGAGATGTTGCAGGGGGCTATGAACTCGAACAATCTTCATGCGAGATAAATGTTGCAGGTATGACAGAGCATGACTGGCAGGTTGACCCTTGGACCCAGCAGTAATTTTGCTGCAGTACAACTTCCAATATGGTGGACTGGATTGACAGAGCAAAAAGTTCTTCATTGACCACCATATTGCTAGGCAGTGCCGTAATTTTTCGTCAAGGTGGCCATGGCAGCATACCGAGGGATCCCCTGCACTTGAGTGACATAGCAGGAGATTCGCTTCCAAGATGAACACCAGGAGTGGTTGCACAATGATTGCACAATTTCCGACTGATTCAGACGCATTCCACAAACTTCAGCTGCATTGCACAAATTTTCAGCCACATTGAGAAACTTTTCAGCCACATTGTGCAAGGACACTCTCGATAAAACAAAGGAAGCAGTAAGTTCTGCATTGGCAGCCATATTGCTTGTCAGCACGAATTCCAAAATAGCTTCTTCTTCTCATGCCAGGCTCCACTTTGTCCTGAGTGCGGTTTTTTGGTTCGGGGATGCGAGCATAATGCAGCCCACTCCACAAGTCTGTTCGGACACACACACCAAGCAGTGCCACGATTTTGCTAGTCAGCACAACTTCCAAGATGGTTGCCTCATCCCCTGCCAGGCTCCACTTCGTCCTGGGGTAACATCGCCACCATTTTACTAGTCAGCACCACTTCCAAGACGGCTACCTCGTCCCCTACCAGGCTCCACTTGCCTTGGGATGGCACTGGGCTGGGGGATGTAACCATAACACTGTCCCCTCCTCAGGTATGTTCGAACATACACATCACCCCCAGGCAGTGTCGCGACTTTGCTAGTCAGCACGACTTCCAAGATGGCTGCCACATCCCCTGCCAGGGTTCGTTTTTTCCTGGGTGGTGTCGGGGCTGGTGGATGCGACCACAGGACTGCCCCCTCCACAAGTAAGTTCGAACACACACACCACCACCAAGCAGTGCCGCCATTTTGCTAGTCAGCACGACTTCCGAGATGGCTGCCTCACCCCTGCCAGGCTCCACTTGTCCTGAGGTGGCTGCCTAGTCCCCTGCCATTCGCCCCTTATACCTGGGGTGGCATCGCCACAAATTTGCTAGTAAGCACGATTTCGAAGATAGCTGCCTCGTACCCTGCCAGAATCAAATTGTCCTGGGTTGCATCGGGCTTTGGATGTGAGACCATAACAATGCCACCTCCCCAAGTCTGTTCGAACACTCAATTTTTTTCTAGGAAGTTGTTTGGCAGCAATTTAGTTAGACAGTGACACTGTCAAGATGGTGTAACGAATTGACAGAGCAGGGAAAGTACTTTATTGGCCTCCATTTTTGCTAGGCAGTGACACTTCCGAGATGGCGAACTGGTTTCGTCACCATTTTTCTAGACAGTCGATTGGCAATAATTTTGCTGGAAAGCACGACATCCAAGAAGGTGGTCCCAATGGGTCACAATTTTGCTAAACCGTCCTTTGGCAGCCATTTGGTAGACAGCACCACTTCAAAAATGGTGGACTGTATTGGTCGCCATTTTTTCGACAGTCCATTGACAACCATTTTGCCAGATATCAGAACTTCCAAGATGGCGGACTTGATTGGTCGCCATTTTGCTAGAGAGTTTAATGACATCTATTTTGATACACAGCCACTTCCAAGTTGGTGGACTGTATTGACAGAGCAGAAAGTTCTGCATTGGCCACCAATTTCCTAGACAGTCCATTGGCCACCATTTTGCTAGACAGTGCAACTAATAAGATGGCAGACCAGATGGACATAACAGGAAGTTCTGCATTGGCCACCATTTTTCTATACAGTCCACTGACTGTAATTTTTCTAGAGAGCACCACTTCCAAGAAGGCAGGCCAGATTAGTCGCAATTTTGCTAGACAGTATTTTGACAGCCATTTTGCTTGGCAGTGCCACTTCCAAGATGGTGGGCTGGAATGGTCACAATTTTGCTAAAGAGTACATTGACAGTCATTTCGCTAGACAGCACAACTTCCAAGAGTGTGGATCAAGTTCGCCGTCATTTTGCTAGACAGTCCATTAACAGCCATTTTGCTAGACAGCACCACTTCCAAGAGGACGGATCCGAATTGTAGCCATTTTCTAGACAGTCCATTGACAGCCACTTTGCTAGACAGCACCACTTCCTAGAGGACAGACCGGATTTGTCGCCATTATTCTAGACAGTCCATTAGCAGACATTTCGCTTGACAGCACCACTTCGAAGGTGGTGGACCAGATTGGTTGCCTTTTTTTTTGCCTTATTGCTAGACAGTCCATTAACAGCCATTTTGATAGATATCACCACTCCAAAATGGCAGACCAGATCGGTCACCATTTTTCTAGACAGTACATTAACAGCCATTTTCCTAGACAGTGCTACTTCCAAGATGGTGGACTGGGTTGTCAGAGCAGGAAGTTCTTTATTTGCCGCCATTTGGCTAGATAGTCCATTGACAGCCATTTTGATAGACAGCACCACTTCTAAAATGATGGACCAGATTGACAGAGCAGGAAGTAGAGACATTCTGTAAGAGCTATTCCACACATTTTGCCTGGCCTGGCTAACAAAATTACCATTACCAGCTTACTGATCGACAAAATGGCCACCCTCATCCCTCATTAGTATAATGATGTAATGATGTGTTATTGGTGGAATGCAAAAAGCAGGAGGTTCAGATCCAAGATGGCTGCTTCATTCCCTCGTCCCTCTCTGCTCTCAGTTTGTGCTGGATATGTTTTTTTATGAATCTGAGAGTCGCACGTAGCCAATGAGGCAACTGGCTGAGAAGATGGTCGCCAGTGACTGGCAATATATAATAGTCGGTGGGAAATTCCGAGAGCCACGCACAGAAACATTCCGAGAGCCTCGCGTAACCAATCATAGAACAGTAAAAGGTCTGTGGGAATCCAATATGGTGGTCGTGGAAGCAGGATAGTATAGAGCAGCAATGTTCATACTTTGTCTAGAATGGAAATAGCATGTGGCAGCTCACGGAAGGCACCCTTGCACTGGAATGACAGAGTAGGAGGTTCGGTTCCAAGATAGCCGCCAGTAGGTGACATACTGGCCGCCATCATGGTTGCCCCTCACAAGAATGACAGAGCTGGAATTTCTGTGAGGGTGACTCCAAAGTTCCACAATGAGTCAAACGCCACAATGTGGTGTCACTGGTAGAATGCAAGAGCCTGATGCCTAGGTGTGCGATAACATGATTATTCGTAAAAATTGCGCCGGTTTTGTGGTCATTTCTGGCGATTTTGGCAGTTTTCTGTGCGAATAGGCCCCTTTTTTGTGCGAAAATGATGTTAACGGTCTGGATTGACAGAGCAGGAGGTACAGATCCAATATGGCTGCCTTTTCCCCTCGTCCTTCTTCCCGGTCCCCTGGCCCAGAGTCGCCATTTTATATCTACTATACATAAGCGTGAGTTCAAATTAATCAGGAATTTCATAAAATTCTGGTGTGTATTTTGTTTAAAGGTTGTAAAAAATTATAAGTTCAAAAGTTATTAGCAAATTAATGAAACACCTGTGTGTACTTTCATTGACTGAAGGTTTTTTTATGAGTTTTTTTTAGTAACTTTGGATGTTTTAATTGGAGTATTGTGCATTTTGATGTGTAGTGAATTAACTTTAATCAAACCGGTCAGATATATATGATTGAAAATTATTAATATTTTAAAAACCTGGGGAATTTTTAATTCATTTTGAATTGTTTTAAAGGAAGTATGGTGTTATGGATTGTGTACTCTATTTTGTAAAATATAAAAACTTTAGATGAGCAAAAGTTAAGTACCTAATAGTGGAATTTCGTTGTGTTGTGTATGTATACTTAGGACACCGATCCCCTCTGAACAGAATTGCAATACAATAGGAATACCTACTTTGCTGCTGATGTTATTGGGTATGTTTTGGGTCTTGAACTTCTTTGTTTCCCTCCCCTTGTGGTGATAGGTTTAGGCGGATGGTTGGGAAGGATATCTTGTCTTTGATGAGTACTTGACTCTGCTGAGTTCCATTGTCTGAGACTTCATATCAAGGTTTTAGAAGGAATGCAGAATAGATTCGATAACTTAAAAAAGGACAGATAATGAAACTATGTGTGAGAGAAGAATGTCTCGTAATCAGAAAAATTACGAAAGATCCGAAAATTAGCGCTTACAGGCTTACCATGGAAGTACTCAGTGAATGTGGAAAAACCGTCCATGCTGAAACCATATGAGGAGTTATACGAAGAGCAGGATATAATGGCAGGGAACCTATTAAGAAGCCTTTTATTAATAAGGTGAATAGAAGAAAACTACCTAAATTCGCAAAAGCTGTGCTGAAAAAGACAAAAGCTGGCGGAATGATGTGATTGTTGCTGATGATACAAAAATGAATGATTTTGGTTCTAATGGCAGTGTAACAATATGGCGCAAACCAAATGAGGAGCTAAAACCTGGGAACTTAACAAATTACTGTAAAACACGGTGAAGGTACTATTACTATCTAGGGCTGTATATCTTCAGCAGGTGTTGGGGAGGCAGCACCTGTCGATGGAAAAATAAAAAAAGAAGACTAGCTCAACATCCTGAAAGCAAACCTACACAAGAATGCTGAAAAACTTGGCATTAGGAACACGTTTAAGTTCTACCAAGATAATGGCCCGACACCAAGTCGTACATTATCAAGAGCTGGCTTTTGTAAAACTGTCCCAAAGTCCTGAGTCACCCGACCTGAATCTCACAGAATGTATGTGGGATGAACTCAGAAGAAGATTAAGGGCTACTACAATTAGGCCCACAAAAGAATTAGAGAAAAGGTTCAAGGAAGAATGGAGCAAGTTTGGCTCTAAATGTATCAGGAAAATAATTACTAACATGCTACAAAGCCTGCGAGAAGTGATTAAACAGAATGGCCATGCTATTGTTTGTTTATATTGCAAAAAAGACTGTGTTTGTGTATGAATGATGACGGTTGCATATTAAAGTGCCGTATTTATTCAACATGGGAAGACAAAACTTATTGTGTGTTAAGCTGCAATGTTTATTTCCTTTATTGGCTACCGCTATATTTCATTTAAAGCACACAAGAATGATTGTGCAATATGTTTTATGTAAACTTTCATTCCTAATGTATCGTAAGGCCATGAAACTGCCAAAACCATCGGTGGCGGAATATTAATGTGAGCCATTGTACATGTTTAATGGTAGCATAAAAATGGCACGTAATTATGCGTTGTGTGGTCGAGAGGATCTGGGAATGTCTAGCAGTACCCCGGTGTAGCCGTCACAATAAATAACCTAGAAGGACCATCACTCGGTGCCGTATATACTAACACCTCCAGCCTTCTTGCTGTAAGCCCGGCAATGGGGAAGGGAGAGCTATAATTATCCGCGTGGCCAGCAGAGGCGCTGACCTATTGGGAGCAGTTGACCATCGGAAATAGACCCGCTACTCTGACCACGCGGCCCCATTCGACTGGGCGACTTGCAGTCACGCAAACTAAACACGTGTGTGACCGGCATACCGCTCGCCACCAGTGTTGTCAACCCAGTGGATATGCCACCGCATTTGGTGGATTTATAACTCCTGCCTATTGCGGAGAACTGTTATATAACGCTGAGTGAAATGTCTGAAAAATGTGGAATGTAGTTTTCTGTAAGGAATAATTCATATTGCTGGCTGAAGTGTCCAAATTAGTAATGAAAATTCGTTTATGGTATAATTGTAAATTATTTATATCGTAGTTTTCTAATTGTTATTCTTGCATGTATGGTAAAATTTTTAATACCACGGGACGTTCTACAAAACGTATTAAAAATTATTCAAACATATTAAATAATTTTTTTAAGCCTATCCCAAATATGGTTATTGTTTCCTTTACATTAAGGATGTTAATGTATATTTTCGTAATCTAGTGGATCCTGGTAGATTTTCACGTTTTATGTAGTATAATTCTCTGCCTATGTGTTGGCGACACTGCTCGCCACTTGCACAAATGGCGTTCGCTCTACGCGAACTTGTTTTTGTGCTCACACTGCGAGAGGCTGGCTTATCTACCCTCAAACTGATTAATATTGAAATTAAAATGGGTTACCTTATGTTAATTGTAATATACACTAAGCCAACATTTTTTTTTTTTTTTATAAAATCGTGGCTGTGTTCACAGTGGAGATAATACCAGTTACTTTTAAATAAGTTGTAAAGCAGTACTACCAATTCTGCTATACCTGGAAACCGAAAAAAGCTCGTATACATGCGTATTTATATGCACAAGCTAACAGTAAATTTACGTGAGATAAATTCATGAAATAATATTACAGACATATGAATGTATGTGCCGATAGTAACATTCTCACTCCTCAATTGGCGCCTACTTGCGCGTATATATTTTCTTTGCTATAGGAGTGTTTGACATGGTTAATTTGTTTATCATTTGAACAAAGACAGACAAAATTAAAACTTGAACATTAATTGCAATTGTATTATATTGATACAAGTTATATTAAAATTCACACGGAAGTTGGTAGGATTAAAAATGAATAAAAAACAAAAATCTAAATATTGCTCTTTTTATCTGTTGAGCTGACACTGTGTTAACTTTCCGTTATGTAGAAGTATAGTCAACTTCACGTATGGAAAATTTGACTTAATGTCTCTGTAAATTCAATGCTAATGTGCTGTATACATAAACATAACGGCAGAGCAATGTTAACGCAGTGAGATACATATTACCTTCATAGTTACTAGGCCTTTATGTCGGGATTATGGTGACTTCACGTATCACGTATTCCGCTACACTTTCACATGTACGTAAAACGTGGTATTTTAGGCTGGAATATTATGATTATTCACGTCGGCACGTAACCTTTCTGTATGAATGAACATGTCAGGATATAAATTGTTGCTTTTCAAATTGAAAAATGTGAAAATTCAAGTTGTTCGCGCGTATTGTATCTTAATATTAATGTGTCTATAAAAAGGTTGTGAAATTATTCTGTTCGTAATTTATACAAACATTTAAAACAACTTAAAGAATACCGCCATAACCTTCAGAACCAAATGTACGTGGGAGAGGTATATCTTTTGTGAACATAGGAATAAATCGTATGTAATAAACTTTTATCTGCTGAAAAAAATTACATTATTGTTTAATGAAGAAAGCCTACTAAAAATTGCAAACTTAACGATAAACATTTTGTCTTTCATGGAAGCCTTTTAACACTAATTATACATGCGATATACTAATTTAAACATGAGCAGACAACATCGAGAAGATAAAAAGAAACCCATGAAAAGCAAAGGTAACACAACATTGTCACTATTGTGATTGGCCAGCGAGCTAGACATTGACAAGTTTTTACATCACTTATGTGAAATGATCGCAGTAGGTCTTCTTGAATCACATTAGTCAAGATGTAGGTGGCTTACAGGGAAGCGTTCCTCATTACGTTGTAAGTGAAAATGAAGTCATCGTAATCTCGGGCAAAGGTCGGAACTTCACTTTACACGAAACATGTAACGCATTACATTTCCACGCGTACGATATAAAACGTTTCTTTTTGTATGTCATAGAATGATGCATCACGTTAGAACAGAAACTTCTTTGATATGGCCAAGAATATATTACGAAATCTTAACTTTCGTGATCCAATCAAACTCTTAAAACAATGACGAAGTCTCTAGCATGAAACGCGCCTGAGAAACTAGGAACTATGTTACGTAATAAAAATGTTGATTATGGGAGGTGTGTAGCTTTAGAGAAATTTATACTGTATTTCGTAAAATTCTTCAGCTCGCAAAGCGAAATTACTGGTGTTCAAGGGACAAGCTTTTTTTCTATCTTTTGAGAATAGTTTATAGTTTCGTAACGTAATATCAATCATAACTTGATAAAAGACATGTGATATAAAATTTATCATATTACTTAACGTAAATGTAAGAATGGTAACTTAAAATCTTGAATCATACAGATTTCCAAATTTATTAGAACTCAAGTTTTGGTTTTACCTGAAGTGAAATCTCGGCAGTGACACGTAATAATTTATTCCAAATCTGAAAATTGCTTTTACTAAAATTAAAATAATTTCACTTTAAATATTATTTCGAAATTTATAACTAAAAAATGGACGAAACACATAACAAATTTTCAAAACAAGTTCGTAATAAACTATTATTTTCATAAAGCATTGATTTTGCTATATTTTGAGATTTGTATGAATATATACCGATTTTAAAAACCGTAAAAAAAATTCTTTCTCCAAAGTCAGTGGAGTTTGTTAAGGAATGGAGGTCATAATTAAATAATACAGTTAATCATAATTTCCTAATTTTATTTACAACAACACAAACAAATCTCTCGGGGTCAACAACTCACAATAAATTGATATTACATGTTGTTTTCAATTAATTACTTCGATCAATACAATTTACAGTTACCTCAAATAGATTAATGAAAGGAAATAATTAAAAATCATTTCAAATAGACAGTGTATCAAATATATTCAAATATTTATATATAATATGTTCATATTTAACAGTTCGAATATTTATGATTAAATCAGTATTAGATGTCAATTCATTCACCCTTCATTTCAGTCCAAATCCCAGCAGTCCGCAATGTTCTATAGTCCTCCGTGGGCCCTCACGCACATTAGCCTTCACTGGTTGGGTTTCACGCTCTCTCGTCCTTTCACACGACGAACAACTCGTCCGCTACCAATGTCTCGTGATCTTCCTTCGTCATCTGTCCCTCGCCGCACTCACCTTCGCTCCCGCACTTAGCCAAATAGCCTCCACCAGACTGCCAGTAGTCCAGCGGTATCTTGTATTTATATGGTCGTAGGCCATCGCCCAGAAATTTCGCTAAACCCCATGTTGCGCCGAGGGTCGTATTTCCCAGAATATTCTTGTGCCTCCTCTACAATGATCGGCTTCTCCAGCAGGTAGAGGGGAGAGGGCAGTAATGCCAGCCAGGTCTTGCTGCTGTTAGTCATTAGCCGGTTATCTGGGAGGCGGAGAGGTAGCGAGTGGCTCTTCCTGCGGGAGGGGATCGAGGTGGGTCACACCCCACAGAGCCGGAAAGTGTATAATGGGAGTTCTCGGCCGGTGCGAGCTACAAAGCGTAACACTGACCCTACCCCTTATTTCTATTTGTCCTAAACAGTCTCTCTTACATCTGGACCTTCGTAGAGTACCATTCTGTGATTGTGTACATATTTATACTTTTCTTTCAAGGAGTCCAGGCGACACATCTGAAAGGAAGTGTTTTGGTAAGGGCCTACCCAACATCCTTGGCATTGGGATGTGTGACTTCGAAGGCATTTTCTTTCATACCTACAAATCAGCTGTCCTTCTTTGAATGCATTGTCTGCAACACTCAGACCATATCGATGGTTCCTATTGATGCCACTAGACACTGGGATATGCTCATCTCTTGCCCTTTGGCTGTCTTACTTCTACTGAAGTTGCATATAGGCAGATTCATCTGTAAACTGGACTTCATTCGTTACCTCGTCTGCATGACCTGCGAGGTGACTTCTTACATTGTCCGACTTCGGTGTCCTTGTTCTCCTTACCTCCATATTTCGATCTTTCTTCGTTCTGTCAGATAGGATGTTACCAGTTGTTTCGATGGGACTGTGATTTGGATGGGCATTACTGTGGGTGTCAGTTCCAACTGTTCAAGCACCTGTCCCTTGACTGGTTCCTCGATGACAAGTCTCGGGTGTTACCCCTGGACACCAGGCCCGAATACTGTAGTTTCTTTGCGGGCACTGGATTCTCAAGTGTCCTGTCTGGCCACACTCCCAATATTACCGATCCTCAGGTTGACAAAAACTGGGTTTCCTAGCACAGACTCTGACAACAATGTTTTCCATTGTGGTCTCCAAATTTCTCAAGACAGCCAGGATTCTAATTCAATAATCATCATTGCAAGAGGTAGCTGCTTGTACTGCATGCTGGAATGTGGCTCCTGCTGCGCTGATTCTACCTCCATTGCTCGGGCCAAAGCATCCTGCATGGTGTGAGACGCAACCAACGATACAGCTTGCCGCACCTCGGCGTCAGTGATATCGTCGACGAAGAAGCCAACTACGATGAAATACCTCGTGCTTCTTCAGAGCATCCCGTTAGAGAAAGGTGTGAGAGCCTCGCGATGTCCTGCCACAGCTCCTGCAGTGGTTCCCCTCGTCTCTGAATGCGGTTCCGCAGCTGAGCATGGTGGGCATGTCGCAAGTATATGTCATCGCATCGCTGCTCCAAAGCCGACACTAATGTAGAGTATTCTAGTTGATGTCGTTCTGACAGCAACTGCAGTATGCTCAATGCAGGTCCTCTCAGTACAACTGCCAGATAGCATGCCCACTGCTCTTCCGTCCAGTCATTTAGCGCCGCGACAATTTCAAGCAAGTTCCGGTATTCACACCAAGGTGTCGGTCCATCGTAGGGGTGGTCTTTATTGAGATGCCTCCTTTGCCACCCCTGGTTTAAGCGTACTTACACGGCAAAACTGCTGAGCTCTTCCTGAGATTGCTGTATTGGCGGCGACCACTACCTTCTCTGGCTCCGTGGGGGCTGATTTCTGCTCCTCAGTCTCTGCATGTCTTCTCCCTAGTTATAGCAAACATTCCTGCAATTCCCTATTGAGGGCACTCACATCCTGTTCCACATTACATTCGATAATGTCTAACCTCGCGTTAACACTGCCCATCCTTTCAATCATACTGCACCTCATACTGTCAATTTACCTGTCCACACAGTATATTTAATAGTTCACCAACTCGCTTACACGGTCTATCTTTCTGTAACACATTCTCACTCACACTATCTATTTTCTTATCATGTTTGTCGACTACCTCGCTAACACACTATATTTTTCTATTGACATTTTTGTTCACACTGTCTCTAACACTGTCTGTTTCTTGTCTACAAGTTTAGTAACACTAATAATATGGCTATATACAGGTTCACAATCACTAATTATTAGGCTATATAGAGATTTACTAACACTATCTATTTTGACTTTTCTATTTTCATTAACACTACTAATTTAACTTTTTACATTGTCATTAACACTACCTAAAACACTATTTATTCGACCACCCAGTCCTTCGATCAAAGCACGGAGGACTTCTATCTCCGCCAACATTTTCCCAGTTAGCATTCACAAATAAATATATAAATAATTCCTGGACTTATTATTACCAAATTATACCACCAGTTAATATTATACTGTAATCTTAATTACAATTATTGTTTTTAAATAAAGTTCCTCAATCCCACTTCTGACACCATGTTAAAATTTCTTTCTCAAAGTTAGTGAGCTAAATCAGGTATGTTAAGGGATGGAGGTTCTAATAAAATTTAATAATTACTTAAAATTTTGTTACTTTATATACAATAACAATAAAATTATCTAAACTCAACATCTCACAATAAATTTATATTATTTCCTACTTACAATTATATACTTCAAGAAATATAATTTACACTTGCCTCAAAGAAATTAATAAAAAAATAATTAAAAATAATTCCCAATAGAGAATGTATCAAAATCTATTGAATTAATTTTATAGATTACTAGCAACCCGCCATTTCTTCGCTCAGGTTTTATGGAGATAATGAAATACATATGTGACTACTCGTGACTACCCATCACTAACTGTGACTGTTTGCGACTACTTGCGACTACCCGCGATAACCTGCGACTGCCCGTGACTACCTACAACTACCCATGACTACCTGTGATTACTTCCGACTACCTGTGACTACCTGCGAAAACCCGTGACTACCAACGACTAACAGTGACTTCCGCGAATACCCGAGACTACCGATGACTACCTGCGACTACCCGTGACTACTTGTTACAACCGGCGACTACTTGCGGCAACTTGCGATTACTTGCGACTACGCATGACGACTTGCGACTACCTGCGACAACTTGCAACTTCATACGACTACCCGTGACTACTCGCGATTATGGGAGCTTCGGCAAGTGGAGCCCGCCATCGCTTAGTTCAGGTGTTATGGAGTGAATTGGTAAGATATTTTTTTTTGTAATTTTTTTCCAAAAAATAATGTATCTTTGTCTATGTCGTTTCGACAATTTGCGACTACCCGTGACTATGGGAACATAGGCTTGTGCTCGCTCGCACATCCCAACTTCGTCTTGGAACTTCGGGATGTGCTTGTTGGCACATCCCGTCCTGCAGTTGCATTCGGAACATAAAGGTTTAAAAATTAATATGTAATGTATAAGACGTCATATTTAAATTGTAAGACTTAAAATGTAAGACTTGAAATGTAAAACTTAAGATGGAACACACTTAAGACGTAAGACTTGAAACTTAAGACATAAACCTAAAACTTGGCCCGCAGGGCCTAACTTCCTATTGGGGGAGCGTGGGGCATAAGAAGACAACCCCCACCCCCCCCCCACCCCAATCCCAAGGAAATCCGTCGAAAAGAAGGCAAAAAACACACCGCTCCGGTCTCGCCATCTCCTCCCAGGGAAAGGATAGAAGCTGGATTGGGGCGGGGGGAGGGGGGTTCGATAGTCAAAGGTCCAAGGGTTTTTTTTTTTTTTTAGAATTTAATGAAGCTTACGTCCATCTGAAAGAATGTAGCTTTGTAGTAGTGAAATAATTGTGAGAATCGGCCGTGTAGTTTTCGAGATTATCCGAGACATATATACAAACTCTCATTGCATTTCTATAATATTATCGTTCTAGCCACTGGGCCACTGCATCCCTACATGGTATAACTCTACCCACTGGGTATCTGTGGACCCACATGATATATGCCCTACGTTAATCTGGAAAAATGTAGCTTTTCAACAGTGAAATAATTATAAAAATCGTGGCCCAATGTGACCCCACTTGATATATGCCATTGTCCATCCAGAAAATGTAGTTTTCTTACAGTGAATGAATTTTAAGAATCGGTCCTGTAGTTTTTGAAGACCATGCTTAGAAAGCAGCCAAGGAGCATATTTTTCTCCGACTTGGATTTATCAAGGACTTTTATCTTTTTGAATTTATCATAGCCTATGACCATCAGGGAGAATGTAGCTTTCTAACAGTGGAAGAGCTATAAGAATCAGCACTGAAGTTTCCGAGATTATCCGAGACACATACATTACCCCTTAAAAATATTAATATAGATATGTCAATATTTATCAATTACAATATCTATACAAATGAAAATAATAGAAGTGTATGTCTGTGATTTTCGAATTTTACAATTTTAATTAGTTTTTTTCAATTTGTATAATTGATTACTTAGCCACATCAAATGTTAATTTTTTTCATTTCTATCTGTCTGTGTGCCTGACCGGATTTAACTCAAAAACCCGGACTAAATTAGTCTTTGTTTATACAGATATCTCAAACGATTCCGAAAGTATGATGGTGATCAGTGATGTACATAGGTACTGGATTAAACATTCCTTAGGATTGCAGTATAAAAAAGAGCATTGTTAAAAAAAAATTTCTGTAGTTCCTCCTTTCTTTTTTGTCTACGGGCTGCCCTCCTTTCCTTCCCGAGAGTCGTAGTGTTCCAGTGGCTTGAGCTATTCCAAGTGGGGCAGTAGGGGCTTAGTGGATAGAAACATATCAAATGGGGCCGCAGTGGCCCAGTGGCTATGTATATAGGTATCTACTTCATTAACATCATAAAGCATGTGCGAAGCGATGGCGTGGTGTAATTTAATGACTCTCTTAAACCTGAAAGAAGCAATATAACTTTTTAAACATAAAACCTCAGTTGAACGATGTTGGGATTTATTTTAATAACTTCATAAAACCTAAGCAAAGCGAAATTTATATTTCAAAAATAAGTAAACAAGTCCTAAATTGCATGCGAACGAAGTCGCAGGGTGAGCTAGTTTACAATCAAATCCATATTACATGTTCATTCAGTCACTCTTCATTTCAGTCCAGATCCCAGCAGTCCGCAATGTTCTATAGTCCTCCGAGCGCCCTCATGCACATTAGCCTATCACTGGTTGGGTTTCACGCTCTCTCGTCCATTCACACAATGAACAACTGATCTGCCGTCGTTGTCTCTCGATCTCCCACCGTCGTCTGTCCCTCGCCACACTTACCTTCGCTCCCGCAATGAGTCAAATTGCCTCCACCAGACTGCCAGCAGTCCAGCTGATTCTTGTATTTATAGGGTCGTAGGCCATCACCGCGAAATTTCGCTTAACCCTATGTTGCGCCGAGAGTCATAATTACCAGAATATTCTTGCACCTTCTTTGCATTTGTCGGCTTCTCCAGCAGGGAAGAGGAGGGTCCTGTGACGCCAGCCAAGTCTCGCAGCTGTCAATCATTGTCTGGTTGCCCTGGATGAGTGGGGAGGCAGCGAGCACATATGTTTTGGGTAGGGCAAGGTGGGTCGCCCCCACAGAGCCTGACTGCACATAACAGAAGCTCGTGGCCGGTGCGAGTTACAGCACGTAACAATACTATAATTCGTTTCATTCTTATTGCAAGTCACTTTCTTCAGTAATTGTTTGCCCTACTTTGCTTCTGACGAATATTTCATATCACAAGCATAGCGATAAATAAGTTCATATTCTGAAATAGCAGAAAATAATTTGAACATCTTGAACGCCCTTAACATGCTAAATAGCAGACATTAGGTACTTCACGCCAGCACAATAGTTAGAAAACTCCGAAAAAGCAGTAACTTTGTAAGTGTTACAAATTTACAAATATTATATTCCTATGTACATGATATGCTCTAAGTTTGTGAGATGTTGAAGCCTGTATTGTTATCCTACATAGAGCCAGATATATGTGTATTGCAGCTATTTTCTGAAAACAAAATGCATGGTAGCAACATTAATTAAATTATATATTCTATTTTTTGTATATTTCAGGATGTAACCTAACTTCTGTTATTGTTTCGTCCTTCATTCCAGGAGGAAAGAGAGATATATGTGCTACGTTAAATGCTCGAGCAGGAAACGGTAAAAGCTAAAACAGAACCATTAAAAGCAAAGACACATCAATTTCGTTCCTATTGTGTTTCGCCTGAATGATCACTTGGTACAGAGTTAAGTATAATGTATAATGCAATAACTAAGATAGTGACAAATTTTCTTTAAGAGGATTTATGTTTCGCGTTACTTGAAACGAACATGATAAGTCACACTGAAACACTCGTCAACAGAAGGTGATTATGACCATGAAGACAATTTTGATGAAAATGAATATAAAGAGAGTGATGGCCCTGAAGAACATGTATATTTTCTCACTGCACTGACATGTCTCTCTACTATATTTTCGGCAGCGACCAACCTGAAGATGGCGGAAGATGTTGAGAACACAAGCTACATATTTCCTGGAGACCTAAATAAACTTTTTGATAGACCCAGACATTTCATCGTTTTTTATCAGGTTGAGATTTCTCGCACATTTACGAGATATCTTCAATCGTTAGGGAACTAAAGGTCAGGTATTACATCTCATAATGTGATATTGTAATGTGCAAATTAAGTATAACATTTTTTTCAAATAAAATAATGGTTTTTTAGTCTTCTGTTATATGATTTCAACTTTCATAAATCTAAAGTGGTTCTATAAGCACTTGTATAGTAAAGATAATATCTATATACAGTTTGAAAATTTTAAGTATAAAAAACCATGGAGACTATAACATACCATACGAAACACTAATTCAATCCATATGTACAAATTTGGAGACAGTTGGTGAATGAATGTAATTTCTATACTTCTGGGTGGGGACAGATGACATACTAAATGATTGATCGAAGCCTCGATCTAGGTATTTGGATTAATAGAAGGATTGGTAAAGATTTTGGTGGATAATTTTGGAGGATTACTGATAATTAAGGATAATGATTGTTAATGAAGAGGGGTATTGCTGAGGAGGATTGAGAAGGATTGTAGAAGATGAGGATTGCTGGGGAGGAGGAGAATCCCTGAGGAGGAGGCAATGGAGGAGGGATAGGAGGTGGAATTGGTCTTCAAGAGTCAGGATGCATGAGTCAGTTGGTAGGTGTCAGTCTGTACGAGTTGGTCGGTAGGAGTCAGTCTGTATGAATTAGTCAGTAGGATTCAGCTGGCAAAGTCAGCCGGCAGGAGGCAGTCTACAGAAGTCAGTTGGAAGGAATTGGTCTGCAGGAGTCAGTCTGCACGAGTCAATCTTTAAGAGTCAGTTGCAAAAGTCATTCCACAGGAGTCAGTCGGTAGGAGTCAGTCGGCAGGAGTTAGTCATTGATTAGTATGGGTGGTCGTTATGGTTCATTTATCAGCTTGGTTGACCTGGTCGGGTGGTATGGATTGTAGGTATGGTTCTCTGGTATGCTCTGTTGGCCTGGTCGGCTTGAATGGTTTTTCGGTATAGACCTTAGTTATAGTCTGCTAGGTATGGTCAGTCTGTATGCCTGGTTGGCTGGTCGGCATTAGCAGTTGTTATGGTCGTTAAACTGGTCGACTGGAGTATCTGTGTGGTGTTGGTGCTTTGTATGGTTGGGTGGTGTTGTTTTCTGACATAGCCTGTTCGTATTTTAAGCTGGTATTTTTTGCTTGTATGGCTGACTCGTATGGTTGGCTCGTATGGTTTGTTCACCTGGTTGCTTCGTAGGGTTAGTTATTATGGCTAGCTAGCATGATCAGTTCACATGGTTGTTTGGTAAGACTGTTTCAAGTGGTTGGCTGGTATGGGTGGCTAATATGGAAGGTCTGTACGAATGGTTCGTATTGCTTGGTTGCATGGTCGGATCGTACGGTCGGTTCGTATGGTTTATTGTAATGGTCAGATTGTATGTTTGGCTGTTATGGTTTATTCGTATGGTTGATTTTGCACATTGGTATTTCCCAGTCTGTCTTGTTGGGCTGTTTGTCTGGTTCGTTGGAACAGGTGTTTGATATGGGTGATCTGTATGTTCCGTTCGTATGGCCAGTTGGTGTGGTTGGTTCATTTGGTCGGCTGGTATGGATAGTTCGTATGGTCGGATAGTTTGGTTGGTTCGCATGACCTGCTAACATGTATCGTTCATATAGTTTATCTGTATGCATGATCAGTATGATACTTTGTTATGGCTAGCTGTATGGGAGACTTTTGCTAAGATTTGTGAAGATTTTGAGAATGTTGTGCAAAGAGGTACGAGATTCGTATTAGACGACTTTTTTCTTGGTTATCTATCAACATATGTTTGTTTCGGTGTGTGGCATGGTCAGCTGGCTTTACTAGTTGGAGGCTTGCCGACTAAACAGACAGTATAAACTGGCTAGGGTCACTCTACAATAACCAACATGCGGTCGGAGTCATAAATGCAATTTTTTCCTCGATTTGAGGATAATTTTTTTTCTTTTTGCGAGATTTCTTGATATTTTATGATTTGGGGGGGATAGGGAAGGATGTTGTGTGTTGGTTAATGTGTTTTGTTCGAGCGAGGGTGAGGGTGGGATAGCGTATGTTCATAACTTTTTTATATTTTTTTATTTTTCAAATTATTTGTTTGGTTAATGATGTGGAGGTTTTAGTTAATAATAATGGGGTACCTTTATATATTTCTGGACTTTTTTTAACCTTTTCAGAATTTTTGCGACTTCTAAAAACATTTTTTTGGAATGTTCTGAGATTTTTTGGGTCAAGGTAATCCAAGGTCACGGACATTGGGTCAAGGAAACTGTCGCAAGGTCAAGATAAATGTCATGTGGACATATATAGTACTTAAAACACCTGACCAGGGCTGTAACCAAAAAGAGTAGAAGGGGGTGTAGGATGCGGCTCCTCCCAGAAAGTATTTTGAGAACCCCCCCCCCCCCCCCTTTTTTTCATTTTGCTCCACATTCACAAATCGCTGAAGTTAAATAAAATCATATTTTTATTACTAAAAAATTTTCTTCTGAGTTTTGTTAGACATTAATGAACCCACCACTATGAATTGTCTTTATTCACTAATAATCATAAACAGCATTCAGGATACTACTAACCAACCATCAACCATTTGTTGTTTAAAAAAAAATCGTATTTGAGACCTGTAATAAAATCAGATTTAAGTTTTGTCTCTTTACTAATAGGATACACAAGATATTTACGAAATTAGATTTTTTTCTTTTTCGACGCCAACGCTCGTTGCACCAGACGTCTTCATCTATTTCGACTCTGCGTGGTGATTTGCTCTTTGCCTGGCTCGGTTCCCCTTGTGTTTCCACCCCTGTTCACCGTCCCTTGATTTTTCCTTCTCGCATGCGTCACTTTTCTTTTTACTAGTGGGGCAGTTTATTTTAGTCATTGCACACCTGATCTACTCCCCGTCGTCGCCTGCATAAGTACCAGAGTAGCTGCAAAATGTATTACGCTGTCTATTTGTCGTCCTTAGAACGTTTGCTGTGATAAGGCACAATTCGTTTTATTTAATCGCCTCAGTGGCAGTCGCTATGGAGCCACACGAATCTGTGAGACGTGGATGGCAAACAGTATGTTAGTTCGGTAATTTTATTTGTTTTTAATAATTGTGTGGCATATATGTGTTGTCTTGGACATGCGGTAAGTTAGAGTTTTTTTCTCAATCGTGGTTTCGGTCGCCAGTAAAAATTCGGTCTCAGTTTAGCTAAATCTCTAGTCTTGCTGTTTGTTCCAGTTTTTGACATGTATTGTTTAGTCTAGTTTGCTGTCCAAGAATTATTTAACCTTTCATTATGTTTCGTGCCACGGCTCACACAATAGGGGTATTCCACTTTCAAAGATGCTTGTTCATTGCCATTTTAATCGATTGAGCTACGACAGGTCAATTTGACTACCCACACCGATAATAAAGTTTTAAAATAATTTTTCATTAAAGGTTTTAAAGTGTATATTATATTATAATGAGTCTGTACTAGGCATATTAGGCTGCCCTCCTTTGCAATTACTCTTGTTTATAATTCTTGACAACACAATTGTATTTCGAAAATAGGAACAATTTTTTAATTGTCGTATTAAATTTGAATTTTGCATATCACATTCTAATCATCTGAATCTGTATGAATTTGGTAACAAGAAATGTTTGTGATTATAAGCTTTAAATGTCGCCAAATCTTTTGTAATTCCTTTTTAATGTGCTGTTAGTTGTAGGCAGAGGGGCGGTGTTCATTTCACTTTTGATTAATCGGATTATCAATTTGATATCAAATTGATTGATCGAATTAATCATATCTTAATCATATGAGAAAAATAATCTGAAAATTTGTAATCCTATAAATGTAATTGTACGAAAATTTAATTGATTAATCCAATTAATTTAATTTAATCAATCAACCATTTTTTTAATTTTGTGTGAATTTATAAGTGTATAGTTTGGTGCAAGAGAGTGCTAAGGATGTTTATTTCATTTGAGGGGGGTTCGGGAAGAGGTCCTCACTCTCGGAGGTCTGGCATTGTACTGAGGTGTGATTTGTTGGGGAAGGAGTATATATGTGATGAGGTTGGTGCAAGAGTGTGTCCAGGGTCATAATTTTTTTTTTTTTGGGTGGGAGCGTTATGGTACATCCTCACCCATGGAGGTCTGGCGTTGTACTGAGGTGTGATGTGTTGGGGAAGGGGTTAATATAGGTATTACGTAATATTGATTTTTTGTGTTATTGAGTATTTTATTTGGTAGTCGACAGAAGTATAAGACACGTCAGCAATAGCTGATTATAGACCGATTATAGCTGATTTAAAGCTAAATAATTTCGTGTTAAATGGGAATGGTTCTGTTTTTCTTCTTTAATGGTTCTTGCGATTTTTTTTCAATTGTTTCATTAGGTGTATTCAACACAGAATGCACTATATCTGTTATAGTTGTAACAGTTTAAAATATTTATTCGATTAAAACATCCTGTTCCATACAGTTTTGTTTGGCTTGTAAATATACTCTTTTACAGCAGATATACCATTATGTAATTCCGAAGCAGTCAGACATGTATTGAACACATTACATTAACTATCAACTATTTATATATTAAGACATTGGTTTTCTAACTGCTGCAGTAGGTCGTTTAGGTCTTTTCAATCTTATCGACTTTACTTAAAACAGCATCTAATTTAGTTACAGGCTTAGCTTCCAAGTCATTAACAAAGTAATTTATTCATGTTTCAAAATCATTATTTTGTTTTCTCAGATCCGTTTGCATAACTAAACCAAATCTTCCATTAATCAATTCATCACTCATATATTGCATTATTTCTTCCATTTGTGTTTCAATTTTTTTTAATAGTAGTGGCTACCACTTCATTAATTACAACTCTCAGATTATCTTCTATTTCTGCAAGTTGTGTTATAAAAATATATTTACCATATCATTGAAATCTTTAATAAACCCATTAAAATGTTCTTCTATTCTAAATTCATTACTCTGTAAATCAATTTCAATATTGGTTAAAATGTTTGCAATAACACTCCTGTTTTTGTAATCTTTATCATTCCCATCAACTATATTTATTAATTTCTCTCGCATATCGGTCGATTGCAATTTAAATTCGTTTAGCATAATGGTGATCACGTCTTCCACGTAGTGTTTATTTACCACATCAGCATATTTTACTGCAATACCATAATTATGTAATATATGTCCAGTTAAATCACAATTCCCATAGCGATTTTTGGTTAAACAAGTATTGTAATGATTGTGTTTTATACCACTATGTCCAAACTGGGAAATATTCATTATTCTTGCTTGGGAAGTAAAAAACTGTAAAATCCATACCTATATATGCCTTTATATATGGAAAGCATTGGTATAATCACCAGAAAACCATACTTATTTTTCCAGCACTAAAAACACATATTTTTAAAGATTGTAAATGTCATAGCCCAAAACATGATCATTGTAAATATATTGTAGATTCATATTGTCAATTTAAACACAGTTATCATATTTGTATTATCACACAAATTATGTTTTGGAATACATGCGTAATTTTGCGATAGATAATAAGAATCAATTATTGAATGTCTACCAAAACTAAAATATTACTGTATTTCATATTTCGGTTTGTACATAATATCAATAAATTTTAATATGAGTTGGGTAATGCTTGATTCGGAGGCACAATATATCCCTTATTAGTAAAAGGCATATATCGCATTCCTTCAATTAACGACAAGATGGTCGTTAATCATTGATATTTCTCTTGTAGTTTTGTTTTAGAAAACACATATACATGTTGAAACTTAAGTCAATTTGAATGCTCTAACATTGACACAATGGCACAAGTTTTTCCACATGAAGAAGGACCACTTATTGTACAATGAATATTTGAAGGTAAATGAATTACACTTTTCTGTTCAATTATGTTTTATTTTGTATTAATAATTACCAGCAGATGTATATTTTATTTTATTACCTTCATTTATACACAGTATTATGTAATGTAACTTACTAATGTAAAACATTAAATGCGGATCTATACATAGGTTCGCGTTCAGTTGAAAATATAGGCTTGTACTAAACATATCAAAAAAAGATGCGGGGTATTGAACCCATTGATTAATAAATTACACTTTTAATTGCATTTGCCGAAATACAATTGTTGTGGACCCGGAACTAAGCTTGCAAAACTGCTGGCACGTAACAATCAAGGAATAAACTCTTGGATAATGATTATTTATAACAAGACATAATTTATAATCGAACAAACAATTTGAAACAAAGACCTTTAGCAGATACGATTCTAGCCGATAAAGCAGCAAATATAAGGAAGAACCCATACACATCCACAGCTGAAAATCTTGGAGTTCGTGTTGTGAATAAAGCGATGCGAGCAAAGGTGAAAAGAGGCATAGGCATAAAATGCAAGACTAAATGAAAAACCAAGAACGGAGGAATAATACCTTTCCTTTTTCCAGCATTAACAACGATTGGATCGCTCCTTGGAGGAGTTTCGGCAACCAAAAGAGCAGTTAAATCAAATGGTAGAGGAATGTTTTAGAGTCATATGAAGTTGGACAAGGCCGAAAAATCTCCAAATGTGGTAAAAAAAAAAAAGCAGAAAGTCTTAAAAAGTCTTCCAAAACGTGCTCTTACAAACAAAGACATTCTTGTATTTGTAAAAAAACTGGATATTCCCTATTTCAGAGGCGTGTTTATGAGAGACAATTTAACAAAGAAACCAAACCTTTTCAACATATGATAGCTAATTTATATTCCAGACAAAATGAAGGAATACATTGGATTGCATTAATTAAAAACGAAAGTCAATATTTGTATTATGATAGTTTCGGTGATTGACATCCTCCAATTGAAATAAGTAATTATTTTTAAAACATGCAACTAAGAAACAGTTACAAAACAGAACAATTACAAAATGCAATCAATTGTGGACATGTATGTTTATATTTTTTGACTTTAAATAGGATTTTATACAATAGTGTAATAGTAAAACATATTAGTAATATGTCAATTGTGTTGATATTAAATGGAAATTCGTCGCAATTGTGTGTGGTATTATTGCCAGCTTTGGTGTTAGACGGAGAATGGCAAATAAGTCTAATCGAATTTTGTTACCTACAATAGTATACCAAACATTGATATGCACAGCCAATCATTTACAGTTAATATAGGTGAAAAACCTACAAGATTGTGATACCGATATGATCTTATGAGTTGGATGACTTAGAAATGTTCACGAAAGCTGTATTACTTAAAGATGTACATTTCCAATAATGTGGAAATCCAAATACATTAACTAGTGCAATGTACAATAACGCTGATATCGATTTCACAGAAGACAATTCAATTGAAAATATATTTGGTTACAAATGGAGAGTGTATTCCTCTAACTAAATGCACGAATCACAAAAACAGGTTAATATATTGTCGGTAAATTTATATTCTATAAATTGTAATATTGTAGGTAATTCACATTTGAATGGAAAACCGACAAATACACTACATGAATTCACTTGTGTGGTGGGTCCAGGATATAAAATAATCGGAAAACAGAATACTTTGGTATATCTTACAGTAATAGGGAAACGGGTTGATGAAATTGTTTTTACAATTGTCGATCCAGATGATAAACTTATTAATTTTAGAAATAAAGAAATCAGTGTTTGGTTACATTTAAAATAGCTATATATAAACAGTTGCATTCTGTGTGCATTGTAATAATAATGGGTATTATTATATAATAGTAAATATATACATAAATTAGGCAGTTCTTTTAAGAACTATGTCACTAAGGAACATATTTCGAAGAAAGTAACTATAAAAATAAGTAAACATAAGCATAAAATGTTCACTTCAAATAAGTTACCTTTGAAGTTAACACGAGGTAACAAATTGTTTTTAAAAGAATTAGGATATATATTCAATAGAAATGGAAGACAAACTTAATGTTGAAGAACCAAGAAGCTATGAAGATGGAATCACTAATATGGAAATAGTTGTGTATAAGCCTTTCCGAGCAGGTCCATACAGGTTTCCATCAGAAATAAGTATTTATATACAAAATCATGATATTTATACATTACCATTGAAATCGAGTTTAGTTTTAGAGGATTAACTAAAAAGATACCAGATGCATGTAATCCAGTTACTACAAAAATAGCAAGAAACTGAATACTTCATTTTATGGACGGAATTGTATATCTGTCCAATGGTGTGGACAAGACATGTTGGAATTACTTCCTCGATAAAGGATTATCTCTCTCAAACTGTAAACGATCTTCACCCAGGGTTGATGGCTGGGTGGAGCATGATATTGATTATTCACTACAAATAAACACAGGTGGTAAATACCAATTCTTTCTACCATTAAGTATGTCACTTGGCTTCGCTGAAGACTATAACACATAATATTAAATGATAAACAAGAAAAAGTTATTTTATTCAGTAATACACATTTGAGTTATATATACAACACGGCTAATAATAAGGAAGTTGTAACATTTGAATTGAACAGTGTTGTGTAATTGATGCCACATTTCGAAATTAACACTCATGAATGTGTAAAGTTTTTAAAATACATCGAAAAGGGATAAAACTTGATATTGCTTTCAGCTCACTGTGTTTGGAGGTGTTTTCATCACTACCAACTTTACAAAAAAATAGTCTGGAGTGTGAAATAAAGTTTTTGTCTGAAATGCCGATTTTGTTTTCAAACAAACTGACAAAATAATTTAAAAGCAGAGCGATCATTATTCGATAATTGTGATATGAAGAATATTAAAATATATCTAAGCAGTCATGCTTATCCCTACAATTATTTTAATATGAACTTTGGAAATTATGAATTCCTTATTTGCTACAATATGTGCTCAATGTTTCAGGAAACATTATAACAAAATCAGTTCACCGATACTAGAACCCAAGGCATTTAAAACTAGAGGAGTGTTATTTGAATTTGATTTAAGCAAATAAATGACATTATCAGCAATAATGTCGTTGTTCATGAATTGAAATAATTTCAAATACACACATTCCAAAAAACACACAAGCTTTTACTTTGTTAATTCACAATAAATTTACAAGTTATAAAGTAAGAGATAAGCTGGTGAAGATAATGACTTGAGTCTGTATACGACGAACTACAATTGTGATGAGATGTTTTACAATGTACTGGGATTTCAATCTCCAGAAAAATTTATCATTAAAGAATTATATTTTACTGATATATAAGAACACACAACTCTATTTAGCTTCAAATCACCGTTCGATTGGAAATATCTAACTCCAAAATACAAGGTAACTAATATAAATGTTAATGAATACCACCACAGTTTAAAATGGGAGAATGGATGTATGGAGTGTGGGAATACATAAGATATTTGCAAGAACTACTTAAATACTTGTGAAATATATGTAGATGAAGTCGAGCAAAAACATATTTTAGAAAGTGTGTGGAATATAAAGATAACAGATATTAAAAAAGAATATAATTGGCCATTATTCAAACAAGTATGTAAAATATATGGATACAAATTGTCATACTTCTCTGCAGAGGAAAATTCTAAATTAATGCTAACTTCGACATTGATGACTGACTTGGGTGAAGAAGATGAAGATTCTCCTCCTGAGTCGCCTGTGGATATTATACGAGTAATATAGCACTATTTTGGATGAGAGAACATTGTGGAGTAACAAGTGAAATTTAGTATGAAACTTATTTTGTTTTATGTAAACCTATATTTCGTAAAGATGAATCAAGAAGACAATGAAATCACATGCTTATGTATACAGATATCAAAGTGTAAATTGAATATCAGCAAGTTATTTCCAAGCTGGGGTAAACCATTTAGAGCTGGGTTGGGAAATAAATAGTTTTAGTAAATTTATGACGTTCCAACTGTTAACATGTCTTTCTTCCACACAACTGGTATTTACATGTCTGTTACCTCTCAAGACTCAAGTGTGAATTACTTTTGTTTATATAACAGAATAATATGTCATTTTGGAGACATTTGCGATGGACTATTTAATTTCAAAAATATGATATTTCCCTTAGAGGGTGAAAAATGTAATTATTTAATATCTTGTCCAGATCCGAAAAAAATGTCCTGTATACCAAATGTATCCGAATACAAGTCTACCAGCGACCATCGATGAAGTGTATTTGCACATTTATGAAACTTTTCCTGATTTACCAGAATGCATAATATTACATGCATTAGATTGCATGAAAAATGTTAACAATCAAAACACATCAAAATACAAGTATTGCCAAGGAGAGAATGGAAGGGATATACTGTAAAAGATGTTTTGCAATAACCAGCATTGAAAAATGTTTTCTGAAAGCAAAATAAGGAAATAAATGGTTTGGAAATACTTTTGTGTTTTACTGACATTACAAATAAATTACTTGTAATTTTCACATATACTATATTCTAAAACATAATGATATTTAAACTTAGTTTGCATGGATTTTGCAATCGAATCTAAATATTTTTGCACCTAAATATTTGTATGCAGAATATTGATTATAAACATTAGTAATTTGAAAGTGATTTAATACATAAAACTCTGTAAACATGAATAATATAATTCAGGTATATTGAGTTTAAAATGGAATAATCTAATCGAATTTACAATTCATAGAATTTACCTATTGCTTGCAATTTGCACTGCCTAGATTTATTTATAACTGTATGTAGAAGGAGTTTGCCTTTAAGTTTCAGTCTAGTCTTGGAATATCACAGAAGCAATGACGTCTTTGCTATGTTGCATCTGCGGGAACCCATTTGCAGTTCTGCAGAACTTACAGCGACATAAAAGAATGAGCTGTGGAATTAAAAATTCAAGAAAACAGTTTCAATGACATTTCTGCTATAAGCAGTATTCTCTGAGTGATGCATTAAATAGACATTGTAAAACTTGCAACACTGGTTCTCCACCTCCACATCCACTTGCTCCGCATGCTCCACAATCTGCTCCACATGCTCCACAATATGCTCCACATGCTCCGCAATCTGCTCCACACACTCCACAATCTGCTCCAAATCCACTTGCTCCATAATCTGCTCCACGTGCCCTACAGGCTCCCATATCTGCACACACTCCAGAATCTGCTCCAGAATCTGCACAGCACTTAGCATTTCCTGCTCAGCCCACTCCATTTCCTTCAAAAAGTCGATATAAATTAATTCAGGGATGAAAAGTAATTCGATTTCTAACTCCCCAGCTTCAGTAAAGAGTTTATCATCTAATCTCAGATATGAGATACTGGCCAAAATGTTTGTTCACCGGCAGGCTAACTGATGTGTGAATACATAATGACAGGATTAATATAGATGCTGACTTTACACAGGGTGAAGAGTTACTCTGATAGATTTAACTGCAGCATCAACCCGGCCTATTAGAATTTGCATCACTGTGGCATGTAAGTACACGAAATCTGTCGCGATGCAGGAAGAAGATAAGAAGATTTTCTATTTTCAGAGTAAATCCCTCCCTATCCTGCATTCTTCCGAAGTTGGGCTAATTTATGAAGAATCAATTAAAACATACTTTACTATCAGACCAGAATAATTTAGTGATCATGGAAGTGGGTTGACTTTACAACTTATATCACAAATGGCCATTAATATATCACAATACAGTTTAATTAACCCTCTCAATAAAATTTTACGCTTTAAATTTTTTATCGAATTCAAATCAGACTAAGGATTAACTCTTTCAATAAAATCGATAATCCATCAATTAATCCCAATAAATTCAAGCAAATATAGGACCCATGCGCCCCTACTACTACCTGGACTACCTGTGGCTGACTACTCGTGACCACCTGCGACTACCGGTGACTACTTGTGACTACCTACGACTACCTGTGACTACCTGCGACAACCTGTGACTACCCACGAATACCTGCGACTACTTGCTACTACCTGCGACATTTTCTTGTAACATTGTTTCAATTTAACTTTAATGGCTTTGGTAGAGTATGCTTATAAAACGGCCAAGTAGCTCATTTTTCTCCGACTTTTTTTATACATTTTGGAATTTCTCAAGGGATTTTTTTTTACTGTTCAAAGCCTATGTCCATCTGGAAGAATGTAGCTTTCTAACACTGCAATAATGATAAGAATCGGCCCTGTAGTTTTGGTAGAGCATGCTTAGTAAGCAGTCAAGTAGCTCATTTGTCTCCGTTTAGTTTTACAAATTTTTAAATTTCGCAGGATTTTTTTTATTAAACATAGCCTATGCCCATCTGGAATAAGGTACTATTTAACAGTGAAATAATTATAGGAATCAGCCGCGTAGTTTCCGAGATCAGCCGTTGCTTATAAACAAACTCACTTTACCGATTTAAAATATTATTAGTATATATATAAATACTATCATTAAACCACTTTCGACCAATTTTGTATCCTGCAAGTGTCTACTACAAACATCAATGTGCCAACACATATCCATATTTGTCAGCCAGTTTATAAGTTAGTGCCACATGAAGAAAAATTAATGTTTTTATGCCATATTTCGATTTTTTTTTAATGGCGATTCATACGAAATTTGACAAGCAAGTAGTATTGCTTAGTATGATATTCAATTATATGTTACAAGTTTCTCAGAAGCTTATTTTCTATATGGCGGCCATATCGATAGCTTAGCTTAGAATGTTATATCGTCGAAATTATGTATTCAAGTAGATATTACAACTATCAACTGTCTCTACACGGAGCATATTTTGTCCGTCATTTTGTAAAATAGCGTCACATTAATAAATAATTTTTTATGTAATATCTCGGGAAACAATCTATAGATCCCAACTAAATTGGTCAATCAGTTTGCACTTCAGCAGGTGGTGCACACTGCTATGTTTTAAGTATCTCAGGCACCTATTTCAAAATGGCTGCTCTATAAATATTTCAGCTTAGTATCTTTTATGGAAGAACCAATTTCCGACTTTACTTTGTATGCTGGCAGTATCAATTACAACCATAAGATTTATCTATACAGAGTTTCACAGTTCTGCCATCTTGTAAGTTAGCCCCACAATACAAATTAAGTTGTGTCATATCCTGGGAAACAATCAATCCATTCGTACCAAAATTTGGCAAAGAACTGGTATTGTGGTAGGACATATAACTAAGAATTTTTTTCAGTGTGACATACACGTTCAGAATGGGGGCTATAAAATTATTTTAGGTTAGTGTGGTATATCTACGAATTTATGTAATCGATTGTATCATTACTTTGTATACTGCTGGTATACAATCATTGAATGTGCTAATAGATAACATTTTTGTGCTCTATTTGTGAAGATTGTCACATGAAAAACATGGTGGTTTTATGTCATATCTCAGGGACTAATAAACCGACATTTACCAAATTCTGCACACAAGTAGTGAAATGATAGGCCATGAAAACTTAAGAGTTTCATAAGTGGCTGAGTCACTTATTTTCAAAATGATGGCCCTGTACATATTTTAGGTTACTAAACCTGTCATTCGAAACATTAGACAGATTAAATTCGTATTTGATGCTTGATCCACCTACGTAATACAGTTTAATTGCACACTAACTTATAGTAAGACTACTATTGCATGTGTATTTGATTTCACCTCTAATGATATTGCTTTCAACTAGACGACTAGTCCTACCTACCATCACAGCTTTTAAGAAATTATTAAAAAATTAATTGCACCCATGTTGCGGAAAATAAGCTCATGGTTGATATCGGAAACTTCTTATTTGTGTTGACTATAAATCCAGCGATAATTTACATGCACTTCTTAAACTACAACAAAATAAAATAATCATTCTCGCAAAGTGATATCGCAACTTGAGATGTCTTGTTCGAATATGGCATCTATATTTACTTTAAACATTAATATACTTAACGATCACTTGTTTATGTCAAGAGTTTGTAAAAATATCTGAAGACGCGAATCTATTTTAGGATGTCTTACGCATGCTTTCAATGTATAATGAGTAAAGTCGCCTAATGTTTGTGAAAAGTATTCCGCACCACCTACAGTTCAATATTATATGTGCGCAACTTCAGCGTTCCTTTGTTTATTAGACATTTGTCTTGAATAGAAAACATTTGTTAGTAGACCAAGCCAACCACATTCAGATTACTCTAAGAGTAAACATCTATAATTCGCTGGCTTGAAACCAGCACCAGATAAAATCATCCATTTATTAAATAAAATATATATGAAGTATTATGGAAATACAGCAAACCACGGTATGTTTTTGCGAAACGCTGGCATATCCGCTAATTAGTGGATACAAACATTGGGCTGATTAAAGCATTTCTGAAGCAATATACTATACATACATACGATGAAACATGTGATGTTAATTTTCCTTTCCCGCTTTGTTACAGTTAGGTGTCTGTAAATATCTAATTTATAATATTTTTCCACACTACTCAAATAATATATCCATCCAAAGAGTTATTTGCAAATCTGAGCATAAACAATATGGTATGAATATAGATATATGTTCCGATCAAGACTCACATTAATGATTTAAAATCTACTTGGACATTATTTCAGGTTTTAAAGTAGTCTTGAAAATACCAATGTGTACTACAAGTCTAATATTCCTAAAATACATTTCGTAATTCATTCTGTGTGAAGGCAGTTTCGAGTATTGATTCAGTGGTGTAGCCAGAAATATCCCACGAGTGGGTTTACACTGACTGAAGGAAAGGAGGGAGGTTATACTGACATTAGTGGTGCTGACGTATGTGTTAAGACCAGGCTATCCACTCAAATTGTATTTTGAAATTCAGTAATTTTCCCTGTTTTCCAGACAGAATCTTACCATTATACCCTACCTGTTTTCAGAACCGAAAACTTAAAGTACCATATTTTTCTACCACCGACAGAGAAAAAGAAATGCTATTAGAGAAGTTGAATTAAACTATACTTTAACACGCCAATCGAGCAGTGGCAATATTTTATTCAGCTCATCAACATTTCTCGCGATACACGCTATTGACAGTGCCCACTACAAACACGCAAATAATTTCTTTTGTACGTATCGGCCCTCCGACCCTTGGCACAGTTGTATTATTGGTAGTTCACAAATTTCAAATAGGAAATTTTAAAATGCATGTCCTCATAGTTACGTCATCATGTATTCACACTACTAACAAATTTTGCAGAGTAGCAATTATTTCAATTTTCCCTGATATTAGGGGAAATCCCCTGACATTTCCCTAACGTTTCCCTGTCATATGAAATTCCCTGACACTTTTCCGTTTTCCCTGAATTATTAGAACAAAAACTTACTTAATATAGCTTAATAACATGCGTAATAGTTTCCAGCAATTGCGATTTTATCGAAATGAAAGGCTTATTAATAATTTTAATTCTAACAGTTGATATCCGTATAATATAAAAAGGGAGGGGGATGTTACAAAACCCATGCCCCCTCGCCCCCTCCCCGGCGCTACGCTCTTCCCACCTTCACACTCTGGCTACGCTACTGGTATTGATGTAGGCAGTGTCAAATATATGATAATCTATTTTCTCTTTGTTATAATGTGAAAGCAATTCTGGTTTGCAGGATTTGTGGTAATAGTACAAATACTGAATTTTATTAGACATAACAACTAAAAGGGAAGCATTCTGTGTGCAAACTCTGCCAGAACATTGTCTCCTCATATCAACTTTAGAAAAGCCGATTTACTGTTTCAATAGAGCGGGAATATCGCTTTACTATACACTCCACCATAATGTTTCTGAAAGCACAGCATTAGTTTACTTAAATAACGGAGAATTTTTGTTTTTGTACTAGGTAACAAATACAAATAATATTAAGGAGCAAATAATAATAATTTGCTCTACGTATCAGAGCTTCTGCTGTCCGTTCTTGCCAATAATAAGTCATTTTCTTACGTAAACAGGTTACAGAAATCGCATATAAGGTGCCATTTTGTAGAGCACGGAAGTAATGTGAAACCAATATTAGCTTACAGTTTTTCGACTGAGTTGGTTTTGAGCTGTACTTTGTTTAGTGACCGAGTGCTGTCCGTTCTTGCCAATACCAAGTCATTTTCTTTCGTAAACAGGTTACAGAAATCGCATATAAGGTGCCATTTTGTAGAGCACGGAAGTAATGTGAAACCAATATTAGCTTACAGTTTTTCGACTGAGTTGGTTTTGAGCTGTACTTTGTTTAGTGACCGAGTGCTGCTCGTTTTTTTTTTTTTTCATACCCACATGTGAATACGTAAATTACGTTACGTGAGTCGACTGAGATGCATATTGTATATTAAAATTAAATATTCCACCCGGAACATGTCAGAATACATTTGCATAACTGGCCGAGTGCTAAACAGACATGTGTCGTATCGAAAGAAAATTTAAATGTAATTGATAATGCCAGAAACCTATCGCCCGAGGCCCAAGGCTGATTCAAATACTTTATTTTCACTATGGCCCGCGGCCTGTGTCAGTGGACACTCGAAAGCGAGCTGGCAACCAGAGCTGGCAACGCTGTACGAAGACATCACGAGCACAGTCCTTGTAGTTCCGTTGTATCGTGCAGAGTGCTGGATTAAACAGAGCTAACTATAGTAACCTATATATATTCGCACTCTGAGTACCCTCATCCCGTTCGTTTATGGGACGTAAATAGTCAATCAGGAGATTACTTGCGGTGTTTTGGAGGTATGACGTCAAGTCAAGCATGACAGCGGTGGTAGTCGCGTTTAAATCATGAGTATGTAAACACGTGTGTATTACATATTAATGAGAAATGCCTTTGTTTGATTGTTTAAACTGCTTGTAATGTGGCCAGGAGAGTACACTCATACATACTATTGGTTTTAACCATCCTAACGGTATCACTCAAATCAAAACGAAAAGTAAGAGCAAACAAATTCAAACCACACGATTTATAAATTTAAATGTAACAAATATATTTTCCTCCTAGAATTTCGACTTGGTGTGGTAGCTGAGATAGCAAGGCAACGGTCTAGAGTCCGAAGTTTCCTGAGTTCAGCCCTAGCCCAATTTTCTTTCGTTTTTAAATTACGGTAAATGGTACAACATAAATTGTAAACTATCGTAAATACGTTTATTTTATGTAATTATTTTCCTACATTCTATAAAAGCAATATTTAATTCGACACTGCAGTCGGCCGTCACTTATGCAATCAATGAAATTCTTTCACTGAAACAATCGATGGCTTTCCACTAAAGACTGGAAAAGAAAGGATCGCCAAAGGTATTTCGAGGTTAGTATGAAAAGAATTTTGTTGCAAAATATTAATTTTATTTGTGTATTTTAATAGTACAGTTACAAACTATTATACATTCTCTGGGATTTGGTGTCCTGTTAATGCTTAGGCCAAATTTATATTTTTCAGTTTTTGAATGTATGTTTAAAGTTACATAAAACCTACTTGTTTACCTACGCGACTACGAACTTGCACAAGGGAGCCACCTACCTGACGCGACATGGCACAGGAGCGAGCGAACGCTAAGGGTGACACTAGCATGCACATCAAGTGCCGCATCGCCACTATGCGCGAAGCACTAAACTAGCTCGCAAGCTTTTCGTCGAACCGTTTTTTCCTATGGGACTTTAAAGCGGTGACTATATTATTTAACTGATGTAAAGTCTAATGCGAAGTTCAATGCAGTATTGTATACGGTAGTCTGAAAAGGCTGTTTTTAGCTATGTTTGAGGGTTTCGAAATAATGGTTCTGACAAGCGTAGTGTCATAACAGCGACATTCCGTCAACGCCTGAAGTTTGTTTTCTTTTCGTAAATTAGCACATTGGAGGCACGTTGAATAGTTTCGTAAAAAAACGGGTTTCCCAACACACTGCAACACATTTCTAGTGCCTCCACAATTTGGATTTTGTATGGATGAAAGTTTAATTCCCGGTGGATGGTTGTTCGACTGAGGTGTAAAGTTGGTGCGTGTTTCCTAACAGAACGTCGAGGGCTCTTTGCAAACAAAGTTAGTAATAGTGTTATACTTTTGTGGTGTATGAGTTATTTAAAAAAAGAGGTAACATGTTACTCCTATGGTGATTTGTAAGGTTTGTTTCAAAACATTCTAAGAAATAGTGAGTGGACTATACCTGTCTGTGTGCTCATGCAAGTACTCTCTGATAGGGTGGTAGCAGAGGAATACCATGTCAACAGGTGCTAGAATTGTCACCATATAATTGCACCAAGAGAAAACACATACGCGCGTGCACACTATCTCCCTGCATTTACCCTCGTTCTCTTGCTCCCTTCCCCCTTTCTGTTTCTTCTTTCCCACCTCTTTTCCCTTTGTTTCCCCCTTCCTCCTCTTCACCCTCTCTTTTTTTTGCCCTTTTCCGAACAGTTTGAGTATTCTGTGTAGTTCATTGAGGTCATGGAACTCTCTCTTCTCAGTTTCCCACTCTCCCTTGCCCCCTCACATTTATTCTCTCCCTCCCTCTTTCTCCATCTCTCCCTCCCTCTATCTTTCTCCCCTCTCTCTTCCCCCTTTCTCTCATTCTCTCCCCCTATCGCACATATATATCATGTGTGTACTTGCATTACTTTTTTGTATTTCTAGAGCAGTTTTTGCAATCTATGGAGCGTAAAATTACTGTATCTGCTGTTAAGTTGACTTCAGAAAGTTTAAAGTGTAAAAACGTGTTGAATTAATTTCATTTCATATAACTCTTCATAATAGAAAGCTACAGGTTTTCTCGGTATAGTGAGACTGGTTATCTTGGAATACGACCAGGAGCTGCTTTTTGCTGGTTCAGAAAGTCAATAAAATCAATACTATTCTTAATATGAATACACTAGTGTCTTGTGTAACCAAACTTGATGAGACAAGTTGTCATCGGTTAAACTAAAATCTCGTTAATCTGGAATATTGTACATTTGTTTTGTAAGGAAAACAATAACGTAGGGGTACAAAGTTTGTAAATTAAGATTAAGTGCGTAGAACGATTTATTTTAAGAATGTAGGTTTATTGTACTAAGCCTATTTACACATAAAAGGATCATACTTGTATAGTACGTACAAAAAGATTGCTAGTGTAAATGCCCCGTAAATTTGATTAATGCAACCAATGAACTGCTGGTAGTGTTACAGGGAAATGTGCCACATTCTCAAAATTCCAGTGCTATAGAATGAATACGTATACTAAGAGATTTTTTTTTAATATGTCCACACGTTGCCTTAATGCACACAATGCCTCAGTATGAACTCTTTTCTTGGTGTATTTGGAGGCACCAACAATTACACATTGTCAATCACGCAGCATGAAATATCGAGAGCTACCAGTACTTTATTTATTTGTAACTAAAACAGACTTTACAATCTGAATAACTGTTGTAACTTTATATCATATTTGAAATTAGTTTGAAATAACAATATCTAATACTAGGTTCTTAGGTGCAGGTAGATTAAAATAATCTACTATTTTTCAGTAGTGATGTAATAATAAATCTGCTTCATTCTTTCAGCGAGACAAAAATTAATCCATTAACTTTTTTTGATAACAGTTTGTTATATTTCAGCCTAGCATGTCGCAGTTTCCTGATAGTTTGTGCTATATAGCGCATTTCTGTAAAAAAAAACCATATAACATATACTTTATCACTGTGTACATTTATGTAGTTATGTATATAATTTTTTCAGATTGTTTTCATACTTGTATTGTTACTGCCTATAATGCATGTGTAAATTGAATACTAGTAATATTTTCTATTAAAATGAAACGCATGTTGGCTTAATGTTATTTTTTGCTTTCATTCCTCCTGTGGATCTTACCCACTGTGCAGTAATATGTAGTAGTATTTGTGAGGTCATCATGAAATGTATTCAGCTCCATGAAAACATTGATACCTTGCAACCTGTGTATAAGTTATATTTCTTGTGTAGCTGTGCTTAGCATATTTTGGCTGCAGAATAGCAGCTAACATCGCAAGTAAAAAAAAATTTTTCCCTCCCTCACTCTTGCCCATCAAAAATGTTTACCAAGTGACTGTCGATGATAAGCTTTGGACTATATTCTTCGTCATGAACAGTGAAAATTTGTACTAGTCGCCAATGACTGAACATGCAGTAGTTATAAATGCCTTTATAATTGTGTTGATGCTTAGAATAAAATCAGTTTACTATGAAATGAATGGATTCTCTACGAGAAGTGAACCTGTGATATCTGATTTTCAAGTCTCGTGCGCTGTCTCCACCTTCGTCAGGGTACATGATGTATTTCCTATATATTGTATGCATGTTTTGTCGAGGGTTGTGTAATAACAGTACTTGTAAGTGCTGAGTTGCTTTATTGGTTGGTAAAGTATACTATGCACGAAAAGGCAGGACGATCATTGTGGTCTGTGCTTTCGTTCAGTTTGTATCGATAGCTACGCTCGCGACCTGCAGGTCTTCTGAAACAGCTACACCAGTTAAGGTAAGCCTCTGCTCTGCATCTTCTAAAGGCATAGTACATACATGGTTGATGTGTGTGTGTGTTACAAAAGCTCCTCACTCATCATGGGTAATTCGTTTCGTAATGAGCTTCTAGCATTATAAATGGTACGTAGTAGAAGTAAGTACATGTACTATTTGCCCCAGTAGTGTCGTCTCTCTCTTGCATGACTAATGTACATTGTTTCGTATGTGCTTATGGTTCTGGCACTGTATTCCTCTCGTAAATGGGCATGCACTCGACTGGTCTGACACCTCGCAATGAAGGCTCGATACATGAACGAGAATCACAAGTGGCAGGTCGTGTCCGAACGTGCTGCTACTACTACCACCACTATTACTACTACTACTACTACCACTACTACTACCACTGCCATCACTACTACTACTGCGGTCTTGAGCTATGGAGGACTGGATGTGAATACTACCTGTAATTACGGCTCGGTATACAAGTGTATGTTGGAGGCAGACCATCTGTAAGTATGGAGTCGGTATAAGAGTGCAGGCCGGAGATGTAGTATGACTATCCGTAATTGTGAGCAATGAATGCTTGGCACATGAGTGCAGGCTAGGTCGGTCACGTCCGAATGTGCTAATACTACGGTCTTGGACTATGGGAATCTAGAGAGGGGGTCGGGGCAATTGCGGCACGATGTACAGACTATTCGGAGCATTGAAGGCTCGGTACATGAGAGTTGGTCGGAGACAGCTGCCTGTCGCACAACAAACGTCGCATTGGCCGCTGCTAGTGATAGCTACAAGTGATGATTTCGGTCTGTAAGGAGATGTAGGGTGGCCTGGTCTTGTCTAGCATCGTTTAACACATACGCACCCTGTGCTTGTATGTGATTGTGCTGGTTGGTAAGTACTTATTACTATTTTTTCCTTTGCATCGGTGTGTAGCAGTGTTGCTCTTATCGTTCCCACACTTCAAAAGTGGTAATATTTTTTGTCTCAGCACTCATTGCTCTCACATTCGTTGGTAAATGCTTTTGCTGTTTGTCTCGATGCATAGCGTTGTCGTCTCTCTCTCTCTCGTCTCGATGGTTTCGTTTCAGTCAGTTCATAAGGAAGGTCGAGGATGGCCTGGTCGTGTCTAACATCGTCGCAGCGTACATCACCCGATGCTTGTACTGGATAGGAAAGGAGACGACCAAGAGGAAAATACCCAACATTGGAAATAGAGTGGGAATGGGCATTCTGGTCGGGAAGTCACCATCGTGTCCAGGCTGACGTTGTAGCAGGGAGCCCCTGTGTCGTAGAAGGAATCGGGAGTTCAAGATTGTCGTCATCGGGTGGAGTGTGGGAGCGGGAAGTTCGCTAGGACGAAAAACAGCAGGTGGGAGCAGCTTGGATGGGTGTGAGCATCGAGGGAGAGAGGGGCTGGCATTGGGGGTAAGGATCAGGGCTGACATCATAGTAGGGAGCCAGGAGGGTGTGCACATTCGCTAGGAAGGAAACAAGTCCGGGAGAACCCCCCGCATTGGGCTGCAAAATTGTTGGTATCGGGGTTTAATGACTGAGCGTGAGACCTGCACTTTCCCTGGGATGTAATATATGGCTGGGAGCACCCGGAGAACACCCCATTGCCAGAATGACAAAAGCGGGATGTTCATGGACTCATCCCCACCTAAATGCTAGGACATAAGATGAACAGATCTCGGAAGGAGTAATCCCTGTTGAAATGGGACAACTAAGAGGAAATGATACTCTGCATCTCAACTGGTGAAAACTAAGGTGAAATGCCAGTCCATGAGACTTCGCCAGGACGTTAGGTGGAAGGAAAACCTGTGGGTATGCTAGCCCCTTCCACAGCTAGGTGATGGTGTGAGCATCTTCAGGGTTGACATCACCATTAGCATAGGTAAATTCAGAAGGAAAAACCTCGCTGGTTCGCGATGTCTGGTGGGGGCCCATGCATGTTTCTCCTCGCCGCACACTGTATGTTTGGTGAGTGCATAGGCCAATAACAGTATTTACTTTATTATTTCTCCTAATCGCACAATGTCTGTCGAGGACGTCATTGTCTTTGGTGGTTCCAGAAGGAAACAACATCGCCAGCTCACGAAGACAAGTCTGGGGAGAGTGTGTAGGCCCATGCTAGTAATTTTCCTCCTAACCTTGCAATGTCTGTTGCGTGCATAGACTATTGCATGTATATATGCAATTTCATCTCATAATACATACCAAGCAATGGTGGCAGCGTGCTCAAGGTGTCAGACTGGTAACCCAAGGATAGTTGGAATGATACCTCCTCATGCCTCCATCACTTTTTAGTTGTATAACAAACAGTTCAGAAATTTCAGCTCACTGCCCTTATATTTGTGGTAAGGACACACTTGGCCATGCGACCCTTTACGCTGTCGGGAGTGATGTCTATTTTATTAATTTGGTAGTTGTATCTAGAAAGGGTCGGAAATTAAAGACAACTATGCTTATAAGTATACACAGGGTCTACTTGACACTTCTGCCCTTCTCAGCATACTGAGTAATGCCAGTTTTATGAATTTGGCTGTTGTATCTCTAATGGTTCTTAAATTAGTACCACCTATGCTTATAAATAGACATAGGCTCTATTTGACCATATGAACCTTCTCATCATCCCATGTGATGCTTATGTTATTAATTTGACAACTATAACTTAATGGTTCGTAAATTACAGCCATCTATGCTTATAAGTAGACGTATCGAATAAAAAGGGATTGGGATTCATCTATGTTCATAGAACTATAATTTTTCATCTCATCACAAATACATTGCATTGAAATTTCGCACCAGTAAACCTAATGTTCAAATCGTCATAGTAAGAAAACTTACATTTTTATTGAAATATTTCCTTGTAGACGTAAAATTAATGTTGCTCTGTAATACTCCTGACCTAAGCAAACCATTGTTTCAGGCTTAAAACAATAATTATTTGCATTTAAATCCACATTTCTTTCATATAAACATACAGATGTCTATGACATCATACCAACAAAATGACCTAGTGAAAGTACTCAGTCTATATAGGTTACTGTAGAGCTATCTGTACGGCAAACGATATGAAAGCCGCGACTATATCGTTGATGGCATAGTGATTAATTGCACAGATTAGTGTTCGTTAATGGCCACACAAACACATAGTTTGTCAGCTGTTATGTTTACTAGAAACATGGCAGAATGCCACGAGGTCAATTTCTAACTTTACAAAATTATCATACGAAAACCTCATTTGAATAATGTAGTCTTTGGCAGATTGAAAGCTGCCACATACAGTGGTTATTGGAATAATTTAGATGACTATTAAAACTTCCTAAAGGTAAAATGATTATGTCTTGGCAGAGTTTATATCTCATATGGACCTATGATATTTGTTTCGTTGAAGAATAAGCAGCGGTGTTGTTTATAAAGCATTTTAAAAAGAAACTGTAAAACATAATTTTCTTCAATATTATAATATTATATTGTGTATATTTTTTAAATTATTTTTGCATGAAATACTTTGACCTTACTTGTAAAATTGTACACATTAATTCGCATAACCAGACATTGGCACATATCTAACACTATCCCTTAAGATGTAAATTATTTGCTGGTTTAATAACAACTAACCTATGAGGCATGAATAAACTCATTTATATCTGCAGATAATACATCTAATTCAATGAATGTCGTGTTGGGTACCAGGCATTTGTCATATGACGCATGGCCGATGCTGTTTTAAAAGCTATTGCCTGACGAATTCTCGAGCTAAACGAATAGCTGTTGGATTACTCACTTTCGATACCGCTCACTCCTGAGCATGCCCATAACAGTCAATGTAGAACCATCCGATCAGGACTTCAGAATAAACAGTGGTAATCTCTAAATACTTATGACGAACGTGCGATCCCCACAAAGAAAAAGTAAACTATATATTAAGGATGAAACAGGAGTTGACAACGTTTATGAAGGCATCATTGGTGACAATGACTATGGAGACAGTGTTTATGAAGTATCTGATTATGAAAACAATGATTCTCTCGATGTTCCCACACATTTCAACAATTCCTCTTGGACAAGGTGTATGAAGAAGGCAGAAGGCCTCAATAATGCTCGTTACATATTTTCCGAAGCCCCAAATTAACTTGTATATGTACTCAGGCATTTCATTGAATTTCAGAAACCTGGAGATCTCACACATTGTTGAGATATCTTCAATAATCGATGAAAATTGTTCATATTCATTTCACCCCACCCACAGCTTCCAGTAAGTACACCTTTACACATTTCGCCCTCACAATCATACACATACTCATCATTTTTTGGCAAAATTACCCATCTTCTAGAAAATGTGCTCCGTAACTTCCCCGCCGCCGATGTTTGAGTGTACCCAAGTTTTTATAATTCTTGAAAGTTATCATCAGACTCCAACAAAGTAAATTTGGGGCAGAAGCTCAACTGCTTGAAGTAATTTTTCCTTCTACCCAAGGTCCGCTGAGTAACGGACAAATCTAGCACTGCCATTACGCATGTAATTTGATGCTTACCATGCTGACATATTAAATTTGTTATCCCCTCAGTAGGTTACATGAATATAAGGAAGCACTTTCAGTTTGTGTATATAGTGTTAAAAAGGCCAAAATAATTTTGCATTTAAATTTAACTAAATCTGAAGTTGTCAACACAATACTAGATGCCTTGGAACCTCAAGAGTATTCACGTATAGTATTATTTTCAAAACCTAACACATTTGCTGAATTAGATAGAGCCTGTATAGGTACATTCACAAAATATAAGTTACACTGACCAAAAAAGACAATATATTTTCAAGACACACAGGTAATTTCATGGTTCAGGTATAAAAAAGCTGAATGATTCCTCTACTAAGGCTGTCACTGAAGGAAAAGTGCAGCCACAGGATACGAAGGATGACAAATCCCATTCTCCCTCTTATTCTCTTACCATTGTACGACCTACCTGTAGGTACTGCAAGAGGTTAGGCTACAAGATTGACCAGCGTTGCTTTCTAAAAAACAAGTCACACGAGGACAAAAAGTGCGCTGTTCTCCTCGAAATTCATGCAAGTTTGCCAATTGATACTGTAATGCTCACCTGTTTAATAATATTAAATTTTCTCTAAATTTCCAACAATTGTTCGGTCCTTACGACTATGTCAGAAAAAAATATTTGAGGCATGTCATGTGAATTTCCCCAATGTTGTGGGTATTCAAATGGTTCGGACACCACATGTTGAGGTAAAATTAGGACCATTGTAAGTTAGTGCTCTTGTTGACTCTGAATCTGCTCGTGCGATAAATTCTGTAAGATTTTTTGAGAAATTGAAAGAACTAAAGTTAATTAAGTCAGTTGAACCTTCAGATATCCAAAGTTACACCACTTCCAGGCAGCCCTTGCCAATTTCTTGTTGCACTGCTTTAAAGTTAAAAATTCATAATTTTTTCTTGGAATCACATACGTCTTATTTATAAACCACTATGGTTAGATTTCATTTTGGGCACAGAATTCATGGCTACTACTGGCCTTTTACTTGATATTCAAGATGAAAATATGATTTTTAAGTTTTCTCCAAGCACAAAAATACCATTGATAGTCTCCCAAACAAAACAAAATACTTCTTGTGTTGATAAAGCAGAGTCCAAGTAGATAGTAGATTGTTTTCAGCACCTTAATTAACGGCAGCATTGTGCTATTGAAAATTAATGCAAAAGGTTACCTAAGCTGCTTAGTACTGAGTTAGGCCTTACTAAATTACTAGAATAACAAATAAAATAGCTTATCAAAGAACATATCAAGTGCCATACATATAAACTTGCACAATCTCGGATGGAAGTTTTAAAGACAGAAAATCAAGAATTTATTAGAAAAAGGAGTAATAGAGCAATCGACTTCACAATATGCCAGTCCCAGCTTTTTTGCTTCCAAAACCCAATGGGAAACATCGTATGGTTGTGGACAACCATAAGCTCAATAAAAATATCGAAATTGAATCTGGTCTCCAATCGGCCTTCATTTTGTTTGGAAAGGCAAAATTTTTTACAACCATTGATTTGAACATTGCATACCACCAAATACCCCTGTCAAAAGACTCCATCCAGTTACTAGTTATTGTGTCCTTGGAATTTGTATCAGTTTACTCGTGTGCCATTTGGCTTTGCCACGGGTGCCCAAGTACTTTACAGACTTTCTGATATGATTTTTTATGATTTATTATTTAAATTTCCACCTTTCTCAATCCTCCTCCTCAATTCTCATATATCCTCCTCAGTCATCCTCACCAATCCTCCTCAATCCTCTTCAGTCCTCCTCTGGTTACCTGCTCAATCTTAAGCAATCCTCCTCAATCTTTAGAAATACTCTATCTTTAGCAATACTCCTCCTCAATCACAATATTTCCATTGATATTTAGCATATCATGGGCTAGTCGTCTGCCTCTATCAATACAGATAAGAAAAACGATTCACCTACATTCTCCAGAATTTCTACATGTTGATCCGCACATTTTATACTGAAAACGTTAGTATCATTCTATATTTTTAGATCTTAATGTTTATAAGCGAGTACCCATAGCACAACTTTAAAGTTGTGAGGGATAAATGGTTATGACACAAAAAATTAAGAAATAATGAATAATTAATGATAGTAATTTATTATTACTTTGAAATTACATCATCTGGCATAGTTCCGATCTTTAAGTTCTCTAATGATCGAAACCATCTCTTTCATGTTCGAGTAATCCCCACGTTCGTGAAGCTCAAGTAAATATCTGAGTCCATCTACAAGTTTGGTGGGCTCTTCGGGAAATAGAGGTAATCTGTATACTCGACGTCTTTCCCCTTTGCATCACTTGTTGAAGGAAACTCAGTGAAATGTATGGGATCGTCGAGGGATTCATCATCGTCTTCAACACTATCACTGTCGTCATAGTCATCATCAATGCTATCTTCATGATTGTCTTCACGTCCTGCTTCATCATAAATATCAAGTTTACTTTTCTTTGTAGCAGGAGTTGTATGTTCCTCGGTATTTAGAGTTACCAACTGTTTATTTCGAAGTTCGCGGACTTAATGCGCATGTGTTGCATGCGTTCGTTCCCCACAAACCGACTGCAATGCACTCATTCCATCTTTAGCGTAACAGTTTCGTCATAATCGTCTGCGGAAACAATACGCATCGATGTAGCGGAAGGTATTGACATCATCACTTTCTGGCTCCCAGTAGGTGAACCCTTGTAGACCTCGGTATGTTACTCCATTCTATCACTTTGCACAAACTGCATGGAACCAATATCGTAATACTTCATCAAGCTAAAATGAACTCTTCGTAAAGGTCTTTCACTCATGCCGACGAACATTTTGACCTAAGTGAAAACTCGATCACAGAATCGACACCGACAGCAACCAAGAAGCGAAGATGCAGGTCATGGCTCCACGATAGTTGAGGTCAAAGGCAGACATTCGTTTTTCGCAATTCATTTTAGTGGTATGACGAGAAAGCCCTTCCAAATCGATGCTCACCTCGCTGTGTCAGAACATCAACTGTAATTTTTTTTCTATAAAAATGCAGTTATATTTTTTACTGTAAAGAGACTAGATTGTGCTCACAAGAGAATTTCCACCATGAAATTGATATGTAAAATAATATGGGACCACTCTGACAAAACCCACATACTCATACGCCCAAGAAGAAAATACGCAGATACTTATACACAAATATGTTATTTCAATATGCTTGAAGGCGTGTGTATATATAATAAATTATTCAAAATAATTTTTAGATTTTTATTTATTTACATATAAATAATTATGTATAAAATTATTTAAAAATAATATTCTATTCCTACAGTTATATGTACATAAAGATCTATAAAATATATTCAAAATAATGTATTTAAATATTTATATACATATACGTAATTATGTATAAATACAACTGAAAACAATTTTACATTTACATACCACACTTATACACTATAAGTAATTATGCACAAAATAAAATTAAAACAATATTATATTTATGTACCATACTTATACATATTTTTTATACATATATGAAGATATCTATAAGAAAAGTGAAAATTTTTTGTATTTAAATATTTATATACGTATAGATATTTACATACCTATACATAATTATGTATAGAATAAATTGAACATAGTTTTATATTTACATATTTATATACCTATACATATTTATATATAAAATAAATTTATAATGATTTTATATTTACATATTTATGTAACATAATTATATGCATGTTTTTCCTTGGGCGAATGATTATGTCGGTTTTCTCAGAGCGCGCCCATATTTTTTTACATAGAAATTTTATAGTGGGAGTTTTTTTGTGAGCATATTTAGTGTAATTGTCTGCTCCATTGTTTAGTTTTCAATCGCTTATAGCACTAATTATTTTACTGTTTTTTATTAATAGTGAGTTAAATGGCAGAGTGTTAATGATTGAATATTGAAGACTTCCACAATAGCATTTTTAATGTGGATTTTTTTTGCGTTATCCCTTTTACGCCAGTAAACAAACTTCCTCCGTTAATATCAGTTCTATAGATTATGTTTAAAACCGAAAAATAAAAACTTAATTATTGTTTCTGCTTTATACTCTTATTGTTTTAATAACGACAAGAACATAACCCTATTTCACTATTTCAGACAATTAAATTATTTTTAAATTTCTGGAATTTCTTCTGGTCCCAGTGGTTTTGATAAAATGTTAGTAATATGATTTTCTATATAGAAATATCTTGTGTTAAAAACTGTCAATTCTTTTTTCTGTACTGACACTGTTCCATAACCTGTATACCAGATATAAGGAAAAATTTGTTAAGAAATTAAAAATTAAGTTAAAAGTTACATTTGAATTAATAGTTTAACTTAACTAGTTAGTTTTCTAGCAAGGTAACTTTTAACTTAAACCAGTCATGTTTATATAAAAATAACTTGTTTTTAGCTAAGTTAAAAGTTATTTTTCTGCACTATTGTTCCTTGACTGTCAAATAAATTGGAAGGGAAACCAGTAAACTTACATATCCATAATATTTTATTCATGGGCAAATATGTAAGCAAGTAGTTCAACACTCAATATGTTTAAACTGACACCCCAAAGCAGAATTTCGGTAACCTGGGTTTCGGAAAGCAGAGTTACTGTACGCTATAAACGCCGCCAAAGTGATATTTCGCTGTATCTCGAAACCGAGGTTTACAATTCAAGTTCAGCATCGAAACATAGGTTTTCTGCGGGATATAATTAACGAAACTTCGGTTTCGTTTGTAAATATGGTAGGAAATGTACAACTAAGATATGTTGAAGTGTAAAACAAGATGTTTAATTGTTTAAATTAATGTGTGTAAATGCAGAGTGATTATATAATTTCACTGTAGGTACGAAACTAACCAATACACATTAAATAACATATGTTGAATCTTAACAAAACTTTGCTACATACAATTTTTTATTGTATTTTATCAAGTAATGTATGCAACTTTAAATAACTTTGTCATATTTATAATTTTTGTGTTAACTGAATTCCTTGGTATTAATTATTTCCCGAATTGTGGGAAGTAGCAATTCGTTTTGAATTTAGATGTACACAATGAATAGGCTGGTAAATCCTGATGCGACAGACCAGGAGCACTAATTTGACAGAATATTATAAGCTTTTCTGATTTTACTCCAAACATTTAAACCGTGTAGAATATCGGTAGTGATGCGTGGCTTCAAGATCACGAATAGAAAGGTTGCAAGATGTAAAAATATTTTAAGCTGGTTCACGTGCAAGTAACAGGGCTCATGATTAACACATTTTCATAAAACGGAGAGGGCCGCAGACAGGTCACATTCGAAGTCGTCTTTTAATCATCGTTGGTGGTTTGTATACAACAATAAGCAAACAAAACCTGCTGAAGGATATGCAGTTCCAGCATAAGATATTTAGGCTTAACACAATATGTTTTCAGCCATGTTTCAGAGACTGAAACGGGATGCAAATATAGGGAACAAAAATGGGATGGGTTGGGTCATCTACACGGCCGTGGGTATTTCTACGTAATAATGTCTACAGTTGGTGAGAGCGTTAAAGATGATAGACTGAAATGTCATTGGTGGCTTGTATCCCTGAGTCGTGTCTGGAAGAAACGTCATTAATGTATTTGCTGGAGACGTGTCTATAGACTTATTTCTTAGTTTTGCATTTAATTCTCTGAGTTGTTGCAATCTATCCTGGTGCGTTTTACGTTTACGCTGATTGTATCTTAGTATCGCCACGTGATGTGGCATGTGATGATGCAATCGCCACGTCTGCATTTTTCTGTTGCGTAGAATTGTCGACTTCTTCATTATAACTCCAGAATGGATTGAGGTAGCTGAGTCATCCATGCATTATTAGATTTGTCTAGTAGAGCACTATTCATGTTGTTAATATCATTAGTGTCTTTTTCGCCTAACTCGTAATTTTTAACTATTTTGGTTTGTAATCTGCTAAGAAGATTATTATTGGTTACAAAGTTACTATATGTATTTATTATTTATGGTTTTGGGTAAAGTTTTTAGTTAGTATTTTTTTTACGCACATACCGACACCAGAATTTCTCCGATCGGATGAGCTGTTCGGTTACTACAGCTATCTTACTGCTCGAAATAAGAGGTTCGCAGCGGCGGCTGCCTCCGCGGTCTGATGACGTCAGAACGATACTCGTGTGTGTGTGTGTGTGTGTGTGTGTGTGTGAGTGTGTGTGTGTGTGTGTGTGTGTTTGTAATATGAAGTCAAGGGACCGATCTATACTATCATACATTTACATTGCCACGGACCCGAGAGCAACATTTCGTGACGCTCACTTTCTGAACATAATGGGCTGAGTTATAAGACATCACGTCAAAAAAATGCACTGACTCCATCAATGTGTAGGAGTAAAGATTTTACATGCTCGGCAAGGAAAGAGTCAGGCCGAGAATGAGGTGCGAGCAGTTGCGAAAGCAGGCATCTGTTGTCACAAACTTGCACTGGGGAGGGGGGGGGGGGGGGGGGAGACGAGGGGTTTTGTAACGGGACACAAGCACTCATCACACAGTTGTGGGGAGTGGAAGGTTGGACAGAAAGGGTCTTGGACAGGTCATCTCCCCATAAGGGGAGGAAACACAGTTCCTGGAAGTATTTAGCTACACGACAGTGTGTTACCAACTTTTGAATTTCTTCAACATTCATGGTACACAAGACGTCTTGACAGAGAAGTGAGCAACTCACTAGTCTAGATGACGGTAGGATGAAATGAGGCTTATTACTGGTGACGTAATACACACACTCGTACGCACGTACTTGAACACGTATGCACAAACAAACGAAATTAAGACAGGAAAAAAAAACACGCAATCATGAACAACCATTTTTTTTCAGGGCGGATGCAGACAATTATTTAGGGGTGTGGTTTAAGAAAAAAATCTTAAGCTAAAAAGCCTTACAATACTTATCAGTAACATATTGGGGTTTACATTATTAGGTTTAGAAGGGGGGAACGACTACGCTTTTCAGACATACAGCACCTCACATGCTTTTTCTACGTCTTTATATGTGGACATAGGTGTCAGCTTATTTAGTCCATTTGAATCCATGGTACACCTCCAATACGTCTTCACATACTCCAGAATTGATAGTGCCGAAGTTACTGGTACCGTGCAGACAAATGTCCAGCTTCTTGTGAGTGCAGGGGAAAATAATTATTATTTACTTATAGTTTATTAAATGGCGAAGGAATTGCTTTTTATTAAACTTACCAATTTTCTAAATGACGCATTTTACAAAACAGCATACAATTTGCAAGCAATGTGACAGTGCATGTTAACATCCGAAATAAAATCGCTGCACTCGGGGAAGATCGCAGACTACATAGGCCTAGATGGGATGGCGATCGCTCGTTTGATGCATTCCCCCTCCCTCATTTTTTTTTACTTTAGTGAGGAAATCTCTCCCCCTCCTCCCCCCCCCCTTCCTGAACTCTACTGATTTTGCAATACTGGGTCCAGCAGGTTCTTGTTCCGAATTTTTCCGTCACCACTTTGAAGACCCAATGTGTCTTGATTTTCACAGATTCGGTGATTAGTATTTGTGTATTTTTAGAGCTCTTTTGGCATTTTCAGAAAATGGCTTTGAACAGAAGCGAAGACAAAAGCCGACCACCATTATGTGTACAACAATTCACTTGTATGGGAATAACTATTTACTGTCTAATTTAATTTTTTAAATATTGGGTCTGAACAGAAGAGAATACAAAAACTGACGTCAAGAAGAACATATGATCTCTATACTGACAAACGAAGCACTACCGTCGACAATTTGTTCTGAATCGCTCACTCACGCATGCTTCAACATAGAAGTATGTTGTTAAGCTTAGTATGTAGCAATCACATTTTACAACATTTACGATAAAGTTTCGATTGCTTTTTTTTTTTTTTTTTTTTTTTTTTTACATTATCCGCGTTCGCTCAACATGGATGTTCGCAAAGAAATATTGATAGCATATATCTGTTTGCTGAATTTTTGTGAGTGTACGGGAAGTAACCAAACGACTCGAATATTTTTATTTGACAATGATTTTTGCTCAAAAATTAAATTTTGCATACATTTATATCTGCACTATAAACCTTGATATGTGAGTTATGTTTTCTATATTTTGACAGATTTTATTTTTGTGCAATATTGTGGCTACCGGATAATATTACTCGACGTAAAACGCATTGCAGTAATAACCGGAAACCAATGACTTCGACCTGCTTATCTGTTGTACTTAGTATTCTGAATCAGCCAGCAATCTAACATGCGAGCAGGAATAATATGAGTTTTGTTTAACTGTTGAAGAAAAAATTAATAAATAAAAACATTACAATTTCATGTACTAATTTAAGTGTCGCTACTCCATCTTCACTTCACTTCACCCTCGTAGGCGCTGTAGAACTTAGCTGTTATCCGCCACCCAAATATCTCACTAGCACTTCTATACTCGCATTATGCTTTATTTTTCTTTGCATAGCCAGTTAGACTACATAAGTGTTCTAAATCATTAGGCACGTTGAATTAAACAAATTGAATAAATAAATTATCTTAGCCCTATGTGTATTTGACGGCAATAACATTTTACGTAAATATCGAAATTGAACAAAGCTAATTTATAAATATTTGATTTCATAATCTATTTTGCGGGTTTCTAAAAGAATACCAGGAATCTGTGTAATTAATATAATAAAACCAAAAGTATAAGTGTAGGTTGAAATTTGGAAAATTACTTGAAAACATTTCACAGAACAAGACACATTCCCTCCTACCTTATCCAAAATCCTTTTTCAACTTTGTTCTTTAAAATAGGTTCCAAAGTTTTTTTTACATCGCGTTTTACCTGTTACATAGCAACCTTTCTAACATAAGGCTTTCCTAGCAGCACCGGATGTAATTTTGTCAACGCTTTTTGGCACTACATGCAGCAGCTATGTGCAGCTTACCAACAACATAATGTATTTCCAACTGGTTATGAAGTCCATTTCTCGTTATATAAAAAGGATATTGGTGTTCAAAAACTTGAATTCTAAGGGATATTTACTAAAAACGTTTCCTCATTTCAGAAATTATATCCCTCCAACTTTGGTTATACTATGTTCGCCCTTCATAAAACAGTATGCTTAACAAAAACTACTGTTACGTTTGCGGCATATCAAGTGAGGCCAGGCAAGGCTGGAATGCGGCCAATGGTTGTTTTATAAACTATAATGACAAACAACAGGGGCAGTGGCACGATGGTAGAAAGTAAAGTGTTCTACAGATGTTAGCAGAATATTTGGGTCTGGCTGACACAGTGAGGATGCAGCAACTCCTTCAGCAATCACGCCAGTAACTCCGCCCAGGCTGCTAGGGAGAGCCAATGGAAGTCGAGGATTTTGGCGAAGGTGGGTGTGGACGAGAAGTGTGGTGTTCAGGACAGCAGTGGGCCAGACTGTCAGTCGACGGCGGTCCACCGAGGTCAGCGGTCACCGAACGGCGATTGGGGGGTGAATCTCGACCAGCTAGGGTGAGAGAGCTAGTCCGAACTGATAACCTTATTCCTCTTACAAATATCCACAACTCCCATTAAGCCAACCCCCTTCTAACCACATCACAATTGTTTATACTGTTACTTTAAGTTCAATAAAAGTTTTTTATATTGGTTAATTGGAAATTATTTCATAGCCATTTAATTCCACATCCTGATCAACCCTAATTATGCTTGTAAGAGTATATACCACTTGGGAGGTATATAACATTACTAACGCTTGCAAGGTTGTTCTAGTCTATACCCTCCAGGCCACTCTCTAAAAAACACATTTCATCTTCGAAAACTCTGCATTGCGAAGGGTTATTATACATTGGGAAGATTAATTTGTTTACACATTGTTAACCAAAATCTAATATACTTACCAATTGCCATCAGTATGTATTCCTCTAAGAAATTCAAAATCTAACCAATATTGTTTATGCTAATTGAAAAGACGATTACTGTGCAGAACACTGCAATTTTTAAAATGTATGCAAAGTTTTTTTTCTGTCTCTACATAGAAAAATTTTATTTTGACTTAACATTCTTTACATAATGTTGACTTGACTATGATGGCCCTACATTAGGTCAATATATATGCAATATGTGATGTGTGGCAGGTAACTTAATGTACAATGTTCAATTATAGTGTTCTTTGTATGGGATCAATTTTTTCAGTTATCTTGCCATAAGTCAGAATATTGCAATATGTTTTCACATTTTACCAAGGGTATTTTTAAAGATTCTTCCGTGTATCCAGAGTAGAGGAAAATAAGGCATAGGGAGACAGGATTCGGGATTAGGAGGTGGTGCTGACCGACCGCCATCTTGTTTCCTTCCGCCATATTGTTTCCAACCATTATCTTGTTTCAGGCCATCATCTTGTTTGCGATCATCATCTTGTTTCTGGCCATCATCTTGTTTCTTGCCATCATCTTGTTTCTGGCTTTGGATTTGATCATGCTTTATCATTCAACCTTAATGTCTGACATCTTGTATTTCATTTTTCTTATACACTTTTGTTCTACTCCATGCTCTATCATTCAACATTGATGCCCACAATCTTGGATTTTATTTTATCATGCTCTATCATTCCATCTGATGTCCACGATCTTGTATTTTATTTCATTATGCTTTTCGTTCCTTCACACCTTAGTCACCCTCACTCCACACCACCATCTTTGATTCCATTTCCTCATGATCTACATTACTTTTCATCATAGTTGCTTTCTCTCCACCCGACCATCTTGGATTTAATTCTATCATGCCCTATCATTCCTTTTCTCATTATTCGTCTCTGCTCAATCCTGCTACCTTGAATTTTATTCTATTTTTCTCTTTCATTCTTTCTCACCTTGGTCGCTTTCGCTCATCCCTGCTATCTTCACATCATGCTCTGTCATGCCATGTCAGTAATTTTAAAATCATGCTCTGTCATTCCTTTTCACCTCAGTTGCCTTAGCTCCATCTTAGTCGCTTTGCTCCACCCACCATCTTTGTTGGACTTGTAAATTTTGTGTTTAGTTGCAGATTGAAATTGTTTCTTGGGTCCAGGGGAATTAAGTTCTTGCCTGGTGAAATTATATGAGTAGGTTATTACATTACACATCGTAGCCTGTGGCTATACTAATAAGTAGCTTTTTCAAAAGGAAACCTTGCAAGAATACTTTGGGAGATTAGCAAGAATATAAGGAATTACTGGAGCTATGAGAATCGAACTTCCAGGGTAATAACTCTGATCATACCAACTACAGCAAAAAATTCACCAATCCTGAGACTGGTGGTGATGACTGAGAATAAATATCCATTCGTGCAGATATATCCCATGGATCTATAGTGAATAGCAGAGCAGTTGTGAAGAATGAGGGCAGAGACCTTATGAAGAAAACCAAAAAATTTAAGAACAATGGCTGCCTATTTTCTGTCAACCCCAATGTCTTGATTGGTAGACTAATAATTCCATTGCAAATAGCTGGATGTTCTCCATTTTGTGTAACTCCAGTAAATATTGACATTTATTGGAAATAAGACTTCAGTACTTAGGCTACTATAGCTGGTTGCAATTCCCAACTGTTTTATTTTTGTTATGGCCACAAATATTAGTCACAGTTGTTTATTTTATTTGTGGTGTGGGGAACTCTAGTTTAATGTATTTTGGGAGGTGTGATTGTTATGCTATTCTTCTTATGATAGAGTGGCGATTGGTGCTTACATTGTTTTGATGATGCAGTGGAAAATTGTGTTCCTACGGAAATAACATTCAGTTTACTACAGCCTGGCTCGAGTTTTAACTTTATCGAAACAACTAAATACTGTAAATGTGTCGCTGTTCGTATCGATGCGATAAATATTCAACACACAAAAAGTGTTGCTCTTTTATACAAAGAACCACACTAAGAGGGCTTTTATGCCACTTACATTTGAATACCTTTTTTATGAAAAAAAAAATGCAATAAATACATCACTGTTAATACCGATTTGTCAAGTGCAAATTTATTTTCCCACATAAAAATCGTTAGTGTTTCAATAAAAGAAATTAGGATAAAACAAGAATTTTTAAAAGGCCTAATACTAATACATTTCTAATTTTCTAACAACAAATTAATAAAACATTATTTACACAAAACACAAATTTACTCTTCACTTCGTCATTCCTAAACAAGTGGTGAAACTTGGATGATTTCTTCACTAAAATCACTTATATCTGCCACTGATATTAAATAATTCAATTGCTGGCATTCATTAAAAAAACATTTCAGCTGTTTCTTGAAAACAACAAATTTAGACTTCACAACATAAATACTTTTTCGCTCGCGCTTCGCGATGTTCAAATAAAATGGCAGACTACAACACACAAAAAATGACTTTTAAAAAGCTGCAGACATGTGTCGATAATCCATTTCCCTGGGAAGACTGTTCTTTAAAGGCACCTTTGGTGAAATACATTTAATGAAATATGCAAATACAAAAATAGTTAACAGCATATAATATATTCCGATACCATCAGCAAGGGATTCTCGCATATAGATAAATTATTACGGAAGAAAGCTCACTGTCAATAGCATTTCACCGGGTGGGTGGAGACCATATATAAGGGAGATTGGTGGATACCTTTTTCATAACTGTAATGTTCGCAGGCTTTACCGTCTTTATACACTATCTGCCAAAAAGTAATTGGGCACCTGTCTACAATGTTTGCTCGGTGGTTGTCATCCCATTAGAATCTCGTAGGGCCACCTCTTGTGGCTATAACAGCAGCCACCCTGCATGGCATGCTCTCTATGAGTGTTTTCAGGATATCCACGGGGATTCGCCACCATTCCTACTGTAACCATTCCATGAGTTGAGCGATGGATTTTGCCCGCGCCTGACGAGCCCTCACCCGGCGATCCAATCCGTCCCAAAGATGTTCTATAGGGTTGAGGCTGGGGCTCTGGGTGGACCAGTGCAATCGGCGAACATTGTTGTCGGCGTACCACTGCATAGTAGCCCTTGAAACATGGCACCTGGCATTGTCATCCTGGAAGTAACACGGGTCCATTCTGTAAAAATGCCACAATGTTAAAAGCATTTCACTATCATATGTGTTCATGCTGCCACGGACTAACATCAGCAGTCCTACGCCGAAGGCCGTGATATACAAGTCAGCTGATGTACTCAACTACCTATCTTCACAGGTGCCCAATTACTTTATGGTAAATAGCGTATGTAAAATCCATTGTGCGCCACTAAACCGCATCATCACTTACAAACCACTCGACCAATTGAGACCATATATACACCATATGTTATTGAGGTGGCGAGTAAGGTTTTTAGCTATGTTTCATTCCGATAGGTGGTGCTGGAGTCTAACTTCTATATTTATCGGCCGATTTTGCTGATACTTGCAGGAAATGTTTGTTGATCTAAAATATAAAAATGCCAGCGATACCACGGTCAAACATCGGTCGACGTACCCGACGTAATAGAGAGGACGCATTGAGAAGGCACAATAGAAGGTGAACACGCGCTGCACAAACTGAAGAGGCATGAACACAACCTTGAGAAGCACACAGCAGGCGGAACAACGTTCGCCGGGATCTGCTAGTAACATTTATAAATGTTTTTAAAGCCGTTGCTCTATAACACGGAAAAATTGTAAGTTACATTACTCTATATGATCATAATTTTAACAGCAAATGTTGTAATTATCATTAAATTTCTACAGTATAATTTTTTATGCCGAGTGCTGTTTTCTTCTACAATCATCGCAAAGATCACCAACATAATAACACGCATCCCGCAAGGACCATTAGCTGACACAGTACTTTGCAAATGGGGCATTTGCTGTTTACATGCTGTGTAAGTTGGTCACAGCGTCTGTCCAATTTTACTGAAGTTATATGAAACACAGAATATCTTTCTGAATGAGAGACTTTTGCATTGTTCTGCTAAACTCTGTGTACAATTTCGGAACAAATTTAAAACAAGGATATAATTTCTGTGATAAAAAATGATAATTACATTTTATATACAGATTTTCGATTTAACATTTCCCTATGTCTGTAAAACCAATATGGTAACCAGAAACATGTATATATGCTTGAAGAGTTAGTGGTCGTTACTTCCGAGCACATTTGGTTACGTACGACAATCTCGAGTCGAAGACTTCCGAGTCGACCCGACCTCTTCAGTCGAGTCAACATTTGTCAAGCTAGTCCTAGTCCGGGCGAAGACCTCAAGCCCCACAACCCGCACACTCGCCTCATTTCAACATATTCTACCACAACGACCATTATCATGCCACTCACAATGAATGTGGAAATTGTTAGTCAGTTTCATTTTTCGAACAAAACTATAACATCCTTCCGACTGTTATTTGATCGTTTAGTTATCCTGTCTTGTGCGAGATTTTATCTTAGTCTCAGTGCTAGTCCGTGTTTAGTTGAATCTCTTGTTTTTTTTTTTTTTTTTTTTCGTTTGATTATTCGTTCCGTAATTGTGTTTGTTTTATTTTTTGATTTCCAGTTTGTTATTAATCTGACAAAATTACTTATGGGATTTTTTATATGTCTTATATATCTTTTGTCTACAGCTACTCTCGGCTCGTTTTTTCGTGTTTGTTTTGTGTCTCATGATTTGGTTTTCTGCGATGACATAGCAAAGCAATGGCGTATATCCAAAATATTTCGCTTAATAAAATCGGCTGTGTATAAGAAATTACGTGCCGCTTAAAATATCGGCTAGAGGAAGTGTTAGTAATCTAGTAGGGTTTCTGCACATGGTCCTTAGTGTCCACAATTCAAACATGCTGCTTTTCATAGAATGAAAATTAATGTAACAATTTATTCAACTTTGCTACAGAATTTACCTAGAGCATTTCAGCCAGTGTTTCCATTAAAATATATGCAGTTAATTGCGGGATTTTTTTAATACAAAAGATGATTCCGAAATTAAGGGCTCTCTAGACTTCTAAGTACCAAAAATGCACAGTCAAAATGTATAAATTTACAATTTCTTTTTTTTTTTATATATATATTCTACCTAATACACAACAAAAAGACATGTAAAATGCAAAATGCCAAAAAGTCTAGTTCTCGCATAGCATTCTGTACATATGTATAAAAGATTTTAAAAGCACTAAACAAAACAACAATTACGCTCCTACATATAAATTGCTAATCATATTATTTTCTTGTCTACAAAATGTAACAATACTTTGTTTCAGAAATTAGCTTAACTATTTCCCTACATTACGTTTGCCTTTCAGGAAACCTAATGTAATGTTAATGTGTGAAAAATGAACTGTCTGAAATTCACTTTCCATTTTATAAAAAGGTTTATATATTAAAGAAACTAAAATAAAGCTATTTGTGAATGCAAAGTTAAACATAAGTGCAAATTCAAGTTATGCACATCTCATAGAATACACCGGGTGTCCCAAACCTACTGTACCAAACCTTATTCTCGAAAACGGTGCATCCGAGCTTTGTCGGGTGAAATGCTTTTTAGGCAAACCCTTAAGGATGAATTGAATGGAGAACACTACAGTGTCTAGAATCTGCGGTAAACTATAGGAAACTATGGTAATCTCAGAATTTCAAACGGGAAGGTGGTACAAAAGTAGTATTGTTGAACAGAGCTCGCGAAACGGAATATCTTTTGTCTGGAAAATTTTGTGGTATGTTTCACCGTTTCGAAAATATCGAAATATTCTCTGTCTGTCACATCCCAAATCGCACCGTGCCACACAATGACAGCCCAAACGAGGCGAGCGGGAACAGTTGACGCTAGATATCAGTACTTGCATTTCCCTTCTGTTTGTGCTATTCATCATGTCGAATAAGAGGCTTTTTGGCGGTGTGTGCACTGGGAAATGTTTCTGGCGTGGTTTTTACTTTGTTTCTGCCATTCGTGCAGTAATGTCGTATTCAAACGAAGAGTCATTTAACATGCTTATGATGCTCTGCGAATGTCGCCAGGATTATCGACAAGCAGAGCGCGTTTATCCAGGGAGGTATCAAGATCGCCCACGCTGGTCACGACATGTTTTTCAGCGATTGGAGGCACGGATTCGCAATAGCGGCCAAGTAATTATTAAGTCAGAAGACGTGTTAGGGACAATAGAAGTGCAGATATTCTTGCTGCAATAAATCTAGGCCCACATATTTCTACTCGAAGAATAGCATGGGATTCTGGGGTGAGCAGATGTACCATCTGGAGAATCCTACACGACGGTGGTTTAAATCCCTGCCACATTCATGTCCATCAGCCATTAAGTGAAGATCATTTCCAAACAACAACATACTTCTGCGACTGGTTTTTAAATCATAATCTGGACTTCCCGACTATCGTACTGTGGACAGATGAGGCCACTTTCAAATCTAATGGGGATGTAGATATCCAGAATGCTCACTATTGGTCAGCAGAAAACTCTCATTGGTTACGTCAGCATGACAACCGGCTAAGTAGATGTAAAAAGGGAGTTCTAGCGCAACTCAATTTTCATCGATAAATTGTGGTTATTTGCTCAAAAATCATGGTTTGAAATTTAAGAAATTAAGCATTCTAAAAACAAGCAAATTTACTCCAAAATCAAGTAAATGTACCACTTTTTCAAAAATGTCCGAGTGGGATTTGTGCCACCTTAAAAAACAAGCTATTATTTAATCCCAAAATCAAGCCAATTTTTCGCTTTCAAGCAAAATTTTCACGCTTTCTAGATAGCAATTTTGCAAGCGAGTAATCTAAATAAAGTAAATTTAAGATAAAATCCAATGAGATATTAAAAAGATTCAAATCAATAGAAATTTAGATATTTTTAAAGATAATGCTATATCATGCACAAAATTTCCATTTTTCATATCTTTTAAGCCTTTATACATTATAAAAACCTGCTTCCCATTTATTAGGTTCAAAGAATTTTCATCAAGTATCTCGACATAGCGCTCTGGCAATGAAATGTTAGCTTTACTATCTAGAATACAATTAATTTTTTTGCCAAACTTGGACTCATAAATTTCAAAATCTGTAGCAGGAAACCATTCAGTTGTTTCTATATATTGTAATTTGGTGAATTCATGCGAATTGTTCAACTTGTTGAGCAGAGATTCCACTTTTTTGTGTAATTTACAGTGAAGCTAATTATTAAAGAGAAATATTTTTTCATTCTCTCAATATATTTATTTAATAATAAAAAACTAAAAATCAAGAAAATTATTGTAAAAATGTGCCGAAGTATTAAATATAGAATGTTTTCACATGTATAAATACACAAAAGATAAGCATATTGACACTTGTAAAAAATGCTGTGCTGTATGTGTCAAAAATCAATATGAGTTTTAAAAAAAAGAGGAAGTACTTTACGAATAAGGAAAATATGTTTCTAAACTATCTCTCAAAAAGCATAAAAATACTAAACTACACAATACAAATGAAATTCGATATGCCGTTTATTCAACAAAAACATGTACATATGTAAAAATAATAAATCAAAATATCCAGTTTTAACAGAAGATGATATTGGCAGTGGTTTTTATAAAGAAACACTTAAAGAAAGATATAAATATACTAATGATCAAATAAATAATATTGATTTAAAGTTAAACGATGAATTATATACAATGAAATATCAATTATATAAAGCTTCTGGTTTTGGCTATTATATTGTATCTGCTTATAGTGAGTATAAGCAGCTACTTGTATATCGTGGCCCAGATGCTCATAAAATATTTATACAATCAATAAAAAGAGAAGTAAATGAGATTGGTGAAATTTATTCACAAATTGAACCAATGCACCCATTAACAAAAGAAGAAAAAATATGATGTAGGTAATAAAAAATATGTACTGTATGCGAATGTAAATATACAGAGGAAAATAAAAAAATACATCATCATGATCACATAAGTGGAAAGTCATTAATCCAGTATGCAATAATTGTAATATAAAATTAAAATAACCAAATTTTGTTCCAATTAATTTTCTTAACTTAGCTTGATATGACGAACATTTCCAAACCAAAACCCAGAATTAATTTTAAAATACCACTCAGGTGAGAAACATAATTTTAAAAATAAATGAATACTTCAGTAATTAACGTTTCTTTCCTAATTTCAGCGCAATAAACACCCTCAGTCACATACCCTCAATTCCGACCCACATGCACAAAAATGTCCCGCATTGACTTTTCATAAATTTGGCCGCCTTAAGTCAGTGCTTAAGACAGAAATTGTGTTTGGTGTGTGAGAGAGCTTCCTTACTGTATCAGCATAATATTTTACGTCAACCTATTAATTAAGAACTCTTTTCAATATCTTTGATGATCATGCTTTAGAACGAGACTCGATGGTGTGTGCAATGTGGGTTGAAAAACTTTTATAGTATTTAACAACGTAATTATGTTTAAATTATAATTTATAGCAATGACACCCAAAGTAAAACATTTGTTCACAGAAATTTTGGGTTTTGGTTAATTATCTTCAGCGCTAAAAATTATGTTACCAATGTAGAAATGTGGCCAGAGAGTGGAAGTACCAAGTGGAAAATGCTGCGTTCCTTACCAGTATACATTAGCACAAGCACTATCGAAGCAATTTAACCTAGGTAAGGTCATATTTAATTATCGTAAGTAAAGGAACAGGGTTATGGGCGCTATTTTCTTTCTTAATAAGACAAATACTTTCTCTCCTTACATGAATAAAGTCATATATATATTTGTGTGTGTGTTTTTTAAGGAACTGCGTAAAAAGTATCTCCTAGAAAATGTATATTACAGTGTACATGAATATTTTTAGCCAACATAACGTGCTATAAATTTTGCAGCTGTATAATATTTTTATTATTGTGCATTGTAATCAATAAGTTATTGTACTATGTTTATATTGTAATAATCATTATATTGTAATGTTTGTTGAGACTTTTCTATGTAATTTTTGTATCTTATATATATATATTCTTAACTTTTATGGCAATTCCCATCACATTTGTTGTGTAAAAGTGGAAGTTATATATATATATGCCTGTATAGGCTGTTCACGGTAAAGTGAGCACTTTTTGAGGCACTTATAAAGTTTTCTTATCATCCGATTTCTATCTTCCTGCTGCTTTTTAATATAAACATTGCAATGTGACAGTGATACATTTCACCACCACCAAAATTTAATGCCTCAGTCTGCAAGAAGATATATTTGTTAGCGGTTAGTGCCTGTTTGAAGGGCCTTAAAAAGTACTCACTTATAGTGAACAGCCTATATGTGTGTGTATATAAGCCCATTCTACAGCAAAAGCAAAGTTACAGTTTTACGTCCCACAGTGCTGAACAGAAAGGTAAAGGTGACGGAACTCCTGATTATAGTAGGCTTCAAACCACTTGAATACCGACTAGGTGCTCGATTATGAATTCAAGGACATTTCGGGGACGGGAATCGAACACGTGAGACCTTCACCACACGGGTGTGACGCCTAAACGACCACAGCTATCGAGGGTGATCATAACCCCATCCCCCGAGAAAAAAAATCCTATAGTACGAAATACTGCTGGCTACGTTGACAAATTTTTATAAAACAAATACTATGATGTTCGGTGAAAGGTGCTCACAAATTTCGCTGTAAACAATACTTTGCAATAAATTTTAGCAGCCATTGCAAGGATAATAAATTCCTTGTGTAATTGTACCATATACCAAGTCGACGAAGAGTACTAATTAACATCAATCAATGAGGAAAATCAAGTCTGAATTAAATTAGCATATAATTTGCGTACGGACTGCACCCCGGCTGTAAAATATGACCGAGAACTAAGATATGTCACATTTATAGGGGAAAAAAGCCGCATATGTCACTTGGAAGCTAACATTTGAGCGATTGTGAAGAATAAACATTTTCCTTGCAGTAGAAATATCTGATTTACTTTTGAAATTGATATATGACTAGCGACCCGCCCCGGCTTCGCACGGGTGCAATTAAGATAAAAAAAACTGCTTAACCTGGCGTTAATTAGGTTGGGTAAACTCTCCTAAAGCATTAAAAAAAAGCACATTATAATTTAATAATTAATTAAATAATTTATAATTTAAAGTTATTTTGCTATTTTTATTTTATTTTTTTTACTTTTTTATAATTTTTCATATTAATATACATTATATTACAATGCAATTTATCTGAGATAGAAGTATTTAATGTGTTATTGGCTAAGATATTCTCTGTAGACAATGTTTGACGTCCTGTTATTGTTTGGTAGCAAAATGTACTGTTTCTCGGGACTTCCAACTCGTGATAAACCAACATATAGTTGGCCATGGGAAAAACACTCTTTTCGTAAGTCGATTCCAACCGAAGAGAAAGTTTGACCCTGGGACTTATTAATAGTAATCGCGAACGATGTTTTTACAGGAAATTGCAACCGTTTGAAAGATATTGGCAAATCCGTGGGAATCATGGGAATCCTCGGGATGTTTGCCAGCTGGCCGGCTGCTGGACCGGTGAGGATGGTCGCGACAATCAAATTTTCTTTCGAGTCTTTAATGAGCAATCTTGTGCCATTGTACATGTTAGGAGGGCTTATATTCCTTAAAAGCATGATAGGAGTACCGACTTTTAATGATAGTTCGTGAGGTGGCAAGCCAGAAGGATTAAGCGAATTTAGAAAATCTTGAGGAAAGTGGACGACATCGTCAACATTGGTGACTGTGTCAATCGACTTATAGGTTTTGACTTGGCCGGGAACTCTTTGTATAATGAGATTGTTGATTTCATTGACAGTGTCGTTCCTAGGCGATACTATTGCCCTGGAACACACCCAGTGAAAGTCTCTTTCTAGTAAATTTTCGAGGCCCGGATATACTGCTTCTATAAGATGCTGCAGACTGTGGACTATCTGACCTAATGTCTCATTTAAAATGATTTCAGCAGAATTAGTGCCCAAATTTAGAGAAGGAAAAACTCTTTCTCCAAGTCTGAGCAATTGTTGTGGGAAATCTTTATGTGTGTCTCCACCAAGATAGGCTCTCATAATCGTTCGCAAATTTAGGTGTTGAATAGAACTCCATAAGGGAGATGATTTAAGACATGCTTTGATGATATCTGCACGCGTCCGTTTTGTAACTACAGGGAGAGTCTGCCGAAAATCCCCAGCAAACAAAAAAGTAACTCCCCCCATAATGGCAGTAGAGCTTCTAAGGTTGGCGCCGTACGCAGCACACCACACGTTTTATTTTCCGAATCTGTCCGTCCTGCAAAGCCGTAGTACATTATTTTGTTCTATCATAAATAGTTTCCGCAACGCACGCAATGTAAGGAATTTTATAGGTCATTTATTTACACTTTGGGTTACATTATTGGAGTTTTAGTAGGGATCCCTATTGATTTTTAAAATAAAATATAGCCTGTGACACTTAGTGATAACGTAGCATTCTACTGGTGAAAGAATTTTTTAAATCGGATGAGCTGTTTCGAAGATTACCTCCTACATACAAACACACAAACACACAAAGTTACAAACATTACCTCTTTATAATATTAGTATAGATAATGCGTTTTCAGTCCCCTTTTTATAGGTGAGTATTAGTTGTATAGCAGGTAAGTACGTTCACCCTTTTAAAATCGGATGAGTAGTTTCGAAGATTACCTCCTACATACAAACACACAAACACACAAAGTTACAAACATTACCTCTTTATAATATTAGTATAGATAATGCGTTTTCAGTCCCCTTTTTATAGGTGAGTATTAGTTGTATAGCAGGTAAGTACGTTCACCCTTTATAATTAAATTGTTAGGAAATTAATAATAAAATCAATTGTTCCCTGACTTAGCAGAACAATGTTGAGTAGTAACTGAAAGAATATTAAGAGTTACTTAGATACAATCTGTTTGTATGTAACTTTCACTATAACTCCTTAATATTTGTCAGATAAAATGAAACAAAAAGAAGTGACATACTCGAGTTACATTTAGATAACGTTTAACTCCACAATATGCCCTTGTTTGTAATTCTTGATGTGCAGTACAAACACACACGCTGTGAAGCTGAGCAGGTCCATGAGTCGGTGGAAGCAAAGGGAGGGGTTGACATTCTCTGAGGGCCCACATTCCAAGAAACTTTATCGCCTTCCTGCCAGCTTCTATATTTGTAAACCCTACTGGCCTAGCACAAACAAGAGAACAAACTGTATTCAAATTCGTTTACTAAGAACTGTAATGCAGTTTGCTTATATCAAAATTGCATCAAAGTTACGATGTTGAATTGTTGCTGACTGTATTTACAGCAAGGTTACATGTGCACCACTTATTAAACTCTTAAAGCCTTAGGTATAAATTTGTACACTGTTGAACTTTTTAACTTTCAATGATGTTCTATTGTTTAACGAACGTGTTTCTTGTAAAATTTTGTAACGGCAAAGCGCTTACAGCAAACAGAAATTAATAAATTATTTCAAGGCTGGATTAGCTCCTTTAATTGATTTTGTGACATTTCGACTGAAATTACATATGTTATCTGGCATTAACTAAGAACGTCTAAGGGAGTTTGAATTAAAAAAAAAAGGTAAAACGTTACGGATAACTTGAATAGAAGAAGAGCACTAGAAAATATAGTAGAAAATTCATTCAATTGAACGTATCTGCATAAGAGATTATAACAATTTAGTTATTATAACTTATCTTTATCCAGCTGTTTCTATAGCCGTATTTAAACTACTCGATAAAATCGAAGGATTAACCTGATGTAAGCAGGTCAACAACACATACAAGCGTAGTAAGAAGTCACTTCAACTCGCAGTATGACCATTGAAACTGAACGAATCCCATGCCATTGTATGTTCTATCCTGCGACTTCAAACCAGTCAAACTTAAATAATGATTAGGCTTACTTAAGAGAACAAGTTTATTAACTAGGTGCGCAATACGTCGGGATATGGGCAAGTGATCAAGACAGGGACAGGCATAGAAATAGCCCGCACTGAATTGCATTTGAATACACTAATGTAACACGGGAAAAACTGTTTGTCGTTTTCCAAGTAAAAACGACAGGTCATTTAAACGATTCAAATGTTAAAAGACGTGTGCGCAAAAGGTGTCAGTTGATATTTATTTACATTGACTACAAAATCTGCGAGATATAGAAAACATGTGAGTGTGATATTATTCAATATAACCCGTAGACTATCTATAGCTTGAAGTTTTTATAAACGACAGGCAATCATGTTATCAGATAATTTTCTACGCAAACCCACTCATACATGTTCTCGTAAATATTGTAGTAATCTCTTCGAGCAAGCTGGCAAATTGTGAACAAGCAGTAACAATATCTAAATAAGCACGTTGTTTGAGGCCATTGTGTCTTTTAGTAGTGAGAACCCTCGCATTTCTCCTAGACGATCCTGGTTCGTTTTCCAGACGAAGGACACCTGGATTTTTGTAGAGTGGGAAACATGGTGGCCGTTGATTTGTGCCGGTGGGTTTCCTCGGGGTTCTTCCGATCACTTTGCCATTGCAGTTCGCCAATGTCACCTTTCAGTAGGTACACGGGCCATGTCTACGGGCCTCCACTGGAAAGTCTGTGTTACCACACACTAAGGCCAACATCCCTACACCATCATCATTAATACCAAAGTATTAGATTGTTCAGACGTTCTTGGTTTAACAATTAACACATTTGTTTTAAAATTGTATGCACAGTAAAAACGGCACATTTTTAAAATGTAAATGTAGCCTTGTGGATAATGAATTAGTTTCCTTTTACGTTTTATTATCGAAACTGTATAACAGCCAACGTTGTGTGTATAGGACCTATCACTAACACACTCCTGATACGTAACTGTATTTCAGCTTAAGGAACTTGATTGTGGGTTGCATTGCCACAAACTGTAATGCGTTAGGAAATGAATGGCCCATGACAATATATCAGCAAACAGTCGGCGTTTAGTACATTAAAATTTAATGGTGACCAAAGGTAGGTCATTTCCAGGTGCATCACGACAATAAAGCAGCTGGAAACATTTGGTTAAGTAGAGTAATCTGAAGGCGAGTGCATCCAGACAGAAATGAAATCAAGTAAAAAATTAATTTTAATACTACTCATAATTATTACAATTAATAGATTTAATATTACAACGGATAATATAAGAAGGCTTTGGATTATATAACATTATACAATAAAACAAAATAATGCTCTTTTACACTTTATGTCGATACTGCATTTACAGTGGCATTCTTATAACAAAATTTGCGGTTACGTTACGATAGTGGACTACAGATGCTACGAGCCAGAAGGAGATAAGTGTTTATTCAGACAAGATACTATTGTATTGACTTTTTACTTTCTCAATGAGATTAAAATTTTTATTTATTTATTTTTCACTTGAGCTTATTTAAGTGTTGAGCAAACAGTCCATAACGCCCTACACGACTAGCACTTTGGACGTAAAGAACTGGGGGTGGAATGGTCATATCGTTATTTATGAATGGCCCATCGCAGCATTTGCCTGGAGTGATTTCTTCAAACCATGGAAAACCGAAATGAGGATGTTCGGACTCGGGTCTCGAACCCGCCACCACGGCGCTATCTCCTACACCCATGATTCGAAAGATCCAAGCCACAACGGGTTACGACTATTTCCCTCCGTAATGAGAGCCCAAATAGTACAAGGGAGCGATGGTGTTGCTGCCAACCTCTGAAGCCTAGTTGCTCACACACAGGCTTATGATGCAAATAGTACAAGGGAGCGGTGGTGTTGCTGCCAACCTCTGAAGCCTAGTTGCTCACACACAGGCTTATGATGCAAATAGTACAAGGGAGCGGTGGTGTTGCTGCCGACCTCTGAAGCCTAGTTGCTCACACACAGGCTTATGATGCAAATAGTACAAGGGAGCGGTGGTGTTGCTGCCAACCTCTGAAGCCTAGTTGCTCACACACAGGCTTATGATGCAAATAGTACAAGGGAGCGGTGGTGTTGCTGCCAACCTCTGAAGCCTAGTTGCTCACACACAGGCTTATGATGCAAATAGTACAAGGGAGCGGTGGTGTTGCTGCCAACCTCTGAAGCCTAGTTGCTCACACACAGGCTTATGATGCAAATAGTACAAGGGAGGGTGGTGTTGCTGCCGACCTCTGAAGCCTAGTTGCTCACACACAGGCTTATGATGCAAATAGTACAAGGGAGGGTGGTGTTGCTGCAGACCTCTGAAGCCTAGTTGCTCACACACAGGCCTATGATGCAAATAGTACAAGGGAGCGGTGGTGTTGCTGCAGACCTCTGAAGCCTAGTTGCTCACACACAGGCTTATGATGCAAATAGTACAAGGGAGCGGTGGTGTTGCTGCCAACCTCTGAAGCCTAGTTGCTCACACACAGGCTTATGATGCAAATAGTACAAGGGAGGGTGGTGTTGCTGCCGACCTCTGAAGCCTAGTTGCTCACACACAGGCTTATGATGCAAATAGTACAAGGGAGGGTGGTGTTGCTGCAGACCTCTGAAGCCTAGTTGCTCACACACAGGCCTATGATGCAAATAGTACAAGGGAGCGGTGGTGTTGCTGCAGACCTCTGAAGCCTAGTTGCTCACACACAGGCTTATGATGCAAATAGTACAAGGGAGGGTGGTGTTGTTGCCGGCCTCTGAAGCCTAGTTGCTCACACACAGGCTTATGATGCAAATAGTACAAGGGAGGGTGGTGTTGCTGCCGACCTCTGAAGCCTAGTTGCTCACACACAGGCTTATGATGCAAATAGTACAAGGGAGCGGTGGTGTTGCTGCAGACCTCTGAAGCCTAGTTGCTCACACACAGGCTTATGATGCAAATAGTACAAGGGAGCGGTGGTGTTGCTGCAGACCTCTGAAGCCTAGTTGCTCACACACAGGCTTATGATGCAAATAGTACAAGGGAGGGTGGTGTTGTTGCCGGCCTCTGAAGCCTAGTTGCTCACACACAGGCTTATGATGCAAATAGTACAAGGGAGGGTGGTGTTGTTGCCGACCTCTGAAGCCTAGTTGCTCACACACAGACTTATGATGCAAATAGTACAAGGGAGGGTGGTGTTGCTGCAGACCTCTGAAGCCTAGTTGCTCACACACAGGCTTATGATGCAAATAGTACAAGGGAGGGTGGTGTTGCTGCAGACCTCTGAAGCCTAGTTGCTCACACACAGGCCTATGATGCAAATAGTACAAGGGAGGGTGGTGTTGCTGCCGACCTCTGAAGCCTAGTTGCTCACACACAGGCTTATGATGCAAATAGTACAAGGGAGGGTGGTGTTGCTGCCGACCTCTGAAGCCTAGTTGCTCACACACAGACTTATGATGCAAATAGTACAAGGGAGCGGTGGTGTTGCTGCAGACCTCTGAAGCCTAGTTGCTCACACACAGGCTTATGATGCAAATGGTACTGGATTCGAGTCCCTGGTAAGGCGCGTGAGTAATTTGTGTCGTCTGCATTGTCTCCAAAATTATCTCTAAACTCTCAAAACATCTCAGGGTTACTCAAAACACTAAGAGAAAAGGAAATGCTGGAGGTGATTTTTGGTGCCTTGGAGATTTAAAATACTTTGCCTGCGTGCCTAAATAAAAAAAAACTAAAAAAGTGGTTAGGGCGTTTGCCGAGGAAGTAAACTAGGGTCTTGAGTTTGGGCATGCAATTGGTGGTTTTTTATTTATTTTTTTTGTACAATCGGAAATTCTGACCGATATAATTTTTAATTTTGATTTCAAATATATTAACTCATGCATAATATTTTTATACTAATTATAATCAAATGCAAAATAAATAATCTTTTTTTTAACATTAATTAGTTTTTTTTCACAAAGGATCCACAGTAAAAAATTTTTATTCGAATGTCCTATTAATCATTTCAAAAAATTGCAAAATATTACCATCCAGACTGGAAAATTTTCGCTACAGTTAGAAATGTAGAACTCGAAGTCAAGTTGAAAATATGAAATTGTAGTTTAAGAACATGCTGAAATAATGTATAATATGAAAAGAGATGAAAAATCGTTTTACGGTATTCATAACGAACAAATTTTCAAAATTGTATTATATTTTGTTTTCAATCTTAAGCTTTTAACTATTTCATACACACAAATTATTTATGTACTGATAACCAGGTAATGGGAACCTGATTGCTCCATATATTTATGGTAAACTACGTTGTGTTTTGTTTAAAAGAGAATTATTCTGTAAATTGTCAATGAGGCTTATTCTGAGTTTTTCCCATGATGTTAAACATTTTCGTCATATTTAATCTTTTTTTTTTTATTTCCAATCCATTTCTTTTTGTGATGAATTACTTTCGTATTATTAATTGATTGTCACCACGTTCAGTATTAAACTCGGGAAATATCAGGTTTACGGATTGAGTCCACGAGAAATGTAAATGTGAAATAGCCAGCTAAATTAAATAGTTCAGATAGATGAGCAACTACAAAATAATATATTTTACTATGTATGATTTCAGATTACTCTCTTTTATAATGTACGAGACATCAAAATACCTTAGTAAAAATTATTTTAACGTAAACAAAACTTGGGTAGGAAATTCTTGGTGTCGAACATAAAATCCTACCTTAATAAAGATATCAGTTACACTGCCATGTGAGCCATGACGAGGTATCGTGCTGTTAGGTTTTATTTATGTTATATAAATTCCTACAGCTATAGTACTGCAAAGAGATAACGAGTAATAAATTAGCATGTCTTTTCACAGTTTTGTCTTGTTCATTCTAGACAGTCATGTGTTAACTCTCACAGTACACTTAACATTTTCTTGTATGCGATTTACTGAAACCTACAGTTTTGGTGTTTACTTTGTTAAGAGTCGGCCTACTAATTTGTAAACTAAAATTCATATGGCACATTTCCCACATACACACATCTCATTTCTTGTTTTTCGTACATTCAAACTTCCAGACAACCGACGAAATATTCGTTGAATACACATGTAGACTGTCAAACATGTGCTAAAACCGCCAGTTTTCATCGGCTGCGGTCAGAAACAACCGCCAAAACTCGCAGGGAAAATAGTTCCATTTGAATCATATATAAATGGCATTCAAGCATGTAACAATGCACGACAGCAGCCATGTGTTGAGTTGTCAACTATGTCCAACACCAAGCAGGACTCCACGTGTGCGATCTCAGAAGAAAAATCGTTGATTGTGAGGCGAGCTTTAGATATTACGCGCAGTTACATAGTTATATGACCGAGGAACGCACAGTATCTACTGTGTTGTGCTTCGCTAGCATTACAATTAGTGCACTGTGCCATGTTCTCTGTAATTTAGGAAAAAAGCAACTGCACACTGAAAAGTATGCAAATTAACTTAAAAAGGGAACAATGATTAATGACAAATGTTTTTCATCAAAACATCTGTTAACAGTTTGATTCACTGGTAATACTTCGTCGCGTTTATCTGTCAAATGTGAATGTTCTTGCGGTACTGATATTAAATGCCCTCTTTTAATCTGAAGTCATTGCCGAAGTATATTCTCTATTTTTTACTGTTACCCACACCAAACATTTAAATGGTAATCAATTAATTTATAAAGTCACCTGTGTAATGAACAAATATCCAATCCACAAATCTATAGGCAGGGGAAGTAATTTTTCACAAGTCTTCGGGGGAAGATATGTTTGAAAAGATTGTACCGTAATTTAAATTTCATAATTGTTTGAATCTTATTTTTTGCATGATTTATTGTTGCACACTCAGTTGTAACTACAGAATTCTGAGTGTCCTGGTAAATTTAATAAATGGCTTTGCGTGCAGATATCAACCAATGATTTAGGAAAACTACTAGTGTTTGCATACAGTATTTTATTGGAATCTACAGTTTGCTCAGATTCTTTAACGAAAATTCGCTGGTTTAGTGAACAGGTTTTAATGTGACAGGAAGAAACCATACGTTTCTCCTCCACTATGATATTGTTTAAATGCCGACCTCTGTGATAAAGTATCTAGTCAGCTTAATTTTCTGCAGTACTAGAGGTCACGGATTCGAGTCCCACTTCAAGCGGGTGTGATTTCAAGATTTTCATATACCGTCTCCCGATAAGCCTTCTAACGTAAAAGCAGGGAAGATAATAAGCCATACAACATAAATATTCTCTAAAAACGCTACCATGTTTCGTAACCATCATATTGGCTTGGCGATGAGTAAACAACTCTATGTTGCACAGCTTATCCTTTCCTGGAACTAGCCTGCTCCACCACAACCCACCCATGTCTAAGGGGTTCTCCGCTCAAACATGTGCCAGGGTTGGTAGAAAATACATAAAGGGAACTGGAGCCACTAGGATATAGGGGTAGTGTAGAATGGTTATGCCGACATTGAAAAGAGCATATGTAGAGCAAATAATAAAAATTTGTTTGCAAACGTCAAAAAAAATTTTTACTTAGTATTATAAAATATTTTAATGGGTTTTTTACACAAACCTCACAGCTTTGGTTTTTCTGCTCCTGCTTGCCTTTCGCAACATCGTCATGGTTGACAAATAGCAAACTCTAACGCACTTTGAATATTTAAGCTGTCTTGGCGTTAGTTCTGCAATGATATCGTTTCGTGATAGTAGATGTATAATGCTGATCCTTGCGCAGCACATTTTTTGGGGTTATTTCTTCTAAAATTACAACATAATGCAATACACTAAATAGGGCTATTTTCTTTAAAAGTACAGGAAATATTAAAAACTCAAAATCTGAAATTCGATTTTAAAAAAAACCGCGGAAATCATGTAAAAAAAAGACAAAATAAAGGTATTTGAGAGCTAAATTTAAGCTCTAAAAGTTTTTTTGAATAAGTATATCTCGAAAACGGACAAATTTAAGCAAAAAAAAAAAAAAAAAAAAAAAATTTTAGCAGTTTTTCAAAAATGTGAGCACACGATTTGACACAGGTAAAACAAGCAAAATTATGAAAAAATCAAAGAAATTTAAGGCTAAAACAAGCAAATCAGATGAAAGGATAATTGATAGAATTTTAATATTAAACTCAATATCATGTACAGATTTCCCATTTTTTATTTCTTTTAAAGCTTTATACACTAGAAAAATTCCCCCCTCATTCATCATTTTTAAGCGATTTTAATCAATTAATTTTGCATAGCAATCTGGTAAAGTGATATAAATACCACCTAGAATGCAATTAATTTTTTTGCCAAACTTACATATTGAAAATCTGTAGCAGTTAACAATTTATTTTTTGCTATACCTTTTAGTTTAGTCAATTTATATGAATTGTTCAACTTTTTGAGCAGAACCTCCATTTTTGTTAGTGTTATTTAAAAGGATCAAATTTAATAAGACTGCAAAAACTTTGAAATTAAAAAAATATTTTTTTTCTTTATAAAATATTTTTCTTAATAAATAAAATGGAAAATAATAACAAACAATGTAAAAAGTGTGGAAAAGTATTAAACATAGCAAGTTTTGCACCACATAAACATACAAAAGGTAAACATTTTAACATCTGTAAAATATTTTATAGTGAATATGCTAGTTGTCTTTATGAATTAAAAAAAGAGAGAGAATTGTGCGAATGTGGAAAATATGTTTATAATAGACCTCTCAAAAGGCATAAAAATAGTAAATTACACAATACAATATTAGAAAATTTAAACGGATATCATGATAATAATCCAACAAAAACATGGAGAGTGTGAAATGAGAATAAATCTGTAAAATTATTTTCTGTCGATAAAAAAAGTAAGGAAAAATATTCAATCACATGTAAAAAATTTATAGTGGTGTTGAAGCAACTAGTAAAAAAAAGCGGAAAAAAAATCAGAACTTTGAGCTTTAGAATTTCATGTGTTAAAATTACTCGAAATTAGTGTAAGTTAGCTGTTCAGTCAAGATTATCTTCAGAAATATAGCATTACCGTGTTCAATGACAATGCAACACCAACTGAATTCCAATATAGAATGAGCATGTGTGGTTTCGGAAACGAAGTCTCACCACCAAGGAACCGTTGGATGCAGCAGCATATGCATATTTAGAATGTCGCCATTTGGCAAGCCTCCACAGAGCTAGTAATGCATTGAGAACTTTAAAGGATGTTTGGAAATTAATAAACAATTAATTGCAACCACACATGACGAAAGCCAAGCTGTGCGGCATATTTAGACACGTAAAGGAAGATACGAAATTCTAAACTATACATACAAGAAAAAAGTGCGTATAACAATACATGTGTGTAATTTTTACAGCCTACATTAGCTTACATTAGTAAGCCGTGGTAATCCTGACATATTTTCATAAGTAATATTCGAGCTAGTTTGAGTCAACAAGTAATTCACATGCACTGTGCTAATTTCAGAGCAATTGGTAGCATGAAAGTGGTAAAGAAAATTGTCAGAAAGTATAAGTGAAAAACTCTGTCGAATATTACCAAAACAAAAATGTTTAAGACTAATACTCGAATCATATATCTGAAGCCCAGTGACTGAGAAAAAGCGATGAAAACAATAGTAAGCTACTGACAACGTTTAATTAGAGTCTATACGGTTTCTTAAGTACACAATTGAGCAAGAAAATGGGCACTGATAGTACGTACGTGGAATGGCAGACGAATCGGAAAATATCTGTGCTGTCTTATAACACAAAGAGACGTGATTTACCATTTCCTCAAAAATTCAGTTGGCTTAGACAGGTTCGTTACGGGACGCAGGTCTTAATTAAATTAAATATTTCATTATAATTTAACAATTTTATTTACAATAAATACAAACCTAATTCTCTAGACCTATATTCTCACAATATATTGATATCACTTAATGCTTACAATTAATGAATTTTATTAATACAATTGACAATTAATTAAAAATAATTAATATTATTCAATAATATATCAATCTGTCCCAAAACACAATGTATCAAAATATATTAAATATTTTTTACAATATATGTTCATATTTGACATTTCCTATATTTACAATTAAATCCATATTACTTGTTCATTCAGTCCCAGCTCAGTTTAGTCTAGGTCGTACCAGTCCGCGATGTTCTAGAGTTCTCCGAGCGCCATCATGCACAGTAGCCTCCACTCATCAAGTTTCACGCCCTCTCATTCATTCACATCACGAACACCTCGTCCGCCATCGTCTCACAATTTTCTGTTCCGTCCGTCCCTCGCCGCACTCGACTTCATCCGCCACACTCAGCCAGATGGCCTCTGCAAAATGACTGCTAGGTGTTGGACGGCTGCAATATCCATAGTGTCGTAGGCCATCGCCCAGAAATTTCTTTAAATGCCACATTGCACCGAGGGTCCCGATTCCCAGAATATACTTGCGAATTCTCTACACTTGTCAGCTTCTCCATCAGGGTGAGGAGGAGCTGTGACGCCAGCTCGGTCACCACTATTAATCTTTCACACGGTTGTGGGGTAGGGGGGTTGGGAGGCAACGAGCGGTTCTACCTGGGGAGAAGGGAAAATCGAGGTGGGTCACCAGTAGTATATGGGTACCTTGAGGACAATCCAAATTAGCCCATAAAATACACGATTTTCCCTCGAATTTCAATTTTTTCCCCTCCAAAATCAGGTATAAATAACAAAGACATAAAATAAAAATTGTACAAGATAAAATTACACAAAAATCTCCCACGAATAGTTGAACAATATATTTCTCGCAAAAATTTATTGCAATAAACTGCATATGCATCAAATCAAGCAAATTTAGACAAAAATGCAATAAAATCAATCAAAAAATAAATTAAGTAAATTTAAGCCATAATCAAGAAAATTTAAGTAAAAATCAAGCAAATACATTGAAATCAATAGAATTTATATATTTTAAGACAATTCTGAATCGTGCATTGATTTTCTATTTTTCATGTCTTTTAAACTATTATATGTTATAAAATTTTGATTCTCATTTATTAATTGTAAACAATATTTATCAAACATACTTACGTAGCGATCTGGTAAAGTAATTTTACATTGACCATCTGGAATGCAATTAATATTTTTTCCAAACTTAGAATCATAAAATTGAAATTCAGTAGAAACGCACTTTTAATTTTTACCAAGGTCTTGTAGTTTAGTCATTTTACATATGAATTGTTAAACTTAGCATGCAGCGATTCCGTATGGTTTTGTGTTATTTATTAAAAAATTAATAAAATATAAAAAAATTATTTCCTTGTAAAGAAAATGGGAAATAATAACATGTTTTTTTATAAATGGAGAATAAAGTATTTAAGTTAACAAATAATAGTTCTGTACTAATGAAGAAACTTCACTATAAAATAATTCATCAAGATAAATCTACTGCATTGACTAGTTTTCATGAGAAATGTGTATCACCAAATATAGAAAATAAATCTATAACATTGATTGAAAACAATAAAGTATAAATAAACCTTGGGGCCAGTATAATATTGAATCATTAAAAGAAACTATAAATTCAATTGATCCATTTTCAACTAATAAAATTGAATTAACGTCAGGCAATGTGAAAAATTGGGTTTTGGTTAAATCTAAGTTTGATATTAAATTTGATGATCCATTGTCCGACATGCTTGGTTTTGAAAAAAAATATTCTTATTAAAAATACAAAAATGTTGTAGGCACTAAATTACCTAATTTTAATGTATTTAAAACAATAAATGTTCATTGTAATTTACCATATGGAATGTTTACAAAATATAATGAATCTAATCACTTACAACAGATATAATGCCAGTTTTTCACTATAAAACGGTGTTTGGATTTAGAGATTCTATTACTCATGAGGCATCATATCCATTTTTTTTTATAAAATAAATAATGAACATTTTAATCGCATTCTTTTAGAAATTAGATATGAAAATGTTAAATTAATTGATTTTGATGGTGCTGATATTGGCATTATTTTGGAAACAAAAAATGTTTAAAATATAGAAAAAATTGAATCCATAAAATATATATAATATAGAATTTAATAATATAGACAATAATATACAAAATATAAAATAAAATATACAATTATTTGTTTAATAGCCCTGTGGTAATGTATCTATATCATTTTTAATTCAAATCATACATTTTTCATAGTGTAAATTAAATTCCCTAGCCATAAACTTATACGCCATTTTTTTATATCTTATAATCATATTGTTTTTATAATCACATTTTTTTGTGGTTTTTTTTGTACTAATTCACCCATCGATATCATATTCAATTGTAAATAATTTTCCTTTAATTTTTGTAACTTGTTTTCCCTAAAAAAGTTTTATAACCATAACGTTTTGCCCAGTACTTACCCATTCGACACCATTATCATTTTTTCCTAATTCATCTGTCCATTCACCTAGTAGACACCCTAATTTAGCAGTATTTTTACCATCATCAATGTAAACTGTTCCATGATATACTACTTTATCGCCTAATTTATCTAACATTTCATATAAACATAATCGACCATTTGAAGTAGTAAAAGTTGCTATAAATATATTTTTATTGCAGTGCTATCTTCTACACAATAATCTTTGTATTTATATGACACTTCAATTATTTCGTCATTTATGTAAACAACATTATTTATTTCGATTCTATCATTTAATATAAATTCGTACCAACGAGTTGGATCAGTAATATATTCTGTTTGTGTCAAATGTTGTCTCTGTCTAAATTTTCCCCAAAGTGATTTAAAAATTTTTTTGGCAACAGTACGTTTACTAGGATTTTGATCAATTTTTTTCATTATCTAAATCGATATTTTGTTCTCTTTTAATAACACAAATATATTCTTTTTTTATTTATAATCGTCTTCCCAAGCAATAGTCTCTAATTTTAGTTTCACAAAAGTTCTAATATAATTTCTGAATATGTTATTACTTAATTGGTTGTATTGCCAAACTTCATGAATTTTAAGTTGTTTCTAACCTTTTTCAATAGCTTTATTTAATTCTAATGTAGTCCATGTTCCATTTATTGCTTTTTCTTCTTCACTGTGTTCAAATTCATTTTTTTTCTCTATGACACATTTTCAACATAAAGTAAACAATATTTTCTCTTGCTTGATTGGTAGTACTAAATGATATAAATTTCGTGGTGGTAAAACTTTACATTTTATCAATCCAAACTAATTTTCGTCATAATTTTTGGGGTTAAATATTTTTTAAATAGGATATCCAACTGGGTAATAATCGAAAACATCACTGTGGGATATAAACTACATATATTTAAATATCTTAATTTTTTTCCTGAAACTTTTAATTTTGTAGCAATTGTTCTACCTTCAGAAAAATCCATCTATAGGCTGTAATGGTTCTGCAACATTTTTAGTTTTTTCTAAATTATTTTTGTAGAAAATAGATTTTTTTCCATTTGCGAGCTTACATTTCCTTTACTTTATAACAATTTTGTCTTAAAATTGTTGTTCGATTGTTTGTTTTAGGAAATAAGTCATCCATACTTTAATTGTTGAATTTATTTATAGTATCAGGAGAATAACAATCAGGACAAAGATGCCAAAAACAACCATGATATTGATATATTGTTTTGGATTTTCATCGTAACCATCAAATTTTGCTCCACAAATAGTAACTTCTCCACCTTTTAACACATGCCGAAAATTTAGAAATGTATTCAACCACGAAATTGATTCTTTACTAAACATTTCTATTTTATCATCTTTAACTACTGCAACAGTATTATTCATAAAAAAAATCTGCTCTATAAACACCCACCATTTTTATGTAGAAAAATAAATCTATATTTGCTAGTTCTAAAAAAAAAATTCTCTAAATTTAAGACAACCACGTCGTAAAATATCAACAGCAGAATCACAATTTTCAGCAAGTTCTTTTTTTAAATCGAAAGTATAATTTTCTTTCACTTTTCAGCACGCCATTTAAAAAAATATTTTCGTTGTTCTTGTTTCATTATATTGACTCCATAATATTTTGTAGCAGGTGTTTTTCCAAAATAATTTTGATTTTTCTGGTATGTTAAAAAGTGTGGAAAATATTTTTTAGTTCTTTTAACATAATTTTTTTGTAAATGATGAAAGACTTTCTTGAATAAACATTATACTATCAATTATTTTTTATATTTAGACTCAATATTTTAAGTTGCATAATTTTTTAGCCTTGGTATATAGTATGAGGTTTAATACTATTTCTAACGCACTTTTATACTTATAAACAGACTTACGTACATCATCGTGATTAGCAAAACGTTCCTGTCCAACACAATATCTAATTCATTTTTGACAATATATTCTAATACGATCTTCACTTTCCCAAACTTTTTGTGTTGTGGTTTTTTGCACAGAGTACATATATTTTTATTATTTTTCTCACACTCATAATGATCTTTATTATTGTATGGTTTGTTACAACTTTACAATTATAAACACTGGCTAGAATGCATTCATACTATTAATTACATTGTAATGTTCATTGTGTAAATACAAATAAATAGTTGTTGGTTTTTTTTAACCAGATTGTATAATTTAGTTGAAATGTGCCACTGAAACAACCTTAATTTGAACATCCAGAAAATTTTCTGCGTCTATAATATCTTCCAAACTGAAACCAATTTCGCAATTTTTTCCCCATTCTTTTGCAGAGTTCACGAGCAAATTCCTCTTGCACTTTTCTTTCTTTTCTAACATAAATAATCTCATTGTTCGTTAATTCTCTATTCAAAATGATATTAGTTTCATATGTTAAAGCTGTAATTATTGCCCTGTACTCACATAAATTACCATCACTGTTAATTTTAGTAATGCATTGTTTTGCTTATATACCTTTAGTTAAATTGACAATTTTTTTAGGTCTGTTTCCTATTGGGACTTTGTAAACATAAATATTTAAAATAGTTTCATATATGTCTACATTTTCACTCGATCTAATTATTCTCTCAATTTGAATAAGTAAATTTTCCTCAGTTAAATTATTTCTTCTTGCCGCTGAAATTGTATGTTGAAAATTATGATTATTTGCATATATTCTCATTTGATCATCCTGTTTAAATTGGTAATTTTTCTTACATTTTTCATTGTTCCGTTAACAGCATTTCGATCAGCCTTATTTTTTCTATAGAATCGCCTTGTAAATTATTGATCCGAATGTTGTATTTTGTTTGCCAAATATTTAAATTATTAATAGCATTATGACTAACTTCGTTAATTTCAAATGGAGGCCTTCTTTCCACATGCTCTTTGAAATTTTTTGATTAAAAGGAAAAGGAAAAATTAGATCGAAATTTTTATTTTCGTCTTTAATTTCGGGTTTAGAAAAAGTTAAGTTTATAAAATTATGATTACTTTTATTTCTTGGTTTTACAAATATCTGATTGGAGGAAGGGAATATGTTTTTTATTCTTTTTTAGCTTGATTATATTTTATGTTGTAATCCAAAAATGGTAGATTTACAAAATTATACTTTGCTTCTTCATTTGTAATAGCTGTACTTAATTAAGTTTTTATTAGGTTGTATATATTTTTTATTTTTAAAGTTATCTTTACCTCTCAATTCTACAACCATTAAATCATTTAACTGGTTTTTCACTTGTTTGTGGATTTTGTGTAATAATATTTGTAATAATACCATCTTAGTTACGTTATATTAATATTTTTTTTTTATTCTCTTCCTATAATTCTCAAATCGCGCAATCTCTGCCCACACAGATCTGTTATTGAATTGTGCATTGCCATATTTAAATGCGTTCATTAAAAGAAAATGAAAAAGAAAAAGTAAAATAGAAAGATAAAAAATATAAAAGGAATATAATCGAAAAAAAAGTTATTTTAATTAATAATAATAAAATAGTTTTCGACTATTTAAATTAATAATAATAAATTTTTTAATACTATTTAAAGTTTTGCTATGATATTTCTCATTATAATTTTTTTTTACACATTGTTGTATGTTTGTCCATAGTATTTTTATTGGGGGTGGATTTAATAACATATTCTTATCACATATTTTGCATGTTTTTGATGGATAATTATCATAGTGAATTTTATGTAGAAAATATACTGCCGTATTGTGTCATTTAGTATTTTTATGTTTTCTGAGATGCACTATAAAAAAAAATTTCTGCATCCACATATTACTTTCTCCTTTATTAACTCATAATGACTACTAGCATATTTAGTATAATATTTTTACAGGTGTTAAAATATTTATCTTTCGTGCCTTTATGTGATGGAAAGTTATGTATACTTAATATTTCGTTACATTTTTTAAATTGTTTATATATGTTATTAGATTCCGTTTTGATTATAAGAATATATATTTTTTTAATTTTTATCTCTTTATGCATTTTTTACTTTATAAGAAACGCAAAACAAAATGGAATCGCTGCATGCTATGTTTAACAATTCATATTAATTGACTAAACTACAAGACCTTGAAAAAATAAAAAGTATGTTGCTACCGAATTTCAATTTAATGATTCTAAGTCTGGAAAATATTTATTTTATTGTAGATGGTAAATATAAAATTACTTTACCAGATCGCTTTGTATGTATATTTGATAAAAATGGTTTAAAATTAATAAATGAGAATCAAAATTTCATAACATATAAAGGTCTAAAAGATATGAAAAATGGAAAATCTATGCACGATTTAGAATTGTCTTAAAATATATAAATTCTATTGATTTCAATCTATTTGCTTGGTTATGGCTTAAATTTGCTTAATTATTTTATTGATTGATTTGTTTGTATTTTTTGTCTAAATTTGCTTAATTTGATACATAAGTGGTTGATTTCGCTTAATTTTTGCGAGAAATATAATGTTCACTATTCATGCAAGATTTTTATGTAATTTTATTTGTACTGTTTTTTGTTTTATATCTGTGTTATTTATACCTGATTTTGGAGGAAAAAAAAGCTTGAAATTCGAGGGAAAATCGTGTATTTTATGGGCTAAACTGGAATGTCCTGAAAGTATCCATATACTACTGTCACCGCCCACAGAGCCGACCGCGCATGACTGTAGCTTGCAGCCAGTGTGAGCTGCAGCGCGTAGCAGTAAGTATTTACAACTGAAAAAATATATACATTTACTGGATTTTAAAATGGCAGACATACATATGATACGTAAAATACATCGCTACTTTGTATCAGTAGTAGGAGGATAATGATGAGACTGGCAAAAGGAAATGAGGAGAAGCCGTAAGGCACTGACCGGCCGCCATGTTGGAATTTCCCTTTCTCCCCTCAAAATTGATCTTTTTTCTTTAAATAAGTGCCGACCCTCCCAGAGCAGGAGAGGTGGACCTGCGACTCCTGAGAAGAGGACTCGAGATTCCGAGCTAGGGAAAGTGGACAAGGGAGTACCAGCGGACAAGGCTCTGGGGGTCATCTTGTTTTTATAGGCATAGGGAATGTCAAATCGATACACGGGATCAAGGATCAGAATCAAACTTAACCATCAGCCATCTTGGTTTTGTTAGCCATCTAAGCCACCATATTGGATCCAGGTAACCTTGTCATCTGACCTTGATCTTTGACCTTGAAACCCCAAAATATAAACAAAATCCAGAAAATATTAAAATTTAAAAAATTAATAAAAAAAATTATTTTTCATCAATATTACCATAATTCTTTCACGATATTTCCATTAATCTTTCAATCTTTTCATCAATATTTAGCAATATTTCTATTGATATTTCAATCTTTCCAATCAGCACCACAATCTTTCAATTTTAGGTGAAAGCAATTCATCACATCATGACATATATCCCTTTTTCATCAGTTTACTAATGATTGAATATATCTCGACAAAGCACGATAAATCCCCGCTCAAATAAATATCTGAGTCAATCAACAAGTACATTCGGATTTTCGGGAAATAGGTAGTCACTAATCTCGACGTCTTCTGCCTTCTTCATGTCGCTTATTGCAGCAAATGTTTTTGAAGGGTGTGTCAGTGCGTCGAGAAAATCACCATCACCTTCTTCAACACTATCACTTTCTTCATTTTCACCTATGCGGTCTTCGTGATCGTCTTCACTTCCTCTTTATTACATTTTCTTCTCTTTGTATCACGAGTTGTGTGCTCATTAGTACTTAGAGCCGACAGCCGTTTATTTCGAAGTTCCTCGACTTCATGCGAACGTCTTGAAAGTGTGCATTCTACGCAAACCGACTTGACTGCACTCATTCCGTCTTTGGCATTAACATCTTATCGTAATCACCTTTTGAATCGGTATCCATCGATGTGGCAAGAGGTATTACCGGCAACACTGGCTGACTTTTAGGAAACGAATCCCTGCAGATCTCGGTATGTTCTTTTAATGTATCGCCTTGCACAATATGCATGGGACCAATGTCGTAATATTTCATTGCGCGAAAAGGAGTCTTCTTACATGCCGTTCTCTCATGTCGACGAGCATTCGATCGCGGAATCGACACTGATGGCAATCAGGAAGTGTATATATATATATATATATATATATATATATATATATATATATATAATAATTTTAGTTTTTTTTGTGCATAATAATGTACTGTTATATAAATATGTAAATGTAAAATCATTCAAGATAATTCTAAACCTATTTTTGAACATATAAATAAGGGAATATCAAAAATATTTATAATATATCATATAAATAACCATGTACAGTTATATAAATATGTGAATATAAAATTATTTTAAATTATTTATAAACATAATTATGTGCATATAAATATTTAGAAGTGTTATCTAAATTGATTTTACACATAATAATATAGAGATATATAAATATGCAACTATAAAATTATTTCTAATTTATTTTGTACATGATTATGTACAGGTATAAAATAAAATAAATTTAAAATTATTTTTAATTAATTCGAATCATAATATTGTACATAAAAATATTTAAATATAATCTTAATTTATAACTTTTTAGTTTATAATTATGGTTATTTATGTAAATAAAAAATTATGTAAAATTAATTTATACATAATTATGTATATATAAATAAGGGAAACTGACATTTTAGAAATTAATTTTATTCATAATCACATATAGATATATAAATGTGTAAATAACAAATTATTTTAAATAATCTTATTCATAATAATATATATATATAGAAACATATAAAAAGATTTCAAATTATATTTGTACATAATTATGTACATGTAAATATGGTAATATAATACTATTTTAAATTTTTATTTTTATATATACATATGCCTACAAGCATATTGAAATGACATATTGTAGTATCTGCGTTTTTTATTCTGGCGGGAACGATTATGTGGGTTTTCTCAGCGAGCTCCCATATATTTACATATAAATTTTATGGTGAAAGATATTTTGTGGGCAGAAGCTAGGCTGTTTACTGAAAAAAAAAAATGTTACTGCATTAATATAGAAAAAAATAACAGCTGACGTTCTGATACCATGGGGTAAACATCGATTTGTAAGTGCTCTGTCGTCATACAATAAAGATGAATACCGAATACGAAGGCCTTCCTTTGACCTCAACTAACGTTTAGCCGCGACCTGTACCATCACTACCTGACTGTCAACAGTGTCAATTATGCGATCAAGTTTTCACCTATGGTCAGAATGCTCGTCGGCATGAGAGAACGGCATGTAAGAAGAGTCTTTTCGCGCAATGAAATATTACGACATTGGTCCCATGCATATTGTGCAAGGCGATACATTAAAAGAACATACCGAGATCTGCAGGGATTCGTTTCCTAAAAGTCAGCCAGTGTTGCCGGTAATACCTCTTGCCACATCGATGGATACCGATTCAAAAGGTGATTACGATAAGATGTTAATGCCAAAGACGGAATGAGTGCAGTCAAGTCGGTTTGCGCAGAATGTACACTTTCAAGACGTTCGCATGAAGTCGAGGAACTTCGAAATAAACGGCTGTCGGCTCTAAGTACTAATGAGTACACAACTCGTGATACAAAGAGAAGAAAATGTAATAAAGAGGAAGTGAAGACGACCATGGAGACAGCATAAGTGAAAATGACAATGAAGTCAGTGATGGTGTTGAAGACGATGATGATCATTTTCTCGATGCACTGACAAACCCTTCCAACACATTTGCTTCAACGAGATTAGTGACTACTTATTTCCCCAAAACCCGAATGTTCTTGTTGATAGACTAAGATATATTATTGAGCTTCAAAGAACGCAGGAAGTTCTCGCGATTTGATTAGATGTATTCAATCGTTAGTAAACTGAATTATACGGGGATATATCGGATGATGTGAGGAACTGCTTTCTTAGGAAATTATCATTATAAAAAAACGTTGAATTATTATTATAATAAGATAATTTTTTTCCCCTTATTTTTGTGTGTCGTATGCTTCAAAGTGGTCCTGTAAGCAGTCGTCTATAAAAGTAAAGATCTGCATATAGAATGATAATAAATACTCTGGCATAAAAATGTACGGACTGCATACAAAAACATTAATTGTGTCGTTATGTAAAAATTTTGGAGACAGTTGGCGAATCGTATTTTTTTATATTATGTATGCCTAGTGACAGACAACAAACACATGGACTGATGTTTGATGGAAAGATTGCGAAATGTTGATGGGAAGATTGAAATATTTGTGGAATAATAAAAAATACTGTGGTTCTGATTGCGAAAGATTAAAATATTGTGGTGCTGATTGCAAAAAATTGAGAGATTGTGGTGCTGAGTGCAAAATTTGGAAAAATTGTTTTGATGTTTGTGGAGCTGATTGCAAAATATCGAAACATTGTGGTTCTGATTGTGAAGCTGTTTGCTAAAGATTGAAATATTGATGGAAAGATTGCAAAAGATTGAAAGATTGCAGTGCTGATTGCAAAAGATTGAAAGAGTGTGGTGCTGATTGTGAAAGATTGATGGAAACGTTGAAAGATTGATAGACATATTGTGAAAGATTGATGGAAATATTGTTGAAAAATCAAGTTTTCAATTAATTTTTTTATAATTTTTTTTGGAACGTTTGAATTGTTTGAGTTTTAAAGGTCAAAGACCGTCAGGTCAAGTTTAAAGGTCAAGGCCACCTATATACAATATCACGGTTAAAATGGCTGATAGAACCAAAATAGCTTAAGGTTAGGTCAGACTCCGATCCTAGATCCCTTGTATCTATTGGCTTGGAGTCTCGAGTTCTTTTCTCCGGAGTCACGAGTCCACCTCTCCTGCTTTGCGAGGCTTGGTGCTTTTTTAGGGAAAGTGGGAAATTTTTAAGGAAAGTGGGAAATTTTTAGGGAAAAGGGAATATTTTTAGGGGAAAGGTTGAAATTTTTGGGGAAATTAGTCGATTTAGAGAGAGATAAAAGGGAAGTTTGTTGAAAAAAGGGGGGAAAAAGAGATATTCCAACATGGCAGCCGGTCGGTTCCTGGCTCCTACTCCCTATTCCCTTACACTAGACTCACCATTTTCATTTTACTAACAGTTAATACATCATTACAAAATATTGCCAAACCATACATGTGCGGTAATGAAAACAACAACGATAATAGCTGCCTCAGTTTTAGTTTACAAAATTCAGTTAATAAGTTCTAGCAATCACGTAGCTTCATAATATTTCCCTCTTTTGTTTCTTAAAATAATTCTATTCAATATTGAAAGTGATGTACATGCACTGACCACAAAATAAAAATAATTATGTAATTAGTGGTAACATTTTGAGATGATTTTTCCTCATGTTTATGGTTTTGGCTGTGCCAAGAAACGTTATGAAAACACTGAAACATCTTCGAAGCAGATAAGTGAGATGTTGTTGACATCAGATACTTTAAGAGCATCTCCGAAAATCAGTGTATTTCTATTTAATGCAAGTAGATATGTTTTAATATAGTAACGACCGCCATGTTACTCCCGTTTTCTTGCTTTTGTTCCGGTATCACTAGTTTTTGGCAGAAAATTAGTATCACAACTGAATGACAAAAACTTAGTGTGTTCAGTTGCTTGAAACTACAAAAATTCCGACACTAGATTAATACTAAATTCCTATTATCCATGCATACGCAAGAGTTCGGAGTTGATCAAAACTTTTACATACACTCTCGTGCCACTGTGGGTACAGATCGTTGTGTTTTGTGTTTTCACATCAATGACGTTGTGGTGGTGGGTAGGGGTTTTTTTTTTTACGCCGCACGGTTTTGTACAGATAGGCTCCTGATTACAGTGAGCTCCGAACTACTTTGATACAGACTCGGTGCTCAGTATCCGAGCCATGCCGAGGCTGGGATCGAACCCACGACCCTCGACACATGGGCGACCACGTCCACCTAGGACGATTTTGTTAACGACGTTGTAGAAGCTGCCTTGATAAGATAAACGACAAATACAGACTTGTGATCTCATTAACAGCAATTTTGTAGAAATTTGAACAGTGGCGTTATCACCAAGTAACCAGAAGCTTTACATTAATTTTGCTTTCCCCATAAAGTGGCTTTGTGCGACTGCCGCAGACAACTTTACAGGACGGTCCAGATTCCTACACTACTTTCGCAAGTTTTGATCCCCACTAACTTGTATTCGAGCGCCTTTATTTCTAATTATAAAGTTCTGTACGCTAGTTTTCTGTCACTAATGTATTTCATTGTGCAATTTGAATGTTCGTGTGTACGTAGCATGTAATTTAGTATTCTATTGATAGGTAGTTTATAGATAGGTCTTAAAATGCGTTTCAAGATATGAAAAATCTACATAATAAATGTAAATGATTACAGAACGGGAATTTCAACGCTAGTATAGTTACGGTATTCTCCAATACTACTCTGATTGTCTTGTAACAGCAATGGACCTACCGTAACTGGCCACAAGTAATCGTTTCAGCACTAACAATAATTTGCTGCCCAGGAAGTATAATAAAAACTGACTTTCCCGTTTACGTGTGGAGTATTTCAAAATATGTATGTCAGAGATACTTAACAAAGTTTATTTTTTTGTAGAAACAATAATTTGTAATATTGGTAGGCGCTATTACATGCCAATTTTTCTATTAGTTTATTGCATACTCTTTAAATATACAACTAAGACTGGTCGCAATGGATATTTCTTTAATGTCCTTTCAGCTTTCAAAAACTAACTAAGATTACCAAACAAAAAAGGAACACTTAAGAAAGAGTTGGAAAGGCATTACAGCTTCGATTATATAATAATTAATCATATGGAGACCGGGATATATTTTTCAAATATTGTGTAGAAGAAATAGAGGGCTTCACATTAATTTGATAATAAATAATCGAAGTTGTCTTGGATTTACTGCTGAGAATGTGCGCATGTCTAAACAAAACATGGCATTTTCTTAAAAATAATAACGGAGAGTGAAAATATATTTAAAGTGGTTCTTGTAAAGACACAAATTGTTACTAAATTCCAATTCGCTTAAAGGAAATTAGAATAATTGTCCGTCAGAATAATGAGTAGGGGGCCTGCTTCCTCTAATCCAATTATTCTCATGGATTGGGGTTCAGTGTGCTTTGGCCATAAGGTGTTACCTTGAGGCAACTAAATAATTGACCTGGAGTTTGACACTCCCTGGCAGAATGCAACCTGGTCAGTAGTTAGAATGGAATTTCGCTGTCTCCCGCATTTAGCAGGACAATAGTCGTGGACGAGCACGTGCCTTCCAGGAAGGAGGTTTTCCATCCTCCCTCATTCCATTACCAGGCATCGCAGGTAAACAAAAGTACGCGCGTACTAAGGGATGTCCAAAGTGCAGATACAGTATGTAAACCTGGCTTGCGTGCATTCACCACACATCTCGAACTACATATAATTTACTTACACACACATACTTGGCTTTCAAGAATAACCAGTTCACCCACACGAACATTCTTTATGGTTGCCGCAGAAACACGTTGCTCATTATGAAGTTCGTATAAGGTACATGTACATATGACGGGTTTTATCTGACCGCGAAGGTAATTATAAAAGCTAGCAAGACAATTATAATAGGCTAGACTGTCCAAGCGTGTCAACTTAATAATTATTAATATCGGGTATTGATTGAATGTCTTTTGAAAACAAGGTAAACTAATAAAATAATCGTAAGTAGCCTTCATAATGGACACATATTATTTACAACTGCTTATATTGATTAGGAAACCATAATTGTGCAATAAACGTTTATTATTGGATTTAAAAATATGGCACTGCATGGTCAGCATTTATCATTAACAAATTCACACAACGGCATATAATGACTTATAAATTGCCTTATAAACACTCTAGTAGTGTACCTTGACGTTTCGAAGTGTAACCAGTTAGACATAAGTAATATCTAGTTTATCCATAAATTGCCCTAAATATTTTATTTCTGTTATGCTCAATTTGTCTGGCATTAACCATATGGTGGCGGTGAACATTTCAAACGGTAAACATCACTCAGATGATAAACATTCCGTTAAATTAAATTTTGGATTTCATGTTGTATGATTATGCACACAGTCTTAAGGCGACGGGGCATTCTGTTTATAGCTAGCTTGGGACCACCAGAGTATCGACTAGGTGTTCGTAAAATGTCATTTATGCCGGAGTGATAGAACTATTATCGGTCCTACCTCCGTTTCTCGCTACATGGGCAAAGCTATGTGGATTCTTTTAAAGCACATATCGTGACCTCAATAATCGAGTTTCCTTACCTTAACTTCGTAGCGCGAGATTCCGTGTTCAAATTCTGGGTAAGCCCTGGGCGCGTGTACCATTTTAACATTTAAACTTAGCACGCAAGCCGTCTTGCAGTTTGTCTATAGGTATTAAGGTCGAGGTGTTATTTAGCTCAAAAATATACTTTAAAACACAAAACATTTTCTGCCAAAAATATTTCTATCAGTTTCTAATCACATTAATGATTTTAGAGGAACGGAAAACTTCAGGACAATTTTCACACATTTTAAGTAAAATACCACCCGATTTATTACCCAGCAATAATAACTTTCTTAACTGAAATTCTTTATGACTGAATGTGTAATTTCGTTATTCAAGCTCAAAAGTAATTATAAAATATTACATTTGTGCGATTATTTAGAATTGTTTCCGTCTGCCTTAAAAAAAAAAAAAAAAAAAAGGCAAGCTGTTGTATGTATTAAAAATGTATTTGAATGTAATATGTTTCGCTGAAGAACTGAAAATTTCTGAAGGGTGGCTGAAGTATAAAATATACCTGTCTTAATATTAATGCTATTTTCAAACCATTATCAGATGATAAATTATACTATCTTCATGTATATCAAAGTTTCACAGTCTGTGGGACTTTAGTCTTTATGGAAGACGAAAGACATCAATACGGGAGGTGGGCGTGGAAGAGCAGCTTTAACGAACATTATTTACTTACATGACATTAAACTTTTTAAAGCCAGAAGTTGAATCTAATATACATTAAGTACCCTCAGTGTTTACCTTACGCATGGATACACGACATACTACATCAGAGATAGTCTTTGGGATATGCTGTCAACAATCTACATGTTGGTTGTTACACCCTCATAGTTCTACCCAAATAGTCTGGAACGAAAAAGAGATTTCACTGCCAGGCTGAGCTTCTTTGCTTATTACCTCTCTACGATCGAGCCACTTACACTTCTCTTGTGACCAACATAAAAACAAATCATTATTTTCTTGTGGTTATTTTATAACATCAAGATTGACAAAATATAATTTTAGAAGAAATGTAAGAATATCTTAGCATTAATAATGACCAAACTGATGTAATTAAATAGGTTTGAATTTTTGTGTGCTTTTTTTTTCTCTGCAGGTGGTACCTTCGTCGGAGATTCCCAGCATCAGAAATCCAAAAAATTAAGTTTCAGAAACAATTTTGTTTGTTTTGACAGTTTACTATAGTATTTTAATAAAAGAAACAAATATTTAGGCAAATTATGGATTATTATAGGAAATAATTTAAAGTTCGTAACCAGATAAACAGCGCAAACCTAGATACCAGTCAAAACAAACAAAATTGATTTTGAAACTTACCTTCTGGATTACTGGGAAAGGTGGATTACAAGTATGTTGGGCTTCGAATTTTCACAGTGAGGAACCCAACATCTTGTTACACATTTCTTTTAAATTTACCCCATTTCAAAATTGGAATTGAATTTAATTCACGAACGAGGCTTGTAAATAACTTGGTCAAGAACGCCAACTTTATGGAATAGTTACAACATAGACAGTTGTGTACGATTAAAATTGATTTGATCTTAAACGTAATAAAGGATAACTCTGCTTGATCACCAATCCGATCAACCAATTATTTTTAAATTGAATGACTTTTCGATGTTGGTACAAACGGGATTGTTAGTGCTCGATAAGAGCAGCGAAAGCCCTATATAGTGACTGGCCCCTGGTTATACCAGCTGTAATCATTGCTACTGCACCAGCATCGCAGTAACTCGGTAAATAGCCAACGTGTTTCTATTAACTTTTCTTCGTGTTAAGAAGTCACGAAACCAACTACGTTTTATTCAGCAATCTCCCTAACGCTATATATATATATATATATATATATATATATATATATATATATATATGTGTGTGTGTGTGTGTGTGTGTGTGTGTGTGTGTGTGTGTGTGTGTGTGTGTGTGTGAATTGTTAGTTCACGCATGTGAATATATTCGTACAGTAACTGCTATTGTTAAGTTGATATGTCCCAGTATTCAAAACACCCTCATTACTTTCACACAATTAAACATTGCCAAGTCAAAGTAAATGAAAACTGAATGTAAAGGTATGGACTGTATTAAGGAAACAAACCAAGAATTCACTTGGTGTGATATCTAAAAACCATTAAAAATTGAAATCAAAATGGCTGGTCTCAGTATCGACGCAGAGCCTCCCGAATGCGCGTCCAGTATTTTGCCACTGCGCCATCTCGCTCGGTAATAACGATAAACATCGTCATGTATACGAGTTAGTAAAATACACACAACGTTTAAACTGAATATTGCAATTTCATACACAATATTTATAATGTTGGAAATCTTACCGCAGTTAGAAGTAAATGAACATTCATATTTATTATTGCCACTACTTATATTATAAAAATAAGCAGCATGTTTAAAATTAAAGTTCCTTGAAAATACAGATATAAAACTGTTTTACCATTTCAATCTTATTTGGCAATTAAAAATTATAAAATATCATATACATCATGAATTCAAATAATGTCTTTAATTCACACTGTAAAATACATCTCTCAAACAATTGTGTGTAAACATGCAATTCCGTGCAAACATTAGGCTCGTGGTTGCAGTATAAGCAAACACTTAAAATGCATAAACATTCTATAATTTAAAAGAACGATGGCGTTGTGGATAAACGCACAACGAATATTACATATAATTACTGCACTTCCATGAGCATAAATGCATCCACTAGTGATGCTATTAAGACGTGACTATTGCGTAAATTTAGGCAGCCATTGTGAGGTGAAATTGCATGAAATGTGTTAAGCAGCCAGAATATTATTTACTCAATTTATACAAGCAATGCTGTAATTTCAAAATTACTAGCATTCCCTACCACAAATACACGCAACGGAAAAAAAAAAGAAACCTACATTTGTATTATATTTGTATTAGAAACTATAAGTTGTGATTCCACGCCCAAAAGTATAGATAATTTATTCTAACCTTTATGTTGGCCTATTTACCAGTTTACACAGCAGAATGCGGAAAACTACACTTGCTATATTGTCTTGTTGTAACGAGTTGTTTTAATATTAATTCGTGAAATTATTCAACATTTTTAATTTCGCAATCACAATTTCATACAGCAGTAATGGTAACTTAATTTATGTCATAATAACGAAGTATTTTAAATACGCAAACATTCAATTTATTAAAATAGTCGATCACTAGGTAAATATATGCCACTCATAATATAATATAACTACTATAGATCAATGATATTTTAAGCAGCCAATGGTGCAGTTATTTAGAAGTGACTGCTCTGTTAATATACTTAACCATTGCGAGGATAATTAATGTACCATGTGTAAAACTACCCTCAAGTGTTCATAAATATTTATACTCGTAATTAAGTGGTGAGTTAAAGAAGTTTACTTTGTTTTTACACGAGAACATAAAGTTGTGAATACTCACAAAGTTTGTAATATAACACGCAATGGCTTATGTAACATTAGAGGTACATGTGTGCTATTTACACGCCTTGTTGTTGCATCTATGATTTTACAATTCTGCGTGTGTAATATTACTCTGTCAATTTCGGTGTATTTTCACGATTTTTCAACATAATGAAAAACTCGTCTATATGTACATACAATTTTTGTTACGTATGAATACGGGACCACATTGGAATAGTGTTCTGATCACTCGTTTCACACAACAGCGACCTGAGCTCGATTCCTAGTATGGCCAAACTGGAGTTTTTAATGCTGTGAGAACGCGGCGAAGATGGCCATGTGCTGGTGAGTTCTCCTGGGGAAACCCCATTTCCCTCTTCTCGCATTCCACCGCTTCTCCGCGTTGGTGATTCATTCCTAATCATACTAGGGTTTAACATGCTCCGAAGGATCCCACCTTTGCTTTGTTTTGTCACTTCAGGCACACTCCCCATTCCGCGCGGCAGCGGTGTAGCGGCTAGGTTGCTCGCCTCCCACCATGACAAACCCGTGTTCGATTCCCGGCCGGGTGACTCCAAGATTTACACAAGTGCTAATCGTGCCGGACAATGACATTAGTTTACTCGGTGATCTGCCGTTTCCCCCACTCGCATTCCGGCGCTGCTCCATGCCCACCTCATTCACCCTAATCGGTTCTTACGACCATATATGTCAAGAGTCGTCAAAACCTCTCATTGTAACCTCATTCGATTAGAATTACTGTTTAGGAATGTAAAGTGATTACGATAATTTCAATTGATCATAATGTAATTTAAGCCGATAATAGTGTCGCAGTTATCTCGAACTGAGAAATTATGGACCAAGTTTTCAGGATATCACAGAAGTACCGTGTAAAGTCCTAAATAAAATCAGTTTAACGTCTGAAATGCAAACTTTTCTTCTGTTAAGTGGCTATAAAAATATAATGTATGTACAAGTTTTACAACGCAACATCGATCACATTTGCGTACAGTATACAGTTCCCTGTGAAAAAAAAAAACAATTGAAATAATATATATAAAAGCATCAATTAAATACCAAATACACAAATATTATTTCGTCAAACTTCACACAGATCTTTAATTGCGTTTCCAAAACATCCTAATTCTGAAACAAAAAAAAAATAGGCATAACAAAAAACGTTTCGCAAATGGTTCTTAGAATAATTAATAAAATTTTACATGTGCTACTAAACAATTATTTCTTCATCATAAAACTGGCGTTTTATTTCAAAATAAATAAATACATGTCAAATTTAATTGTGCAGATAGTAAAATCAAAATTATGATAATTCAGAGAATTTTACTCAGTAATACGTCTTTACGTTTGGCTCCTTGCAAGCAAAATAAATATAATATCGTTTGTGCATCCAGTTGGACCACAAAACTAGTTAATCTTCACAATTTGTTTGTTAAAACCCGCGTATGCTAAAAATATTCTTACAGTAAGCAACAAAGAAAAGAATTTCAACAAAATAAACAACCGAATTATATTTTTTCATCATAAGCATTTCATTTTCTCCCCTCGTATTCATTCCGCCCATACTCCACCTTCATCCCGTCTCATCTGATCCATTCTTCAGCTGCTTTGCTTCAGTTAGTGCCAGTCTCCTCTCATCTCATGCTGTGACTGTGTCAGGTGGGAATCACGTGTGGATTTTCATTCACACGCAAAATATTAATTACCTGTTACATTACAACGATCGTGGACGTTTAGCAGAAGCAACCCCGAAGAAATATGTTAATAAGTCAATTTGTGGATATGCACATAACTTTTCATTTAGTAATATAATAAAATACATAATCTATACATACTGTCAAACAAAGTAGCCCGGCCGCGTGTGTCTATGTATTCGGCTAAGGCTCCTAAACTAATTGATGAATTTTGATGCGGTTTTCAGCATAATTGTGAGAATTTCTTGAGGTATCTTGAAGTGTATAATCCATTAATATATATAGTATGGATAAAAGAGAAATTTGGCCGTTTTATTATTAAAGTCGTAAAAATCAGTTTTCGGGCGCTTAAATGGCTTACGCTGACTAAACCATAAGCTATACGCCAAATTCTTGTACTACAGTAATGTAGATCTCAAAAAGGTCTACAAAAAAAAGTCCGCTACAGAACATGTTTATCTTTTTAAGAATGAGCCACAGTAAACATTTTTGTCATTAAAAATCGATTAAAAATAGGGGTCCACTTACGAAGACTTTGTGAACAACACAGTATTAATCCTGTTTTAGTTACTTTATGCACTCAATGTATATACTTGCTGTAAACCTAAAGAATGTAATATTTGTAAATCGCGCCCGATCGAGGCTGGGGCGGGTCGGTAGTTATTAATAAATATAAGTACTCTATTGTGGCCGCAGACGTTAAAACTTGAGAGCAGCGAAGTGTATAAACTGTGTATATTAGTCACATCGCAGGATAATTATTCATATCAGCAAATAACAGTAGCATACAAATTGATTGAAAATGCAAATTAAGCAGGGCCTTAAATAGTGCTCACTTTACAGTATATGGTATTTTCAAAAAATAATTGTCTTCGGTGTGATCTGGAACATATGCAGAACGTATCATTTATGTGATATTATGCCTTACATCGAGGGCTTAGTGTACGAGAAAATGTATGACGACAGTCACAGGGGGCCAGAGTGAAGAAATAAACAAGTCCTAACAACGTTGATTAACAAGGTACAGTATACTGTTAAACTTAGGTCCCAACCAAGACGCTCTGTCGTCAAGTGTGTGTAAAACAACTGTTACAAAGAATAAAAGTGCGAAAATATATGTATAAATATACGAAGCCCTAGGTCCTCGTTGAGTACTACGTCCTAACAACGTTGATTAACAAGGTACAGTATACTGTTAAACTTAGGTCCCAACCAAGACGCTCTGTCGTCAAGTGTGTGTAAAACAACTGTTACAAAGAATAAAAGTGCGAAAATATATGTATAAATATACGAAGCCCTAGGTCCTCGTTGAGTACTACGTCCTAACAACGTTGATTAACAAGGTACAGTATACTGTTAAACTTAGGTCCCAACCAAGACGCTCTGTCGTCAAGTGTGTGTAAAACAACTGTTACAAAGAATAAAAGTGCGCCAATATATGTACATATATACGAAGCCCTAGGTCCTCGTTGAGTACTACGTCCTAACAACGTCTATCAATATTCACAAGTCCTCGTAACATACACCTGTGGTGTATACACATTTAATAAAAAATATTTCCTTAACTCTTTTTATGAATGTATAGTAATGAAAAAAAATGCCCCATCGCAATAATGTATTACATTTTTTTAATTTTTTAATTTTTTATAGGAGTCCTCGCAAGGTATGTAAAAGGCGAATGTCCTCGCAGCATAGCTTAAATACGTATTGGTGCGTGTATGTATTATTCTGCAATTCAGTTCAATTGTTTCATGAGAACATTAGTAAAGCAAAATGCTAAATAACAGCATTCATAACCTACAATTTGATTGTCTTTCGTATATATTTCGATAATTAGTTTTGTCTTTATATATGTTTTGATAAAATTCATTTCAAATGTAGTTTAAGGAGAGTATTAGGCACACAAAATGATGAATTATACAAATCATGATTACAATTTCAACTATTGTGTTTGAGCAATCTCTTATCTACCAGTCATTTTGTTCACTACAGTGGACGATCTGTACCTCCAGTAAGTGTAATCCAGTTGAAGATTTCGTTATAGGAAAAACATTTCCAAAAATATTGTTTAGTTCATGGACCAAATATAGAAATTTTATTTTATGAAATGATAAATTGTAACTGATAAGCTTAAAGAGGCTGCGGCAGTTACAACAGCAGCTTTGGCAATACCTGCTGTTGCTCTGGCAGCTGCAGTCATAGCGGCGGTTACAGCAGCTTTGGCAATGCCTGTTGTTGCTCTGGCAGCTGCAGTCATAGCGGCGGTTACAGCAGCTTTGGCAATGCCTGTTGTTGCTCTGGCAGCTGCAGTCATAGCGGCGGTTACAGCAGCTTTGGCAATGCCTGTTGTTGCTCTGGCAGCTGCAGTCATAGCGGCGGTTACAGCAGCTTTGGCAATACCTGTTGTTGCTCTGGCAGCTGCAGTCATAGCGGCGGTTACAGCAGCTTTGGCAATACCTGTTGTTGCTCTGGCAGCTGCAGTCAAGCTTCAGCGGCAGTTACATCGGACTAGAAGTTACAGTGGCAGTTACCGTACCAGTAGAAGTTACATTGGCAGTTACATCAGTTCTGTTGCTATTATAGCAACATTCACAGCTGCAGTTACAGCAGCAGTAGAAGTCTATACAACGGCAGTTGCCTCGGCAGTGGAAATTTAAACAGCGGCAGTTACAGCAGCAGTTACATCAATTCTGTTGCTCTAGCAATACAGTTCATTTCATATAAGTGGTCTCAAATTTGACAGTTCTAGGAAAGTAGTGCCACTGGAATCTGGGTGGCTATGTATCCTTCCAGCACAGCTGAACTGTCATTGAAGGTGACTGTTTGCAAACAAACACCATGTAACTGCCAGTACTTGCAAACAAACGAACATATGACTGTTTTTGTTTTTGAAAAAAAAAATTGCATGTACCTCCTTCCAAATGACATTTAGAAGCTGCGAAGGGCTGTTCAAACAGTTGCAGGTTGGCAACAATCAAAATTTTTTTAGTTTGTATATATTTTATGTAAATAACTAATAGCCCATGTAATAAGTCTATAAATTGATATTTTTTTTACCTTGCAAGAAATTTGTAACCAGGGTGCACGAAAATGAAATTGTATTTTGACTGTCAAACGAATAAGATATTTTACTGTTTTTTAATATACGGTACTCGAAATATGTTAATGCCAACTAATCTTGTCACACGTACCTGAGGAAAGTTCTTGCAAACATAAAAATTTTGCATGGTTTCCATGAACACCAAATACCAAGATCCCCCCCCCCCCACCACCATAGGAATGTACAAATACCCAAGTACCACCCTCCCCCTCTCACCCTCTTTTCAAAGACAGTATATATGCTTACATACAGGCTATGCCTACTGTTGCATTTAAAGTACATAATTCAGCTTTGTCGTATGATATGATAATAAACTCTGTACAACCTGATACTTTTATGGTGGCTATAATTCTTAGGATGTTAAAGTATGTAGGCTTGTTCTCGGATACCTAATGAAAAACTGTATTTCAATTCAGAGATATTACAAAGCGCTCTAGAGAAGCAGATGCGACCTACAGTAACAATATATCAAACAAACATGTTACTTATACACTGAAAATATGCTCCACCTACCCAAGATTGAAGACGACATAAGGTTCATTTTCCTTAGCGAGAAATTTTGGAATGTCGCAGTTCCTGTTGATGCATGAGACACTTCTTTATGATATTGGGGCACCTTCGTAGGGTGCTTAAATTGAAAGAATTTTGTTTGATTAAGCATGTTGTTAATATACTTGATATCAAAAAGTTGCCTTTCCACTGCAAATCCTGTTTATGTGAATTATTCTTCCCACTCTTACAATATTCTTAACAAAGGTTGTTAAAAACATATGAGCGCTTTTAATTTGCAAAACAAAAATGCTCAAAACGTTTATGAAAGACTCCAACGATGAAACCCAAATGCCATTATGTTACTTTCAAATACAGCCTTTAAAAACAGGAAAAACCTGTAAATTAATTTGCTAACAAGTATCCCTGTGTAACAAGCTTGACAAATTTTATATATTTTCTAAAAAATACAGTGATACAACTTACAGATTTGTATGGCCACTAAGCTTCACGTTTTGAAACCCTCCAGAACCAGTGTGTTAGAGTTTCAATCAATGATAACACAGAGAAATGTTCTTAGCAATGAAATGTGGGCCCAATTAGGGTATCATCTTTATTTTATTCCGAGGGAAAAAGGAAAAAGTGAGCAGAGTGGAAGGACTTTAGTTTATCGTCTTTCGTGAGACGGGATTATTTTGATGTTCTTACAATGCCGGAATCACATAGTCCCAACGCGCATTACACGATGGCCAACATACAATGAAAAACAAGATTCTGTCGTCCGACCAGCAATTTTGGATTAGAAATTATTTATATTCTTCGCCGTGTCGTGTGGCACGACGCACAGAATTTCAACATTGCAAAATGAAGTTGTATTACAAGCTTTCCCTACAATGGTAAATATGCAGCTTAAAAGAAAAATTAATTGAAAAGTACTGTATCTATCTCTTAAAAATAACTTTACTTTTGTATGCATTAGCGATACCAATTGATCATCATTATGTATTACAATTTCCCTCTTGTTCACTGCCTTTGAGACTAACGTAGCCTCTCAGCGCCTTCTAAATAGTTAGGTTAAATGCCGAGAGCGTGATGTCGGTCGTGCTGTAAATTCAAGTAGTCACATTGAAATGTGCCATGATTGCGTTTTTGGTCGTGTCGTGCTGTGTTGGTCGGGGCTACGTGATTCCGGCATGAGTGTGTGGTATTTTGCTCGTATGGAAATAACATTTAAATTATTTAACTTCGAAAATTATAACTTTAATGAAAATACAAAACGCGATACATACGTCGCTGTTCGTATTCGTACAGATGCAGCAATATATACGCAACACACTTTGACCTAAGTTAACCATTCACTTGAATTTACGATGTAGACAAACAAATATTATTCACTCACTACAAAAGTGTGGAAAGTGCGGCATTTTTCAGGCCACGTGAATTTCAATAATTATATTAACGGTTTACAAATACATTTAAAAAACACGCAAACTTACTGTTGTAACCTCTTAAACACGTGTTTTTCTATGGCAATCCTTGCGAGTTTACTTCAATAAAATCACGTTTGTTCGTCACTAGCATTAAATAATTTATTTAAAAAAATCATTCAGTAAAATCAACACTGCGCACGTTTCCTGATATAAACAAACTTAAATCTTATATACGGAAATTATATTCGTGTCACTTAATTGTGGAAGGCGGTTAGGAAAATGGCGGAACGAGCAGTTTTAATGACGTGCCGATAAATATTACATTTCACTCAACAAAACGCTCTACAACGGTACCTACGACCAACTATGTTTGGAAAAAGTAAATAAAAAATAACTTACTACCGATTAAATATTCCGACAACACCAATACGATATTCGTATAAGGAGCACGATGAGAAAAAAAGCGCACGCACAACTGCCTTCACCGGGCTGGAAACTGGAAACATAAACATGGCTAGCCATTGGCTGGAAACGTTTACTGTTCGTATGTTTGCCATACTCTGTCATAAATGATGAACGTGTTTTTTAAGCCCCGTTACTAATAGCCATGAAAATTTAATATTGCTTTAGAAACATAATTTAAACCATAAATGCTGTAAGTACAATTAAGATTTTAAATTACAACTTTTAGTTCCGAGTACTATTTTCTTCCAAAACGTTCATCATAATAGCCAACCTAACAACACGGCTCCCACAGCAGTTCATCAGCTGATACAATACTGTAGGAGCAAGAGCATTTACTGATTACATACTGTGTAGGTTGGTCACATTGGCTGTCAAATTTGAGACCACTTATATGAAATGGACTATAGCAGTAGTTGCCAGCTGTTGCTCTGGCAGCGGCAGTTACATCAGTTCTGTTACTCTAGCAATGACAGTAGTTACCAGCTGTTGCTCTGGCAGCGGCAGTTACATCAGTTCTGTTACTCTAGCAATGACAGTAGTTACCAGCTGTTGTTCTGGCAGTGGCAGTTACATCAGCAGCTGCAGCCAGAATTGCTATTCCAACAGCAGCTCCAAACAGTTACAACAGCTTTGGTGGTAGCACTTTAATAATGTAGAGAGGACTGGTGATCCCAGCCCTCGTGGTTTAAATTTTGTCAAATCAAAAAATGAATACATTTAACATTACATTTGTAATTTTTTTATATTTACATATATAATACACTACAATTTGCAATAACATTCCTTATATTTGCAATAACATTCCATATATATATATAGTATTTTTTCATTCGTATTCCTCCACCATACATGTTTATGAGAATGTATTTTCCTTCTGTCAAATTAGTACACATCCACTTATTGGCTTGTGTTCGAGACTTTTCCACAGAATAGCGAATATTGGTAATAAGATTGATATGATGGCCGTGATCAAAAAACCTTCAGTTAAGAGGCAGAAAAAGTATGGCAAAGGAAATACACTTTTATCGTCCATTAAATATGACTTCTTACCTTTGCCATACGAATTTAACAGATTCGAAATATCATCTCTGCTCTTTGCACAAATTAATTCTTCTTTGATAACCCGCTTCTGCTGCACCAAAAATGAAGGATCATCAATTGCCTTCACCATGGATGAATCTTTTGTTGTAGTTGATGTCGGCAAACAAAATGGCAATTTCTTCGCATAGATGTTTGTTGAGCAGAACAGCAAACTGCTGCAAAGAACATCATTGATCTTGCTGGTAGCATCCTTCTCACTTCACTGCATGCTTTGTTATGCCGGCTACAGAAACTGTCCACATATTTATAGCTGAGAGTGTGTAGCATTTTCTTCAACTCCGCGGAATGTTTTTTAAACTGTTTCATTTGGTTTTCATCATTTTTGAATAGATACAAAATATTAAATTTATTGGAGTAGGCAGCCAACATTTTTTAATGACGTAAACGAGTTCACAATCTCGCCATAGCACAGCATAAGTTGAGTCTTCCGGCGCAAAAAAAGTCTGTCGTCGTTTGCCAGATTTGATCATCTGAATCGCAATTTGCATCCCCTGAATTCGATTTTTACATTGTTTTCTCACCACACAAAGAAATACTATCAAAATTTAAAATGTTATTGCCACGTATGTATTGCATTGTGAATGACGACTGCAAATGTTTGATGTGATTGGCAATCACTATTTTGTAAGCCAAAATGTTTCTTTTTTCGTAAAATTTAGCCAATTTTGGCGGATATAGATGGTTAATATGAGAATGGCCCCTAAGTCTACTTGCCAATTTCATACATGTATCGAACGAGGCGAAATAATCTTTCCATTCCACCCACAGGGTCTCTACATCCAACCAGTTGTAGTTCATGGCTTGAAAAGTTTATTTTTTTTTACTTACAAGAAGCTATATAAAAAGTAAAAAAAAAAACTATAAAAAGTAGACAGAGAGAGAGAGAGGGGGGATGGAAAAAGTAAAAAAAATAATAATAATTTCCTACGATGCCAGGTACAAAAGACTGTGTATTGTTGCTAACACTAGCACAGTTCCCGAGGCACTCATCCTTCGAACTTCAAGAGTCAGCACAGTCTACTGAGTCATGAAGTATGGATTCCAAATTGTATGCTAGTAAAGACTATGTAAAAGAGTTAATTCACATATACAACAAACATGAAGTTCTTTGGAACAGAGATAAAAAGGTGTATAAATGTGCAAATGCAAGCTATAAGGGATTTCGAGAATTACTTACATTTATCATCGAGTACGGAGACCATCATGTAGACAAATGCACCATCAGTAGACGGATAAAGTCTTTACGAGATTCCTACATAAGGGAATGGAAGAAGATAAAACATGCAAACAAGAATGTTTGTGTTTGTGAACCAACACTGTGGTACTTTAATATGATGAAATTCATTCAATCAAAAGAATGGGGAGTGATGCATTCGACCGCGATGGGGGTGGAAGATGTGGGGTGTGTGGCTGTGAACAACACATTCATCAAACATTGAATGATGAATGAGAGCTGCATCTATTTTTCCCATGTCTGTCAATGATGGTGTAGTGGACAACGCTGTCAACACATCTGTCAACAGTGAGGTTGGTACGAATGCAATCAAAAAATCTGTCAACTGACAACACAATCGACTCGTTCCTCAACAGCGAGGCTATGGACAATGCAGTCAATGCGTTCTTCAACAGTGAGGTTGGGAACTACGCAGTCGACACAACCTACACACCCGTCAATCGTGCATCTGGCATATCTATTTGTGATACAATCAATATGTCCATCAATTGTGAGTTTTTTGACATATCTTTTTTTGTTATGAAATTGAAAAAAATACTAATGTGAATGGAACCTTCACAGAGGAGTTACTCAAAATCAATTATCAACCATGTAGTAAATGTGGGTTTGTCTAAGGGGTGTTCAAGTCGAGCCGGACGTAGTATTGTACTTTAAAAACTAACCTCATGTGTATATAATCTTTATAAAATCAAATAAAACAAATTATAGAAAATAATTTTAATTTTAATTTTTTTTACAATTTATTTTCACATAATCTATGAATCACTTGTCGTAAATGACACATTCACTAAATTCTTTTGGAAATCTCCCATTTGCAATAACCAAATGCATTTTGTGTTCTGTTAGATAAAATTCATAACTTTCAAACCATTTTTTAAACAATTCATTGACTGTTTTTGTGTATGTTTTTATGAAAGCCTGAGGCATGGCTGCATTCGAAATTGCATGCATGACTTTTACATAATTGTGTAGGTATTTACCATAATAGAGCTGATACATTTTGGGCCGTGGCACATTGTATATTTTTTGTCTTTTTGGTAATTTGGAATACTTTCCAAAGTCAAATATCGATCTGCCTGACAGTCTTCGGGATCGTACAACAGTGCCATTTTCTTACGGCCAATGTAGGAAGAACCGAAACCATCAATGTACCTTTGACGTGCATTTGAGTTTTTGAACGTAGCCAACTTTACATTTTCGTACAATTCCATCTGGTCTACCAAATAGAGGTAGTTGTAAGTGCCAAATATTTCATTTTGGAAATTGAGGAATTTTTCCAATTTATAACAGTTGGTTACTTTGGTCATATTCGCAAAGAAGAAGGAAAGTGCAGCAACATAGTTGTAGATTCGTTTCACGAAACTCAATGCATTGCGCTCGTAACGTTTATGAACAATAGAACAAAGTTTCAACATATCTTGGTTTGGATTACTGCAAAATACACCATAGTCAATCAGTTTTTTTCAAATGCAAGTATTTTTTCTTCACTGGTTTAATATGTGCGAGCATCTCAGTGCCTTCGAGAACGATACCCCTTCCATTAATTATGTTCATTTCCTCGTTTATGAGTTCGATAAATCTATTACTGTCCAATTTCAAAATATTGCACGAAATATATTTTCCACCATGAGATTGCCAACTTCTTGTTTCGGTCTACGAAACTTTAGTTTTGCCAAGTTGATTCAGTTTGATGGATGAATTTCGCAATACTCTCTCTGAAGTTGTTGATGTACACCTCCATTTGCAACATGAAATGCACATCAGTCGACTGGATGGTAAAGTACTATATTTTTTCACAATTGTTTCCACGAGAAATTTGTAGACTGTATTCAAGTTAATCGTGGTTAGAAATTCAATTTTTACCAAATGATACGAAACGTACAATGTACTTGGAGCATTTTGAGTCAAAATTTCCAGCAATGTGTTTGAATTAGTTTCCAGAGAGATTGTCGTGTCGACAATTGAATCGATATACTGTTCAAATAACTCAATCAGCAGTTGACACATTTCGTATTTCATGTTTTCAGCAACTAGAAAGTATATCGAGAGGCGGTAAGTTAAGATTTCTTGACGCCTCTTCATCGTTTTGACATCGATGTACACCACATTTATCTGATTGTTGTAGATGAAAGACCTCAATATAAATATTTTTTTTGTAGATTTAAGGAAAGTGGAGGGCTAAAATTGTTTTGTTATATAAGAACCTTTAGTCATGGCTAATAAACTGAGTTTTACGATGATCAGAGCATTGGAAATATTCAAAAATATCCACAACAATCCAGAACTGCAAACTTTGGACCGATTGAAACAGTTTTACATGTCTTTTGGCAGCAGTGGCATGGAATACTTTTTCACTCGCGAAAATGACGATGACAAAGACACTGATGAAGATTTTGAGGAGGAATTTGAAACTAATCTTAATAACAATACTTTCATTCTGTTAAACTTTAATGATTTTCGGGCCAAGTTCCCAAACACCACACTCGAAGACTATCTGTACACCAAACAAATATCAACCTCTCGCACTTTTGGAATTAACTCGTAAGATCAACAAGTCTTGCTCCAAGAATTACTACTTTCACAATAAGACCATCGAAGGAACGCCGACTCTTTATATACCAAGTTGTCAACTAAAAAAAAGAAAAAGAAATAATGAATCGTGTTTCCTTTGCAGAAAAAAAAGTGACGACCAACATTTGCTTTCGCTCACGTGCAATTACAAAAATACTATTCATGAGTCATCACACAGCTGCTTCCTGATTTACGATTCTAATCAAACCACAATGGAACACGCATATCATTTGATTGGAATGATAAGGAACAAGGACGGCACTCCTCTATTCACGAAATTGAAAATGCACAATGTATTTGTATACGAATGTAATCGCAACTCTATTCGAGGATCGGTCAATGTCTCGATATTGCCTATGCCCTATCTTTAAACGAATATTTGTCATCACCATTGAGAATTTCCATTTAGTTGATAGCCTACTCCAATCGGGAGACTACATATACAACCAGTTTAAATAGTACATAAGTACAAAACATTAAGCCGAAGTATACTTTGTACCTATATTGGAAAACTTTGATACTCTGTTTTTCAGATCGACTTTTTTCACTCTTGCTGCAGAAGAATATGCCACTAGCTGGAGAGGTGAGTTCTTCCACTTGCTCGGTATTTATGCAGGAAATATGAAAACTAAGTTTACAACTTCTGCAAAAACAAAAACTGCTACGTCGTGAGGGCATAAGACATTTTGTCAAACGACCAGCTCATAATTTGGCATGTTCAATCAAGAGTAATCGTGCACACACGCAAGTGACTTTCAGTGTGTTCATGTTACCATAAATTCAGATACAACAGGTCAAATAACCATTTCTCCAAGTTCACTAATCATGAATGCGATTTGCAATCGCGTTTTACAAGGTCAGATAGAAAATATTGGAGTAAAGGATATGGCCAAAATATTACGAACATTCTTGTTATTTCGAACCTCATTTGATACGAGCTTTTTACTATGTGTTTGGCTGTTCCAATAAAATGCACTCTTTATTTGCTCGCCAAACATTTCTTAAATTGAGTTTGGTTGAATGAGTTTAAACACTTTATTCAACTTCAAAGATACAGATTATTCCTGAAGGTGCACAATTTATTTTGCTCGCCAAACATTTTCTTAAATTCAGTTTAGTTGAATGAGTTTAAAAACTTTATTCAACTTTAAAGAGACAGACGATCCCTGAAGGTAATGTAAGAAATAAAAAAATAAAAACCATTTTTTTTGAATAAATAAAATTTATTTTAAAGATAATATAAATACAAAAAATATTACAAATAAAAAAAAATGAAAAATGACATATATAAAACTACACATTAAATATACATATATATAACTAATTAATAGTTACCCGAGGGTACAGATTTACAATGGGAATTAGGATCCCTCGGGCTAGGATGCATAATTTTACTAAATAGTTTTAATTTAAAAAAGTTATCTATACTTTGGGAAATTATACAACTGAAACATTTATCTTCCCACACTGCTCTCCCCACCATACAAACCCTACACAGCTCAAATTTGGCTAAGAGCCGTGGTTGGGGTTGTGGTAGGGACTGGGTGTGTGGGGAGTGTGGTGGGAATGGCTGCTGTTGCTGGGCGAGGGGTTTGGGCCGCTTTAGCTGCTGCTGGGTCTGGAGTTGGCACTGGGTCTAGAGTTGATGCTAGGTCTGAAGTTGGCGTTGGGTCTGAAGCTGGTGCGGTTGGAGTTGTTGCTGGTGTTGTAGCTGTTGCTGCTGGGTAAGAGGCTGGGGTTCCTCCTCTTGGGAGAACCGGAGTTGATAATACAGTGGCTGCCACTGCGGATGTTGGTGCTGCGGCTGTGGCTGGGTGAGGGACAGCCACTGTATTTACAATAGAAGCCACTGTATTATTGAAATCTTCTCCTGCTGGCTCCTCTCCATGGTCCTCTCCCCCAGCATTAGCTGGTGAACATACTGTGAAAAAGTAACATGTTACAATCGATTTTACCCTAAAATCAAACAAAACTAACACTCTCAAAATAACATATAGTAAACTTAAGATTTTATTTCCTTCGCTTCTAAAGAAAGCAAACCCCTAACTTTTTTTGCAAAACTTATACGTCTGTGTAATGTTGCACTGGCAATTTTTAGTCCTTAATTTTCGGGATATTGTAGCATGCTGTTTTCGATTTTTTAAATTCATTCCACTTTTTCGTAAACTCTCGATGTTCTTTTATAAATTCCTTCCAATTTTCATTCTGAATTTCCAACAGTTTCTCCAATTCTTCTTTTGCCTCTGTATATTTTGCTATGAGTAAGTTCATTTCTGTTATTGTAGTACAGTGCCTCAAAATATTTTTATAAATTTCTTCAAAATTAGATTGCATTCTCTCAAATAGCCCGTCTAACGCAACTTTTCTTCGCCAACCTTATCCATTTCTGCCAAACTTGACTAGCTGTCGCTACTACTAATAGTGCTGAATATCACCTGCTAATAAACTTTGTTATATCAGCTGTCCCTAGCACACTGACTCTAGACTAAAGTGCGTGGTGTTTATATACGCACCGAGTAAATTTTTTATTTTGAATTTCAGGGTAGTGGGGAGGGATTACTCTAAAAGTGAGTTTTTTCTTTTTTACTCCACATACTTGTGTGTTTAGGTTTTTTTTTTTCTCATCGGGTATTTGATATGCGCTCGCTCAAGGTCGTGGCTAGTGTTCGTACTTGGGCCGGTGAGGCGACTGGCATATATTTCTCAACTTGGCCTCATTATTATGCGAGAATTATCTTGAGACAGAAATACTTTTTTACGATGCAAAAATGAGGTTCCCCTCACGTTTCCGCAACCCCTCTACCTACTAACTTTTATTTTTTCTCCAAGTGTCCTGGTTAGGAGGTAGGGCATGTGTTTCTCCTAGTGTCCTGGTAAGAGCCAGAGTATTTTTTTCTCTAAATGTTCCAGTCGAAGCCAGAGTATATAATCAGTGAACTTTGCGACAAATCAGCCGATGGCCAACCGACAGTGCATTGTGTGTAGTGGTAGCCAGTGGCCGAGATGCCAATCTTTGACGCCAATGATGCCGCCGTCTACGCCGAGGAGGCCATCAACATCGGTGACGAAGAGGCTATCGAGGGGGCAAACGGGACTTTGAAGAGTTTGCCCTCTTTGACTTTGAAAACCTCATCGCCCTCGATGCCATCGCTTTCAATGCCCTCGATGCCGAGGAGGTTATGCTCTTCGATGCCGAAGATGTCATCCCCTTCGACACCGAAGATGCCATACCCTTCGAAGCCGAAGAGGTCATCCCCTTTGGCGCTGAAAAGTCCACTCCCTTCAACGCCGATGATGCCATGCTCTTCAATGAGGAAGAGGCCATATTTGATGCCGAAGATCTCATCACCTTCGACGTCAAGGATGCTGTCTCCTTCGATGCTAAGGATGTCGTCCCTTTCAACATCAAGGATGCCATCTACTTCTCAGATGAGGAGGAAGAGGGCTGTTAAAAGAAGGAATCAACCTTCGGAACCTTCGACGCCATCGGCATCATCAGCACCACCGCCCTCTGCTGGTGTGCATGTAATGGGAATGGCACATCTCGCACCAACTATGGTGCTGCCTGGAGGGTTTATTCAGATACCATTACAGGTACCTTTGCCCCCTCTAGGCATTTCATGCTGTTTTAAGACTATATATTTCAATAATAGGACAGTTGATACAGTAACAATTATTAATAAAAAAAAATTTTTTTCAATAGTGTTTCACTACCATATTCCATAATAAGGTGCAGTTATTTCTTTTACAAATAATGTTATTAATTTTTATAGTTGTATTGTTGGTTTTATTAAATGAAAATTTTTTTAATACACCTAAATATGAACATTTTGTAAGACCTCTAGAGCTATTTATCAGTCTCCACCACCATAGCCACCTCTATTACTGCAGTTGTCTCCGACAACCAAATTTAATTCCTGCCGCAAAATATATATTTATTTTAGTTTCAGAAATAGCTTTGTTACCCATCACTCTGTCAATTTGGTTTCGATTGTAACGCAGAGTTTGTTGACAAATTTTAATAGACAAAGAGCTTTTGCGAAACTTGAACGTAAATTTTACCAATACGAAACACGACATGCTGTCTTTTGTATTTGATAACATTTCGGCAAATCTATTCAATTTATACAAAAATGAGTACGTTATATATATATTTTGCCCTAATAAACATCCTCGACGAGTCAAAATTGACTTTGAATTCTGCCTTTACGAAAATTTAAAATATTGCCGTACAACTCGCAATGGATGTGGCTCGAGACACGGTGATTCCTCTCTTCAAAGGCACCCTGTTTTTCGTGATGGAAAAACAAAACAATATGGATCCTTTGAATCAAATTTTACGAGTGAATAACGTGTTTACACTTTTCGACTATAAGAAATACAATAGCTTGGTGAGCCTACAATAGACTTTCTGCTACTTTAAAGATTCCGACGACGAGAACAGCGTGTTATTTAAGTTTTTGCGGTGGCGACCGGGTTTTGCTGGAAACGGTAATCATAAAACCTTCCCCCCCCCCCCCCCCCTTCAGCTAAAGTGATGAGAGTGGCGGTGTGGAGGATGGTATCCTTATTTTATTAGATAATGATTCCGAGATTGGTATACAAGACAAAAAACAAACAATGTAATTATTTCTACGAAACAAAACCCTCAGAGAAAAATCTTTAGTTTATAACTAATGTAAAAAACAAATATATGGATAAAATAAAAACGGACAGTGTTGAAAAACTCGCAAAGATGGCAGGCCCTTGTCGAAAGTCTGATATTTCGTCAATTTTTTTGGAAATTGAATATTACAAGCAGCTGATGAAAAGACTGGGCGGTATGAACGAGTCTATAGATTTCGCCTTGTACTCTCACAAATTTACGAAAAAATATTTAATTGAAGACGAATGATTTGGAAATTGATACCTTTCTAAATCAAGTCCAGCGAAACAAACAAAGTTTGCACGAACTCGTCAAACTAAAAACAAAAGTGGAAAACAAATAATTTCAACTGGCATTTATTCAGAAATTGTACGAATTGGCGCAAATAGGTGCAAGCATTAATCCCGAAGAGTTTTACTCGAAATTGCTAAACATTATTCACGTAAACAACATACACACGCGTATTTCGTCAGAAGTCATACTCTATAAGATTTTTGCGATCGTTACCTACATGTCTACGAAAATTCACAATATACGTACTTATACGCTGGCAGACATTATGCGAATTGTCAACGGCATGGAACTGAATGGTTGAAACAGATCACTACCGTGGACAAAATGACTGTTATATAAGATAATAAATTACAACAAAAACCACTATATGATGGCGAACAATAATAAAGAAATTCAGTCCGAGGTATTGATAAAGCATTTGGAAATTTAAGGTAAAATTGTAACCAATTGTTTTATAGTACGAACTGAAATCAAACCAGGTAAATATGTGGTTTAGTTTCGAGCAAAAGAAAGTGCTTAATTTTTAGAATATGGTGATTCTAGAAGGTTTTTAAAAAAATGCACCAAAAGATTATCAAATGTGTTGGAACATTATAACAAAAAATATATTTACTTGTACTAAAAAATATACATTATACAAGGGAGGGACTGCCAGTCCCTCCAGAATGTATTTTAGTCCCCCCCCCCTTTTTTTATATAGACCATATATGTGTTAATTGGCAGCCTCATATGTTATTCATAAATTAACCGGAATTGTACGCTTTGTTGATGCAGTCTAAAAAAAAAAAGAAGCTAAAACATTTACAAAATGGGTTTACGAAGAAGTTTTGCCATTGCTCCGGCAAAATGGTTGTTATAGCACTCAGTAGACCCCGAAACCTTCCACAGTAACCACTGATGATTTTGCACAAATGTTGGCGGCTGTCAATCGTAATGGGGATATGATAATCGTAAAAAAACAATTAACTTACTCAGCATCTCATATTAACAAATGAAAAATTAATTCAAGCATTTGATGAAACAGTTTAAGCGAGAAAAGAATGGGGTCATCACAATGGCTACTAGACTTGCGGACGTGGTTCAGGACGTGGCGGTGAAAACCGATCCAGCCCAGCTTCTACACTGCTCTGGTTGTGTGCCAGTACCAATCTGACGATACTGAAAAGTCCGATACAAATGAAAGCAAACGAAAAATAACATTGACTTTTACACATACTAGAAAAACTATCTCTCAATCGTGCTGTTAAAAAACTATATAAAAACAATCCAAAATTCAGGCAATTATGCGCTCCACCTATGTACCAAACAGCATCAATGTGGTCAATTGAATAAAAAAATGAATTGGACGATGCAACATTGAATACGTACCAAATTACGATTTCATCAAATTACTGATTTATGATTACAAAAACATAGTAATTGAAAAATTAAAAAATTTGGTAGAAAATGACAATAAACTACAATTATGTAAGGTGTAAAAACATCCATTGTATAAGGGGGGATTGAATCACCTTCCAAATAGACCGATTATTTGAGGGGGGGACCGGAAGTCCCCCCCCCCAAAAAAAAATTCAATTTATTTGGAAGGCGATTCAGTTCCCCCAAAAAATTCAATTTATATGGAAGGTTATTCATTTCCCCCTAAAGAACAAAATAAAAAAATGTAAATTTAAGATAAAATTTTAACTTCCCCCCCCCCCCCAGCCCAACCGACCTCGGTTGTAGAAAAAGAACACTTTTTTTACAATGATTTCTATATATTGAATGGCAGAAATTATGTGAATTGTCAGTAATACAGTAACCATGGTGTTTGTAATACGTTATTACAACGAAACCCACAACTTGATTAACATTTCAACCAAACATTTCAATCGAAACATTGTAATGTACGGTACGAATTAGGAACATCGAGAATTGACTTCGGAACTACCTTGTGGGGTTCCGAATTACTCTCGGTGTTGCATAAACTCGTACTATACTCATGTGTCCGAGAATCATGTACAAAACTGCCATGGATCTGAACACTTTATGTATTGGAAATGTCCGTCGATGACGAATCTTCAATGTTTTAGTGTTTCCGGCAAAGACAAATGTGAAATGTATCTGAAAACTGTCAAATGGGAAGAATTACATTATTATAATTTTGATTGGCAAATTAGCGAAACCATGTACATTAAAATTGACTGCAAGGAAGAATTAACATATGGTTATACATACACGGATTGCGCGAGTCCTCGAGATTCGGAAAATTGCGCTGTGGTAATTGAAACCATGGAAAGACATTGAAGAGAAGAGCACGTTTCATATTGTGATGAACTTAGACACATTACGGTATGTAAGGATCCAGTACGGTCTGTCAGATGTCTGTGGAGTGAACATGCAATTTGCCAACATGAAATCAAACAACGATGCAATTTATCGGGTAATAACCACAAGTTGATGAAAATTATAAGATATCATCAATTTAAATAAAATAAGTGCGAATTTTTTTACCGAAATAAATTGCTACTTTGTTGTGTGTGCTTATCATCATTTATCCTATTCTCAAAGAGTTGGTTTAGTTTTGGCAACTATTTACCAGTGTCCCACAATCGACATGGTACCACCCACCTTTTTTTATTCAACAACCAATCAGAGTACACCATTGCATTCCTAAAAAATGCTTACAGTTGACAAATAAAATGGTGGGGGAGGATGTCAATAGCATTTTGGCGAAATCTCGCAAAAACTAAACAAAAATATCCACTGGTCCCCATAAAAGTAATTTGTATTCAGAGTTTGTCTTGTAAGATAAACTCTGAATATTAACAAGATAATAAGGACTGGTAAAATAAAACAGTTATTTAGTTTTGTGAGATTTCATTATATTTCGCCACATTCGACATTCCTTCCCCCATCTCTTACTTTCAACAACTACATATATATATATATATATATATATATATATATATATATATATATACCTTATGAAAATGTATATTTTATAATGTATATTTATTATTTTATTATTATTCTTACTCCTTTCCTTCTTCTCTTGGAGCAGATATGTTTCTCTATCCAGCTCGTCCTCGACTGACGTCTTGTTTCCAGATTTCTCCACAATATAGGCAAAACTGAAAGGAGGGGAGGATAAATGAAATACTGCAATGTGATTGGTTGTTGAAAGTAAGAGTGGGGGGAAGAGGAAAGCCAATCGCAACACATTCTGTTAAGTATTGGTATCGAGATTTGAACCCCAAATTGCCACAAAATATCCAAAAGTTTGTCACTCGTCAAAAAAAAATTAAAACTTCTTATTATATACATTTTGTTTTAACTTGGCCTTTTATGGTACCGAGCAACGCATTGTTAGATTTTAAATTCATTCGGAATTGTTTCCATAAACTGTTTGTTTCACTTAAATTGTTCTATGATTACCTCCACTATAGAGTTGTACTCACGAATTATCGTAAAAAAGTCTTGCATAAACGAATAACTAGGTAAATTAACTTTGAGAATATGTTTAAACACCGATCTCATTAGATATATGCACTCTGATGTTCTGATTATTTTTGCACTCATCATTCGAAGACTTAAGGCGAGGAAATAACCATAGACGATTGCCAGCTTCTGGCACTGGTAGTTTTTCCCACAGAAAATGAACGGGAACATTCGTTGATTGAAATCGTAAAATTGTAGTTTTTCGTTGATGGCTTTGATTAGGAGTGGTAAATAATTGCTGTTTCTGTCAAACATATTTGTGCACATGTCGTGTACTTGGTCTGCTGTAATTGACTCTTTGGCCCGAGGTCCGAATAGTGTCCGGTAAACGCATATTGCAGCGCCGGTAAAAGAATTTGTGTACCTTTAGCGCGGATACTTCGTTGCCGTCGTGTCCGAGCAAATGTGAAATGTAATACTCAAAAACCGCATCGGGTTTGAAGACATTTTTCAAAAACTTGAACAACAAATTGAACAAAACATCATCTGATCTCAGTGCATTTTGTGCTTCGGGACTCGCAGGTAAATCATTTTGCTTTTTCACCTCTACAAGTGTATGTTCGGCAAGCGCGAACGCTAGGCATAAACCCATCTCTGGTACAAACATGATATACAATAGCGAGCTTACCTGATCAAATCACGTAGGATCACGTAGAATCGGAAGATTTCTTTGACCAAGGAAGCCATATTTACTTTATTGGGTTTTTCCACGAGCCTGAATACATCTCGAGTAAAGTCTTCAGTAATTTTCTGTGATTTATTCATCAGGTAACTTGCAAAAATTTGTTTTTTTTTGGTTGATTATCGCTAAATGTTCGCCCATCCATTTTGGAAGAATTTTAAACATGTAAAAAAAACTTTTCGTAGAATTGTTTAAATCTTGATCTATGGATAAAATGGAATCAATTTTGAGTTTCGGGTTGAGTTTCAACAGAGCTTTGTAGTTGATTATACCATCGAGTAGAAACAGGTTGATTTTAACAACTTTTATAAATGTTTTTATATCATATGTAAAAATGATATTGACTTTTGAAAGTTTATATTCTCGAATATCCAACAGTTAAATGTACTCGTCGCTCAATTTATCGTATATTTTACTTGCTGTGTTTGAATCGACTGGTTCCTTAAAATTGTAAAATTTATAAAAATCATCCAAGGCAATGTCGATAGTAGGAGCCATTTGGGTTGTTGTGTCCAATTATTTAATTGATCTTATATAAACACGAATCTCGTATGGAGACCGTCCCTGAATGGCGGGCCGGAATTGTTTGCCACGCAATTCATTTCGAGATTGGTGATTATAGCATAATATGAACTTGTAATAACTACATACCGACCGAATATTCCCCATTTAACACAATTGAACAATCTTTCAACCTCCCAGTGATATTTTTTACTGTCGTCGACAACTCATGATTTATCAGTGTAGTTTTAAAAAATTAGCACTGCAACAACAACACAAAATTCTTTCTAACTTGCATGAAGAGCGCTAGTAATTGATCTTTGTAAAAGAAATTGTATTTGGACTTGACTGTATATTCTGCCATCAAGGGTAAAAGCGAAACGTTGGAAACATTTTTGAAATATTGCAAACCTAATAAAGGAGTGCCTACAAAAACTACACATTTCACATATTTGTAGAATTCCGCCTCGTCGTAAATTTCCAATATTATTCGCACCAGCAAACCTCCAAAAGAATGGATCACTATGAACATTTCCAAGGGAAATGAGTATTTCAACAAGTACTTTTCCACCGAAAGTTTTACTGAATATGCAGATTGCAATAAATCTTTACGCCAATCGTATGCGATTCCTTTAATTTTAACTTTCAGAACATTTCTATATAAATGAGAAATGAAACTCGAATATGCAGATTTGCCACACACGGAACATATCATTTTGTCGGGTTGTAATGAATCGTCATTTAATAGTCGCTGAAAATCTTTAACCGATATTTTTCTGAAAGGAAAAAATTTGTTTGAAAAAATTGTAGTTTTAAATTTATTGTCTGTAACTAGCGAAGATCCGTATAATCCCGGCACTACAAATATAATTTTACTAGACATTGTTTTACACACTAACAATTACGAGTAATGAGTTTTAAAAATATATATATGTAAAATACTTACATGTAACTGCTGATGAATTAATGCATGGATACTTACATGTAGTTGCATATCGTGATCTGCACATAACACATAATCCTTTTTTCTGCCTTCTAGATCGATGACAAATATAAACAATTATTCGCACGTAACGGTGCAGAAAGTAATAATGTTGTTCTCACCCGCAATGAGAAGAAAAAACATAGGCGACTTAAAATATCGGAACTTGGAGCGGAGGTGGGTGTGGCGATGACGTTAACATCACGTGTCACAACGATGGAAGGGTAAGTTTGAGAGGGATAAGTAGGAAGAGGGGACAAGCATTCCGATTGGGTGAGGGACTAGGGTAAGTTTGAGAGGGATAAGAAGGAAGAGGGGACAAGCATTCCGATTGGGTGAGGGACTAGGGTAAGTTTGAGAGGGATAAGTAGGAAGAGGGGACAAGCATGCCGATTGGGTGAGGGACTAGGGTAAGTTTGAGAAGGATAAGTAGGAAGAGGGGACAAGCATTCCGATTGGGTGAGGGAATAGGGTAATTTTGAGAAGGATAAGTAGGAAGAGGGGACAAGCATTCCGATTGGGTGAGGGACTAGGGTAAGTTTGAGAGGGATAAGTAGGAAGAGGGGACAAGCATGCCGATTGGGTGAGGGACTAGGGTAAGTTTGAGAAGGATAAGTAGGAAGAGGGGACAAGCATGCCGATTGGGTGAGGGACTAGGGTAAGTTTGAGAGGGATAAGTAGGAAGAGGGGACAAGCATGCCGATTGGGTGAGGGACTAGGGTAAGTTTGAGAAGGATAAGTAGGAAGAGGGGACAAGCATGCCGATTGGGTGAGGGACTAGGGTAAGTTTGAGAAGGATAAGTAGGAAGAGGGGACAAGCATTCCGATTGGGTGAGGGAATAGGGTAATTTTGAGAAGGATAAGTAGGAAGAGGGGACAAACATTCCGATTGGGTGAGGGAATAGGGTAATTTTGAGAAGGATAAGTAGGAAGAGGGACAAGCATTCCGATTGGGTGAGGGACTAGGGTAAGTTTGAGAGGGATAAGTAGGAAGAGGGGACAAGCATGCCGATTGGGTGAGGGACTAGGGTAAGTTTGAGAAGGATAAGTAGGAAGAGGGGACAAGCATGCCGATTGGGTGAGGGACTAGGGTAAGTTTGAGAAGGATAAGTAGGAAGAGGGGACAAGCATTCCGATTGGGTGAGGGAATAGGGTAATTTTGAGAAGGATAAGTAGGAAGAGGGGACAAGCATTCCGATTGGGTGAGGGACTAGGGTAAGTTTGAGAGGGATAAGTAGGAAGAGGGGACAAGCATTCTGATTGGGTGAGGGACTACCTTTTTTTTAAATTAAAGACAAGAGTGGAGAAAGAGGGCTGGTGGTCACTTTCTAAATATAGTGATGAAATAAACCAAGCGTGCTGATTGGGTGGAGAAAAAAGGAGGGGCGTTGCCGTCACATGTGATGTTGATGGAAGGAGAAGCAGGAGAATGAATCCAGTGATCCAGACAGTTACAAGTCTTCCTCAGTGTTACATAAGACCACCGCAGAACTGCTTAGATAATTGTTCCGTATTACGTATCGTAATGGGAAAGCCATACAAAAGTTCAGTGTGTACTATAAAGTACCCATCCTAATTGTGTACTTTTCAGTCTAGTGCCGTATCGAGTATCCGGCCTAGTTCCGTTTAGCTTATCCAAATTCGGAAATTATTGTTCCGTATCGCGTATCCAAGCAATTTTTTTGCAAATTTTCTCTCGCGAATAGCAAGATGGTGTTCGCGGGCTGTAAAATCACAGCGTTAAACGCCAGGCAAGTTATTCATTCCTCGCCAGACATAAACACATTTCTCATCGAGCACGACATTCTCAAATCGATGATACGGTGCGAAAAATGCGGGGAAGGCGAAGCGTAATTGGTGTAAAACAGGCGCTTGTTTTACTAGTGCCGACGGCGAATGGAGGACAGTACTAAATGCAACTTTAAAGTGTCGGCGAGACAGGGTCGTTTCGTGGGAGATTCAAACTTGTCTCTAGGAAAGATAATCAAGTTGTGTTTACTCTGGTGCCTGATCAAATACCCTTGACAGCAGACTATAGTGGAATAACTTTTGTGCTCGGGAAAGACGGTTGTCACCTGGTCGAGTTTCTGCCGCCAAGTGTGCATAGACTGGATGTTGATGTATAGGAAACGCATCGTCGGACCGACCAAAGTGGTGGAGATCGACGAGTCAAAATTGGGCAAACGCAAGAACCGCAAAGGACGTATAGTTCACGGTCAATGGGTTTTCGGCGGAGTGCAGCTGGAAGATCCGTCGAAGTTCTTCCTGGTGCCGGTGGAAAAGAGGAATGTGGAGACCCTGACCAAAATCATTCGCTAGTAAATCGCTCCGGGCACGACGTTAATTTCAGACTGCTGGCGCGGTTACAGCAACTTGGGCATTCACGGCTACCGTCACATGCAGGTGAATCACAGGAGAGAATTTGTATGCAGCGAAAAGAGCGGAATGGTAAACACTCGAAACACGCTCAAGATGAAGAAGGGCGAGACGTTGAGGGTGCACACTCAAAACATCGAGTGAAGTTGGTGTTCTGTGCTATACAGCATTCTCTGCTTTGGCCTACGGAAAAAATCTTGGGTCGGCTACCTGGCCGAGTACGTCTGGGAAAAGAATCATCGGTACGGAGAACGACAGCACACTTCGCTGATTCACGCCGCCGACATGCACCATCGTAATCGGCGCAGAGGAAATGGCGGCGAAGGCTATCCTAATTTAGACAGGTATCTGTTTGTTATGGTTGTTTTAATTTACAGGCACGAGCGAGATTGATTTGCTATTGCAGTTTTGGTTTTAAGAAGTTTTACTGGTATGTTATGTGTTTTAATTTACAGGGGCGAGTGAGACTGGTTAGCTGTTTGATTTAAATTACAGATGTGAGTGTGAATGGCTTGTTATTTGATTCAAGTTAAAATTAATGTCTAATTGAGTTGCTTTTTTGATTCGAGTTAAAATTAATGTATGGTTGACATGCTGTTTGATTCAAGTTTAAATTTATGTTTAATTGAGTTGCCGTTTATTTCAAGTTAATATTTAATTAAACTGCTGTATGATTCAAGTTAAAATTAATGTTTGAATGACTTGCTGTTTTTTTCAGTAAAAAAAGATAATGCTTGATTTACATGCTGTATGTTTTGGTTAAAAAAAGTTTGAATGAATTGTTTGTTTTATTTTTTAAAAATGGAATGACTTGCTATTTGTTTTATTAAAAAAAAAAATTGAACGACGTGCTGTTTGTTTCAGTCAAAAAAAAAAAAACAATGTTTGATTGACATGCTGTTTGTTTTGGTTTAAAAAAAATTTGAATGGTATGTTGTTTGTTTAAATATTCATTCGCGATCTAGATGGGTCCGCCCGGCGACGATAGATGAACTAGCATCTGTTGCATCCGCAAAAATTGGATCTGCCAATTTCTATTATTGAGGTAAATTGATTTTTAAAAATATTACATTCATTCGCGATACCCAAAAGGCATATTGCGGTCATGTCTGTCATGACCTGTTCGGCAGGCGGCGGATGCAATTGCATATACTGTTGCTTTCGCTGACTTTGGACCTGCCAGTTTCGAGTGTTGATGTAAAAGAAGTGATTGCGTATATATAGAACATTAAAATTTATAGGGTTAAAGTTATCAAAAGTTGAATTTTTAACTGCACGCCATTTTACCGTACCCTTCTAGTGATGGCGTACATGTGAAAAATTGTGAATTATATTGCTACATTTATTTAAAAGTTTAATTTTTAACTGTACACAATTTTACCATATTCTTTGTTGATGGTGTACAAAAAATGGTGTCAAAAATTGTGTATTAAATTTATATTTTTATAAAAAAATGATATTAATTACTAAATATTCTCTTTAAAACCAACCAAAATAATGAATCGCGAATCGCGTATGGATATGCGATAGGAAACGTTTAGCAATAGTTACTTTAGCACCTGGATATGCCACGGGAAACAAATGGGGTCTTTTAGCCTATATTCCGTTTTGGGTTTTGATATGCTATCGGAAATAATTGGGTGTAGGTCGAAATTTCCCCCCCCCCCACCCCCACTATGCTGGATACGTAATTCGAAACAAGTGGGGTGGGGCACCAATTTCCCCCCTTCTCGCTCGGATACTCAATGTCGTCCTTTTCGTTGCTGCCCATTTTGTTACCTGGATACGCAAAGAGAAACGTTTTGTAAAAACAAACTTTTTCAAGGTGCACTAGATACGCAGGGGAAACTTTGTATTTTGTTGGGGCTTTTTCCGTGTCGTGGTTGGATACATAATTGGTGGTTTCTTGTCTCGAATTTTTTTTACCATTGTTTTTGAGCTATTTAGATACGCAGTAAGTAACAATCGCCTTAAAAATCCACTACATTACAAAACACACTTAACATGTATTTCTCCATTTCTAGGGTAAATATTGTGATGTTGACATAAATTTATCTTTACATTTACCAAACAGGATTAAGCGCTTATCTTTTTTATAGGTGAATAATATTATCAAATATAGACGTCCTGGTAAAAAAAAATCGTACGCACATCATACATCGATGTACAACGCACTTATGACTAAACAATTGCTCCTCATATGACGATACATATTACTACCTAAAGTGAATATAATCCATCAAAATCGACTGTGATTTTCAGAAGCAAGCGAGAGTAATGTAAATAGCCGATTCTAACTTAGGGGTTGGGGGCTGATGACTCGGAGGACTCGGCTGCCATCTTGGATTTCCCTTTTTTCCCTTTTTCCTTCAAAGGCGTCATTTTCCCTCTGATTTGGTACTTTACCCGCCAAAATTTCTTCCCATTTTTTCCCGAAATTTCCCTTTTTTCCCTATCGAAAGTGTCCGATGAGCAGTTTGCGCAATGTGGCTCAGATTTGTGGAATGTGGATGAATCAGTCGGAAATTGTGCAATCATTGTGCAACCACTCCCTGCGGTCATCTTGGAAGCGAACCTCCTGCTCTTTCATTTCAGTGCTGGAGGAGGGGGCAGAGGGTTCCCACGGCATTATGCCGCAGTCGTCTTGGATTATGTTCTTAACACATGTTGGAGGTGGGGTCACCCTGACAGCACTTCTAGCTCTCGCATTCCGGTTGGTGTTCTTTGGGTGCTCCCAACAGATATTAGTTTTTTTCCCTACATACCGAAATTGTGCATGTCCCGCTCACACATTAAATGTGGCGGGTAGGGAGAGACCCCATTCCAAGACACCCTGCCAGTCTCAGGTCAATTATGACCTATGCTTACATATAATAAGCATAGTTGGCTGTAATTTCCGAACTGTTTGAGATACAACTACCAAAATCGTAGCATATGAATAACCCGCGACGACGAGAAGGGACGCAAGGGACAAATGTCGGCCTGCCTGCCTCCCCATTCTTATCTACCTCCCTTTCTTGTCCCCTCGGCACCGCCCCCTATCTGCACGCATGCTCTCCCCCTCGGAATCTCCGACTGCCACCTCCCACACTTCCTCGCCCTCTATAGCTCTTGTCCGCCCTTCTGCCTACCCCATCACCCCTGGCCAAACTTCCTTGCACGCTCGCCACCTCCTAACCGAGCTCCAGCGACACCGCCGCGCCGACCCCAAGCATGTGTGTAACAGAGAGTAGACACCCTTTCTGACCCTCGTGCTCAAGATTTCCGTCCACATGTGGTCAAGTATGACCTATGTCTACATATAAGCATAGTTGCTTGTATTTTCCTGTTTGAAATAAAAATTACCAAAATCGTAACATAGGCATCACTCCAGGCAAGGAAAAGTACCAAAGGGTCCAAATCGACAAACATAGTTGACTATAGCTTCCTAACCATATGAGATACAACTACCACAATCATATCATAGGTATCATTACAGACAAGCCAAAGAGTCAAGAATTGTCCTAAGCATGCTTATAAGTTTAGTTGGCTGTAACATCCAATGCATATGAGATGCAACTACCAAAATCATAATAGAGCCATCACTCAGACAATCCAAATGGTCAAAATTGACCTAAGCACACTTATAAGCATAGTTGACTGTAATGCCCGAACCATATGAGATGCAACAACCAAAAAATCATATCAAAGGCATCATCCCCAATGACGAGAGGGGTCGTAAGACCAAGTATGACATATGTCATCTCATAAGCATAGTTGGCTGTAAGTTCCGAACTACATGAGATATAGTTGTAATATGCATAACTTTGGTATCATCTCCAACGATGAGAGGGGTCGCAGGACCAAGTATACCCTATGTAAACTTATAAGCGTAGTTGACTATAAGTTCCGAACTACATAATATAGTTGTCAAATTCATAACATACACATCACCCCCAATGATGAGAGAAGTCACAGGACCAAGTATACCATATGTCTACTCATCAGCATAGTTGGCTGTAAGTTCCGAACAACATAATATATAGTTGTCAAATTGATAACATAAGCATCACCCCTAATGACGAGAAAGGTTGCAGGTCATGTTTACTATATGTTTTTTATAAGTGTGTGCACACTCACCAGCGATGCTTTTGGACTTGCCACTGTGTGGATAAGGGAAATACTAACATAGCCCTCACCAGACTCGTCATCATCGAAGCCATAAGACATTGCGCATCAGGGCCTGAATTGTTTGCACCAAATTCATGCATCACATCCGGTCTCACCTGAGTGGAGAAAAAATACTTGCATGGGTTTATAACAAAAATGCAGGAGGAGGCCGGCTTCCCTTTTGGTTACCAGTCTGTTGTCTTGATTGCCATTGCATGAGATGTGTTAATAGATGCCACACGAGCAATGTGATGTTAAGTAAGGCTGTGGTTGACCGTTAAGGGCAACCAAGACGAAGAATGATAATAGCCAAGACATGCTAGTTGATTGAATGTCCCTTTACAATAGGAATTCAGCACCTAGTGCCAGAACCGTAAGCACATATTAAAACAACATGCACCATTAGTCGTGCAAGAGAGACAACACCACAGGAGTAAATACTACATGTACTTATTACGAAACAAATTACCCGATACAAGAAGGTATCGCAACCCACACATGTGTCAATTATGCATGTACTCTGTTCTTAGAAGGTGCAGAGCAGAGGTTTTACCTTAACTAGAGTAGCAGTGAAGACCTATAGGTCGCGAACACATCTCGTCGATGGGAACTCACTGGAACCACAGAGAACTATGACCATCCTACCTTTTCCTTGTATGGTATACATTACTGACCAAGAAACCAACATAGGAATTACACCACCACCCTTGACAACATGTACATACACAGTATAGGAAATAAACCATGTACCCCGATGATGGTGGAGACACTGCACCATCCTTGAAAATAAGTTATCGCAGGTCCTGTAGAGAGAGTGGTAATGCACAATGACATTACATGTTCACGAACAGACAATCCTTCGTTGGGCCCCAATGCCAAAACATTACGAATATATATTGTCTACAAGGCATAACCATATGGTGCGGGCGAATTATATACTTCGCATGCACACAGCAGGATGAGTGTAAAGAGGTCAGCTTCACAGCCAGTATGCCATAACCATAGTCATACACTGTCTCCGACCTGCACTCGTGTACTGAGCCTTTGCAATTACAGACAGTCATGACCCTACCTGCACTTGTGTACCACCAGAGCCTTTGCAATTACAGACAGTCTATCAACCCTGCTCAAACCTTCGATGCACGTACTTACATCATGTACCAAGCCATTGTAATTACAAGAAGTCATGCCATGCTCCAACCTTCAATGCATGTTCTTAGGCAGTTTCCATCCAACAACCATGCAGCCAGTATTGTATGTTCAGCCGTTCCACTATGATAACTTCGATGCTATGTGTTTACTCATAGTGATAACCTATGGCAATCCTTAAACTCTTGTCGCTACACACAGCTGCTTGTTCTCACCATCTGAGTTTCTTCAGTCGACCACAAGAGTGCATGAAAGGAAATCTGGTTATAAACAAAATGGTTGTGTGTTAACTATCGATAACTTCATGCAATGAACCAACAAAAATTACCTATAGCATGCCAGGCATAGGTAACAAGCAGATCACACTGTGACAACCCGAGACCAAACCCTCATTATCATATAGGATGATAACCACATAAACGCACTTTGTCATCGTAGAGTATGGTACGAAGCAGATCGTCTCATTTACCTAACTAACACCACTGGAATCGTCAACAGCAAGGAGCCCCGACAAACATTATGGTATCAACGTTACCAGTGTGGAAATATCTTTAGTAAATGCTGTAATGCACGACGTCACCTATAGTGACAGCCTGCCTAAATAATACATTCTTACATGAAACATTATCCATCTACAAACACCTATCTACAACAGGACGAAGAGCTACCAAGATTGTGTACTCTGCTACAAAGGTTGAAGACTTAGCAGCTGTATCACCAGCATTACAATGTTACTATTGTGGAAATACTCTTAATACAAGTCATAGTGCACGTCAATATGAAAGTTGCCATTACATGTTCAGCTCAGTACACATATCGCTCCACTGTGATAACTACGATATGGTCTTTATTCACAGTGATAAGGTCGATATGGCCGAAGAATATACCATCGGTAACATTGTCTCTGAAGAGTGGGTACAAGCTTACAGTACCACTTGGATTGTGTACTCTACTAAAATATGAAGACGGAATCAATGGTTGAAGACTCTGTAACACCGCCAGCATCAACAAGGGTCTCTGAAGAGTCGCTACAAGCATTACTGTATCAATGTGTGGAAATCTATTAGGAATTGACATCATACATGGCGATACGAAAGTTACTATTGCATTTCCAACCCAGCACACAAGGTGGTCCATTGTGTTTACCTACAGAGGTAACCTCTATACATACTTAACAAGTGTCGTTCATCGGGAAGCTAGTGTAGCAAGACTCCGGCTAACACACAGCAGTAGGTACATTTTTAGATGGTAGGAATGAAAAAAAATATTGCTGATATTTATATTTATTGATATACATAACCAAATCACACACACGCATATATATCATTCAATAAAGACTCCAGCTCTGAGTTCATCAATAATCGAATTTATCTCTCCGGCTGCAGACAGATAAACATCTCTCTGCAATGAAACCAACCACCGTAGTCTATCAATCAGCTCATTGGGGTCTTCAGAGTAGCCAAACTTCATGGCATACTTCCCAGAAGGTGTACAATACATGTCTGCATCTATGTTCTTCTCCTTCCATGTTGCGAGGGACCTCTGGGCTGGAGTACTTCGTTTCATCTGTCCCAACTGCAAGTAGGTCTCAGCAACATGCTTTCGCTTTGCAGATGTCGGCACACCATCAGTAGAATTTGCATCATCACCAGCAGACTTGGAGGTGGCATTGTCGTTCTCAGCAGACTTGGAGGTCACATTGATGTCCTGGGTAGCATCTTCGTTCTTGACTTTACATGTTAGCTGTGCAGGAGTATTGTTCAAAATTTCTGAAGATCTGTATGGATAATGCTCTGAAACACTCATAGTTCCTTTTTCACACCATGCAGGCCCACATAATGTTATGGGTGCTCGGTCTATCGTTAGTTTACATGATGAATCTGCAGGAAGGCAGATGAGATGGAAAATATAATACATGGTTGGAATGTCAATATAACAAACCAGAACCACAGATGCCTGGCAGGCATTTCAGGGCAATCCTTGCATGTTGCAATATGTCTTTTCAAGGTGCTATGACGTCCAAACTGTGGTTTACACTGTTCACATGCGAACACAGTGCGCTCTGGATTCTGATGGCAACCATTTTCATGCTGTCTGCAGCTGGTTATTTTATAAAATGTCTTCATACAGTAGCAGTACAAACAATTTTCCTGTTTCATCATCGAATAAGAGCGCTTTACCCACAGACGATGTTCTCTCTTCGAGGTTTGAACAGTTACTGAGCTGTCTAGCCTAACATGAGTACTATTAGTATCAGCTTGATTGCACATGTGCTAGAATGACAGAGCAGGAGGTTCGCATCCAAGATGACCGCAGGGATTGGTTGCACAATGCACAATAATTGTACAATTTCCGACCGATTCATCCACATTCCGAAAACCTCAGCCAAGTGATGCAAACTGCTCGTCAGACACTTTCGCGAGGGAAAAAAGGAAATATCGAAGGGAAAAGGGGGAATTTTGGTGGGAAAAGGACTAAATCAGAGAGAAAAGGGCCATTTTTAAGGGCAAAAGGGAAGAAAGGGAAATTTTTGAGGGGATAAAGAGAAATCCAAGATGGCGGCCGAGCCGTCAGCCCTCAGCCCCTGCGTTAGAACCGGCTATTTACAACTACTAGCGAGATTTCCAACTCATCACATTCGCTGCAAGTTAACACATGTTTTTCAAATTATATGAGTACTAAACACAGACTGATATTAATCGCATGAATATTTCTTTCTAACAATGTTTAACAAACAAGTATTTCTTTTTTTGGTTGACTCGCGGGATTTACACCGGTGATGAGATTTTGTATCCTCTTACATCCTAGGGTGCGATGACGTAATCGAATCAGTAATTTGTATTGTTAATAAACAAACGTAAACATAATGTACATCGATATACTTTCAAACTAGGATTCTTGGAAGTTGCTCTAGTTTCATAATGATGAACATAACGATATGTGGTTAACATTTGTCCACAGAAACGACATACAGGTTTTATTCCCGTTGAAGCACTGCTATATACTTTGCTAATGTAGATTTTCTCGTAAATGTATGCCCACGCCCTGCACAATTATAATTAATACACCCAGGGTTCCTTTCACAACTACTTATTTCATGTTGGCATACTGCATATATATTTAAAGTTTTTATATAAATGCTGACACTGAAATTCAGACGATGATTCACCCGTAACAGGAGCAAAACCGGAACACTTTTGGTCCGAATCCATTCTTTGCTGCGAAGTTTCTTCTAAAGAGCACATATCCGACATGTTCTCCTCTAACATCCTAAACAGACTGAACTAACTACCTAAAGACATCGAGCTTTTATACTTTTCGTAAACATAGTAATATACAGGAGAAAATGACATATATGCAACACTCTTTAAAAACTTAACCGAACGATATATCCAACCTGGCACAAATTCATCGGATTAAACGACGACAGACCCTGTGCTAGAAGTGATCGAAACTCATTCACTCTTCAATGGCCAAACCAACACTTCAAACATTTGCAGCATTACTAAAATGCCATAAATATAAAATATATTATACATCGAACCATTCATTACGAAATAATTACTCTATCTAATGCTACTCATAACATCTATTATCAGAACAGTACTATCAAACACTAGTATGAAATATATTAACATTAAATCTCCCAGAACTTTATCATACAAGACTCTTGCTTCAAATAAATCACATACCATCTCCATTGCATCGTAGACGATCAGAAGTCACATTCAATCTACACATACCTTCAAGATTTATAATAAAAACATCAATATTTTTTTCCTTCTAATGTTAGAATATTCGAATATGTTTCACATACATAAATATGCTCAGTACTCCCTTTCACATAATCACAGAATCATACTTCAATTTCAAACAGATATGATTTCCTACACCTTAACTACTGTCAAAGTTATTGCTCTTAGCAACACTTTAAAGTTGTGAGGGACAAAAGGATCTTTTCTAATTACCATTAAAATTTTGACAGAGAATTCTAAGCCATTAGCTATACTAAAGATATTTATATCCACATAGCTTAAAGATATTTTCTATGTATCAATCTTCGCAAATGTTTTGCACTCGCTGCCCAGTGAACGACAGATTGTATTGTTATGTCTATACAGTACATCGCTGCGGGTGAACACGTAATCGCTCGTTTATCATTTGTGTATACATTGCTGGTGGCTGCCATCATGATTTTTTCGTTTGTCATTTATCTATACATTGCTGAAGCTACAATTTTTTTATTATCATTTGTTTTAGAGTTTGTATCTCAACTTAATTGGACTGTCATATAAGATTTCAGAAGAAAGTAGTTCGCCATATAATTTAATATAAGCCCCAATCCTTAAATTGTCTAACAGTCGAAACCATCTTTTTCATGTTCGAGTAATCCCCACATTTTTTAAGCTCAAGCAAATATCTCAGTCTATCTACAAACTCATTGGAGTCTTCGGGATTTATGTACTCATTATTCACACAATTTCTCGAAGAAAACTCATTGATGAAATGCGTGGAATCATAATCTTCATCACTATCATCATAACCATCATCAATGCTGTCTTCACTTCTTGTTTAATCATAAATATCAAGTTTACTTTTCTTTGTAACAGGAGTTGTATGATCGTCAATATGTATAGATTCCAGATGTTTATTTGAAAGTTCGTCAACTTAACGCGCACACTTTACAAGTGTATATATATTCCGCACAAACCGACCATACTACACTCATTCCGTCTTTAGCATTATCTGTTTCATCATAATCGTCTGCGGAAAGAGTACACACCAGTATAGCAGAAGGTATTGCCGACATCACTTACAGCCTTCCAGTAGACGAACCCTTGCAGAAGTAGTATGACTGGGTAGGGGGAAGGTTCTATTGCACTTCTGATTAATTGGATTATCAATCTGATATCAAATTGATTATTCGGATTACTCATTAATCCCAACTGAATCCGATCAAGAAATTTTAACTAGTGGGATGAGATTTGATTGATTGATCCAATTAATTTAATTGAATTAATAAAAAAAACTTATTTTTTTAGTTTTGTGTGAATTGATAAGTGTATAGTTTGGTGCAAGAGTGTGCTAAGTGTCTTTATTTCATTTTTTGGGTGGGGTATCATGGTAGGTCCTCACCCTACAAGGTCTGTTGTTGTACTGAGATGAGATGTGTTGTGGAAGGGGTGTATATAGATATTGTGTAATATAAATTTTTAATGGTATTGAGGAGGAGTTCCTTCTAGTTTACCATCTGGCAGGCGGCTGGGGTAATGGCTGAATTCGGAAAGGCGTATTTCGGCTTAATGAATTTATTAGGAAATATGTAATGAAAGACGATATATTTTATTGAATAATACTCTGAAATCTAGACCGTGATTTGATCAACCCATCCTATATGGTGGTAATGACAAAAATAAAGACTCGCACGTGACTCGTCGACAAACAGAAGATATTAGTGTTGGAAATGAAAAGAATATGCCCAAATACACAACCACTGTTTACAAATACTATTAAAATGAACACAACTATGTGACTGTCATAAGGGATAAAAATTATAATTACGACGCACATACTAGATGAAACAACAAACTGTAAAAAAAATTAACTTTAAAAAAAATAGAAATAAATGACACGAATGGTATAATACGGACTCACAGAACCTGTTTCCACATGAATTACAGAGCCCAGCTATCCTGATGTTATAAAGAATGCAAATAGTTAATCAGAATTCCATAGCAATTTATAGTTACGCTTCTATTAAACCACACTAGCCTTACAACACAGCTGTTTATATTTAGAATATACACGTACCATAAATGTTTATAATATAATATACGTCCAATCGGTTGGGATGTTGCTATATGAATGAGTGCAATGTATCACTTGCGACGAATTATATGCTAAGTGTTATGTTGGGAGCAACCAGAGGCAATGTCCACTTCGGCCGCCGTCTACTAATGTTATGGCAGAAACTCCTCGATATTAAAATAACTAAACATTACATCACAAATCAATAAAAATTATTTATCCCTGTTTACTAATTCCCCGGTTTATATTTCCTTATGAATCTACTCCTAATGAGTTACTATCCACGAACAAATTAATCCCGTCTCCCTCATCGCCTTTCAGTTCTACAATGGACAAAGATGTAACATGGAATCGCACAGAAAAACTTACCCCAATGCCATGTTTTAAATTATTAACACACAACTTAACTTCCCTGGGAAAAATAAAGATTTCGCTTGCATTCTTTAACGACATATCCAGAAAACTATTATACTGTTGCGAATAAATTTCCCTATCATGAGAAGACGTATTTTAAAATAATTCACTTTTATCTAGCAATAAAACTTCCATCGAAGCTTAGCGAGACTCGTATCACTTGGAAGACATATCTCTATAACTATGACTTAGGTTAACTTAAAAATGGAAATTGCACATAATTAGTGAGAAAATGAAAGAATAACCACGATCTAACCGGACTATTTGAATTAAACAGTCCAGAAACTTCCTCGAAGAAAAACGATCAAATTACTTAAAATCAATAATAACTTAGGTTTAAAAAATAATAGGCGAACATAACCGCAGTTTATTAGTCCAAACAATTTTAACACACCAAGTCCCACATCGCATATAAAACACATTTTTAAAATCGTTGATTTAAAATTTCAGAAAAGGAATTCACTTTTTCGATATGATTATTAGCGAAATTAATAGTACGAACATTAAGTATGCAAAAAAGTTACGAAGATATTTCTAAAAATATTGTGTAAAGAGCGAGAACTGACTGAACAATAAAATGGCCTCTCTGGACTGCTTACAAGCAAGGATGGTTGGAAGGTACCGATATGCACCCACTCCCTTCCCTCCCCCATAGCGTGTCTTTGTCCACCACTAGACCTGTCTACCTTCTTCCCTTCTGGTCACGAACTTGCACGATTTCGAGGTAAAGAACCTTAATGTCTTTGTCCTGAAAACCGTGGAAAAAATCCTTCAATCCCAGACACTAACCTGTTTTGAACGTTTGCTGGCAGTGATAAAAATTTATCTAGTCCCACAGAAAAAAATTGTTTCCTCAACAATGACATTTAGGTCTGAATTTTCATTAATTCCAAAAATTCCAAGAAATTAATTTTAATCCGGAAACTTACAAGAAATTTTATGTTTAAAGTATTCTCCATTTTCAATATTATTTTTAAAATTTTAAGTTTATAGCATTTCCTGTTATCCAGTAAAGTTATTAATTTTCAAATTCCACAAAAATCTAATGCTAGGAAATAAATTCAGGAAACTACAAATAATTTCACACGGGAAATATTTTTACTAAATAAGTCTTATGCGATTTAATGACTTTCTATATATAATTTATGTTTTAAGTATTAAAAGATCACAGTTTTCAAACACGTATAATTCGATTTATGCAATTCATAAGTACAATGTTTTAAGTATGGAAAACGTACATATTCAAATATTTGTGTATATAAGAGAAAAAATGTATTTTGCGTGTAGTCTCCTCTGAAATTTAAGTTATAACAAAAGTTTCATACACATGTAATTAAAGCTTCCATGTGAGATTTTCGGTAACACCATCTACCAGGAATGTGAATACTCGAAAAAAATAAAGTAATTATATTTCAAAAATACTTAATTTTGACATAATATTAATGAAATACCACTAATCTAGGCTGATATGACTTCTATCAGAGCTGGAATATGCAAAATTTAACAATATTTGGGGGGGAAAAAACCCTATTTTAACAAAATTTAAAGGAAAATAGCAGCGATTTTGTACCTGTTTACTTAATAAGAAGGAAATATTTTTTTTTCTGAGTGTTAAGTCAACAGCTACAGAAGTCACATCGTGTGCATGTATGTGCATTGCAATAGATGCCTACAGTACAGTAATATATGCCAGGCATCTACACCACCGAGATCTACGCCAGGCGTCCACAGCACCGAGAACGACGCAAGGCTTCCACACCACCGAGAGCTGCACTAGGCACCCACAACATGGAGAGCTACGCCAGGTGTCCACAGCACCAAGAGCAGTGTCAGACTTCTTCAATATCGAGAGTTGTGCTGCAAAAATCTACAGGGATTACTTCTCTCTGCGCCAGCATCATCTCGCAAGAGGTATAATGCACAAAGGCATCTGCTGCGATAACTATGATCGGAGTACGTAGAAGTATTCAATGTGATTCGAGCTTACAGACGGGCGAAATTTTTGTTGAGTTTAGACTGTTCTCTATTGTTGATACTGCCTAAAGAGTTTATTATAACTTTTGCGACCCACGAAATAAAATTAGTCTATCCATTCATTCCTGAACATGTAAGAGTAGACGAGGATATTGTGTCGTATCTTCCGTGTGAAGCATGCCTGCTTTCGTTACCGATGTCAACCAACATTATATGCGGAGGGATTGTATGTGGTGAAGGTTGGAACAGCTAGTAGAAACTAGGATTAACCCCGATGTAGTGATGTCAGACTCCGGGGTTGATGAAGTGGATTCCGAGGCGACCACCGAGATCTTGTTAAAAATGTTTGGAGACATTCTGTACATACTACAGAATTTGGAAGAGTAGAGTTAGTTTCAGAAATAAAGTCATAATGATGTGCTACATACAAGGATTTGAAAATTGTCCAAACAAGTCTTTTGTAATTAAAGAACTTGTTATTTCATATGCGAATGGTTGATAGTAATAATAAAGTATTAAGTTTCAAATCTCCCAAAATTTTCTTTAATTTAATACAATGAAGGGAGTTTTAAGTATTAACTATGTTAGAAAATCCCCTCGCTTGTTACGAAATGCATAGGTTGGGCGCTGGGAAAGGCAGAGGAGCAGGTAGAGTGTCTCACAGCATGGTGTATATTAAACTAGCACTGCACGAACTCCCATCGCCGTGGTGTGGCCTGGTGTCGGCAGAGGGGCATTGGAGAGGTAGTGATGACCATTATTATTGACTCGGAAAGAAGTGGTGCTCAGCGCATACATGGAGGGGAAGAGTGCGGAAACAGGGCGAGGGAAGGGGAACGAGTATGTAAGGTGATTCCTGCTGTGCCAAGTGGCTGTTTTCCAAACCACATCCCACTCTATCGCGTGCTGTCCGCTACCCCATCGCCTCGAGGCTTTTTATACCCACGTCCCGGTATGTTCGCTAAACATGTTATGGGAAACAAACTCTCTTGCACACTGTTTTTCAAACACTCAACTTAGCTCCATTATAAAATTTATATTTTTTTAAATCTAATTTTAAGACTAAGTCAATAAAATTAATAAATTGTTTTCCCCTGTGTTTAGGATGTTACTAATACAATATTTATTTACAGATGCATCGATACATCGTGGTAAGTCAATATATATTGGTTTCTTCCAGAATGATGCATTATCTTACATTTTTTATGGCATTGAGACTAATTTTTGTGGGAAACAGAAAAAAAATTTATGAACGAATGACAATAATTGAACACAAGCGCCAAAGGATTGACAGTTTGTTGAAAATCTTTTCGTAAGTGTTTCGGAGTCTGAGTCGCCGACAGAAAGACCAACTAGTACAAGCTGTCAGGACGTTGTCGCTTCGCCTAAGCGGAGGCGACTCGATCTCTTGCTGGACGATCTTTATTTGAGTGATCCGAGCACAGAATCACTCATGGAAAGGGCATCAGCAATACAAGGTCGAATCGAGTCCACTTCCTCCAAACACGAAAAGGTCAATCTCTTGTTAGATGATTTGTTTCTATCTGACATAGAAAATTCGTGTGATTCGGAAAGTGTTATGTCCGAGTCACAAGTGAGTTCCGAGTCAGTTAAAGAGACTTCGTCTAGGGAAACAGAAAATAATTCGTTTCTGCTTCCCCAGCTTCAGTAAATAAAGCCTTTTCCAGACCTCACATACGTGCTGTTGGCCACAGCATTCGCTGCTAGACTAACTGATGTGCGAATATGTAATGACAGAGTTAACACAGATGCAAACTTCTCTTGTTTTTTCTCTTTGTGTAGGAACCCTCTGATTTAGCATTGGCATCACCCTGACATGACATAATTAGCATTACCATAGCGTGCATGTACTTGAAATCCCTCACAGCGGAGGAAGGCACTATGGAAACTTTTTACTTTCCGAGTAAAGCTATTCCCATTCTGGAGTTCGCAACCGATATCATACATGGATGACCATATCTCACAATACAGAGGACTCGCCATATGTGCGGCACACAATAAATTACCCTAGTTGATTGCTGTTAGGAAGGCTTATATCGATGTAAACTGCCCGGAGGGAATGTTTCCACAACACCATCATAGAATCTTTGTTTCCTGCCACACAAAGTCCCCACAGACTTACAACATATACAAAACATCGAGAGGTTTATAATACTGAAGGTTTGGAGACAACTGTAGCCATACAGGAAATTCGTAAGTTTGAGGAGAACCATCCTATTTCTATAAATGTCTACTGTGTGGTGGACAAAGATAGCAATATAATTGACTAAACTTGTGGAAAATATGGGGTTATCATACCAATGCGTATTTCTCCTGTAAATATGCTCGTCATGTAAACATTTTGAGCATTTGCGCTAGTGGTAATGCTGCGCATTTTAACTTTGTATGCACTAGAAATTTGTTATGGCAGGTTGGATTTTAACTGAGTAAGAAGAAATGAAAAAAATTTCTTTGTGATCATTGTCTCCGGTATTTCAGAACTGAGGAGAAACTCGAAGGTCATGCTATTCTTTGCCAGTAACAGAAGGCTGTTCGCAGTACTTTCCCTACTGGGGCTGACAACTACTTAGAATTTAAGGATTACAGCAAACATCAGATATTATGTTTCATCACCTATTGTGATGTTGAGAATTGCCTGAAACACTTGTCCACTTGCTTCTGTAATAATGAAACGAGTAATACAACTACCATTGACAACATTTTCCATATGCGTGAAGCACTCTGTTGGTTTGTTCATACAATCGTAGTTCATCTAACCACTTTGAGACAGGGACGTCTCATTATGCACGGAAAAATACCAGCCCACCTACACGTTCCTAGTTGACTGTTTTTGCCTCGACATCACCCTGGTGTGTCCACCATCAGCCCACCGGCTTGCTAAATTGCACGATGCAAAATCATCATGTCACTGCAAAATTATTAGAAAATACTTTTTTATACTTATAAAGCTCACTGTTTCTTACTGTGTACATGATATAGCAGTGTGAAATCGATTAACGGTAACGAATATGCGAAGTTCACTTGCAGATCCCGACACAGACATCCGACTAGCATAACTGATAGGAGAAACAGGGAAACATGGCAGCCATCCATAGTTTGTCATGATTGCACCTTGAGCACTAGCATCGTCGAGTCTATAGGGAGTGCTGGCCATTATTATAAATACAATAGATGGCGTTCCATGCACAAATTCTGAGGATTACTCGACCTGCAACTCGTTCCTATTGGATAAGGTAATATTGTAACTCCCTCATGTGGTCCACCACTAGTTTTGATTTAGTATTTAAGTCCCCACAGCAGCTTAGGTCGAAAGAGACTGATGGCTGCTGGGGACAAGACAAATCCTGAGATAAATAATTGTATATTCAAAATGTAGAGCTCATAAAGCCAGTAATGTAGAATTGGACAATTGCTGTTTAAAATTACTTGTAGAAGTAGATTTTGTTTGCTTGGATATTGAAGCTAAACCAGAGAAAATTTTTTTTAAAAAGGTTGAACCTTTTCAGTTATAGCTATTAAAATCACTTAGCTTCCCATGACAAAGATGATTACCGTAATGATAAAAACATTCGTAAATGATGTAGAATGTTGTGTAATTTCGTTTGTAAATGTAAATGCATATGCGTAAATAAAAAAATGGTTTGTCATTAAAACAAGTTATAAGGTAATGTTATAAAGTCAAGGCAAATTTCCTTTAAAAATGTTATTGAGATTTAATTTCCCTAAAATGGGTAGTGGCATTATAGAGTTTGAAACTTCCGAATTTTAAGGTGGTTTCTGCTCAGAATTGTATTTTTAAAATATCAGCCTTTTAATGAAAATATATTGCGAATCAATGTCCTTTTGTGACAGATCTCCGCTAAATGTAATTTTTAAAAAAGAAATTGCGAATTATAATGTGCCATTTCTTTGTATTGCTTTTGTATTTTGTTTTGAGCATAATAATTGTAGTTTTGATAATAAAATATAGTTCACTTTTTCAAAGAACTTGTGTACGTATGTGTGTGTTTTGGAGTTTTGTGACCAATTTCTTCTTTAATATGGGGGTGTTTTTATGTACGTCAGTTTGGTCGTGGTTACTTGGGAAAAGAGACCTCGTGTCGCTCTACAGTGTAGGACGAGGGAAGGGCCAATGCTGTACACTCTGCATCCTTTTGACACAGGGGTGCTATGTTTAGTTAATTTGTCTCAGTTTTCACCTTATTGTATTCAGCAGACAATACTGAAAACATACAATTTGTTTGAGGAGAGAGTAATTTTGAAAGTTATAATCATTTTTGTCCAGCGACATATTTCTTTTAGGATTTAGGTTAGTAAATTAATACTTAACTACGGCGACAGGGTGGGTGCAATCTTTAAGCAAACGTGTTTTACAGCATATGCTGTGTGAGGCAGGACAAGAAGTCAATGATGCAGAGGGCATAGCAGAATTATGTGGTTAAAGCACGTGCAATGGTCAGAAAAGGAAATGCTGGTGATACAACTACTGCGGCAGGAATTAGTGGCGCCATGGGTGAGTCCTGCCCTATTCTACGGGCATTTAAATATTTGCCTTCAGGCTTAGTAGAAAAAATTCCCTTGTTGAGGAACACAAATCTACCTTCTGTACTTACTTCTTGTGTAGACTTAAATGCTGTCTTAGTTTTAAAGTTTTGCTCAAGATAACTAGTAAATGCGGCTGTCATTTTTAAGTCCCGTAGGACTTGCAGCTCATTTTTGGGTTAGCTCGGGACAAGAATTGGGACACAAGTCGTTTATATGGCACTATTTTTCTGACAGTAGCTAGTGAAGTTGCTATTACTAAATTAAAGCTAAAGTTGTTAGAAAGACATAAATTGCCGCATCAATCTATGAAATAATTCGTAGCTGGAATTATCTGTATAATCGAAGTGTTAGGGTTACCTTGCCCTGAAGATTATTTTACCCAGATAATGTTTCTGAAACTTTTGCCCCAAATTAGTTAATTTTTCACTTTTATTTCACGGCCTACTACCTTGCATCAGTTGTTAAATTTGGTGACTGAGGTGCAAAGAACCATGCAGGGCAGTGCTGTTGTTCCACCATCAAAAAATGTTAAGGAAAATCTAGTTGAAGAAAGGAGAGTTGAAGGTCGCACGTGTTTTATCTGCGGTCGTAAAAATAATATAGCTAAAGCTTGTGTTTATCGAAAGTCGGTTAATAGTGTTGCTTACACAGGTAAATATGCCGGTAAATCAGGTAAATCGTGTGACTCAAATAAAAGATCAGCTTGTATTCAAACAGAGGAAGTGAGTGTAAAGCAAAGACCTTATAGTGATAGAGTGAAAGACTTGCAGTGTTTATGTTGCCAAGAAAAGGAGCATTTTAGGTCCCAATGTCCACTGAGGGAAAAAGAAATAGGGAAGCATAGCATAAATAGCCTTTCATTTGAACGAAAGTGTGTGTTGTTATATATACCTATTTTAATAGCCGATAAAGTTACTGTTGCTGCTTTGTTAGATTCAGGTGCCACATGGTCCCTGGTTAGCCAAGAATTTTGTAATTTTTTTTATTGCGCACATTACCCAAAGGAGTAATTAGAGTGCATAAAAAGGAAACCATACGATTTTCATTGGCAAATGGTGAAATTACAGATTCAAGTTGTGTAGCTAATTAAAAATTAAAATTGATAAATTTCCATTGAAAATAAATCTTAGGATATTGCCAGGACTCACTCATGAGGCTTTATTAGGGGTTGATTTCCTAGGTAATAAAAAGACCTGCTTAAATGTGTACACAAAAAATTAATCTTTGAATTTTGCCAATAGTGTCCAGTTTCGATTTCATCTAAAAGGTTTTGTTTTCAAAAGGTTGCTAATACAGAAAACATTGAAAAGGAAAGTCAGTTAACAGAGTTATCTAATGAATTTTCTGGTGTAGTTTCTGTTAATCTTGGTCATTATGCGAAACGGCCAATTGTGTTGCAATTAAAGGATACGTTGCCTGTTTCATCAGATCCATATGAGGTGGCACACAAAAATTAAAGATTTTTAAGACCTTAATATCCGAATTACAGTCTCAGGATAAAGTGGAACATTCTAGCAGTCTTTATTCCAATCCAGCATTCTTGTGTCCCAAAAAGGTGCCAGAGTTATATAGAATAAATTGTGATTACTGTAAAGTTAATAAAAATATATGTGTGGATCCTTACCCATTACCAACTATAGGGTCAGTATTTCAACATGTGGATTAGGCTTCATATTTTTTTCTATTTTTGATTTGAATTTTGCTTTCTTGCAATACGACCTGCATCCTGCTTCTCGCGAAATACTGGCATTTGTGACCCATGGGGCCAATTCCAGTGGAAGCACCTTCCTATGGGTGTAAATTGTGGTCCACAGGCTATGTCCAGGATTCTTTTCCAAGTCCTTGGTAAATATCAGTACGAGTTCTTGTTCACATACATTGACGATGTTTGCCTGTATAGTGAAACTTTTGAAGAAAATTTAAAACTTCTTAAATTCTTTTTGTTTGCTTTACGATATACTGGTTTGACTGTAAATCCAGAGAAAGTAACATGGGTTAAAACCTATGTAAAATACTTAGGATTTGTAATTGGTAATGAAAAGCTGTTAATGGATCCAGAAAAGGTATGTCCCTAGTATATTTCTCAGCCCCGAAGAATCTTCGTGGAGTAAGCAGATTTTTAGGGATGATAGGTTTTTACTCCAAGTTCATACCAAATTTTGCAAGCATTGCTGAACCTCTAAATCCGTTAAAACAGAAGAGTGTAGTTTTTAGTCGGGGAATGGAACAACAGAATGTGCTTACCCAGCTTAAGGAGAAATTGACCACCCCTCCAGTTTTGTATCTCCCTCAATTCAGCACACCCTTCACCCTTCTAGTTGATGCTAACTCAAAAGCCATAGGGGCAGTTCTATGTCAAACTGTAGATGAACATCTTGCGCCTGTAGCATATGCTAGCCGGCTTTTAACTCTGGTGGAACAGAAATTTAGTGTTTATGAGAAAGAGGTACTTGCGGCCATTTTCGGCATAGAGAAGTATTCCGATTATTTAGAAGTAAATGAATTTGAGCTACACATGGATAATCAGGCCCTTAGCTTGTTTCTCCCCACCAACAAGCCAGGTGGGAAAGTAGCTTGTTGGCTAGTGAGACTGACCAAATTTAGGTTTACAGTCAAGCATATCAAAGGGGTGGACAATGGAGTTGCTGATTGTTTGTTGCGGATGTTTGACAAGGAGGAATTTGGTGAGGTACCCCCTTCGGTTTCAGTTGAGTGTTTGACCATCCCAGAGGAAAAAAGGTAGATTTAGGGATCCCTAAGATTACTGATAAAAGTGATCGGGTGGAGGAGGCAGGTGTGTTGAAGGATTTTCCTCAAGCATATATAATTTTAAAACATCAGGAAAGTGATCCAGAGTATATCGCCATAAAATCTAACATAAGTGCTGAAAAGGCTGTACATTATGAAGTAAGAAAAGGGTTGGTAGGATACATCCATCCAAAAACGAAGAGCTTTTATTTCTATGTTCCTAATGTATTAAGGGGTCAAATATTTCATTTCTACCACAACATTTTTTTTGGCAGAAATTTAGGGCAAGAAAAGACCATCTCTAGAACACAGGAAATGTTTTTCTGGCCAGGTTTAGTTAAGGCGGCAGAAACCTTGGTCAAGGATTGTGAAGAATTTCAGCGCTCTAAGCCGCGAAATGAAAAAATAGTGAGTCCTTATAGTGCTGGAGTAGTCAAGTTTCCATGGGAACTAGTTTATTTGAATGTTTTTGGGTCATTACCTTGGACAGTTTCAGGATTTACTTCCATCCTTGTAGCAATTGATAGCTTCAGTAAATTTGTGCCCCCCCCCCCCTTGAGGACAATGAAGTCATCGGAAATCTGCAGAATTATGAAACAATACCTTTTCCCCTTATTTGGGTCACCAGTGTATCTTGTGACCGATAATGCCTCTTATTTCTTATCAGGGGAAATGAGTAATTTGGTTTCTTCTTGGGGCATCAAAATGTTACAAACCACTCCGTATTATCCCAAGGCGAATCTTGTGGAGAGGTACAACCGAAACCTTACGATAGTGTAATGGTATTTTCAGATGGGGACTCATAAATAGTGGGATGTGCCCTTATACCAGGTAAACCTTGCTTTTAATAACATTGTAAGTGATTATTTTATAAGATTTTATTTGGTTGTTTTATTACACCCCCTTATCGATGCATGGGGATTAAACAGTCTTGATTGGGACTCTGTAAAGCAGGAAAAACATCTAGAAGTGATTAGGGATGAGGTCACAAATAATTTAAAACGATATCATTCTAAACTTGCTGAAGGGTATAATAAAAATAAAGGTTCTGTGTCAGCTAAGGTAGGTGACCAGGTGATTTTAGAAACACGCTGAGTAACAAAGCTGCGAATTTCAGTGCAAAATTGGCGCCGAAATATGTTGGAATGTTTGTTATTCGTAAGTTTTTAACACTAGTCATGCTGATACTTGACCCTAGGAGTGTTGCTAAAGTATATTGTTTCAAATTAAATTAATTTGAATTGCTGAATTGGACAGGATTCGTTCTATCTTGTAGTTTTAGTAATTAAATCTTTTGATTAGGGTATTTTTCAATTTGTTAGAGTTAAGGTATATTGTTGCCATGTAATAATTTTGTTAGAAGTGTAAGGATTTTTATGTGAATTGTGTTTGCAAACATTTTGTTTGTTTTGGCCCCCAGCGCCACAGCACTCTCAGTTCATGGTCATTATCATCATTGTTCATCTTCATTTAGATTGTAAGATGTTGTTTCGCTATGGAACAAAATGAAAATGGTTGTGATGATCTAGCCTCAACATACGAGTACAGGAATTAAGGATAGGGACACAAGGTTAGAGGTCGAGTCAATGGTTGTTAGTCTCAAACTTTGGTTCTCGTGAGATGAACGAGAGTGGATGTCGTTGCTATTAGTAAGCTGTAGCTCATGGTTTTTAGAATGACAGGATGGTGACATGTGACTTCTTTTGTTCCAGCATTGGAGGCTGGAGGAGACCATACTGTGACTGGAGAGGATGGAGTAATGATGTGTCGGGGGTTGACCCAAGACTGGCCATTTTAGATGAACTCCTGGCTACTCGCCCAGGGTTTCTTCGGAGCTGGTAGTCTTCAAGGGCATTGGATGAAACGGGACGGCATGGGATGCACGGAAAAATTACCAGCCCACCTACACGTTCCTAGTTGACTTCCATTGCCTCGACATCGCCCTGGTGTGTCAACCATCGGCTCGCCGGCTTGCTAAATTGCACGATGCAAAATCGTCGTTTCATGGCAAAATTATTTTTAAAGACTTTTTTATACTTATAATCTAACTGCTTCTTACTGTGTACACGATCTAGCTGTGTGAAATCGACGATTGGTAACGAATATGTGAAGTTCGCTTGCAGATCCCGACACGGACATCCGACTAGCATAACTAATAGGACAGACAGGGGAACATGGCAGCCATCCATAGTTTTTCATGCTTGCGCCTAGAGTGCTACCATCGTCGAGTCTATAGGGAGTGTGGGCCATAATTATAAATACAATAGATGGCGTTCCATGCACAAATTCTGAGGGTTACTCGACCTGCAACTCGTTCCTATTGGCTAGGGTCATATTGTAACGCTCTCTCGTGGTTCACCACTAATTTCGATTTAGTATTTAAGTCCCCGCAGCAGCTTAGGTCGGCAGAGGCCGATGGCTGCTGGGGAAAAGAGCAATCCTTACTTAAGTGATCGTATATTCAAAATGTAGAGCTCATAAATCCAGTAATGTAGAATTGGTGGATAATTGCTGTCCAAAATTATTTGTAGTAGTAAATTTTGTTTGCTTGCATATTGAAGCTAAACCAGACAAAAAAAATTGTTAAAAAGGTTGAACCGTTTTAAAAAAATTCTATTAAAATCACTTAGCTTCCCATGACAAAAATGATTACCGTAATGATAAAAACATTCGTAAATGATGTAGTATGTTGTGTAATAAAATACATTTAAAAGATAAATGTAAAAATTACGGCTGTTGTGGAGGTTCTCTGGTTTTGCAGCCTGTAATATTGTTTGAAAATATTAATGCATATGCATCATTAAAAAAAATGGCTTGTAATTGAAGCAAGTTATAATGTAATTTTATAAAGTCAAGAAAAATTCCCTTTAAAAATGTTATTGAGAATTTAATTCCAAAAATGGGTAGTGGCATAATAATGGTAGAAAATACCTGAATTTTAAGGTGGTGTCTGCTCAGAATTGTATTTTTAAAATATCATTCTTTTAATGTAAATATATTGCGAATCAGTGTCCATTTGTGACAGATCTCCACTAAATGAAATTTTTAAAAAGAAATTGCGAATTATTATGTGTCTTTTTAGACAGATTTGGTACCTTATATATACATATATAAGTAGTAATGCTATTTCTTTGTATTCCTTTCGTATTTTGCGTGAGCATAATGAATGTAGCTTTGATCATAATTATAGTCCACATTTTCAAAGAACTTGTGTGTGTGTGTTTTGTAGTTTTGTAACCAATTTCTGCTTTAATATGGATGGGTTTTGATGTACGATGGTTTGGTCATGGTTATTTGGGAAAAGAGACCTTGCGTCGCCCTACAGTTTAGGACGAGGGAAGGGCCTCAACTCTAAGTTTTGTGGGTGCCAATTGTATGTACCAATTAGTAGATAAATTAGTTGAATTAACAAAGAGGGTTGCAGGGTTTTACAGTGTGATTGTTACGATGAAGCCAAAAACTCCTGCTGATGAAGCTAGCTACGTGTGTATTCTAGCTCATTGTTGGAGTGTGTAGGTGTCTGTTAAATCAATACCTGGACGTGATGTATGAATACCTCATCTGTGCATCTTTACGAACGCCTTATCTGTGCGATGTAATGTACATAATCAATGTACATAGATAGTTTTAGGAAAGACGACATCCATATCGATCAAGATTGTTCTTAATTTTTTAGTAATTTTTAAAAATATTTTTGTTCATGTTTTGTCAATATATTTATAAGAGTATTGTTTTACTTAAGTAAAATATTGCTCTTGTATATATAATATAAAGAAGAATGTTTTTGTTGTATGAAGACTTTGTTTTTAAGAAAAGATTGTAAGAAGATTGTTTGGGTAAATGGTTATAAACATATATATTTTTTTGTTTTAGCTTTTGTTTTACATATGTTTTGCTAAATTATAATTAAATTCTTTTAATGATGTTTACGAATGTTTTGTCTATTGTAACATGTGTAAAAAGGTTGTACAGTAATAAGTAATAGTGATAAGATGTACGAATATTATACATAACTTTGTTTTAGTATATAAATGTTATAAGGCAAGTGTTTGTTATGAAAGTTTGATTGTGTAATATATGAAGTTTCTTTAAATGATTGTTGTAAATTTGTATGAAGATTGTAAATATAGTTTTAATGATATTTTTCGAAAAAATAATTTTAAATAACATTTTTCTATGTTTAAATAAGTAATATGTCTTTTTATTTAATTATTTTAATTTTAATGGCACTATTTAATATTTTGTGTATGAATGGAAATTGAATGTGTCTGAAGATGAAGTATTTGTGGACGAATGGAGATGTCATTTTTATTGAATAATATGCTTACACTATTGAACTTTGTATGACTGTGATTGATGAAGTATTTGGAATGATAAGAGTATTTGTGAACGATGAAGTGATAGTTTCAAAGCTATAAAGAAAATGTTTCATATTACATTTAAAACTTGGTTGTTTATGAAATTCCTCTTAAGAATAACATTTAAGTCTGGATTTGAGAAATCAACGAATGTGTAAGAGCTTTGAAAATTGACAGACTCGGGGGAGTGTATAAGTGCTGGAGAAAATCATGCGAATGAATATGAAAAGGAATGAAGGAGTTTGAAAAACTCGAGGAAGCCTGTAGAAATAGCTGAAGTTGGAACACTTTGGTGATGCAGCTACCACTTTTGTTACTGGAAGGGATAAGCTTGCCAGGAAGGTGAAAGTGGTTTAAAATAAATAGTTACCCACCAAGGTATACGCCCTCTTGACTGCACAGCATGGGTAAAGACTACTGCTGGTCCAGGCTGTCCTTCGCCCCACATCATCAAGTGCATCGACTTTGGCTTGTAACAAATTAAAATATTATGAAAACCAAATATACGTAACTATAAATCACTCGATTAAATCGAGAGTTACTTACAAAGCACTATGGCTGTGGATCAAAATGGGGATGTCTGCTGCTTGCTCTGGTATAATACACGTTCCTATATTAAAAACACTGAACGTGTGTGTATATGATCATAATATAAACAGTAGTGTTGTAGGAGTGCTGTTTAATTCCAGTCAGGTAATTATATATTGCAAGGGATTTTTATTACCTAGTTGCATTCTTCAAAACACCAGGAAAGCTGGGCTCTGTAATTCACGTGGAAATAGTTTCTGTGTTTCCTTAGTATTTAATTTGTGTCATTTATTTATTGGGAAATTGTTGTTCATATGTTTTTGAAAGTTCGTTGTTTCATGTAGTACTTGTGTCTTAAACATAATTTTTATCCATTTTTGATAGCCATGTAGTCGTGTTCGTTTTAATTGTATTTGCAAACAGTCATTGTGTATTTGGGTGTATTCTTTTCATTCTGTTTGTCGATGAGTCACGTGCGAGTCTCTATTGTTCGTCATTACTACCATATAGGATGGGTTTGTCAAATCACAGTCAATATTTCAAATATTATCTTAAAAATATTGCCTTTCATTATGTATTTTCTAATAATTTCATTTTGCAGAAATAAGCCTTTCCGACCTCCGCCATTACCTCAGTCGCCTGCCAGATGGTAAACAGGAAGGAACTCCTACTCAATACCATTAAAAATTAATATTACACAATACATTTACACACCCTTACCCCAACACATCACACCCCAGTACAACAGAACTCCGAGGGTGAGGACATACCATGACACTCTCACCCAAAAAAATGAAGACCCTTAGCACACTCGTGCACCACACTATACACTTATCAATACATACAAAATGAAAAAATTAAATTTTTTATTATTTAATTAGATTTGATTTATTGGATAATGCAATCAATATCATCCCTTTAATTTTATTGGACTAAAATAAGCAACCAATTTTTTACGATTGGATCAAGGTCACATTAAGTATTAATCCGATTAATCAATTTGATATCAAATTGATAATCCGAATAATGAAAAGTGCAACAGAACACCCCCCGCCCTACTACTTGCAGATCTCACTACATTCATTAATTCTATCACCTTGGATAAACTGCATGTGGTCAATGTCGTAATGCTTCATCGTGCAAAAAAGACTTTGTACAGACCGTTCTCTTTCAGACGATAAGCATTGCCAGTTTTACTTAAGAAACTGCCACAGTAACAGCAACGGAACTTCGATGAAGTTATCGATTGCTTCACTGCTGTAGGTGGCCCATTCGAAGAAGTCGATGGTGACATTGATACCATAGCCATAACAGATGTCAGCAGTGCTACTATAGACACTCCATCTGATGAGATGGATGACAATGCTACTATAGAAATAAAGCTCGAAGAAGTCGATTTTATGCTATTTCATCTCCTCACATGTCTCATGCAGTGGTGGTCAAGGAATTGGATTGGTAACCTTAAGGGAAGTTGGAACAATTCCCACACCTCCTCCTGCAATTTCATCGAGTGTTTAGGCCCATGCGATCTTCCCCTAGCATGCAATATCTGTCAAGTGGATTATACAATGTCTATATTATGATTTTTGGTAGTTGTATATCAAATGGTTCGGAAATGACAGCTAACTATGCTTATAAATTGACAAAGGGTAGACTAGACCCTGTAGATCTTCTCAACATCGTGGGTGATATCTATGTTATGAATATACAAACAATATATTAAATTGTACAGAATTATAGCCAACTATGTTTATAGGTAAACATAGGGTTTACCTTACCCTGCGACCATTCTCATTGTAGGTGATGATGCCTATGTTATGAGTGTGATAGTTGTGTGTTAGGCAGTTCCATAATTACAGCAATATGCTTATAAGTAGACATAGGGTATACTTGAACATCCTGGGTGATGCCTATGTTATGAATTTTACAACTATATCATTAGTGGTTCGGAAATTACAGTCATTTTGCTTATATGTAGACACAAGGTATAATTGACCCTATGACCTTTGTCCTCATGGTGAGTGATGCCTATGTTATGAATTTGGCACTAAATCTTGAATGGTTCGGAAATTACAGCCAACTATGCTTATAGGTATACATAGAGTCTACTTGACCCTACACCACTTCTCATTGTCAAGGGTGATGCCTATGTTATGAATTTCACAACTATATCTTAAATGGTTCGGAATTTACAGCCAACTATGCTTATAAGTAGACATAAAGTCTACTTGACTCTATGCCACTTCTTATTGTCCTGAGTGATGCTTATTTTATGAATTTGGCAGTCATATTTAAAAGGTTTGGAAATTATGGCTAGATATGCTTATACATAATCATAGGGTCTACTTCATACTACGATCATCCTCATCGGAGTGCATGATGCCTATTTTATGAATTTGGTAGTTGTATCTTAAATGGTTGGGAATTACAGTCAACTATGCTTATAAGAAGACATGTATATACTTGACCTTACAGCTCTTCTTGGCATTGGGGTGATGCCTATGTTATGAATTTGTCAACTATATCTCAAATGATTCAGGAATTTGGTTAACTATGCTTATAAGTACATATGGATTCGACATGACACTTCTACCTCTTGTTGCTGTGAGTAATGATTATGATATGTGATTTACAGCTATATCTCAATTAGTTCGAAAATTATGGCCATCTATGCTTATAAGTTAACATAGGGTCTCCTTGGCCCTATGGAACTTTTCATCATGTGTGATGCCTATGTTATGAATTTGATGATTATATATTGAATGGTTCAGAAATTACAGCCAACTATGCTTATAAGTAGACAGTGTAACTTGGGCATGAGGCCCTTCTCGTTTCGGGGGTGATGCCTATGTTATTAATTTGGTTGTTATATTTCAAATGATTCGAAAATTACAGCCACTATTCTTATGAGTAGACTAGGCTAATATTTAGCTTTGCATCTCTTCTTGTTGTCGAGGGTTATGCATATGTTATGGTTTTGGTAGCTGCATCTCACATGGTTTGAAAGGCTGGTTGGCTTCGGGCTGGGGACATGGCCTCCATAGGTCAGTGCTGGGTGACTTTGGGCTGGGGACACAGCCACCTTTTTAAGGGTCAATGCTGTTTCGCTTCGGGCTAGGTACATGGTCTACATTGGTCTGTAATGGTGGGTGACTTCGGGCTGGGGACACAGTCATAAAATTGCCCTCTCTGCCATTTTGTTATGCAGTGCATTGACAGCCATTTTGGTGGGCAGTGCTTTGGCCTGGAATGCCAGAGTGGGAAGTGCTGTCAGGGTGACTCCACATACTTCAGGAGTCATTGCAAGATGATGGACCTGACTTACAGAGCAGGTCATTTTACATAGGCCTAGCAAAATGGCTGTATGAACTTACCAATGTAATATTCAAAGCAATGATGGGTCAGAATTTTATAATAAAATATTTAATGAAGCCAATTGAAGTTAATAAAAAATGAAAAAATATAAGACAGTAAAATTTTGAGATTGTGTTTACTAAACCAAAATATTAAGTTGAAGATATTTTCCATATTAGCAAAAATAAGTAGGACAACAGAAAATATTACAATTTTTGAGGTTTTAAATTATGATGTACCCACTTACAAACTGAAAGATATCCATGGAGAAGAAATAAAAGGTAATTTTTATGAACATTAAATTATAAAAACTAACTATCCTGATTAATATTTGTTCGAAAAAGTTTTAATAACAAAAGTTGATAAAATTAATGCAAAATGGTTAGGTTTTGATAATTCACAGAACTCTTGGCTTAATAAAACAGTTGTTTTGTAAATTTTTGTTTTATCGACATTCTATAAATATAGAAATGTTTACAGATAGTTATATTGTGCCGCTCATCACTTTTATTGGGCTTACAAATATTTATATTGTGCCAGTGACCCAATTGTTTATTTTATGGTCTTATTTTAGCACCTGCAATGCTCCAGCAGAGAAACCTCATCGCCTTTCCACTCGACTGGCCATATTTTTTTATATTTTTTTAGTGGAGAGGTGAAAGTTGTTTAATTAGTATTTTATTTATTTATATTTTTTATTTCTAGTACTTTCACATGTAATGTGATGCCTACACCATATGAGGAATACACCAGTTATTTTGCATCTACTACTCATATATTTTTTATATGGGCATGAGCAGTTATAGTTTCTGGCACAAATTTTGAACAACTTGGTTAATAATTACAGTGTAAATAAAAGGCGCCTTCATGTCTATGCTATAAATTATCCTCCCCGATCGAGTCTGAAGTCGAGCTTCCTGCCAACTGAGCTACGGCGACAAGACAAGAAAGGATATAATTTTAATGCACCTTGTGATGCCTCACTGAGCATTTGTCGCACCACAAGTAGTTTCTAGTAGATAGTGTGGTGGGTGTGGGAAAGGACAAGGAAAACTAGTGCATAGTTCACCAGACAGAGTTACAGTATAAAATCTTCAATCTTGTCTCTGTACTTCCCATTAGTCATTTTTATATCCAAATCTAGAGCGATAAAACCATATTTTCGACAGTTTGCACAAATCTCTTTAAATTTCTCATAAGTCCTGTCCCCACCAATAAAGTATTTATAAATATGTTTAAAGTTCATATCACCTTTTCTAAATATACACAGAAAATTCTTAGTATCTCTCGCTAATTGCTTTGGTACTTTCGAATAAATATGAGCTAAATAAAATGCATCTATATACTTATGTCTTCCCATAGTAAATATTCGCGAATGACATCCTGCTTGTCTAAAATAACATTGACAAATATCACTAGAGAATCATTTTCACATTGATGCATGGGAATCATCGCATCATTATTTTTAAAAAAGTAACACAATTTTTCTTTAAATCTTCTGGATAACTCATAAAAATAATTTTGAAACTGAATATATTTTGTTTGATTTACACTTTTTGAATAATTATACAATTTGTAAAAAATTAGCCATTTTGTCCTATAAATAAATCATCAATTAGTTTTTCCACAGTTGCTCGGACAAACTGTTATAGCTCTTATGTTATCAGGCAATAATTCGCCATTACATTATTTTTTTTTATCTCCTTCAGAAATTAAAATACAGATGCCCAAATCAACTTTTTCATTTAATTAGAAAATTTTTATCATAAATGGAGAATAAAGTATTTAAGTTGACAAACAATAGTTCTGTACTAAAGAAGAAACTTTACCATGATGTCATCCATCAAGGTAAATCTATTGTCTTGATTAGTTTTCATGCAAAATTTGTATCATCTCATATTTAAAACAATACTATAACAACAATTGAAAAATTGAGTGCTGTTGTTAATAAAAATGAAGTTATAACTATTGCTAGAGCTCAATACAATAGTGAATAATGAAAAGAAGCTATAAATTCATTTCAACAATTTTCAAATAATAAAAGTGAATTAATATCAGACAATGTGAAAAACAGAATATCTATTAAATATAATTTTTATATTTAATTTGGCGATCGATTATCTGATATTCGTGGTTTTGAAAGAAGTGTGACAATTGAAAAAGACCAAATTGTTGTAGGTACTAAATTACCTAATTTTAATACATTTAAAACAATAAATTTTCATTGTAACTTAGCATACGGTATGTCTATAAAATATGATAAATCTTATCATTTAGAAACTGATATAATTGATAGTTTTTCAACGGAAACTATGTTTGGTTTTAGAGATTATATTATTTATAAATCACCATATATTATTTTTTTTTAATATTTAATATAATGTTTAAATATATTGTTTTAGAAATTAGGGACAAAAATTGTAAACTAATTGATTTTATGGGGCTGATATTAACATTGTCTTAGAATTTAAAATGTTCAAGATATAGTATAGAAATATAATAATATAAAAATTAATTAAATATTATACATTTTTTATATCTATATGGTAACGTATAGACATTTTTTTTATAAACCTTTGGTTATCATAAGGATTTAATACTACTTTATTAAGTTCGAGTAGATATTTCATGCTTTTCAGTCCTTATTAAATTCATTGTTCTATATTCTATTTTCTCTTTAAACAAATTATTCATATAGTTGTCATATGTGATTATATTCTTTGCTACACATTATTCACATGTTTTGCTCATTTATTTTCTTTATCGGCAACTATATATGCATACATTTTTGTTCATAATCCAACAAATTCTTTCATTAATATACCATTACATTCATCTTTAATTTTACCTAAAATTTTCTTATTTATTTGAGGTATGTTATAAATATTGCATTTTGGACAATTGCTAGTATCAAATTTATCTATCATTGACTTCATGTCTTCATAAAAATCTTCTGTTTTTATGTTATAAATGTACGAATTGGTATCTTGTAAATATTATTAAATTATGTCATCATATCTTGGTTTCATTACTTTATAATAAAAATTATACATTAACTTTTTTGATGTGTCCAAAATTGACATACCCACATAAATGAGCTTATTAAATTTTACAGTCATCTAGTTCATGTGTATGGCCACAAGATTCTCATTAAATATAGTACTTATTTTTAAATTTGGTATTTATATTAATTTTTCGCAACCTATTTCATTTGATATCAGTTTTATATCAACTCTATTTCTGATATTTTCCATTGTTTTTCCAAAAATAGAATCGTTCATTAGTTTATAAAAATCTTTTTCAAAGTCATTTTTAACTTTTTTCTCATCTCTATATTTAAATCTATATACTGTTTCAACCAATCAGACTGGTTAAACTTCAATATTCTCTGTATTTTGGTAAGTTTTTATCCTTTCTTTAGGCATTGTTTCAAATTATGATAGTGAATTACATACTATTCTTCTTTATGAAAATTTGTTAGCAATTTGGATTGATTTGTTCCTGCAATTAACTTATTTTCTGGGCAAAATTGAAGATGTTTATTTGAATTATGCAATTATTGAGGATATTTAAAATTAACTTCTAATATGTATCTATATTTTGAATCAGTATCCGAATTTAATATATTTTCATTACAAAAATTAAATGCTGTACGATTCTTCCATTCGAAACCAACATATGGTACATATTCAAACATCACCCATCCATTATCATTATTGGCATCGATATATGTTAAATCACTAGATTCTTGATTTGGATTAAAGTCTTCTAAATATTTATTATTTGTTATAACATATAATTTACAACAGTGTGATATTTCACATCTAATTCCTTTTTCTGTCATTAAAATCATATCATAATCATGTAATAAATCTAATAGTTGTTTATTCATTTTTAACATTGCATCCCGTGATCATCCTGGTGCTGTAAAATGCCATGCAGGATCTAAATCATATGCATTTATAAATTTATTTATAAAATCTTTTAGATACATCTGCTAACAATAATACATCACTTTTTAAATATAAGTCATGGTATTTGCCAAAATGTTTCATATTAAATTGATTCCATATATTTTTTGCATGTTCATAATCATCATCACCTATATCACTATCATTTAATTTATTATAAAATTCACTTTTTGGCAGAAGTTCAATTTCTTCAAATTTTCTCCAACTAGCCATAAAATGATATGTATAAACACGTTTCCTTATAACTTAATCTATTTTATCATTTAGAAAATGTTTATGAGTATATTTAATTTGATCATTAGTTAAATTAGATGATTATTTATCTAAACTACTAGCCATCAATTTAAATGTGTCTATCAATCTCATTTTTTAATTTTCTGTTTCTTTTCCAAAAGTAATATATTTGTCTTCTTTTTGCAATTAAATCTATATCTTTTCGTCATATGCTAGCTCTTTAATAAATAAATGTGCATCATATCGAGTCAAATTATGAAAGTAAATTGGAACAAAATTGGTAATTTAATGTGTAATGTGCAATTATTAATATTAATTTAGGAATTGTCCATTAATTGAGATGAATGATATTTTTTTATTTATCTATAGTACAGGATGTCCGAGTCGAACCTCCTTAATTTCAACCGCCTGTATAGCCATAGTGAACACACAGTGTCATGAAATTTTTTGTCTGTACTGGAAGAGCAGGATGTCGAATCTGAGGGAGCACAAACTGTTCTATCATATCCAGATATGTGATACCTGTGACAGTTTGCTCGCCAAAGAAGAAAGGCCCATTGACTTCATCCACCATTAAGCCACACCAAATGTTGGCCTTGGGGCTGACGTGCTGATACTCAGTGACTTCTCGAGGATGTTGGGAACCCCAGATGCGAACGTTGTGTCTCTTCACTCGTACAGATAAGCGGAATGTTGCTTCGTCTGAAAAGAGAACCTTGCAAAAAAAAAACGTGGTGTTATTCTCGATGTGCTCCATAATGTCTAGGGTAAATGTTGTTCTCTTTGGCCTGTGGTTGAGTTTTACCTCATGTAAAAATTGCACTTTGTATTGATGCAGTTTGAGATGCTTCTGAAGCACATCGTGGATGGTTGAATTCGGGAGAGCAAACTTGCGAGACACTCTTTGAATAAATTTCTTAGGACTTCTCACAAATCCATCTGCAATGCGTTGAACTGGTTCTTATTATCTTTGTGATCGGCCACCACCATGCCTCTTGGACACTGACCCATCTCTAAAAACACAGCTTTCCACGCCTTAATTGCCATCGTTTAGGGAGCATACTCTCTGATACACCACACGGAAACGTATTTGAACTGCGATTATGGAGCCCAATTCTGCGTACCACCACACAGTTTGTGCTTTTTCAACATTAGTAGCCATTTTAACCACCTAAAACAGAAACATAAATCGGCACTCTCACCTTCCCATTCATAAGTCATTTCAAAGATATACACCTAAGCTACCAATCTACCACCTACCATGCCACATATATTGGTAGTACACAATACATATTTTTGATGTATTATATAATATATTTTCTTCTTTTGTTAGTGGATGCATTGGTTGAATTTGTGAATATATTTCGACACATTCTTCTACTTCCTTTTAAATTTAATAAATAAACTTTTTATGTGTATTTGGACCACGATATATAACTGGTTGTTTCTAATCTGCATAATTACATACAATATAATAGCAAAAACCATATGCTTCATGTAATAGGTATTTCATAATATACGATTCGTCATTTAACTTTAAATCAAGGTTATTTATTTTTTCATCAGTAAGTTTATAATCTTTCTTTAAGTATTTATTTACAAAGACCATTATCAATATCATCCTCTGTTAAAACTGAATACACTTTGATTAAGTTAAATTCGTTTATTTCCTTTGAATTTTGTGTAGCTGTTGACATTCTTTCACATTGATTCAAAATCTGCATATATGGGTAAAAAAAACTTTCATTTTATGTTCAATATTTTTAAGTTTTATTTGTTGAACTTTAAAAGGTAAAGTATTTCTTGCCGATTCATTTTAACAAAAGTATTCTGTATGTTTATTTAATCTTTCTTGTGAATAAAAGAATTGAAGATGCATATCAGAAATATATCTTCTACCATTATGTTTACTTTTTTTGTGCAGAAAGCAGTTTCGATAAATCATTTATCGAACAATAACGCGAATTTTTATTACCTTTGAAATAAAGTAAATTTATGTGCTTATATTTTTTATTTTTTGTAAGTTTTAATGGATATACCGTAGATTTTATATCATCAATATAATTTTAAATTTATGGTCATATCAATAGAGTATACATTTATAGGTGTATCAATGTGATTTTCTATTTTTGCTATATAATCAATTTAAATAGGATATTCATATTTATCTATTACTTCATCAATATTAAAACCAACATTTTTATATTTATTAACTCTTTGTGGATCTTTTTCTACTGGAAACAATGCAGACTTGATTGCCCAATTAAAATATTTCTGATCTTAATTTTTCACATTCTTGTTTCTTCTTAATATCTTCTGGTAATTCTATATATGATGCACCATTTAATGGATTATACTTTTATAGCTAATTGTATTCCAATCACTCTATCTAAAGCCCATCCTGACACCCTTCTTTGAAATTCAGATTATTGTGTAAGTAATTACTGTTTTATGATTTTGTATATCTATATAAATTTTACTTCATTAAATTTCTATGATCATATGACTGAAATGTAAATAACTTTAGTTGATTATTCACTTGCTTACGACAATTGGTATATAACTTAATATTAGTTTTCAACCCCCTAAAGGCTTTAAGATTATTGTGTATTATCTCAAAATCCTCATTTTTTACTGAAGTTAAAAATTGATATGCCTTACCAAATTAAAGAAATTTCCAATGTTATATGTTGATATCCTACTTTTAAAAGCTGTATTAATTTTGTAATTTTTATTGGTTCTTCTATTTCTTTTGTTTACGAATACTTTATTAGACTAAGGGGATATTTATTTCAATTCATTTTTATCTTGTTTTCAAAATTCATTGCTATTAGCATCAGCTAAAGGCAGATTTTACAAAATTATTCCTTGTTACCCATTGATTTATACGCTTACTCTTATATCTTGGTTTTACAAATATATTATTAGAAAATGGAAATGTTTTCTTTAAATTCTTTTTATCTTTTTTGTATGTTATTTTGTAGTCCGAAAAAGGTCAAATTTGCAAAATTCCTTTGCCTTTGTTCATTTGATATTCTTGGTGTAATAAATGAAATTAAATCAGATTTTCTTATATTATACCAATAATTAATTTTTAAATTTTTAGCAATAACTCTCAACTCCTGAATTCCCATTTCACTAAACCCACTAGTTATATTAGAAGTCTCCATTTTTATAGTTGTATTTAAATAGAAAAAATTTAAGAAGAAAATAAATAAATTATAAAGTTATTGAAAATATTGAAATCACTTTTATTTTCAACTATATAATTTCCTTATATCAAATTATTCATAATCATTTTATTTGTAGCTATTGTGTATTTTTCTATTTTTATGCTTTTTTAGATATTCCTAACAAATATATTTACCACATTTACAAATACTTTCGCTTTCGTTTTGTCTTTATTTGACTCATGAAGATTTATAGAATATTCACTAAAACACTGTTTACATTTCGTTGTTAGTTTATTAATTGTGTGTTTGTGAGAACAAAATGAATCAATAAATTTATTTTCATTACATACTGTGCATGTTTTTGTTTAATTATTCTTTTTTAAATGTAAAATAACAACATATAATTTGATGTTTTTGTACTTTTTAAAATATTTATTTGAAACATTTTTACCTCATTCACATAGTAGTTTCTAATTCCTTTTGTCTTTATTTATGTCATTATGGTTACTGGCATATTCTCTGAGACATTTTTTACATTTGGTTTTAAGATTCTGTGTTTAATATTTCACCGCACTTTTTATATTGCTTTTCTTGATTATCCGTTTTTTATTTAATAATTTATAAATAGATACTTTTTAAATATTTATAAATTGTTTTATAAATAAATACAAGCAAAAAACTTATAAAATGGAATCGATTTGCAAGAGGTTGAACAATTCATATGAATTCACTAAACTACAATATCTTAAAAATAATAAATGGTATGCAGCTACATATTTTCAAATTTGAGAATCTAAGTTTGGTAAAAAAAAATTAATTGTGTTCTAGATGGAGAGTATAAAATTACTTTACCAGGTCACTATGTGAAAATAATTGATAACAATACTTTGAAACTATAAAAGAGAAGGAAGTGTCTATTTCATAAAAAGGTTTAAAGAATTGAAACATGGGAATTCTGTGCATGATAAAGAATCTTCTTAGATTCATTAAAATTATTTTAATTGCTTTTTTCTGCGTTTTTATTTGGGTCTGTCGACAGGCTCAATTTGAAGCTATTTTCATAGAATTTTTAAGTATGAAAAATCCTGAATGTGTATTTTGGATCAAATTGAAAATTTAACTAAAATTCTAAGCAATGTAACCAAATTTCAAGTAACTTTATTGTTTTCAAGTAACTTTTTCAGGTTTCTAGAAGCCTCAATTGACTCCAAGTTTTGATTAAAAAAAAAAAAAAAAAAAAAAAAACCAAGGAATTGAACTAAAATTCAAGTAATTTTTATGGTTTTCAAGCAACTTTTTCGTGTTTCTAGAAACACCATTTGACGCCAATTTTTGATTCTCAAAAAAACAAGCAAATTTAAGCTAAAAACAAGCAAAAACAATAAAATTAAACCAAATTACAATTTTCTCAATGCGCGCTGTCTCTCAGAGTGCCTATTTGCACATACCTTAACAGAGACTTCCCCCCACCCCCCCCCAAAATTGTTTGTTTGCCGCTGGCTTTGTTCAAGATGGCTTGGGTGAGTGAGTGAAGAGATTTGGGTGGCTCTTAACAGCGAGGTGTTGAGAGCCGATGAGGGTGATTGAAGTGAATATGAAGCGGCGCCGTAATGGGGGGGGGGGGGGGGGGAAGCGGGAGATCCCTGAGAAAGCCCACCGACCAGCAGCATCGTCCTGCACGATTCCCCCTGGCGGAAAGGCCGGTGACCCGGCTGATGATCGAACCCGTTTCGCCTTGGTGGGAGGTGAGCGTGCTAATCGCTCAGCCACCGTGGCCCCAAGATGGCTTGGCATGGTAAAGCAAGTCAGTGAACACTGATGCGCAATGTGTGTGATCACAAGAGTAAATGAACGTCAAAATAATTTTTTTAATTTCCACACCCCTCCTCAACCCCCCCCCTCCCCCCCCCCCATCAACGCTCTCCCGCTGAGCAGGTCGGCAGTTTAATATTGGGATCGCTCTACCTCGTCTTTAGTCTATGTTTTTTAATCCCGACATTCGCAGCAGATTATTAGGGGCTCGTATAATCCCTCTTGACACACAAAAATGAAAATATTTGTCAAATATGTTATCGGTATTTCCACGCACATGAATAAGAAATGAAACTACTGCATTATTAGTGCCAGATAATTTCAAGGACTGTATTCATAAACGTTTATTTTCCTTTCCTTTATATTCCATGTCGCATATGTGGTATGACTTGGGCGGAAACGCGGAGTTGCTGAAATCCATTTATAGGATTTTGTGGGAAACCTTGTAAAGAGAAATGCAGGCAGGCAGGGCTGGCTCAGCAAGACGGCTGCAGTGACATGCAAGCACGTGAGTCAGAGGTTATGTCCGTTAGAAAAGTCCTGGGCTGAGAGAGAGTTTTATTATTTCTGGCGGGCAGTGATGTCGCGAAAGGCGGTGAGTCAGGCACGCGTTCCAAGAAGGTGGGTATGCAGGCAGCGTGGCAGGCCGGCCGGCCGGCGTTGTGCTCACTCCAGGGCCAACGACCGCAGCGCGGGCTGCTCCGCGCCAGCAAGTAGTTCCGCCGGCCGGCCGGCGCGACGTGGCTGACCCACATTGCCGCCGGCGGCGGAGGAATACCGTCCCCTGCCGGCTGCCGAGTTGGCGCGAACCGGCTCTTACAGTCGCTTCGTGCGCGCCCCGCTAGTCAGTCGTGTGAGCCGTTCGAACCTCCGTTTATTTCCCTCTCACTCAAGGGAGATGCATTGCCGTGGTGTATCCAGTGTCCGCGTGTGCTCATACGTGTTTTCTTGTCGTAGTGTGGGTAGAGTGACGACTCGTCGGAAAAGCACTGGTTGTTTTAGCGAAGTGAAGTGAAAGGCTACGAGTCGTAACGCCGGAGTGCCACGTTTGCTTGGGCTGGAGTAGAAGCCCGGTATAGTGCGAGAAGCTAGCAATCTTCCTTCAGAGTGCTGTACAGCAAGATACAGGTGTGTACATGACTCGTCAAGCCTCGGCCTGGTGTGACGTGGCTCGCTCTAGTGTTAGCATATGTTACAGACTTGTGACGTGGCAGCTTAGTTCCGCCCTTCCTTTCCATTCGCCCAGGGCTAGTGGAATGGCATCCCTGCATACAATTAAGGCTGCATTCGAGCTGATACGTAATCAATGTGCTCCGTAACTTGCAGTGTGGCGCCCAATATGCTTGCTATCCGCTCCGCAACAATGCTGCACTTACATTCATCACTTATAAAGTTGACACACCCCAAAAAATACCTATTACCTAGCTTTATTTTATCGAACACAATTTGTGTATAACAGATTGCATATAGATTTAATGAAATTTTTATAAATCCTTACTTTACGTTTAGGATATTGGAAGTACGAATCATGATGACGTAACATAATTTGGGCTGTGTAGTTTACAGGTATTGCTTTCGAAAGCAGTGTTTCCACTATGTCGAGTCATTCTTGATTTTCGCATGTGGGAATCTCACCGGACGATGCCGATGGGCTGGTTTTCTCGGGGATCTTCCGTTTCCCCTGTCCCATCATTCCGGCGCTGCTCTATCCTCATCTCAATCACCGAAATCGGTTCTGAAGTCCTCAATGTATGAGCCGCCAAATTTCTCAACTCCACACAATTCTGTTGATTACACATTAGTGTAGTAAATGTATCATGTAGGAAGTGAAAGCTTATTTGTGGATGTGTAATTAATAAAAAAAAAATCCCTAACGTTGAATGGTACCTCCTTGCCTTCAGACCCGTATTAGCAGTCTTCATGTGCATACTCTAAATGTCTGGTGTGCCGCGTCGTTTGAAATATCTTGTAGCGTGTTTTAATGTCGCCAGCCTATGCTAGGTCGAGCCTCGTCGGAGTACATAATTTAGTTTTTACTGTATTGTCAATATTTGTAAAGAGTTTGACTGTACACAAATGTAATGCTAGCAGACGTAATAGAGATTAAGTAGAATAACCGAACTTAAAACAAATTGCACATGCACGGGATGCGGCTACTGTATCCACCGTAAATGTCCCCGAGACATGTGATGTTTGTAGTGTGGGCCGCATTGTGCATTTTGTGTGCACCGTTATTTGGGTTGGAACCCCAAACTTTCCAGTGGATATTTAGAATATGCGAGTGAATAGTTTGTACATCCATAAGTTAATCGTAGTCCTTCTCGGCGCTGTTTCCAGTGTTGTGAAGGAAATGTATTGGAGTAAGGTAGAGTGCAGCTTGCTGTGTGCTTGCAGCTATGATCAAGTGGCTGCTGACGGGGCTAGAGGACGCGTGCAGCGGCGAGACGGGCGTCGCCTCCAAGTGTGGGACTACCTAGAACTAGAGATGGAGAGCTCGCCCACGGACGCCGCCCCCGTGTGGGAGGACGCGCCGTCTCCAAGCGCCGCCCCCGCTATCATGACTGTCGACGACGATCTGCTGTGGCGTAACTGCATGTGGGGCGGCCGCTGTGGCTCGCACGACCACGGCGCCTTCTCGACGCGCTGTGACGCCGCCTCCAAGGCCGCGCCGCCCCCTCCGCGCGTGCCAGGGGCGGGTGAGAGCGTTCTCAAGCCGAGCGCTGTGTTGCGCGCGCAGCCGCCGCCGTCGCCGCCCCCGGAGCGCGAGCTGGCCGACAGCGAAAAGGCGATGATGTTTGTGAGTATGACGGACGTGGTGTGCGATGTGCGGTGGACTGCTTGTCCCGCCCCCGCGCCGCCCCCGAGCTCCGCCGCCACCGCACTGCATGTGCACGAGGACCACAGCTACCACCTGACACGTCGCCACTCTCGCACCCTCCATCTCGACAACCTGGGCGTGCAGACACCCTCCGACTCCGGTGAGTAATTCTACCAGTTACGTATCTAACATTCGTGTCTCTTGCCGCTTCCTTCACACGCCACGAACATGCGTTTTATACTGCCTAGTCCAGGTGGTTTTTAAGTACGGGAATGTACTATTGCGACTTGCAACGCAGCTGCCACGCGTTCCCTACATATTTTTTGCGCTGCTTTTTAACAAGTATGTGCAGATTCGACATGTTGCATAAGAATTGTGTTGCCGTGTTATGAGCTGTGTAGCGAGTCGCCGGTACGTAGTTGCTCTGCCCGCCGCCAGGTGCCTCGACGCGCGCGTGACATTCTACTGTTCAGAGTTCTCTCGGTAGTAGTGTAGGCAGGTGTTCAACTGTGCTGTAGTACTTAGGGATGAGCTAAGCAGTTACTTTTTGCAACAGTTATAACTACAGCAGTTACAAATAATTAACTAATTATTTAAACAGTTCCTACTGTTTAACCGTTAAATGTGATATGCTGTTAGCATTAATAAAACACGTTAGGGTGGTTTATCAATTGCAATTTGAAATAATTAAGTTACAATTTGCAATATATATTCCCGAGACAGTTATAATGTGTTTAATGTTTCAGGTATCGTTAGAAAACTAAAGAATGTGGTATGTTACGACACTATTATTGGTGCAATGTGTTTTTTTTTTGCACCATAGATTTGCTAATAACTTTATTATAATGATACATCGCACTAAAGTTACAATCATTTTATTTACCATTTGTTTTTGATAAATCTAGAAACGACACACAACTCTTCACTTCGGTCTTCGCGATAATTACAGGATGACTGCCTTAACAATTCAGATAAAGTTCATTTCAGTCTATGTGGCCGTTAATATGCGACACAGTTACATAAATCGTTGCCTAAATAGTTACAGTGACTGCCTTGTTTACTAACTCCTCCGTTCCTCAAACGAAACAGTTACTTTGCAAGTACGGCTGCGTAAATCGTTTTGGTTCCTTTTAACTGGTTTTCTTTTGGAATTGCTTGTTATTGTATTCTATCCTGCGTATCGTTTTTCTCGTAGCCAAAAACTTGCAAGTTACCGACGTAAAAGTTATGGTTGCAAATGAATCTATTAAACCAGTCATAAAACACGTCGAGAGGGTCAAATTTTTTTTATGCTGCACTTTATTTTATTTTGTGTTTTTCTATTTGCTCATTAGAAGTTTACGCTAGAGTAAGTAAATCCTCTTGCATTTAATTTTTTTAATAATGGGCACATTTATCTTTTCTCGTAACTACGGTACAAGTTGATCAAGTGTAAAATACAAGATCTAGCGAGCTGCAGCAGTACTACTACACTCGTAGTTACTTAAAATTTACTGGCGTTACTATTGGGTAAGTGATTGTTAATATGTAACTGTTACGTAACCGTTAAATAACGCTTATCCCTAGTACTACCATACAATACTGTTTTCACAACTCCTTCTGTTGTCATTAAGTTGTGGTTGTAACATGATCTTCGCCTTAGAATTGCGTTGCACACAAGGCAAATGTGTGTCATCGAAATGTGTTTTTAACCTGCGAACTGCGAATCGTAATCAATTTTCCGTTTCAGTTGATTTGTGATCGATTTAAAAAAAAGTTCACCATAAAGATTATCTCAACTTGTATCTGTTTTCCGTCGAAATATGTGTTGAATGATAACATCGTAGCGACGTTATATGTTGATAATAATTTTGAACCGCTGGATAGACATAGTTGCTTGCCGCCGAGTATTACGACGCTTGGTTTTTCTTATTAACATCCTTGTCGTCAAGAAAATGACGTCAGTTCGTAATTGTTTAGTCTTTGGAAGAGTTCACTGTGGTGATACCCCAGTGTCGTGGGCGGTATCGTTTACGTCATCTCCAACCAGGAGAGGTGGTAAACACACGCCGCTAATCGCAACGTTGTGAAACCTCACGATAGTTGTTGCATGCAGTCATGAAATTCTTTTTCACCCCATTCCTTTGACATTAACTGTAGCTAGGGGCACATAGTACTGTGCTAAATGTTTATAGTTCGTCTTCAAGGGAACTTTCAGTCGAATAGTTTCTGTAACATGTGTATAAGCTGTTCACGGTCAAGTGGGCACTTTTTAAGGCCCTCCCAACAGGCTTTGCCACTAAAAAATACAACTTATTCCAAACTCGGGCATTAAATTTTGAAGGTGGTGAAATGTATACACTGTTTATTTGTCACATTGCAATGTTTATATTAAAAAGCAGCAGGAAGATGGAAAAAGGATGAAAGTAAAAAATTATAAGGGCCTTAAAAAGTGCTCACTTTATCGTGAACAGCCTATATGCACGCATACCTGTGATCTAATAAACAAATGTTCTGAGAAAGTGTTTCTCAGGAAAGGAAAAAAAAATCTTTATATTTTATTTTACAACTTCTAGTTTAAAATATGTCAAGATAAATTAATTATAAAAAAAAAAAGCGAAAACCTGGTGTTTTAGTGTTCCCGTTAACAGAAGCGATAATACGAAGTAGCAACTGCAGCGAGTACAAGCTAGTATTCCAGTTCAAGCTTCAAGTACGCTAATAGCCTAGCGTGACCTTGTGCGACGTTTGACGGGAAACGCCGAGAGTATGAGCAGCCATGCGGGTGCGAAACTTTCTTTCCTTCTTCCAGCGCGGGGGCCATTGGCTTTCGTGATAAGGATTTACAATTTGTCATGTATAGGCTATTAACGGTAAAGTGAACACCATGTCGATATTAATTTTAAAAAATAGGTGCTTTAGGCATAACAAAATGGCGAAAGTCAAAAATAACTAGGGCCTCAAAAAGTGCTCGCGTAACTGTGAACAGCGTAAAACATTTTTACGCTACGTTACTTTGAGAAAATTAGCTTATCTTATACATTATATTAAAGCATAAGTGAACATGTTAAAAGTTCTGTGATATATAAAAATAGAGGAAAAAAGGTAAAAGTTAATCTGTCAGTTTCCTGTAACCTATTTTTCGTGGAATATTATTGCAACCAAGCATGAGAAATTCATGTAAGGTTGGTAAGATGTAGGAGTGTGGATGTGCTGCGTCATGTCTATGCATCAGTGTGCGAGCGCGTTTTTAAAAATACTTGAGTCAGTCGATCCGCACAGCTGAAGCTTGGTTGTATTTTCGGAGAAAGGACCGGAATGTAGTCACAGTTTCTCCTTAGCAACAGCCGTGAACTGTGTACGCGGAAATACCAGCGGCGGGTCGGTATGCAACCTAAGTCTGTAGCCGCCCTTTTGTGCCATGGATTTGGGAGGGGAGGAAGAGGGGAAGACTCCTGCGACCATTGCGCAACTATGGCCCACGTCTCCGCCGCCGGAGGGGAAGACGAAAAAGCGCGGGAAATCTCACGCTCGCTCCGGGGCCTTCGTCCTCTCCACTAACCGTGGCTAACATGGCGGGGTCACCTGCCCGCCGGCTCCGTTTAAACATTAAAGGGGACATGTTGGTGGCAATCGGCGTCAGCTGTTTCCCCGCGTGCGTTCCCGTCCTTTTTTAACGCTCTCCAGATTTCTACCGTAGCCTCAGATTTACTTTGCTATTGTAACCATTCATTATTATGAAACTTTACCTAAATAAGGCTAGGTGTTTCTACGAATTCACAATCTTGTTTGTTAACGAGGTTTGTGCATATGCCTTAGATGCACACACATAAAACCATTTTTTATTAGCTGTGTGCAATTGAAATAATTTTTTTTGTGTAACTCGTTTAAAATGAATTATCACGTTTAAATATTTGGCCGGTAAATTTTGGTTTCAATGCCAAGTGACATGAACAACTTACGTTATGGTGATGAAATTGAACATTGGAGTGAATCTGATAATATGCTTAACATCTATTTTATATCACAAATACTAACTTACATAATGAGTTAATAATTTTTTACATTTTATCGTGCGTGCAGGAACTTTTTTTTTGCCGTCTAAGAGGTATGACTCCTGAATCCGGTTGAATATACTCGTAATGTACAGCGTAATCCCAAGTGAGTACCACATTTATTATTCACTAAACAAATTGCTATAATTTATTGCGTAGTTTTGCTGTGGCAGGTTTTCCTGCTATAATTATTAAAACGACTAGAAAATACCGTTGATTCGCTATGCAAAATAGCTTGCCTCTTGCACAAATATTGTCTATTAAAGATGAATGTCACAGGAAACCTTCTAGTATCATCCTTCCCGAATATTTATCTGTAAGCCATGTTGTTTCGAGTTTCTCAGATACTGTGCGTTATCTTTAAATTACATTGCTTACAATGTGTGCCACCAGATTTTAAAGCCTCTTCGACTCTGTCAACAACCGGAGTTATGTTAATCTTCCAGAGGTTAGACGAATGTCTAATTTTGTTAGGGAAATACTCTAGCTGACCCAGTAATATTTTCCAGTTTTATATCTGGGGTCATATTGCTGCTGCTGTCCCCTTCACTCCAGTGCTTTGTCATTCATGTAGCGCTATACCTGCATTTACTTCATTAATGATTACTAAGTTCAACTTTACTGTTGTACACACCACAGGAAATAACTTCAGTTATCTTGATTTCCATAGGTAAGACTGTTCATTTGGGGGGGGGGGGGGTGTTACCCCCCGAAAGATTTGCAAGATATTAATTAAATCTAATTACACCAATTCTTGAAATTATTTTCATTTAGTGACTATGGAAATATAACTATTTATTTTTATTTGACAACTTTGTAAATAAGCGGAAAAAAGGCAGCTTGCTTTTAGCTGAGCATGTACGTATGTGTGTGCTGTTGCCAGATTTTTTTTTACCACTTTGGAAATACACATATGGTTGTCAATATAGTCACACGATCCTGATTTTGTTCACAATTGTGGTACCATATTTCGTTCTGGGTTTATCGTCCATTCACTGTTTCTTCGGCCTTTTTCTAAAGTCCTGCTTAATTTCTACTTTTGGTTGCTGATTACATATCCTCCTGCTACGTGTAAACATTAGCACTGCCATGTGACTTCTACGTTTATAACTGTCAAATGTGTTGTTTACTGTTCACAGCTATTCAAAGAATTGCCACGTTTCAAAAACATTTACGTCCTAATATTCACTATTTAGACCTATAACAACAGTCATATTTAGGTCAGTTTTATAACTTTTTAAATGTCTGTATTGACGATAGTTCTTACGGTTATTATTTTGCCTACAGTGTTAACATATTTGTTTCACATAATATAGCACATTACACATTAATATTGTGCAGCGACTGTGTTTCAAATAACAATAGTACTTAATGTGTGTTGGGTCATTTCGTTAATTCAGTCACGCAAATAGTGTTGCATATTTTTTGTACCTAGCAGCGACAAACTTAACAGACATAGGTGAACATGCAACAAATAGGCCTACCGTAACTTTTGTTCAGTTAATATGTATCTGCATATGTACTTAGTTTTTACTAGGTTTATTTAATAATTATTTAAAATTTTCTGGCTGGGTTTAGTAAATCGTAGGGATTGTGGCAAACATTCACATCACAGGACCGTAATCACGTTATACAACTGTATTTCAGACACCTAGGGAAAAGGTACAATGTTGTGATAAATAGACGTGACTTTAAAATAATTAACTTTGTCATAGAAACAGTTCACAGTTAAAACTTAAATGTTACCCGTCCAATATTTGCAGTCACATACACATTGGGGCGGCGTGACGGCTAAGACGCAGCCACACCGTCTCACATGGAGAGATTACGACACAGTTACAGTATATTCCTGCCGTTCAAACACTAATTTATCACAACATCGTAACTTGCCTAGGTATGTTTTTAAAAAAAAAAAAAGCATGTACAAACTTCACATGGTAATTTTAAGCATTTTTTCGGAGCAAGAAAATTGAATGCTTTGTTGCGTGACACAACACGCTACGTGATGTCGCCACACGCCAATTCTGCCAACCACATTTAAATGTATTAAAATAAGTATTCAAACATTAAAATCTCTTTTCAGTTGGTTGTAAATTACAAATTCAAAAATCGTTATTTCGCCATACTAAACTTAACACATGTATAATTTTTTGGCTACTACTAGCCTTGTGAAACTTATGGGGAGGGAGAGAGAGGGAGAGCGGCAAGCTCCGTTCAGCTTACAGTTTCTTCCTCGGTAAAAAAAAAAAAAACATCACTAAGGTTTGCATGCGATAATTTGCACTGTTATTTTAAACTGTAACAATGAGAAAATTGTTCGTCGGGACTACCTAAATATTTCAATAGGCAACATTTAATGTACAAATAGCATACCAAAAACTTTGTTAGAACAATATTGTTACAATTTCTTTCTCGAAATTCAGTGGGCTATACAAAGTTCGTTAAAGGATGGAGGTCTTAATTAAATAAAAGAGTTAGTTATAATTTTCTAATTTAAAATTTACAATTACAGATAAAATTCTCTAAACGTAACATTTCAAACATATTGATATCACTTACTGTTTACAATTAATGACTTCAATTAATATAATTTCTAACTACCTTAAAGAAATCAAATGAATTGAAGAATTAAAAGTCAGTTCCAATAGTCAGTGTTTCAAAATCTATTCAATTACCTTATAAATAATGTGTCCATGTTTGACAGTTCCGATATTTACAATAAAATCCATATTACATATCCATTCAGTCCCACCTCAGTTTAGTTCATGTCCCGCCAGTCCACAATGTTCTATGAGTTCTCAGAGCGCCCTCACGCACAGTTAGCCTTAAATCGTTCGGTCTCACGTCCTCTTGTCTATTCACACCACGAACACCTCACCCGCGGTCGAACCTACTGAACTTTGTGCCCACACTCAGCTAGATGCCTTCGTAGTACCGCTGTGGTTTGTATTTATAGCGCCCTAGGCCGTTATCCAGAGATTTCGCTAATTCCCAAGTTAGGTCGAGTATCCTAATTCCCAGAATTTTCTTTTGCGCCTTCGCTACATTTGTCGACATCTGCAGCAGCAGGGAGGAGGGTCTCTGTGACGCCAGCCAGGAGCCGAGCGGCCATGACCGCCGCTGTCAATCATTCACGGGAATCCTAGAAGGGTCGGGAGGGGAGCACACAACAATATTTTAACTGTGATCTATTTGTTACTAGCCATTGCCAGAACATAGCTGCTCTCACGGTTTTTAATTCGTATTGATTCCTTATAAGTATTAGAAGTTATAGATGATATTATGGTAAAGTATCATTTATTCATAAATATAATACTTTTCAAATTAATTAGTGTTGTATACTTGTGGTATACAAGTTATTTTAAAAAACGGGTTAACATATTTCTCCTGGGTGATTTTTCAAAGGTTTGTTTCAAAACAACCGAAGAAACTTTGAATGGACTATAGCTAAACTTAAACGGGCTTATTTATTATTGCGAAACCAATTTGCATTTTAATATTTCAATGATTTGCTCTGCTTCGTGTTCTGTAAGTAAACCTTTGACTAAACAGCCGTTTTAGTAATTTTCACTTTTATTAGAAGCACAAATGAAACACAAAACGGAACCTGATCTTCGGATGTGAAACATTTTGTCAGTGCTGTTCGCGACAAGTATTCCCTGAGTCACGGGCAGTTTTGAATTTTTTTAATACCGGACATAAAATTAACAAACTACTGCAAGGTTGGCCAAAATTTTCCGCCTTTCTTCCAAATTTCCAGTGATCGTGAAATTATATGCTGTAATGCGCATTATTCGCAGACTAAAAGTGCTTTCAATAATATAAAATTAACTGTCTCCCAGCTACAGCAATAGGTTTCCATTAAACACGTGGCTTCGTCAGTTAAGTTTTTTTGCCTAACCGTTTGTCGTCGGATCTTTTCAGTGCCTTCTTAATACTTGGGATTAACTATTGAAAAAATAACAATTAAAATTAATCATTAAAATATCTGGTTTAAAGATTGAAACTAACGGTAGTTAACTTAGCAATTCCCTAGATGCCGAAGATGAGGAAGATATGCAAATGCCACTACTTGACAAACCTAATACGCAATGTAAAATATGTAACATATATAATAATTTGGGCCATGTCACAACCTCCGATAGACAATAACTTTACACAACAACCAATTGAAAAATAAACGCCCTAGCGACGAAGTCATGGAAACAGTGAAAAAGCAAACATGAATCTTTGGCGATGAACAAGGACCAACACGACACGTTAAAGGAGGACACACATTAGTTAAGCCGAAAAATAATTCCGAAGGGCAGCCAAATCCAGATTTTGAAATAGACTAGCACTACTGCACACCCATGGTACATCACTTGTCACAAAATGACCAAACATTAAAAAACTGTACCGCAAACTTAACATTTCCCGTGACTCACAGCTTTCTAAGTGCCCCATCGCTCTGTAGCGCGACTAGTAAAACGTCAGCTCGAAAACATGGTAGCTGTGTTGGCCTCTGCTGACTGAAGTTATGTGCAACTAAGCCATCAGGAAAAACATACATACTGCAGGTATAAGGTAGCGACACAATGTAGCAGATGTCCGAAGCATATAAAGTAGGCAGCGTGAGGCAGTTCAAGGCCTTAAATAAAAGTTGACAAATAAAAAAAATAACGATACACAAAGGAAAAAAGGGAAGGAAGGGAGGCAGAACAGCTAGGAAAGATGAGGGGATCTGAGGCGAACAAAGAGTACACCACTGCACAGAAGTATATGGTGCTAATAAACTTAATCTGACAGCACAAACATGGTGGTATATAAAAGTATGTAATATATATAATAAAAATTTATAATACATGTGCATATATGTACATTTTAAGGATAGTTGTATATGTACTTTTATAAATGGAGATAAATATGTTTCAACATAGACTTATTATGTATTTATAAAATAAAAAGTTACACTAAAAATATAAACATATCAACAAATGCAGTTGTGTATATAGTCCATTCCCCATTGGAAGCAACTTTCTCAGAGCCCTGTTAAATATCTACTTGCAGACCAGTTTCGTATCCTTCCACCAAATGTAAACCAACATTGCCATGTGACTGCTATGTATCTGTCAAAATCAATAGTTCTTATGGTTACGCTACATTTACATATTTATTTTCCACAAAATAGCACGTTGCACGTTAATATTTGCAGTGACAAACACTTTTACAACTGCAGGGTGATGAACTGTAGTATTTAACCTCTTGTTATTGATGTGTGTTGGTTTATTTCTTTAAAAGGACAGCCTCAGTTCGAATAACGAAGGAATAGCCAGTCCAACGAAAAAGCGAAATTAAAATCAAGCACGCAACTTGTGTCGCTCATATTTTGTTATAGAAACTTAAAATATATAGCCATGATCATGCACAAACAAGCTTACCGTAACTTTTATTCTGCTCATATTTATATGTATTGCTACGTACTGTGCATTAGGTTTATTGAAATTTATTGAGGTGGGCTTAGTTATTTTGTTGGGATTGATGGTAAATCATGTTACACGACTATGTTTCAAACACCCAGGGCAAAGGTACAATGTTGTGGTAAATAAACAGATGTGGATGTAAATAAATAACTCATCATAAAAACAGTTCACATTTACAACGAATAAATAGTTCATATCAAATATTTGAAATCACGCACTCTCACAGATCCAGCGTAACGATTACCATGCAGCCACGCAATCCTATTTCACACACAGTGGTTAATGAAACACACCATAACAGTATATTTATTACTGTCGCAGAAAAACATATTTATCACAACATCGTAACTTGCTTAGATAGGTTTAAAAAACACGTCTACAAACATGATGTAATTTGAAGTATTTTTCGGAGTAAGTATAATTTACGTTTCGTTTGGTAAAACAGCAACACTCCATGTCATGACTCGCCACGTTTGCCAACTGCACTTAGTTTCTGCCCCATCTATTTTCAGCTGTAAATTACAAATTGAAAAATCATTATTTTACTGTAATAAGTATGAAGTATGCTACAATTGAAAACACGTACAATTTTGCATACTAGTGAAGAGAAACTTCCAGTGTGTGAAAGAGACAAAGACAGAGAGAGACCGCCAAGCCTCACTCAGCAGACAGTTGCATATTATCTTCGTTGATATTTCTCAAAAGGTAGCAAGTTGTCTTGTCGAACATCCATTTCGAAATTTAAACATGGAATTATTCTATAGGCCTAACTGTGCTCTTATTTAACTTTGCCAAATAAACCACACGCCATGTGATCTACTAACATACACATTGCAATTAAGTATCAATGATATGTAACAATTGGTACTTGGGTACTAGTATCGTGAATCTCTTTTAAAATGGGTATTAATAGGTTTTTACCAACAGGCTTTTATTCGTCCAAGAGCGAGTAATAAATATTAATACGTAATGTTATTTTGTGTCGGACGATGTGCGAGAGCAAGTTCAAGGGCAGCCTTGCCTTCAACTGGCAGCGATGCAAGACTCTACTGCCTCTTTGTCGCTGTTACGAGAGGGAACATTACATACTTTTAGAACAAACAGGGTGTGAATAGAATGTTGTGTTCATAAATATGTAGGCCTGCTTGTTAAGCATCCCATGTAATTTACAAAAGGTACTTATCACTTTGTCCAGTTTCTTTCTTTTTTAAAATTATGGTTACATATATATATATATTTACTTATAAATTTATCTTAATCATTATTTCCAAAAATACGAATTTTATCACTTGTTATTAGAACTTTTCCCGTGTGTGTATGTGACCAGAGTATTCGCATTTTATTTCAGATTGTTTGTTTAATTCTGCTAAACTTTCCGCCATTTTCAATTAACGCTTCGCTACTAGCCAAAATATTGCGTATAAAAGTTTTACCTTGGCAAGATGTTCAGAGTAATTACTGTACTGTTTTGGTACACTGCCCAGAGCGAGTTAAACATTTACCGGAATTGTTTTGGTACGCCGCGCAGCTACTAAAGCTCCACAAACTTTCATGTCTGGCAGGGTAAGTGTGTTCCTATCATGGACAAACCACGAACAACTTTTATATCATATTTGCGCTTGCTTCTCGCCATTCTCTCGATGCCACGTAGAAACTTCTGCTGCGTAAGTGAAAAAAAAGGGGGGGGGGGGGATAGGTTTCACTTGAGATTGTTGACTAGCAGGGTTGCCCGGAACACATTCATCCAAGGTCACCAGCGATTTGCTGTTCACAGGCGCTTCTCGTTATTCATCTGTTTATGACACAGGCTCACATTTCCCACCATTTACTGTTTGCCGCTTTTAAATAGCCAACATCTTACCAACACAGATTAAGAGTATTTAAGAATAATTTTTCTTTTCCTTGTAAAATACAGATTACCGTGTATGAAAATAGCACTTGATGTCTGGACACTTAGCTAGGATGATTGAGAAGTGTGGAGAATGAAGGTCGTAGAGCAGTAATCAAGAAAGCAACGTGACTGTAAACTATAAATCAGCTTTTTATCGTTGCGTTGTTAACCCCTGTGTCTCACACTTAGTGTCTATTCGGGTACTAAGTCTCTTTCGTAAGGACGAATACCCGGCACCGTTGATTAATGAATATTTCTTCTGAATGTCGCGTATATATCGCGTCTTGTGGGCCTTGCAGTGCAGAGTGCTCAGGAAAGTGTGGTGAGCATTCGCCTGGAGTGATTTAGAAAGAAATTAGTACGGCCGTACGGGGAATTGAACCCAGATAATTCTGAATGCGACTCCAATACTTCACCGAAAGTCGGCACTCCTGGAAGAAAAACGTGTTGCGATTAATCTCAGTTGGGCAGGGAAGCTGGAGGACATTGCCGAAAACGGAAGAAGCAAGTGTGGGGCGAGGCGTGACCACTGGGTAGGTAGTGGCCAAGATGTTGGCCAGCCCTAGATTGCGCTGGGCAGGTGGTGCCGAGATGTTGGCCAGCCTTGAACTGCGCCTCGGACAATGTGGTCACGTGAGCCGTATGCCGCCCAAGCCAGCTTCTTCCCCTCTACCTACCTCTTCCTCCACTCCTGCCCGCGACGTGCGTGTGTTTGTGCGTGCGCGCGCCTCCTGATCTACTACCTACCTCTACAAACTACATCAGACGTTTCATTTTGCTATGTGAATTTCCTTTCGGTGATAATTAGTCGTCTAAATGTCAGTCTCCATAACTATCCTTGTTTTAACAAATTGCATAAACTACAAATTTAATTTTTTGGTATATTAAAAATTTGAGGTTATGTTAACGAGTTTTGGTTTGTTTTTTGTTGCCCTAACTGGTTAATGCGTCTGTGTATGGTGTACGCATGCCTAATGTACATTTTGAAAATTTCAATGGGTAAAATAATTTAGTAGAAATGTATGATGCTGGATTATCTTATTATAATTTGTTGGTGGTGTATGTGATAAATAATAAACAACCTTTTTATATTTTTCGAGGACCGAAACGGTCACGAGAATAATACGTGCCACACTGCACAATATAAGAACTGTTTTTTAAAATACATATGAGCAAATAAGTTCCGCTCAAAGGAAAGTTGTAATTGTGCAGTTCGGCAAACAAACGTAATTAAAGCTGTCATAAGGTGTACATTTTATATACAAAAATGATTCCACTAATTTTTTTTATGGAATGGTGTGGTTTGTACTACGATCTTACTATACATGCCTTGCCCCCCCCCCCCCCGGATCATATTCCACTGCAGATTACAGCGTAACTTGAGTGCTTTTTGTTTCTGTCTTCCATAGTCTGTGCTTTAAACCACTCATTGGATACATTTAGAACATAAATGTACGCAAGACGAGGTATGCAGCTGGACAGAACTAGAACTGAATAGTGAATACTAACAGTGCTTAGCGGAATTAAAAACGTGCGTTGAAATGTAGACAAGAGCGAACACAGAGAGCAGTTAGTAGTATCGTCTAGCTGGATGTATTTCACGTGCTTGGTTCATTACTAAATATGACATATATTACAAACATTTCCTTACTTGTCTTAACATAAAAAGTGCCTTATTTTTAAATAAAATTGAACTTTTACTTGCATCCTATCTATAAGTTACAATATTTCACTTATAATTAATATTAATAAAAACTAGTGGACAATAGATGTGTGCGTAATGCTCTTATGCACATAATTGTTACATCGAGTGCACAGGACTGCGGTGTGTTATCCACTTGGTGTAATTTACTATCGGATTTCGTTAAGCTTTGATTGCATGAGGCGGAGAAATATTGTGCGAGTATAACATGAACAGGACTTGAGAATGATGTAAGAAAGTAACCTCGGAGAGTGGATTCCACAAAAAGACAGCGATTCACTTGCCCCCTCGCCATTACAGAGAGATATCTCGTGGGTATACTAGCGCCTTACACCTGCTCTTCGCTGCTGTAAGTAAAGTCTGATTTTCGGGTGTGGGGGGGGGGGGGGGTTGCACAACGGTCGCTCGTTGCCAAGCTTTTCTGCGCTCCAAAGTGGCGTTGTTGGGCCGGAAACAATTTTTTAACTGAGCGATCTCTAATACATAATTGCTTGCAGAGTAATTGCTCCGTGCATCCACCCGCGCTGTTCGTCACTGCAGAAATGTGTCGTAGGAAGCACACATGACAATCTGCTGCACTATTGTGGGAACCAGCGCTTCCTTGTTGTAAGTTTCCATTGTTGCGAACAGGTGACGAGAGACTATTTCACCTGCTCGTCATCGTCTACTCCCAGAATACGCACGACCAGCTTGCCAGAAAGCACGTGTTGTAGGATAGTCTTAGTCGCATACCATTGTCACAAGTATCGTGGCTGGAACTTCCAATATTTCTTGGCAACAACCCCTCCTCCTTTGTGTCTGTATGCTGTAACTCGTTAGCTGCCATATAACCAAGTGTTTTAACGAGAAAAATCGTTAATGTCATTGAAGAGCAATTCTGCAACATCTTTCTACCCACAAAATGTCGGTACGTTATAGAAAATCCTCGTTAACTACGCTGTGGAGAACCGAGAAATGTCGGCATCGAAACGAGGGCGATAAACAACAGATTCGATTCGTATTACTGAAGTCCGTAAATAAGTAGTAGTATGTCGGACAGTTCTCCTGCACGCTTAACGAAAACCAGAGGAAAGTGAGCTAAATGAGTGAAAACCTGTGAAATAAGCTTTATGTAAAAAAAAGTCTCATTCGACGACAGCTCTTGAGTGTGCTTCGTGTACGTTTATAAAATGGCGGGTATACGTGAACAGCTATATCAATTTAGATGTGAATACGTGTTGAAAATCATGACACAATATTAGCCGCCGGCGCAGATATATCCAGTTAAATACACGACCGTGTTTCCGCAACTGCCAGACCAACTATTCTTTTTAAGAGTCAACGAACAAGTGACGAGCGTGAAAACAGCAAACGGCATTGCGCGACAATCGGCCACGGAATGAAACACACAAGTGTTTGTTGGGGGGGTTGATTCGCGTACCCAACTGTTATTCCAACTAGCTTGGCGAGCTCGGTAGGTAGATGGCCCGCGAGTAAACCCATCGTGCGATACACACACTTATTTACTATGCGTATATTGACGGCTTAAAGGCTCACTTTAGGGCCTTACACTAGATCCATCTTTCACATGCTAGAAATCCGTACATAGCTATTACAGATTAAAACTTCGTAATACTAAACAAACCGAAGATACAATTCAATTACTCTGTCGCTCCCTCACATGCACACTTGCCTAAACACAACTTCGTTTCGTCAGTTTCATTGCCTCATCCACTGGGGTGACCCAGGTATACTTGGTTCATATTACTTCAATAACATTTGACAGACGCTGTGACCAACTTACACAGCATGTAAATAATAAACGCCCCCATTTGCACAGTACTGTGTCAGCTGATGGTTGTTTGCAGGATTCGTGTTATTATGTTGGCGCTCTTTGCGATGATTGTAAAAGAAAATAGATAGTGCTCGGAATTAAACATTATAATGTGGAAAATTAGTTATAATTACAACATTTATGATTAATATTACGCTCATAGACTATTACACAATTGTTCTTAGTTATAGAGCAAGGGCTCTAAAAATATTTAGAAATATTATGGTAGAGCATGCGAACATCACGGTTATGTGAAAGGTATCCTCCAATCTCAGTCTGTCGTTTACGGTCGCCACCTGCCCGGTGAAAAGCCATTGCTTTGCCATTGTGCTCACTGCTCTCTTCCGTCATGATTTATCTACATGCAGGGATTCCTTGCTGGTGATGTCGGAATATTTATGCATTTAATTTTTACATATTTCATTAAAATTAGTTCGTCATAGGTGCCTTTTTACAGCAGTCTCTTCAGTGAAATGAATTGTCGACACGTGTCTGCCGCTTTGTAAAATAAGTTTGTTGTGTGCTGTGGTCCGCCATTTTCTGTGAGCATCGGGTAAGCCCGAGCGAAAGATTATTTACGTTGTGAAGTTGGACTTGGTTGGTTTCAAGATAAGTGTTTTGTTAATTGCATAAGTCAGAAAATAAATTATTTCGTATCAATAGCCGACAAGTGATTTTAGTGAATAGTGAGTGTTTTGTAAATAATGTTTTCTTAAATTGCTGTTAGGATATTGGAAATGTGTTTGGACTTTTGGTCGAAACACTAGCGAATTTTACGTAGAAGTTAAATTTGCTTAACATGTTTACAATGTGCATTTCGCACATCGGTATTAAGTGGCGTATTATTGCGTTTTGTTCTTGCGGGAGGTTTTCAAATGTACGTGGCCTAAATAAACCCCCTTTTAGTTCTTTATATAAAAATGTAATGAAATTTATCAGTTGAGCACTTCTGACATCAGTACAAACAGCGACACATTTATCGCATTTAGTTTTTTCGATGAAGTTAAAACTTTAATGCCATTTCCGTACGAATAAAATTTTCCACTGCATCATCAAAACAATGCCAGTTCCAATCGCCACTCTCAGAAGAACCACAAACAAATCACGTCTCATGAAAGACTATTAAACTATAGTTCCCCACCCCACCAATAAAATAAAACAGAACCCTAACTAGTATATTATATGATCATAACAAAAATAAAAACAGTTGGGAATGGCAACCAGCTATAGTAGCCTAGAATTTGTCAGTCCTTCAATGCCTGCCATTGGATTCGTAGTTTGTTTACAAAGATCGTTTTCTTCACAGACAGAACAGCTGTGGCGGAGGGATACATCGTGGCCGCAGTTCTTTTTCGAGAACTGTCAAAATTTCTTGAAGTTATATAAAACAGAGTATAGTTCTTAAATCTACTGAAACTTTCAATATGTCTGTGTTCAATCGACAGACGGTGGTGGCGAAGAAGCTGGAGTGGAACTTGGGTCTATTAGAAGTCTCTATTGTCGGCAGGTGGCACACTTGCGAGATGCTTATGTCGAACAGACAGTACTCTAAACAACAATCTGTACCAAACACGCAGTCCAGTTGCTTATCGTTAATGTACAATTTTTAGTTCCGTGCTTTCTCTCTTTTATTTTTGCGGAAACACGTTTCTGATGGTGGTAGTTCATTTCGCCATCACAATTGCATGTGTTTTGATTATTTGCGTGAAATAGTTTACGATCTACATTCATAAAATTCTGTTTGTCATATAATTACTCCGACTATTCATGCAATCAAGAAATCCTTGTAAAACGTGTAGGCTTTCATTAAAGGAAAAGCAAAACTATAAATGTATGCTGGCGATGTAATAGCTAATACTTGTCTGTCAACATTAGCAAGTGAAAATGGCTATTTGTTGTGTGTTCAAACATGTGAAATACTTCTAGAACCCACGACGATCAACACAGAATTCGTACGGTCCTTGAATTGAGTAAACATTTTCTGGCCCTTGAAATGTCCTTACTTTCAAAACTCCTGGAATTTTCAGTTTATTAAAATATCTATGTGACCAGGCGTGAAGATGACGTCACATCATGCATTTGCTATGGAAAGCGGCCTGTCTCATAAAATACGAATATGCAATAACAACCAAATGGCCTAAAGCATTACAGGAAATATTTGATCAGAGAATAGACTATCTTTTTAGCGTTTTTTTAAGTGTCTGATAACTCCAAACTGGCAAGATAGTTAGAATGGTGCCATGGCATGGATAGAGCCTTCTAAGTCACCCATAAATTAAAGGTTAGTGCTGAAAAATTAGGTACTGTAAGTTAGACTAAATGAAGACTAAATTAGGGGTGGTAAAACACTTGGGTGCAGATATACATCCCATTCCAATTTAATTTTTTTTTCTGAAGGGTTTTCTTTGCTATTCTTGGTGGTGGAATTTATAGACTTGTGCATCTCATGTGTGACTATATGCAGCTTCCAAATAACATTTTAGAACCGTATAACTTATTAAATTATAAATTTATATAATACGTCTAGTTAGGCGTACGTGGAAATTACCAGGCATGGATGGCGAGAAGCTTCGTTAAATAATGTTGTTTTTCTGTTTTGCATGCGAACCGTGAAAGTTAAATAAGATGAACTCCGTTGCGTCTGTTTGGAGGGATCCCCACTGCAGCAGCAGGTATCGAACTCAGACCTCCAGGATGCGTCGGGGGCTAAAGCGGGGACGATACTTGGTAGTTACCAGTTTGCTGACATGGCGATAACCCGCCGGGATGCTGAATTGCTCATGTGAGAAAACGTGTCTGACACTACGCGTGGCCGGCGTCTTTTCTCTTCATCTTCCCATTTCCTCTCCATTACATTCATCCTCTGTGTCAGTCTAGTTTGCATGCCTGACGCTGCCATGTGGCGGTCGCCTTTTCAGCGTCTTGCTCTCAGAAATGCAGACATAATTGTTTGTTTGTGTAAACTGATGAGTGTGTACGGTTAGTGTACTAAGTTTCCTATGCAATATGACTGGGGATAATGCAGACAACTTCGATGAATATTAGAGGATGTGACAAGAAGTAAGATTCATACATCCACGCAGTATCGGAAACTGCTGTGGCCATTGGATGTAATTTGGAGGGAAAATACCGGTTAAAAATGACGTTTATCCAGACGCTTCGTGCGTTCTGCCCGCTAGGAAATAAGGTAAACATCCCAAAAGTACGTGTCTTTCTTGAAATAACCCCTCTTAACGACATGTGCGCTCTTATTTTCTTAGAAAATAGATTAGGTGGGTGTATGCGAATAATTATCACCCGTTTTTACATCACCGCCTCCAACTCCTGCCATCCCGACTACTTTGTCGACATTTTGAGCAGCTGGAATGCCAACTTCGTGTTACAAATCTTTCACGGAACAGCCTGTACCACCCTCTAGGAGACAGTCACCGATAAATCAAGGTTTAACTATACGGGTGGAATTCAATATTGGTATTGCTTATAAAACTCAATTTCAAAGGTACTGTGTGTTTCTCACGCTAGTTTCTTACTTTTGGCGGGGGGGGGGGGGGGCATCTGAGACTAAGTGACCTGTAATGTGTGCATGATCTACCACGCAATAAGCAGTTCACATATGCTGTTCCCGGCGCAGTGTTCCCCCTACCTCACATATAACTTACCCACTGTCCAAAATATACTGACGGTCTTTGATAATAAAAGCAGTCGGATTCAAATAGGCTACTGTAACTGAAAGGATCAAAACTACAGTGTGTTATGAAGTATTTTTGGCAAATATGTGTGGCTTATTTAAGAAGATTAGTGATGTTTTCATTTTGTGTTAAATGGTAGTCATGTATAATTGCATTAATTTCGTTTATGTGTTGTTTTCCATTCGAGAAAAAATATGTATAGATGGGCACATTTATGATGGATAAACACTTGAATATGCAGTGGCAGGCGTCTTGTGATTAAGTCAACCCAGGAAACTAGCAACTAAACACAAGTCTTTGTTTCTTCCATTTACAATGCCATGTACGAGAGTGATGTGTGGTGAGACAGTGTTGTGCGGGCTATGAGTAGTATAGATATATGCAGGCAGATGTGTTAGCGGAGTAGTGTAAATATATGCAGGCAGATGTGTTAGCGGAGTAGTATAGATATATGCAGGCAGATGTGTTAGCGGAGTAGTGTAAATATATGCAGGCAGATGTGTTAGCGGAGTAGTATAGATATATGCAGGCAGATGTGTTAGCGGAGTAGTATAGATATATGCAGGCAGATGTGTTAGCTGAGTAGTATAGATATATCCAGGCAGATGTGTTAGCGGAGTAGTATAGATATATGCAGGCAGATGTGTTAGCGGAGTAGTATAGATACATGCAGGCAGATGTGTTAGCGGAGTAGTATAGATACATGCAGGCAGATGTGTTAGCGGAGTAGTATAGATACATGCAGGCAGATGTGTTAGCGGAGTAGTATAGATATATGCAGGCAGATGTGTTAGCGGAGTAGTATAGATATATGCAGGCAGATGTGTTAGCGGAGTAGTATAGATACATGCAGGCAGATGTGTTAGCGGAGTAGTATAGATACATGCAGGCAGATGTGTTAGCGGAGTAGTATAGATACATGCAGGCAGATGTGTTAGCGGAGTAGTATAGATATATGCAGGCAGATGTGTTAGCGGAGTAGTATAGATATATGCAGGCAGATGTGTTAGCGGAGTAGTATAGATATATGCAGGCAGATGTGTTAGCGGAGTAGTATAGATACATGCAGGCAGATGTGTTAGCGGAGTAGTATAGATACATGCAGGCAGATGTGTTAGCGGAGTAGTATAGATACATGCAGGCAGATGTGTTAGCGGAGTAGTATAGATACATGCAGGCAGATGTGTTAGCGGAGTAGTATAGATATATGCAGGCAGATGTGTTAGCGGAGTAGTATAGATATATGCAGGCAGATGTGTTAGCGGAGTAGTATAGATATATGCAGGCAGATGTGTTAGCGGAGTAGTATAGATACATGCAGGCAGATGTGTTAGCGGAGTAGTATAGATACATGCAGGCAGATGTGTTAGCGGAGTAGTATAGATATATGCAGGCAGATGTGTTAGCGGAGTAGTATAGATATATGCAGGCAGATGTGTTAGCGGAGTAGTATAGATATATGGAGGCAGATGTGTTAGCGGAGTAGTATAGATATATGCAGGCAGATGTGTTAGCGGAGTAGTATAGATATATGCAGGCAGATGTGTTAGCGGAGTAGTATAGATATATGCAGGCAGATGTGTCGGCACTGTGAGAGTGGTGTCTGTGCTTGTTGCAGGGACGGACGACGACTTCGTGGAGGACGAGATAATGGAGCTGCCTGACCTTGGTGAGTTGTCTGACTTACATCCACCTGCCTTCCCCCCCCTACCCTACTACAATACTTCTGTTCAGCACTGGCCATGTTCACAGTCCTGCTAACAATATACGTCGGCCATGCGTAACATTTACGCATCCATGGCCCTATTCAATTGATTTTTTTTTCATCTGTCAGTCAAGAGAAAACATTAAAATGTAAGTTAAAATTGCCTAATTTTATTTACATTAATAAATTCAAAGTTCTCTCGACCGAAAATCTCACAATAAATTGATATCACTTACTGTTTACAATTATTGACTTAATCAATATAATTTGTAATTACCTCACAAAAATATATGAAATTTTAAAATCCGCCCCAATAAACAGTGCATCAAAACTTACTAAAAATATTTTATAATTATGTGTCCATATTTGACAGTTCCAATATTTACAATAAAATCCGTACATGTTCATTCAGTCTCACAATTTAGTCCATGTCCCACCAGTCCGCAATGTTCTATTGGAGAGCCCTCACGCCTTCACGCATCAGGTTTCATGCCCTCTCTTCCATTCACACCACAAACACCTTGTCCGCCGTCGTCTCATAGTCTCCCATCGTTACCACGTTCAGCCTTAAAACTACTGGCCGCTGGACCTTGTCAGTATTAGCACTTTATAAAACCCTTAGTTTTTACTTTCTCTCTATTGTATGCTGTTGTAAAAATCGACATCGCCGTGGACCTGATGCTACTGGAGTCACATAGCTTCGATGATCACACACACATACGACAAAAACATTTTCATTTTGACGACTTGAATTTATAGCAGAGATTTTTACAGGGATGTTATGATTTCTCGGCCCTATCTACAAGGACTTGCAGAACAATTTTGTTCCTAAGGTGGCAGATTAAATATAAATTTGGAATACATGATGCCGACAAAGAGTTCAGATATGTTAAAGCATGACAAGGTATAAATGTCATTTTTATAAATTTAATCTGGTAAATTGCATATAATTGGACTCTTTCCATTGTAAGGGAGATTTGTAGAACTATGCGTTTCATATTACGACTTGTATGTCCTGTTTACAGTGCTGCACAATGCGACGAAAATATAAATAATTTGTAATTAAAATGTCAGGTTGTGCAACAGTTTTCATCGAGCTGATCTCATAAGTGTCTTACGCGGCACACCTAAGTTTCCAGCAGAAGAGTTACTCTTGTTTGTAATTTCTAGTTTGTCTGTCAAACAAAAGGAAATTTATTTCATTGGACACACAACGCTGACACATGAGACCACTTTTTCTTATTTGCTAGATGAGGTTGCCAAGTTGTTATCTACTGACACTATGGGCCACATAACCACTTAATTTTCAGTAGCGTAGGGGTGAATCTTCCTGCTTAATCACTGCATTTTTCGACAATTTTATGCGAATAGCTAAAAATTTAGTACAATTATCTTTGTACAAAAGTATTAAAATAATTAGGCCTACTAGTCAATTTAAGTTAAACTTGCATTTGGTACTCCTACCTAGAAATATGTTTAAGTTATAGCAATCAATTTCCATTCTCAAATCTTGGTGAAACCATAAATGTATTGTGCTATTTATCTGTAACCTAAGTGTAGGCTGGCACCTATTACCAGGGTCGTTTTTAAACTTAGTTATTTTTTTTACTTAAAATACTCCAGGGGGCAAAATACATTGAGTGATTGTCTCATTGGACTAGTTGGTACTAAAAATAGAAACTTCTCTCAGCAGGTGTGGAACATTCTTAAATGATGGTAATAATCCTACCTTGCCAAAATAATAGCACTTCATTTGAAGAGTGATCATGATCAACCAAGTGAGGCGGCACAATACAATAGTAACATACTGGACTCTCAATAGCATGATCAACCAAGTGAGGCGGCACAATACAATAGTAACATACTGGACTCTCAGTAGCATGATCAACCAAGTGAGGCGGCACAATACAATAGTAACATACTGGACTCTCAGTAGCATGATCAACCAAGTGAGGCGGCACAATACAATAGTAACATACTGGACTCTCAATAGCATGATCAACCAAGTGAGGCGGCACAATACAATAGTAACATACTGGACTCTCAATAGCATGATCAACCAAGTGAGGCGGCACAATACAATAGTAACGTACTGGACTCTCAGTAGCATGATCAACCAAGTGAGGCGGCACAATACAATAGTAACATACTGGACTCTCAGTAGCATGATCAACCAAGTGAGGCGGCACAATACAATAGTAACATACTGGACTCTCAGTAGCATGATCAACCAAGTGAGGCGGCACAATACAATAGTAACATACTGGACTCTCAGTAGGATTACGTGGGTTACGTTTTGGTTCACCCTTCACTGCGGTTTTCTATGGTTTTGTGAAATCACTCCAAGAAAATGCTGGAATAGTTCGCAAAACTGACTACTTTATAATTCCTATTTGTAAAACTACTTCTATTTCTGTGAATTTGCTTTTGACACAATGTTAATCTACAAGAAAAGTGGGAGGAGGTAGATGATAACTTACCAATAGGTTGTCAGTAACATCTGAACCACCTGCAGATTGCATATTTTTGTGTAATTTTTTATTTAAACATTTCACTGGTAATAATTAGTGACTTAGGCTACAATAAAATATAAATATAATATATTATTAACTAGTTCAGTTGTTTAGATAGGCCTACGGATGTTTTTTCAGATGCAGATGATGTGGACTTCTATGGTCCAGAAAGTGTCTTCAAGGATTTTGCAGAGTCAGGTAAGTGTATCTTCTGCCTCAGCAAGTGAGAATGTGTGAAGGACTATCTGTGAAAGTAGTTGACAAAAGGCACCTAATGTGGGTGGTTAGACTTGTGTTCAGAAGAGCTGCAGCACCACATCATTGTGGTACTGTCTGAATGGGTATGTCAATGATAATGATAATCCAGGCAGTATATATGAATAATTTGCCTTTATACGTCCCGCTCAATTGTATGACAGTGTACATCATAATACATGTCACAATGTGGCCTTTTTTATCACTTATTTTGGCTGTGTACAACAATATGTCACCTGCCTTAAGTGCTGTTTTGCCTGCTTAGCAGATTTCAAGAATTTTTATTACTTTTCACTGATATGACAATATTTTATACTTTTGAAAGCTATTGTGAATTGGATGATTAGTTTTGTATCTACATAAGTTTACTTATTTTGTTTTACTCATCAGTTATTTCAGACTGCTGTAGCTAGGTTTTCAAAATTATCATTGTGGTGTGTCATCCATGGAAACAAGGAGCGTGAACGACACCACAATTAAAACCCTTAGTGAAATAAAATTGCAAGACCACTAGGCGCTGTACACATGGAGGGGGAAGGGGGGATAGGCACGCCGTCAAAATGGCACACCACCACGGATACCTAACTGCTAAGACCAATCTGAATTTCTATAAACATTTCATATTAAGTTTGCTAATATATAATTAGTGAGATATAGCTGGAGTATAAAGACAATTAAAAACAAATATTGCAGTACTGATCAGTAAGAACCATTAAACAGAAAGAAATACCCCTCTCAAGAGTTGGTAAGCCTGTCATGGCAGACTACTGTGATGTGAGACAGTTGGCACTACTGATCTGGCATTTTTGCTGCGCTGCTCTGCGGGCAGGGAAAAAGACTGTGCCAGCAATTTGAAATACACGTCATGCTCATGGCTTTTACGTTACTGCCATGGTGTGCAGTTATACATTAATGTCTGACTTAGTGCATAGTGTTTGCCAAGACCACAGTTAAGGTTGTACTGACTAAAGACAGGTATGTGGTCACTATACTGGGAGCAGCTCCGCTCAGCAGTGAATTAAACACGCAGTTGAACCTCCCGTATGGAATATTGTACATAAGCCATTTAACCTAACAATAGTGTATTATATACAGATGACTTTCCTAATGACAGTTGAAGTGGCAAACGCTTCTGAACCTCAGGTTAATACATTATTCTCAACGTATTTACTGTACATATTAGTGATAGCTAAGTGGATTATTATTTATATAATAAAGTTGGTGGCAGCGCACAATAGTTTCGTAATAAGGGGAGATAATTATATACAAAAAAGTTGGAAACATATTTCCCCAGCGTTCACGCATATTTCAAATAAGAGAAAAACAATTAAACTTGTGGAATTTACACTTTGCAGTGCTCGTGCGCTGAAATAAACATCACTAATGTCATTTTTTTCCGACACCATTACAAATGGCGGGTCTGCTGTGTTATGATTCTGTCCCAGCGTATTCCGCTGTGGTAAAGGTGCGCCCGCACTCGCATTGCATATGTGAATGTTACAAGAATGTAGATTATCAGCCCACTTGTTTAAAATGATAGGTAATACATAAATAATTTAAAAGTAGCCATATACGGTGGAGTCCTGGTAGACGTGTGTTATAACACAAACAGCTATTAGCTATCACATACATGATAAACAGAATAAAATGCAATATTTACCATGTTTAATGTCCATCTCAAAATATCATAATGGCTCTTGACATGGGCAGAACGTGTCTAGGTTATAGAACATTATAGTGATGATCTTTAGACGTCTTGAGTGGTTATTGACCGCCTAAATACTCTTGTGTCGGTAGGCGAATAACGTTTATATGCAAGCCTATCAGAAACAAATAGTAAGGCCATAATTTTATCACCTCTATCATGATTGAAACAATCTTTGATCGAAAAGTTAAAAACTTTACTCGTAAGCTGAGACTGGCCATGATACCTTAACTGAACTTATTACTAACAGGAAGCCCGGCATGCGGAAATTGCCAGTCTGATTTTAATGCACTTACAACTTCATGGAATTTGAACTTCCAGATTGGCAATCGGTGGATGCATCAGTATGCAATAAAACTATAATTCCAAATAGTTTAATAAAAAATTCTTTCTGTTACTACTAGCCTGCTTAAATGGGTACTGTACATTAATGAACACCTGGGGTAACCTAAAAAGAACATTCTCTTATGTCACTGGATAGTATTGAATAAGACTGTCTGCTGGAATTCTAAGTGCTAAGTTATAATGGTTTAATTTATTCTCTTACATGAAAAGATCTGCAGACAGCTGTCTTGACCTGTATCGTAAATTTGTTAATGACCTGAACATACCTAATAATGCTTTGTCCGAAATCTTATCCCTATATACTACTTAGATATTACATTAATTTATATACCAAAGGATAAGGGATTGTGGGTTTGTGAATGAGGACCTTTTAAATGCAGTGGGAAACTTTCGTTGTACACACAATTCACTGTAAATGCCACCAGTGGACACCAACATGTGTCTGGAAGGCGACGGTGATCCCAGCTGCAAACAAAATGCATACTATAGTAGGAAGAACGGTTTTGGCATTAGGTTGGAAGTTGGCGTGCTGTCGCCGCCCAGTTGTAGCGCCCGGTGTAGTGACATTCCTGTGTCCACTGTGGCCTCGCCTACGATGTGAGCAGTGGGCGTATCCTGGCCCTATTAAAAGCAGCGACATTTCCGTGCCGTGGGTCTGCTATTCTCGGGCGTCTCTCGGCGTGATGTCGCAAGTCCGGGTCTCGTCACGTAGAATGGCACGTTCTCAATTGTACAGGCATACATTTAGACACTCTGTAACAAGAATACTATACAATTACCTTATGAATTAACAAGTATTTAACTAATATGATCTAACATTACATTTCTAATTGTGACTGAGTCATACCATGGTTCGCCTGTTTTATTGACTCTAATGTTCAGTATGGAGGGTCCCAGAATTTCTGTAACACGAAAAGGCCCCTTATATTTAAGAGGGGGAGAGCTTTCGTGCGAGCGTGATTCTTGAGCCAGATCCAGTCACCTATCTTAACATATTCTCACGGTGCTTCCTATCAAATTGGACTTTTAGTTGCTGTGCGGCAGTAAGATTGAGAGTAACCTGCTCCCTATCCTTAATGAGCTGTTTACACCAATTATCACTGCGCTCTTGAGCATGTATTGGTAATGACTTGTGAGGGATAGGTAGCTTCCACACCATGAAGTAAGTAAAATGGCGTAAACATTGTACAACAGACGAGTTACAGTTGAAAGCGTCTAAACTAGAGATATTGTTCCCAATTCTGTGGAGCTTCCTCCTGGGCAAGTTTCATCAGTTGCATTCCAATTAATTTGTTGGCCGCTTCACAAAGACCGTTGCATGCTGGGTTATATGACGTTTGCCACCCTCATGCCAGGACAGCGCTCCGTCCTCAAGTGTGCAGGTTCGAGTCTTGTGCCCGCAACAACTACTGTGTCTGTCTAATGCTCGTACTCTCACAGTATGTTTGAAATACCTACACATTTATAAAATGAGCAAAAGTGCTGTTGTGTGTGTTTACAGTTGGTTGACAGAAAAAGTAAAGTTATGCTTAGACTAGTCTGGAATACAATTTTGAGATTGTCGCGATATATTATTGTTATTAGCTTTAAGTTTAGTGTGTGCCTTTAAACCTCTGATGACAATCTTGTTTCTGTATCCAATTTCAGTTGATGAAGAGCTGAAACCTATTAAAAAATCTGCCAGTGATACAGAAAGTGGTCATCATATGTCTGATTCTGGTGAGTACAGCAGCTTCTTGTAACTGTTCTATTTTGTAGGTTAGCCATTCTTGTTGATGATTTCATGTTTGTATTTTGAATTACTGTCATCCAGCCGTAACTAAAACTGGGTGTTAACACGCAAGGAAAAATCAGGGAATTTCATGTGACAGGAAAAAAGTCAGGAAATTTTCACCAAGATTGGGGAAAATATTTATAATTACTTCTTTGCAAAAGTTGTTACCTAGCTGTTCAAATACAGGATAATGTAATTGTGAGCCTATGCATTTTTAAATTTCAATGGCCTATATGTACAAAATAACAATGAGAACTCGTCTGGAGTCAGTGTTTGCTTGCTTGGTATGTTGCAGTATAATTTAATTCTACTCACTTATAGCATATTTGTTCTGTCAAAAGTGCAAAAATGCATTATTAGGTTTCAGCCTTGAAAATAGGTGAAGTAAAAGGGTAAAACAAGTCGGGGAATTCTAAAATGGAAATACAGTAGACACCCCGAAAAAAAAAAAAAAAATTGTTATAAGTTGTGATCCGACCTAATAGCTACAGTGTATTCTCGATTATTCATTGGATCAATAAGAAAACAAGAAGCATGTGGGAAAACAATGAATGCAGGCGTGGATATTAGACGTCAGAAATATTGTACATAATCTCAAAATGCATTTTTTTTTAACCAACAGCCTAAAGATGTCACTATACAACTTATTCAGGTCAATTTTTAATTAACTATTCACGTAAAATCAAAAGCTTCAATTTTTTAAATTTAACCAAATTTAGTTTTTATATAGGTATATTAATATGTTTGCTCAGTGTTCCTTTGTGTCGGTCGAGTCATGCTCAATCCCTAGGTTAAAATTACCACAACTGATTTATTTTTGATAATTTTTGCCAATAATTATTTATGTTTTTTTTTCAAACCTTTACAATTTTATCCACACACACTGCCTATAGTTTCTGATAATAATTATGCCTGTCAAAATACCACCATGGCTCTAACCTCATTCCAAATTCCATTTGCAATAACAAGGCCATAGATAGTTGAATACAGTGTCTGAGATTATTTGATTCGTTCTCATTATCACCATACTACGAGTGCAATTAACACGTAAGAAGAATAACAGATTGTTTCTCAATGTTGCCAACCTACGAATATAGTAAATATGTAGAAATAAGAGGCATGGTAGTCTATAGAACATGAAAAACTGTTTTGGAATGTAAACAATACTATCAATGGCACCAGTTGTCGATTATCTGTGTTCTTTTGCATTCACATATTATTCAAAAACGAATTATATGTGCAATCTTTGGTGAGTGCACTGATGAGAAATACGGTAAAACATGAACAACTAGAACAAATCATTGAAAATCCACTGTATTTCATAACTAAACAATTGTTCCTAATATATTTAGGATATTTGGGGCAAAATATTTGCTCAATTGATGTGGGAAATTTATGTTTTAAGAGTTGTAGCATGCAGGTTTTTTTAACAAGTTTTTTATATAGGATAGTTTTTAGGGCCGTCCAAAGAAACTACTTTATGGGAAAACTGAATAAACAGGATTGCAGCGAGGTTTCACTGTACTTACATTTCAGTTTTTGTAATCTTTTAGAACATGTTTTGGATACCTGATTGAATGAAGCCAGGAGAGTAATAATGTTTTAAATTTTTTCCGTGTGGATGTTGTTGTTTACCTGTTGCTTCAGTCATTGCAGTTAGGTATTGTCACCCATATTTTCATTGTCCTAATTAATATTATGGTGATTATTGAGGTGACATAGTGAAATTTCTTACTTTTGAACACGTAAGCCCATAGTAGTATGACATAGTAAAGGTTTACATTTGAAAACTGATGAAAACCCCTTGTTGCTTGTAAAAATCAAGCAAGCCATGTTCATTGTGGGTGGACTTTCAAGGAAGTATGTACATGCAGTTAAAGTTTGAGTGTTGGCTGAGATGAGTTTTCAGATTGAAAAGCAGATAGTGACACAAGATTGGAAAGCTCCCCGAATATTAAAACTCACCTGGTAGAACGTTGCTCATTATTGGTTTTCCTTTGGCATTCAATATGTATAATTTCTTTCATCAGTACTACCATCATTTTCTACTCATTGATCAAAGGAAAGGTAATATTTCTTAAATGTAATGTACATATTTTCATTTGTGCAAAGATGGTAAAGTAGCCGTAAACTGATGGTAAAATAGCATTAGGTTTGAGGAAGTTTTGGTGTGTGATTATTGTTAGTGTATAATATCTGTCCTAAGAATAGTAGGTAGCATGCATGTGTCAGTTTGTCATACAGTATTGGCAGTTCCCATTCACAAATAATGTGCTGTGTAGTTTTGATTATGCTTAATAGCAGTACAATGAAACTATGGAAATACTTCCTAGGAGAAAAATGTTTAATAGTATGCCCTTCAAAACTAGTACTCTGGAATCTTAGCACACCTATTTTTTTTAAGCTTTGCAGTAATTGGTAGTATTTGAAATGATGTCAATTTTGTATTTCATAGGGCATAAGAATGTAGTTCAACATCAATTCAATCTTACATAATGACTAAAATTTGTAAGAAATAGGGAAAGCAATTTTGCTGAAACATGAGTTGGTTGATGTAGGACAGTTTTACCATTGACTCTGATGGAATTTTGCTGAAACATGAGTTGGTTGATGTAGGACAGTTTTACCATTGACTCTGATGGAATTTTGCTGAAACATGAGTTGGTTGATGTAGGACAGTTTTACCATTGACTCTGATGGAATTTTGCTGAAACATGAGTTGGTTGATGTAGGACAGTTTTACCATTGACTCTGATGGAATTTTGCTGAAACATGAGTTGGTTGATGTAGGACAGTTTTACCATTGACTCTGATGGAATTTTGCTGAAACATGAGTTGGTTGATGTAGGACAGTTTTACCATTGACTCTGATGGAATTTTGCTGAAACATGAGTTGGTTGATGTAGGACAGTTTTACCATTGACTCTGATGGAATTTTTGTTGCTAGCAGGTCGTAACAGCTAAGTCTATAAGGGGATACATTTTCATTTAGAATTGTAGTAGAAGATAGCATTTAAAAGGTTAGATAATACAAGTATGACTTAACATAGTCAACCCACTACATTTGTACATTTCAGAAATTGTAACTTAACATAACAGTTTAATTTTTGTGCTTGTACATAACTATTACAAAACAGTATGCACATTCTCTTACCTGCAGATCTGTGTTAATAGCTTGTAATTTTTTTGAAGCAGGAACATCAAAAGTTAGTATTAAATTAATATATGTACCCTGCAAAGTTTGGAACCCTCCACTACTGCCCAGAAAACATGTGTCATCCACCAAACATTAGACTTGTGTAGAATATGAGTTCCGTTGTACAAAGCATAAAAACAGTATATTTTGGAGAACTGGTTCAGGCTTGAAAATCATTTCTGTTTGTTGATGTTCCGGTATGCTACAATTAAGTTTAGTGGCTTCAAGCAGTCCAGAGTCGTGCTGACAAATAATGGAGGAGTCCAGTAAGGGCTTCGTAAGTGGGAGTTGTGCCAGACAATGTTGCTGGTCGGCTGGTATTCTCTGCGATCTCCGGGCGCTGTACTACCGCACTGATAGATGGTTTCCCATGTTCTAATATTTGGTTTCACTGATAATTTGAGCATAGAGTACACGTCTTTCGCTGTGCTCATCAAAGGCCGAGGTCACAGTTTGAGGGACCAACAACAAGTCAGCATTGTTTACGGGGATTTGTGTGATGATTTGCATGCAAGTAGTTTTTGAATGAACCCAGTGCAATCTGCAGAAATACTGCGTGACGGTTACAAACTGTCTTCTAATAGGCTACACTATCTCCTAGATAGAGAGCATGCAACCTGAGAACACAATTCGGAATTCTTCCTGCTACATTAGCGGGAAATATTGACTGATTCAGCAAGGTCAACACTACGAAGATAAATTAGTTTTCAAAGTACAGTATTGAGGAAATCTGCTCCGTTAAACCCCCCTCCCCTGGTGTTCGATTTAAGGGTCCTCTCTATCTGGCACTCAGACTGCGGGGCAATGTATTGGAAATGTAGTACATGCTTTCCCACCAAACTATTAAACATGCATGTGTCCCATTTGCCGTTATACTAAAAAAATACACTATTCAGACGAGGCTTAGAAAGACTGCTTTCTCAATTGCCGCTTCTCAAAATATATAGGCGTCATATTCAAACAGAAATACTCTATGAAATTTGCATTGAACCTTGCTACAGACTTTCCAGTAATTAAATGATAAGGCCGCTGCTCAAAGCATAGAGTAAAGATATACACTAGAGTGGTCATGGGATAGGAAAAAGTGTGAACAGTTTTGTGTGTTAGTTCCTCAAATGGTTCAGAGGAACACTAGTTTTCTCAATTGGACGGTAGCAGGTGGCATTTGACGCAGCACCTCGCCACCCGTGCGGAGTTGCCACAGTTCCACAGCCGGCAAAAGTACGTCATCACTCTGGCCGTCGGCTCACCCACGTGTGTGTTTACATTCTGCTAAAGGCGAGCCTATCACGTGCGAGTTATAGTTGCCATTGTGAATACCCAACACGTTATACTACTGGTGACCATGGCATGTGTTGGTTACCAGCGGTGTTGGTATGTCGGCTGCAAGTATAGACGAGTAAATGGATATGACAGCATTTCTATGTTTACAGTCCCTGTGAATGATGACATATAAATTCACTGATAAATACTAGAAACTGTTGTAACTTAATTTCAATTAACTACTGGAAGGTGTTAAAAGAATTGCTGTCATGCGTGTCATAATAACGCCCTGTGGTTTTGTAGTCCATTTTTAAAGAACAATTAATATGGGAGCGGGGAGTAAAAACGAGTGTTTTAGAAAATAAATTTGTGTTTTAATTTGTCAAGTAGTTGTAATTGTGAAGTGGAGAATGCTTCCAATCACAGTATTATGTCAATATTGACAATTTGCAACATATTTTAGTAAAACATTCAGTCAGGACATTCATGCAGGTTTTTGCTAAATGTTTGTATTTTAAAGCTTTACTTAGCATAAGTGGCCCTAAAAATAATTGTAGGCACCAAAATAATAATCCGGAAATAATACAGATTGTGCATGGGGACGTCAAGTGGAATTGTGAGATTTCATACACACGTGTGTTACAGATTTCATTTCACGCAAGATTACACTGTAACCCTTAACCCTTATGAATTTGACTTAACCGGCTGTAACTGTTGCACTTATTAAACACATTCACCAAACTAATGTGTCAATATTGAGGAGGAGATTCATTGACGTTGATTTTCACACATCATAAAGTTGAGATATATTGTTTTATATTTCCTTGGCTGGTCTCCAAACTGTTGTGTGCACATTATGGAAAATTGGAAAATTAAACAGTGGCTTCAAAATGATTTCCTTTTAGCCAACAAAGGCTGTAACAATAAACACAAAAAATGCATGGCATAACACCTAAACATTATCCAATTTCATCATGATCTTCTTTGTACCACCCTTCACGCGATGCATATAATACATCTTTGTTCACATTTGTTACATTGTGTTAATCTTGGAACACGAGTAAGTTAATACATTTTCCAGTTCTAACTTTAAAGTAATGTTTTCGTTCAATAGATAATAGCTTATTGTTGGAAATATTTGGTTTGTCTAGTACTCTACCTCTGAAGTTCCTGTAAATTACGAGTTTGTAATTATTTATTATTTTTTGCTTTTTAAAAAACCCTCGCATCACTTTCAGCTGAGTTATGTGCCACATTTTCCGAAATGCACGCCTTTCATTCAGTTGACCCTCTACACTTCCTAAAAATCAAAACAAAAAATAATACGATGCTCATAAGTGTAAGTGCTTATAGCAAAACCAAAACATGTCCTACTATGCCTATTTCAGGTAAATAAACTCAATGCGTAAAACCCCAATACAAAGTTTCTCTGAGTATTTAACCATGTTTAAGCATATCCTATTTCAAATCCGACATTTATTATCAGAGAAGCTTATTTGTGTGAGCAAATATAATCAACATGTGCACACACACACCTTTTTAATATTCTTCATACTTATGTTACTGTAAATAAGTTTCCTGGAACAACACTGACTGCTCTGTTCTGATTGGTTATAGTCTTATAATTTTTGCTGAAGATATAAATTATAACCATTTCTTTAAACACTTATGGAAATTCCACCAATGCACGTGACCTGATAGGTTTCATGGGGAACCAATACATAAAAAAATACACTGTCTTTTCTTCTGCACATTTCTTAACGCATAATTTAACCCTTCCATATTTATTTTGTAAACCCAGCTTTACTTCAGAGGTCGCATCTTACACTACAGTAAGATGTGCAGGTGCTTTTAAATGTAGTTGAATCAATTAATTGCTCTGTCCATAGTGTACAGTTAATATCAAGAATTACAGTTATATATTTAAGTATCTTGACTGTGTCGCAATTTGGTCCTGTATTCTGGAATGTTTGTCTCCTAGCCTACAAATGGTAGATGACGACAATGTACGAACACTATGTAAAAATTGGAATTATTTATGGCACATTTACATAATTATAATTTAGTTTTCCTAAAAGTTATGTTCTGTGTTCCCATGTTTTGTTGAATAAATAAATTATTTTTTTGTTAACGACCACTCATTTTGTTTGCACGATTATAATATACGAACAAAAATATATTGTATAATATGTAAGATCATCTTCATAATGAAGAATGTTATTTCATGCAGTAAATGTAGTTTAGATAAATTTATCGTAGGTCTTTTCTCCTCTTTACTAGCATTCCCCTACCACTTAAGTGTTAATTTTAATATGTTAATACGGTAATAGCAGTATGTAGTGTAGCATATTTTTGATACAGTTTTTCTCCTGATGTTTAAGCTGGCCCTACACGATACTCAATTTCTGCTTTTTTCTGTTATACTCATGAGCACATCAGAAGGTTGCTATGGCAGAAGAGAAGAATTAACAAATCCGTTCATACCCACACTGTAAAGAGTGAAGTAAAATAAAATATTTGGTCTCTTACAGACCCTTGCCCATATTAAAATGTTGTATGTGCCCATGTAGAAAGCAACCTAAGAATTTTGCTATTTAAATATGTCTTAGATTTTGATTTTACATGTATACATGAAGGAAAAACAAATTATTAACATTTAGTTTGAGTTCACTTAACGAGGCTTAGTGGAATGCAAACCTATGCTTTTAATTTAATTTTTGTTGCTGATTTATATTCTTTAATCTATGTTTGTGCTAAGAGCAAAATATTAGGTTATGTTTAATGCTCAATGTGGCTGGTTGCTATGTACAAAATTATTGGTTTTAAGAAAGGTTTAGTTATAAGAACTAACTGATGCGTAATTGAATATTACTGTTATTCAAATCCATTTTAGAAGAATTGGCATGGGTAAAAAGAATTTGCAGGATAATCAGGCTGTCCGAAGAGGCTTCGTCATTCTATATGAAACCTGCTTAGTTTAAAGTATTACTGCAAGAAATATTTAATACTAGGAGATGATAAAAATTCACTTTGGTGATGTTCTTGTAAGGTAAAATCTGCATGTTTTTTTGAGAACCGCTTTCACAGTAATTGGTAATTGCGTAATTAAAGTTGAACAGTATTATTGATAATTAACTCAGAGGATACCCATGTATGAACATAAAATTATAAGCTGGACATTATCGGTAATGAAGATTTTCAAAACTAAGAAATTAGATTTTATGCTGGAATTCATCAAAACTTCAGTAAATTAATGAATTACCATTTATTGGCAGAACCGAATAAATCCTGAGGTTCACATTCGCAAGTATGATAGAGAAGAATTTAGATAATAGTTTTTCTGTTTCTCTTGTTTGTGGAATATTATTGAAAATGGTTTTGCACTGCTAGCAAAATGCATCATATCTGGATTCATGATGAAGTGTTATTATTTTATTGTAGAAATCCGCTTGATAATATGATAAAAGGTTTTAATGTTATTCCCATTCGTTTGAAGTTTAATTTCATTTCTGCCATGTGTTATAAGGTTTGTTCTATGAATACACTTATTGCATGCTCATTTACGCTTGTGAAAATACATGCATAAATTTAAGCTGTAACACCTTACTGAACCAGATACCACTTAGTGCTAGTAGAAAATTGTAAATGGCAATAAAGCTCGCAGGTAGGCCGGGGTACAGATGCAATCATATGTTTTATGTAGGCACTTTGTGGTGCTTCTAAAACGTACGACGATTGTTTCGTTCCCCCTGAAAAATCCATTTATTTAGCGTTCTATGTACGAATACTATTCATGTGTGGAAAATGATGTGTAATGACACTGCTTATGTATGGAAAACAAGGTACTGTATTCACATGTATGTACGATGGACACTCATTAAAACATTGGCAAAATATGTAAATAGGTGCATAGCCAAGCATGTACTTTGTTGTTTGGGGGAAGGGGGAGATTTAGTATTTGTTTTGTACTTAAGATATATTATTACAAACTTATAGTTACACAATTATTTATAATCAATGGTCTGATATACAGATATGGAAACACAAAATGCTGTAAACATTCTTCATGTTCAAGGGTGGTCACACATTTCTTGAATTAAAATAAAATAAAACTTATTTGGTTTTCAAATTTTATTTTAATTTGGTGGGGGGGATATGTCCCCCCACCCCCCAATTCCGGCTATGCCTCTGTATTTAAATGTTTATCTTTAAAAATTATGATTATAATAATTGGTGTTGTGCTCTCCGTAATTAAAGAAGCTTTTACGGTTATAAGGCTTAAAGACGACAGAACTGTTACTGTATTAAACTTAAGGCTTTCATGTATACCTGTTAATATTACTCATGCTGTAGAACTCAAATTATCTACTTTAGAAGCTAATCGATTTGATTAACAAACAACCACAGCTCAATGATTGTACTGTGCTGTTACTTGCATATTATTGCTCTTAGAAGAAGGTGTTCTAGGAATAAACTTCATCGTACAATATAATAAGTTATAAAAAGCAATAATTTATTAAATCTAAAATTCATTATTCGTTTGATATGTACTCTAGAGCCTACAATTACGAGGCACAGACCCGCACAACCAATCCACTGCGCTGCACACACAGCTTACAGAAATAATATGGACAACGCTGCAAAACAGCTGCTCGTAACAATATTTATAGAGTTGCAGAAGTTTTCTAAGGTATTGTTGGGTGTCATCATGAGTTTACTTTACCAACCAACAGATGTCTCGTCCGGAAAGCTGTAAGTTTATAAATCCCAAATATGAAAAGTTAACATAATTGGGGCACACGTTAATTTTAGTGCCTTTTATTTCAATGACACCTATGGTAGGTGTTAACATCTGCCTAGACATAATTATTTTAAATAAAATACATAACCAATTTCTAAGTATTTGTATGTTTTATGTCACAGAATGTCAATAAACTTTGAAGTTATCGAAACGTGTACCATAGCGCAGTTTGTAATCACTACATTTGATTTGTGTTTCGTTATGTCTCCGATGTGTAATGATTGATGTCTTAAAGCTAGTGCTGAGCCTGCTGGGAGGCATGTAACTGCAGTTGGCACACATGGATCCCATATGGAGCCGAATACTTTACAATGTTTCCAGGGTTAAGGTTAATACTATTCAGATTAGAAACAAAACAAGTTTTCTTTTGGGAGAGCTGGGCATATTGAAAATTTCTGCTGCAAGGTGCGCTGTGTTCCAAAGAATGCCATTTTAATTAAAAATTTTCAACTACATGAATAATATAAGAAAGATTTTACTTATCTTAGTTATTTTATATTCGATTTATAATTAGTGCAATTATTTTGTTTTTAACATAGAGAAAATTCAGTACACATGCTACACTAGCGCTTACCTAGTGGCAAAAAATTCCCAAAGTAAAAGCATTGATCTTGTTAACCTGAGTAGAAGAAACTTCGCCGGTGTCCCTCCTTTGGGCTAACTTCCCTGCGTCGATGGTGCTGTGAAGTAGAGTTTACATGGACTAGCTTCTCTCCATAGTTGGTACTGTGAAGTAGAGTTTACAGGGTTTATCTTTTCTGCATAGTTGGTGCAGTGAAGTAGAGTTCACAGGGGCTGGTATGTCTGCGTAGTTTGAGCTGTGAAGTGTAGTTTACAAGGGCTAGCTTCTCTGTATAGGTAGTGCTGTGAAGTGGAATTTTCAGGTATAAGATTGTCTGCATCATTGGTGATGTGAAGTAGCGTTTACTGGTGTAAGCTTGTCCATCATTGATGCTGTGGAGTAGAGTTTACAAGGGCTAACTTCACTGCATTTTTGGTGCTGTGAAGTAGAGTTTGCAGGGGATAGCTTCTCTTCGTTGTTGGAGCTGTAAAGTAGAGATTACAGAGCTGGCTTCTCTGCGTAGTTGGTGCTGTAAGTAGAGTTTACAGGGGCTAGTTTCTTTGTATCCTTGGTGCTGTGAAGTAGTTAAATGGGGCTAGCTTCTCTGCATTGTTTGTGCTCTGAAATAGCGTTTACGGGGGCTAGCTTCTCTGCATGTGATTCTTGGGCATTCAATTTGTGATTGGAAATTTTAATTGGACGCCTATGGTCCATCTCAAATTATAAGGGCTGTAGAAGTGTCTAAAGCTGCAGGGCGACAAGCATATTATGTGGTATATTAAGCAAAGTACTTGGGTTAGAGAAACATTAATTGGTACATGGATTAATTAAACGATTATCTTAGATAAAAGGAAGGTATGGTCCATCGTACAGTGGTAGCAATAGCATGGCTTAGACAGTAGGCAACCCTTCCTGCATCTGGATGAATTCAGCGGGAATTCCCCGCCGAATGAGTGAAGAGTTTTTGGCGGCTCATAACAGTGAGTTGTTGAGGGCCAATAAGGGTGATTGAGGTGAGTATGGAGCAGTGCCGGAATGAAAGGGCGGGGCAAAGAGGATATCTCTGAGAAAACGCGGCGACCAGCGGCATCGTCCGGCATGACGTGTTACATTGACTATACATATATATAGTCCATTCCCCATTGGAAGCTGCTTTCTCAGAGCCCTGCTAAATAACTACTTGCAGGTCCGTTTCGTATCCTTCCGCCATATATAAACAAACATTGCCATGTGACTGCCATGTAGGATCTGTCAAAATCAATGTTTACATGCCATTGTGTGTGTACATGTGTTCATATACTTTCGCTACACCTAAAAATAAACATTGAAATGTGTTGTTTACTGTTTACAGCATTTCAAAGAATTCTGTCTTAGGTCTATTTCAAAAACCATTTTGTACGAATATTCACAGTTTAGGCCTATAACATTATTTAGATCAGCTTTATGACATTTTAAAAATTGCCTGAATTAATGATAGTTCTTTCTGTTACGTTACATTAACATATTTGTTTTCCCCAACATAGCGTATCAGGATGATGTAGGGGAGGAGTGGCGGTGTCTACCCCGGCTGCAAGTCGATGGCGTAGTAGTACTCCCGCCGCGACGTCGATATCTGCCTGCGACTGCGCCCTGGCCAGCCCAGCCAAGGGATAACTCCTTACTCACAACACCAAATATGTATAACGCACCTGCGTCCATGTCATAGTATTTACACTGATTATGCAGAGCAACTCATTTATACTTTCCGGTGGCTTCCAGTGGATACATTTGGGGGCTGCTCTTAACATCCTAGCATTGAGAGCGGATGTGAATTGAGTATAGAGCAGAGCCGGAAAGAAAGGGCGGGGAAAAACCTGCCGAGCAGCTTTGTCGTCCGGCACAGTTTGCACGTGCCAAAATGTGGGAGTGACCTCGCGGGGGTGTGGGGCAAGTAATCTGCCCACTACACCACCGCTGTCCCTCAGTAGTATGAAGCTATTCAGTATTGTCAAAAATTACATTTTCATACAGTTCTTGCTTGAATTATTCTGGACGAATTTTCCAAAACTAGGTTAGCACCTTACATTGAGGTTTACTATAAACTTTCCACCAATAAAATGATAGGTTCACCACATTAATTGCTGTGAGTATATGCAGCAGCAAAGCAATGAGATCACTCAACACCAGTTGAGAGCCTTGCGCGTAGATGTGATGGCGAGTCACTCTATCCTAATCGCTCTTACGTTTCTCGGCCTCAAGGGTGGATAATATGTCCTTATGGCGATTTCCTAATGAAATGTTGTCTTTAGATTCAGTTTTTGATGTAAATACGCGTATCTCAGCATATAATGTTATGGGGATAATTTTCTTTCAAGTAATGTACAAAAACATGTACTGTAAGTGCACCAAGGTGACCCGAGTCCGCTGTGCTAGAGCCGGCAGCTGGTTGGCATTAGTGGTGGCCCAACTGTCTACAAGCTATTACAAAATTCGCCCACCAGCAGTTTTCGGGGCTCTAAGAGTAAAGTCGCCATTTTTCATTTTCATCCCATGATATATATTTTAAGAGAAGATGTAACGACAAAAAATATAAAGTAGCATCCGTATTTTAATTCATTGGTTTACATCAAGTACATTAATATGTCAAATGTTACAGTTATAATTGGCGATGTAAATTAATCTGCAGCGAATACATATCGCTGTGTTGTGAGTGCCCATTACATTATTTTCGTATGACCAGATATGAGAATAGTTACTGATGCACAAAAAAGAAATACTGTTATTTTAAACAAATGTCTATAAAAATATATTTAGTAAATATGAGTTGCACGAGCCAGCTTGGTGTATTGCTGTGCGTGAGAGAGTGGTATGTGTGCATGTGGCAGCCATGGCAGGGCAGTCACTATAGTCTATTCACGCTTTCTTTGGCCTTTTGTAATGGAACCTTTGAAGAATCACCCTAGGCATAACATGTCATCTATTGTGTTCAATCACATGTAGTGCACAATTATATAACCTTGTGATTAACGTTAAAGTACTGTGTTATTGAATAGGTTAATAATCTACTTAATATTTTCTATATTTGTAATATTCATTTTGTATTAATACGAATGAACAACAGCGAGAGCAGTGACTGGTATGAAATAGTTCAGTTACAATATATTCTAACCTGGTTTTTATGTATGCTATTTGTAAATTAAACGCTGCCAATTGTTATATTTGTATTGTTAGGTGGCACTGACTGAAACACATTTCATTGCTGCAGTTAAAAATATCAGCGGAAATTACAGTGTGTAGGCTTCCTCTAGTGACACTGTTTTTATTTATTTTCGCCCGGAATAAAAGTTCAATAAGCAAAGCGGATCGTGTCACTCTCTATTTCTCTCTTCTCTCTCTTGGAAAGTTCGTACCACTTGCTACCAGGAGGGTATAAATCTTATTTCTGTTTTCAGCACATTTCATACTAATTACAGCAACAATACTGATGTTTGAAATTGTAATTTACAACTGAAACGAGATTTTATTGTTTGAACACCTATTATATGTTATTTAGATGTGATGGCACAACACTTACAAATTCAGCAGGTTGGCAGACGTGTGGAAAGGAGAATCTAGAATTTGATCCGCTTTCCCCTATCCTCGTGCTTGTCCCAACATGGCGGGTGATTATACCCAATTTTTATAGTGCCTTACAACTGGCAGTGGTTTGGCGACATGTTATTGACACTGCTTGTTTCTGGACGAAGCATCGAGTTCGTACTTGTGGTTTTGAAACATTCTAGACAAATTACAATGTTGTGATAAATGTGTGTTTCCACGGCAGGGTTAAATGTTTTGTGAGCGCTGCGTAGCATGTAAACGGGCACTGTTGGTGTCTGCGTTGTAATCGTTACACAGGCTAGGTGTGTGTGGATTTCAAACGTGCAAATTTTATACGTTTTTATCATGAACTGATGTTATGACGAAGTTCATTATTTATATTTATGTCTGTTTATCACAATATTATACATTCGCGCTAGGTGTTTGAAAAACAGTTGTGTAACGAGCTTACGTTTCTGTGATTTGAATGTCTGCAATAATCCCAACGAAATACTAAGCCCACCCAGATAAAATCAAATAAATAATAAAACAAACCTACAAACCATTAAGTACCAACGCATGTAAAACTATCAGCGGAATAAATGTTACAGTTGGCCTATGTGTTTGCATGTTCACCACAATCTTTTACGTTTTTCGATGCACATTAAATATGCGACACGAGTTGCATGTTTGAATTTACTGTATAGTTTCGTTGGACTGGTTGTCCCTTTGTTTTAATTTTCATTTCAAACACATATTAATAACAACAGCTTAAATACTATTGTTGTTTCCGCCACAGTTGTAACAAACACTGTCTTGGCAAAATATTAATGTGTATTATGGATAACGTGCTATATCGTGTGCAACAAATAGTTATGAAGCTGACCTAAATATTGTTATAGGCCTAAATTGTGATAATTTGTAGGAAATGGTTTTTGCAGTATGGCATAATTCTTTGAACAGCTGTAAACAGCAACCAACGCATTTGACAGTTATTAAAGTAGAAGTCACATGGCAATGTTTATGTTTACGTGTAGTGGAAGGATATGTAATTACTTACCAAATGTAGAAATTTACCAGGGCTTCAGAAAAGGCTGAAGTTATCGTGAATCAACTATAGGCATGTGAGCATTATCTGCGTCACCTTGCGTCAGCTATTTACCCACTGTGACCGCGTCTTGACCACGGTCTCTCCCTAGGCAGCGCCATTTCTCGCTAATTAGATCTGTAACAATATCACTTCAATAACACGTGATGAAAATCCTCAGATTAAACTTCGTTCTTACCATTGTTCTTTTTACTGCCTCTTATCGAACTAGTAGAAAGGCTCTATAAATGCTATTTTCTCCCACTTTCAAAATTTTTATTTTTTTGAATACACTTAATGTGATGAAATAAAAAATTAAACGAGCTTATGTAATTGGTTTTTCCCGTTTCAGGAAAGTATTTCTACACAGTTTATTTAAAGAAGATAATGTTGTATGCCACACACACACCTATTTTTGCAGACAATGTTTTATTGGAGCTAAAGAGACTGCTTAAGGAGCCTGTCTGCCTGCTTCGAGTTTTTGAGGCAGACAAGCATGGGAGCTGTAAGGGCTACACTGGCACGCGCTTCAAGTGCACCATCACTGCTATGCTGAAGTGGCGCTCAGCATATAATTTTTTTGGTGGGAAATCTGTAGTAAGCTTTAGTGCATATCCCTCGCGTATAAATAAAATGTATATTTTCGAATACGACGCTTTCAAAAAGAAGTGTTTAGCTGTGTTGGAGTGCTGTGAAATGGTATTTCTAATGTGCATGACATCTTGAAAACAATAGACAGGCATAGCGTGAAGCGTGTGTTCTTTTCTCAAACCACAACACAATGGTCACACATTTCATAGTTTCGTGAAAAAAAACCTGGGTTTCTAACACTCTGCAACAGAGTTCCGAGCGCTGAAGCCCGTACATCATGGCGTCACTAGCCATTTCGCGTGTATGTGCTTACGTACTGTCTCTTGACACAATTCCCCAACTCTCATTCCTACACAGGGACGTTGGGAAGGGATGACGAGGGTGGCATTTGCCCTTTCCCCCCTCAACATGTCACTAAGGAGCGCCACTAAAAACAATACTGTACCTCCTGCATTAAGGGCTCCCCCACTTTGCAGATTTTTTTGCGTTCGAGCCTCAAGCTGCGTAAGCTTAGGGGTGAAAATTGCTGCCTCAACATGCAAGGCGTGCAGTCTTTCCGTCGGCGACTCGCCTGAACATGACTTAAAGCGGTTACCCAATATTTTTATACCACTTCTACAATGCATGTGCAAAGACAAATGTGAAGTTCCTGTACAGCAAATGTAGCAGCCAAAACTGATTTTGAGAACACCGGTGTGAGCCACTTTTGCGCCCAAAACTTAATACTTAGGAGTTGATATGAATACTTAAACTTGTCTTTGGATATAAAAAATATTTCTTACATTTTTTTTGTGTGTAGAGACCACTACAAATCATTCAGCTGTATTTTAAATTGCTAAACCTTTGCAACTCACTTCCTGCAGCCAGGCGAAGCTCTTATTACTTTACATATGTTATGACACTCTTGCTTTATTATATGTCGATTTGTATTAACTAAATTCAGTATCAAAGATTTAAATGTCACTACACTGCATACAACATTTAAATATTGAACTATTTTTCCTACTTTACACAAACGTTTATTGGGTGCCTGCTGCTTAGCTTTCACTTTAGATTATAGGAACACAAAAACTTCATCCCAGAAGATGTGGACTATTTAAACTATATTGACTGTAAGGAATGGAACATAGTGCATATTCTAAACTGTTGGAAAACAAGGCAGCATTTCAAATTAGTGGTTGGTGATGGATTACTGTTAAGGGGTACCAGCCCTTTTTTTTTTATATATCTGCAGTTAACAGGGCAGATCAGTAATCTGAATTTTTTGTGGAATTCCGTTGGACAAGTTTTCAAGCAGAAGTATACAGAGGTTTTTTAAAAAAGGGGTTTGTAGAAGTAATCTTAAGTTTGGTACTGAACAGTATTATCTCTTAGGCACTTATATTAGTGCTGTGTGTGTGTTTGCTGGCGTCATATACGATGAAATCCAGTGGTGGATGTTATTAGTTTAATGTTTTCGTGCCCATATTGTGTACACATGCTCCATTGATTACTGTTTTCAGTCCCATCACTATTTAACAAATCTTGATCACCTATGAACCATTGCAGTAACCTTTAAGATGTATGCAACCTAGTGGTGGGAACTTCAGATAACATAAACTTCAGAGAGCAGCACCTCTTTTACCTCAAATAATGAAATGGGAAATATGATGATCCCAACTACCCTGTGTGTTACAATTGTGCCTCGTCCGGGGTTGACAGTAGCCATTCTGTTGAAACCAATTATTGGAAAATGCTTGAATGTATCATTCAGCACATTGTTGGTTGCAGGCTTGATGGTGGTTTGTTGTTGTGCTGTTGCAGACGAAGAAATTGATGTGGTGTCAGTGGCGGTGGAGAAGAAGGCGCGTGCACTACCTACTAACCCTAGTGTCCAGGATCGCCACCAGCTGCAGCAAACAGTCGCCAATGCCGTAGGTCGTAGCGGCCGGCGCCTCCATCATCGCCACCACCGGCGGCACCATCGCCACCACCGCCACCACTACCAGCGACTGCGCGACAATCAACATCCCACCAAGGTTAAGAAGTACAGGATGTTGGAGCCAGCAGATGACTTGTGCGCTAGCAAGAAGCCAGGTCCCTGCAGGGGTAGGCCAAGGAAATACAGGCCTGTGGAGCTGATGGGGGATTCTGAGGGCAGCTGCAACAATCCACGCCCCAGGAAGCTCAAGAAGCACAGGTTAATAGAGCCAGCTGATGACTCTGACGGAGGTTACAAGCCAAGGAAGCACAAGACGAAGGAAGGGAAAGGGTTCGACTCAAAGGGTAAACGCAGCTTGCACAACAACATGGAACGGCAGCGGCGTATCGACCTGTCGAACCTGGTGTGGTCTCTGCGGCAGATGGTGCCGGCTATCGGTGACAACAACCGCGCACCACGCATTGTGGTGCTGCGCGAAGCTGCCGACTACTGTCGCCAGCTGCAGGTACAGGCGACGCAGCTTGCTGCCTACAAGCATGAGCTACTGCGACATAACGAAAAGCTGCAGAGCATGCACCAGCTCATGCTGAGGAAGATGCAACATCATACCGGTCGCAGCCGTGGCAAGAAGAGTTCCTGCCGCACCAAGGACTCTATGTGCTAGGCTTGTCTTCGCTTTACTTGGGACTTGATGTGTCGTCATCTAACGTTTCCCCAATCTCTACCACGTGCATCAACGTTCTGTGCAACTTGTCAAGTAATAGTTTGTAACTTTTTGTTGGTTTCTGTTCAAACTCTAGCATTGGATGCCTGCATTTCACCTCAGGTGTGTTGCTAGTTCAAAGTCCTTGAACTACAACCGTGAATGACATTTTTATGCTACAGCAAGTGACAAGTCTGCCATTAGTTTCAGTGGTTGGAAATATGTAAGATAATTGTACATATATGAAAATGTTGTTGGAAATGCTGTAAGCCAAAGTCTATGCAGTGATGTTTATTTGCTCAAGATAAACAGTGAAAATGATGGTGGATGCCTGTTAGTAAGATTTCAGCCAATTCATGTTAATCTGCCTTCGAATGGTTCAGAACTGCGGCATGCAAAGGACTGTTCCAGAACATTTTGAGGATTGTGCATCAGTTACTGGAATGGGCAAATTATTTTCTTTGCTTTCTCCAAATAGTCAGTGGGTTGGATGGACATCTGTTTTATTCTTTCACTTTTTAAAGCAAGAAATGTTTATATAGTTTTGCTATTCTGGTTATAACCGTCTAATTTATTGGACTTTTTTTTTTGTTTTTCCATTTTTGTATAATTTTTATCTGTTGTATAATATGTACATACTTTGTTGGTTGTTCCTTCCAAAATCAGTTTACTGTGACCACTTGCCCTAACATTTTGATTTCTCTATTAAACAGTTTCCTATAAAAAAAATTGTGTGCAGTTTTTGAATTTATCTCCATCAAGAAGTTTAATTTTTGTGGGGATGTCACATACAAGAAATAATGTTTTATAGTTGTATGTTTTCATGTGTGGTTGATTTATATTTGGCATTATGATTTTTAAAAAAATTGTTGATCTGTTCAGAGACTGCAGTAGTGGTAACCATAAAGAAAAGCTTGTTTATGAATGTTCTTTTTCCAGTTTTGTTCGCTTGAATAAGTAACAACCTTTGATTTAAATTTTGTTTATCTTATGTCCTGAATAGATATTAGTGCATTATTAACAATGTGAATCTGGTCAAATGATATAATTGGTGTAATCTGCTGGTAACTGGGAATGCATTTCTTATTTAGTGTGCAGTATAAACAGAATTTTTATTCAAGCAATGTAAAACATTCTACTATGAAATTAGTAAATTATTTCCCAACACAGCAAAACTTATGTGTTGGAACATTTTGCAGTGAGATGTCAGGAATATGAACAGCATAGTGCAGTCACTTGAAAATACATTTTATTACAATATTTATTTTAAAAAAACTAAATCATGTATTCAATGTGCCTAAGTTGCATAGGTTTAATAATAATTTAAACAGGCTATATTTAAAATTTTAGACTTCAGAATTGAACTCGGCAAATACATTTCTGTATTTTGATGTTCCCAAGATTCTTGGGTACTTATATTTGAAAAAATAATAATGGTTTGTAAAACTTATTTGATATTTCTAGATTCAACCTTGTTGCTCTTTGACAAAAAGTGTAAATTTTGATAATATTTATGTGTTGACAGTAAATACATTTTTGAAACTTTTTTTTTGTTTATACCCTTTGCTGCTCAGTGCTTTCTCACACTTATATTTTATATTTTGTATGCAAGTGTTTAGAAAGTTATTGAGATTTAAACTGAGAGTAATAAAGTAGAACTGTTCAGATATACTTGTAATAGTGGTGGTGTTCTTATACAAGTGGTTTGTGTCAGTTAAAATGTGTAGCCATGGTCAGTGTGGTACTTGCAACTTTGTTGGGAGATCCAGCTTGAAAAGCATATTCCAGAGACCCATCACTAATGGTACAGTTGAAACTTGAACCACCGAACCCACTTGAACCGAAAGTCAATGTCCAAAGAGCATTTTCTGTGGTCCCAACAAAATCCCTACTTTTTTGCCAAACTCAAAATTTAATTTTTGCAGCATCAATAGAGCAGAAGTTTCTGTAGCAACGCTGAAAATTACATTCTCCAATCATTAAACAACCCAGTATTAACAGAAAAAAATGCAAATATCAACTGTAGTTACCAAGGTATACCAAGTCGGTGTACACTACATTTTGTACACATGCACAAGTAATACATATAGATTGCGTACATAAAATCAATTTTCAAACAAACATTGTTTTTGCTTACGTGTCACCGCCCTGCATTTAGTCGTTATTTACCATTTCTTAAATAATTTTTTTTTGATTTAGTTGCAATGTTGCTCTTAACTCGTACTTTGTGACAAAAAAAAACAATAGACATCTCAGACTTAACATTTTGTATTCAGAAAGCATGAAATACAAAGTAACTGAAGAACTGTGGAAAACAGTACATATTTATGAAATATGTCCTGTAGAATTGTATTAGATGTTCAACTAACTATTGCAGTGTTTATGGCAGAAGCCATGTTGGTAACGATCAGTAGCGACAACAGCGGTGCCATATTTTCAAGATATTGAGTCACGATGCGACATTACCAACACCACTCGCATGGTTTCCTTTTAATATTTTTTTGGAAATTACGAATGGATTATGTATAAATGTAACACTAATAAATGTGCCTGGAAAGTTAGAAAAAGAAAAAGGCAGCCCAAAATTAAGGAAATCCTATTCACCGCATAATCCATAAAATAGGAATATATAAGATAGGATTATATATAATAGGTTTATAAATATATATATCATGTTCTCTTCTCAGGTGAATGTGTATTTGGGTTTTCTCAGAGTGATCCATTTCGCAAAGATTAAATAAGATTTCACATGACATCCTGCAAAAGAGGTTATGAAATATCCAGACATTTTGTTGTTATGAGGGGGAGGGGGAAGTGCGCTCTCCCCACCCCTTCCAACCTCCACACTTGGCTTCCAGCATCTGAAGGGAAAACCCTTCATCTCTCAGGCAGCTGATGAGTCAACTTGTATAGTTACTATGTAATTTCACAAGGATGTGATTATGCAAACAAATTCTAAAACACAACCTATGCACACCCAAACAGATATACATGCACCCAAACAAATCTACACACCCAAAAACATAAAAAACCTTCCTCCAAACACATTTACACACCCCAAACACATATACACATCCAAACAGTAACTACATACACCAACCCAATAAGGGTTCGAGATATTTAAATTTTAGACGGTCTTCAAAATCATTCCTCCTCCCCCACCTACACCTCCAAAACCACTACCACCATCATCACTACTACCACCATCAAAACCAAGGCCATCGCCGCCACCACCACCACTGCCATCACCACCCCCAAAACTACCAGTATTACCACCACCACCTTAGTCACCACCCCCAAAACCACCACAGCCACTACCATCCAAATTCCATAACCAATCTGCCGCCACCACTAATCCACCACCAACCCTACATAACTCATCTTAGCTTGCCTCTTCGCATCCAAGTTGTATTCTGCATCTGCGATGTCTTTGGGTACTCCAGAGTTATTGGTAGCTGTGCCGTCGACTCCTTTAGGAGTGGCACCAGCAGTGCTATCGACATCTTCAGGCATGACGCTGACAGTACCAGTGATTTATTTGGACAGGTCACCTACAGCAGTGCAGCCATAAGCATCGAGACCCAAGATATCAGTGTCAAGACTTCGATGCATGTACTGTGATGAAGCCTTTGCGACTAGCAGCAATGTTAGATGAACTCGCTCCTCATGTTGTATGAGTGTGAGACGTGCCTTAGTCGGTTTGCTCGTACTGACAAACTAAACCAAAATTCGAAAATATGTTTAGGACTTGTTTCTCCGACAGCATAACAAAAAGACATATTGTCGCTGCCACAAACGTGTGATTGACTCACAGGTACTGCTTTGTGCAATGACGATGTAAACATGTCATTGCTGCCTTGTTCAGTAAGTTATGACGTGCATGTGGATGGTATGGACAATTAGCTGTCGATATCGGGTAGATCGTGTCACTAATGTGATAAGATGTACATTTAAAGCTGTCATGCGCATTAGGCACAAGAATGCCAAATGTACAAATAAGATGCAATGGCCATATTTGACTACCAGCTGTTATAAATGTGGACGTAAAATTATGTGTTACGGAATAAAAGATGTTCCAGGCAATGTGCGACTTGAAATACTTGACCGTCGGAGAAAAGAATATGAATCGTATAGCAAACAGTGTAAAACTGGGGTCCAGGAACCTAATCATGTTCTAGGCAAATGCAATGCCAATTGATTTCTTCGGAAACAATCTGCATTCTGGGGCATGTTGAAAGATTACGTTGCTCCAAAATTTGACAGCTTCGTTGAATGATGTTTGCTCGTTCCTGACAAGTATGAAAGAAAATTTAATAAACCAACTTACAGAAGAGATTGATAAACATGGCCCTGTAAAGTATTATATTTGGCTAGAATGCAATTTTACAAAACCAAAACTGTTGGACGAAAGTATTAACAAAAGGGCATTCAAGACTTCTAATGTACCTGTCTGTAGTGTATACGACATCGAAAAGAGTGTAGAAGGTAATATACAAAAGGTATGTCTGGAGGAAGAAGAAATGGTGAAGGGTTTGGGCTGGACACTCGATTTGGTAAATTATTTGGAGCTAAGAACGAGTGCATACCAACCTCTTACAAAATGATGAGTTTCCCTCCATTTGCCTTTGAAGACATCATTGCAAAGAAATGTTTGTATGTAAAATTTTGTGAATAAATAAATACTTATTAAATATTTTGTATTATATTTTTAATAACAATCCCATTCCACTTTATATAAAATATATTTCAATAAAAATGTACTTTCATTGAAGAATAAAACAGATAAATAATTAAATATCGTATTTTATGTACTTTGCAGGAATGGTCAATGTCACTATTTGGTACAGGCTGATGGCATAAATGATACTACATATGTGTTGAGAATATAATCCAATATGGAGGGAGTCGACTAATTAGCGCAACCTATACTTTATACACATGCACAAATATGGCTGTCACTTGGTCATTCATAGGTGATGTAAACACACAAAATCTAATATGATGTCGCACGAAGGTGAGATGCAAACTGTAAAACAAATTACAATAAAAAAAAACTTGGAGGACTGCACCTAGCAAGATCGCTCGTAACACAGGAACCTCCAGTAACACACATAAACCAATGTACGAAAAACTAATGGCAGTCGAGCAAAGGCGAGAGTCAATCTCAAGTAGCATGTAAACAAATGAGAAGCAAAATATCAAGATGGTGAAATGAGTATTGGTGGGAGGAGTTATTAATAAAAAGCTATGTAAACACTTGAATTCTGTGCATATTGCAATCAAAATGTTTATTGTGTATAATAGTCAATACGGTCGTAAGATAGTTTGTTCTTTTAAGAGCTATGCTTCTAAGGAACATACTTCGAAGATTGTGACTATAAAAAGATGTAAATGCAAACATGAAATGCTCACTTCAAATAAGATACCCACGAAGTTAACACAGGGCAACAAATTGATTTTAAAGGAAGTAGGATATACAGTATATACAAATGGAAGACATACTTAATGTTGAAGAACCACTAAGATATGATGATGCAAACACAAATGTGGAAATACTTGTGAATGCATTTTTTCGAGCAGGACCGTACACATTTCCATTGGAAATAAGTATTTCTATACAAAATAGCTATATTTACATGTTATCATAGAAATCAAGTTTAAGGGTTAGAGGAACAATTAAAAAGACAGCCGATGCAACTAATCCATTAACTACAGTAATAGTGAGAAACGGAATACTTCATTTAATCTATAGAAATACATATCTGCTCAAAGGTGTTAAAATCTACCAAACACGAGATATTGGATTTACTTCCACGATAAAGAACTATCTCTCGCAAAATTTTAAACAGTCTTTATACAGGGCTTATGGCTGGGTGCAGTAATGCTAGTGATTATACACTACAAATAAACTCGGGCAGAAAATATGAAGTTGTTATACAATTAAATATGGTACTTGGCTTCGCTGAAGACTATAAACACATTATATTAAATGCTAAACAATAATTAATTATTCTTTTGGTTATCATGCATATGAACACCATGTGTGATACAACTAATAATGAGGATGGTATAACATTTGAAAAGCAGTGTCAGATTGTTATGCCACGTATTGTAGTTAACACTTTTGAACATGTATAGTTCCTAAAGTACATCGGAAAAGGGAGGAATTTAGACCTTGCATTCGGCTCATGGGGTTGGAGACTTCTCCAATCCTATAAACATAAAAAAAAATCGTGTGGTATGTGAAACCAAGTTTTTATTTCTAAAATGCCATATATGTTGTTATTTGTTTTCAAACAATCCGATAAAACAATTTAAAATCAGGAAGATAAGTATTCGATAATTGTGATATGAAAAATATCAAACTGTATGTAAACAGTCAAACTTATCCCTATTTTGATTTTAATATAAACTTTGGTAATGGCGAATTCCTTATTTGCTACAATATGTATAGGATGGTCCAGGAAATATATTACAACAAAATCAGCTCACCAATATTTGAACCTGATGCTTTTAAAACTAGAGGAACATTATTAGTATTTGATGTAAACAAACAACACCATAAGCAATAATGTTACTGATTCATGAATTGAAATAATTGCAAATACACCCATTCCAGCAAATATTCAAGCATATGCTTTGATCATTCATTAAACATCATCAAGTTATAATGTAAGAGATAAGCAGGTGAAAATAATGACTTGAAACTGTAGAGAACAAATCACGATTCCGACGAGATGTTTTGCATTGTGCAAGGATTTTAATCTCCAGATAAATTTATAATCAAGGAAACAGCTATTGCTGATATGGATGAACACACAACAAAAACAACAATTCAAACCACTGTTCTACTCGAAATATCTAAGTCCCAAATATAAGAAAACAAATAGATAGGTAACCAAACACCATATTGGTTTAAAATGGGAGAGTGGATGTATGGAGTATGAGAATATGGAAGATATTTGTAAGAACTACTTAAATCAGTGTGAGATATACGTATGTGGAGTCGAGCAAAAAATTTTAGAAAGTCTGTGGAATGGGAAAATAACATATTCAACAAGAATACATTTGTCCATATTTCAAACAATTATTTAAAATGATCTTCTCTGCAGAGGAAAACTCTAAATTAATGCTAAGTTGGTCATTGAGGACTGACTGGAGTCAAGTGGATAAATATGAAGACGAAAAAGAGCCTCTTATTAATAATATGCATCTAATACTAAAGTGGCACTCACTAACTGGTGAGAGAAAGTATAAATAAAGGAGGCGATTCGCAATAATAGTTAGCTTCCCTTTTAGTAATCGCCTATCAGCTCATTAGACCTCAAGGTGTAAGCACTATTCATTGGGAAAAAAAAATTCTATTGAAGAGGGAAATGTTTCTCTCTCTCCATGTTATGACTGAAATTGTAACGTTAGCAGGAAGTGGTTCAAGATTGTGAATTATCGAGTGAAATATAGTATATAAAGTATTTGGTTTTATTTAAACCAATATTTCGTAAACATGAATCAATAAGAGAACGAAATCACATGCTCATGAATACAGAAATAAAAGTGTTAATTGAATATTAGCAAGTTATTTGCACGATGGAGTAAACCATTTTGAACTTGTTTAGGAAAGAAATAGTTTTAGTATCTTTGTGACATTCCTAGTGTAAACATGTCTTTCTTCGAACCAAGTGGAATTTAAAACTCTGTCACCTCTGGAAACTCAAATGTGAATTATTCTTGTTTGTGTAGCGGAATATTACTTACATCATTTTGGAGAGACTTGCGATGGATGGTTTCATTTCATATATATCCAATATCTATTAGAGGGCAAAAAATGTAATGATTTAATATCTCACCCAGATCTGAAAAAATGTCCTGCATACCATATGTGTCCGAATTTAAGTTTGCCAGCGAGCATCGAAGAAGTGTATTCGCACGTTTATGAAACTTTTCCTAATTTGCCAGAAAGTGTGATATTACACACACCCGAATACATGAATAATTATAACAATCAAAGAGATGAAAATACTATAAGTATTTGTATTGGCAAAGAGAGAATGGAAAATATATGATGTAAAAATTATTTTGCAAACACCTAGTGTTGACACAATACTCTGTAAGCAAAATGTAACTAAATAAATGGTTCAGAACTATTTTCGTGTTTTATTGACTTTCCGAATACATGAATTGCAATTTTCATATATAATTAATTACGAAAACGAAATGTAATGTAAACTTTGGTTACATGAATTTAACAATACAATCTAATATATTTTTTTATGTAAATGTTAAGTTTGTGTGTGGGATAATGATTAAATAAAACATTAATAATTTGGAAGTGATTTAATACATAAATTCTTTAAACGTACATTCTATGATTGAGACATCTTATTTTTTTTAATGTACATTAAACTCCTTCGATTCAGATGTATTGTGTTTAAAAACTAATGATATAATCGAATTGGTTCCTATTGCTCGCATTCACAATTCCTAGAATTATATATTGTTGACTATAAAACGTGCAATTTTCAGTTTTTATTCTGGACTTGGAACAGTATGGAAGCAATTATGCCTTTGCTGTGTTTCTTCTGCGGTAAACCGTTTATAGCTCTGTGGAACTTACAACGACCTGTGGAATGAAAACCTCACGAAAGCAGTTTCAGTGTGATTTCTGCCAGAGGCAGTTGTCTCATAGTGATGCATTAAAGACACATACTAAAACTTGTAGCACTGGTTCTCTGCAACTACAATCGACTCGACATGCTACATCTGCTCCATCACATCATAGCTCCATCTGCTCCATCGCTCCATAGATCCATTGTTCCATAGATTCATAACTCCATATGATCCTTCTGCTCCACCTCTCCATAGCTCCATCTGCTCCATTACTCCATAGCTCCATAGATCCATCTCTCCATAGCTCCATAGTTCCACAGGCTCCACAGAATCCACTAACAGCACTGCAATCAGTACCACAACCAACACTGCAATCAGTAGCGCAACCAACACTGCAATCAGCACCACATCTTAAGGGAGCACCACAATCAGCACTACAAACAATACCATATCCTAATGCAATACCACAAACAGCACCACATCTTAAGGCAACACCACAATCAGCATCATATCCTAAGGCAGCACCAAAATCAGCATCACAGTTAGAATTTCTTGCTCCACCTTCAGCATTTCCACTGTCTGCTCCAAAATGTCGATACATTTATTCGGGTTTGGAATGCAATTCGCTTTCTGACTTGTTTTCATCAATGAAGAGTTTATCGTCCAACCTTAGATACGATATAGTGGCTAGCATGTTCGCTGTTAGATTAACTTATGTACCATATGTTACAATAGGATTAACACTGACACGAACTTTGAACAATTTTTCACGAGGTGCAGGGTCTCTTAGAATTAACTACAGAAATACCCCGGTATATTATGATTAGCATAACAGTAGCGTGTAAATATCTAAAGACCTTAGCGGCAGAGGAAGATGCTATGGAGATGTTTTATTCTCAAAGTACAGGGTGAGTACTTTAAAAGAGGCTCTGTGGGACATGTGCGTAATGGAGCGAGGAAATGAGGAAATACAGACTACCGGACCTCTTTTAAATAGCTCACCCTGTACATCTCTTCCCGTTCTGAATTTGTCGGATTTTGACGAAATTTATGATGAGACAATTACGCCTTACCTAACCAACAGACGAGGAATTTAGTGCACGTGGGGGCGGATGGACTATACAACAAATATCTCGTATGGACGTCCATGTCTCACAATATAGGGCATTTATGGTCATTACTACGAACATTTGAGTTGGTCAAGTTTATTGCTAATAGGAAAGCCTGCATTGTTACGTTTAACAAGTTTTTGTACACTGGTGTTGCCATTTTCGTGCTTTCCAAACTAATCCTGTATGAATTCTATTATCAGTATATGGTACCAAATGTCCTCCGCCAGCCTTGCACCTCTTGTATTGCGGTGCTTCATTCAGTCGGATGGCGTATCAACTTTACCCTGTGGGTCATTATAGATGCCCTAACAAAATATTTTCCATAACACTACACTCAATACCATAATAAATTCTGCCCTGCCACCTGCAACACCCACCAGTGAGCTAGTTAACTGACACAATATAATCTACGAGTCAATCAAACTACTAGCTGTATCACGAGTGAACCAATCAACTGACAGCTAGTGGTTTACAATAACTAATATATAATGTGAAAGTCTAACAGCCAGCGAACCAATGCTTAATCTAGCATTCGCTGTAATTAAAAACTTCTCACAGATTTGAGAGTAACGAGTTCGTCTCACTTCGACATCAACGAAATGTTATTAACATCGTCACCCAGATGTGGGACCAGCGTCCTACTGCACCCTCAAGTATATGTTATAAAACACACAAAGTGTAATGTTTGAATGTCTATTTAAATGAATATAGAACTTCTGTGAAATGCTGATATATAAAGGATATTGATTATTTTTGTATATGTAAATAAATATTGTGTTTGCTGTAAAATGGGATATTTTAAAAATGTATTTCAATCTGAACGTTTGTTTCATTTACCTCCAAACAGAGTGTGGATCTGGAATTTTATAAAACGTATTTCTTAGAGAAATTAGTGAAATAGTTAATGTTAATACAGAAATAAAATATAATCTATTAATTCGTCAACATATGGCCATAACTATACACATTGTTTGTGTGAAGAACACGTAATTATTCGTTGATGTAACCTTTTTACAGATATATCTGGAGAAATGTGTATCAACATAACCAAACAAAAATACCTCGTTGATTGATTTGTTTTCAGCGAGCAGAAATATTTGGGTGTGAAGACAATGCGTAATTTTCATTCTATCGATTTAACAAGTGTGTTCGTAACCAGTGGCCGACCGCATTCTATATCAATGAGCAATACTGTCTCACTGTGAAGTCAGTTTGCGTGAATGTCACCTATATCAGCAAAATTGTTAATACTTTACGCAGTAAAGCCTTTTTGTTTATGGAGATTCGCAACAGAGCAGACTTTTTTTTTTCCCTACCTGCACCCCACAGAAGACAAGGCGAATTTAATAAATAATTTATTGATAGTATACGGGGTTTAAAGACATATGTAAAATGTAGTTAATGGGTTTTAGCAAACACAGATGGTTTCACGGGATATTTAAAATACCTAGAAATGCCATTTACTCTATATCCGCACTTATTGTGTATATCAGGTAATTTAGTGTTTATTCAGAAAGCAAATGTTTTCGATGTTGGTTTGTGTGAAGCCTGCAGGTTTCCTACATTTCCTACAGGTAAAGCGTGTATTGGTCGAGGGCGTGCTCAGGAGTGTTGAGTATAATTACCTGTCAGTGGTACCAACCTCGTGTGAAGCGAGGCAGTCTCCCTGGCCGCTTGAAGACAGCCTTTCACCGTGTTGTGGATCACACTGCCAGACTCCTCCAAGGCTGAATACAAAGAAATGGGCTTTGGTGACTGTGGCAGAGGGAGGGGGATGCCTAACGGGATCTTCCAAGGCCCGCCGCCCGCTCGATAGGGACGATATCTTAGTATCACGTTGACTCTCACTCGGAGACCTGTTGGTCGGTCGCTCTACACACCACCACCCTCTGCTGTAAGAGATAGCACCCCAACGCCAGCGGTCAGTGCAGTGGGGTAGCGTAGTGGGGGCGGCAAAATTTCACAATAAAATAATAATAATATCTTGAAAATGAGTTGAGACGGAAGCTGTTTTCTTCGTTAGATAGAATCATTGTAGAAATTCGTGAGCGTTTTCAGCAGCTACAGAATTTGGCGGATAAGTTTGCTTATCTAACGCCGGCTATATTACTAGATTCGGACGACACTAAATGTAGTCTAGACTACGCATCTGCCGAAATTGACGAGCAGGACTTCAAGCTGGAACGACTTCGACTGCGGACTTTCATTGCTGTCACAGGAAACGAAAATAAATAAATAAATGCGGACTCACTTGAATTATTAAAATTTATTGTGAAATCCAAGCTGGAAGATACTCTGCCCAATATTATAATAATGCTCCGAATATTCTTCACAATTGCCATAAGCAATGCCAGCTGTGAGAGAAGTTTTTCAAAATTGAAATTGATCAAAAATTATTTAAGATCAACAATGAGTACTTTAATGCTAACCAATCTGGCTATCTTGTTTATTGAGCAAGAGGTGTGTGATGCTATAGACATTGATAGTGCAATAAAAGATTTTGCTCTTAAAAAAAGTAGACGAATAAAGTTTTAGTTAAAGACAGAAGTTTTGTTTTTAATTCTAACAAGTATATTATTTTTCAATTAAAATATAAATATTAACAGTATCGTTCTAGTTCTAATTGGAAGTCGATTTGCGTTTTATATTCAATTCGCTAATAACTTAATCTTGTCGATCGTCAAGGTATAATCATACGTGTTCTATACCTGTTATATCAATGTAAGTGGCATACGTGTAAGAATTTTTGTAATAAATGTGATTATTATATTGTAAAACACACACACACACACACACACACACACACACACATATATATATATACTTTTTTATTTGTAACCTGTACAATACACAATAATGATGACTGTTCTTGCTGAAAAGTTCTTTAGAATTACTGTATATTATAGTATTTTAAATTGAAATACCTAAATAAGAGGGCGGCAAAATTTTCTTCCGCCCCGGGCGGCTGACACCCACACTACGCCACTGGGTCAGTGACGTGGCGGCCTCTCGATTATGTGAACTACGTTTCTGAAGCTGATCTACGAGTGTTCACTACGAGATTTGCTAGACTTTCAACTGGATTTATGTTAAGAAGTACGATTCTGTAAAGACATTTAACGTATACATGCATCTTTTATTAACGAAAATAACGCGAGCGGTGTTTCATTCAAGTAATTCGATAGGGCGTGATTAGCCAGTATTCGTACATTTTCTCACAAATTATGTGCGATAGTTTAATAACTTTTTATACAATGTCTGATATCGGAAAACATGGATTATCGAGAAACGTGCGTGTAAAGTGTTGACTACGAAAGTTACTAGGGTTTCAACTGTGTTTCTGTTAATATTATTTTTAATACTCTTTTTTACCAGGAAGATAGTATGATATTAATTTAAATGTTAGTCAGTAAATTAACTTGTTTTCGTGATTCTTTTTCTAGCATATATTATATTTCTTTGTCCGTGGTTAACATTTCAATTGAAATGTTCTGTGGAATTGTGTTCACTTTAAGTGTTTAAGTGGTAGACCGTTCTGTATTAAATTATAAGATATAGTTAAAATGTTACATTGTAAGGTACATGTCTAGAACACTATCGTGATTAGCTTCCATTTGAAATATTAACCGGTGTTTTACATTTGTTGTATATTTCATAACTCACCTTTGTTAATTACTTCATTGTAGGATATGCCATTCTTCTGTTTAGGACTAGTGTTATTTAATTCAAGTCATTTGGTTAGCAGTTCATTTGTGTAATTTATTCTGTCGTTAATTATATTGTTAGGGAAGTACGATATCTTTTTGGCTTCTTTGTAGGTATATTTTTATTAATTCGTTCCTTGTTTGCTTTCTTTATAACACCAGGATTGTTGGGCCGGTCATTGAGTTTTCATGGGGAAATGGGCTCTATTGGATGTAATTTATCTGGAATTGATATAATTAATTAAATATATATTATTTGAGCAGTTGATATTTTTTAACTTCCTTTTTCGTTATTTTAAATCATTCACTTAGTACAAATTCCCGCCATTTCGCATAGTTCCTGTCTTATCCCTCATCCAATACACTAAGAATATTCATTCATGACCTCAATTTTATTCAATATGTTCTGTTTGGCGAGGAGTGAATATATTGTGTATGAGTCCCTCTTGTTTGTTGTAAATTATATTCCTAGTATACAGGACGGGTTTGTAAACTGCCTTATCGATTTGAACCTATTATTCATTTTCAATAAAATACGCATTTGAACGCCATAACGTCAATCAACATTCAGACGCCTAACGCGCTGCACGTGACTTGGTGCTCTCTCTCTCTCTCTCAGTAGCCTGCCAGATGGTAAACAGGAAGGAACACCTATACCCCCTCCTCAATACCATTATAAAATATTGCACAATACGTTCCGCTTCCCCTACACAACACATCTCAGTACAACACCAGACGTCTAAGGGTGAACATCAATGGTTGCCGCTCTCCAACAAAAAAATAAAGGACCCTTATCACACATACCAAATATATATAATCACACAAAGTAAACAATTCATCAAAGAAATTTGATCAAAGAACTTTGATACAATTTATTTCATCAAATTAATTTTATTAACGGAATTTTGATCAATACCTTTGATTTTATCGGATTAAGGTTGGCAAATTAACGATAATCATTTTTTTATCGGATTAATTTGATATTAAATCGATAATCCGATTAATCAAAAGTGTAACCAAACCCCTACGCCACTACTATTGTAACTGTCTAATATGGATATATAATTTATAAAATAATACAACAGCTATTAATACATTGTTTATTGGGAGAGATTTTAGGTATTTGATTCCATTAATTTCTTTGAGCTGAATGTAAATTGTATTGACTGAATTGATTAATTGTTAATGACACGTGATAGCAATTTATTGTAAGTGTTGAATCGCGAGTATTTTCTTTGTAGTTATCGCAAATAAATTTGGAAATTATAATCAAATCTTTTGTTTTATTAAGATTTCCATTCATTAACAAACCTGGTTCAGACCACTGACTTCGAGATATTGTAAAAATAATTACAATATCTCGTACAGGCGCAGAAAGAAAATAGGCGTCAGAAACCACGGACAATGAACTTTTTTTTTTTTTTTACCTCTTCTTTACGAAACCTGGCTTTCTTTCGCTTGGCTTCGCCTCCGTGTGCCATTAATCACTTTGATATCTACGTCTGTGGCTTCTTAGAAAAGAGGGGAGAGGGGAGGATACAACATTGTTGGCAGTTCATTCATTTAATGTCCCGCCGCGCCATGAAGAAACAGAGTGGGGTAGTCCCCCTACCACTCCTTGGGGCTGGGCCACATCAAGGTCAACTGTCTTAAAACCTGGGGTCTTATGATAGAGTCTTCAGTCGGATGCGAGTAGCTAGTGGAGTGGTGTTTTGCCGAACGGGACACTGTTTTGGGATGCTGGAACCATTCTGGTCTGCTCCCGTACGACTTGAGCACTCGGAATGGAAGCCGAGTGGTAGGAACAGAGTGACTTGTCTATCTCGCATGCGACTGCACGCTGGTAATCGTACGGTAGGGTTGTTCGGCAGCTCATACAGCTTCAAAGACAAAAACAATCTGTCAGACTGCAACGAACAATAACTAAATATATTTTTATGAATACGAGAATATCTTTATTTATCAAGCGCATGATGAATTTCTTTGTCGTTCATTAATTTACATTTGTTATTTGTAAAGTTTAAGTAGAAGCAGTTAAAAAATTAGGATAACTTAAATATGCATTAATTAATTAATTCACGCGATCCTAAAAATAAGTAGCATTCAGTATTAAGTCCAAAGTTTAAAAATATTATTTGATCATCTCTGCTGTGTTATAATGTTTTGGTTATATCAGTTAGCTTATGCACCATTTTATTCAAGCTAATTGCGTTGTCTTTTTCTTTCGAGTTTGTCAATTATATGTAATTTTTCACGCAATATTTTTGCTTAGACACATGTATTACCACGCTTATGTTTGTTATATCGCCTTACCGCAGTCTTAATATATTTTCTTTTGCATTTTTTCCAGTGTTCTGTACACACATATTTATCAGGCATATATTAATGAGTATTGTTCAATAAATTTATTTCGTTTAACATATTTTTTTCAGTTTAATAATTGAAGAAATTATGGTTATTGTTCAAATTTGTGTACTGATGTCTTCAATTTGATCCACTGTAAGTGATAATATTTTAGCCTTAATTTTGCATTTAATCCAAACAATATTAGAATACTGTCACATTTGGATAAGCATTGTGTGTAAATGAGTTTACACAATTAGTCACCGATATTTATAAACTTGTTGACACAATTATTGTTTATATGTATACGGTACACATCTGTCCGCGCGCCAGCTCTGAAATCCTGGCAGGAATGCGACATTGGAACGATAAGCCCTCCACGCTATACGACTGTACTATCGTACAAAGAAAACATTCACCCACCTCAAGGCAGCGGGGTGGCTAATGGTGAACCCAGATCTTCTTGTTCACTGCTTGAACTGCACGCGCCTGATACACTGGAGGAATCACTATTGCCGTCAAGACGTACAACGATACTGTCAATTACATCTGATACAACACCGTCCTTTCCCCAGTATTCAGTCTCAAGCTTCTGTACCTGACCACAGTACTCTTCCCAGTCGGTCTTGGTTACACTGACCTACAGATGACTGCAGAAGGTTAGGAGCAAGCTTCTGTACCTGACCACAGTAATCTTCCCAGTCGGTCTTGGTTACACTGTCCTACAGATGACTGCAGGAGGTTAGGAGCAAGCTTCTGTACCTGACCACAGTACTCTTCCCAGTCGGTCTTGGTTACACTGTACTACAGATGACTGCAGGAGGTTAGGAGCAAGAATCTGTACCTGACCACAGTAGTCTTCCAGGTCGGTCTCGGTTACACTGTCCTACAGATGACTGCAGGAGGTTAGGAGCAAGCTTCTGTACCTGACCACAGTACTCTTCCCAGTCGGTCTTCGTTACACTGTCCTACAGATGACTGCAGGAGGTTAGGAGCACGCTTCTGTACATGACCACAGTACTCTTCCCAGTCGGTCTTGGTTACACTGTACTACAGATGATGCAGGAGGTTAGGAGCAAGCTTCTGTACCTGACCACAGTACTCTTCCCATGTCGGTCTTGGTTACACTGTCCTACAGATGACTGCAGGAGGTTAGGAGCAAGTTTCTTTACCTGACCACAGTACTCTTCCCATGTCGGTCTTGGTTACACTGTCCTACAGATGACGCGGAGGTTAGGAGCAAGCTTCTGTACTACCACAGTACTCTTCCCAGTCGGTCTTGGTTACACTGTCCTACAGATGACTGCAGGAGTTAGGAGCAAGCTTCTGTACCTGACCACAGTACTCTTCCCAGTCGGTCTTGTTACACTGTCCTACAGATGACTGCAGGAGGTTAGGAGCAAGCTTCTGTACTTGACCACAGTACTCTTCCCAGTCGGTCTTGGTTACACTGTCTACAGATGACTGCAGGAGGTTAGGAGCAAGCTTCTGTACCTGACCACAGTACTCTTCCCTGTCGGTCTTGGTTACACTGTCCAAACAGATGACTGCAGGAGGTTAGGAGCAAGCTTCTGTACCTGACCACAGTACTCTTCCCAGTCGGTCTTGGTTACACTGTCTACAGATGACTGCAGGAGGTTAGGAGCAAGCTTCTGTACTTACCCAGTACTCTTCCAGTCGGTCTTGGTTACACTGTCTAAGATGACTGCAGGAGTTAGGAGCAGCTTCTGTACTGACACAGTACCTCCAGTCGGTCTTGTTACACTGTCCTACAGATGACTGCAGGGTTAGGGCAAGCTTCGTACCTGACCACAGTACTCTTCCAGTCGGTCTGGTTACACTGTCTACAGATGACTGCGGAGGTTAGGAGCAACTTCTGTCCTGACCCAGTACTCTTCCGCGTCTTGGTTACACTGTCCTAAGATACTGCAGGAGTTAGGAGCAAGCTTCTGTACCTGACACAGTACTCTTCCAGTCGGTCTTGGTTACACTGTCCTACAGATGACTGCAGGAGGTTAGGGCAACTTCTTCTGACCACAGTACTCTTCCAGTCGGTCTTGGTTACACTGTCCTAAGATGACTGCAGGAGGTTAGAGCAAGCTTCTTTACCACAGTACCTTCCAGTCGGTCTTGTTACACTGTCCTACAGATGACTGCAGGGGTTAGAGCAAGCTTGTACTGACACAGTACTCTTCCAGTCGGTCTTGGTTAACTGTCTACAGATGACTGCAGGAGGTTAGGAGCAACTTCTGTACCTGACCCAGTACTCTTCCAGCGGTCTTGGTTACACTGTCCTACAGATGACTGCGGAGTTAGGAGCAAGCTTCTGTACTGACACAGTACTCTTCCGTCGTCTTGGTTACACTGTCTACAGATGACTGCAGGAGGTTAGGAGCAGCTTCTTACTGACCACAGTACTCTTCCCAGTCGGTCTTGGTTAACTGTCCTACAGATGACTGCAGGAGGTTAGGGCAATTCTTCTGACCCAGTACTCTTCCAGTCGGTCTTGGTTACACTGTCCTAAGATGACTGCAGGAGTTAGGAACAAGCTTCTGTATATACAGTACTCTTCCAGTCGGTCTTGTTAACTGTTACAATGACTGCAGAGTTAGAGCAAGCTTCTGTACGACCACAGTACTCTTCCAGTCGGTTTGTTAACTGTCTACAGATACTGCGGAGTTAGAGCAAGCTCTGTACTGACACAGTACTCTTCCGTCGGTTTGTTACACTGTCCTACAGATGACTGCAGGATTAGGAGCAAGCTTCGTACTGACACAGTACTCTTGCCAGTCGGTCTTGTTAACTGTCTAAGATGACTGCAGGAGGTTAGGGCAAGTTTGTACTACCCAGTACTCTTCCATCGGTCTTGGTTCACTGTTACAGATACTGCGAGTTAGAAAGTTCTGATTTCCAAGTACTCTTCCAGTCGGTCTGGTTACACTGTCCTACAATGACTGCGGAGTTAGGAGCAAGCTTCTGTCGTCACAGTACTCTTGCCAGTCGGTTTGTTAACTGTTACAGATGACTGCGGAGGTTAGGAGCAATTCTGTACTGACCACAGTACTCTTCCCAGTCGGTTTGTTACACTGTCCTACAGATGACTGCGGATTAGGAGCAAGCTTCTGTACTGACCACAGTACTCTCCCAGTCGGTCTTGTTATGTCTAAGATGACTGCAGGAGTTAGGAGCAAGCTTTGTACGTCCACAGTACTCTTCCAGTCGGTCTTGGTTACACTGTTACAGATGACTGCGGAGGTTAGGAGCAAGCTTCTGACCTACCAACTCTTCCAGTCGGTCTTGGTTACACTGTCTACAGATGACTGCGGAGGTTAGGAGCAAGCTTCTTCTGACACAGTACCTTCCAGTCGGTTTGGTTACACTGTCTACAGATGACTGCAGGAGGTTAGGAGCAAGTTCTGTACCTGACCACAGTACTCTTCCCAGTCGTCTTGGTTACACTCCTACAGATGACGGGGGTTAGGAGCAAGCTTCTGTACTACCACAGTACTCTCCCAGTCGGTCTTGGTTCACTGTCTACAGATGACTGCAGGAGTTAGAGCAAGCTTGTACCTCACAGTACTCTTCAGTCGGTCTTGGTTACACTTCTACAGATGACGCGGGAGTTAGGAGCAAGCTTCTGTACCTGACCACATCTCTTCCCAGTCGGTCTTGGTTACATGTCTACAGATGACTGCAGGAGGTTAGGAGCAAGTTCTGTAACTGACCACAGTACTCTTCCCAGTCGGTACTTGGTTACACTGTCCTACAGATGACTGCAGGAGGTTAGGAGCAAGCTTCTGTACCTACCACAGTACTCTTCCCAGTCGGTCTTGGTTACACTTCCTACAGATGACGCAGGAGTGTTAGGAGCAAGCTTCTGTACTTACCACAGTACTCTTCCCAGTCGGTCTTGGTTACACTGTCCTACAGATGACTGCAGAGGTTAGGAGCAAGCTTCTGTACTGACCACAGTACTCTTCCAGTCGGTCGTGGTTGCACTGTCCTACAGATGACAGCGGGAGGTTAGGAGCAAGCTTTTGTACCTGACCACAGTACTCTTCCCAGTCGGTCTTGGTTACACTGTCCTACAGATGACTGCGGGATGTTAGGAGCAAGTTTCTTTACATGACCACAGTACTCTTCCCAGTCGGTCTTGGTTACACTGTCCTACAGATGACTGCGGGAGGTTAGGAGCAAGCTTCTGTACCTGACCACAATACTCTTCCCAGTCGGTCTTGGTTACACTGTCCTACAGATGACAGCGGGAGGTTTGGAGCAATCTTCTGTACCTGACCACAGTACTCTTCCCAGTCGGTCTTGGTTACACTGTCCTACAGATGACTGCGGGAGGTTAGGAGCAAGCTTCTGTACCTGACCACAGTACTCTTCACAGTCGGTCTTGGTTACACTGTCCTACAGATGACTGCAGGAGGTTAGGAGCAAGCTTCTGTACCTGACCACAGTACTCTTCCCAGTCGGTCTTGGTTACGCTCTCCTACAGATGACAGCGGGAGGTTAGGAGCAATCTTCTGTACCTGACCACAGTACTCTTCCCAGTCGGTCTTGGTTACGCTGTCCTACAGATGACTGCAGGAGGTTAGGAGCAAGCTTCTGTACCTGACCACAGTACTCTTCCCAGTCGGTCTTGGTTACACTGTCGTACAGATGACTGCGGGAGGTTAGGAGCAAGCTTCTGTACCTGACCACAGTACTCTTCCCAGTTGGTCTTGGTTACACTCTCCTACAGATGACAGCGGGAGGTTATAAGCAATCTTCTGTACCTGACTACAGTACTCTTCCCAGTCGGTCTTGGTTACACTCTCCTACAGATGACAGCGGGAGGTTAGGAGCAAGCTTCTGTACCTGACCACAGTACTCTTCCCAGTCGGTCTTGGTTACACTGTCGTACAGATGACTGCGGGAGGTTAGGAGCAAGCTTCTGTACCTGACCACAGTACTCTTCCCTGTCGGTCTTGGTTACACTGTCCTACAGATGACTGCAGGAGGTTAGGAGCAATCTTCTGTACCTGACCACAGTACTCTTCCCAGCCGGTCTTGGTTACACTGTCCTACAGATGACTGCGGGATGTTAGGAGCAAGTTTCTTTACATGACCACAGTACTCTTCCCAGTCGGTCTTGGTTACACTGTCCTACAGATGACTGCGGGAGGTTAGGAGCAAGCTTCTGTACCTGACCACAGTACTCTTCCCAGTTGGTCTTGGTTACACTGTCGTACAGATGACTGCGGGAGGTTAGGAGCAAGCTTCTGTACCTGACCACAGTACTCTTCCCTGTCGGTCTTGGTTACACTGTCCTACAGATGACAGCGGGAGGTTAGGAGCAATCTTCTGTACCTGACCACAGTACTCTTGCCAGTCGGTCTTGGTTACACTCTCCTACAGATGACAGCGGGAGGTTAGGAGCAATCTTCTGTACCTGACCACAGTACTCTTCCCAGTCGGTCTTGGTTACACTGTCCTACAGATGACTGCAGGAGGTTAGGAGCAAGCTTCTGTACCTGACCACAGTACTCTTGCCAGTCGGTCTTGGTTACACTGTCTTACAGATGACTGCAGGAGGTTAGGAGCAAGCTTCTGTACCTGACAACAGTACTCTTCCCAGTTGGTCTTGGTTACACTCTCCTACAGATGACAGCAGGAGGTTAGGAGCAAGCTTCTGTACCTGACCACAGTACTCTTCCCTGTCGGTCTTGGTTACACTGTCCTACAGATGACAGCGGGAGGTTAGGAGCAAGCTTCTGTACCTGACCACAGTACTCTTCCCTGTCGGTCTTGGTTACACTCTCCTACAGATGACAGCGGGAGGTTAGGAGCAAGCTTCTGTACCTGACCACAGTACTCTTCCCAGCCAGCTTTATATACAAGAGAGCATTTTCGATAAATCTGTTAATATTCCCAGCGTGTACTAAAATTAATCGGTTACCCGAATTCACATTAGCTTGTACGCCAAACACTTCTTCATGTTGCCAACATTTACCACACGTTAAATTACCGTCTATTCATTTCACGTCTATGTAGATTATTTGTTTCCTACCTTGTCTGTGCTGTTTCAACTAGAAAATCGTGGTGCCAAGATGCGATGTGAGGTCTCTCAATTAGTATCTTCCTGTGACGTTGCGATTTTTTTTTGTTTTACCACCTTACGCAACGAGGTATGCGACCACGGAAAGTCTATTTTCTCCTTTACGACGGGCAGTAATTTTGCAAATGTAGGGACACTTTTTTCCTGAATAAAAAAATCCTGAACCGTCCGCCGAATTACACATAGATCAAAGACATCAATATACACGACAGTATGTTCCGGCCTAGTTTTCCGTCATTTACCCGACGTGTGCAAGCTACCGCCCTCCACACTGTTATCTAGTTCTTTCTGTTCCTTCCGATACGGAAAGAACAGAAACGTCTGCGACACTCCAGCGTAGTCTGCTGCTCTTATTGTCGCCTGGTTTACTGTGAAAGTATAACTTTTTTGTTTCGCCTCTTCATCACACTTTGTAATTATATCGATTCTCTGGCGCTCAGAATGCACGATGGAGTTTTTCTTCCGGACAGACATAACACTCGCAGCGGCAATATTCACGACACTTCGAAGCTAAATGTGTTTCTGCGGATAGTACATGAGTGGCCATGCTCCCCACTCCCCGCTGTAACTCTCTGCCTTGCCTTCCCCTTTTCGCAAACCCCAAGGTTTCAGAGCTGACGGGCGGACAGTGCATAAAGTTGTCCCCTAAAATTACATAAACTTAGATACATTATCATGGCCGCACTTGAAGTCACTCTAAACATAGCGATTATCATTGGGCTGAATGTAACTGATATAAGTTCGCTGTGGTATTATTGCAGAACTTCTTAGCGAACAGTGGTTGGTAGGTATTTATATACAGAAATAATTTTACAAAAATATTTTAGTATGTTTATAATAGCAATATTGTATCATACTTCGAAGTTCAATAACACGCTGGACAATAACTTGTTCTTGAAATTAGTCATCACAAGGCAGAATGAATTCGCCGTGCTTTTGTAATAGGTCTACGAATTAGGAAACAATGTCCTCGCATTTTACGCTTAGCGTATTTATTACTTTACTAAATTATTGTTTAAGAAATGTTGTGCTAGGTGCTGGCTAGTAATTGTTAAAACAATGATTGCTCTTTATTTGAAATTAGACAAGCTGGTTTTAAAATAGAGTACAATTATTGTTGAAATTTATTTAAATATTGCCTAAATTGACTCTGGTCTCATATTTTCTTATTTCTGAGTGAACTGCATTTATGATTTTCCACAGTAAGAGTATTATCTACACACTGCGTGTGGAAGTATATGTCACATTGCAAGCTCTAATATTAAAATATTTTAGAAGCAATCAGTTTTTCGCACAAACGAAACTATTTCACATCATACGCTATCATCTGGGATTTGCAAGTTATAAAAACCTAATTTTCATCCTTAGAAAACTGTACACAAGCGTAACATTGTAATTGACATATAACAATTAGCTAAAAATAACTCTAATGTAATAAATAATCACAAGAACGAAGATCAAAGACATTACAGGACGCTTATAGCGAATAATCTTCAGCAGTCACTATAAGGAAAGTTTGTTTCCTATTTTATCTCTCGTTTATGATTACATATTGAGCGTAAATATCACCAAGAAAAGTTGTTAGTTTTTATATTGACTATATAACTGAACTAATAAAGATGTATTAAATAAAAATGGTCAACACGTATGCGAGAGATTTTCGCTCCAGCATAGCAAATCTCGCCGTATTCGGGTTCACCACTCCACTCGGCCGAATGAGTTCGAGCATGAGGCTCCTCGTCAAGTTAGTTGCTGCTTGTCTGTAGTGTGCGAGTGATAGTCGGCAGGCAGATATCAAATAAACTGCATCCCTAAGTACACCGAATTACCAATGCATACATTTCATAGATTTTACTATTAGGACAGTGGCATTAAGTAAGAGAAATTAACTGTGCAATTTTTGACAATTTTAGGCGAGCAATAAAATGTTACTTATTCTGAACAATCACCAATGTGGATTTTAGAAGTTACTTACATATTTGTGTACGTACGTTTATATGTTTGTGTATATACAGGTTGTTCAGAAATTAGAAGACCGAACTGCAAAGGTGATTCCTTATGAACAAATAAAGTCTAAAATATATGACACCAAATACCTAAACAGCATAATTCAGGCGATACGAAACTGCGAAAATTGGAATTCAAAAAAGTGGTTCCGCAGAATGCCTTGTACTTTATGCCAGCGGTAGGGATGGTGGCGATTTATTCACAGAGTTTCCACACGGTCGAATGGGATACGGTCAGTAGTAGAGCATAGTATGTTCCAGGACAAGGGGCTGGGGGTGTAGGATTTAGGATCTGACCTTGACGTACATATTTCCTGTGTTTTTCCCCAAAATTTGCTCGTTTTCGCAAAAAATCGTACGTTTTACTCAAAAATATACCTGAAATTTCCCTCTATTTCTTTCAAATTTCCCATTTTTCCTTCAAAATTTCCCGATTTTCCCTCAAATTGTTAGAAACCACACCTAAGCCACAAAAAGGCAAAAACGAGCGGGTTTTTTTTTTTTTTTTTAGATGGCTTTCTTAATGCTTCTAGATGAAACAATGAATAATTGATAAAATAAAATTGTTTTAATAAACTATTTTTTAAACTATTTTAATAAACTATCTTTTCAAGATGCACGCGACCGCGATATTATATTAAAATAATTTTATTAAATAGTTTTTTTTTAATTTAAATATATTTTTATAATTAAAACATTTAAAGGCATAAGTATTAAGTGTTATATATCACCAGTCTCGTCTTTTCAAGACACATACGATAATAACGTCATACCACCATACTGCCTTGTTTTGTCATTCTCTATCATTCTAGCCTGTCTCACTCTCTTTTTCTCTTGTCTCTCGTTCTTTCTTTCATTCCATCACCTCTCTTGTCTCTCTATCATTCCACAGGTTTTTTCGGAGTCCTCCCATTGTTTTTGTTATTTCGATTCATTCCCTTTCTCTCTTGTCTCTCACATTCACTTTATCTCATTCTATCTCTCCTCTCCCTCTCTCCCTCTCTTTCTCTCTTGTCGCTCATTCCTTCTCTTTCTCTTATTCCATGTCTTGCCTCTCTTTCTTTCTCTCTTTCATTTCATCGCTTTCTCTCTTGTCTCTCTATCAGTCCATAGGTTTTCTGGGAATACTCCCATTTTTGCTGTTTCGTTCTTCTCTTTCTTTCTTTCCTTCTCTATTTCCATTCTTTCTAGTTACTCACATTAAAATCTATCTCTTTATTTTTTCTCTTGTCTTTTTCTCTCCTTCTCTCTTCTCTCTATTTCTTTCTTTTCTTTTTTTCTCTCCATCAGTCCATAGGTTATCTCGGAGTCCTCCCATTATGATGTTTAATTCTGTTTCCTTTCTCTCTTGTCTCTTACATTCGCTTTCTCTTTCCTTTATCTCTTGTCTCTCACATTCGCTTTCTCTTTCCTTTCTCTCTTGTCTCTCATTCGTCCGACCCATTTACTCACACTTGATCGATTAGTCACATTCCCTTCACTGGTAATTTATAGTTGTTGGTCTCCGCCGTCTACATAGTTCCTTCGTCGCCTGCTAGAGTGCGCGAATTATCAATGTGTATATTTATTTACGAATTTAAATTTGTAATTTTCCATACATGAGAAGGTATAAAAAAAATTATTGTAAAGTACATTTCAGGCACGACTTTGTAAAACATATTCAATTTTCAATACTTTATATTTTAAAAAAACATATTTTGTCTTAATATTTTACTTTATTGAATTTGTTTTAAAACTGTTGTATGAAAATTAAGTCGCCTAGTCTTGCAACCTCACATACACGTACACTCCGACAGGCCTGCGAGTCAGAAGTGCCAGATGTGACCTGCCAAGACTGAAATCAACATGGGCGAGCAGTGCCGTCATCAACAGGTGTCGTGAGGAGAAGGGACAGAGTATAAATGACCGTGTGACAAGTTCTTGCGAACTTCAGAGATCAATCACGCTGCTATGTGGCCCTGCTAATCAGACATCTAGGAATCGATGCATTAATAAATAAGCAGAAATATTCAAATTTATTTCATTTATCATATGAGAAATATGCTTAAAAACATTATTTGGAAATGTAAAAATGTATCAAAAATGCATTTTAAACTGTAAATTCAGTTCAAGAGCTAAAATTTGATCATTTTCATACTTTCCCATGACAGTTGGTAACATTTAAAAAAAGAAAAGTTTATAATGTTTGGATAGAATTCGAGCCCTCAAACTTTGGGTTATAAGTCCAGCTTGCTAACCACGGGTCTACCATGCATTCACTTATATTCAAGTGCTTAAATATAGTATTCAATCTTTTGTTCTTTTCTGAATCGTGTATGCCTTTGCTTCCATTGATTTTCTTGTACAGTCTTTTTAAAATAATTATGCAGCAAGTCAGACTGTAAGCTAATGAAGGTGTACAGACATTTAGGTAGGCCAATATAATTTGTGAACATTTAGGAGGCTGGCAGACCTGCAAAATTTTTACTTTGGAAGTTACCATTTCTAACCCCTGGGAATCGATTTGTTTCAGATCTAAATAATCATAGCGCCGAGCTTAAAATAATATTTTGCTTTTTTTCAATGAGATCTGTTTATATTAGACTAGTTATGGTACAGGATTAAAATAAAGGAATAAAAAACTGTATTTATTATTCGATTTTAAAACTTATTTAATTTTTTTAAGTTGTACTGAAATCTTGTATAGAGTATGGCAAACAAGTTCTCTTAGCTTCACTTCAGGGCTTCTCTCTTCAAGACTAAAAACTATGCAATGATAATTATATATTATCTCAACTATTTTTTCACAGGCATAACTTTCCTACTCGGATTCTATTCAACGTATGTATATGTGAATAAAACCAAGTGCCATTATATTCTCTATATGAGGAATGATACAACACCAGCGAGAAATTAGTTAATTTTTTTTAATTTGTGTATTTACATACTTCAGACTACAAAACAGAATCATTAAATTTGTCCATGCTTTTCAAATATAATCTTTACAGCAGTACATAATTAATATAAATTGCTTATACACAGCTCTAGACAGTCAAATCTAGAAATCATCTTACCAAAATTCTTGGCCTTTTCGATAAAGTTGTACGACTGCCACTATCTAATTAAATTAAATGAACCTGAAGGCTTATATAATCGCAAGCAGACACCTTAACATTCAATGCTCCACCCACTGTAACTAATACATGCGATTTGTTCTACCAATCCCAGACTTAAGAATTTACATGTGGGGTCTTGAACGCTAGAAAATATTTCCTATCCCTATGATAGGACTTGTAAATTTTTTCCGACGCACCATCCCGTAATCATGCATAACAGTTTAGTATCAACTTCACCTAACCTAATCTCATCTTGTAAGTACTTTGACTATATTTATTTTATTTTATTCCTCTCAACATAACTTAACCTAAGCACCAGTCCAAGTAAAAATTTAATTTAGTCACTTTCGCTGTCCAGCTCGAGTACGACATAGGAAGTATTTTATATTGTGTAGGACATGGAATATTTTTAACTTAGACATACCCATTCAACCCCATGTAGGATTTAAAAACTCATGTTAACCTAATCTAACTTCACCTAACCTAAAATATCCAACACCACCATCACCACCATGTCCACCACCTCCACCTGTACCTCTATCTGCACCTCCACCTCCACATCCTCCACCACACCACACATGAAGACACCACTGCACACTCCGCATTTAACACCAAAGGACACCACATTTAGCACTGAAGGCACTGCACTTAGCAGCAAAGACACCACACTTAGCACCAAAGGCACCGCAGTTTAGCTCCGCAGGCACCACACTTAGCACCGCCACCATCGAATTAATAAATCATTCGAAGAAGCTGAATTTACTATGAATATCTAAATGTTTATTTTATTTTATCACACACATGTTATGCTATTCAATAGACTGATCACTGCATTTTTTACCAGAAAATCTGCTCTACCAACAGTCATTGAACGTAATACACTTGTACCTCTTACTAGAATTCAAGCAGAAATCAGCCCACACTAGTTTAACCAAAAAAAAAAAAAAAAAAAAAAAAAACGAATTCACTAGTCTAACATGTCTGTCATAGCATAATTACCATCAGCCCCTAGCAAATTTCATACCAGACATTAATATAAATTACTCTATCAAACAGCCATACCAAGAAAAATGCTGACCACCACACCTCAGACATACAAAACAAAATATGAGTAACCTTGCATACACAGGAGTACTGGATACTGTACCAACCATAACCCCAGCATAATTCAGACATGCTAAGATCGCATTGTATATGCAGCATAACAACTACTTATTCCATACCACCCCATGCAATACATTAACCTCACCAACGAAATCATACTAGGTGACAACCCTCCATCATACCAGATATTAATATAGATCACTATATCAACTTACAAACCAGTTATTTATGCCAGTCATCCATGCCAATAATTGCAGTTACGAAACCCACCAGGTAATATACCTCTCGCATGCTTTATATGCATACGATAACCTATTGGTAATGAGTACTAAAACAGATATATAATAACTTTCACCCTGATATTAACTTGCCCCAGCTGTGCAATGTCAAAAGCCATACAACCTAGAATACCAACATACGCTATCTACCAAAAGTAACTGGGCACCCCTGAAGATAGGCAATTCAGTACGTCAGTTGACTTGTGTTTCATGGCCTTCAGCATAGGAGCACTGGTGTTTGTCCGTGGTAGCATGAACACAGAGACATATTGTAAAATTCTGGATAATAAAATGCTTCAACATTGTGGGGTTGTTACAGAATGGACCCGTGTTACATCCAGGACGAAAATACCAGATGCCATGTTTCAAGGGCTACTATGCAGTGGTACGTCGACAACAATGTTCGCCGATTGGACTGGCCTGCCCAGAGCCCTGACCTCAACCCTGTAGAATATCTTTGGTACGAATTGGATCGCTAGGCGAAGGCTCGTCAGGCGTGGCCAAAATCCATTGCTCATCTCTTGGAATGGTTGCAAGAAGAATGGTGACGAACCACTGTGGATGTAATACACACACTCGTAGAGAGCATGCCAGACAGGGTGGCTGCTGTTATAGCCGCATGAAGTGGCCTTACTAGATTCTAACGGGGTGATAACCACTGAGCAAACATTGTGGACAGGTGCCCAATTACTTTTTGGTAAATTCTGTTCTATACCATCTGAGTACATCAACAGCAGATAACCATACCAAACAAAAAAAATACTACCCAAACCATATTATTCGCTCAACTCTAGAATACCTTATTCATGCTGTTAAAAATACAGACCATATCAAACACCATACCTCAAAGTGACTATAAATAATAGTCAACTAAATTGACTATCATTTCAGCCTATCTAATTTTGTCAGTTACACATATAAACAAGCCATATCAGCAGCCGAACCTAGCAAATATTCCAACCATGCTATGATAAGATCAATACTTATAATTTAATCATCTATGACACACATACAGTCTTAATTCCCAAAAGTACCATCCAATCATACTAAACAACAATACCAGCGAAGCATTCAGCTCCTCTCATACTAACTAAACATCCCATATAAACATTCCGCGCTTCCAAACGAATCATACAATTAAACCATTCTCCTCATACCATGAAAGCTACACTTTTCTCATATTGCTAAAATAACAGAAAATGTGATAAGGTCATACCAATCAACATAACATCTATACTAGCCATATAAGTAAACTAACTGTTCAACCAAGTTATACTAGTGTGTGCTCAACCTCGTATAAGAACTTTATATCTATTAATTTTATTGTATTTCTCTCGACACCCACTTAACCTAACCGCAAGTCCAAGTAAAAATTCCATTTAATTACCTTCGTTGTCATCCTCGTGTAGGACACAGTAAGTATTTTCATATTGTTTGGGGCATGGAATATTTTTAACTTAATCATGCCCATTCTGCCCTATGTCAGGATATTGAAAGATATGTGACCCTAACCTAACTTAACCTAACCTAACATATCCAACACCACCATCACAACCACCATCAACAACAACACCACCACGACCACCACCATCAACACCAACATTACCAACACCACCACCACCTACAACCACCACCAATACTACCACCACCAACACTAACACCACTAACAACACCACCACTTACACCACCATAATAGACACAGACATGTCAACTTCAGGGATACAAAGAAGGCAAAAACAAATTTTATCTGACACAGTTATGCTAGTCATGTATCCAGCACCACCTCCACTGCCGCCACCAACCCCACCAACACCACCACCACCACTGCCACCACCACAACATATGCTACCACCAACCCCACCACCACCAAAACCAACACCAACTCCACCACCACTACCTCCATCATCACACACACTGGTTACTAGAATTCAAGCAGACTTCAGCCCACACTGATATTACCAAAAAATTCACAATTCCTAAATGTTTTTTATATCATCAGACACCATAAAATATCATTCCAGACATTAATATAAAACACTCTATAAAACCCCCATACCAATAAATATGCTGACGACGACACTTCAGACTTACTTATCAATTATAACAGTCAGCTATATTGACTACCAATTCACCTCATCTAACTTCACCAGTCAAAATACACTGACCAGCCATACCAAACACTTTTAACTCATACATGCCTTAGCATTACATAAATACATACAGGTCACACCATTCGACATACACCAACCATTACAAGACAGATATGTTGGAATACATATTACATAACATACCATTCACATTAACCCAAGCGTACCAAGCACTTTTTATAGTCCAGACCAAACCATAACCTAACATCCATACCATCTGCTCTACTAACCGTTAACAGAATAAGTATACCCATACTTTTTTTATGGAAGTCAAGCATACAGTAGCCCAAACAGAACTTACAGAAAAAATTACAACTCCAACATGTTTGACATTCCACAAGTCACCAGTCAAATATCATACCACCCATAAATAAACTAGTCGATTATACTACCCATCATCAGAATAAAAATATACTCACCACTCATACTGTCCACTAGAATTCAAACATATCTCAGCCCACACCTAATAAAACATACCAAAAAAATTACATGTCCAACATGTTTGTCATACCATAAGACACCTGCCAAATATCATACCAGACATCAACCACCCACACCAATAGAAATGCTGGCCACCACACCTCAGACGTACAAAACCAAATATGAGCGACCCTATAGACCAAGAGTACTGAGTACTATACCAACCAAAACCCTGCAAACTTCAGTCATGCCACACAGATCACATTGTATATGCAACATAACAATTTTTCATTTCATACCATGCCTACATCATCCATCAACCCCACCAACCAAAACATCTTAGGTGACAACCCTCCAACATCTCCAGCATACCATTGATGTCATCTTTATCAGAGTACACGGTCAGAATAAATTATTCCATTCGCAAAGATCCCTTATGCCATTGTTGTTGACGAAATTACATCTGTTCTTACATGATGCGAGCTTATGAACTGTTTTCACAACAGAACAATTAGTGTATGTTAACCATTTTAACTATTCCACTATAGGTCTTCGTAGTCGGAACATGTAAAAAGCCATATGCTTGATGCAGTGTTATACGAATGATAATCTACCTGTTCATTATTTAACCTGCAAGTACATCCATAAAACAACCATTCGTCTTTACACTTACACATCTTTCAATGCTGGATACACCTTTTCTATTTTTATTGTAAAAATATTTTATTTCATGTCATCCATACATCAGAAGGAATAATTAAGGTAGGTAGGTAGGTATGCGAGTTCAGTAACTGTGTCGAGTGCTGCAGGTGATTTATGCTTTCATATGTCTCATTGGTCAATAAAAAATTATCTGATTGCTAGAACAACAAACCATAATTTTCTTTATACCTTCACGAGGAGATAAATGCGTTTTGGATTATTTATAGCGACGACACGCACACTGCTTTTATATATCTAAAAATTATGAAGCTAAGTCTTAAGTCACTCGAACTCAAGTCGGAGAAAGATAATTCTTACTCGAACGACAGACGAACTGCGAATAAGACCAACTCGACTGTCTTCATTATACGACTGAAAATTAATTGCATTGCCCAGGATTCGAACCCAAACTACCCTTACAAGAAACTAGAATTAAATCCACATGTGTGTGTGTATTTGTTCTGTGACAGTAGATAGATTTTGTATGTTATAGCACAGGGGTTCGGGGGTTAGGATTTCAGGACGACCGCCATCTTGGATTTCCCTTTTCCCCCCAGAATTTTCCCTTTTTTCCTCAAAATTTCCCTTTTTTTTCATTTTGCTCCCAGTGACAATGTTGATAACTAGTACATAGCCATTTTGTATTCTGCCATTTTGGAGGCCAGTATGTTACTTGTCATGCTCTATTATTCCATGTTTTTTCATGCTCTACCATTCGATATGTTTTTCATGCACTATCATTCATTATTGCATCTATCATTCCAGGGATTTTATCCAAGTACTTCCATTTTTTCTCTCTTTCCTTCTCTCTCTTTCCTCCCTGTCTCTCTTTCTCTCTCTTGTCTCTCACATTCGTTTGTTATTTGTTTCCAACCAACATCTTGGTTCTAGAGTTAACTGGTAAGGTCAATTATGCCCTAAAACTTTTATAAACATAGTTGATACTAATTTCCGAACCATTGAAATTATAGTTACCAAATTCATAACATAGGCATCGTTCCTTATGTATACATGGTGGTAAGGTTAATTATGTTTTAAGCCCTTTAATAAGAATAGTTTCACATAATTTCCAAACTCATAAAGCTGTAGTCATCAACTTCATAACGTACACATCATTATCTATGTCAGTCATGATAGTAAGGTAAATTATCTTAAGCCTTTTTATAATCATATTTACTTACAATTTTCATACTGTTGAATCTATAATCACCAAATTTTTAACATACACGTCATTCACGATGTCAATAATGGTGGCATGGTCAATTATGCATTAAGCCTTTTTATAAGCACAGAAAGTCATAATTTCCGAACTGATGAAGCTATAGTCATCGAACCTCGGTTAAGGCATTTCATAATATTTTTTTTTTTTAATTTAACAAAATTTTTTTTGAGTGGGATTTCTGCTGGGACTACACAATGAAAGGTTTGATTCGCGAGGAGTCACTGGATATAAAAAAAAATTCTGGGAAATGCTTTGAATGATGCAAGTGAGATAGGGAAGGGGAAATTGCACTTACTTTTAGCTACTGCTTCATAGATGTTACATGCTTGACATCCCTCGCTCGATTGACGCTCAACAAATTTTGAATTTCGCTGGTTTTGATTCGGCGGTGTGGAATGGGGTAATGCACCTGTATGACGAATTTGTGTAATGACATAATTGTGCAATGATTTAACCGTGCAAGTCCATACTTGAATAACCATGTAATTAGCAATGAATACAACTATAATTACCTGGCTCGACTACTGACCAGGTCACTTACAATAATTTGAGAAATTGTTGAGACCACTGTTTCGATTCCAAGGCAATGCATTAAGGTTATGTTTTTTTTTAAATTGAGAAATTTTTTCCCGAACTTCCGAGAAATGCAGGTGCATAGTTACACATCGACTGAAGGAGCTCAGCTAAATATGAGTGTTCTTTTCTAAGAAATATATAAATTGCACTAAATTATGCAATCACAAATATACTGTAGATCGTCGCATATTCACCTAAATCCCCTGCCCTCTACACACTGCAGGCTTGCCGGAGATCTCAGGAGTTGTGTTTCAGGGCATCGAGGCTTGGAGAGCCAACAGGACAGGAGCTCTGACGACTGGTGAGTGGAATGCTACAGAGATCGATTCGCGAACAGAGTATTGGAAATTTTGCTTATTTTTCTTTCGTAACCTTCGATAGCTGACATTTTCTAACCTTCAGCATCTCTACACTTTATTCCTTTCTACAGTTTAACTAGTCATAAATTAAAAATTTTTCTGTATTCTCGTGAACCCAGTAATACTTGCTTAGAGTTTAATGGTTACATAGTATTGATACTTTTTGAAGAGTAATATTTTCCTAGTGTTGACTTGATGTGGCTGTAACTCAAAATGGTAGACTGTTTAACACACCCAAGCACACATGCATACACACATTAACACGCACGTTCACACACTAATATACAAATGCACACACACACACTCTCTACACAATCACGTAACTCATTTCTACATACCATATCAACCAGTTGTAAAACCCCTAGCATTATACCTTACAAGCTAAACTAAATAATTGACAACTATATCAACATATCATACATGTTAAATGAACAAATCATACAACAATAGACACAATATTTTTCTCAGATAATTTAAACCTATAATACTAACAACTTACTGCCTGACTTACTTTTGACAACATTCCAACCATTCAGTACAAACAAGTTAACAATACCTTTAAATATCTTATATTGGCTATTTAAAAATTAATGTTCCTTGCAGATCACATAGCATCTCCATCACATCATAGAAAATCAGAAGTCATCATTACGACTTCCAAAAATTCGCTATATACTCACCATCAGATATTACTTTTATATATATATATATATATATATATTTATATATATATATAGGAAAACACAGATTTTTTTCAGTCTAACATTAGAATAATCGACTAAGCTCAGTATTAGATTTCACATCATCAGAGAGACAAACTAGATTTATCAAACAGGTCTTGCTTATTTTTAAAAGAAATACATGTTTTTTAATGTTTGCTTTTTTTAATGTTGGTTAGACCCTTCTATGAATCCTATATCTTAACCGTATAACAAGAATTTACACAATTAAACCTTGTTTCATGTCACAAGATGCTTAAATGTTGTTTGATTTGTACAATATTTAACTACTTCGAAAACAGTCAAAGTTGAAACGTACATACTGGTTTATTCATTACTTCAACCTAAACGAAGCTAATTACAGCTATACAAAAATAATTTTTTGAATAAAATCCCATCGAGTTAAATACACATTTACGAATTACAATTTGTGATGTTTGTTTAAACCCACTCATATTAAACATTAATTATCAAATAATTGTTTAAAAATAATGTTGATTTTATCTACCATTAAGTTGAAGACATGTTAATTTAATATACTGTAATATTATTCATGCTCTAATACTCAGTATACGACCAACATCATCATACACACTTGCATAATCACACATTATGCATTTACCAACTCAGTACATGAACTCTCATCAAGACAACCAGCTCGCAAATAAGCTGAGAATGAATACATCACAGCTTTTTACTCCGAAGCTATATAATGGATTCCAATCAGATACACAAAACATATAATGCAAGTCAATGCATCTCCTAACATACCCAACATACCCTAACATGTCCAAAGAAGTTTATATCTTTATAACTATTCTAGAAAGACTGTGTTATAAATGGCTGACCAGTTCTCGCAAGCTTTCGAAGGATGCAATGTTTAATTGCTACCTGTATATGTTAACCTTTTGATGGATAAAACAAATAAACTACATTTTGAGAAACTTTAAAAAATGTTTTTACCTACAATGCCAGGTTATGGATTACCTTATAGATGTATACAAAAAGATTTGAACATTGACCCATCAAGAGTAAAATATATGTTACAAATAGTGTATATTTAGCTAGTCTATCTACAAACAAGTAGTGTATATGTGGCGATTCAAGAACCATACAGAGTAAGTAGGCCTAGTTATTTATTTTAATCGCATATAAATTCCATCAGACAAAGTATTGGTATAATATTTATCCAAATGGAAGTATTATATGTGTAATGAGCTTTAACCAACTACCCATCGACCGATAAGACACAATGAACAAGAATGGAATACAATTATAGTGTTGAGAAATTCCACCTTGATTCTGGTTCCATCCAGAACACTCATAAGTACTATTTACATATTGATTAACTAATGTTATTACATACACTATAACTAAACATCTTACTATAAACAAAATTAACTTCCAACAAATATATGTTTGATATTATGCATAACTTACATGCATATACGCTTGTAAGGCACCACAAAACAAACACTTAAACAATATACCATTCAATTACCATTCTCATTCTGTCTACATCGTATCTCTCTACCAAGCTATCACAGGTCATCGAACAACAAAGAAATACTTAACACCCATCACCCCATCAGTCTATTGCCATCTCTGGAAAGAAGAACAATGGACTCGTGGAAAAGGTGAAGGTGAGTTCCTTAACTAGTAAGGCTACACATTCAAAAACCGTGTAACAGATTTATGTAATTAAAGCATATTGATATAGAAACAGTTTTCCAAAAATTCATACACTTTAGAAATGACACATTCAACACAAGCCTGTATAAAAATAATTCACTACATATAATAGAAAAACATTCCTTATTCCCCATACCTTATAACCCAAAAACATAACTTTTACCTCAAAAATATTCCCCATACCTAAAAAAAAACCTTATAAATTTAAAAACCATACCTTATATCTCAAAAAGACATACCTTATGCTTCAGAAACGAAAAGCAACATTATTGCATTTTGTTAAAAAATAATAATTTTTAATGATTACCTATGTCCCCAGACATTTACAATACAGACAAGAATTTCAAGAATTCACATCGAAGCTAACTAAGATACAAAGCCTTGCTTCAACCCACGACAACAAGTTTTTGAATTACTTCGAAATCCAATAAAGTTAAAAAATACATATTTCGAAGCAATTAAAAAACATGATTTCGGTGGGTTGAAGCAAGGCTAATTGTCACTAACGTTGGCAATTACATTTATAGTAATACATTATATGCTTAAAATGCCAATGAAGGTGATTATGCATATACTTGTTTACTAAAGGCATGTAAATATTAATTTAATATCATGTAAATATGTCCCAAGTAATAATATCGATTTGTTAAAAAACAAGAGGAAGAACATGAGCACATCTCTAGCAAACTTACAGAGAGGCTAGATCTCTTGAATGGTAGATACAAGAGGAAGAATATGAGCACATCTCTAGCAAACTTACAGAGAGGCTAGATCTCTTGAATGGTAGATACAAGAGGAAGAACATGAGCACATCTCTAGTAAACTTACAGAGAGGCTAGATCTCTTGAATGGTAGATACAAGAGGAAGAACATGAGCACATCTCTAGCAAACTTACAGAGAGGCTAGATCTCTTGAATGGTAGATACAAGAGGAAGAACATGAGCACATCTCTAGCAAACTTACAGAGAGGCTAGATCTCTTGAATGGTAGATACAAGAGGAAGAACATGAGCACATCTCTAGCAAACTTACAGAGAGGCTAGATCTCTTGAATGGTAGATACAAGAGGAAGAACATGAGCACATCTCTAGCAAACTTACAGAGAGGCTAGATCTCTTGAATGGTAGATACAAGAGGAAGAACATGAGCACATCTCTAGCAAACTTACAGAGAGGCTAGATCTCTTGAATGGTAGATACAAGAGGAAGAACATGAGCACATCTCTAGCAAACTTACAGAGAGGCTAGATCTCTTGAATGGTAGATACAAGAGGAAGAACATGAGCACATCTCTAGCAAACTTACAGAGAGGCTAGATCTCTTGAATGGTAGATACAAGAGGAAGAACATGAGCACATCTCTAGCAAACTTACAGAGAGGCTAGATCTCTTGAATGGTAGATACAAGAGGAAGAACATGAGCACATCTCTAGCAAACTTACAGAGAGGCTAGATCTCTTGAATGGTAGATACAAGAGGAAGAACATGAGCACATCTCTAGCAAACTTACAGAGAGGCTAGATCTCTTGAATGGTAGATACAAGTAAGGCCAACCAACTTGCAAAGGAGATGAAGGTGAACCCAAACCACTTCCAATGCTGTCACTAAGTATGCATGTCGATAACAAGACATTTGATCCCCACCACCCGAACAGGACACAAACACCTAATACATCAGCCCATGATGGTAAATATACAACCCATTCAAATAACAACTTTACCATTCACGATAGAGAACATATATAAAAGCTATTCCAATACAAGATAACATTTATAGATATGTTCTTATACACACACATCCACCCATGTACACACATAGAATGAAGTAAATACCTAAACATTCATCGCTTGATACCACTCTGGTGTACCTAAACACACCAAACATTTACACTTTTCATGAACATAGTAACACACGTGGAAGAAAATATATTTAAAACCATACCAGGGTAATTAAACATATCATAAGCGTTATAATGCATTATCTTTTAAAAGAATTTATACAAACACTTTAAAAATTTCATCCTTATACATTTAACAAACAATAAATAAACAATTATTATAGCTTAGCCTGTTAGCATGCGAAGGCAAACACATATATTCGGAAGGACATAGATTCAAACATTCTGCCCACCCTTACTCATACACCCAAGATAATCTATTTAGTAGAGAACATTTACCATAAGAAATGGTTATGTTAGAACCATCTCATCTCTTAGACACCATTAACTTAGAAACTTCATTTTAAAATGCATATATTGTAATTGTTTGATGCATTCATTTATTTTTCATACGTATGTATAATAATTTTTTTTTCAACATCACAATATATCGTTGTTTCATTTGCAGAAAAATAAACGTCGCCATATCACCAATCATTAATTAAATATGTCGACAAACTTTCCGCATCAAAATCAAAATTTAATGAGATATCAACCAACTGTATAGCCCTAACGATCCAATACCCACCGAAAAATGTTTATAATAACTCATAATAACTTTATGTCATATCTTACTCACTGCTAGGAAAAAAAACACAAAACACACACACACACACACACACACATATATATATTAAAACTAGTAATATCCCAATTACATAAACAATACATACATTCCATTCCATTACATCATATCGGTTATACCAAACCTTTTCCTTCATACCATCCAGTACAAGAAAGCAATCATATAAGCATTTCTATGAAATAGTCCAGCGAATAACTCTGATAAACCATTCCATCATGTATTAACAAAACACATTCAAAAATTACCAACAACCGTACAGTCTACCGTTGTCAACGATCCAGCCATAACGAAATGACATTCTAATAGACTATATCACAAAACCAGCAATTCAAATGTTCCAGCAGAAAATCATAACCATCAATACTTGCAATCCATATCGCAACACACAACTCATTTGAACAAACAATGTCATCCATTTGCGATTCCCACAACAACCATACAGTCTACCGTTTTCAACGATCCAGCCATAACGAAATGACATTCTAATAGACTATATCACAAAACCAGCAATTCAAATGTTCCAGCAGAAAATCATAACCATCAATACTTGCAATCCATATCGCAACACACAACTCATTTGAACAAACAATGTCATCCATTTGCGATTCCCACAACATCAAACTTTCCAGGAAATCTGACATCCAATACAGAAAAGGCATATTAACCATCAAACCATTTATTACGACTACCACCCATCGAAAATATGTTTAACTCATAATATTTGAGTACACATCATACTCACTCCTAATAAACCATGACAAATATCCATTGATACATATTCTGCCTGACAAACATTCTAACTTACAATAACTCAAAAACCTGAATAGAACATAAAAATACTCAATACCAATAATCCATTCCTTTACATCATATACATAATATCGGTTATACCAAACACTTCCCTTTATAACATCCAGGGCAACAAAGCAATTTTCAAATGTCTAGATCTTGTAGCTGATGGCAAATGGACAGTTACTATCTTCATGTTGTCTAGTGTTAGACATAGTCGCGAATGTCTTGCTGCAATACTTGCAATTGCTTCTCGATTATAGAGAAACAGTACCTTTACACATTTTAGAATGTATATATAGAATATCACTACAAGTAAACACAGCATCGCAATTATCACATTGGAACGACTGGTATTCTGTACTGAACAAGCAATAACTACGTTCATGTTTACATGCATGACAACTTGTAGTAAAAGTATTTCCAAAATAACAACATTGGTTATGTAATGCTTCTAGAAACTCTTAATAGACACTTGCTGATGGTATTACAGATGGTATGTCTTCAACCATTGTTGCTGTCTTTATATTACAAAAGCTTACAATATCACTAGATGATTCCACTGGTGACGATCTGACTTCCATCACAACAGCCGAAGAAGTGAAAACGTTCACACAGAATGCACGCTTATATAGTATTTTACAACAGAACATTTGGTTTATGTGTCACTCAAACTCAGTCAGAGAAAGATAGCTCTTACTCGAACGGCATACAAACCGCAATTAACACCATCGCAACAATCTTAATACATGTTTTCAAAAAATTATTTGTCAGAAGTGGGACCCGAACTCACACTCCCATATGGGGAACCAGAGCTTACATCTAGCACCTTAGTCTGGTCGACCAACCCGAAAATTGAAGAAAATAATTTATTTTAATGAAAAATATTAAACTTTTCGTGGATTGCGGTCATAGGATCTTATCCTAATGAGTAGTAGGGGCCGCCGGTTTCATTTCACTTTTGATTAATTAGTTTATCGGTTTGATATCAGATTGATTGACCCAATTAATTTGGTAATTATTCCCTAATTTATGACATAAATATTGGATAATTGTTAATCCACTAATCTTAATCTAATAAAATTAATGTACTTGATTGATTGAAATTTATTTCATCAAAGAAATTTGATGAAAGTAATTGTATCAAAGTTATTTGATCAAATTTATCTGATTAATTTTTGTGTGATTATATATATTTGGTATTTGTGATGAGTCCTTTATTTGTTTTTGTTGGAGAGCACCATCATCGATGTTCATACTTGGTCATCTAGCATTCTACCGTGGTGTGATGCGTTGGGGAAGGGGTGTATATCTATGTATTGTGTAATATTTAATAATCATATTGAGGTGGGGGCATAGGAGTTCCTCCCCTTTTGCCGTCTGGCAGGTGACTGAGAGAGGGGGAGAGAACAGCAGCAACACCAAGACACATGCAGTGCGGCTGGCGTCTGAATGTCGTCTGAGTTTATGATGGCGTTCGTAAATCTGTATTTTATTGAAAATGAATAATATGCTTAAATCCACAACAGCAGTTTACTAACTCATCCTGTATGCTAGGAATATAATTTATGACAAACAATAGAGACTCGTACGATGCACGCAACATAATCACATCTCGACAAACAGAACATACTGAATGAATAAAAGTGAGGTAACAAATGACTATTCGTAAATATTCTTAGTGTTTTGACTGAGGGATATGACACGAACAGCGATATCTGAATTTGAATTTTATTATTTAAAATGGTGGAAATGCTTAATAAATGATTGATTAAAAATAATGAAGTATGAAACATTATGTTTTATCGAACACATCACAGATAAATGAAAATCACTTACCCCGATTGTGACACAAACAAGTTGTAATGTTAAAAAAAATCTTGATCACTGCTCGAATAGCACATATTTAATTAATTAAACGCAAGGAATATTACTGAATCTCGCAACATTACCACGCACAAACGAAATATGAAGAACTACCAAAAACTATTTCCCTTCCATTATAATTTATGACAAACAACAGAATATATTACACAAATGAACAGTTAGCCAAATGACTTGAATAAAACCACACTAGTCCTAAACACAAAAACGATGCATTTTGAAGTATACATATAACAAAGTAATTAATAAAGGTGACTTATTAAAAATGCAATGAAATTAATTTATCCCTGTTTACAAGTGAAGCACAAATTCAGAACAAAAGTTTACTATCTGAATACTATTTCCCTACTAATATAAGTTGTACTAAAGAACACACTAATTTACTAATGAAGGAAACAATTTGGACAATAGTCATAAGCATCCTGAATTATACCTGCAACAAATCCAAAGGAAAGATATAGTGTACTTCCCTACCAATCACGGTGTTATAAATGAATAAGTTATTAAATGCGCGCACATTCAAAATAGGTAAACTGATTGAATACATACAGTCGTACATCACAAGAACAATGTGTCCTACAACGAAGTAATAAACAAAGGTGAGTCATGAAAAGCAGAATGAAAATTATTTATCCCTGCTTATGAATTCAAAACACCGGTTTATATTTCCAATGGAAGCTAATCACAATAGCGTACCACACCCTCATGAGCTCTACAATCACCTAAACCGTATAATTGGTAAAAAATCTCAAAAAAAGTAAACTAATTCAGAACGTTTGAGATGTTAACCATGGACAAAGAAATATTAGCTATGAAATCAGTTATGTAAACAAGCACAGAAAAAGTAACAACTTACCACATTCCCTAGAAAATATGGATTTTTTAAAAAATAATTAACTCACAAATGACGTATTAACAAATGTAGTTTACCACTCCATATATTTTTCCCTAGTGTGAGAAGATGTGTTAAAAATAATTTTAACACAACTTGCATCGAAAGCCTAATGAAGTAAAACCTTACCAACTTTCGCAAGACATAGTCAACACTTTGCACTCACGATTCTCGATAATCTTTGCTTTCCAATATCAGATGTTTTGTAAAAAAAAATTACATGAAAAAGTTATTAAATTATCGCATATTATTTGTTAGAAAATTAAAAAATTTTCAAATACTAGCTAATCATGGCCTAGCAAAACAACTTGAATAAAAAATATAACACTTTATTTAAATATAATAGATGCACATATATGTTAAATGTTTTTACAGAATCGCAATTCTTAACACAAACGCAGTTGAAAGACTACCAACTCTCGTAGTGAACACTTTATCCAAAAGTAGATCAACTTCAGAAATATAGTTCACATGCAAGTTTCTCGATAATCCACATTTAAAAAAAAAAACGAACTTATTATATTAACACGCATAAATTGTTATTAAACTATCGCATTTTATATTACAAAGGGAAGTTAAATATGATCTCCAGAGGTCACATCTTTGCCCATGGAGGACATTCAAACCCCTGGGTGGTCAAGAACAATTGGCCAAAAGTACCGTTAAGGAACATGCACCTACCACCCAGTTAGGTTCTGTAGTATCTCACTCGCTCTCATCCCCTCTCTCTCTTCATACCCTGTAGACATGGTCAAGAACCTTCACTCCTTTGTCATGTAGGCCAATAAAAAACTTCACAGTGTCGCCTACTAACGCTTCTTCCTAGCTAATATAACTTATGAAATAAGTCACCCTGGAAAAATATAACATTATCTCCTAAACGTGAATAATCATGCTCCAAATGTCTATAAACTGAAACAATTCCGGAAAACATTATCCAAGTTCCATGAAATATAAGATTAAAAGGAAACAAACACTAATCCAACAAAAAGGTAACCCAATAAAACCAGAGGAATGATTGTATAGTAAGAGTAATAAACTAAATACACAATAATTGTAAATCCAAACCCCATCAATATCGGAAGGTTTGTAAAGAAAAAATCAATAACATATCAATAAGGTTATATGTTTTATTGATAAAAATAGTTGTACAAATATTGTCTTTAAAAAAATATTTCAAGATCTTAATCCTTCACCCACAAATTATGTCTCTTTGAGAAACCTTTCCAGCATACTAAGAAGGTGTGTTTACCATTTTTAATGATTTTAACTACTAAATATTCATTTAAAGAAGCAACTTTCCATAATTTGGGTTCATAAAATCCCCCTTTAATAGCCTGTCCGTCATAGGTTTCGAGGTAATATACTCTAGGAAACAACTGTCTAACTGAAATAATTTTAAATATTTCATAAGAATAATTAAGTATATTTTTTCTCAAAAAACAGCTTTCAGCTTATAGATTCATACATACTGTCCAACTTTGAACTTTTGCTTTCTCTTGTGGAATACTTTAACATTATATATGGTTTTCATCAATATATTGTCCGTAACCTTTTCGGGTGCCATTTGGATAGTTATATGATATCTCGAATTATAAAATTTAAGTATTTCAGGCAAAATTTCACCCTTATTTAAGGCCCCTTCGATGTGATAAACTTGCATATTAGCTGTTTAATCAACTTGTTAAATCTCTTGAAAAATGAAGTATTAAGTTCAGAATACGTTACATAATGATTTATTCCATATTCAGCTATTAGTTTCTGGAAAGAAACATAAAAATACTCTGTCACTTTATCAGTTCAAACAATTTTGGTGTCCTTTTTGCTATAATGGTTTTCATTGCAGCTGTAACTTGTTTCTCAGTCTTGTTCTTCACAGGTATGCCCCAAGCATATCTATATAAATAAAAATGAATGGCTAAATGTGTTGCTAAGAGCAAAACTCGAGAATGGCCGGACCAATTCGGCTAATTTTTTTTTCAAATATTCGTCGAAGTCCGAGGAAGGTTCTAATGAGGAGAAAAAATAGAAAAATTGCACTGAAAAACGTAAAAACCACATTTTTCTTTTTCCAATTAAAACTGTTCCTAGCTGTCAATTTTAAGGATGGGCGATCTGAGATCGATTAATCGAAGAATCGATTTTTTGGGGTCGTAAAGATAGATTTGAGCAAAGGATCGATCAAGTGAATCGATCTCAGACACCCTAAAATCGACTTTCGATTCATTGTCTTACTGTTTTGTTTTATTCAAATAAAACAAAAGAGTACCAAACCATAATATAAAGAAAAAAACATTAAAAATTTAATTAGTAACCTTATAATTATGAACGCAACCTTAAACTTACTATAAACTACTTGAATGCATCCGTAGATTTGACACTTTCTCTTTCTACTTGAAACAGTTTGTCTTTGATAGTTTTTTCAGCAGATTCTCAATAATTTTCTTGGTTGTTTTTAAATCTTCGCTTCTCAATCGACAAACAAGTTCCTCGATTTATCTTTGGTTGATTGGTTTATTTCGTGTGTGTTTCCATTTATACTCAGTTCAAGACTCATGCAACCTATAAGACGCGGGCGGAGCAATTTGAGTCGAAGAACTCGAAATGCTAAACACCAAGTTAATTTTCAGTCTAATCTGACTGCACAGCAACGTGAAGAGCGAAATGAAATTGAAAGGATTCGGATATCACAAACCCGTGCAACGCGTCATTTAGCTAATAATCTTGCAAGTTTGAAACGAGCTGCTTTCAGTTACGATGTTTCAATTGACTACAGTGCCTACCAATGCATTGCTATTGGATCTATGAACTCAGTTTACCCAAATTGTAAGGCATTGAAATACAAAAATGAAGCAGCTGGATTGTGTTGCGCAAATGGCAAGGTGAAATTAGTGCCATTGGTACCGCCACCAGAGCCATTGTACTCATTGGTTTCGGGAACAGGAACGGATTCCATACATTTCCTTACAAATATTCAAAAATATAACAACTGTTTCCAAATGACTTCATTTGGGGCAACAAATGTAGTTCGGGACAATTTCATGCCAACTTTCAAGGTAACATATTACAAACAGACTTGCCCCCCATAATATTTTGTTTATTTTATTTTATAGTTTTTGTAACAAAAGTAATAAACCTGTCTTTTTAATTTACAGATACAAGGCCAAATATATCACCGAGCAGGTTCACTGTTGCCAGTGTCAGATGGCGACTACAAATTCCTGCAAATTTATTTCATGGGCAATTCAACACAAGCAATTGATCTGCGTTGTGCACATAATAGTTCAGTGAAGAATTACAAACTTTCTTTCATCAACACAATCAGTTGATTACATTGTTCAAAACTGCACTGGATCTCATGCAATCTGATAATCACAAAATTGTAATCAGAGTTGATAAAAATCCTGTGGGCCAACATGCAAGACGTTTCAAAGCACCTACAATTGATGAAGTTGCCATTGTTATAGTTGAAGAAAATTTGGAAGCCCATAACACTGTTTTACATCGCCGGAATGATCAGTTACAGCATGTGTATGACACACACCGCTCATATGATGCGCTACAATATCCAATCATAATTTGGCAAGTTGAAGAGGGTTATCACTTCTCAATCAAGATGATAAATCCCCTTACAGGTTATTAAAAATTAGGTTTAGCAATGGAGATTTTGTATCAGCTACTATGCGTATTGTATGCAAATTCAATCACTGTTATTAAAAAAATGATTTATTTACAGGTGCCGAAACCAACAAAAAAGTCAGTTCAATGAACTATTATTCGTACCACCTGATGGTTCTTGAAAATGAAGACAATCACATCTTGAAATGTCGGCGATTATTTCACCAATATGCTGTTGATATGTATGTCAAAATTGAAAAAGAGCCATTGACATTCATCAGGTTGAACCAGACCAAACTCCGTTCTGAAGAGTATATTCACCTTCGAGATGCGATTAATACTGATGGAAATGCAGAGAATTTCGGCCAGATGACAATTCTTCCAGCAACATACATCGGAAGTCCTCGACATATGCATGAATATGCTCAAGATGCCATGTCGTATGTTCGTTATTATGGTACAGCATATTTTATTTATCACATTCACGTGCAATCCGCAGTGGACAGAAATCAAACTTGAGTTATTCCCTGGCCAATCACCCATTGATCGCCATGACATTACGGTGCGAGTTTTCAAACAAAAGTTGAAATCTTTAATGGATTTCATAGTGAAATATAGCATGTTTGGCGAGACACGCTGCTGGATGTATTCTGTGGAGTGGCAGAAACGTGGATTGTCTCATGCACATATTCTGATTTGGTTGGTTGAGAAGATAAGACCAAATGAAGTTGATGAAGTGATATCAGCTGAAATCCCTGATATACAAGTAGATCCAGGCTTGCATGAGGTAGTTATTAAAAACATTATTCATGGTCCCTGTGGAACACTTAATCAAAATTCACAGTGTATGGTGGATGGTAAATGCTCGAAGCGTTATCCACGGGCATTAGTAGCAGAAACAATTACCGGAAATAATGGTTATCCATTGTATCGTCGCCGATCGACTGCAGACAAAGGAAGATCAATAATTGTCAAAGTGAATCAACAAGACATTAAAATTGATAATCGTTGGATTGTTCCATATTCACCGATCCTATCAAAGACTTTCAAGGTGCACATCGATGTTGAATCTTGCCATTCCGTGAAACCTATCAAATACATTTGTAAATATGTAACCAAACGAAGTGACATGGCTGTGATTGGAGTTGGTGCAAAAAATTCCAATGACGAAGTTACTCAATACCAAATGGGCCGTTATGTTAGCAGTAATGAAGCAATTTGGCACATTTTTGCTTTTCCCATTCATGAAAGACACCCCACTGTTGTTCGCTTAGCCATACACTTAGAAAATGGTCAAAGAGTATAATTCACGGCTCAGAACACATTACAACGAGCTGTTCAACCACCATCTACAACCTTGACCAGTTTTTTTTTTAATGTGTCAGAATGATGATTTTGCCCGAACACTGCTATACTCCGAAATGCCAAAATATTATACTTGGAATCAATCCTCAAAGAAATTTCAACAACGGAAACAACGAAAACCAGTTCCAGGTTACCCAAATGTATATTCCACCGATGCAATAGGTCGAATTTATTCAGTCCATCCAAGCAACGATGAGTATTTTTATTTGCGATTGCTATTAGCCAATGTTCGAGGCCCAACTTCATTCCAACATTTACGAACTGTTAATGGCGAATTGTGTGGCTCTTACAGAGAAGCCTGTCAATGTTTGCAACTGTTAGAAAATGACGCTCATTGGGATCAAACTCTCAATGATGTTGTAATTTCTTCACAAGCTTATCAAATACGAACATTGTTTTCTATAATTATATCAACATGCTTCCCATCAAAACCAATTGATTTATGGATAAAATACAAAGACGATATGTGTGACGATATCTTGCATAAAATGCGCATTTGAACAGGAAATCCAAATTTACAAGTCAGTGAAGAAATTTACAACGAGGCGTTAAATCAATTGAGGACATGTGCTCGATGATGTCAAACAAAGTATTATCTCAATTAGGCATGGCCGCGCCCAATCGCCCGATGCACGACGCTTTTAATCAAGAGTTGCAACGCGAAAATATGTACGATCTCGATGCTTTAAGAGAATCAGTTCGAATAAATCTTCCGCTGTTGAACCAACAACAAAAGTATGTATTTGATACTCTTATGAAAGTTGTAAATGATGGAACTGTAGGGATTTACTTCTTGGACGCTCCTGGTGGTACAGGAAAAACTTTTTTGATTTCATTAATTTTAGCAAAAATTCGCTCACACAATGAAATTGCACTCGCACTTGCTTCATCAGGCATTGCAGCTACATTGTTGGAAGGCGTTCGAACAGCCCATTCAGTGCTAAAATTGCCGTTGAATATGCAAAGCAACGAAACTCCAATCTGCAACATTTCGAATAACTCTGCAATGGTAAAGGTTTTGCAGCAATGTAAATTGATAGTGTGGGATGAATGCACAATGGCACATAAAAAGTTTTTGGAGGTGTTAGACCGAACCATGCAAGATCTGCGGAACAATCAAAACCGATTTGGTGGTGCTATGATTTTGTTAGCAAGAGATTTTCGTCAAACATTGCCAGTGATTCCATGGTCAATACAGGCTGATGAACTTAATACATGTTTAAAGGCCTCTGTTTTGTGGAAACATGTCAAGATATTAAATTTAAGAAAGGATATGCATGTCGAGTTGCAAAATGATCGAATTGGAGAAATATTTTCAAAACAACTCATTGACATAGGTAATGGCAAATTCCCTTCAGACGTTTTGACTGGCTGCATCACCTTTCCTGACAATTTTCGTCAGTTTAATGAATCAAAAACCGAACTCATTCAAAAGGTGTTTCCAAACGTTGCTCAAAATTACAGAGATCATATTTGGTTGATCGAACGAGCTATATTGGCTGCCAAAAACATGGATGTAAATGAATTAAATTTCAAATTTCAAAATGAAATTGCCGGTGAATTGAGGCCATACTAATCAGTTGATTCCGCTACTAACCAAGATGATGTCGTCAACTATCCACCCGAATTTTTGAACTCGCTGGATTTGCCAGTATTGCCGCCTCACAATCTTCAATTAAAGGTCGGATCGGTGATCATAATGTTGCGAAATATCAACCAACCGCATCTTTGTAATGGCACACGGCTAGCGGTGAAAAAATTACTGAACAACATGATCGAAGCAACCATTCTAAAGGGAACGTATAAAGGAGAAGACGTTTTGATACCTCACATCCCAATGATTCCAACTGACATACCATTTGAATTTAAATGACTGCAGTTTCCAGTGCGGTTTGCTTTCGCTATGACCATAAATAAATCCCAGGGGTAGTCATGGAGTGTTTACGGCATTAATCTTGAAAACCCATGTTTCTCGCATGGCCAATTGTATGTCACCTGTTCCCGTGTTGGAAAACCATCACCTTTGTTTGTTTACGCATCAGGTAATCAAACAAAAAATTTTGTGTACCATAAAGCATTACAATGAAAATATCATTTAACACAATATTACTAAAGTATTGCAGTGTACGAAATAGAAAACTGAATTTTGTAAATAGTTGTTGTTTATGATTATGACATTAAAAATACATAGAAAAGTATATTAACAGTATGCAAATGTATTGTTGATATCACTGTAATTATTTGATAGTTAATAAATAAAGTGATCACTCTGAAATACGTTAATATTTATTATTTTATTTAAATTACACATTTGTGACTGTATAGTATCACAAACTTATCTGTTCTGGTTACACCAGAACTTGACCAGAAAAGATAAGTTTATAGGACTGCCACAGTCCAATAGCTTTTGACAGAACGACTCTGTCGTGTCAGCTTATTTTGAATAAATGCATATTATGGTTAAAATATACTTGTATCCCTTATTGTATTTCGAAAGCAATGCTATTTCACACAAATTGGCTTGAAAAAATCATTTAAACCATGAGAAATAACTCTTCTTCTGGGAAATGTTATCCTTGCAGGGGTGTGAAGTTCTTGAGCAATCCTACAGAACTTAATTAGTAATATAACCTTCCTCCATCAGCTCTTCAGTAATAAAAACAATTTCGTTCATATGTGAATTTTACCCGACTATCTCGAAGTGATGAGAGGTTTTATATTTTCACCAATTCATTAGGATTGTACCGATATACAGGACAAAACCGATCGCCTATTTCCTATTTATATATTTCACATCCAACAATATCACTTAATAAATGTATCAGGTGATTTCCATACCATGAGTATATCCAAATTGGTGTTTAAGTATCCATTTGGAACGTTCTTAAATTTTAATGCAAAGCACACTTTACTCACATCAGTTACATAATCACCAATTTGAGCTCTATTCTCAGAAATACCTTTTTGCTAAATCTTCCAGGAGCCATATGTTTCCATGTCGATATACAGCAAATGTTGTACGCGTAGGTGAAGAATGTCTTAAAGCTAAATATCATTGTGTTTAATGAGAAATGTTTTGTTCTTTCTTCTTTAAAGGTTATTCTGATTTAATTTCAAATCGCATTTCATTAAATGTAGTCAACACAGAATGTAATGTATCCATTCAACTCATAACCAATTTAAGTTATTTCTCTGTTTAAAACATTCCTATCCATTTGGGCTCGTTTAGCTTGTAAATGTTGTTCCTTAACAACATATATAACGTTATGTAATTCTGAAGCAGAGTAAGATATTTTTTCATTATGTTATATTAACATTCCAGTTTTTATATAAGCTGATGGGATGGTATTCTAGCTATAACACTAGATCGAGAAGTCTGTGTCTTTCAATCTTATAGATTTTATTTTAAACTGCATCTACTTTACTTATAATTGTAGCACTCAAGTCATTAATAAATTAATTTGTTCGTGTTTCCAAATCATTGTTTTGTTTTATCAGATCTGTTTGCACAACTAAACCAGATGATTTACTAACCATTTAAACATATATATAGTGTCATGTCTTCTCTTTATGTTCCAAGGTGTTTGGTAATAGTAGCTGTTACCACTTCCTTAATCACAACTCTTAGGTTATCTTGCATTTTTGTAAGTTGTGTTTTAAGAATTGTGTTTATCATAATATTGAAGTTCTTAGTTAAAGCATTAAAACGTTCTTTTATTCTTAGGTCATTACTCTGCAACTCATTCAGAACATTGGTTAAAATGTTTGCAATTACACTCATGTTCTTATAAACATTATCATTCCTATGAATTAACTTTATTATGTTATCTTGCATACCAGTCAATTGTTATTTAAATATGTAAAGTGTAATAGTGTTTAAGTCTTCCACTATACATTTATTTACTGCATCAGTATCTTTCACAGCGACACCTACATTACATAATAAATGTCCGTTAAAATCCCAATTCCCTTCGCAATTTTATTTAAACAGGTATTGTAGTGATTGCATTTAATATTGCTTTGTCCAAACTTTGAAATACTCATTATTCTTATAGCCCAAAACATGATCGTTGTAAATATTATGTAGATTCATATTGCCAAGTTTCAACACAATTAACATGTTTGCATTATTGTGCAAATTATGTTTTGGAATACGTGTATAACTTTGTTAGAGGTAAAAAAAACCAACTTTTGAATGTCTACCAAAACTAAAATACTGGTGTATTTCACCCTGCAGTTCACACCAAACATCATCAAATATAAATAAGGAATTGGGTAATGCTTCATTCAGAGGCACAGTATCTTCTTTATTAGTAATAGCAAAATATCACATTCCTTCAATTAACAACAAAATGGTCACTAATTTTTTATATTTCTCTTGTATTATTTTAGAAAACACATATAAGTTTTTAAATTTAAGTCCATTTGGATGTTCCAACAAAGACATAATAACACAAGTTTTTCCACGTGAAGAAGGACCACTTATTATACAATGCATATTTGGAGGTAAAATAATTCCATGTTCCAGAAGATGCACATTTTGTTTTATAACCTTCATCTCTACTCAGTATAACAAAATGTAACCTACTAATTATAAATTCAGGTATATATATGTTTGCTTACAGTTGAAAATAATGGCTCATACTAAATGTATCAAAAAAGGATGAGTATTAAATACATAGATTAATAAATTACCATTTGAATTGAATTTATCTAAATTTATTTATTATGGGCCCAGAACTAAGTTTGCATAACATCTGGGATGGAACGAACAAGGAATAAACTCTTTGGATAATGCTTGTAAAGAGCATGCTATATTTTATGCTTAAACAAACAGTTTGAAAGAGAGGCATATAGCAGATTCGATTCTAGCCGATAAAGCAGCAAATATAATTATGTATCCATCCACATCAACAGGTGAAAAGCTCGGGGCTTGGGCCTTAGACAAGGTGATGCAAGCAAAAGTGAAAAGATGCATCGGTGTAAAATGCAAAACAAAACAAACAATCAAGAAATGAGGGAAGATAACCATTCCTATTTCTAGCATTAACAGCTCTTGGACCACTCCTCGGAGGATCTTCGGCATTTAGTAGAGCAGTAAATGAAGTGGCAAAGAAATGTTTCTTAGACAATGTAAACAGTCCTAAATAGTCTTCCAAAACATGCACTCACAAAAAATTACATTCTTTTATTATTTCTTTAAACTCGATATTCCCTATTTCCAAGGTGTGTATGTGAGAGACGATTTACCAAAGAAACCAAACCTTTGCAAATGTATGATTGTTAATTTAGATTCGAAAAAATGAAAGAACACATTGGGTTTCATTAGTAAAAAATGTAAATCAATTTTTGTGTAATGAGAGTTTCAGTGATTTGCATCTTCCAATTGAAATATGTAACTATTTAAAGCATACACAATTGAGAAAAAATTACAAAATAGAACAATTATCACATACAATCAATTGTGGTTATTTATGTTTATGGTTTCTGACTATAAATGGCATGTATAAGTTAATGCAATAATAAAATATATTAATAATATGCCAATTACATTGCTATTAGGTGGAAACTTGTCGCAATTGCATGCAGTATATTTACCAGCTTTGGAGTTCGACAGAGAATGGCAAACAAGTCTAATCTAATTCATTACTTACAACAGCATACCAAACATTGATATGCACAAACAATCACTTATGGTGAAGGTCGGTGAAAAAAATTATAATATTGTGGTAGTGGTAGGATTTTATGAGTTAGATGATATAGAAATTCCATTAATGAGGTATTACTTGAAGATGTTCATTTCTGATTATGTGGAAATTCAAATATGTGAACTAGTGTGATGTAAAGTAATGTCGATATCGATTTCACGGAAGGCAATTGAATTGCAAATATGTTAGGTTGTGGATGGAGAGTATATTCCACGAATTAATTTCATAAATCATGAAAACAGATTAATATATTTTCGGCAAATGTATGTTGTACAAATGTTAATATTGTAAGCAGTTCATATTTGAATTGAAAAACAACAAATATATTACAAGAAATCACATATGCAGTGACTCCAGGATACAAAATAATTGAAAAAATGAATACTTTGTTACAGTTTCCAGTAAAAGTTAGTCGGGTTACTTGTTATATTGGTTTATCAAGATGGAAATAACTTATTAATTTTAGAAATGAAGATATCACAATTTGTTTACATTTACAAAAAGTTATATAAACAGTTGCATTCTGTGCTCATTGCAATTATAATGGACATTGTTTATAATAGGCAATGCAGACATAAAGGAGACAGTTATTTTTGGAACTATGTCACTAAGGAATTTATTTCGAAGAAGTAACAATAAAAATATGAAATGCAAGCTTAAAATGCTCACTTAAAATAAGATACCCATGAAGTTAACACAAGGCAACAAATTGTTTTAAAAGGAATTTGGATATATAGTTAATAGAAATATAAGACATGCTTAGTATTAAAAAACCAATTAGTTATAAATATGTAATCATCAGTATGGAAATACATGTGTATGAACCATTCCGAGCAGGTCCATATACATTTCAATCAGAAAGAAGGATTTCTATACAAAATAAGAATATGTACACATTACCATCGAAATCCAGTTTAAGGTTTAGAGGAACAATTAAAGAGACAGCTGATGCAACTAATCCAGTAACTACAGGGATAGTGAGAAACAGAATACTTAATTTACTCGACAGAATTGCATATTAGATCAATGGTTTTGAAATCGACCAAACATGAGTTGTTGGAATTACTTCCACAATATAAAAGTATGTCTAGCAAACTGTTAACAATATTTATACAAGCTTTGTGACTGGGTGGGGTAATGCTAGCATTTATACAATACATTTAAACACAGGTGGAAAATATGAAGTTGTTTTACCATTAAGTATTTTACTTGGCTTTGCAGAAGGCTATAAGCACATTATATTAAATGCTCGACAAAAATTAATTATTGTATTCGATAACATGCGATTAAACACCATATATGATATAGCAAATAACAAGGAAGGTGTAATATTTGAATTATACAGTGTCAAATGGTTGATGCCACATAATGAAATTAACACTTGTAAATGCATAAAGTTGCTCAAGTGTATCGAAAAAAGTTAATAATTTAGACATTGCCTTCAGATCATAGTCGTTGGAACCTTTTCCAACATTAACATCACAACAATGTGTGTGGTATGTGAAATTAAGTTTTTCATCCAAAAAGCAGAGATATGTTGTTATTGTGTTTTCTAACACTCCAACAAAACAATTTAAATTCAGAAAGACCAGTATTTGATAATTGTGATATGAAAAATATTAAACTGTATGTAAAGAGACAAGTTTATCCCTATGTTGGTTTTAATATAAACTTTGATAACGGGGAATTCCTTATTTGCTACAATATGTACAGCATAATCCAGGAAACATATTACAACAAAATTAGCGCGCCTATATTTCAACCCGATGCTTTTAAAACCAGAGGAGTAATATTTGTATTTGACATAAACAAACAAAAGGACACCATTAGCAATAATGTTATAGATTCATGAATTGAAATAATTGAAAATACACCCATTCCAGCAAATATGCAAGCTTCTGCTTTGATCATTCATTATACATTAGCTGGTGATAATAATGGCTTGAGTTAGTAGACAACAAACCACGATTTCAACAGGATATTTTGCTATCTGAAAGGATTTAAATGTCCAGATAATTTTATAGCTAAGGAATTAGCTATTACTTCTATGGAAGAACACACAATGATACTTAGCATCAAACTACCATTCAACTGGAAATATCTAAGTCCCAAATACAACAAAACAAATAAATGGGTTACCAGATACAACCATGATTTAAAATGAGAGAGTGGATGTATGGAGTGTGAGAATATAGAAACACAACCTCAATGATGGTGATGTTTATGTATGTGGAGTCGAGAAAAATTCATTTTAGAAAGTTTGTGGAATGGGAAAAACATATATTAAAAAAGAATACAATTGTCTATCTTTTAAACAATTATGTAAAACATATGGATAAAAATCGACATTCTTCTCTGCAGAGGAAAATTGTAAATTAATTCTAACTTGGGCAATGATGACAGACTGGGGTTAAGTGGATGAAGACAAAGATGAAGAGGAGCCTCCAATTAATAATATGCATCGAATACTACAGTGGTTGTCACTAACTGTGGTGAGAGTAAGTATAAATAAAGGAAGCGATTCACAATATTAGTTAAATTATAATATACTAATCGTCCATAAGCTCACCAGTCCTCAAGGAGTAAGCTCTATTAATTGGAAATAAACTTTAATATTGAAGAGGTAAATGTTTTGCTCTCTCTCTCTGCATGTTATAACTGAAATGTTACCATTAGCAGGACATGTTTCAAGATTGTGAACTATCGAGTGAAATTTAGTATATAAAGTATTTGGTTTTATGTAAACCAATATTTCGTAAACATGAATCAAGAAGAGAACGAAATCACATTTTCATGCATACAGAAATCAAGGTGTAAATTGAATAATAGCAAGTTATTTGCATGCTAAAGAAAATATTTTAGAAGTTGTTTTGGAATGTTATAATAATAATAATAATAATAATAAAACATTTAAGCTATACAGAACAACTGTATATATTTTTCAAAGCAATAGGCAATAGATACCTAATGTTTTCCAAACTGACAAACACCCTATTCTTACTTATGTTATGGTTTTTGAAACATCGTGTATTAAAAATGTTTGGTATGTATGATGTGAAACAACCTATACTTCTTTAAAGGTGTATATAACTTTGAAACAGCTTGTGTAACTTGTGTTTGCTTCTTAAAAAGGCATATATAATTTTGAAACCTGCTGTATCATATGTTTGTCAATAAATATGTTTTAAAAATGAATTCATTTGTACTTTTATTGAGAAAATACCTTTACAAACTGAGAAATGCATTTGTATTCCTTAGAAAGGAATAATATTAACTTGGTAAATGAAATGTCTCAACACTAACGGTGTTGCAATGAGTTAAAATTTTCTTTTTGTTTCTATCAAGGCAAACTATGTTCTTTATAATGAAAAATACAGATGAGCTCAATTTTTAAAGATTCTTTAACATAAATAAATCACGGGGAATATTACAGATGAATCATCGTTAGCTTAATAATTTATACGTGGTTCGAATTGGTAAACTTACACCCTTGACAAATGTTTCAAGACATGTAAAAACTGTTACTATTACAGTTCATCAACCCTATCAGAGCTATCAATCATTGGCCAGAGTTACAAGATGTACATGTTTGACTTCAATGACTTTCTAGTCTTACCAACCACAAAATCGAAGCCTCAAAGTGTGTAAGCTTGAGTCCAGCGACCCTATTCGGAAACAGTACATCTTTACAATACCTTAGAGACATCTCTCCACATAGCCTTTCATGAAGAAGAGCCCACGGACCACCCTGCTAGTAGCAGGTCAACAACTCCATCTCTGTCCATACTAGACGGAAAAACATCTTTCAACCTGTTTGCAAACTCTCTTGCATGGTAATTTGTAGCAATGTATTTTTTCTAAATAAATATAAACACTTTCAATTCTCCAATGCAGTCTTAACAACCCTGAACCTAGTATAAAGGTTTTAATGAATTATGCTATAAAACACACACACAAGTGATTACAATCAACAAAGTGTTGCAAATAAAGAGAGCTTAGTTGAAAATGATGTAGTATTTTTTACTAAAGGGGGTTTATTCTACACACAACTATCACGATATTTGAAAAATCTCTTAATTCATTTTTGTATATATCATATCCTTTAATAGTAATGACCTAGAAAGTGTTCAAAAATATAATAATTATTATTATTTGCAAAAAAGCAATAGACAATTTTGTTTATTCAAAGACAAATACTATTTTAACTGTAGTGAAAACATGATCGTATAAGTCAACAGAAGATATATGTGCATGTTTTACAATAAAACACATTAATATGATTAACAATATACATATGAAGTTAAACGGGGAACATATTTACTTAAATTAGTTCATAACTTATAATGCATTTCTGGAAGTCTATTTAAGCTTTATGGAAAGTAAAGATACGTTATGTTATTTAAAGGTTTACAGATATATTGAAGGTGATGTCTCAATGTTAGGATATGTAACAGATCAGAGCTTTAAAGAGTAAGTAATTGAATCCTTTCAAAAAGAACAAATAACAAGGTTTATTTGAAGAACTTATAACTATTCTTAGAAATCTGTATTGGTGTAGTATCTCAAACTGTTAAAGGTTTTTATAGTCTTATTAATAACATGTTTTATATGGATTGTGCTAATTAATTTTTTGTAAATTCTCACCATGTAAAAAAATTATATATCACATTATTGGCTACGTTGGGGTCCAACACACTTGTTAAAACGTTTTTATTTATTGATAATGAAACGGAATTTATTTAATTATTTATTCGATTAATATGAAAATAAATTAGTTTCCATTTCTTAGGCAGAAAAGGCAGTAGAGAGGAGTGCCTCAGAGGTTGGGGTGACCGGTGGTTAGGGGTTGAAGTTGTTTGAATGTCGAGGATGCAGAGAAAGAAGGGGCAATTTAAGCTCTGGCTGTAGGGAGGTAATAAGTGGGACATCCTGACCATTTCCCCAAAAATTTTAAATTTAAGATTTTTTTGTAAATAGGGTTCTAGCCGCTATAGGTTCCACTGTTTCCAGTATTTCTTGAGTGCGATTTATGTTGCTATTGCGAGTTTCTAGGAAGATTTGTTTGTAGGAATGTCGACTCAAAGACTTCAACGGGAAATACAAGATTTAGATTGGAAGGTTTTTAACTGCAACATGGAGTCTCAGAATCCAATAATATTGGAATTATTGAATTCTTTGGAGGAAAGCTGACCACCTCCTCTGCTCACTCTAAAGACTTCCATGCCTTCGATTACATCGCCACCACCACCGTCTCCGATGACATTGCCACCACTGCAGCCCGATGATGTTGCCGCTATCTCCTCCGGCAGACTCGCCGCCTCCAGCAGCCTCAATGCATCATCTGACAGCATCACCACATCCAGCACCCTCGACGCCGCCTCCAGCAGCCTCGATGTTAACCTTGCCGACATCTCCGATGTTACAAGATCTGGATTTGTCTCTGACAGTATCAGTGAGCATTTTTTGGTGAGGTGGGTAAGGTGTTGTAAGCCATTAGACCTAAAAATTACCAATTTAGATAATGTGAAAGTAGAAGTTGATGAAAATGCTCTATTATTATTTAATGAATAGGATGAGTTTTTAGATTTCAATTTACCCCTCACCATCTCCAAACATATCTTCCCCCAATCACATATCTCTTGAAACATCGCAACGAAATCCGGGTTCCCCGCCTCCTTCGTTCATGCCTTCACCTCAGTAAATACAATATAGCCCTGTTCTGTCACCTATATCACCTGCATCGCCTGTTGCTCCTCCAAAGAGGCGTAATTAAATTTAAGTCTTGCCTCTATGCGAACATTGTAGTGAATGTGTCAGTGTTTTCCATTACCATTTAAAGGTTTTAGTAGAATTTATGTTTTCTGATGTAACATGATGTGAGGTTTAGTTTTTTCAGAAGAATGTTTTTAATGTTTTCAGAAGAAAGCTTTAAATGTTTTCAGGAGTAACATGATGAAAAGTTTTTAAAAAATGTTTTAAGATGTTTTAATGTTTTCATATATTAAATTATGTGAGGTTTAATGTTTTCTGAATAACGTTTTTGGATGTAACAATGTCTAAAGTTTAAAGTTTTTAATGTTATGAGACGTAACATGATGTGGGGTTTAATGTTTCCAGAAGAATATTTTCAGGCTTAACATGGTGTAAAGTTTAAAGTTTTTAATGTTTTCAGATGTAGCATATTTTTGGAAAATATTGCTAATTAAATATCTTGTAAGTAAATATTATTATAAGAATGTTTGTAAGTTCGAGAGATTTAGCCTCTCGGGACCTTTGCTAGAGATGTTAGCATGGTCTCTCTCTTGTTTTTGTAAACTAATATATATGATGACTTGGGTGTTATTTACATTGTATTAAATTAATATTAACATACATTTAGTAAAAAGAGTATATGCATACTCACCTTCGTTGGGAGTTAAAGCATAGAATGTAGTACTAATAATGTAATTGAAAACATTAGGGTTGATGTAGACATACTTCTGTGTGTGTATATATATATATAATTTTGTCGGGTTTCGAATCAATAAAAACATCATGTCGATGAGAGTTTAAGCAAGGTTTTATATCTTGGTTAGCATCTATTAAAAAATTTCTGAAATTCTTATCTGTGTGTAAATTTCTGAGGAAATAGGTCGAGATAATAGATTTTATTTTCTTTTAACATAAATAAATTATGTAATTTTCTTCCTTAAGGTCTGTTTTTGAGGTATATTATATGTTTGTAAGATATAAGGTATGTTTTTGGGATATAAGGTATGTTTCGTGAGATATGTTTTTATATATTTTTAGAGTAGTTATTCCATACAGGTTTGTGTTGAATTTGTCATTTCAAAAGTATATGGATTTTTGGAAAAAAAATTTATATCAGTGTGCTTTAATTACATATATCTGTTATATGCAGTTTGTGAATGTGCAGCCTAGTTAATGTACTCACGTGCATCTTTTCCGCGAGTCTGCTGTTCTCCCTTCTAGATATGACAATAGACTGATGGAGTGATGGGTGGTAGGCAATTCTTTGCTGTTTGATGACCTGTGGTAGCTTGGTAGAGAGGGTGAGACGATGTGGACAGAATAAGGTAGGTAATGGAACATACAAGATTATATGCATGTAAGTTATGCATAATATGAAACATATCTTAGTCGGTAGTTAACTTTGGTTATAGTAAGACATGTAGCTAGAGTGGAGTTAATCATGTTAGTTAATAAATATTTAAATTGTACTTATAAATGTTCTTGATGGAATTTGAAGCATGGCGCAAGTTCTCGAACATAAACTTTTACTCCATTCTTGTTCGTTACGTCTCATCGGTCGATAGATAGTAGGCTTCAGCCCACTACATGCATACTACTTGCGTTTAGATATTCACTATGACAATATATTGGTTTATTTTTCTGATATGCGATTAAAATTAATACCTACTTATGCTATATAGTTCTTGAACCACAATGTATATATTACATGTGTAAATAGTCTCACTAAATATTCAGTATTCGGTACATATATTTTACTCTTTATGGATGAGTGTTCAAGTATCTTGATGTACGTCCATAGTGTAACCCATAGCATGAATTCCTTGATTAAATAAATGTTTTAAAAGTGTCTTGAAAATGTGGTTTAGGTGTTTTATACATCAAAATGTTAATGTATGCAGATATAATTTAAACATGACATCCTTTGGAAGCTTGCATAATCTTGTCAGCCATCCAAAATAGTCTTCCTAGAATAATTATACGGATTAAAATATCTTTGGACATGTAAGAGTATGTTAGCAGATGCATCGACTTGCATGATGTAATGTTGTTGTGTATCTGACTGGAATCCATTATATCGCTTCTGGGTACAAAGCATTGATGTATGCATTCTCAGATTATGTACGTGGTAGTTGTCTTGGTGAGAGGACATGCATTGGGTTGGTAAATTATTAGTTTGTAATTATGTAAGTGTTAATGATGCTGTTGGTCGCATAATGAGTACTTAGGGTGGTTGATATTACAGTATATTAAATTAACTTATCTTTAACATAATGATAGATAAAAATGACACTAATATTAGAAAATTATTTGATTTTTAATGTTTAAGATGAGTGGGTTTAAACAAACATCACAAATAGTAATTTATAAATGTGTATTTAGCTCGATGGGATTTTATTTAAAGCATATTTTGGTGTAGCTGTTATTAACTTTGTTTAGGTTAAAGTAATGAATAAATCAGTATGTATGTTTCAACTTGGATGGTTTCAGAGTAGTTAAGTATAGTTACATTTAAACAACATTTAAGCTTCTTGGGGAATCAAGCAAGATTTAATTGTGTAAATTCTTGTTATGCGGTTACGATATAAGTACCCTACAATGGTCGAACCCATAGTTAAAGAACAAACTTTAACAAATATGGATTATTTTAAAAATAAACATGCCCTGTTTGCTAAATGTAGTATGTCTCTCTGATGATGTGAAATCTAGTACTGAAATTATTCGATTATCCTAAGGTTCGAGTAAAAAGATTTGTATTTTTACTAAAAAAAACTTTTAGTAATATCTGATGGTGAGTATAGAGCAAATGTTTGGAAGTAGTAGTAATGACTTCTGATCTTCTATGATGTGATGGAGATGTCATGTAATTTACTAGAAGAATTAATTTTTAAATATGCAATATAAAATATTTAAAGGTATTGTTAACTTGTTTGGATTGATTGGGTAGAATTATTCTAAGGTAAGTCAAGTAGTATGTTGTTAAAATTATAGGTTAAAATGGTCTAAAAAACTGTCGTGATTTGTTAATTTGAGTTGTATATGTTGATATAGGGGTCAAGTATTTTCTTTAGCTTCTAAAGTTTGATGCTAGGAGTTTTGCAACTGGTTGTGTGATTTTGTGTGTGTGTGGGCATGTGTATGTTTGTTGTGTGTACATGTGTATGTTTGTGTGTATGTGTGTGAGGTTTGATGTGGGCTTGGGTGTGTTAAACATTCTACCATTTGAGTTATAGTAATGACAAGTCAAAACCTGGCAACAATCAAATTATTTAAACATTAGAAAACACTTACTTTTCAAAATTGATAAACTCTAAGAAACCATTAAACTATAAGAAAATGTTAAAGGTTCACGAGAGTAAAGAAAATATTTAAGTGTATTGCTGATTAAACTATAGAAAGTAATAAAGCATAGAAGATGTTAAAGGTTAGAAAATTTCAGCGAACGAAGGTTAGGAAGGACAAGTAAACCAAATTTACAATACTCTGTCCGGGAATCAATATCTTTAGCAATCCAATCATTGATCGTCAGAGCTCCTGTACTGTTAGTTCTACAAGCCTCGATGCCCTTCAACGCAACTCCTGAGACCTCCGATAAGCCTGCAGTGTGTAGGGGGCAGGGGATATAGGTGAACATGTGTTGGCAGGTTCATTACTTCTCCACACCTACTCGACTGTGAAGTGCCTGCTGATAGGCCAAGACAACAGTTGCTGCCCAGTTATCAGAACAATAACACATGTGGTAGTGCGACATCTCACTTTCTCTCTGGCGATCTATATTTGTGATTGCATAATTCAATGTAATTAATGTTTTTCTGGGAAAATATCACTCTTTCTTACTTGTGATCCTTCAATCGATGTGTGATTATGCCCTGCGTTTCTCGGAAATTCTCAAAACAAAGAAAAATTTTCTCAAGTTAAAAAAATGTTACACTTATGTGTTGCCTTGGAATCGAAACAGTGGTCTCAACAATTTCTCAAATTATTGTAAGTGACCTGGTCAGTAGTCGAGCCAGGTAATTATAGTTGTATTCATTGCTAATTACATGGTTATGCAACTATGGGCTTGCATGGTTACATCATTGCACAATTATATCATTACACAGTTATGTCATACAAGTGCATTTCCCATCTACACCTATGAGTCAAGACCAGCGATTGCAAAATTCGTTGAGCGTCAGTGGAGCAAGGGATGTCGAGCATGTAACATCTATAAAGCAGTAGCTGTAAGTAAGTGCAATTTCCCCTTCCGTATCTCGCTTGCATCATCCAATGCATTTCCCAGAGATTTTTTCAAATGTAAAGTGACTCACTCGGGAACCGAACCTGGTAATCCAAAAATAACATTACATTAAGTAGTCCGAGCAGGAATCTAACTGAAAATAAATGTTTTGTTAATTTTAAAAAATAAAATACTTTTAAGTACCCTGATCCAAATTCGATGACTATAGCTTCAACTGTTCTGTGCTTATAAAAGGGCTTAATGCATAATTGACCTTACCACCATGATTAACATCGGATATGATGTGTATGATAAGATTTTGATGGCTATTTCCCCTCAATGGTTTGGTAATTGTAACTATGTTTATAAATGGGCTTAAGATATAATTAACCTTCCCACCATGATTGACATCGGGAACGAAGTTTATGTTACGAATTTGTTGGCAATAGCTTCAACGGTTCGGAAATTATGAGTAACTATCCTTATAAAAGAGCTTAAAGCATAATAAACTGAACAGCATGATTGACATCATTAACGATGCCTATGCTATAAATTTGATTACTACAGCTTTAATGGTTCGGAAATTACTAATAACTATCTTTATAAAAGGCATAATTGATCCTAGCAGTTAACTCTAGAACCAAGATGTTGGTTGGAAACAAATGACAAACTCATTTGAGAGACAAGAGCGAGAAAGGAAAGAAAACGAGAGAGAACGGAAGAAAAAAAAATGGCAGTACTGGGGGGAAAACCCCGGAATGAAAGAGACCACACAAAATGATAGAGCATAAAAAGTAATGGAATGGTAGAGCATGAAAACAAAATGGAATGATAGAGCATGACAAATGACATACTGACCACCAAAATGGCGGAATACAAGGAGTCGATGTACTGGTTATCAACATGGACACCAGGAGCAGAAGGAAAAGGGGGATTTTGAGAACAAAACGGGCATTCTGAGGGGAAAAAAGAGAAATCCAAGATGGCGGTCATCCTACAGTTCTAACTCCCGACGCCCTGTGCCAGACCATACATAATCTATCTACTTGTGAGTATAAAGTAATTACTATGCGTGATACATATAATACGAAGAATAAACAAAAGTTAGTCAATAGTCATTAGTATAATTTCAAGAACCTATGTCAGTACCAATTGAATTTTGCAAAGATAATTCGTTTTTAAAAAGGTGTATCATATATGTTATCTATGTAAATCGTACTACTCTAACAAGCTTTATAGATTTCGATAGAACTTAGCTATGGATAATAATGCCACATGTGGTATTAAATTCTCATGCACTTGGTTCTTCTTCAAACAACGCACAAGTTTGCGACAAACGTCTGGCGGCTATACTATTTGTGTTTTGTCAAAATTACAAAAATAAATAAAATTGAAAACTAATTTTTAAAGGAGAAATATTGTTTTATTTGGAATCACACATTGTTGGAAACCCAGATTAAAACTTTGAAAGTAAGTTATTTTGATAATAATAAAGTGAATTTACATAGGTACCAGTGAAAATTATAAAAATAGAATGTCCGTATTAAATGGGCGAGTAGGTTAACGTTAGATTTTTGTGAAATTCCATTTCAAGTTAAAAACTTTCTTTTTCCATTTGGTGACACGCACGATCACACAGATATAAAGGAGGAGCCGTGGTTGTGTAGTAATCATACCACTCACTGCACCACAGTAAATTTGATTACTTGCAACTGATTTGGCGAATGGCTAATGTGGCAGACGTTGCTGTTAGCGTGAGATTGCTATGACGTTCCACCATTATTGCACAAAGTGTCGGCACTAGATACACCAGTAGTAGTCAGTCGCCCACAGCGGTTCAAAATGGAAATCTAGCTGGACAAAATTAACTTCTGATAATGTGTTAAAAAACACATATTCCTATACAAAGTTATCACCCAGAACACCCAGCACACCACATCGGAATGATAAATGAGTTCCGGGCACTGGCTTGTGAGATTAGCAGCCTCAAAACCACCCTTCTCGCGATAAGCAGCACAGTCGCGGGCAGCAATTGTGTAAGTGTCTCTGAAACGAGCATGTCGGTACCAGAATGTGCAAAGTACGGTATGTTTTCAAAGCTATGGATACTTCAAATCAAATCATGTACATTATAAATTTCCCGCTCTCTGATGGATATATTTTACAAAAATTCTTAACAGCAGCCACCCTAATTATATCGTTTTTTTTTTTTTTCATCCTGTGCAGTGCTTCGGAAAACCCTTTTTGATGCGTGAAATAAAGTGTGTGACAAAAATGACAGGAAAGAACAAATGTCATACTTTGTGTTAACTTGGTTGAATATAGAAGATTGTACAGAAAGTGTCCGACAAGGTATACAACGTAAAGTGAGTCTATTTTGTAAGCATGTGGATACAAGGTGGCTTGCAAGCAATAGGACATTACATACTGTTTTGGTGAAAAACCATACATGGCTGGAGGAAAACATCGACTTTTCGGAAACCATTAGCAGTCTTGATACGAGTTCAGGAAACATGTGGAAAGTTTTTCTTCAAGTGTCGACCGTCTTAAAATGAAATTTGAAGAAAGCAGTGGGGAAAAAAAGAACGGAGGGGTCAGTCATTGCTGACGACCACAACAAGTGAAGCGAAGTATGTCGCTACTACAACCAGTCTACAAGCTCAACGAACAAGGGATGCTGCTGAATGGTTTAAAGAAGTGACAACATATTCTCCAAAAAGAACGGAGGGGTCAGTCATTGCTGACGACCACAACAAGTGAAGAGAAGTATGTCGCTACTACAACCAGTCTACAAGCTCAAGGAACAAGGGATGCTGCTGAATGGTTTAAAGAAGTGACAACATATTCTCCAAAAAGAACGGAGGGGTCAGTCATTGCTGACGACCACAACAAGTGAAAAGAAGTATGTCGCTACTACAACCAGTCTACAAGCTCAAGGAACAAGGGATGCTGCTGAATGGTTTAAAGAAGTGACAACATATTCTCCAAAAAGAACGGAGGGGTCAGTCATTGCTGACGACCACAACAAGTGAGGAGAAGTATGTCGCTACTACAACCAGTCTACAAGCTCAAGGAACAAGGGATGCTGCTGAATGGTTTAAAGAAGTGACAACATATTCTCCAAAAAGAACGGAGGGGTCAGTCATTGCTGACGACCACAACAAGTGACGAGAAGTATGTCGCTACTACAACCAGTCTACAAGCTCAAGGAACAAGGGATGCTGTTGAATGGTTTAAAGAAGTGACAACATATTCTCCAAAAAGAGCAACGAAAACAAAGAAAGTATTTCGATAGTCTAGTAAGAAATGCATTTCTTACACGCCTGATGAAGCACCAGTGCTGTATGTACACAGGAAGTTATCTAAGCACCAATACAACTTAATTCAGCCCCAAGCAAAAGCAATATTTGCCAAGATTTAACTAACATGCTGTTATTGTAGCCAAGAAAAAATGCTACCCGAATGAAACCTCTGTGAAAATAACAGAAAATTTAACAGAATTGCGGTTACAGGCATTATTGGATCACACAGTTCAGAGGCTTACAAGTGTACAGTCAGAAACAATTACGTGTTCTAATATTAAAAGTCGAACCCCACTTACATTGATTTAGAAAGAAGTGTGGGTAGTATATGGGTAGGTCCAGGACAACCTAATTTTTTCCCTAAAATCCTCGATTTTTCCTCGAATGTTATGCTTTATACCTCACAAAATAAAAATTACACAAAATCATGAACGAATACTGGACATTATATTTCGCGCAAAATTTAAGCAAAATTAGTCGCTTACGCAGCAACTCGAACAAATTTAGACCAAAAAATGCATGCTAAATCAAAGGAAAAAATTAAGGAAATGTAATGCAAAATCATGCAAATTAAGGTAAAATCAAATGAAATATTATGTTATTTATTTATCTTTATGGATTATATTCGAAGCTCTACTAATTAAAAAAAATTATTCTGTATGTTGAAATTCGTCGTCAATTTCTCGAAGTTCATCTTCATCGCAAACACTATCTAAAAATTATTAACTGTAATTATTAACTGTAATTTTTGAAGATTTCGATAGAATTTGAAAACTATATTTCGGAGTTCGAGTGACTTCATATTTATGGTGTACACTGGAAAAGTTGATTTAGAACCTCCTTTTAAAATTTTAGTCAAACTGCATGGTAAACCAAGCGAAGCCATTTTTATTTACAAAGAAGATAATTTATTTATAATTATGTAAAGGACTTTTTATTCGATTAAACAAATTAACTATACTTCTAAAAACTTATATGAATCTGTCGAAACATTTTGTTGTTTCCGTAAAATCGTTTACATCCTCCATTTATTAATTTAAAAAATGAATATGTCTTCAGTAATTCTTTCTTTCAAATAATCACAAGTTAGATTTCTCTGGCTAATTAAAATAACATGACAAATTGTTCCTGCTTCAAGAGCTTTATTAAAATCCACACTAATTTGTATGTTTGTTTTTTATTTAACCACAGTTGTATTTCTATATAAACAATCAACAACAAATAATAGTCTTCGCCCCAAAAATGAAAAATAATTGATATCACCTTGAGTGTTTACAAATGGTTTATAGTAAAGTTCATTATTTCTATATAGAGTACCTGGTTTTGATTTTTAATTTCTCAAATCATTATAAGCAAGAAACATTTTATCAGAAAGGCCATTTTCAATATCTAGATTCCAATTTTCTTTGGAAAAATTTTATTTCTTCCGTTTTTAACATAAATATATCCTACATTACAGTAATCAAACATAGAAGCCTGCACATACTTTTCAATACGATTTTTCCCATTAGTTTGAAAGCCTACAATTACAAAATCAGGCATATCAAATTGTAAATTATTAAACTGATCTCTTATATTAAAATTAAAAACAGTAGTTCCAGCAGTAACTTCCTTTACTAAAAATTGCCAATAATTAAGACTAAAAGGTATTTTCGGGTGTTTTATTTTTTTTCCTTTAATTGTATGACTGTGTTAGATTCGTATTCACCAATTGGCCACATAATTTCTAATTTTTGAATAACAATGTTACCTGGATCAGCATAACTTTTCTGAACTGCCCCATCTGCGTTCTTAGTTTCATAAACAAATAAACAATAATTATCTCAGTGGATAGGTTGTTTCATTTGTTTTATCACTATGAACAGATTTTACTCGATATATAAGGTCAACACCAGTAATTCTAAATAATTTTGTTCACTTGGAGATCTTAACAAATTATTCATATTTGTTGAAGTTAAACCTGGGTTATCAACAGCCTCGATAATATGTCCATGTTTTAAGATTTATATTCTAGAAAACTGAAAATGAAAAAAGTTAGCACAAACATCAATATTATCTAATTTAGCGTATTTTGTCTCATCTCCTTCTTTATCTATCTTTAGTAACCTAAATTGCTCAAAAACATAAGCATCATTTGGGAAAGAAAAGCCATCTCCCATAAGAATATCAAATTCAATACTACGATTGTAAACATTAAAATTCCCCCTAGTTTGATCTGTTGGAGGAAAAGTTTGTCTTTCAAAACTCTCGACATTTTATACGCGTTTATAAGTTAAAAAATACATATAAATGAAATATCCATCAACAACAGTTTCTCGAGTTAAATTACTCATTGAGAAATACAAAAATTATGAAAATAATCATGAAGCAGATTATGAAAAGTAAAATAAGAAGAAAGCTGTACCATTAACTCACAAAAAAAAAAAAAAAAAAAAACCTATAACAAGTAAGTGAAGAAAATAAAACTTTAACAACTACACTAGTTCCAGTTGCAGCAAAAAATTTTGATTATCCAACTCCAGAAGAAACAACATTTGAAAGATAATTATTTTCAGAACCTAAATCTCCTTATTTGGAAGGGCAAATGTGAATTGTACCCATAAAAAATTTGAGGCGTGGCCCATCTGATTCTACTATAGATATCGGAAAATAAATTGCGAAAAGAATAAATGTTATTGAAACTCAATATGGATTACGTGCAGAAAGACAACATTTTTACATAGATATTACACAAGTAAAGATAGATATTACACGAGTAAAGATAGATATTACACAAGTAAAGATATATATTACACAAGTAAAGATAGATGTTACACAAGTAAAGATAGATGTTGATAAAATAACCATTAAAAATAAAGAATATGAATTAAATGAAATACTTTCTAACTTGTTAACAAAAGAAAAAGAGAAGATAATTTTACTGAAATGACTATGAAAACTACACGAAAATTGTTTTAGATATCAATGCTGCAGTCCAAGAATATAATCCAGAAAGGAAAATAAACCGGAATAGAAGTTGGAAATACAAAAATATAATTAAACAAATTTATGATAACTATATAAATGAATCACATTCAAGAACAGCACCAAACACACCAGAAAAAATGATTTCTCCAAGAACTCCTAGATCTGGAGAAGGCATAAAAATACGATAATTTACCAAAAGAATATGTTTGGATGCATAATGTTATAAAATTGGTTGATAGATTATTAGTTATTCATGGTGAAGAAAATGCTGGAAATAAATATTATTACAATGAAAAAGTAAACATAATGAATATAAATTTTCTGATTTTGTTGTTTATAATCCAAAATCTTATAAGAGTTTTGAATGTAATTCCACACTCATTTTGGAATTCTGAACATCATGGAAAAGGTATAATAAATTGGGCACTAAACAATTTAAATTCTCCTGAAATGCATTTGCCAGGCTATAATTATTGTGGACCATTAACAAAATTGAATGAAAGACTGAAAGCAATGCAGTTGCCTCCATTTCAAAACCCCATCTTGTATCTGCATTTCCAGAGAATGTCGGATAGCGGATATATTCTACTACAGAAACACAAGAAGTCGTGGTTCGCATTTTACACATTTTACCAAAACATGACGCAGTCTTTGCTCTCTCCATTCTTGTGAAGAAGTTTGGTTTTTTGTTTCTTTGTATTGCCCTTCTTCTTTCATCGGTACACTCTTCTTGTCAAGATCTCAAATACTCTTCTTTTAGGACTGCAAGCTTATCATCAGAAGTATCTGGTAAATGCGCTGTTGCATTTGGTCCATAATGCTCATCTGGGCTTGTGCTACTATATTTCAGTGATCTTTTTGCAACTGACTTCTTTCTGCGTTGGCGTAATTTAGTGCTGGACCTATTACGAGCAATATATATCTTTGCAAAGACTCCAGGACACCTATTAGCCAATGTTTTGTGTACAAGTCTATGCAATTCACTCTTCGAGTTGTGCGCCACAATTGCACACTGACTTCTTCCCTGGACATACACATCTACTCAATTGTGGCGGCGCCTTAAAACCAATACAAACACTCTTATGGGACATAACGAGAAGGCCACATATGGTGCAGTTACAACCTATACTCTCAAACATATTGCAAAAATAAATCAAAATAATTGGAGAAGATAATACAAGTTTCTCTGTAAATACGAATCAGCGGTTGAAATCAGTGGCATTCGTTCACTGTAACAATCAGTACGGTTTCACTAATTTCAGTGGCTCGTTTTTGACCGAAACTACTGAAATTTCACTGAAGTAGTTGATTTATCACTGATTATAATTTAGAGTATACGAAAATGTGGATTAAAACATAATGTAAGCATAATCGCAGGTCATTGGTGTTTACCCGTGGCTACACTTTTAGTCAGTTGCCCACACGAGTTCCACTTGTCCTGTTCGTAGGCGAACAAGCAAGGCGGCATCACGTATGAATGCACAACGCAATTGTATTTTTTCGAATAATATGTTTTTTTCTTATAATTCTCTTGTTGTAATACACTGACGCGATCTTTAATTTTCCGCGTATACTATGAAAGCGCAGCAAACAAATACAAATTATATTCATAAAAACACTAATTATTGACATTGTACGTACAGTTAGCAACACGTTTTTCAGTGATCAAATAGTTAATTTTACACTGTTGTGTAGTAATACGTAAGCCGGATTTATACAAAAATAAATGAGTAAAATTTCCGACCTGTTTTCGAACGTGGAAAAAGTTTGTCACAATTATCACCTTACCCACCAATTAAACACAGACGCGATATTCCAGCTTGTTAGATGGTATATGTAGGGTCAAATAACTATGATATTAGTTAATGCAATAAAAATGTTTGTTAACTGAGATATTTTGTCCCTTTAACTTGTGTGAAGAGAGTTTGTAAATATTTCACGCACATCTGTATTTAAGTAAAGCATTTATTTAATTTCGAGACCAACTAAAATTACAAACTTATGACTGAATAACAATTACTTCTCCAAACCTTGTCTTACCTATATGCATTACTTTATTGCAGAGGCATAAAAACACGGTAGCACTTAAAAATTGTCGGAAAACCAGTATTTTACAGTATCACAATCTTCTCAACTTAAAATTGAGTGGTCAGGTTCTGGTTTCTGCAAATTATGAGCCATATAGATTATTTTATCGGCTATTATATGTATGTTGACTAGTGTTTAGTCAAAATTTTATTATAGTTTTACGTAACTTGTATAAGATTTTTTTTTCTTTTAAATGAATTATATTTTAATATTCTTTACGACAGTGTTCATGTGTGAATATAAGAAAAACCTAATGTCTTATTTCTCGATGAGAAATGAAGAGAAAGAAATAAATAAAAGATTTTAATGAATTTCGTATTATTTATTACAAATGTTTTATCCGTTTAAAATGTTTTGGATTTCTTTTAAGAATATGCAGTTGCAAAATTCTTTATGTAGCGCCTTTATTCCCGGTTGCTCACATACGAAAGACCCATTTCGCATGTTCGCCACTAGACTAATACTAGTTCGAATACGAACTTCATAAAGCAACTCATGGGAAGTGTTCAAGAATAGCAAAAGCTCATTTAGTACGCCTTGTTTCAGACTAAAATACGATTTGAATAACATACTCTTAATTATTAATATTACAAAAACTACGTGTAAAAGAAAGTAATATCATAGTTACAAAGGATTCAACAGCTTGGCTTTCTGGGCTCGCGCCGCTATTCTTCTGACGGATTTACGCCCTGTTGATACGGTTAATCTTCTGTGGGGGGTTGTCTTTGCATTGCCAGTAAATTTTTTTTAGCGCCCAAATTTATTTTCCTCACATGACCGCACAAAATAATGTTCACATTACAAAACACTGCAATGCGAGGCACTAGAATAACGAATAAGATTTCCGAGTACTCCCTTCCTTATTCTTCTCAAGGACAAACTCCCCCTACCCTCACAAACCACAACATGCATCAACTGGCAGAGTAATGGGAGGTTACTGCTAATAGCTTCTGGTGGACACTGGTGACTCACTACCTGAACCTCGTAAGGCAGGTACACGGCCGTCTTCCCACCAATAGTATGTATGCTCTCCTGTCAATGTTACCCTTGCACCAAATATTTTTTAAAACAATATTCGCTATTGTGGCGTTCCTGTTCAAGTTAAATATATGCTGTCACTGACTTTTGTACCGTTAATTTATAACATGTTTTCTGGAAAGTTTCAGAAATTAGAGCTTTAATTTAAAAATGGTTAAACACAGATTGATATATTTGGCCTTAAAGCCAGCGTTGTAGAAAGATATAATCGTATAATGAAGAAAACATCTGTAAAAAATTTGCTTTAAATGGCAATTATAAATGGGTAAATATATTATATGATTCCATAAAGGAATACAACAATACCAAACATAGAACCATTGGAATGAAACCAATTGAAGTTAATACGAAAAATGAAAAAAAAACTACAACAAGATTTTGCGAATATAATTACTGAACCAAAATATAAAGTTGGCGATATTGTCCGCATGAGCAAAAATAATAATAATAAAAAAATTGAAAATGGTTATACTCTTAATTGGACAAAATAATTGTTTACTATTTTTGAGGTTTTAAATTATCATGTACCCACTTACAAACTAAAATATGCCAATGGAGAAGAAATGAAAGGTAGTTTTTATGAATACGAAATTATGAAAACTAACTATCCTGATGAATATTTGGCTTAAAAAGTTTTAAAATTTATGTAAAACGGTTGGGTTTTGTTAATTCGCACAACTCTTGTATTAATAAAACTGTGTAAATTTAAAAATATAGATGAGCATCTTACTCAATTCGATAAAGATTATAAACATAATTAATCAATTGTTGTTGAGTATAATTATTTCTGGCAATATTAAAATAGTTACAAAAACACATAATGTGACAATTCAAGGTTTCCCTCATTCTTTGATATAAATTTATAGAATTTGGAATATAATCAAATCTCAATAATTATTCACAATTTGGATGTCTATCTTCAATTCTATACAATAATCTTTGAACATTTTTTCTTTGAGTTATGACATAATAATCACATTCACAATCATCTTCAAATAATTTTAAAAGAATGAAAGTTGGATTAAATTTTTGATCTTGTGTTTGTTGTACAACATGAGGGGTCATTTCTCTGAGTTCCTCATTTCTGCGAGCTATTACATCTAAGGCCATATGAACTGTTTCTCTTAAATTTTCCACACATTTACCTTGAATTCTATTTATATCTTTTAAATGATTAACTTTAACTTCGTTCATTTTTATATACTCTATTTGGATTTTGTATTAATGCATTATAGTTTTTTTTAGATCTTATATACACCATGTTTTCCAATTAATGGAATAACTTCCTCAAATATCCATGATTTAAAAACCTTAGCAATTTTACAATGTGAACTAAAAATAAGTTCATATAAACCAGGCTCACACATATAAACTGATTTACCATTATGGTAACTAAGTTGGTGTGAATTTTTCCTCCGAACTATTTCTGATAAATGTTTCATATATTTTAATAAAATTTGTAATGGATATTCTAGGTTAGAATATTCTAATATTTCAGCAATATCTTTTCCTATAAACCAAGGATTATTTTTTTCATCAATAATCATATAAATTTGTCTATCAGAGCAAATAAGTATGTTATTATTTATGTCTAGAATCGACTCCATTTTTATATGTGAAATTATGCACAAGTGAAATTAGTGAGTAGTAATAAGCCTTAATGTATATACTTTTTAATAAGGAAATAGAAAAATAATGTAAACCAGAATAATTAACAAATATAGTAATATTTTTGTTATTCTCAAGTAGCACCATTTTTATGCTACCCCAAATATTCATATTATTAAACTGTTTATCATTAATTTGATAAAAACTGGCTATCATACCTTAAAGAGCTAAATTCTCTCAATAATTAACAATATCTTTCATTTTATTTAAAATTTCGTTATATGATTCACACTTTATACCAAACTGTGAAATGTTTTTTTACCTAATCTAGTAAATTCCTTTTTAAATTCATTATATTAGCTGAAAGTTTCGTTAGTAAAGAAATACAGTAAACCATTTGTATATCTAAAAGCTGAAAATGAGGAAATTTCATGCTAATTAGATCATTCACTTTTATTTGGAAGCAACATTAATCTACTTCAGCATAATACGCCTTTTTCCCGAATATGAATTATAAACAGCATTAATTTTATCTTCATCACTTAATCAAATCAAAGAAAATCCTTTTGGATATCTGCTAATACAACTATAACCTTGATAATCAACCATATCAATTTTATCATCACCAAATAGAACTAACTCACACAAAGGTTTTTGGTGTATAAAAAAATATCGAAACAGCTAGGTAAAAACTGAAACATTTCCACTATCAAAATTTGCTTATTGGTTATTTCCTTGTCATTCAAAATTTATCCAAATGTTTTTATTGAAAAAAAAAAAAAAACAATCACTATCAACAATTAAAAATGTTTTGTGTATTTGTTTTTACACAAATCAATTGTATAATTATCATTAAAATTATTTTGTGTGGGTGGGCCATAAAAGTTTTGAATGTTTTGAATATCACCTGGTTACAAATAAAACAAATCACTATGAAGAATTGGATACATTATTATATTTTTATAATTTGTATGTCGTAAACCCAATGCATGGCAGATTTTGTAGATCAAAACTGCTAGTAAATTAACTTTATTTTCATGAGTGTTTCTCCTTCCATTACACCAATGTTCTTGTTTATTGATATGAATTTCAACAATACTATTTTGTTGATTTTGAAAAAAAATTATCGAGCTAATGCACTATCATGCGGAAATAATGTATAATAACAAAATCCAGATAATCTCCAATATATATGTTAGTTTTGTTTATAAGATATAACTATGTCTGGAGATTGCATATTGTAAACACATTACAAATTTGTGTGCTTTTGCTAAATGTTAAAAGCCTCTTCAGCTAACTTTGTAATTGATATGTTTGCATATGCAAAATTCCACTTAAAATTTTTTTTAAAATTCCATTTGTTGGTGGTTGAGTAGCTACCAAGTATACCATTATGATATTTTTGAAATATTTTTTGAGCATCTTTGAACCTTTCAGAATCAATATTGAAAGTGAATTTGCATAACCCTCTAGATATCCATATTCATTTAAAAAGTTGGCAGCACTATCTGTTCGATTCTCTTTTTTGGGCAGAGCAAAATTTATATTTGTGATTGCAAGAATGATTATATATGTCTTCATTTAGATACAAAAATATTTAACAGGCTGTAAGAAGGCTATTTCAAATGTAACATCTAATAATGTACATAAAACATGTTCATCATTTGTTCATCTTTTAATGTACATGAAATGCATGCATTATTAGTTCAACATTCGTTCAATGCGTATTTCAACAATGGTGAACATTTTTTTCTAAAAAAATTACAAACGGTATTGCAGGATGTTACACCATGCCAGTGACCTGTTATACCTTTTTTCAGCCTTGATATTGACACCAGCACAACTCCAATTGGAGAAACCCAATCACCTCTCCACTCGGCCGACCTGTTTTTATTTTTTTTAAGGGGAGATGTGATTGGGTTTTTTATTTATATTTTTTATTTCTATTTATTTTTTGTACCCCTTTCTATATGATGTTGGTGCCTTACATCAAATGGGAACATTCCGGCATATATATCTTTTATGTTACAAGTTTAGCATAGAGAGAAAATAATTACTGGAGCGTGAGTGGTATCTATTAATAGCAATTACTGCTTGTATATTTTTATATAAGCACGAGCAAGTATTTTAAGCTCTAATTCTTAATGACTTGGGTGATAATTAAAGATTTTAGGTGCCTTCACACTGTTAAATTATCCTCATGGGCCAGGATTCGAACCAACGACCCACAAGATTCAAGTTCGACGTCTTGGCACAGAGCTAAAGTGTCAAGATGCTTGCAAAAAAGAATATAGGAAGCCTCTTGTGGCATGTGCCTCGCCAAGTGCACCGTGCTCGCCAAAGGTCAACAAGTCAAGTCATTTGCAGCTCAAGAATAGCTTGCTACATCACTAAGGCTGACAAAACAAACCACATAATTTTTCTTCTCTCTGTAAGCAGTCACCTCTTTCCTGTCGAGTGTAGATGCAGGCACAGGAAGGAAAGCTTTCTGCTGTTGTAACCAGATGCCAGTGCAGTAGGAAAGTTTTCTTCTCTTGCAACTAGGTCGCAGCATGTTCACCAAAGCAGATAAAAAAATTCTCGCCCAATAAGTGCAACTTTCAGTTACACGTCTTATTGAAATGAAATCATTATATAAAAGTCTTTGATTTTATTATGATGCTTATCTTCCTTAATTCCTCAACTCATATCTAAAGTGATCAAATTATATTCTTCATTCCAAGAGTTTCCACAAATCTCTTTAAATTTCTCATGAGTCATATCTCCACTGACAAAATTGTTATAAATGTGTTTTAGGATTGTGTTGCCAGTCTAAACATACACAAAAATGGCATTATGCATTACTAACTATTATGTACTTTTGAATAAGTCTGTACCAAGTAAAATAATATATCAACATTTTATGCCTTCCCATAATAAAGTACTCGCGAATAACATCTTGATTTTCTAACATGACATTATGGAAAATAACTAGAGAATTATTTTCTCACTGACCTAGTGGAATAATTTCATCATCGCTATTTAAAAAATAAGCTATATTTTCATTAAACTTGTTGGATATCACATCAAAGTCATTTCGAAACTGAATATATTTTGGTTGATTTAAACTTATTTAAGCAAACATACAATTTATTGAAATTAAAGCAACTATTTATATAAATGGAATTTATAATCAAATTAGTTTTCGCAAGGTTACTAGGCCCGACGATAATGACTCTCATTGTCAGGCAAAAGTTCACCATTCTTTTGATTTTTAGCTTTTACTTCAGAAAATAAAACACCAATGCCCCAATCGACTTTTTCAATTTATATAATTTTTTATTAAAGGGATAATAAAGTATTTAAGTAAACAAATAATACTTCCATGCAAAAAAAACTTTGTTATATCATCATCCATAAAGTAAAATGATTGCTTTAATAATAATAATACAAAATTTTTAATACCAATATTTAACAAAAATACAATAACAAAAATAAAAACAGTGAGTAGTAGTGTTGATAAAAATTAATTTATAACCATTTCTAGATGTCAATATTATGTTGAATCATTAAAAGAAACTGTAAATTCATTTGAACCATTTTCAACTATCAACATTGAATTAACAGCAGATAATGTGAAAAATAGTATATAGATTAAACCTAAATATGATATTAAATTTGACAATCGATTATTTGATATTGTTGGTTCTGAAATAAAAATGCCTATTGAAAAAGACAAAGTTTTATAGGCAGTATATTACCTAATTTCGATCAATTAAAAACAATAAATGTTCACTGTAATTTAGCATATGGAATGGTTATAAAATATGATGTATATTGTCATATCGAAACTGATATAATTGCTAGTATTCCACCAAATTTATGTTTGGTTTTAGAGATTCTATTGTACAAGAGTCCACATATCAAATTTTTTTTATCAAATTAATAACTAGTGGTTTACTTATGTTGTTTTAGAAATTAGGGATGAAAATGGTAAACTGATTGATTTTGATGGTTCTGATATCGATATTGTTTTGAAAATTAAAGATGTTTAAAATATAATATAGAGACAAAATAAAATAAATATTTGCTTAATAATCCCATGGCGCTGTAGCTATAATATCGTCTTTTTCATTCAAAATCATGCATTTGACATAGTTAAAATTAAATTCTTTTGCCATAAACGTATGAACTAAATTATTTGTTTTCTTATCTCTTATAATTTAGTTGTTTTTATAATCATATATTTCTTCATTTTTTGTACCTATTCACCCATTGATTGTATGCTTAATTGTAAAGCATTTTCGTGATTTAGAGTGAATGCTTTAATGTTTGTAACTTTTTTCCCAAAAAAGTCTCATAAACATAGTTTTTTGGGCTTGTACATATCCAGCGTATAACATAATAATTTTTTTCCAAATTTGTTTGTCCATTCCCAAGCATGCAGCCTGTTTTTATCAGCATTTTTGCCATCACCAATGTAACCTACACTCTCTGTCTCATAATATACTACTTTATCACCTAATCTGTCAAGAATTTCATTAATATTAGATGAGCATTAGATGTATAATAGTTTTTTTATAAATATATTCGTTGCAGTACTATCTTCTACATAATTGTAATATTTATATGAAACATCAGTTATTTTGTCATTGATATGAACAACATTATTTATTTTTATTATGTCGTCTAGTAACAATTCGCACCAATGAAATGGATCAGTAATATATTCAGTTTGTGTTAAATTTTCCCCAGAGTGAATTTAAACAACTTTTGGCATCGCCATGTTTTCCAGGATGCTGTTCAATTTTTTCAATGTTTAAATCGATATTTTGTTATTTTTTAATAACACGAGTATGTTCTTCTTTTGATTTATAATCGCTTTCCCAAGGACTAGATTCCAGTTTAATTTTCATAAATGTGTTAATGTAGTCGCTAAACATTTTATTACTTTTTTGTTCGAAATGCCAAACTTCATGAATTTTAAGTAATTTGTAGCCTTTTTGGTATCTTTATTTAATTATAATGTAGTCCAATTTCCATTCATTGCTCTTTCTTCATTAGTATGTCAACATTCTCCTTTTTTTTCAACACATTTTGAACATAAATAAACAATAATTTTTCTTTTTTAATGGGAAGTACTGGATTATATAAATTTCGTGGTGGTAAAATTTTACATTCAATCAATCCAAACCAATTTTCTTCGTAATTTTTAGAGTTAAATATTTTAATAGTATGTCCAACAGGATAATAATAATAATAATAATAATAATAAAACATCACTGTTGGATATAAACTACATATATCTATATACCTTAAGGTTTTTCCTGAAACTTTTAATTTTAATGCATTTGTTTTACCACCGAAAATGCACCTCTCGGTTGTAAAAGTTCCATAACATTTTTTTTTTCTAAATTAGTTATATGTAATATTGATTTTATTCCATTTGCATGCCCACATTTTGCTTACTTTGTAACCATTTTGTCTTAAAATTGTTGTTCCAATGTTTGTTATAGTAAATAAGTCATCCATACTTTCTGTGTTACAATTATTTGTTGTATATGGTGAATAACGATCAGGACATCCACGCAAAAAACATTCGTGATATTGATAAATTGTTTCAGTTTTTTCGTCGCAACCATCAACTTTTGCTCCATAAATAATTACTTCTCCGCCATTTAATGAATGTCGAACATTATAAAATGTATTCAAACACGAAACTGATTCGCTACTAAACATTTCTTTTTCGTCATTTTTAACTACACCAATATTATTTTCCATAATAAATTTCTATCTATAAACAGCCATACAAAAACCAGCTATTGGAATATCTATATTTGCTATTTCTAGAAAATGTTCTCTAAATTTAAGACAACCACGTCTTAAAATATCAACATCAGAATCACAATATTCAGCAAGTTCTTTTTTGAAATAGAAAATATAATTTTCTTTCACTTGTTCAGCATGCCACTTTAAAAAGTCTTTTCGTTGTTCTTCCGCCATTGTTTTATACTATTTCTAACACAATATTGTAAAATAAATTATGAATTGTAGCCTTTTGAATTATATGCAATAAATGTATATCCTCTATTCGCTTTAGATATTGCCCATTCGCAAAACTCATTATTTGTTTTAAAATGTATTTGGTTACCATTAGAATTATGTACATATATAAAGTTTTGTGTATGAAAACCAGTATCTTGTGTGGCTTCATAATAAAAAAAGTAGTATTTTTCTGTGTAAGAACAACCCATATCCTTTTTGTTGTATTGTCCATTACAAGTACAAGCTGTCTCTTTTGCACATAACATTCATGTTCATCATTTTTCAAAAATTCCTGACAATTCCAACATTTGGCACAACCACGTTCGTATTTTTTTATTTCTCAATCATATTCTGTTACAAGTTTTACACCTATAAACCGTCTTACACAAAGCATCGTGATTTATAAAACATTCCTTTCCAAAACTATATCTATTAAATTTTTGACTAGATATTCTAATACGATCTTCACCTTCCAAAACGTTTTTGTGTTGTGGTTTTTTACACAAATTACATATATTTATATTATTTTTCTCACACTCATATGAATTTTTATTATTATACTGTTTGTCACATTTTTTACAATAATAAACACTACCTGAAAATGCTTTCATACTATTAATTACATCATAATGTTCATCGTGCAAATACAAATAAATGGTTGTTGGTATTTTTCGTTCCAGAATGTACATATTATTGAATTGAAATGTGCAGTGGAAACCACTTTAATTTATTCAATTCAGAAAATTTTCTGCATCTTTAATATCTTCCAAACTAAAACAAATTTCACAACTTTTTCCCATTCATACGCAAAGCTCACGAGCTAATTCTCCTTGTAATTTTCATCCTTTTCTTATATAAATAAGCTCATTATTCTTTTATTCTCTATTTAAAATGATATTATTTTCCTATGTTAAAGCAGTAATTATTGCTCTGGGTTCACACAAATTATCATCATTGTTAATATTATTAATACATTGTTTTGCCTTTATATCTTTAGTTAAAATGACAATTTTTTTACCTCTTGCACCATAACCACTGGGTACTTTGTAGACATAAATACCGTAAGTATTTTAATTTGTGTCTACATTTCCAATCGATATAATTATGCTTTCAATTTGATGAAGTAAATTTTCGGTGTTTAAATTATTTCTTATTGCAGCTGAAATTGTATGGCGAAAATTCTGATTATTTGCATATATTCTCATCTGATCACCTTCTTTATAATCAGTTAATTTTCTTATTGCTTTCATTGTTTCGTGAACAGTATTTCGAATGGCATTAATTTTTTCGATTGCATTGCCTTGTAAATTATTTATTCGGAAACCATATTTTGTTTTCCAGATGTTGAAAATATCAATACAAATGCGACTGACCTCATGAATTTCAAACGGTTGGCTTCTTTCCACATGTTTATAGAAACTTTTTTGTTTGAAAGGAAATATTTGACATAAAATTTTATTTTCTTCTTTAATTCCTGGTTCAGAAAAAGTTATTTTTTATAATTCCGATTAATTATGTATTTTTTGGGTTGCAAATGTTTGGTTAGAGAATGGAAACATTTCTTTTAATTCAGTTCTATCTTTTGAATATAGTTGTGTAACATTGAAATGCGAAAATGGTAAATATGAAATGTTTATATTTCTTTCTTCATTAATAATAAATGGCATAATAGCTGTAATTAAATCAGCTTTCCTTAAATTGTACCAATATCTAATTTTAAATTCTTTAGCTAAGATCTTTAACTCTTGCACTCTCCTTTCACTCAACTAAACTGTTAGATTGTTTGTTGCCATTATTATAGTTTTATTTATATAGAAAATGTTATTAAAGTTTTCAAAAAATATAATATATGCTGTAGAAACATAAAAATAATATAAATAAAGTAATGAAATTGTAAAAGTGTTTAAATTATTGATACCAATTTTTCAATATTTAACATCTTCTATGGTTATATTTCTCATTGAAACATTTTTTCGCATATTGTTGTATGTTTGTCCTTAGTAGTTTTATAATGAGAAAATAATTTTATAGGTATACTCTCATTACATACTGTACATGACTTTGTTGGATAATTAGCATGCTGAATTTAATTTAGAATATCTGCATTGTGTGGTGATTTTTTTCCTCTTTGAGATATGCAGTACAAACATATTTTCCTCATTTGCACAGTATTTTCTCATAAAAACATTTTTCACATTTTGATGTGTGTTTGTCTGTAGTCGCTTTATAAGGGTTGGAATATAGGTGTATTCTCTTTACACAATATACACGGCTTAGTTGAATAATCACTATGTCGATTTTCATTTGCAATGTGTAATTTAGTTTTTTAAATGCTTTTTAAGATATAGTTTAGAAACATATTTTCCACATTCACATAATACATTCTCTTTATTTAATTCATATTGATTTCTAGAATATTCTATATAACTTTTTTATGTGTTAATATGATTTTCTTTTGTGTGTTTATGTGATGGAAAACATTCAATGCTTAATAAATGTACACATTTCTTACATCGCTTACATATGATATTATTTTCAATTCCGAGCATTGATCCCATTTGATTTAAAAGGAAAGAAATATATTAATATAAAATAATAATAAATAATTTTAATAATAATATTATTAAAAATAAATTTTTTTTTTTTTTTCTAAATAATTTTTTTCTAAATAAAACAAAATGGAATCACTTATCAAGAAGTTAAACAATTCATATGAATTGATTAAAATACATGATCTCGAAATTAATAAATGGTATGTTGCTAAGAATTTAAAATTTATGAAACAAGTTTGGCAAAAAAAAAACTAATTGTATTCTAGATGGTAAGTGTAAAATTACATTACCAGATCGCTATGTAAGTATGTTTGATTAAAATGCTTTAAAATTAATAAATGAGAAACAAGTTTTTTATAATGCATAAAGGTTTAAAAGAACTGTAAAATGGGAAATATATACATGATATAAAATTCTCTTAAAATGCATAAATTCTATTAATTTAAATCTATAAACTATGTTTTTTTCATATTTCATTTTGATTTTTTATTTTAATTTGTTTTCATTTAGCTTGCAAATGTTTCTGATTTGGTGCATAGGCGACTGATTTAGATTCATTTTGCACGAAGTATAATGTTCAGTATTCGTTCATGATTTTGTGTAATGTTTATTTTGGAGGTAAAAAAGCATGAAATTCGAGGAAAAATCGAGCATTTTAGGGCAAAAAATGGATTCTCCTGGACATACCCATATACTGTTAGTGTGATGGGAGTTCAGGACATAGCGGTTAAAACAGAAATTTTCCGAAAGCGCTGAAAACCAAAAGTATTCTAATTTATTTGCGATATCGATATTTCCACTGCAGCTTTCATTTTATTCTGGCAAAAGTGAAATAATCTAATAGAAAAATCAACGCCTTCATCAACAACGTATCGCAGGCTAGTCAAACTGATGTTTGAAAAATCAACGCCTTCATCAACAACGTATCGCAGGCTAGTCAAACTGATGTTTGAAAAAGCAACGAAAGCCTTGTGTGTAAAGATAAAAATAGTATTGATGAACAAATAAAACTTTTAATGGAAACGAAAATTGAAGTTGCAGGGAAGCAGCTGCAGGTAGAACGCAAGTTAGTAATGACAATGGTGGATAGTAAAGTTTGTAGTTCCATTTCTGGTACTTGGTGTGTGGAGCTGGTCCCAAACAAATGAACAATAAAATTCCAGTTTCTACAGCAAAGCATCATGATGCTGCTAATTACACATTTGGGATTTGGGCTGTCTGCTGTTGTGAGTGTCTTCTTCACATTGTGCACAGACAAGTCTTAATGAAATGGCAAATAAGGGGCGAAGAAGACAAAAATAAAATTAATGAAAGAAGGGACGAAATCTTAGGTAGGTTTATTGTTTGATATGCCAAAACCTGGAAGCGACAACAGTAACGATGGTCACACGGTAAGACGCTTTTTCATGGATGCATCAACTTCTTCTATTACCGCCTGCTTAAATGAAGAATTAATTAATCATTTTGCTACTATTCTCGGTGCCATTTCAAGTATCTATAGCATAAAACCAACAGTTTTTGATACACATGCTAAAGAAACTGCAACATTGTACACTGAGATGTACCCGTGGCTAGTGTACACAAGATACTAACACACGGACAGATATCATTGAACATACATTGCTGCTTATTGGACAGCTGTCGGAAGAAGCACAGGGAGCCCGGAATATGGACAGAAAGAGGTTTCAAGAGTCATACACGCAAATTTTCAAGAGAAAATAATATGGGAGATTTATTTCACTTGCTGCTCATTACCACAGACCAAATTTCTAACTACAGAAAAATTCCACAACGTATGCGAGGGAGTTTGGATTCAGAATTGTTAAGATTGCTCTACTATCCATCAGCTCCAGGAAGTTACAGTTCTAAAAGTGCAGGAGAATCTGCATCCAACACAGAACATGCACGTTACAACTACTTTGAAATATTTGCAACTGTGTGTTTAGATTATAAAAACTTAATTTAGAGGAAAGGTTAAAATTCTACAAATTAAATGATTATCATATTAAAATGTAGGCGAGAAAAAAACCTTCAAATTTTAATTAAACAAGAAGAACATAGACGAGCAGTTGGAGAAAAATGAGGAAGTTCTGGGAAGGAAGAATGAAGAAGACGAACCAGAAGTCTTGAGTTTATTGCAGTCCATAGATGGTCAAATTCATGATTTAAAAAATAATTAAAATGCAGCATCTTAAGTTAGCAGATACTTTGTAACCGTTTAGTTTCAAATAGAAAAACCGATTAAATTAATTATCAAACATATCATTAGAGTTTTTGGTAGTTTATTGAGTAATAAAATTGGCAATGGATCTAAATAAATGGGGCATTAATTTAAAATTCCAAGTGATTGGGTACAAATAATGATTGAATTGAAGAAAAGAAAATTGTTAGTTATATGAGATTAGAAATGATGCATCACATAAAAAAATATATATTGTGGATTTTGCTATATTATCTTAAAATGTTTTCTTCGCATATAACAATAAAGTGAATGAACCGCTTAAAAATTTGTTTAAAATGTAGATTATGATACTCATGTATATTTAAAATAAATAAATTTATGTTGAATATGCTGTAGAGCTCAAATTATCTACTTTAGAAGCCAATCGATTGATATACTTGATTAACAAACAACCACAGCTCGGCGATTTCGCTGTGCTGTTACTTGAGTATTATTGCTCTTAGACAAAGGTATTATGGAAATAAACTTTATATAACAATATAATAAGTTATAAAAAGCAATAATTTATCACATCAAAAATTCGTTATTCGTCGTAGATTTGTACTCTAGAACCTACAATTACAAGGCACAGACCCGCTCATCCACCAACTGTGCTACATACACAGCTTACAGAAATAACGTGTGATAATGTATATATACGACATAAATTCACAGTTATCACATATTTTATGAAATTGTGTTTATTGTCTTATTATGACAGTGCGAGTAATTTGCTACATTTTCTGTTACTAATGCGTACATTACGGTTTATTTTGTTCTTACATATATGTTTTTCAGAACTTGAAATATTTTCGGAAACGGACATATACGACTTGAGTTAGGAACTCTGGTGTTCGCCATCTTGTCTGTCCCAGCTTGTGGGTATAGTAGACATTCAGAACACGTTCTACTGTTGTGGAGTTGGGTCTGGGAGTGACAGAGATGGAGTATGAGTGAGAGAGAGGGTAAACGTCACACTGGCATCGACGGCGACTTTCCCCATGCACACGTCACGAAAATGGACTAGCGCTACGTGGTGTTCAACACACGAACTACAGATTCTTACATGCTGGAGTGGTCAGAAAATTTAACCTGGAGAAGTCATCTCTAGGTATATTTTTACTCAGTGCTCAAAGTCCCGTAGCTTCACACAGCGGAAGAAATTGGCACATCAGTTCAGAGCATGGCAATGTAGTCCGCATTGCTCCGGCGCTTCTTATTGCAGGAATTGTCAGTGACGTTGTGCAGGCTCGCAGTATACTAAATTAATATTGCGTGTGATGTGTCGTCGTGACTTGACGTGTCAGCCTGAAGATGCGCGCGGTGTCCCGACGCTGGCGGTTGTGAATGGCGCGCTGACCTTGTGGCGGGCGGCCTTGTGACGTCACAGCGCGCCACTTGATAACCTTTAAAACGTCGCCGCCTTCATACACTGTTGTTTCCCTAGCCCGATCCGATCTATGCCGCACTTCCATCACACTCCATATATAGGCTGTTCACGGTCAAGTGAGCACATTTGAGGCCCTAGTCACTTTTCTCTTTTAGACAATTTTTATTCATTAACCACCTTTTTAAATAAATATTGCAATGCAAGTAATAAACACAGTGTGTAAATTCTACCGCACTCGGAATTTAGCGTCTAGAGCTAAAATAAAATATTTTATTGACCGTTATTCCAGAATAGAGGGCTTTGAAAAGTGCTCACTTTACCGTGGAATGATTGTACGTGCAGATATTGAGGCCAATAAGAGTGGGAGCGTTAAAGGAGAGACTGCCATCTTCGCGACGCGCGAGGTTATGTCAGCAGAACTGACACACTGTGTTCTCGTCGTGTTGCCTATACCTATGGCAATTTAAGCGATGTTCCTATCGTGTATACTGGTCAAGTGTATAGCAGGTTTCAATGCACGCTCCTGTAGTATAGTTTCACCCGTGTCTCGGTCCACTATTGTCTATAAAGTGCACAGTAGCGCGAGCATCGCTAGCCTGGCGTAGCGATACTCTGATACTAGACTACACTTGGTGTTTATTATTTCCAAGACGTACATCCCGCTTTCGATGAGCGGCCACGAGAATGTTTATCGCACTTCTGGTAGCATGTATTAAGATACTGTAGACTAAACAAGCCGTTTTCTAAGTGATGTTGTACACCTACGAAATAATATTTATAGCAAGCATTATATCTCTACAGTACAGTTCCCTTCTGGTCTGGGATTTTATCTCTTCGTAAGTAAACATATTTTGGACACGTTTATTGGCTTCACCGAGAAACGTGTTCTCCAAACATTCTGCAGCATAGTTGAAGCGCTTCGTAAAATTATCATACATGCTACCGAAATTGTCATAAAAATATGATTTATGTTACATTGAAAGAAGAATACATGTATTTTGTAACAATTAAAAAAACGTTTTCAAAGAATGTACTTATTTAAATGTTTTATCAATTTTTTCATCAGATTATTCATTTTTAATCAAACTTTAAGCAAATTTTAATTCGGCATAATTCGTAAAACACAATTTGCAAAAAAAAAAAATAATCTGTTCCATAACACCTTCTGTGTGTTGTAAAATTCAGAAATAATGTTCGCAAATTTTCAGCCACTGAAGTAATTATTCGTATAACTGAAATGAACTTGCGTCAAATAAATCATTGGAAATACTTTTAAAGTTAGCACAAACATTTTGTTACATGCAATCATAGTAATTATTAGGATTTACCTACATAACAGTTTTTTGTACTAAATGTGCTTTGTGAAGCATCCAAAATGGAAATGAGCGTATTAATTTTGTTAGACATGAATGGGGTGCGTATATATAGTTTGGTGTGATAAAAGACAGGTTTCACACTGAGCACTGGAGAGTCCTCTGAGTGTTCCGCATACTTAGCTCCTCTGTACTATAAGTATACCTGCCGCACAGCTGCTCGCTCGTCCTTGCAAGCTGTGGAAGTCAGATAAGAAATAAGAGATGCAGTACAGTGTTGTTACGACCACACATTCCCTAATACACTATAGAAACAGCCTATCGGAACATACTCTTTATTCCTTGGAAAGTTCCACCTGCCTGCTGCTATTTTTCTCGTTTCAAACTGCGACTCTTTCTCACTCACAACTTGCATCATAGCCTCTACGCGCGAGACACTTGACTGGCGTTAAGTCTTTCCTGCCGTTATTTTTATGGCTCGCTAATAAAGATAAAGGTATGGTGCCTGTCTAAAGACAACTCTCAAGTTTCTGTATCGATAACAATATTGCACCTAAAACACAATCGTTTTAGTCGTTTTCACACCCAAAAAAAATCATCTGTGTATTTGAAATGAGATCTGGAAACTTGTGTAAGGACACGAAATGTTTCTTAAATTGGTGTTCGTGCTTAGACACCACAAACTTCTATGCACTTGATGCGCCAGTCAAGCAGAGCGCTCAATGTGAGGAACCAGCTGATAACGAACATGACATATCGCAATATTCGTGTCTTTCAGAAGCCATGTTCTCGGTGTGTAAAGAACTCTGAAGGTAGCCGAGTATGAAACGTCTTGTGTGTTGTTACTGTGCCAGTTGTGCCACTAATATTGGAGTTTGATTACATCGCAGTGGTGCAAATCGCAAACTGCGAGTATGAACAGAAGTTTTGTGGCCAACATCGCTACTGTTATGCAAAATTCTTCACGAGTACGATTGTCCGTGAAGAACTGAAAGTAGACACTGCATATAATTTATTTCAAGCCAATTCACCATAAAATAAACCTAATACGCTCTAATATGATGAAATCTTTTGAATTATTGGCAATTGTATGCACAGTGGAATCACATTACTGCTAGTATCCAGAGTAAACCACCGTTCGCAGCATGGACAGCAGCTAGATGAGCTGGCAGTGACTGTCAGGTGCTGATATCTGGAGCCATGCTGTCTGCAGTGCGTCCCACAACTGTTGAAGGGTGCGTGGCGGAGGAGATCGAGGTAGTCCCACATATGTTCAATTGGATTGCGAATGGGGCTGTATGGGGTTCAGGGAATAATTTTGAAGTCTTGATCGTACTCTTCCAGCCACGTGTGGATACTTCTAGCCATGTGGCAAAGTGCATTATCGTGCTGAAAGATCCCATCCTCCCGAGGAAAGACAATTATCATGTACGGATGGACATGATCGTCGAGGATGTATTCATAACCAAATTGATCAAGACTTCCTTCCACACGGATGATGGTTACCTATAGAATACCACGACAACATTCCCCAGATCATAACACTACCCCCAACGCCTTGTGTTCGTCGAACATTGGATGAAAGGCGTCGGTTCTCCGAGATTTCTCGCCAGACACATTGACGTCCATCCATTCCATGCAGCTGAAAACATGACTCGCCGGAGAAGGCTACCCGTCGGCAATCAGCAGTAGTCAATTCACCATGCTGTCGAGAAAGTTCAAGTCGTTTTCGTCAATGCACCTGTGTTAGCATGGGTGCAGTCACCCTCCGTCCACTCCGGAACCCATTCACAGAAGGGTTCGCTGAACTGTTGCGGTTGACGTGTGTCTCTATGCCCCCTGGTTCATTTGGACGGTGAGCTGTTCCACTGTAGCCTGTCGGTTGGTCTTCACGTACCGTCGTTGTGGATGTTCACCTCGGATATCATTGGCACGTAGAGCTCCGCAGTTTCCACAATGGTTTTTCTAAATTGTGTTATTCGTCCACTCATGAAACACCTTTACCACAGAGGCTTATAAACAGTTCATAAACATTGCTGTTTCCGAAATGTTGCCCCCCTCAGCCCAAAAGCATATGTTCATCCCCAATTGCAACTCTGTAAAATCTCTTCCCATACCCATGAGAGCAGGAATTGCAGTGTGCACAGCCACCCTGTTGGCCACATGATATACCCGCTTCACCAGCACGTCACGAGCTATACACTGTGGGCTATGGGCTGCAGATGGCACTTCTAGCAGGTGGTCACAATAATGTGATTCGACTGTGTATGGTTGCAAGACGCCAGAGGGACTTATCCGAGTTCTCTATAAAAATTATAGAACAAGATTTGATTTTTAATTAATTCAGAACATTCTTTCATTTATAACCAACATAAACTCGATCTGCTGAAGGTGAGAATCATGCGCTATACACTTATCGGGGTGGCACTACTTTGTTACTCAAATAACAGCGTGGCTTTCATACACTCCTTCGCTTGCACCAGGCAAGATAGGGGCAACGCTGCAAAACAGCTGCTCGTAACAATATTTATAGAGTTGCAGAAGTTTTCTAAGGTATTGTTGGGTGTCATCATGAGTTTACTTTACCAACCAACAGATGTCTCGTTCGGAGAGCTGTAAGTTTATAAATCCCAAATATGAAAAGTTAACATAATTGGGGTACACGTTAATTTTAGTGCCTTTTCTTTCAATGACACTATGGTAGGTGTTAACATCTGCCTAGACATAATTATTTTAAATAAAATACATAACCAATTTCTAAGTATTTGTATGTTTTATGTCACAGAATGTCAATAAACTTTGAAGTTATCGAAACGTGTACCATAGCGCAGTTTGTAATCACTACATTTGATTTGTGTTTCGTTATGTCTCCGATGTGTAATGATTGCTGTCTTAAAGCTAGTGCTGAGCCTGCTGGGAGGCATGTAACTGCAGTTGGCACACATGGATCCCAAATGGAGCCGAATACTTTACAATGTTACCAGGGTTAAGGTTAATACTATTCAGATTAGAAACAAAACAAGTTTTCTTTTGGGAGAGCTGGGCATATTGAAAATTTCTGCTGCAAGGTGAGCTGTGTTCCAAAGAATGCCATTTTAACTAAAAAAATTTCAACTACATGAATAATATAAGAATGATTTTACTTATCTTAGTTATTTTATATTCGATTTATAATTATTGCAATTATTTTGTTTTTAACATAGAGAAAATTCAGTACACATGCTACACTAGCGCTTACCTAGTGGCAAAAAATTCCCAAAGTAAAAGCATTGATCTTGTTAACCTGAGTAGAATAAACTTCGCCGGTGTCCCTCCTTTGGGCTAACTTCCCTGCGTCGATGGTGCTGTGAAGTAGAGTTTATATGGACTAGCTCCTCTGCAGTGTTGGTGCTGTGAAGTAGAGTTTATAGAGGCTATCTTCTCTGCATAGTTGGTGTTGTGAAGTAGAGTTTACATGGGATAGCTCCTCTGCAGTGTTGGTGCTGTGAAGTATATTTTACAGGGGCTTGCTTCTCTGCATAGTTGGTACTGTGAAGTAAAGTTTATAGGGGCTAGCTTCTCTGCGTCAGTAGTGCTGTGAAGTTGAGTTCACTGGGGCAAGCTTCTCTGCGTCGTTGGTGTTGTGAAGTAGAGTTTACAGGGGCTCGTTTCTCTGCGTAGCTGTTGCTGTGAGGCAGAGTTTACATGGGATAGCTTCTCTGTGTATTTGATGCTGTGCAGTAGAGTTCACAAGGGTTTCCTGCCTTTAGGAGTGGTTTCCTTGCGTTTGTTGTCAGACATTTTCTAACAGAAATTTTCAAAGGAACGTCCTCTCGTCGTTTGTTGCAGAGGTGATGACTCACCCTATATATATATATATATATATATATATATATATATATATATACACATATCTCAATTAGACCGAAAAACTTAATGAGGTGAGGTGATTCCTTATGTAAAAATAAGTAGAAAATTTACAGGACACGCTACCTAAATTGAAATTGCATTGCTTGAAGGAGTTCCCTTATAGTATCTGGTTTCTCATTGGCTGGCCAGAACGTTTCAAATGCGGGTGGCCCTAATCCCTGGTAGTCGTTCGAAACTCAACAGAGTTCTCTCTTGAGCTGCCCGTGCAAAATTCCTTAGACAGAATTCGAGGGCGCATCCAATCGGATAGATATCCCTTGAAAGTAGCCATTTCCAAACGATACCTACTGTATTACTGACGGCTATTACAACAATACTTCACGCCATATGTTTACATTGGTAATTGAAATAAACAAGTATAAGGTCATTAAGCTGTACGCTTAACAAGATTATTTTTGCGTTCGGGTCCACGGTGGCTGAGCGGTTAGCCTGCTCGCTTCGCCTCCCATCTAGGCGAACAGGGTCCAATCCCCGGGCGACTCACTCGCAGATTCTAGCATGGGGGAATCGTGTCGGTCGGCGAGTTTTCTCAGGGATCTCTCATTTATCCCGCCTTTTCATTCCAGCGCTGCTCCATACTCATCTCACTCGCCCTTATCGTCTCTCAAGACCTTGCAGTTAAGAACTGCCCAAATCTCTCCACACTCTCCTTTGCGTTCATTTTCAAAGGTTCACGAGACCAGTATACTGTGTACAAAAATACCTGTCACATAGACGTGATCCACTCTCGCTCGCTAATCCACATCAACTGAGTTGAAATTGTCCTGATTGTCACTACAAATGTCTCCTTCAGCAAACTTTTTAGAGGGAAGTCGGGCCATCGTCAGTTGAAGAAGCAACTTGCCAATATCGGGAGTACAATAAGCACTCCTATTTGCCTATTCACGTCCCAGTGTGTCTAGGGACACTGCAGACACAGATTGTGTGTTTGATTAGTAGATTAGATGGTCTACAGAGGCTCTACTCTCCGAACTTACACTCCTGCCGAAGGAGAGGCGCCTTCATCATGTAAACCTAACTCACTCAGTCATTTCACGTGCGACCATGAACTGTAACAAACCTGACAACTTCTCAGGCGGAAAAGTTTTCCGCAAGCGTTCTAATAATCCATCGTTCTTTTGTTGTGATTTCATTAATATAATACAAAACTTTTTCAGCATCTTATTTCGTGGCCGACGAAAATGACGGATTTTCGTAAACGTCTGAGTACATTAGGTTTGTCGTGTATGCTAGACAACTAATAGAGAATGAATAGGTTTACTAGCCATTTCACAAAAAACAAACATGATGGTTGTGGCATAATGTGTTCTTCAATAACAATTTATCTGGTTCGTTACTTAAGGAAATAACGCAATGTACATAGAAATACGTGTAAGCCTGCACGAGGACTTGAGAACAATAGACACAGATCTCTGAGTTATAACATAAAAGTTTAGAACCCAACAGGCACAGATTTTTTAATGTAAATTTCAAGATCAAACTAAGCAAGTCAACTCATTTTATGTAATTTTTAATTTATCTAATGATAGAAATAAAGGCGTAGGTGGCATCATTCAAATGGTATGCAATTTTGCCATTTGCCTTTTTTACCTTTAACTGGCCCTGCCCTCGCATTCAAATGTAGCATATTGTTAATAACTAATGGCAAAACAACTTTTTGATTATAACACATTTATTTATGTTATAGTTAAGTATAATAAAATCTCTGTAACTAGCTTTAGTCATTTACACAACGAAACCTCACACATGCATAAACACAATGAAGCCCGACTGGAAATTAAAAAAATAGACTATGTACCACTCCGCCCTTTCTTTTCGCGTTTATTTGAGCACTTTTGAAAGCCACTTTCAAGATATATTTGTCTCACTTTGTGTATACTTTCGCGTACGTCAAGTAAACATTGGAATGAGTATAGTGATTATTCATGCGTCATTCAAGTGAGAATGTTAATGTTCTGGAAGTTGGAAGATAAATGTGTTACTAGTATGCCAGTACGCACTCGAATGTGTTTTAAGCCGAAAAAATATCAAGCTAATATACCACAAATTGAAACATTGCATTCTCAGTGCCCCTATATGTCATGTTTTTCCTCTTAATTCTCCGTCAATTGGGAGCTGGCATTAATCTGCCTCACCTTATTCTACACAACGCCTCACCTTATTCTTACTCCTCACACATTATTTCAAGGCCGAGCTGTTTACCCCTCGCTAACCTGCCTTTCCGAGCATTGTTGCCAACGGAAGGCAAATTTGAATTGTTACTTGCAGGAAAAAACTTAACGTAGGTCCGCTCAAAAGGTGGTTTCTTCTTTAACGTAACTTCTCACACAAGTGCAAGAGATAGGAGGAAAAAGTAATTTGTTTTATTCCTACATTTTATTTTAGATGGAGAGAATTTTTCTTTTCCATCACACCTTTAAATAATTCTCCTTGACAGACAGTTTAACTTTCATTTTACTAATTAATGACTTTCGCTGTAATTACTGTATTTCGAGAAGTTTTCTATTTGTCAAACATACAGTGAATATATGTGGAATCTCGTTCTTGTTTTTTACACGTACTCTCTCCCATGCGCATGTCTGTTCCATACAGGAAATTGATAGGGAACCTAGGTTTGAAAGTTATATATTTTTTTAATATTTGGATTTATGCTTAGACTGTTGTGTAAATATGGTTGCATGTGTTATGGTTTTTTTTTTCGTAGACAAACGATCAAGAATGCACTTATTTGAGGACATGTTGGTATGTATTTAATAGTAGTGATAAATTAATTGAATGTTATATTGTACACTGCCTTTGTATTTATATTTCGGGTTTTCAAATATTCAATGTTTTACTGGGGGAGTGTTTATTTTGATCATGATGAACGGGATAAAACAAGTAATATGTTCTAGGCGTGCAGTTAATAATTACAGTAACTGTTGTGCGTACAAAACTTTGGGAAATAACTACGAAATGTTACAGTTTATCTACCTGAACCCACAAACACAACTTCAATAAAAAATATTGTATTCCAAGATTGCTTATTTTGCATGCCCATTTGTTCCTCTAATTCCGTTTATAGTGTATTTCTTTAAATTGGACATGTTAAAAATAAGCATACTCACAACATGTTACCTACAAAAGCAAAGCCTCAGGATAGTTATTACGGTATAAGGACATCTAACGTACTTTTATTTTTACTATTACACCATGAAACATGTCACGTCTGTAAGTCTTGTAGACGTGTATTGCCCATTCAGTGTGTTGAACTTATAAGCTGTGATAAAGCATCTTTGCACTTTTAGGAGTCAGGCAAGCTAAATACGTTCCGGTAGGCAGACTGTTTCTGTGACATTCGCATATTACTGTTACAATGTGGCAACACTGCTTACAAGCAGTCTCCATTACAGTAACGACTTTATTATCTATATAACAGCGCAACATTGTTATCTAATTGGGTCATTCCACGAGCTAAGACACTGTATCACAGTATAGTATCTGTACTCTATTATGTAATAGCTGCTATCTTTACAATACTATCAATACCACGAGTAAGAGTTCTTGGATTTGCCATCTTGAGATTACGTTGATACAAGAGAGCAAGGAGATTGGTAGTTATGACATCAGCTGAGCATAAAACAATATATTTGCACTCAACACGCGTTATTAAGGAAACTCACCCTCGTAACTTGTTAAATATTTTGAGTGAAGATGATCTGCGATAACAATTAGTTGAAAGACTTGTCATTGTTTCCGAGTGTGTTATCAAGTGTTGGAGCCATGTGGGTAACATTCTTAGCTGGAGTTTGGAAGACAATCTCCATCCCATATCTGGACGAAAGCACTAAAATGTGATACATTATTGTTTTGTCTGTACAACGAATATTGTGTGTCTATTTGGAGTTCGTGTTAGGGACGTACATTGGTGTTGTGAGGTAAACAGGAGCCACGAAGCTAGTAGCTGCCTCACTGAAGCCACTTACAAGTTCTGGTCACGAGGCAAAGCTTGCACATTAACATCAGTAAATATAAAGTAGGGAAGGAATAATGAACCTGTAAGCATTTTTTTCTGGGTTTTAGGTACTAGTTGCCTGGTCTGACACCAGGTTTTTTTTTTTATAAAATTTGTCTTAAGAAGAATCTTTCATGGATGGCCATTGGCCTTATCTGCTCTGTTCGGCGACGTAGATGTCGACTAGGCATTATGCTAAGCTATGCCTGCTACCGAAATCTTAAATTACACAGCTTAAAGGGCAGGTATCCCCATCATGTGGGATGTACATATATTCCTATATAACTTATTTTCAGATTCAATATGTATAAACGAAGCTTCTTTTAGACACGTGGATATCTTAAAACAGATATTTCGGAATCTAACTTACATTTATCTCGTGATTCGTATCACGTCTTTCATAACCGTAATCAGAGGTTTCCACTATCCCTTATCGAAGAATATGGATCTAACTGAACTTCTATAATCTGAAACATTTTGTGAAGTAGTCAACAATTTCATGTCAGTTTTCGATCTTTAATGCCCGGCCATGAAGTTTGATTATGAAGACTTGTAAATTGCTCAATGTCACATCTTACCATGTTGATGTATTTGGACAGCGTGCGGGCCCTCACAACACTACGATATATCTACATCCCCGGGAAGCTGAGTTTCTAGTCAATGTAGACTACCACTTTGTGCTTTCTCTTTCCTCCTTAAAGGAAACTGTACATGGAAGCTATGATAATGCTATTCTTAGCACGTTCACAATTTTTGTCTCTCTCTGAATATATTCAATACGAAAAAAGTAAGTAAATTGTGGTGGTTTGAAGCAAGTATTTTACTTTTCGTTGGGGAAAATAGTCGTACTCCCAAGCAAGTTGATTCCAGATAGAGGCGAATATAGTCCATTTACGGTCACTTCCAACTTTTCTGAAACACTCATAAAATTCTACTTCCAGGATATTCCTCCACCTCACGCATAACATTGCTTAACCGAGTCTAGAAAGTCACACCAAAGGGACAACGCACCTAATTCTTGCGCACTCAGTTCTAATAATATTTTGCAAAATAACTATTTCTTACTAGGCGTTACCAACACACCAATTTTCTTTCCGTTTTAATTCATACTAATTGCAAATTAAACCTTATAACTTATAGATAGAATATAAATAAAAGTTTGTTTTAACAAAAAATAAGATCATTTTATGCTATAGACCATTCACGGTAAAGTGAGCACTTTTTGAAACTGTTTCATCAGACACAATTACCAATAAATACATTTCATTGTGGCCTGTGACTTTTAGTTTTGGGCATGGTGAATGTATACAATGTATTTATAACTCACATTGTAGGGTTTACATTAACAAGTGGTGGAAGGATATAAATTGGTTGAAAGAAAAAAAGAACTAGGGCTTCAAAAGTGCTCACTTTAACGTGAACGGACTATACCAGAAGTATAAATACGTTGCGTTTATAGGAAACTACCAAAACATCATACATGGGGTGATTTGTCAATGGTTTGATTCGAAATTTGTGAAGAAATAGCGAATTGACTATACATGCAATATTTTACTACTGGATGGCGTTACGGTGGAACGCTAGTTAGGATCAGGGAGCGATTCATTGATGTCCGGATATATCTGCAAGTACTTCAGCTATCTGCTGCTAGGTAACAGCAGTGTTGAAGCAGCTATGGCGTCAGTTTGTCTGGTGGTGTCATTGCCCCTGGTGTGAGGGGGAGGGGGTGGGAGAACTTCTCTACCTGCTCTCTGCTAATCCCCTCAACAGCAAAGTGAGTGTGGTCAGATGACAGACAACATACCAGCACTGTAAGACTGGACACGAATTCAGTGTTTGTTGCCAATTCTAAAAGAACAATAAATAATTTTTTTTTCAATATTGCAAATTTATTAAAATTTAAAATAAGTTGGGTGGTGATGATGGGGGGAAGCTGCACGATGAGGCATGTATTCCCAGTGCCTATTTAGCTCGTCTTAAAAAAATGTATAGTTATAACAACGAGAAAATGAGCAGTTTAATCTGCTGTGACAAAACCGTTTGTTGATAAAGAAGAGGGATTTAGGATTACTACCTTATTGATTTTAACGAACTTTTCAACATCATACTGAAAATGTAGTTAATTATTTATCGTGTAATGGCTGACGAATGAGGTAATTCCTGGGGTTTTCTCCGGTTTAGATCATACATTTACATACAGTACTTTAAAATGCATTATAACTAGGTGGGCTACGATACACTAGCACAACTACTCATTGGCTACAATAAATTAGCACAACTACTCCATGGCGACGATACACTAGCCCATCTACTCGTTGCTCCAGAATATTTCTTAATTGTGTAGACAACCAGCAAATCATATTTAATATTCATTATTATTATTGACTCTCACGTTATTAGTAGTAGGGACGTGATGGTTCTATATTAAATTCGGGGCCCTGCAGGAGGCTAGAGACAGATGTAGTCCCAGAAGATTAACAAATGGCCGGAATCACTGGAAATCCTAGGCCACGTGCTCCACAATTGGCACCGCAAATGACTACATCTCCTCAGTTAGCTCCTCAATAGAGGAGCTAATCCTGTGCTAATCCTAGCTCCTCAGTTAGCTCCTCGGACAGATTCTCAATCTGCTCCACATCCTCCAACCCCTTCACATACCTAAACCCCCACCCCCTCCCCTCATCGCCTTTCTCTCCACAGATATGGTTAACACGCATCCCCACACCTCCCCCTTACACTCCTTTCCAGCGAGATAGGCTGTCTTCAGTTCCAAACTTGACATATAGGCAGCACTGCTGCATCAATTGGCCACCATATAAGTGTAGAGTTGACCACCGCGAAGACTGATGTCTCTTGAAGCCATCATCGGCCGGTGGGCAGCACACAAGTTCTTGTAATGCCGGTCTGAGGGCGGGAGATTCGCTCGTGCTCCAAGACCCAATCTTTGTAATGCTATTAAATCTTATTATGAACTCTGAGATCGGCTGGAAGCTTAAGACAATTCTCCCCATCAATTATGTAATGCATCAATACATGTATCAAATTAATTTGATTTTGAACCACGAACACTTAGGTCGCCATATTTACCGACACCTTTGACAACTTTTTTTTTCTTTTCCTTCATTTGACATTGTCGTGACATTTTGATATTGATGAAGCTCTAGTGAGGCCGTCCTGCTGACAAGCGAACTGAAGATCTGCCGTGTCGGAGGCACCAGGGCGCGAACCCGCCGATTACAGTTCGGCCACCCTACCCCTGAGCTACGAGGGCAAGGCTAATATTTTGATATTGACGAAGGTAAGTTCTTTTATGCCCTAAACCTTATATGGCAAAAGTTTAATTTGAATTTAGCCCTTTTTATAAATGTACTCATAATTTTCGAACTATTAGTGCAATAGTGATAATATTCATTAGATAGGCACCATACCCGACATACATTACAGTGGTAAGGTCATTTAAGCCCTAAAACCTTTGTGGCAAAAGTTTAGTTTGACTAAAGCTCTTTTATAAGCATAGTTACTTATAATTTCTGAACTGTTGAAGCTATATGTATATATATATATATATAAATTTCATAACATAGAGCACGAGTGAATCGCCCTCTCTCTGGCCGGAATTGCGAGAACTTGTGTACTGCCTACCGACCGATGACGGCATCAAGGGACAACAGTGTTCCTGGTGGTCAACTCTACAACTAATATGGTGGCCTATTGCTGCAGCAGTGCTGCCTATCTGCCGAGTTTTGAACTGAAGATAGCCTATCTCGGTGGGAAAGAGTGCAAGGGAGAGGTGTGGGGAGGGTGGTACGCGAGAAGGAGATGACGGGTGGGGTGGGGGTTTAGGTGGTGAAGAAGTTTGGAGAATGTGGAGCAGATTTAGGAGCTGTCTGGGGAGTTAACTGAGAAGTTAGGTGTGGACCAATCACAGCACAGGATTAGCTCCTCTATTGAGGAGCTAACTGAGGAGGTGTAGTCAATTGCGGTGCCAATTGCGGAGCACGTGGCCTAGGATTTCCAGCGATTCCGGCCCTAGGTTAATCTTATGGGACTACATCTGCCTCTAGCCTCGCAGCAGGGCCCCGATTTAATATAGAACAATCACGTCCCTACTACTAGTATTGTATTCCGAATTTATATCCTTTCATAATTTAAGAGTCTTTCTAACCGCTGTTATGAATGGAATTAAGTATAAGTGTGCATGACCAGATTTGACACGGTGGTTTTTGAACAGTACAGTTTCTAATACGTTGTTTATTTTAATGTATTTAAAGTAGAGACTCTAAATTACCATTAATTATGGTTGAATGGTAATTAACTGTGATTATTTGGAGAACTCTAAATAAATAGCTACTTGCCACATGTATGGCACTATAAAATTTCCTACCATTGCGTGCTGTCGATGTTGCAGTAAGTTACTAACATTTATTCACAAACATCTGCAAATGATTATTACCATTGAGACTGATTTCCATAATCGTGCTGTCAATAAATGAGTGCTATGAAAATAATGCACTACAAAATCCATACAACGCTTTCTGTATTGAAAAGAAACCATTTCTATGAGGCTGTTTAAAAAGACCAAGTTTATGCTTCTAATGAGTGTTAGTTTGTCATTTTCGGACACGGCATTGATGTGTGACAGTAATAAAAATGATGGTAATTGTTTCTTCTTCCTCGCGCCGTAGCTTTCCCTTGTACCCTGTTGTAATGGTGTTTTATAGCCATAAATGCTAGCACAATGACTTGAACATGTCGTATCATACTTTTATCTGTATCCAAGTTTTGTGTTATGAATAGTGGGTAATTTCTCCGAAGTCTGCACATTGGCCTTGTCCAGATGTGCAAATAAATATTATCTAATAACAGAAATATTTTACTTACGTCAACCAAATTTCATCAGAACAAAGCAGAAGGTTGTATATTCACATGATTAAAACCTCGTACACATATTTCTAACAGGTCTCGTATTATTAAGCGACAGCTTTATGAAATTGATTATCAAATATCTCTACAAAAATATAAAAAAATTAACAAAATCATACATACACAGCAAAAATAGCTTAGCAAAGTAAGTGTATCAGGGTTGTCACAAATCTGGAAAACCTGGAAAATAGGGAGATGTCAAGGAATTTCAAACAAGTTAGCTAAACGTCAGGAAATTCTGTGATATGCATGCTATATTTGGCAGTTCTGTCATTAATCGTGCACCGCTGCCAGAATCATATAAAATTGTTTTAATGATTGTGGACTAAATGCTGAGGAATTTTTCTTTGCAATCTATGCGGTGAGCAATTTTGTAACATCATATAAGTACATTGGTTTAAAACTGTGTTATAATGCAAAGGCGCCAATCCCTACCGGGGGGGGGGGGGGATAATGTTATAAAAGGGTCAGGGGAAAAAAATTATTTTTTTTCTGAAAATCAGGGAAATGTCAGGGAATGTTTCAGCGGAAAAGAGGTTGCAACCCTGTGTATGAAAAGTCATCTATATCGGCCAACAAAATTGTTACTAGCGTTCCACCTTAAGAGTATCAGAATGATCGAGGGGGGAGGGGGTTTCTACCCCGGCTGCGGGTCGATGGCGGCGCGGTGTCGCGACGCATTACTACGTGCCGCCGCCGTAGTAGTACTCCCGCCGCGACGTCGATATCTGCCTGCGACTGCGCCCTGGCCAGCCCAGCCAAGGGGTAACTCCTTACACACAACACCAAATATGTATAACGCACCTGCGTCCATGTCATAGTATTTACACTGATTATGCAGAGCAACTCATTTATACTTTCCGGTGGCTTCCAGTGGATATATTTGGGGGCTGCTCTTAACATCCTAGCATTGAGAGCGGATGTGAATTGAGTATAGAGCAGCGCCGGAAAGAAAGGGCGGGGAAAAACCTGCCGAGCAGCTTTGTCGTCCGGCACAGTTCGCACGTGCCAAAATGTGGGAGTGACCTCGCCGGGGTGTGGGGCAAGTAATCTGCCCACTACACCACCGCTGTCCCTCAGTAGTATGAAGCTATTCAGTATTGTCAAAAACTACATTTTCATACAGTTCTTGCTTGAATTATTCTGGGCGAATTTTCCAAAACTAGGTTAGCACCTTACATTGAGGTTTACTATAAACTTTCCACCAATAAAATGATAGGTTCACCACATTAATTGCTGTGAGTATATGCAGCAGCAAAGCAATGAGATCACTCAACACCAGTTGAGAGCCTTGCGCGTAGATGTGATGGCGAGTCACTCTATCCTAATCGCTCTTACGTTTCTCGGCCTCAAGGGTGGATAATATGTCCTTATGGCGATTTCCTAATGAAATGTTGTCTTTAGATTCAGTTTTTGATGTAAATACGCGTATCTCAGCATATAATATTATGGGGATAATTTTCTTTCAAGTAATGTACAAAAACATGTACTGTAAGTGCACCAAGGTGACCCGAGTCCGCTGTGCTAGAGCCGGCAGCTGGTTGGCATTAGTGGTGGCCCAACTGTCTACAAGCTATTACAAAATTCGCCCACCAGCAGTTTTCGGGGCTCTAAGAGTAAAGTCGCCATTTTTCATTTTCATCCCATGATATATATTTTAAGAGAAGATGTAACGACAAAAAATATAAAGTAGCACCTGTATTTTTATTCATTTGTTTACAAGTACGTTAATATGCTACTGTTACAGCTCTAATTAACGATATAAATTAATCTGCAGAGAAAGCATATCGCAATGTTTTGAGTGCCCATTACAATAATTCCGTATGCTCAAGCGTGAGAATAGTTACTGAATGCGCAAAAAAGAAATACTGTTATTTTAAACAATTGTATAAAAATTATATTTAGTGTATGTGAGGTGCGCGAGCCAGCTTGGTGTATATCGGTGCGTGAGAGAGTGATATGTGTGCATGTGGCAGCCATGGCAGGGCAGTCACTAGGCGGTGGCCTACTGAGCGTTATCTGTGTCGCCTCGCTGACCCACTGTGACGCCGTCTTGACCACGACCTCTCCCAAGGCAGAGCCATTTCTCGCTAATTAGATCTGCAACAGTATCACTTCATTAACACGCGATGAAAATCCTCAGATTAAACTTCGTTCTTATCGTTGTTCGTTTTACTGCCTCTTATCGAACTAGCAGGAAGGCTCTATAAACGCTATTTTCTCCCACTTTCAAAATTTTTATTTTTTTAAATACACTTAATGTGATAAAATTAAAAATTAAACGAGCTTATGTAATTGGTTTTTCCCGTTTCAGGAAAGTATTTCCACACAGTTTATTTAAAGAAGATAATGTTGTATGCCACACACACACACCTATTTTTGCAGACAATGTTTTATTGGAGCTAAATAGACTGCTTAAGGAGCCCGTCTGCCTGCTTCGAGTTTTTGAGGCAGACAAGCATGGGAGCTGTAAGGGCTACACTGGCACGCGCTTCAAGTGCACCATCACTGCTATGCTGAAGTGGCGCTCAGCATATAATTTTTTTGGTGGGAAATCTGTAGTAAGCTTTAGTGCATATCCCTCGCGTATAAATAAAATGTATATTTTCGAATACGACGCTTTCAAAAAGAAGTGTTTAGCTGTGTTGGAGTGCTGTGAAATGGTATTTCTAATGTGCATGACATCTTGAAAACAATAGACAGGCATAGCGTGAAGCGTGTGTTCTTTTCTCAAACCACAACACAATGGTCACACGTTTCATAGTTTCGTGAAAAAAAAACTGGGTTTCTAACACTCTGCAACAGAGTTACGAGCGCTGAAGCCCGTACATCATGGCGTCACTAGCCATTTCGTGTGTACGTTCTTACCTACTGTCTCTTGACACAATTCCCCAACTCTCATTCCTACACAGGGACGTTGGGAAGGGATGACGAGGGTGGCATTTGCCCTTTCCCCCCTCAACGTGTCCACTAAGGAGCGCCACTAAAAACAATACTGTAACTCCTACATTAAGGGCTCCCCCACCTTGCAGATATTTTTGCGTTCGAGCCTCAAGCTGCGTAAGCTTAGGGGTGAAAATTGCTGCCTCAACGTGCAAGGCGTGCAGTCTTTCCGTCGGCGACTCGCCTGAACATGACTTGAATCGGCTTCCCCGGTATTTTTATGACACTACTAAAGGTAGAAGTACTATGCATGTGTAAAGACAAATGGAGTTGTACATAGCCAATGTATGAGTGTAGACTATTATATTGTTACAATTACTCTCTCTAAAAATTAAGTGGGCTATACCAAGTTCGTTAAGGGATGGAGATCTTAATCAAATAAAATAATTAATTATGTTTTCCTTATTTTGTTTACAATAACTACAGCAAATAACCCAAATTCTCACAAGAAATTGAAATCACTTACTGTTCACAATTGACACCAATTAATAAAATTTATATTTACGGCAAAGAAATCAATTAAATTAAATAGTTAAAGATCAGTCCCAATAGACAGTGTATCAATCTTTTCAATTAATTTTATAATTTATTCGTCCATAATTGACAGTTAGAATATTTACAATAAAATCAGTATTACACTTCCATTCATTCCCACCTCAGTTCAGTCCATGTCCCGCTAGTCTAGAGTCCTCCAAGCGCCCTCACGTCCAGTAGGCTTCACTCGTCGGTTTCACACCCTATCGTCCATTCACGCCACGAACACCTCGCTCGCCGTCGTCCCGCAATCTCCAGTCGTCGTCCACAGTTTACTTCGCTCGCGCACACTCGGCCAGACGGCCTCCGTCAAAGACTGCCGGCCGCTGGGTTGCGGCAGTATATATGGTGTCTTAGTCCGCCAACTAGAATCTTCCCCAACTCGCGTGATGCGTCGGTGGCGGAGGGCTGAGGCACCAGCCAGTCTCACCAGAACATTCTTGCATCGTCGCTAAACGTATTGGAAACTCTAGTGGGCGAGAGGAGGTCTGTGACGCCAGCAAGTCTGGCCGCTGTCGACATTCCCGAGATTCCCAAAAAGGGCAGTCAGGAGGCCGCGAACGCATCGTTCCAGGAAGAGAGGAGGGCGAGGTGGGTCTCTGATTATGGCGCGGGGCAAATGAGTTGGCCCCAGCTGCAGCACGTAAAAATATGTTAATTTGTCACTTTCAGTAGCTCTGCATATAAGATATTTTTCCCACGTTTTATCTTTCCACCAAGTAAATAAAACAGTGTTGCCATTTACACACTTGCTTAATTAATACGTCGATTTGAATTAACTAAATTCAGTAAACAAAACTTTAAATGTTACTACACTGCATACAACATTAATTTATGGAACTATTTTCCCTACTTTGCACAAACGTTTACTAAGTGCCTGCTGCTTTGTTTTCACTTTAGATTATAGAAAGACTAAAACTTCATCTTGGAAGATGTTAACTATTTTAATTTTTTTTTCTGATTGTAAGGAATGGAAAATACTGCATATTCTAAACTGTTGGAAAACAAAGCAGCATTTCATATAAGTGGTTGGTGATGGGTTAGTGTCAAAGGCTACCAGCCCTTTTTTTTATCTGCAGCTAACAGTGCAGATCAGTTATCTGGATTTTTTGTGAAATTCCATTGGGCATCCATTGGGCATGTTTTCAGACAGAAGTATACAGAAGTTTTTTAAAATGGGTTTGTAGAAGTAATTTTGAGTTTTGGTATAGAACAGTATGATCACATCAGCACTTATATTAGGGGTGTACATGTGTGTGAGTGTTTGCCGGCGTCATACACATATGAAATCCAGTGGTGGATGTTTATTAGTTCAATGTTTCGTGCCCGTGTAGTGTACACTTCCTCCACTGACTACTGTTTCAGTAACATCACTATTTAACAAATCTTGCTCAACTACGATCCATTGCAGTAACCTTTATGAGGTATGCCATCTAGTGGTGGCAACTTCAGATAACATAAATTGCAAAGAGCAGCACCTCATTTTTCGCCGAATAATGAAATGGGGAAAATAAATATCCAGACTAACCTGTGTGTTATAATTGTGCCTGGCCCTGGGGCGACAGTAGCCATTCTGTTAAAACCAATTATTGGACAATGCTTGAATGTATCATTCAGCACATTTTTGGCTGCAGGATTGATGGTGGTTTGTGGCTGTGCTGTTGCAGACGAAGAAATAGATGTGGTGTCAGTGGCAGCGGAGAAGAAGGCGCGTGCACTATCCACTAACCCTAATGCGCAGGATCGCCACCAGATGCAGCAAACAGTCGCCGATGCCGTAGGTCGTAGGGGCTGGCGCCGCCATTATCGCCACCTCCGGCATAACTACCAGCGGCGGCGCGACAACCAACACTCGAAGGGCAAATGCAGCTTGCGCAACAACATGGAACGGCAGCGGCGTATCGACCTGTCGAACCTGGTGTGGTCTCTGCGGCAGATGGTGCCGGCTATCGGTGACAACAACCGCGCACCACGCATTGTGGTGCTGCGCGAAGCTGCCGACTACTGTCTCCAGCTGCAGGTACAGGCGACGCAGCTTGCTGCCTACAAGCATGAGCTACTGCGACATAACAGAAAACTACAGAGCATGCACCAGCTCATGCTGAGGAAGCTGCAACATCATACCGGTCGCAGCCTTGGCAAGAAGAGTTTCCTGCCGCACCAAGAACTCTATGTGCTAGGCTTGTCTTTGCTTTACTTGGAACTGCTAACGTTTCCCCAAACTCTACCACGTGCATCAATGTTCTGTGCAACTTGTCAAGTAATAGTTTGTAACTTTTTGTTGGTTTCTGTTCAAACTCTAGCATTGGATGCCTGCATTACACCTCAGGTTACTCAACTTATCTTCTGCCAAAGATGATACTGCTGGTATTGGCTGGCATGAACTGGAGGTTCAGGTAGCTGGCTGCTGTACATTGATACTGTGCTACCAGCAAGTAAAGGCGGCTGCTGTTCCAGGAGGATCCATTAGTAGAGGGTATTGAGTGGTAGAAGTCTAACAGCTTCTGGTAGGTGACGAAGGCTGTCGGCAATGATGCCTCTGGTATTCGGTGATGGTCGTCGCCAAAGAAGTGTCTGGTAACTGCGGCTTCAGAAGAGTTTCTGGTGACGGCAATGGTAGCAGCATCTGGTGGCTGCTGAAAACTTGGTGACCCGTCGAAGGCCCCAGCACTCGAAGTGGTGGAGCGAGATCAAGAATCAGGAAGAATAACTCGCGAGCCCATACGCGCATGGACTTATATAGACCGCAGGACAGGTGCAGTGCCGGGCTGCCGTGGGAGCTGTGACGTCGCCTCATGACATCCGGCACCAGATCAAGGTCATTGCGACACTGAATGGCTGGACTGAAGAACAGTAGATGTACTACCTGGCGGTTGTACTGCAGGGACCAGCATTGAGCATACTGCAGCCGTTGCCAGAACGACAAAGTCTAGAATACTCCACACTCGTGTCGGCTTTGGAGCTTCGGTTCTGCGACCTGTACCTGCAGCACGCCCACTATGTCCAACTGCGAAGCCGCGTCCAGCGACCCAGCGGACCACTGCAGGAGCTGTGGTAGGGCATCATGAGGCTGCCACACCTGTCTATGGAAGGATGCTCGGAAGAGGCACGAGATGACATCGCCATCAGCTTCTTTGTCGACACTATCGCTGACACCGATATGCGGCAAGCTGTGCGGTTAACTGCGCCTCACAACATGCAGTATGCCTTGGCCTGGGCTCTGGAAGTGGAGTCAGCATGACAGTCATCACTACCCCGATGTCAAATGCAGGAAGTGATGCTTGATGAAGGGGAGGACGACAGCATCAAGAGGATGTTGAAGGATTTACAGACGACCATGAGGGACATCGCCTCCAGGGTGAGCACTATGGAGACTAGCCGTCCCCCACCCAATCAGCCGGAATGATGGCCGTGTGGACTGTCGACACACCTGAGAGCCAACTGTCCACAGCAACAACAGCAGCAGCAACAACCAGGGAGCAGGCACCAAGGGCAGGTGAGAGTGCAATTTCTTCAGGAAACTTGTAAACACCAGTCTTGAGGGGCAAAGGTCGATGCTTGCTGGAGAGAAGACCCCGATGCTTTTGAAGTGCGCTCAATGAAACAAGACTTCAATGCCATATTGGAGGAGTGGAGCCTAGATGACGTTTCTTACCAGATGGTCATTGACACAGGGGCGACTATAACAGCGGTAAGACCAGACATTCTTGGGCCTTCCCTCCAACGATCATCCGATAAGAGCATGGTTCACTGCTATTTAACTACAGTAATGGGCGAGACCACAACAGTCAAAGACAAGAGAAAGGTACTCTTACAGCTCGGCAACCGTGAGATAGAGCATGACATATACATAGCAGAATTAGAGGAGTGCATTTTGGGTGTTGATGTATTATGTAAACTGAGATGCTGCATTGATACTCGACTGGGGGTGTTATGGGTAGGTAATACCAAGTTGGTAGTGTCAACACGACGAGATTTATCTTCGCCAATAAGCTGCCCAGTAATGTGTAATCAGTCAAATGTGCTCCCTGCTTCTAGCAAAGTTGTTATTCCAGGCAGATACCAGTGAAAATTTGTCAGGAATTTGGGCATAAAGGAACCAACCAGGAAAGGTTGGCATTTTACCAGAAGGTGATATTTTAACAAGGAAATTGATTTCTTCAAAATCAGATAGTTTGCCTCATCGGACGATTAATTTGTCTGACCATGATATCAGCCATTAAGAGGGGGCTACAATAGGATTTTGCAAGCAGTGCTCACAGATATTTTCAAAAGTTGCAGAAGCTTTGCTATCACAATCTACTGAATGTCCTCTTACATATGCTTTGGGGGAATTGCTGACAAGAACAAGAGAAAACCTCAAATGGCGACAGGAGATGGCAGTTTCAGAATTGTTACAGAGAAATAGAGGTTCTTTCTCCTGCGAGCCCAGTGTCAGTGGCAGAAATAATGTTGCATGCCACCACATCGACACAGGGGATGCCAGACCCATAAAGCAGCTGCCCAGGCGACTATTGCGATCTTCATATGAGGTCGTTGACTGTATTCTGAAAGAGATGAGGGATTTAGATGTGATAGAGCCATCAGTCAGTCCATGGTCTTCTCCCATTGTACTTGTTAAAAAGAAATATGGCTCTATTAGATTTAGTGTTGTTTACCTCTAACTTAATAATGTGACCAAGGAAGGTACTTACCACTCCCTAGGATAGATGACATCCTGAATAGTCTAGTATGCTCAAAGTGGTTTTCTACTCTAGACATGAAGAGTGGGTATTGGCAGTGCGAAGTGGCCCAGGAAGACAAGGAAAAGACTGCCATTGGTGTCCAAAGGAAAGGAACCTGGCAATTCAAGGTTATGACCTTTGGGCTATGCAATGCCCCTGTCACCTTCGAATGACTAATGGAGAAAGTTTTGCCCTTAGAGATTTGTCAGTTGTACTTAGACAACATTGTGGTCACAGGAAGAACTTTTGAAGAGCTCCTGGCACGCTTAGATTCTGTGTTTCAGAAATTGACTGTGGCAAATTTGAAATTGGTACCCGACAAATGCCACCTTTTCCAAAAGAAAATTAATTTCTTGGGCCATGTTGTATCAGCCCATGGGATTGAAAGAGACCCGGAGAAGAACAGAGCAATAAGAAACTGTCTTCTACCAAATTATAAAACTGAATTTCGAAGTTTCCTGAACTTACGAGCTTACTACCATCGATTTGTGCCTGGGTTCACCACCATCGCCAAACCTCTGCATGAATTAACTAAGGCAAAAAGAACATTTGTTGAATCCCATAGTGCGAAATTGCTTTCAATAGTCTAAAGGAAAATCTGATATCTCCCACAGTTCTGGGCTTCCCGAGTAGAGAGCGTGAATTTATTCTGGATACTGATGCCAGCGATGCTGGAATCGGGTTGTGTTATTTCAGATCCAAGATGGAAAAGAGTGGCATTGGAATACTTCAGTAAGGTGCTACACAAACCTGAGAAAAATTACTGTGTGACACACAGTGAGCTTTTGGCAGTGGTGAAGGCGATTGCACATTTGCATCCATATCTTTACGGCAGGCACTTCATCATAAGAACTGATCATGCTTCATTATGCTGGTTGTTAAATTTCAAGAATCCCGAAGGTCAAATAGTTCGGTGGATATAGCACCTGCTAGAATATGACTTTAAAATACAACACAGGTCTGGACGCCTTCACAGCAATGCAGATGCACTCTCCAGGAAACCATGCTAACTATTATGTGATCATTGTGAATGCCAGGAGGAAAAGGTTAGTGTATCGTGGAAAGCAAGGAGGACAAGAATACAAGGCTCTGAATCTGGTGATGGGTCATCTACATGGGATTAAAAGGACATAATATATGATCAGCTAAGTGTCAAATATTGGAGTCGAAGGAAACTGGGCAGCGACTGATATGGGAGGTGATATCTAGCCTAGGTATGACAGTCAAGGCATACTGGGCACAGTGGATTTCCCTTGTTATAAAGAATGGTGTGCTCCACAGGAATTGGGAAAGTAATGATGGGAGACAGAGTCATTTACAATTGGTCCTACCAGAGGGCCGAAATGCCCTCTGGTAGCCCAGAAATGCTAAGAGAACTGCACAACACAGCACCAGGTGGTCACTTCGGTGTAAATGACACACTTGACAGAGTTTGGTTGTATTGTCAGCAGGATGTTGAGAAGGTGCCGTCTGTGTGATTCATGTACTGCGAGGAAGGGTTCGAGGGTAAAGGGACACTGTCCCCTCCAGAAGTACAATGTTAAGGCCCCATTCGAGAGAATGGCAGTTGATATTCTCGGACCCCTACCAATCACCAATCACTTCTAGTAGCACAAGACTTGTTCACAAAGTGGCCCGAGATCATACTGGTTACAAACCAAGAGGCAGACACAGTATCTGATGCCCTTGTCGAGCATGTTTTCTCCAGGTTTGGAGTGCCACTTAAACTTCATTCAGATGAAGGACGAAATTTTGAAGCAAATCTTTTCCAAGAGTTAACAAGGATTTTAGGAATGAAGAAAACCCAAACCACAGCATTATACCCTCAGCCGGACGGAATGGTTGAGAGTCTATATCGTACCTTGGAACAGTATCTGGCTATCTTCGTAGAAGACAATAAAAAATATTGGGACTCTAAGGTACCCTTATTTCTCCAGGCATATCGGTCGTTAGTCCACAAGTCCACAAGTGTAACACCTTCAAGGATACTGTTTGGGAGAGAACTCCGCTTACCTGGTTATCTGCTGTTCGTACATCCAGTGGAGGAAGAGCAGCCACTCCAGAATATTCTATTAAGCCATGTCAGAAGTTAACCGACATTCATGAGTTTTGTGTGGAGGTACCTTACAATTAACAATGACAGAATGAAAACATAATATGACCGGAGTGTGATGGGAGTGGAATCGGGCGACTGGGGTTCAAGGTCGCGCACCAGCGTCGCTACTCCCGCAATCTGCTTTACTGCGATTGGTCGCAACCACCCAACATGCCTTCCTTTCAGGCCGAGAAGCACGTCAGCGATAAGGGCGACACTGTCACGCACCTCCAGTCTCCCATAACTCCTACCTGCAAGGCGATAAACTGGGTTGCACTATTCTCTATTGCTGCTGCGTCTCTTAGCTATGTGATTTTAAGATGCGAACATGCCACTTTATCAGTGGGAAGTCTACAGCAGAGTTCACTGCAGGTCCCTATACTTATTCTGGATGTTTCCTAACAGCATATTAAAAAATATAGCAGTGTGAGAAAGACATTTTAAGCTATTTTGGAAGCTCGGGGATAGTAATTGTAATGTGTGTGATGTCTTCCGAGTGTTATTCGTCGCTCGTCTGAAATATGATTTCTTTTCGTATATATGTATATAAGTCGGTATAATGGCAACGCGTTAAACAGTTTAGTAAACAAAAAGAACTAGACTTTAAACACTCTTCAATAGAGGTAGGACGACGAGTAGGCGATGTATATGAGTTACGGCACTATCACTATGTCGGTGGAATGCCTGCAGCAAGCATCAATGTAAGAATTCACAAAGAATATTTTACACTGTAACATTTTGAAAATGTGTTTTACCAAGTTAAAGAACTTCAAAATAGTATTTGCAGTAAGCGTGATTAGTTTTACATAGCATTCCTCCCTAGTCTAAAGTATAATTTATCTCCCTGTGAAAAACATGCAGGAAAGTGCAACAGTTTGATTTACTAACACACTACAGCCGAGTTGGCGCACCTGGAAGAGGACGGCAGCAGATGAAACTGCAGCCAACTCAAACGCACATTCCTAAAAATCGGTGTCACCGGCCAGCTAAATATTATTAACATCGTGTGCTGATCAACGCCTGCTAACCTGCACTCTAAATTCGAATCAGTAGAAAAACACTGATTCACAGTGAAATTTTATTATTAGAATCATTAAAAATTGCTCCACTTAGATTCAGTGGAAAACCACTAATTGTTTTAGTGTAAAAATTTTACTAATTGACTGAGTCACAAAACAATTTCACTTATTCAATAAGTGATGGCCAACTGCAGTGACGAATTTAATATTGTGTTTATTGAAATTAGCCAAATAATTACGAGAAATAAAAATATTCATAGTAGATAACTATATATAGTGAGCAATTTAATGTAATTTTAAAAAGTAAAAACAAAATCACAGAGGTGGCTGCGATTGAATAAACACCCTCTTTCCACCTCGCTTTGAAAGATGTTACCTCACCATCTTGACTTTTTTTTTTAAGTTTCCTATAATGACTGTACAGACCGATTCATAAGCCATGGTACAGAGCGAGAGTGATGTTAAAAAGTTTCGTTTGTATGTGTGTGGAAGTGACATTGACCAGCTCAACTTAGAATGATCAGTTGACCAATTCCCAGTCGACATGTGCTCATTGAGCGAACTGAGGGTCTGCTGCGGAGGAGCCGTGGAGCAAATTCCCGACCCACTGATCACAAGTCTACCACTGTGCCCTTCAACTGTGAGGGCAGAGCCCTATTTACACGAACCCGACCCTCCGACCACAAGTCTGCCATCATGCCCATCAACTATGAGGGCACAGTTCCATTTATGCCACCCTGACCCTCAGACCACAAGTCCGTTACCCTGCCCCTCAACTATGATGGTAAAGCCCTATTTACACCAACCCTACCCTCCGACCACAAATCTACCACCATGCCAATCAACTATGAAGGTAGAACCCCATTTAAGACACCCCAAACCCCCCGACCACAAGTCTGCCACCCTGACCCTCAACTATGAGGACAGAGCCCCATGTATGCCACCCCGACCCCCAGACCACAAGTCTGCCATCCTGCCCTTCAACTATAAGGGCAGAGCACCATTTATGCCACCCTGACCCTCCGACCACAAGTCTGCCACCCTGCCCCTCGACTATGAGGGCAGAGCCCCATTTACGCCACCCCAAGCCCCCGACCACAAGTCTGCCACCCTGACCCTCAACTATGAGGACAGAGCCCCATTTATGCCACCTCGAACCCCCGACCACAAGTCTGCCATCCTGCCCCTCAACTATGAGGGCAGAGCACCATTTACGCGACCCCGACCCCTCGACCTCAAGTCTGCCATCCTGCCCTCAACTATGAGGGTAGAGCACGATTTATGCAGCCCCGATCCCCCGACTACAAGTCTGCCACTCTGACACTCAAGTATGAGGGCAGAGCCCCATTTACACCACTCCGAACCCCGACCACAAGTCTGCCATCCTGCCCCTGAACTACGAACGCAGAGCCCAATTTACGCCACCAAGTCAAGTTGATAAATGGGAGGAAAATATTTGTCTTATGATTTTTATCGGAACCATGTAGTTTTAAATTTGATGCCCTTACTTATCGTTTTTGGTTTAATTGGTACCGTTAGAATTGTTAAAACGAATAGTTCATATGACATATGAGTGCACTCTCTTCACCACATTATATGCAGTTTAAACTTTCAAATACATCGCTGTGATTATCACATGAAAATGAAGTGAAATGCTGAATGTTCATATTACCTCGTAAAATGTTGTTTGAAAAACGAAACACATTTTAAAAAGAATTTTATTTGTTTTAATAGTTTATTTGTTTTAGTATAACTTGATATATGTTGTTTAAAGGCCATTTTAAAACATTGTTTGACGGCAATTTATACATGCTGTTTAACTAATAAATCAGTCGAAAACAAACCACTGAATAATAGTGAAAAAAGTAACTAATGAATCAGTGGAAAATGTCACTGAATCAATAAGTGAATGAAAACTGGCATTTTTCACTGAGTAAACAGTTAAATTCGCTGAAGTGACTGTTGAATCAGTTATGTTATGTAACTGATTGAAACAGTGAAATTCTCACTGTTTTCTCACTGTATTCAGATTTAGAGTGTACTCCCCAGCCGGTAGCTGAGCAAACAGGGAACCTTTCGTTGCAAACAGTAGCCAATCAGAGCCACTGCCTGTTTCCAGAGCCTTGCGCAGTCAATTAGAGAAGAAAGGTGTATCCATGCCATCAACTTCGTGGTGTTGCAGTTATTTCCAAACAAGGAAGAAGTCAAGATGACGCACTGAAACTCCAATATCGAGTGATAGGCCAAGTGAGGTGTCTATTCTCCATCCATGGTTACTATAAACTATTCTGAAGCCCTGCTCAAGTTTTACTTCCAGGATATTCCTCCGCCCCATGCAAACAAAGTTTAGAAAACTATTTATAAATATAATATCATAGTTGTAGTGGCAGACAGATTCTGAATTAAAATGGCCCCCTGTTGTGAGGCTACAGGCCCTCTGTTCCCTTCTAGAATGACATAGGGAAGGGTGCAGTTGTGTAGCGCGCGAGAGGCTCCTGGAGCGAGGTTACAGGCTCTCCGCTCTCCTCCGCTATGGTTATCTACTCCGGATGCCTAGCCCAACACCACCCTACACCACACAGTAATAGCATCGTAAGTTTTCTGAAATAGGAATTGGTTTATCGCACCTGTTTGATTGAAAAGTTTAATTGTTTAATCACACCTTGATTAATTACTGATAAAGAGTTAAATATATGTAAAGGGATAATTATTTAATCGAAAGGGTTAAGTGGTTAATTCTTTAATTGTCATTGGTGCACGAAGGGTTAGATGGTTCCTCTTCGACGGCTGGCAGGCGATGAGCGCTGAGGTGTGAGAGCAGCAGCATATATGTATTGACCTTGGAGCAAGAATGGTATAAGGATCAATTTAGGTCCGTTGACTTCGAAGTTTGAGTGCGTATTGTGCTCGGTGGGGGAATGAGGGAGGGAGGGGCAGGAGGTCCTTCTCGGTGGCGGCAGTGGAAAGACTGATTTGTGATGCTGAAGGTGGTATCGGGAGCGGCCACACGTCCACATTGGTTGCTGTCTGAAATAAGTCTGAGCTCTACCTAAGTCTATAATGTCTGGCTAGTGGCCGAGGTCGGAAATGCGCGCTAAGAGAGTTGTATTTAACCAGTGTTTTAAAATACAAAAATATAGCATTTGAACAAACTACTAACAACGAATCATGAAATAACCAGCGGTCGGGCTTGCGTAAACCGTGGGCTGAGTCACAAAATATGAAACAGGTAACCGTACAAATTAGTATTTATGGTGCAATGCCGCCTGGAAAGTTCGACTTAACACATAATACTTAAAACTTAAGACTTAAAACTAAGACTTAGGCATTAGGGTTACAAAGGGCCTAACTGCCAATTGGGGGGAGGTGGGGCACGGAAAGGCATCCCTCCCCCAAATTTGAAGGAAATCGGTAGAAAAATGCACCTTCCAGGCCGATTCGAAGGTGAAAAACACACCCCGAATCCCACAAAATTGAAAACATACCCCCCTCGTCCCTTTAACACTTTCCAGGGGGAAGGGGGCACTTTGGAAGGGAGGGTTTTCAAAGAGGAAGGATGGAGGATCAGTGCGTGAGGGTCGGCTCATTCCCCCCCCCCCCCCCCTTTTTTTCATTTGCTCACAACTGTCCTCCAAAAACAGCGTTTTTTGTGCAAAAACTTTCGTTCTTGATTAATTAGTATGATTATTACGAAATACGCGATATTAAATATATACCTGAAAAAACTAATTAGGCTACAATTTAAATATAGCATTACAAGAAAATAAATATAATTTATCACAAAAATCTAGAAAAATCATATATAAACTCAGAAACATTAAATATAACGACTAATACCATATTAAAAAGTACAGTAACATTAATCACACACTCGTAATGGAACCAATTCCCAGAGCAAATACTCCACAAACCATGCGCCGCTCGTCCACTGCCTGTGCGTGTCCCAGAGCCAACCACTGCCCCCCCCCCCTTCTTCTTTTCGTCACACCACAACAATCAGCGTGGAGAAACTGCCAAGCGGCCCTCGCTAGCCTGTATGAGCCGTAACGCTTCAAATGAAGTGTTTGAATGTTCATATTCCCCTTTGACAAACAATGACCTATAGCTAGCCGACACACACACACATTCGAATAGCCTGGATGTAACTTATACATTTCATTAAGAAAAATATTTGTAGTAAATGAATGAAAATACATTCCAACCTTATTTTGGATGCCGGGTTTAATAAAGTATTATGTTAGACAACTTTATGCAATAAGACCGTTTTCGCCAACATTTATTAAAATGTGTTTAGTATAATCATTTAGTAAAATGAAAGTTACTTTGTAAGAAATGTTAACATCTTTACTCATATCGCAACCCATGTAAGCAAATACCGTGTGTAAAATAATACATTATTATTCACGTATAGCATCGAGTGTGTCAATGACATCACTAGTGCCGGACCACCCCACTGTCGAGGGGACACGCTTCTGCTCCTCATGATCATGGCAGCTGGATGTGGAGGGCCCCTCGTGAACGTCCCAATTATTCATGTATCGCATCGAATGTGTCAATGACATCACTAGCGCCGGACCACCCCGCTGTCGAGGGGACCCGCTTCTGCTCCTCATGATCATGGCAGCTGGATGTGGAGGGCCCCTCGTGAACGTCCCAATTATTCATGTATCGCATCGAATGTGTCAATGACATCACTAGCGCCGGACCACCCCGCTGTCGAGGGGACCCGCTTCTGCTCCTCATGATCATGGCAGCTGGATGTGGAGGGCCCCTTGTGAACGCCTCAATCCCATTCTCGCTATAGAGCGACACGCTTCCCTCACCGCAGGCAGTATGTTCTGGGGAGCTACTATAGCTTACAATAGTTTATCCGCTCTTATCGGGTTACGTGGAATGTTGACGGCCTAGCGGTATGTGGCCTGGGTTGGAGGTGCAATATTCCATCAGGACAATATCCGGTATCTGCTGGACACACGCCCGACATGGTTGTAGCGTGTTTCGCAGTGCAAGAGAGTGTGGTTTGACACACTATTGAAGATGACCAGACAGCTTACCACACACACACACACACACACACACGCACACACACGCGTGCGCCCGCACACACGCCCACACACACACACCACACACACACACACACACACACACATATATATATATATATATATATATATATATATATATATATATATATATATATATATATATATATATATATATATATATATATGTGTGTAATTATCCTGCTGTTCTGTTTTTATGATCTACAAAGTCTCAGTACCATCCGATGCATTATTGAGTGTGCGCTGTTGGGTGTATGTGTACTGAAAAGGGGTGGTATTGGGTAAAAAGAAAGTAATATGCGTGATCCAATGATGGGCGTTTTCAGTAATTATAGTGTCAGTGTGATTATATGCTTGGACAACAGGATAAAAATTATACAGAACAATCCGCTAGTGAATATTTCATGTCAATCATATATTTAAATAACAATTTGATTAAGATTGTAGAACACATTAAAATAACACTCAACAAATAAGATTATTCGAGTGAATTTTGCTAGTACTTCTGTAAAATCAAACATAACACAACACTGCAATTATCATTTCTTTGATAAATAAATAATTAGACTATGCTCGAACATTAAAAGTAACTGCTGTCAGATATTGTTATATTATTAATGGAACTTTAGAATGGAACCAATGTGACATAATATAACAAATACTATTAGTGTCCAAGCGATAATGACCCTTTACATAAAGTTCATAGGCATGTAATTAAATTAGTCTCTTGTGTTTCAAAATCACTAAAATGGTCCAGGTTAGCTTACAGTCAGTAGTGCAGGGAAAACTCCTTACACTCGTACCTCTGAGATGTGCTCATAATTAATTAGGAAAAATAAGTTATCTTCTAAATATGCAATTAATCAAGTCTTCTGAAAATTGATAAAAGTTCATGGTATTGTTCCAAATTAATGTAAAATTCTTGAAGAATTTCAGATAAATAGTTTTCTGATGTTGAATCAAATGAATTAAATCAATTAAAATCTGTTGGTAGGCAAGTATCGACAAATAAAAGACAGCAGGATTAACTGACATTAACGCAGACCTTACTTGGAGGCGATCGTAATGGTCGTGATGGCAGCTGGACTACGACGAACTGGCAGTAGCGATATCCTTACTTAAATATGATATAATTTCGCAACTCTGTGTGCTCCTGACGCATAGTGTTGTACCGGGCCTATGTGACACTCGACCAGGTCTCCTGCAGATCCTGGGGCGATGTTATTGGTCCCTCAAATCGGCTCTGCGTCGAAGACGTCATCCTTCTCCGTCTTCATTCGAACGACTCCCCTTCTCAAACGTTCTCTTTCCTTCATGCTGAAATATTCCTTTTCAAGAGAACTCTGTAATGCACTGTTAGTAAGTTCCCAACAAACACCATTCCTAAGACAAACGTGTCTGTCATCCTTGCATGAATGTCGTAGATTTTTTCTTTATCCCACTTCTGCACTAACTTGATTACTGTTTATGAAAAACGGTTCGTTTCATATTCCATTGAAATAAGTTCATATGAATTTTTATATCACATATGCAAATATTACTACTGAGAAATGTTAATCAACATACGTAAATTCAAATATATGAAAATTCAAAGATATGTTAGTATGCAAATAAAGCAAAAGAAATTTTAAGTAAATATTGGGTAATCTCTGGTAAGGCATTTCCTTACAGTGCACACACACACACACACATATTGGAAAAAAATCTGAACCTGACTACCTGAATGATATTCTTTGTTCTTAATGAAAACTGAACGTTACATGCAACTGAATGGGCACCAGACGACCCTAGAATAGAAGGACTTATTTCATGAGAAAGAAAGAAATCGGTCTATTTTATGAAGGAGAGCTTGCACTTATAAACCGCAAAGCATATTTGTGCAAAGTTACAGTAGAAAAAGTTTCATCTTTACAACAGGAAACGATAAATAACATAATGTAATTTCTTTTCGAACATTTGAAATTTTTTTACATACCAATGCCTCAGTATTGTGATTGTGCAAAGATCAATAGTATATATGATAACAGAGAAATGTACTCTCTGCTTCACTGCCTGACGTTAGAGGGGTATCTACTAGAGAAGTCTCCGTGTTATCATTTACTACTGTAGCTGATTGCCTTAAGTTGCCATGGCTTCGAACATTTGTCAACTACTACATGGACGTTAATAAGGAAATAACATGAGCGTAATAAGTGTTGATATTCATAATTAGTAATTCAAAATGGAAGTTTTTCTTCTCGCATTTTCCTTGCCTAAATGTAACATTTATTTTAGTGCCATATGAATAGATAACTGTGCTTACAACTGTTTAAAAATAAATGACATACGGATAAATTAGCAATACCTACACACAAATTTATGAACTATATATATATATATATATATATATACGGTTATACAACAATGGGCGAGCAAATATTTTACATTTCACGTAACTTTAACGGTGGGTGGCGAAAACAATAAATAGTTGTTATGTATTAAATGATCAGATTGCTTATCCACAACACTGGATAAGATGAAAGTTATTATGTTGAACAATATTTGTATTAAAACATAGCTGTTTAAATGAAATGGAGATGTTTTATGACAGCACGTTCACTAGGCGACAGCCACTACGAGAAGCAAGTATTTTAGAATTTTATAAAATATGTAAAATATGGGCAGTGCCGCGATATCGCATTAAGATATCCGGGAAAAAGAACTAAGTCACGTGGTAAAAATTAACCTATTTATATTTAACCATGCCAATATTTGCGAATAATACGAAACGTAGAACAAGTTAAAGGTAAATGAACATGTGTGCCTCATTACCTTGCTTTGCACATTTCCGGAAATACTGTCAATTTACTGTTTGCTCTGAGATAACTGCCCTGCAGGTAAAATTTCAGTTTCTTTTTAAGTGATGTGAGCCTGACCTTGGACTTCATAACACGTATTCTTAGTAATGTCTCTGGTGACATTTAAGTAATTCGTTTGATTCGAAATATTTAAAGGTATGATTACATATACCGAAAGCGCCCAAAGTTAGTATGCTATTATCCTAATTGTGTTAAAAAAAATTGCTTTCCTATTACAAAATCCAACTTTAATCAGTCAGTCCTCCTTTGAATGACTGCTTGAAGTTGCAGAAAGAGGCCATCTAATTATCGTCATCTGATGTTGCTGGTAACGCATTTTGAAATAACACGTTAATAATTTCTTATAAATAAGAATACACAAAACTATACAGGATAGAACAACAGTTATCAGAAAGAAAGGCGTTTCTAATCTGGTTCCCTATAACATTGGAGCTTAAAATATTTCCTTGTAACTCACTTGTAGGCAGTTGCGAAACAATGTCTAACGTAGTGGTGGGGCATTTCCTAAGCAGCGCATCCTCTTTGTGAGGTTTGGGGGGGGGGGGGGGGAGGCAAGCCTTTGGTGCCTCTCCTAATACGTTTTAATTAATCCTATGAATTTCAAATTTATCCAATCTAAATTATCAGAAAATGTAGTCAGAAGCGAAGATGTATATACTGTAAGTATCAGAAATGAATCGTAACAATTCATTAGAAATTATATACAAAATATCAACGCATGTTTGTTAACAAAATTAGTTTGGTTGCCCGTCTCATTTTCTCTCATTGTGCCCCCCCCCCCCCAATCCACCCCCCCCCCCCTTGATAAATGTAAGTTCGCCATTGCTTATAGGTGCTTCTGTGAAATTCGCTGACAACTTTCCAAATTGACTGCATTTGGACGCAGCGTAATGCACAAATAAAGAATGAAACATCATCGGAGTAGTGATGACAACCAGAGAAGAGCAGGCCAGGCCTGAAGTAAACAGAACAGCAAACCTGTTTTCCTCTTTAGCATGCTATCTTTACTGCAAATTACGATATAATGCTGGAGATGTGTAACTTTGCAAAAATAAAACTCGTCGCAGAAAGATAACACTCGCTGCGATGCGTAGTTATGTACACAAATCGTATAACTCGGTGTACTCAAGTTATCAGAGTAGCGCTTACTTCTCTTCCCTCCCTTCCATCCTACCTCACCCCCCTCACTCTCCATTTTGTTTACCTCGCGCTTGAATTGTTGCGACATGTCTGAGAATACGTCTCATTATACATTTATATGAAACGTATTGTCAATATGTCTAACTGTGAAAGAGGCCATCACTTCTGACTACACGGGATGGGTCTTGAAGAACATCACGTGTATCAAACTTTTTGTAGTCTACCGACAAAGCTAAAAACTGCCTTTTCCTACCTTTGTACTTAAAAGTAAAATTATTAAAAAATCGAACTGTTTGGATGTGGAACTAAGGAATATGACAATGGCGCTGCGTTTGACAACAAACTTTCTAAAAAAGAAAGTCCTGCCCTGCACGCAAGTTCAGTTATGCGCTAGACGAGGTATCGCAACGCATTAAATGCACCGGCTGTATCGTAGGCTGAACAGTTGGAGGCACCGCTTTTCTCTGTAACAATCTAAATAAACAATTAAATAAATATTTTATAAATAATAAATAACCAAAAACAATTTATGCCATTTTGTAGAAGACGTGGTTTAATAATTTTCCAGAAAATAAAACTTTTTGAGCTGCATGCTTATTTAGAAAATGTTTCACAAAGTAACGCATGTACTGTTTTTGTTGTGCCACGCGAGAACGCAAACAATCCTTGGAATAAATAAAACCAAGTAACTTAACATTTTGTGTTCTGTATTTAGAAATTTATATATAATTATAATATTACAAAAATAGCAAACTTAAAATATTATAAATATAAAAATTCATTTATAACTGACTGTTTTATATTTTTGTTTGTCAGATAGCACACAGAAGATTTCTTAACATTTTTGTAGGCATTGCGTTATATGAACATATAACATGAGGGTTACAAGATACCGAGTGGCGTATCTGAGTTCGTGGCGAATGGAGGTATTAATAAAAATAATAGAACTAAAATTAATGTTTTATTTATTCACGCAGCTATTATTTACACCAACAAATTATCTAGCTCCGCTATTACTAATTTTATTTCTCAGTCAGAGCAATAATAATGTCTATTTCAACTCCACTTAACATCCTTCTTAACGGCTCTATTTAGTTATAGTCAATTAACTCATACTCAGCATTAACACGCGTTCAGTTTGTCGGTTGCCATAATTTGTAATATATTTCACTCATGCATCCAGTCCAATAGTCCAGCTTGCCAGTCTCACTATTAGCTGTGCGATGCTCGCAGTTGCAAATTTTCCTCCCGCTTGTCGCTTCTCTCGTCCCTCGTTTCGCTCATCGTCTATGGCTGAAACTCCAGAAACTCAACTTCAGGTTCGGAGGCCCGTCGCACTTTCATAGGCACTGACATTGACCTGAAATGTACGCTACACCCTGCTTCACGCCAAGAGAAACTTTAGGCAGGAAACCGCCAGAAAAGAAATTATTTATCGCGGTGGCGGCAATCTTTTAGTAACAAGATACGCGCGTATTGTATTACCGCTCGCCTGACAACATCTCTTGTGTCTAATCACCACTATCATATAACTACTCTGTCTTTCACTTTCACTCACTCGTCCATAACACTGCCCCCTTCTTAAGTATGTTCGTCCTTAACAGACTCTGCAACATCCGGACCCTCGTTGAGTACCGGTCGTACGATGTGGGCATCAGGGACTCTGCATTCTGGGAGGACCAACTGTAACCCTGTATGTTTTCCATCATTACTTCCCCAGTTTCTGTTAATTATGCCATTCTTCAGTACTGTATCTGTTTGACCTGGTTACCAACACATACCATGGCACCCTCCTCAAAGACGAATGTCACTATCGAACAAATTTATCATTTCATTAGAAGCAGGCTGCAGAATGGGTTGTCTACTGACTACTGGGCAGCAAATTGAGGAGGACACATATAATTTCTAGTTGACACAGCCAATACTGTACTGCCTACCCATAACACACCAAGTCGAGTATCGATGCAGCACTCCATCGTACATAATACATAAACCCTAAGTATCCTATATTTCTGCTATATAAATGTCGTGCTCTATGCTAAGGTTACCAAGCTTCAAGAATACTTTTCTTTGACCTATAACAGGTGTGGTGTCACTTGTTACTCTAGTAAAACAGCAATGTTCCATATTGTCGTCGGGCGATTGCTGGAGGGAAGGCCAGAGGATGTCTGGTCTTACTACTGTTATGGTCGTCCCTGTGTCGAGGCCATTTGGCAGGGAACATCATTCAGTCTCCCCTCCACAAGTATTAATTCCAATCCTGTTTCACAAACCGTATATATAAGAGCATTGGGGCCATCTCCAGCAGTCGCCAACTTTTGCCGCCGAAGATCGATGTACACAAGTTTTCCGTACGTGCTATATTCTCACATGCATCTCGTATACTCTTTTCTCGTTGCTGCTTCTGCTGCTGTTGTTGCAGTTGTTGTGGGCAGTAGGCTCTCAGATGCCCCTACTGTCCACATGACCAACGCTCCGGCTGGGTAAAGAGGCTCTGTAGCACGGATCCTGGAAGCAATGTCCCTCATAGTCGTCTGCAAATCCTTCAGTGTCTTCTGTCTTTGCCTCTGTCGTATTCGTTCAGCGTTGTTGCTGATACCAGTCGTCGAGGTGCGACCGGCTGTTTTGTTACTCCAACTCCAGTGCTCGGGCCAGGATGTCGTTCATATTGTGGGGTGCAGCATGACTTACTGCTTGCTCTACCTCTCTGTCAACGATGACATCTAAGAAGAAACCGACTGCGATGATGTCGCGCACCTTATCGGAGCATCCTTACAGAGATAGTTGAGACAGCCGCACAATGTCTTGCCATATCTCCTGCAGTGGCTCTCCTGGTATCTGGGCGCGGCTTCGCAATTGGCCAAGGTGGGCATGATGTAGGTAATGGTAGCTGAAATGTGGTTCCAAGGCCAAGGCCGACACCTCTGCTGGGTACTCCAGTCGATGTCATCCTGACAGAGATTCATTCCATGGGACAGACAGTTTTTGGTACCAAATGGAGGTACTAAGAATGTTTTACATCAATGATTCCCGAAAATCAATCTGAACAGCTCAACTGACTAGCTTTTAAAAATGGCTGCTATTTTAAAATAATGGCTGGATGAATTATGAAATATACTGTATCCTTGCTCTCATTAGTCCGATTTTGACAATTTTTTTACATTAAAAATCACGAGTTGTTCTACATTATATTTCACTTGGAAGCTGTAAATGTAATATATATTGGTAAATAAGAGGCACATCCGAACAAAGACTGGTTGACCACAATGCTGAAGTAAACAATGTAAAATTCTATGGACGACACTGAAACATGTCAATGCGTGTACAGCTGTTACTAAAAATTTATAGGTTTTTTTATTTGAAAATATATTTTCATTTTAATATGATTTATCAACGTATGCACAATGTTTTGTTACTAACACAGCCAGATTGAACGGTCCCCAGAATTAAAATATCTCACGACTTCATAAAATGTCGAAATGTACTGTATTAAACATATTAACAACACATTTATAAATTGAGAATTGCAAACAGAAATGTAACAATAAATACTCAAGCAAACATAGTTTTAACAGCATGAGTGTGTCTACCCAGATCACAATCCCTACCAAAGCATTCAGATACTGACAAATATAGCTTAAATAAATATCAACATCATATAATTTTCAAACATGTGAAATTCATTAGCTCTAAGTGTCATCATAATATTCAACAGTTTCTCCTTTGCTTATTCCCTATTCTTTACTGACGATATTGCTACACCATGAACTGTTGCACTTGCAAGCATATGTACAATTAATATGAATACTAACACTCACAACACGATGTACACACCTTCCTTCAATTGCATGCTATCATGTCCAAAATAGTTTCGGGGTAGGCAATCCTATCATCCACTGAACTTCAAGCACTCAGTCATTTTTAAGAGTCCACACTATATTTTGTGGCAGAGGGATCGGCTCACATTCCAGGCTTCTTTTCCAAATGTCGCACTGTTAGTTCGCTTATAAGGTACGTTGGTGTAACATGTCTTTGCAAGAAGGAAGAGAATATGATGTAGCTAATCTTTTATTTGTTCTCAACAGATCATAATGCAAATTGTTCACATTAACTATATCTGTACGGCAAGCCTACAGTCTACATGTAAATGCCAGCAGGACTTCCAAAAACTCTTCTGACAAATACCACTCATCGCCTAAATGAGCAAAACATTTCTTGAATTCTTCAGACTCAGTCAGCAGTTTAAAACCTTTACTCTTACTCTGACCTGAAAATGAACTGAAAGTGTCAAATCCTGTAAAGGAGTGTACTCAGGGTAACCACAAAGTCATTGATGAACCTAAATCACTAGGTATCCTGTTAATCAATATTAATCTTATATGATTCTTTGTTTCTAACCATATGTATATGTCACATCCAATTCTGCAATAGAAAGCCAGAGAAATAATAAAAACATCAGAGTCTTCTGATACAATAATCACTGATGAATATTGTGAATGGGCAGCATGTTGGCCGTGCAGAAATATTTGTGTATCTGCCTCTTCTTGGCTGCACTGAAGAGAATGCACTTCTTCCAACTTGCCTTCAATTACAAAGAAACATCTATTCTTTGTAGTACAAACAACTTTTTTGGCCTAATATTCATTGCTTGTTCGTCTTCCAGTCACCAATAAAATATTGTTTTAGAACAATTTTGATAGAGGTGCATGACAGCAACCACATAACATTTTTAACTTTGTTCAGGTATTACTTTCGAAAGAAAGATTTCAGGAGATGTTCTCCTCTCTCTCTCAAACTTGTTAATGAAATTTTCTTGGCATACATCAATAACCACATCTATGTGGTCACTTTTCTTACCGTATTGCAAATCAGTCTTCAGAAATATTTCTGAGATCTCTGAAAATGTGTGACTTTCTTCATTGATTTTGTGTATTATTGCCACACCATCAATTATAGATGAAGGGTATTTATTAACACTATCAATTGAGGTAGTGTTTGCTGCTTTATATGTCGTCGAAAAGTACATTTGTTAGCCTGTTTTAGGTATTCATCCCAGTTTGATAGAACCTGTGGAAGAGGCCCAAGTGGATGCTTAAGGACTTCTTTCATATCAAGTTTCCTTGAACCAGCAAGAAGAAGCATTCTTGCAAACAATTGGTGGTCACCCAGAAGTAAAGTTTCCACATTACCTCGTGTGGTCTTCATCTCATTCATGTTGCTGAAAGTTCAGAGTTTCATTTCTTTAGAAGTTCATAAACATCATTGTCTTTTTTCAATATGTTTTCCACTAATTCGATGTAAGCTGCTAGTCCCAATTCTTGCCCATGAAGTAGATATTTGTGACTTCTATGATGCAACAAACCCAATGATAAACTGATCATATCTTTGGTTTGGTTTTCAAATGGGTTTATCCAATCATTGTCAAGCAACTCAATAACAGCTTTCACACAAGCTTCATCTTTTGTTTTATGGACACTTCCGAAGTCATAATGGTAGCTCTGCTTATGTGTACTGCCACTTATTTGGCATAATTACTTGATATACACAGTACAATGATCAACTGTATAATAGAGTTTGATACTGTGCTTGATTTTAGTCTGAAGCCTATTGCTCCACCAGAAATTTGACTGTCACAGTTGACAGTTTCTTATATTGTCTGATCAACTGAAATTTTAAGAAAAAGATTTGTTTTCACTACGCTGTACCGAAAACCCCCCAGAAAATAATTGTAAACAAAAAGGCAGTTTGTATCAAGATACAATACATTTGTGCATGGTATATTTCCAGATATCTTGAATAATTCTGCTTATCAAATGAAAAACACCATTAAATCATGCCCCTAATACCACTAATGTGCAGATTCCTTCATGTGAGACTTGAATCAAGACAAGTATAGTCTCAATTATTCCACTCTACGACATCCACAGAGATGCAGTGAGCCCAGCATTCTCTCTTATTTTCTTCTGAAATTTCTAGTATAATACTGCAGTTTCTTCAAACTTACAGTATCGCAGAACACTGGATTGATTTTCCTCACTTGGATTCTGAGAAAAGTCTTCTATTTCTCTCATTGTGTCTTCTATCAGAGACTTCTTATCTTGATAGTAGGCCTACTCGTCTACGCATATCAAAAACTTACTTCACAACATGTGGTGAAAAGCATCACGAACTATCGTGTGTAACATTATGATACGATTATGTCGTTCTTAAAGAACACTATTCACGGGTCCTTCTGCTACAATTTATAACTCTACAGCAACATTGCGGAGTCCTGCATCCCAACAGTTTTCTGACAATCGTTAGCATATTGTATATTGTATGAAAAGTATCTATCTCGAGATATTACAGAACATTTGGCCTGATTTATGTGATGAATTATGTTCCAAAACATTTTAAAACCTATTTTTTCCTTTAACTTTGAACAGATTGAAGTCATGACAAATGATGTAGGACAACTCAAGTTATTTAATTAAAGAAATTATCAAAATCTGCCTAATGGGAGCAGAAATAAGATAGATTCCATATTTTCTCCAGCTGCCATATTGATGTAGTCGCCATTTTAAAAGCTTCTAAGCTAATCTGTTCAGATTGACTTTTCGTATCCCCCAGGTTATAGGGAAGCACTAATGTGAAGGGTCTTTGGTACCTATATTTGGTACCAAACAGACATATTTTAGGGTCTAGCCCATGGACTATTTGTAGTACATTCCATGCATGGTCTCTCAGTACTTCGGCGAGGTAGTAAGCCCGCTGCTTGGCTGACCAGCCATTCAGGGAAGCAATTAATTCATACTGGTGTTGGTACTCTGGTCATGAAGTCTGGTCATCTGTTGTTTCTTTCCAGTTTGAGAGATTGTGCTATTTCCGGTTAAGTGAGATAATTTTGCTCTTGCTTTTCCATAACATATTTTGTATACTATCTCTGAGTATTAACCAGTATTTTGTATTTTAGTAAGTATTTTTCTATTCCCAGTATTACCCTGTGTTGCGATTTATTTTTAGTCGCTATTTTGCTTGTTGAGATACGTATCGGGACTTGTGGAATTGTGTTTCATTAGTGTGTGTGTCAGTGGTTGTGATGCATCACATGTAATTTGTATGATTTTGTTTGGCAATTTTGACATTCAGATTCCCCTATTTGAGAGTTAGTTTCGTGCGATATTTTGATAAACTCAATTTTGTTTACAACATCTATTTTTGGGAGTAATTTGACTCGTTCGTGTGTAAAACTCATTTTGTAATTCTGTCAATCATTGTTACTTAAATTCTGTTATTAATTCTGGCTATTGTTTTGTGATTGTGTTATTAAGAAAAAATAAGGTTATTTGCTTATCAGTTTACAAGTGAAAAGACTTTTGCGTGAATAAACATTGAGTGGTTTCTAAAGCACTTTTGGAACAAACAAAGCATAAAAATGAATTTTAGTCTTTTGGCATCAGTTTTAGTGCCTTTCATTCACACATCCAACCCAATAGACCAGCATGTCACCTGTCTCTGGAAGGCTGCCACGAGGAGGCACGAAACATCGTCGCAATCGGCTTCTTCTTCGATGAAATCGGCGACATGGAGGTACTGCAAGTGACACATCTGGCTGCAACCCACAACATACTGGACGCTCTGGCCCGAGCACTGGAGGTGGAGTCAGCAAAACCAGCGGCCGTGCCCCTGATGTCTGGCACGAGCAGTGACACTGAATGAAGACGACGAAGACAGAATAACGAAGACACTGAAGCATTAGCAGTTGACTATGGTGGACATTTATTCCAGGGCCTGTGCCATAGAGACTCATCGCCCCTACCCAAACGGCCGAAGTGTTGGTCATGTGTACCTGTGAGCCTACTGCGCGCAACAACAGCAACAGCAGCATAAGAAGCAGTAAGGAATGAGGTAGCGAAAGGCACATTCGAAAAACTTGTAAACACAGATCTTGGGGGCGAACATAGGTGACTGCTTGAGGGAAGGTCCCAATTTTATTACTTCTAGGTATGGCCGATGGAACAAGACTGGAATGCAATACCGGTAAAGAGTAGCCTGAATGATGTTCATTGCCAAATGGTCGTTGACACTGGAGCGACTATAACAGTAGTAAGATCAAACATTTTTGGGCTTCCCTTCAGCAATCGCCCAATAAAAAATGGAATGGTGCTATTTGACTACAGTACCAGTTGACACCACACCTATTAGAGGTAAGAGAAAAGTAATCTTGAAGCTTGGTGATCTTAACATAGAGTATGATTTATACATAGCCGAAATAGTGTATAAATGTCTATTCGGGATCGATATACTGTGTAGACTGGGGTGCTGTATCGATACTCGACTTGGTGTGCTATGGATGGGCAGTACAGAGTTGGCGGTGTCAACACAAAACGATTTGACTGCCCCAATAAGCTGCCCAGTAGCCTGTGGGTCAACCCTCTGTGCTGCCCGACTCTAGTGAAATTGTATTTTAGGCAGATGTCAAGAAAAATTTGCCAGGCATTGGGGTCTAATTGAGCAAGTACAGTGAATTGATATTCTGTTAGGTAAAGTTGTCGTGGCAAAGACTTGGCGTCTTCTAATTTTTACAGTTTTCCAGATAGAATGATAAATTTGTCGGATAGTGACATACATCTTGAAGAGGAGGCAATTATATGTGTATGCAAGCAGGTCACACAGGTACTTCCTAATGTTCCAGAAGATTCAAAAGTAAAACCAATAGAATGTCCCCTACTAGAAGTATTTAATGAAATGCTAGTAAGAACAAAATGAATTATTAACACGCACCAGGAGAGTGCTGTCTCCGGATTACTGCAGATAAATAGGAATGCCTGCTTCTGTGTACCGAAAGACCTTGGAAGGACTAATATTACCTGCCACCCAATTAACACAAGTAATGCCAGTCCCATAAAGCAGCTACAAAGGCGACTGCCACTAGCTTCGTATGAGGCAGTTGAAGGGATTCAGAACGAAATGTATGATTAAGATGTGATATAACCATTAATTAGTCTGTGGTCAACACCCTCTTTACTTGTTAACAGAAAAGATGGGTTACTGGGGTTTAGTGTAGATTATCATAAGTCTTATAGCATGACAAAGAAAGTTTATTATCCTCTTCCAACGATGGATGACACATTGAACAGCTTATCAGGTTCGATATGGTTTTCAACTTTGGACATTAAGGTTTGGTATTGGCAATGCGAGGTAGCCCCAGAGGATCAACAGAAGACTACATCTTGTGTCCAAGGGAAAGGAACATGGAAATTGAAAGTTAAGCTTATTAGGCTATTTCCCAGTTTCTGTTATTTACACCATTCAAGTACGATACAATTCCATTGTTCCCAGTTTGCTTTGACTGCTGCACTCAGACTACATATATTTTCCTATTTTGTCTGACAACCTGTTTATTTACACTTCAGTAATAGCTGCAAAGTTGGATCATCCAACTCATCCTGCCACCTTTTAATGCTTAATGGAAGAGACCTATCACACTTAGTGTCTGTATCCTTGAAAGTGGCCGCCGCCAACTTGAAACTAGTTCTTGAACCTGTTCCAAAAGAAAATAAATTTCTTGGGGTGTGTATTGTTGGCACATGGAATACGAACAGACCCCAAGAAGACCAAAGTAATAAGAAATTGTCTGATACTAACTGACAAAATTGAAATACAAAGTGTTCTGGGATTATGTTCCTCTTACCATATATTTGTAGCAGAGTACGCTACAATCGCTACGCCACTACATGAACTGACTGCGCAAAAAGGAAATTTCATTGGAACACTGAGTATGAAGATGCTTTCAGAATGTTAAAAGAAATTTTGATATCTCCATCAGTCATGGGTTTTCCAAAGACAGAGCGCATGTTCATTTTGGATACTAATGCTAATAATGTAGCCTTTGGAGCTGTGTTATCGCAGGTTCGTCATGGGAAATATATACCACTATAATTCTGTAAGACATTGCATACGCCTGGAAGGAATTACTGTGTTACATGAAAGGAACATGTGGCACAGGTGAAGGCAATTTTAAAAATTCACCCCTTCCTTTATGGCAGATATTTTATTCTAAGAACAGACCATTTCTTCACTATGATGGAAAATAATATTAAGAACACCGAAGGTAAAATAGCCTGGTGGATACAGCATATTCAAGAATATGACATTAAAATACAGCACAAATCTGGATGCCTTCACAGCAATGCAGATGCACTTTCTAGAAGTTCATGTGAGCAATTCTGTCACCATTGGAATGCCAGGAAGCCAAGAGTGGCGAAACAATAAAGGTACATAGGAAAAGAATTCAAGCGTATCTATGTTGTGATTAGACACTTGTATAGATAAAACCATTAGAAATGATGAGTTGGATGATCCAACTTTGCAGCTATTACTGAAGTGTAAATAAACAGGTTGTCAGACAAAATAGGAAAATATATGTAGTCTGAGTGCAGCAGTCAAAGCAAACTGGGAACAATGGAATTGTATCGTACTGGAATGGTGTAAATAACAGAAACTGGGAAAGTAATTATGAAAAACATACATGGTTACATTTGGTCCTCTCAGAATGCAGACTTCCTGAAGTCTTAAAGGAACTACCTAATGCTGCAACAAGTAAGCACTTCGGTGTTAGTAAAACCCTGTCTGTATTAGACTAAGAATCTACTGGCTTTATTGTCGGGACAATGTTGAAAAGTGGTGCTGAATGTGCGAAACCTATCCTGCAAAGAAGAGCCCAAGGACCAGGAGAGAAGGTCACCTCAAGGAATACATTGATGGAGACCTATTCGAGAGGATAGCAGTAGATATACTGGGTCCCTTACCTACCACAGATACAGGTAATTTGTATATACTGGTGGTCCTTAGAATACTTTACGATGTGGCCTGAGATAATTCCCCTTCCAAACCAAAAAGTATGTACTGTGGCCGATAAACTTATAGAGCACGTATTCTAAAGTTTTGGGGTGTCACTAGAGCCCCATTCTGATCAGTGATGAAACTTTCTAGCTGCAGTCTTCCAGGCGCTAACAAATATTCTGGGGATGAAACAGACTAGGACTACAGACTTACACCCACAGTCGGATGAAATGGTTGCGAATCTTAACCTCGCTCTTGAGCAGTACCTGTCGATATTTTTGGCAGACAACCAAAATCATTGAGATTCTAAGGTGCAATAGTTTCTCTGTGCTTACCACATGACAGTTCACAAGTCCACAATGGTAACACAGTCAAGGATGCTGTTGGGAAGAGAGTACACATTACTAGTGACCAGCTGTTTCACCGACCAACAGAAGATACAGTTGCAGCACCTGATTATGAAAGGGAATTATGTAACAGAATTGTTGGCATTCATAATTTGGTTCGCTAGCACCTCAGAATAAATAGTGACAGGAAGAAGAAGCAGTATGATATGAGAATTTCTGGCGTGGTATTTCTAGAAGGTCACCTGATGTGCCTGGGCAACACCCAGAGGAGAAAGGTCACTGCCCGAATCTACAGAAATGTTCGAACGGCCCGTACAGGATTCTGAAGAAGATTAATGACATGATCTTTCGGATTTGCCATCGAGGATCTCGGGCGAAGCCGAAGGTTGTCCATATCGACCGACTGGCACTATACGAAGGCCCGGATGTTGTAGAGTCTGTTCGGAACGAACAGACTTGGGGAGGGGGCAGTGTTACACGCTGGCTGCTTTGTTCCACACGAGCAAGTGGAATGCAAGGACAGATCAGTCATATGATAGTAGCGGCAGCAATTGAATTGATGCTTTCAAATTACAGGTGGACGATAATCCAAAGAGCGTGTGTCTGTTACACAAAGCATTCCACTGTGCATACTCTGCAATGGCACCTTGATCCCTTTTGCGACGCGAGCTACTGACCTGCGTTGTATTGAATTTCTGCATTTATCTGAAGAATTTTCTAGTGGTTTACTGCCCTAGTTGCTCGCAACACGACTCGGGATGCATAGAACCTTCCAGGTCATGGCCAGCAGAGTATAAATAGTTTAATGGAGCTCCGGGCGGAGGAGTAGATGAGTGTACGAGTGGCTGGAGTTTCAGCGATAGATGACGAGCGAAACTTGTGACGACAGAATCGACCTGCAGGAGGAAAATCTGTGTCTGCGAGCATCGGCTCAACGAATAGTGCGACTGGCACAATGTCTTGCCATAGCTGTGCCATTTTCTGGCGTAGTGAGCATTTTAGTGATCACTTTGGCTCTGTATTTAATTTGCTCGTTTGTGTGTTTACCATTACTGGCAAATTTGTTTGCAAAGATCCAGTCTCACAATTTTCCTGCAATCAATTTTCTATTTCTTTAACTAAATGACTATTTTGCAACAAATTGTATTACATATATAATAAACATTAATGTAAGTTAAACATTAATCTTCTTCTTGTTTAAAGTCTGACATGCAACTAATTCTGGTAATATTTTCTCGTTATATTTATTTATAGTAAAAACACGTTGTTTACTTTTCACCAATGATGTCTCCTCTTCAAGACATACTGTCGTTATAAATTTATAATTATGGTGGTTTCTGGTGAGCGTCAATAAAGCACAGCATTTTTGTAAAACATCATGTGTGTTTATCATGTGTTTACATAATTCGTTAACTGCCATCAAGTTTGTTATTTATATGTAAGTTTTTAAATCATTAATTATGTCACTTAAAGTCATGAAATCATTATTTGGTAAATTTTGTAACCACGTTACTTTGATATATCGATTGCAGGGTCGATAGGTGTATCGCTGAAAAGTGTTGACACTGTCTTTTACGTTCTTCTTCTCTCAAGCTCTCAAAAATGGTATAACATTTTCTTGATTACACTTCAATCTTTCGGCATGATGATTTAAATGTAGTTTCACCGCCGCCCTAGGTAAGTACAAAGTGTTTCTTATTTTCCCGACGGTGTTTCGTGCTAATTTATGTAGGCGCGTGAATGTTATTTTATTATATTTGTGTCGTTGTAGTGCGGTCCAAGTTTACCATGCTGTCCGGTCAGCTACGATGAACGAAGCCGCATAGCGCGGCCATTTCACTTTGTGGCGATGTTGACTTCCTAGTCGTTTCCTGGGACAAATCCCCTTGACTGATGTGCAGTGTCAACACTCTGTAGTCAGGAAAGCTTTTTAGCCTTTTTCAGCATGTAGTAATATACGTAATGGAAGCAACACAGTAACTGTTTTCGGCAAAAATAATATTTCGAAACGACTTAGACTTTGACCATAGGTTTTTCGGCAAAATGTTAACTTCATTAAGATTTGTTAACATTATGTATTTGAACTCTTAAATCATACTTAAGAGTAATCGCAATGGTCATATAACTCAACATTGTTAATTGTGTGTTAATATATTGATCTTTTATTTGTTTGTAACTAAAATACTCAAAGATAAAAGGTTTTATTTATTTCGAATTATTTTTCAGAATTTTTTGGTGGCTCGGCTTCTCATTTTTACCTCGTCAAAGCATTCGGTACTCACAACAAGGTCCACATTTTATTTCTTTACCCACCACCTTCTGGCTGAACACATTGTGTTCCGTTGAAGTTATTTACCATCCGACGTATAGTAGGTTATATCCGATTGGTGATGGATCATAGCTCCTGCAGTGGCTTCCTTGATTTTTGCATGCGGCTTTGAAACTGGACATGGTGGGCATGTCGCAGGCACCAGTCTCCGAAACGTAGCCCCAAGACCGAAACAAGTGTGGGGTACTCTAGTCGATATCGCTTTGGCAGCATGCTGAGTGCAGGGCCATTCAGTACAGCCACGGGGTAGTACTTCGCTCATCAGATATTCAGGGTAGCGAATATTTGAAACTAGTTTTGGTACTCCCGCTATGAAATATGGCTATCGTGAGGGGCGGGTATAATTGCCACTCCCTTTTCCTCTCCTGACCACTTCACACCAATGCCGCAAAGCTGCTGGGTATCCTCCGAGCTCTCTGTATTAGTAACGACTTGTACTGTTACCCCACTTTGATCGGCTGCAGTTGTGATTGTAGTAGCACTTTCTTACTTAAGAAATTCCTCCATCTGCTCTCTACTGCAGCGGTCGTCTGTTAGTAGTGACCACAGTGTATTTCTGGATCAAAATTGACATTTGACAATGACCATGATCTACTTAAAGAAGACTTAGTGACTTCCTTTTATGAACTAGTGACATAATGACCTACTTTTTGACCAACTAACCTATTTTCTATTTTTAGCTGAGCGTGATCTGTATTTACTATTTTTGCACATCCAATGATTTAGGTTCTATTTTTACCACTTCCATTGCCCTACACATCTGGTTGCACTTCTGACACACTTCCTGTTCGTTGCCCGACGAATGCATTTATTTATTTTTAGGTTACTGACTTCGATTCCCGACGAATGCAATTATTAGTTTCGGATTACCGCCTTCAAATATCGGACAGGCCAGTTAAAATTATTTTAATTTTTAATCTAATAAACATATATTTTGCTTTGTGTTCCTGCTAAGGGTAATTAAAGTTATGTTATTTTTAAATTACTAACTTTGAATCTCAGATGGTGCACTTGTTATTATTTTATTTTCTAATTTAACAAAAATGTATTTTTCAGTTGGATACCTGCTTAGGAAAAGTAATGTAATGGTATTTTTGGAACACCGGCATCGAATCTTGGACCGAGTACTTATTATTTTGTTTTAGAATTTAACAATATTGTTTTTTTTTAACCTGGATTACCACTATGGGTACTTAATATGCTATTTTGGAAATTAGTGATTTTTGGAAAATTTAGAAATTTTTTGGACTTGAATATTGTGAGTTCGAATACCATGCCATGCAGTTACGTTATTTTTGGAAAATTTTGAAAGTTTTAGACTTGAAAGATTGCGAGTTCGACTACCGGGCAGGACATATAAATTAATGTTATTTTAGGAATAGTGACTACCTCGCCAACTGGGAAATACGGTAGGTATGTTTCGAACACGACTACGCAACGAGTGATACAGAGAGACGTCCATGCAGTGAAGAGCGAGTTGTTTACCATACAGCCATCACGCAACACAGAGCGATGACCTCGCGCGACAGAGAACAACATGCACACCTCGAGACTAATTGTTGAAAGTGAAAGGAATGCTTTCCCCTGTCAATGACCTGCCCAGACATCATGGAAACTTTGATACCAATGCAACGATCCATTTTCTGAAAAAGTGACCATGTTGCCAAATCATACTGACAACGAGACAACACTATGCATATTGTACAACCCAGATCTTGCCCCAACTATGTGTGTGAAGATCTACATTACGTGCAGTATGTTATTTCCTTTGAAAAAGAGTGTGGCGCTATTTTCAGCTCGATATACTTTGAAACATGTAGCGAGAACATACATTCTTGTCTACACTGGACTTAGTTTCTTCACTATACAAAGCCTCCAGGCTAACTTCCAGCTTCTTGTGCGAACATAATAATTGAGACATTTATATCTGTGTTCCAAAGTTAGTAACATCCTATGCCAGGCCACGATGACTCCAAACACATCAACTACAGATAATTGTGTGATAAAAATGTAATTTTTAAAGAATAAAGAAAGACATTATTTAACTGTTTTACCAACATTGGATACACGCTATACATTAATTTCGTGTTTCGAATATAGACAAAAATAGCGAGACTAGATTTTGTTTCAAAACGTTCATATCGATTCAGCCTAGACGATAAAATAATGCAATTATGTTCATTCATACACTAAGTATTACAGCATATTGCTGTGATCTGCCAAGCGAGTGTCCGATGCTTGGCTGGAAGATGCCTCGACCACGATGGAATCCGGAACGAAGCCTTGAGCAGTGGATTGTTTAATAAACCCGCGGCGCTGTTTAATGCGAGCGGGGAATCGAGGAAGTGGCTGTCGCGAGCCTGCCGCCGGTGAACCTCTAGACAGCTGTCACCTGAAGACGGACCGCAAGAGGACGTTCCGTTGCCGCCGGTGAACCTCTAGACAGCTGCCACCTGAAGACGGACAGCAAGAGGACGTTCCGTTGCCGCCGGTGAACCTCTAGACAGCTGCCACCTGAAGACGGACAGCAAGAGGACGTTCCGTTGCCGCCGGTGAACCTCTAGACAGCTGCCACCTGAAGACGGACAGCAAGAGGACGTTCCGTTGCCGCCGGTGAACCTCTAGACAGCTGCCACCTGAAGACGGACAGCAAGAGGACGTTCCGTTGCCGCCGGTGAACCTCTAGACAGCTGCCACCTGAAGACGGACAGCAAGAGGACGTTCCGTTGCCGCCGGTGAACCTCTAGACAGCTGCCACCTGAAGACGGACAGCAAGAGGACGTTCCGTTGCCGCCGGTGAACCTCTAGACAGCTGCCACATGAAGACGGACCGCAAGAGGACGTTCCGTTGCCGCCGACTCGAGACTTGAGCACAGCAGCCTTTGGCTACATTCCGATGACCACGTTTCAGAGACTAAATAGTATTTGATATCCGTGGCTTTTTTAATGGTTAATTAAAAAAGTAAAGAATAAGCATGTTTTTAAGCATGTTTTATACACATCATCCAGTTAATATAACAATTTCTTAAATTTGTAAGAGGCCTGATGTACACATAAGTTAATTTTTATTGGAGACAGTGAACTGATTATACACTTATTACACAATACCATACTCAGTACACTAGGCGATCTCAAGAAATACAAAGACTCTCGAACCTTGCGTATCCTTTACTAAGTATATCTATCTACCTTCACGTAAAAAAAAAAAAAAAAAACACACGTTTTGTGGATGTGACATCATTATAAGCGCGCGAATATAGAGAAAATCAAAATTTATTTGCGTACCTTATTTTTATTAGTTTACTCATTTAAAGCCGAACATCAGCATGTGCTCATTACTGACATAAAGTGCATGTACGAGTGTGCATATGCGTTGTTAATATATATAAACACACACATATATATGTGTGTATATATCACACGATTATTTTATAATTACTTGAAGTGGAAGGATCTGTGCGTCGAAGACTGATGGTAGAACTTAGTAGTAGGGCTTCAGAAAAATTTGACCCATGAATGAACTGTACACGTCTGTGCTGGAGTCCGTCACCCAGAAGGGCCAGTGAACCGTCTCCATCAGTTCTTCCTGCTGGTCACCGTGCCGCATTCAGACTTGGCAACATGCTCACCTTCTCTACCCCCTCGCTCTCCGCTGACCTAAATTTCACAGCATGGAACTCGCTACACCACAACCCCTACTAACTCACGATGTTTTTCAGTGCGCCATCCCGAGTCCACGAGTACCTACTTGTAGTTTTAAATATCACCGCAAGTTAGCAACACTTCCCTGGCACTATAAACCGTATCAAACGTGACATGAAAACCACTGAATAGAATCGGTAAATACTACAAATCGATGTTACGTAAATGAAATGTGACGACTGGCACTCTGTAAAACACTTATACTATGCAATGTCGTATTTTATTTTTATTTTACCTTTAAAATTGATTCTAGAATTCTATGAGAAAAAAGTAATGGTGAATGGTTACTACAGAAGCAAATATAACTTTAAAAACATTTAATTATATGCGTGTATTGTTGTTACAATTTCCAAATACTTAACGATGATACATAAAGTTATTATAGTTATCATAGAAATATCCCTTTTCCTATAACAGTAAGTAATTTTCGTGGTGGAAGCTTAAGGAAAACATATCGTTTACTCTGACATGCTAAGTAAATCTGTGTGTTAATTTCATTGGAGAACAATGTCCAAAACATTTGAAAACCGTCAAAATTAACCATTTCGATGTCATACTTCATATGACACAATAATAATCAACAGAGTAAACGCCTGCACTCTAGCGGCAATACATGAACTACGCCTTAGAACACACATCGAGATAGCCAATACAAAGACTGTATGCAATATCGTAGCCAACGCCTTAAAACTCGCATTGTCCGAGACAGAAAATGGTCCACTACATAGCCCTTTTAAAACAATTTACCTAATGATTATCTGCATTGTAAATGTACTATGATGGCAGTGTCAACAGAATCTACATAAAAAAACACAAGAAAATCTATAGTTAGATAAAAAGATCCAAAAAATATTAATCCAATCACAGACAAACCACAGCACAAAACACAAAGGACAGCATAAGATAAAAAAATGCAGACAGCCAAATATACAGTAACAAGATGAAAACAGTAAAAAGTCACGTCGTTTTAGAAGCTGCTATCAGCTCCCGTCCTAAGGTTATTAAACAATTGTTACTACTCTACCAGTCTTATGAAACCCAGTGCGGGAACTGCAACACAACATCGTTGAAAGTGGTGCATGCGTCACGTAATTTCGCTATAATTACAGAACGATCAGCTGCATTGAGGGCATTAGAAAGGGCATGAAATCTACAACAATTTTTTTTTTTATTTTATGTTTGCCTAAAATTCATTTTAAAGTAGCTAGAGACAATAGTTTGACATTATTTCGAAGAAACTCTAATTTTATGCAATCATTTGTTTTCTACAGATATGTTCCACTATTATTTTTCATATGATTTGCACAGCTACATCTTTGGTAAAGTTTACTCCTTAATTTGAATCCAACCCGAGCTCAATCGCACTATACGCGATACAGTAAAATAGTGCAAATCTTAGGCCACAGGAACTAAAGAGCCAAAAAATTTAGGACGCGAAAATGAGAAAGTTCGAGTATTTTGGTATGTTGTTCTCCAAGGTTAGTAGTATCACTGTGCCAAAATTAAGCTCTACACAATTTTTTATAGGTTTCGGTCATATGTGATCTAACTTGACTGGGCTATATCCAGATGTACATGTGGTCTGAGCCTCGCAAACCGTTTGGCTGACAACTTTATGTCGCTCGAAAACAAGTATCTCAATAACTTAAATTTTTTATTTACCTTCTCAAATTCTAATAAAATTTTTGTACTTATATTGTCAAACAAAAACCAGTATTAATGCTAGCTTTTACATAAGACATGAGTCTATATTAAACAATAAAACATTCACTAAATGAGTATCTCTAGTTGCAGATGTGAGAAAAAGGTTGTTTACAAATGTTTATATAACATGCTGTAGCTTAGTCCGTGGTGGCGGTAGGGAACACAACATATAAATTTGTGGGGCTTTAATGATAGTCCAAAATATTAGTATGTTTTTAGAGTTGTTTATATTGTTGTGCTAGGATGTTAACTAGAAAAGTCAATAAATTTTATTTGATTTTTGTCACAAAAATTAAAAAATGCTTGGTAATATATAGAGTTAGCTGTGACTCAAAGTAATTGTTTATGTAACGAGAAAAATAAAAAATTTCCTGCAAAACATCAATTAGTTGACCTGTAGTTTTTTTAATGATAGAATTTAAAGTTAAATTAGTCAGAAGATGAACTATAATTACTGGCGAAGGAAGCAATGCATGTAAGATAAATTCCTTAATGGTATTTTTTATAATTTTATGAAACCCTTCAAAATAAACAAAACCGCAATATTTAAAGTCGAAATATTAAAAATTACATCAAAATGTGTTAGAATGTGTTTATGGAACTATTTTTTTGTTTTCAAATTATATTTATATCACGTAACAAACCATTAAATACCCAGAAATGATAGTAAACGTTTTACTCACGGACTAAGAGTCGGATGGCTGAATAAAGCAGATTCCGTAGGGTTTATTTGGGTGTAAGATGGAAAATCTTGGCACATTTATAGTTTAAGCATTGAATACAAGCCGGCACAACTGATTTACGCGAAAAAAGGTACACGTTGTCTAGACTTTAATCTTGTTATATGTTGCGGGACTGTATTGCTCGCATTCCTCCAGCCTGCTCGAGCGTTCGAAGGAGTATGTGCAAGCGGTAAGGCGAGAAATGGGCGGCGATTTACAAAAGTGAGCTACCACGTGGTGACATTAGCATATCAGGACTCGCTGCTTCTGGCCTTCAGTGGATTACATTTCTGGGGTTACCTCTTAAAGAATGTTCTGGTCATTGCCCTAGCCTCTCTCAGCGAGACTTGGTGTGTGAGGAACATTCTGAGTACGTTCAGCCAGACTACTTAAGCTGCGACGGCCCTCCAAGCCAACAGTTTTAGAGTTCGGAGGATTGTGCGACCTTAAGGGCCAAGTTTATGAAGACAGAAAAGCGACGAGTGAGCGGAGCGTCGACTGGCGGCGAGAGTGAGCAGCGGGAGTGATATCTGCGCACTGCTGGTATCGGTACACAGGAGAATGAGACTGGCGGCGAGAGTGAGCAGCGGGAGTGATATCTGCGCACTGCTGGTATCGGTACACAGGAGAGTGAGATTGACGGCGAGAGTGAGCAGCGGGAGTGATATCTGCGCACTGCTGGTATCGGTACACAGGAGAGTGAGACTGACGGCGAGAGTGAGCAGCGGGAGTGATATCTGCGCACTGCTGGTATCGGTACACAGGAGAGTGAGACTGACGGCGAGAGTGAGCACGGGGAGTGATATCTGCGCACTGCTGGTATCGGTACACAGGAGAGTGAGACTGGCGGCGAGAGTGAGCAGCGGGAGTGATATCTGCGCACTGCTGTTATCGGTACACAGGAGAGTGAGACTGACATACTGAACTGGATTTGTGAGTGTAAGACATTTGGAACGATAGCAATAGATAGATTGACTATGTGTAAATAATGTGTGTGAATTAAGTAGCTGTTGACAATTACAGACAGTGTGAAATACTTTAATTGGAATTGAGGAAAGGCATTAAAAATACGATCACAGAGCAATACAAAGAGAAATGGTGGAGATAGATTAATGCTGTAAATGATAGTTGTGTGAACAAACAAAAAACAAATATAGGTATTTTATTTATATGAGGATCTTGAATCGTCACAAGTTCGGATACGATCCTCAGGCATCTTGTAACAAATCAGTGAAGGTATAGCTGGCTTACGTGTACGTGTTTCTATTAACGTGTTACATGAAGTGTGAAGTTATCGTAATCCCGACCTAAGAGAAAGACAGTATAGAAAACTAACGTCAAAAGATGTTGCAAGTTTGTTATAGCATCGTTGTTTGTGAAAGTTTTTGTTCAGTATTTAGTGGCGTGTGACTTGTCATCAAGGTCAGTAGTTGTAGAAACAGTTTGAGAAGTAATGACGTAATAACGCTGGAAGTGTAGATGGCGTCGCGTCCTCGATGGGTGGAGGGGAAGACGGGGAGGGGGGGGGGGTTCTTGACATTGGGCTTGGCTGGCGACAGAGCGGCGACCGATATCGACGAAGGCTGACGAGATAAGAGGAGGTGCGCAGGTGTTCGCTGTTGCCGCAAGTGTGGGAACTGGGTCGGTCGCCATCTACGCAACTTCGTTGGGCGCGTGCGCGACCCCAGCTGTAACATACCTTTCCTCATGACATTTGCCTAAAGTTACAAGAGTAGTTAGTTCGCTCTTACGCGCTAGGCGTCGCTCAACTAGAGTGCCGTGCTACCGTCCTATAGCGTGTAGCCTACCTATGGAACTTTTAGCGATGACCAATCATTTTATTGGTGGAAAGTCTGAAGCGAAGTTGATTGCAGGTCCCTACAATAATTGCCCATGTTTCCGACCAGTGTAGTATATTACGAGAGACCGCAGTGTGAACAGACTTTTTTACTATGTTGGAGGGCTAGTGAATATAATTTATAATGTAGGCAACATGATGCATTGTTATACGCACCTCGTCAGAAGAGTGTCTTCTGTTCGTACGTTGGTCTAATTAGGACACGTTTATTGGTTTCCTAAAAAACCTCGTACTTATTTCAAACACTGTTAATCAGTCAGCAGGTAGTGCGCGCCTTTAACAGCGTTGCACATTCTCCATGCGTAGTTAATTACAACTTTCATGAAGCCCTGATACTCCTCCGTCTCGTGTAAAGTCAACCAAACTGCACCAAAGTGATTTCATACAGCATTTATGTGTACCAAGCTTAATTATATATTGCATGATAACTATCTCTTAATAGGCATTACCCGTTTTTACTTTGTTTTTACTCATATTAATTATTAATATAAATTATAGGTAAAGTGCAAGTAAATACAACATTTTATTGGAAATAGGTTACTTTTAAGTTACGTGATATGACATATTTATAATAATCACAAGTCATTCAAAAAGTGTTAATAAACTGCGAATATATATATATATATATATATATATATATATATATATATATATATATATATATATATATATATATATAGGACCACAGTATCGACCACTAAACTCGTGTGTGACGGTTTAGTGCAGAATCAGTGTGTCTTTCAGCACTGCGCCCGATTGCACATGTGCAACCTTTAAGAGTAGTATGCATAATACCAAAATAGTCAGAAAAGTACTATTTGTGTTGTATATGTAAGAAGATTGTAGGCCTTGGAACACTGTGAAATATTTTGCTAGTATCTACTTACGTAAGTATTTAAAACAAAAATGTATGATATTACTCAACCTTGCGCATTTCACTACAGATAACGTATAAATCGCATTTTGCAAAAAAATCTTCATCAAGTAGACAATCATAATAATTACTATGGTTGTGTAGAAAAAAATTGTAACTAGTGTTAAAAATATTTTTTTTATCTATAATATATACATTCATTTTAGTTATAAAAATAATACCTATCGTGGCTGAAATGGATGTGCATAAAATCACTTATGTTAAATATCTCCAAAATTATTAATAATTTTCAACACACAACCAGAGTCATTGAAATGAGGACCTTGCTTCACTAAGGATTTCCTATTAAAAATATATTATTAAGCGTCCAAAACGGAAATAGTGTTAAATTTTAATTTTAAAAGATGGGGGATGTGATGGTCCTAACTCACTAAGCGAAGGTCGATTTCCTGAACAATATTCAACGATAACCCCAAACATTCGTAGTCCCATAATATTAACCTGGGAAAGGGTTTCGGACAGGAGGATATAAACTTGCTCCATAGCTCCATCTGCTCCAAATGACACGCCCTGCGAAAAGTCAACTTCCGACGACAGGACACCGGCAGACGTTGTCCCATAAGATTAACTTAGGAAGGGGTTTCGGACTGGAGCATACAGTCTGCTCTACCTCCACATCCAGATCTACATCCTCATTCACATTTAGCACCACAATTAGTACCACACTCGGCTTCGCATGCTCCGTCTGCTACAGCAATTCACCTACCAACACCACCTGCCCCTTCCCTCCGTTAATGCCACTAACCTTCACTCACCTTCCTCCTTCACAATCTGATATACTGTAATTACGTCAGAAGTAATTTGATGCATACTGCAAGATTCTAGGCTCTCCAACCTTCTCTCATATGCCTATCTACCTATCTACACCTGATATATGTTATACTAACACCTCTATCCAACCCCTTCACCAACCTATGCCACCCTCTCCACCCTCCCCTGTCACAACAAACTATACTGTGGTTATCTAACACCTGATGTCTGATACACTAACATTCCTCAATACCCCTTCACCCCTTCACCTACCTATACCCCACCTATCCCATCCCCAAACCTACCTCTTTCTGAATGAGGTATGCTGTAATTAGTTTGGGTTGGGTGGGGTACCTGCTGCGAGCCTGTAGACTCTCCTAAGATCTGGTTAACACCCTTCCCACACCTGCCCTCTGCTGTGCTATTTATTTCAATTCCTGTCTCATCAGCACCCAACCTCTTTGCTGTGCTGTGATTAATCACCCCCCTCCCCCAGCCACATCCACCATCATCCACTCATTTTCCTACGAGATACACCCTATTCAGTTTCACACTTGCTTGTCAGGCAGCACTGATGTCGTCATCATAGGCTGTCAGACTAGTTGTAGAGTTGACCACCAGGCGCGCTGATGTCTCTTGATGCTGTCATTGGCCACTAGGTAGCGCACAGTATCGATGAATCAATAACATTGGTTTCTCGCATCACATGCCAGAGAGTGCACGAGTCACTCGCCTGCCACAGCCAAGGTAGCTTAATGATATATGTTACTACAAGCTCTGAGATCGGCTGAAAGCGTTGGACAATTTTCTCCATCATATATGTAATGTGATAGTACACTATATAAAAATTTTTGCTTTTTGGTGGTTTTGAATCATAGACCCATAGGTAGCCAGATTATACTACGTTTATTCCATCTGAGCCACGAGAGCTTGGATCCCAATGGAAGTTTCAATAAGTTATAAAAAGAAGAAAAACCTACGAACTCGTACATTCAAAATGGAGTTGTAGTATATATCATGATTGAACAATCAGTTAGTTAAAACTTAATTTTATAAAAAAAGTTTGGTTGAGGAAAGCAACTGATTATTGGATACTTTTTTTAAAATACAGATTGGTGTTGGAAGAAATGCAAATTTTAGGTTGTCACTGAGCTGTAGTTTACTTTATATATTACACAAAACATAGTTAAGTTGTAGCAATAAAACGTGTTTGCAAGTAATATAAAAAATATAAATGTGTAGAAGGGTATTTTTTGGTGTTATAGAATTAGTCGCCTAATACTGGAAAGTGAGGCTTCTCATTATCGGATAATATCCGATATTAAGATCCAGCGATATCCTCAACTAACAATCTGCGCAGTTTTCACAAATAAAATTTTTCCTGTCAATCACTTGTGCACACTGTTTATGGCACCACTTAAAACACTTGTTGCATCTCGCCTACACGTCACCTTTCTTATCTTGGGAAAAGAAGCCATGGCAGTAAATGCATTCAGCATTGTCATCTTTGTCTTCATAAATACTTCGCTCACCACTGAAATTTTGTATATGCCTTTGCCTTTTCAGCAATGCCTGGTCGAATCTTGGTTTCTTTGAGGTAGGAAGTCTGCTCTTAGATTCCTCAAGTTGTCTTTTATATGGCGAACTTTTGATCAGTGCTGCTTTGCCGGATCGTGTTCCCCTGGCTGTGCTTGTTGCCGGTTTCTTCATCAGTGGTGGAGGACTAATGTCAGTGGGACTCAGGAACACTTTGAATGTAGATGCTGTAGAAGGATTGGCTTGTGTAGGACTAACAGGACCCACTGATGTGCAAAGAGATGTGTTCTTTGTGTATTAATTGGGAGATTCCAGGGCCTTGATTTTAATTAGACCTACTTTCGGTAGCTAATTCGCTGGAAACATCAATAGAAAAATCAGAGTCACAGAAAATGCCTAGATTAAATGGGCAGTTGCCTAGTTTTCCGGAAACCATTTACAGAATTCTCAATGGTTGCTTCATGGAAATAAGCTTTACCCATTAGCTCTGCCACATGATAAGCTGCAACTACCCAGAATGGATGGTTCTTCAACCATATTTCTATTTCTTTTACATAGTATGTCTTAAACAGACTCATGAAGGAAATATCCAGTGGTTGGAGTTCGTGGGTGTAGTGTGGCAGTAAACAAACTATGTGAACTCCATGTTTCCTTCCTATTTCAATAACATCTATGTTTCTGGTATGCGAATAGTGTCCATCCAACACCAATACGACAGCATCATCCGGTTTCGGCTTTTCATGGTCCACGAAATGAATCATCCACTGAGTGAAAAGTTCTTGCTGAATCCAGCCGGAAAGATGGCACACAGGAATGGTATCTGCTGGAGATTCCTCTAGAAGTTCAGCTTTCATATTTTTATGTGGAAACACAAGCATTGGTGGTATATATAGACATGCCGCATCCATGCACGTCACGAGGGTAATTAAAGCACCTCTTTCAGATGAAGAAAGGCTGGTTACTTGTTTCTTACCTTTCAGACCGACAGTTAAGCTAGCTTCATCTCCATTAAATATTTTGGACAGGGAAAAGATAACTAGTTGCAGAGATTTATCAAGATCTGTGTAAAACTCATCTACTTTCTTTTTACAGAAGCCCTGTGCTCTAGCTGCTGAAATAGTTTCAGGTTTGCACAGTGAGAGTGATGGATGACGATGTAAAAAGTTCTTTAGCCATTTCTTACCTGTTGCTCCTTTGTCTTCTGAGAAAGGATGTTTCACGTTGTTTCTGGCTGCTAACTGAAAAGCCAATCTTCGAATGTTGTTGGTTCGCAATCCATAAAACCTTTCTTCCATGAGCATGCAATATTCTGCTAATTTAGACGGTAGTTCATCTGGTAGCACACACATTCGACGCAACTTTGTAGAACACAGCACTTCAGCATCTTGAATAGTCATATGGTTGACACAATTTTTTAGGGTGGATCTAGGAATACCTAACGTTTTAGAGGCTTTCTGAAAGCCCATTTCGTTGTTACGCACTGTTCCAATGCCTTCAACATTGATGCTGATTCCCATTTTTTCCTTGTCGGCTTCGACAAAGTTGGTGCCATCTGCAACAGTCAGTGTCCACACGATTTAATTATGTGAGCCCTCTCGTATTCAAAACTTAAACTAATGTATGGTATTACTATTGGTCTACTATAAACAAAACATCACAATATACCAATATACCCCATTATAATGAACACCAAATTGTTTAAGCAATTATTGGGTATGACTTAAGTTCTTAAAATTAAAATTAAATTTATTTGCAATTTTTTTTCCTTTCTGTAAATATATTTTAGCATTTTTTATTGATTCTTAGTCACGTTTTTACATTAATAGATTATTTGTATAGTAAAGCAAATTAGTTTTTTTTTTTCACATTTATAAAACAGTGTTCTTAATTTCGGATACCAGCCATAATGTCGGATAACTGTTTTTAGGCAGTGCCAAGTATCCGAAAGTACGACATTTAGTGAAATTGTATTATGTAAATATAAATTTCCACATGTTCATTATTCGTGCAATCTGTTTTATTCACTTCAAACTATGGAACATGCAGTTATGTTTGTGACACCTTCTGTAGTATATATGCTTTTGAAACTACCTCTACAAAAACTCCGAAAACAGGAAATCACAGAAATAACTCTCCTATGAATAATATGGTCGCCATTTGTGTTGTGCTTCTACACAGTACTATCGATTCAGATCGGATCAGTTCGATAGCTTCTCACAAGATGGCAACACTTACAATAACTGTAAACCTCACTGTCCAATATTGCACACTTATCCGATATTCGGTTACTTTCCTCTATTTAAGTAATATTTATGTATTTAACACAACATTTTCAAACATAAATGTATGAAGCGACAAGTTTCCGAACTGGTGTTTTAAAGGAGATTTCATTTATGGGATAACTGCCAAATACTCAAAATGTATTTTTTTCAAATAAAAGTTATTTCTTTAAATTAAAAACACATTTATTACTTTTTTTACTAAACAAACATAACCAAGCTGTGTATGAAAAGATTCGTATTTTTTAGACAAATAAGTATATGTCCTCAGAAAGAATTATTATGTACCTCTAACCATCGCCATCTTAAATTTTAGTAAACATAGAAGCAATATGTATTTTAGTATTTTTTTGTATTCAAGTCCTTAACCCTTTCTGGCAAGGTCACTTCTGAGTTAAGCCCTTTCTAAAAATTGTAGTAATAATTTACAAACCATTGATGCTATAGTGATCAAATTCATAACATAGGCACCATACCTGACATACACCATAATGGCAAGCTCATTTAGACCCTAATCCCTTTCTGACTATGCCAAAAACACAAACACAACTAAAATCATTTATAAGCATACTTAGTCATAATTGCCCATCTACCAAAGCTATAATAATAAAATTCATAACATACAATAAACCCTAACAACAAACAAGACTGCCAGATCAAACACACCTAAAACATTTAATAAGACTACTTACTCATAATTACCCATCTACCGAAACTACACTAATAAAATTCATAGCATACATATAAACCCCGACAACAAACCAGGCTGCATTGTCAAAAACACCTAAAAACAATATACAAGCATACTTACTTATACTTTCCCATCTACCGAAGCTATACTCATCAAATTAGTAACATATACATTATCCCCAACAGTAAACAAGACCACAAGGAACTTAAAACATTTTGTAAGAATATTTAAGCACGAACTTATTTAATGCCTACTCATCAAAGATATATTTACCCCCGTAATATTTATTTCATTTCTGATTTTAAGCAACATTTTTTCTGAGTTGGCTTGGTAGTAGGTTTACTAAATGTAATGTTAATTTCGATTTATCGAGTTCGAGTTTCGGTAAGAAAACCTATTAATATTTTTTATCAGAATTAAAAAAGAATATTACGATTTATTTATATTTCTGATTAGAACAATTAATGTAATATTGTTATGTAATTATGTAATGTAATTTTCGTATTTTGAATTCGATTCATTAGAATAATACTTATTATTATAATTTAAACTTAAAAATTTTTGGTTTGTATTCATGCTTATTGTAATTAACGTAATATTATTTATGGATTACCGACTTCGATTCCCAGGCGACTCAATTAAATTTTTAAAAAATCCTGGGAAATGCAATAATATATATTCAGTTATGCTCGATGTCTATCTTATACCCTGATCTAAGTCTACTGCTCAACTAACGTGTTACATGTTCGATGTCAACTGTAGAATGTCTAAAATGGTGGAGGGAATGCAGTTATATTATGTAATCGGGTAATGACATAATTGAGTGAAAGATTGGTAAAGTTTGGGAAGGATTTATGTAAAGTTTGGTAGATATTAGTAAAGGATTGTTAAAGATTATTAACTATTGCTAAGGATTGATGAAAAGATTGGTAAAGATTAATAAACATTGGTAAGGATTGATGTAAAATTTGGTAAAGATTAGTAAGGATTGTTAAATATTGTTAAAGTATGGTAAGGATTGATGGAAATATTGATAAAGATTGGTAAAGAATGGTAAGGATTGTCAAAGATTGGTGGAAATAATATTAAATGTTGGTAAGGATTGATGGAAAAATTGGTAAAGATTGGTAAAGTTTGGGAAAGATTGATAGAATAGTGTTAAAGATTGGTAAGTATTGATAGAAAGATTGGTGCAGAATGGTAAAGATTGGTAAGGTATGATGAAGAGATTGGTAAAGATTGGTAAAGATTAATGTAAAGAATGGTAAAGATTGGTAAGGAATGCTGGAAAGATTGGTGAATACTGGTAAAGATTGATCAAGATTGGTAAAGAATGTTAAAGATTGTTTAGGATTGATGGAAATATTAATGGAAAGAATGTTAAAGATTGTTGTGTGTTCATGTGTGTGAGTTTGTGGGTGTATTTTGGAATAGATTTTGGTCACTTTAGGTCAATTTTGGGATAATTAGGATCAATTTTGTTAAAGATTGTTGTGTGTGCATGTATGTGAGTTTGTGTGTGTATTCTGGAGTAGATGTTGGTCATTTTAGGTCAATTTTGTGATAATTAGGATCAATTTTGTTCATTAGGAGCAAATCTTGGGTGGAGAAGGATTGCCAATTGGAATATTTTAGGTTCTTTATGTGTGAGTTTGCATTATTCTGTGTGTGTTGTCTATGAGCTGTGGCAGTTTGGTGTAGAGAGATGAAGAATGCAGTATGAAAGTTGAATAAAGAGTGAGATAGTTAATGGAAATGCATATTGTTTAGGTGTTTGGTGTGTGTTTGGTAGTGTGTTGAAGCTGTCATGTATGTAAGTTATGCATAATATCAAAAAAATGTTAGTTGGATGATTGTTTTTGTTATGGTAAGATGTAAACTTAGAGTAAAATTAATCATTATATTTATTCAATATGTAAATACTAGCGCTAAAAAGTTGATTTGATATGCAATGAAGCAATGAGTATGTTCTGAAACATATAGTTGATATCCTTTTTTTTGTATTTTGTTTTTAATCCATTGATGGGTCTTTGGTTTCATCTCGTTACATCCTTTCTACTTGCTGTTGGATATTCCTTACTCCAATACTTGGTTTAATTTACGTGACATATTTATTATTTTTACAGTATTTCATATATTTTACTCTTGATAACTGATAACGTGTGTGCTCAACTATCCCGAAGTAAACCTAACCTAGCATGATCGATATAATTTTTTAAAGATTCTCAAAATGTTACGGTGCATAGATAACAATCAAACATGGTGTTCTCCACAAGTTTGGGAGAATTTGCCAGCCATTCACAAAAGTGTCTTCTTAGAATAATTGCAAATATTAAAATACCTTTGATTATGATAGGGTATGTTAGGTAATGCATCGATTTGCATTATGTAAAGTTGATGTTTTTTGTATAATGAATACTTAGTGTGGATGTTATTGTACTATATTAAATAAGCATCATGTCTTGAACGTAATAATAGATAAAAAGAATCAAAGTTTTAAAGGATTATTTAATATTTAATATTTAAGATTAGCAGGTTTAAACAAATATCTCATATAGTATTTCATATACGTGTATAGACTTTGTTGGGAATTGAAACAACGAATAGGTTAGTATAACTGTGCATGCATGCGTTTAGATTGAAGTATTAACTAAATCAGTACATATGCTTTAATTCTGATGCTTTTCGAATTATTTAAATATAGTTGCATTTTAACAATACTTATGATTCTTGTGAAATGAAAGAAGGCTTGGTTGTTATGCAGATAAATCTAAGTATCATAGAAAGTTCGAATCAACTGTTAAAAAGATCAGATCTTAACAAACATTCTCTGTTTATGGAGTTTTAATGTAATAAACATTTTTGAAATCTATATGTAGTATAAGATATCACGATTTGAGTGGGATGAGTCTTTCATTTTGAACTTAATTTGGTTTTAAATAATGCTATACAGTAAATTAGAAATAAACGCCATCTTGGTAAGGATTTTTTCTTTGTGTATATCACTATACTTTAAATTAAATATGTACGATAATATGTATTGGAAGACAGATACTGGAGATTTGATCATTTGTGTTGTATTATATGTTGATATAGTTATCAAGCATTTCGTTTTGCTTATAAAGTTTAATGTTACGGGTTTTGCAATTAGGTGTTATGTTGTTCGTATTGTAGTTTGAAGTGGTTTCATAATATGATCATGTTTGTGTTTTTATGCTCTTTTCATTTGAGTTGTATGATATGATGATATAGTTTTGCTGTAAGTATTTAGTATTGCATGTAATGTTTGGATGTATGGGGTTTTGCAATTGTCTATTGTGGTCTATGTAAATGAGATATGGGTATGTGTGCATGTGTGCGTGCGCGCGCGTTGGTGTGTGTTTGCTATTACATAGTGAAATGTTTTATCAGAGTAATTTATTGTAAATATTCTATCTGTGGGTTTTGGTATATGCTGAATCCACATACAGGATTGTTTTTCCTGTTAGAGTTTGTTGACCTGACAAGAATAAAGCAGGAGGTGTTCTCGCTTGAAAATATCCTATGGACATCATGTTTACGGTAAGGTTTTAATCTTGAGCTGTTGCTCCTCAGGAGCACACGTATGTCTCTCTGCGTATGATGTGCATACTCGATAAGTGTGTGTAGTGAATCCTATTGTAGTGTAATTTTAATAGCTTCCACCCATAATAATACTAATTACAAATTCCGAAACAAATGGAAAGGCATATGACAGTTGAGGTCTGGCTGATTTACTGAGAGGACATATTACTTTGGTGAATATTAAGTTGTTAATTATTAATGTGTATATGTGCATACCTAATAAATATTCATTGCACGTTTATGCAAGTATGGATCTGTATGAGTATGTTAACTACACAATTACGTAAATACCCGATTATGTCATATAACTAAATTCTCTCTATCATTCTTGACCTTCAACAGTTCACATCAAACATGTAACACATTAGTTGAGCAGTAGAAAAAGGTAAAGTAATATGATAGATATAGAGCGTAAGTGAATGTGTAAGAATGCATTTCCTGAATTTTTTTAAAAATATTAAGTGAGTCGCCAAGGAATCGAAGTCAGTGATCAAAAAATAATATTATATTAATTACTATAAGCATGGATACAAAACCAAAAAAATGTTTGTTAAGTTCAATATGATAATAATAATCAGTGATCTGCCCAAGAATCGAAACCAATTTATGATTTAAAAAAAAACATTAGATTATCTCCAAGTAGGAACATAAACAAAATATATATTTTTTTAAATTCTGATATTAAATAATAATAGGTGTTCTGACCAAGACTCGAACTCGATAAAACGAAATTAACATTACATTAAGGTAACCTAGTACCAAGCCAACTCACAAATTAATTTTGGCAAAAATCGGAAATGAATGAAATATTATATGAGTAAATATGTCTAATGAGTAAGCATTTGATAAGTTTATTCTTAAATATGCTTACAAAAGGTTTTAAGTTGTGTTTTACCCTGTGGACTTGTTTGTTGTTGGGGATAATGTGTATATCATTAATATGATGATCATAGCTTTGGTAGATGGCATAGTATAAGTAAGTATGCTTATATAATCTATTTAGGTGTGGTTGACCTTGCAGTCTGATTTGTTGTCGGGGTTTTTGTGTATCTTATGTATTTGATTAGTATAGCTTCTGTAGATGGGTAATTATGAGTAAGTATGCTTATTAAATGATTTTAGGTATGTTTTATTTGTCAGAAAGGATTTATAGTCTAAATGAGCATACCATTGAGGTGTATGTCAGGTATGGTGCCCATATTATGAATTTGATCACTATATGATCAATGGTTCGGAAATTATGACTACAAATAAAAAAAAGCTTGACTCAAAATCGGACTTGTTATATAAGATTTAGGACTCAAATGACCTGTTGTAAGGTAATCGATGTGTTGTATTTGATGTTCGGAGTGGTTACATAATTAATTTAGAAATTGAATAAAGATAGCTTCTATGCTTATTAAAATTCAAGATGGCAATGGTTATAGTTACATTGTCATTTTTTTCTGATGCTTTTTCTTATCTGTCTAAAACATACGAATATTTTAATATATTGTTCTGTTATGTTTGTTTTGCAAAAAATTAATAAATATGTTTTTCATTTAAAGAGATAACTTTTCTTTAAAAAAAAATTTCATTTTGAATATTTGGCTGCTGTGACCCCATAAACGAAATCTCCTTTAAAATACTATTTATTTAAGATGTCACTTCATACATTTATGTTTGAAAATGTTGTGTTAAAAACACAAATATTATTTAACTAACTTTTTTATAAAAATAAGTTTTAAATAACCAATTGTTCAATCATGATATATACTACAACTCCGTTTTGAATGTACAAGTATGTAGGTGTTTCTATTTTTTTTTATACCTTATTGAATTTTCTGTTGAAATCCAAAATCTTGTAGCTCAGATCTGGCGACCTGAGGGTCCGCAGTTCACAACCACCTAAAAGCAAAATTTTTTTATAGTGTACTAACATTTCATATACAAAGGAGAAAATCGTCTTTATCTTCCAGCCAATCTCAGAGCTTGTAGTAAGAGGCAATGAATTTAAGCAATCTTGTATGTGGCAGTCGAGCAACTCGCGCACTCTCTGGAATTAGATGTGAAAAATCAATTTAATCGATTCATCGAGCATGCGCACTACCTAGCAGCTGACGATGGCATCAAGAGACATCAGCGCTCCTGGCGGTAAAATATACAACTATTATAATGATCTATGATGACAATAACAATGCTGCATAACAAGCAAGTGTGGAACTGAATACTGTATATCTCATAGGAAGATGAATGGTTGTTGGAATGGATTGTTAAAAAGGGGGGGGGGGGTGGTTGAGTAATCACAGCACAGCAGAGGGGTTGGGGGGTGATGAGTCTCAGTAATTCAGAATAAATAGCACAGCAGAGCAGAGATGTGGGGAGGGTGATAACCATATCTGAGGAGAATTTACAGTCTCACAGCAGAGACCCTTTCTAACCCAAACTAATTACAGCATACCTGATTGTGATGGAGGGAGGTTTTGGGAGAGGAGGGCTGGGGAGTAGATAGGTGAATGGGAGGAGAGTTATTGTTAGTGTATCAGACATCAGGTGTAGATAATCACAGTTTAGTTTGTTGTGAGAGTGAAAAAAAAGGGGGGTGTAGGTGGATGAAGGAAAGGAGAGGGGTGTTTGTGTAACAGTTATAAGGGGTAGATAGGCATATGAATAGGTTGGATAGCCTAGAATCTCGCAGCATGCTTCCAATTAAATACTGACGTAATTACAGTTTATGTCTTTGTAAAGTAGTGGATGGTGTTTTGTTAATGGAGGAGGAGGTGAGTGTGTAAGAAAGTGAAGGTTAGAGCAGATTGAGGAGATGGTGAAGGAGCAAGTGAGATGAAACTCTTCCCAGGTTTATCGTAAAGCACAATGGAGCTATCGAGCGATGGAGCAGATAGAGCTTTGGAGCAATGGGGCAAATGGAGTTATGGAGCATTGAAGCATACATCCAATTAATTACTGACATAGTAACACTATATCACATTGTAAAGGAAAAAGGTGAGTTGGATTGGGTGGTAAGGGAGGTGTAGGTAGTGAAGGGTTGGGTAGAAAGTGCATGCAGAGCCGAGTGTGGCTGCAAATTGCGGTGCTGATTAGGGATGTGGATGGGGAGGTAAGAGCAGTTTGTATCCTCCTGTCCGAAACCCCTTCCCAGGTTAATCTTATGGGACTACGGATGTTTGGGGTTATTGTTGCAAGATTGTCCAGGAAATCGTCCCTCGTTTAGTGGGTTAGGACCAACACACCCCCCTACTTAAAAATGATCTCATAATAACAGAGTTTTTTAAAAACATATAGTATGTAATTCTAGCAAAATATTGTACAGTGTTGCAAAATGCATTCTTCTTGCATAAGACACATAAACCATACTTATGTGACAATTTCAGACAAGCGCGTTGAATGCATATTTTCACAGTGAGAGAAATAGGCCCTCTGGTCGAACTCATTTCACAAATCTGATTTATTTTAAAGAAAAGACACTATAATTTTATTTATTTCCAAAAGTACTTTTAGACTGTTAATATTAATAATTTATAGCCACTGAGGCCAAAATGGTGGTAACTATTAAAATATTTCAATTTCAAAAGTATTGCGTTATACATATATATTTTCAAAATATTGTTTATCAATTAAAATACAATTGCTATTTGATAACAATTTTTACTCAAAACAACAATATTTCAATTTAGAAATTTTGATGATATAATTTTACTATTTCAAATAAATTTTAAGGAACACACTGTTAATTTACTCAATTCTCCGGTCAACGCTTGAGTACCACCTGTTTCAACCCTATGTTGTGAGGCAGGAAAGTCTTTTAACTTTACTGTACTCGTACTTTTTACTGTGCTTGTAGCCTGCACTTACTTGCGACGCTTGCGTCATCCGAAATGCAATGACTTACGTTTAAAAATAATTGGTACTGTATTATAAATTATAATCGAAAGTAGAATTAACATCTATTTTGAGAAGATTATAAGTTACAGAACAATATAACTCTTATACACTAGAGTAAAGAGATTTGGATGGCTCTTAACATCGATTTCCTGAGAGCTGATGAGAATTAAATGAGACGAGAATGAAGCAGCGCTGGAATACAAAGGTGGAAAAATCGAGATATTTCTGAGGAAACCCTCCAACCAGCAGCACCATCCGGCAAGATTCCAGTTCTAAACCCGGGGTTCAAACCCAGTTTGCTTTAGAGGGAGGCGTGATATCTAACCACTCACCCACCATGGCCCCCAAAACTCATATAATTATGATTTGGGGCTCCATGGGATAGTCTTAATTCTAGCGGTACCCTTATAACCCTAGTGGAAATCTGGACCCCAAAGCTTCTACATCTATGACTTAGGTAGTGTGTATACTTATTATTACTCCAATTGAAGCCATATTCGTGTTCTTGAAATGCTCTCGCGTTTTCGAAGCTCCTACTAGCAGCCACACATTTCCATAATAATAAACAGTTGTGAAAAATGGACTGCCGAGAATCTTCTCCAAAATCATACCTCAAAAAAAGGGGGGGGGGGGGGGTTCTAATATTTAATTATGCATATCACGGAATTAGATTGAGCTGCTTCAAGATCTAACACACGGTTACATGCTCTCTTTCAACTTGCCCATCGTGCTCGTGCGAGCGAAGAAGTGCAAGAAGTCGAAACTAATAACACGAGGATTGGGCGGTGATTCACAAAAGCAAGCCGCCGTGTGCGATCGCTATAAGCCTATAGCGACTCGTGTTCTCCTGGCCTTCAGCGGAGTGAATTTTTGTGGTTATCTGAGAAAGAATGTTCTGCTTCATTGCCATAGCATCTCGCGGCAAAACTGTAAATGCGAGGGAAATTCTAGATCGGGCTAACGAGATTACTCAAGCTGTGACGGGTCTCCGAGATGATATCTGATAGTTGGTAATTTGGAGGATTGTGCGAAGACAGCGAAGAGACGAGCCAGCAGAGCGACGAAAGACCCTAGTAAGAAAATATCATTCTGAAATAATGACAGGTTGAGTAACTTTGCGTTACTTGCAAAAATAAATTTAATTTTAGTATCATGATTTATTAAAAGCATTTTTTCATAATCCTGAGTAGTGGGCGCGACTCGCTTCTGGCTCACTAGGCGAGGAATAAGGCAGACGTATTCACATAAGAATAACCTGGGAGGGATTCAGCTCAATTAGCTCCGCACTTAGGACCGCAATTAACACTGCAATCAGCACTGCAATCTGCTCCTCCTCATCTTCCTCCCACCCACTCTACACCACACTTGGCTCCATTTGCTCCACGCCCACTCACTCCCCCATCCCCTACCTGTGCTGAGTTGTGATAACTTATGGAATTTATTGTGTCCCTGCTACGAGACTCTAGGCTCTCTTCTCGTCCGGTTATATATTCTTAATGCGTACTATAGTATCACCCCACCTTACCTCTGCTCTCCTTGATCGCTTAACACCTACCCAAACCCCTCATCGAAACACTTCTTCCTGGCGAGGTAGGCTGTGTTCAGTTCCAAACGTGACAGCTGGGAAGCACTGCTGTCATCATAGGAAGTCACCCTATTTAAACAGCTGGCGGCTATGAGCGCTGATGTATGTTGATGCTGTCATCGTCTGCTAGGTAGCATGCAAACTCGATGAATCGATTACATTGATTTCTAGCATCGAGCATTTCTAGCATTGATTTCTGCCAGAGTGTGCGAGAGTCGCTTGCCTGTCACAATCTGTGTAGTTTATTGCTATTATCTGTTACTAGGAACTCAGATCAAAAGACTACTAAGATAAATTTTAGCATACTATATGCAATGTGTTAGTACACCATAAAAACTTTGCTTTTTGGTGTGTTTTGAACCACGAACACATAGGTCGCCAGGTTAACTAACGCTCCTTCCATCTGAGCCACCAAGGCATTAGTGAGAGTAAGGCTTTTAATGTAGCATATGTAAAAATAACTGTATATGTACACTCATAATCAAGATGATTTTCTACTTATGAAAATGCAGATATCGTTTATAACCAATCATAATTTTTTAAAGAAAAATTATGGGTTTAAATAAAAAAAATATATCTATTAACACTTCACAAAACAATAACAACCAGCGCTATCTTAAATTAAGTAAACTTAGAAGCAACCATAATTTTATTTTTAAAATAATTATGTGTCCACACCGAGAATCAAATAAAACCCATCTCCTATCTTACAACAGATCTTTTTTATGCCCATTCTGACCAGGCCAATTATGCATTTAAGCACTTTTGTAAATTTACTCGTAATTTCCGAACCGTTGATGCTATGTGTATCAGGCACCATATCCGATATTCATCACGGTGGTAAGGGTATTTAAGCCCTAAGGCCTTTCTGGCAAGGTCAATTTTGGGTTTAGCTCTTTTATAAATGTACGTATAATTTCCGAACAATTGGTACAATAGTAATAATACCCGACAAACAACATAATGGTAAGATCATTAAGGAACTTAACCGTATCTGGCAAAAGTTAACTTTGAGGTTAGCCCTTTTGTTAATATAGTCATGATTTCCGAACCATCGAAGCTATAGTGATCGAATTCATTACATAGGCATCATACCCGATATGCAGCATAATGGTAAGGGCATTTAGGTACTAAAGCCTTTCTGACAATGTTGATTATGTGTTTAAGCATTTTTATAATCATTTTTAATCATAAACTCACCAAGTGCATACTCATTTTAACAAGATTTTCTTTGTGAACTGGGTAGATGCTAGGGGGAATTAATGTAATGTTAATTTCGGATGATTGAGTTCAATTCTTTCTCTGGACACATTCAATTATTTCATTTATGATGTTAACTAAATTTAATGTATGGCTTCGGTAGGTGCTAGGAATACTTAATATAATGATATTATTGGATTTGGGTTCGATTATCGGTCAGGGCATGTAATATTATTTCATTTCTGATTTCAACCAAATTTTATTTGTGTACTGAGTAGGTAAATTAAAGTAATATCAGTTTCGAATCATGAAGTTCGATTCTAGCTCAGGGCACATAACACTTTTTTATTTCCGATTATAACCAAATTTAATTTATTACTTGGGTAGGTGCTAGGGGTAATTAACACTATGTTTATAAAGTATTTGGGTTCGATTATAAGTCAAGTCACTTAATATTATTTCATTTCTGAATCTAACCAGATTTTATTTCTGACTTGGGTAGATGATAGGCTTACTTAATGTAATATTAGTATTGGAATGGAGTTCGATTCTTGGTCAGGCCTAATTTTATTTGTGACTTGGGTAGGTGATACCCTTGTTTAAAGTAATATTTGTTTCGGATTGTGGTGTTCGATTCCCAGTCAGGGCACTCTATGTTACTTTACCACCGATTTTAAAGAATTTTTATTTTTGAATTGGGTAGGTGCTAGTCTTACTTAATGCATGAATTAGTTCTCGATCCTCAGTTATAGCATGTATTATTATTTCATTTCCTATTTTCACCAAATTTTATATGTGACTTGGGTAAGTGATATGCTCACTTAATATATTGTTAGTAATTTGGGTTCGATCCTCGTTAAGGGCACGTTACATTATTTCATTTCAGATTTTAGCCAAATTTTATATGTGATTTGGATAGGTGCTAGGCTTGCTTAAATTAACATTAATTTAGGATTTTACAGATAAATTCACGGCCAGGGCACTTAATATTATTTTATTTCTGATATTAATCAAATTTTGTTTGTGACTTGCGTAGATGCTAGGCTTACTTAAAGTAATGTTAAAATTGGATTAAGGTTCGATTCTCAGCCACTGCATATAATATTAAATAATTTCCTATTTTAACTAAATTTTATTTGTGGCTTGGATATATACTAGGCTTGCTTAAAGTAATATTAGTTTCGGATTATGTAGTTCGATTCTCGGCCAGGGCACATAGTATTATTTCCTTTCCGATTTTAACCTATATTTATTTGTGGCTTGGGATGTGCTAGGCTTACTTAATATAATGTTAATATTGGATTTCAGTTCGATTATCGGCCAGAGCAAGTAATAATATTATCTCATTTCCGATTAAAACTACATTTTATTTGTGACATTAGTAGGTGCTAGGGGTAATTAATGTAATGTTAATTTCGAATTTTGGAGTTCGATTCTCGGTCGTAGCACCTAATATTATTTTATATCAGAAGTTAATTAAGATTTAGATGTTATTTATATTTTTTCTTAGAGCAAGTAATGTAATGCTGTTTTCGGATTAAGGTTCTATTCTTAGGCAGAACACATTATTTTACTAATTTTGGAAATATGAAAAAAAAAAATTGCTTTGTATTCCTGCTTATAGTAATTAATGAAATGTTATTTTTGGATTACCGAGATCAATTCCCAAGGGATTCACTGAATATTTAAAAAAAAGATTCAGGGAAATGTATTCTTACGCATTCACTTACTCTCGCTATGTATCGTATTACCTGATCGGTGTCTACTGCTCAACTAATGTATTACATGCTCGATGTCAACTGTTGAAGGTTGAAATAGGTGGTGGGGAATGCAATTATATGATGTATTCGGGCAATAACGTAATCATGTAACTAACAATATCGTGGAAATGCATACTTGCATAAACATGCAATGAATATTTATTAGTTATGCACATACACACATGAATAATTAACAACTAACCATTCACCAAATTAATATATCCTCTCAGCAAAACCGCCACACTTCAACTGCCATATACCCTTCATTTGTTTAGGAACGTCACTATGACGTCAGTGGTCTTGCATACTCATATATAAGCAGCAGGGAGTTCAGCTGAGAATCTTAGTTTGACAGCAGCTCCCGTGAAAGGTGGATCGTCTGGGCTAACTTGTACCTCTTCGAATCAAAGTCTTATTCTGCATCTGCGATGTCTTCGGGTACTCCAGAGCTAATGGTAGCTATGGTAGTGCCATCGACTTCTTCAGGCATGACGCTGACAGAACCAGTGACTTATATGGGCGCGTCACCTACAGCAGTGCAGCCATTAGCATCGCGACTCAAGACAACAGTGTCAAGACTTCGATGTATGTACTGTGATGAAGTTTTTCGACTAGCAGCAATATTATACGACACGAACAGCATTGATGTAAGATGAACTCGCTACTCATCGCATATAAGTGTGAGAAGAGCTCGCACTGACAAACTAGACCAACATTCGAAAATATGCAAAGGATTTGTTTCTCTGCCAGCACAACAGAAAGACGTATTATCGCCGCCACAAACCTGCGATGGACTTACTGCTTTGTGCAATGACGATGTAAACATGTCATCGCTGCATTGTGCAGTAAGTGAGGATGTGAATGTCGATGGTACGGACAATTCGCTGTCGCTATCGTGTCGATCGTGCCGCTACTGTGGTAAGACGTACAGCAAAAGTAGCAATTCGCGTAGGCATGAGAAGAGTGGCAAATGTACGAAGAAGACACGATAGCCATATTTTACTATTAGCTGTTACAAATGCGGGCGTAAGTTCATGTAGTAGAAGATGTTCCAGACAGTGTGCGACTTGAAATACATGACTGTCAGAGGAAAACAATGTTATGAATCGTATGACGAACATGCCAAACTGTGTAAAACTCGTGTCCGGGAACCTGCTCATGTTCTAGACAATCCTAATTCCAATGGATTTCTTCTGACGCTATCTGCATTCAGAGGCATGTTGAAAGAATACATCGCTCCGAATATGACAGTTTCGTTGAAAGATGTTTGTTCGTTCCTGACAAATATGAACAAAATTTAATAAACCAACTTACCGAAGAGATTGAAAAACAGGGGCCTCTAAAATATAAGATATCGCTAGAATGCAATTATGCAACACCGGAACCGTTGGACAAGGGTAACAAGAAGAGTGTAGAAGATAATATACAAAAGGTATGTCACGAGGAAGAAGTTATAATGAAGAGTTCGGGCTGGACATTTGATTCGGTAAATCATCTGAAGTTAAGAACGAGTGCAAACGAACCTCTTACGAAATAATGTGATTACATCATATTGCCTTTGAAGAAATCATGGCCAAAAATGTTTGTAAGTAAAATTTTGTAAATAAAAAGGATTTTTATTAAATACGTTGTACTTTATTTCTTTATAAAAACCTCTCTTCTGGTTTATATAAAAATATTTCAAATAAAACAATACTTGCATTTAAGAATACAACAAATAAACAATTATATGTGGCAGTTTATGTGCTTTGCAGGAATAGATAATGCCATTATTCGGTACAGGTTGATAACAAGTGGTATAATCGATACTACATATGTGTTGAGAATAGAATCCAATATGAAAGGAGTCGAACTAAAGTGAATAATTGATGCAGTGAAGGCGACTAATTAGCGTAACCTATACTTTAAACACATACTGTCACCTGGCTGTCACCTGGCCATACATAGGTGATGTAAACATATGAAATCTAATATGGTTGTCGCACGAAGGTGAGACAAACTATAAAACAAATGACAATAAAAATATGGAGGACTGCAACTAGCAATATGGCTTCCTCCCAAAATGGCAGCCTCCAGATATATATATATATAATGATATACGGAAAAACACATATGGCCACCTCCAGTAACATATATAGATATGACGAACGAAAAAAAAAAACAAATATGGCAGTCGAAGAAAAGTGAGAGAGACAGTAACATAAACAAATATGGCTGCCTCCAGTAGCATGTAAACAAATGATGATCAAAAAAGAAAATAAAGATGGCGGAATGAGTTAGGTGGGAGGAGTGGTGGCGAGGGAATCAGTCGTCTGCTGGGGATGGAACGAATGTAGCAAATAGCAGCGCTGGGGGGTGGGTCCCCTTCGGAAATTTAAGTTTTTTAGAATTCATTTTAAATAGTTTTAAAAATATTTAAAAAAATAAAGTTTTGGGTTTTAGAGCATTTTTTAAATTGTGTTTTTTCAAGGTCATTGAAGGTCATGTGGTCATGGTCGAGGTAGTTTTCATATAATATGGTGGTAGTAGTATGTAACGTATTATGCCTATAGACTTTATGTATTTTTCCTAAAGTTTTTATTTTAAAGGTCATTCAAGGCCATGGGGTTGAGGTAGTCTGCAACTTACATGGCGGTAGTAATCTGTAATGTATTATGCTAATTGACTTTTATGCATTTTTTCTCAAGTTTTTTATAACTACGGTGATTATAGGTCGTGGGGTTAATGGCGAGGTAGTGTGCAACTAACATGGCGGTAGTAGTTTGTAATGTATTATGCTTGCTGACTTTTATATATTTATTCTCGTGTTTTGGTTTCTAAGGTAATTTAAAGTCATGGGGTCAAGGTCACGATCATTGGTTTCCGATATGGCAGATGGGTGATGTATACCAAGATGGTGGCTGCCTACTAAGATGGTGGTCGCTCACCAATATGGCGTAATGAGTATGGGCTGGAGGTGACCTCTGGTAAAATTGAGTATTTTTAAATACTTTTTAAATAAATTTTATTAATACATTTCTTGTAAGTTTATAATAATTTTTAACAATAGTGTTTTTGGGATTTTTAGTGAATTATTTCGACATTTTTGAAATAGTTTGTAGTTTTAGGTCTCCTGTCTGGCTCGGAGTCACTGATCCCTGTGACCGGAGTTGCTGATCCGTGGCCCTGGAATTACTAATCCCTCTCGCCTGATCCGGGAGAAATGGGAATTTATTAGCGAATAAAAGGGGATTTTTAAGGAAAAGAGAAAATTTTTATGGTATTTTGGTCAATTTTGAGGAAAAAAGGGAAATTTTGGAGGGAAAAAGAGAAAAAGATCCTACCATCCTGGCCCCACGCCCTTATGGTAAAGTCAGCCAAACCCTACTACTAACATTACATTTATTACTATAAGCAGGAATACAAAGAAAAATTAATTTTTTAACTCCAAAAGTAAAAAATTAATAAGTGTTCTGCCTAAGAAACGAACCAAACTCTGAAAACAACATTACATTGCTTGCTCTAAGCAGGAACATAATCAAAACTGAATGTTACTTAACTTCGGATATAAAATAATATTATGTGCTCTGGCCGAGACTCGAATTCCATAAACCGAAATCAACATTACATTAATTCCCCCTAACACTACCAAGGTAACAAATAAAATTTGGTTATGTAGGATAAAGAAATATATTACTTGCCCTTACCGATGATTGAAAACAAATCTAATATTAACATTACATTAAGTAAGCCTACCCAAGTCATAAATAAAATTTGGTGAAAATCGGAAATGAAATTATATTACATACCCGGACCGAGATTCAAACCCCATATTCAGAAATAACATTACATTAATTACTCCTAGCACATATCCAACTCATAAAAAATTTAGTAAATTCGGAAATGAAATAATATTAAGTGACCTGACCAAGAATCGTAACCACAGCCAATATTAACATTACATTAAGTAAGCCGGGCATCTACCCAAATCACAAAAAATATTTGGTTAAAATAAAAAATTTAATAATATTATGTGCCCTGAGCAAGAATCGAACTATATAATCTGAAATAACATAACAATTACCCTTATCACCTACCCAACTCACAATTTAAATTTGGTTAAAATCGTAAATGAAATAATATTGTGTGTAAATATGTTATTGATGAGTATGCACTTGGTGAGTTTGTGATTAACAATGTTTATAAAAGGTTTTAAACGGATAATTAACTTGTCAGAAAGGATTTAGGACCTAAATGCCCTTACCATTATACGGGATATCAGGTATGATGCTTATGTCATGAATTTGATCACTATAGCTTCGATGGTTTGTAAATTATGACTACACTAAAAAAAGGGTTAAACTCAAATTAAACTTTTGCCAGAAAGTGTTTAGGGCCTAAATGTCCTTACCATTATGAAGTATGTTCGGTATTATATCAATATTAATAATTTGATGACCATAGCATCAATGGTTAGGAAATTATGAGTATATTTATAAAAGTGCTTAAATCAATATTGACCTTGCCAGAAAGGTCTTAAGGTTAAAATGTCCTAACCACCATAATGGATATCGGATACAGTGTCTATGTTATGAATTTGATCCCTGTAGAATCAACGGTTCGATAATTATGAGTACATTTACAAAAGGGTTTAAGTGAATAATTGGCCTTGTCAGAAATGATTAAGTACCTAAATGCCCTATCATTATGCTGGATATCGGGTATGATGCCTATGCTATGAATTTGATCACTATAGCTTTGATGGTTACGAAATTATGACTATATTTACAAAAGGGATTAACTCTAATTTAATTTTTGCCAGAAAGGGTTTAGGGCCTAAGTGACGTTACCATTATGTCGTATGTCGGGTTTTATGTCTATGTTACGTATTCGATGACCATACCATCAATAGTTCGGAAATTATGAGTACATTTATAAAAGGGCTTAACTCAAAATTGACGGTGCTAGAAAGGCCTGAGGGCTTCAATTCCCTTATCACCGTGATGGAAATCGGGTACAGTGTCTGTGTTATATATTTGAACCCTTAGCATTAATGGTTCGGAAATTATGAGTACATTTACAAAAGGGCTCAAATGCATAATTGGCCTTGTCGGAAATGGCATAAGGCAAAAAAATATGCCCTGTTGTAAGGTAGGCCATGCGTAGTGTTTGATACTCGGAGTAGTTACATAATTATTTTAAAAATAAAATTAAGATTGCTTCAGTATTTACTTAAATTCAAGATGGCGCTGGTTATGTTTGTTTTGTAAAAAATTAATAAATGTAGTTTTTAATTAGAACCCATATATTTCCTTTAAAAGACTATGATTGTAAATATACGATATTAATTGCTTTATCATACAGTAGTAATCATCTTGAATATGAATGTACATATACAGTTGGTTCTTTTTATATATACAGCATTAAAAGCCTCAGTCTCACTAATGTATTGGTGGCTCCGATGGACGGAGTATTAGGTAATCTAGCAATCTATGGGTCTGCAGTTCAAAACCCACCAGAAAGGAAAGTTTTTTATAGTGTACTAACACATTACATATAGTATGCTAAAATGGTCTTAAGCTTACAGTCAATCTCAGAGCTCGTAGTATCAGCTAATAGCATTAAACAACATAGGATGTGGCAGGCGAGCGATTCGCGCGCTCTTTGGCAGACGATGCTAGAAATCAATGTAATCGATTAATCGTGCTTGTGTGTTTTACCTAGCGGCTGATGACGATATCAAGAGACATCAGTGCTCCTAGTAGCCAGTTCTGCAACTAGGGTGACGTCTTATGATGACAGCAGTGCTGCCTAGCTGTCAAGTTTGGAATTGAACACATCCTACCTCGCCGGGAAGAAGTGTTTGGTGAAGGGGGTTGGGGGAGGGGTTAAGCAATCACATGACTGCTGAGGAGAGGGTGGGTGATAGTGTAGCAGGTATTAAGAATAAATAACCGGAGGAGGCCAGATCATAGAATCTCGCAGCAGGGACCCAATTAATTCCATAAGAAATCACAATACAGCTCAGGTAGGGGATGGGTTAGGGTGTGGGTTTGGAGCAGGTTGAGCAGATGGATCTAAGTGCAGTGTTGGGTGCGTAGTAGGTAAGAAGGAGCATATTGCGGTGCTGATTACTTTTCTGATTGCGGTGCTGATTGCAGTGCTAAGTGCAGAGCTAATTGTGGAGCTTATTAAGCTGAAAACTTACCGGATTAATCTTATGGGACTACGTCTACATTTTTCCTCCCCTAGTAAGCCAGAAGCGGGTCGCGCCCACTACTTTCCTGGTAGAGTTAATAGCCATAGAATAAAATAAAGCAAGAATACAACAGCTATACAATAATAGTAGCAACAAAAATCCATCGCATATGTTATAACTTGGTGACGAATCTAGTTAATGATGGCAGATTTTGTGTATGATATCTATGGACAATAAGGAACACAATGAACTGTTTGATATAAGAAAGGCCTTGGATTATTATAGCTTTCTTCCAAATATTTATTCAATTTATTAAGCTGTGCTAACTTCCCACTATTCGTAAAAGTTAACAGTCATGGCGTGACGAATGATGTCCGATTGTTGATCAACATATAATGTGTAATCTTTACAAACATACACACAGATTGCACTGGCATTGTCACTTACATTACATCATTCATTGTGCAGGTGTCAGAATACTCGACTCCCACCGCGGCCAATCAGGCTCCATTGTACGCGGCGCCGAACAGCGATTTTTGCTTGTAAGAAGCGCTGTGGGAATTGCAGTTGGCCGGTAGGTTTTCTCAGGGTGTTTCTGCATTCAATGCTTCTCTATACACGCTTTGATCTATCCAGCACCAGAAGAGCGTCCCAAATATTCCTGATGGAACCACTTTCTCTAATTCACTGCCAGCATCACCGACCACAAACTACGTAATTGATGACTAACGCTGTTTCGCAGAACCATACAGCATATTGTCAACAAACTGAACTCGCAGTACAGAATATGTAGACACCTATTTCACTGACGTTGACATGGGGCAAGCTCATTGCATGAACGTTTCGTCGTTATATTCAGGCATATATTGCGCAGCAATGTACCTATATACTCACGTAAAGTTATATTTACTATGCGATTAGTTGACGCATATTCAACATAAAGTAAAGATACCGTAGTTTTTTGTTAATCAGGTTTTAAAAAATTATTATTTTATTGTCTGTTCATTTTTATTGCTACCAACTGTTGACTGGATTGTTTGTTGCGCACTACACCATGAAAGCAACACACGTTGCAGTTGACAGTTTCACGTGTGTGTATTCAAAAGATAAACAAATTAATGATTTGAAATACTCTGGTACTTTATCAAATATTTCGGTGCAAATCGGCGTGAGATGAAATATGAAACGTAGAGTAAAATTTGTTAAATATTATATCAACTATTGCCCGTACGTATGCACGCTGAATCACTCTGATCACAGATACAGAACATTTAGTAGCACTCAATTACAAATTATCAAAGGCGAGCCTTTTAGACGCTTCTGAGAACACAGATAAGATTTTATAAAATAATCTGACACAGAGCAAATGCATAGGCGAACACCATGTTCACTTCATTGTTAATCGCCTCAAGGTGGTCGACTGCCAGAGGCTAGCATTGTAATAGTCAGTGTTACTACCCTGAACTGTAACAATAAACATGGCACAATCTCCGACAAATCAAATGTGCACAACATAAAACTTTCTAGCATAGCTGAATAATATTACGGAATGTATAAATTATATATATATAATTATTGCTATTCATTATTTACTTGCCACGGCTATGAGACTCTTCCATATAAAGTGCAAAAGTCAATATTACATGAAATTATGAACTGAAAATTAAAATCTGCATATTATTCAAAGATATGAAAGAATACTACAAGAAAATTGTTCTACCACGTAAGCATTCATAGATAAGAAAAGAACTCCAATTTATTGTCAGGACCACCCTTCGAAAACGCACTACTAATTAACCTTCGCAAAATGTTCATGAATAATATGGTGTTTGCTGGACTTATATCTTGATGAGAAAAAAAAAGTAGTCCAAAACTAGATCTGCGGTTCTCCTGATTCGAATCTGGTACCTCACAACTCCCTGTCGACTGCGATTCCATGACGGCATAGGTACTCCGACATCCTTCCTTCATTCACGATCCTGGACTCGACCCCCGACTCCACCACTGAAGCGGTGGTCGTGTTCCTGAAGGTGGAGCTATTCCTCGTGACGTCCCTCCTTCAGAAAATGGATGATAATGTCTGATCAGAAGTTACTCGGAAGTTCTCAATCCCTTTGAAAGTTCGTTGCCGATAACTCTGTTTCTGACGACTCAATATTATGCAGTTAAGTTCTTCTTTTGCATACTTCTGTTTCTTAATCTTGACAACATTTAATTATAAAAGGAATACTTCTTGAAATTAAACACCAATATTAAATTAGCGTAAGTAAAAACTCATTAAATCGGAACCTCTTACTTATTTTAATTCCATTAACTAAATCCTTTCAGAACAACCTTAAAACGTTCCTAACATTACATTAAACAGTTTGCAAAACAAAACATTATCATGGGTTAATACAGTGTTAAATATTTTATATTTACAACTTATTTAACTAATTGAACATTTATGCAACTTTTTTTTCCTTTTGAACTAGATAAAACATTACAAATATGTACAACTTGAGTTATTCAAACTACGCTAATACCATTTATTAAATTAGGAAGAAAAACCAGGTGTTACAGCATGAACACTGTTTTGACGAGACAACTAAACATTACAAATATGTACAACTTGAGTTATTCGAACTACGCTAATACCATTTATTAAATTAGGAAGAAAAACCAGGTGTTACAGCATGAACACTGTTTTGACGAGACAACTAAACATTACAAATATGTACAACTTGAGTTATTCTAACTACGCTAATACCATTTATTAAATTAGGAAGAAAAACCAGGTGTTACAGCATGAACACTGTTTTGACGAGACAACTAAACATGTCCTAGCCTGTTTACCTACGGAAAGAAAATATATCCCTGAAAACGACATACTGGTACTTTCAAAATATCATGCATGCTATAAATATTAATTTTCAGTCCTTCGGCGTCATTAAAGACGGCTTATTCAGACTCGTGTATTTTAAAACATGCCAATAGGACACGAGCGAAACTACAAAAGGAGCCTGAAATTCATCTTGCCATACACATTCCACCAATAAAATGAAAGGGTAACCACGCAGATTACATAGACGCAGTGCGACGAATACAGTGTATGTCAAATCAGATTCTTGCCAGTAACGGCAATGGCGTACTTAATGTGCGCGCCAATGTAACCTTTACCGCTCTCACACTTCTAGGTCTAAAACTAAGGCTGTTTCCGGATTGTCAGTTTATACTTGTATGTATGTTTGCGTACTAGCTGTGGTGTGTACTTATTCGGACAAGTCATCGCCAATTCATTTTAGACTGGTCGCTCATTCTGACGGAAATATCAGAAATTACGTGACAAAAGAAAAATATGGTGCAATATGGTGTTATAAATATGTTAGAACTTCTATGGTTTCGCATTAAGATGACGCACATAACCTTATAAACATATGTTATGTATTTTTGTGTCATGATTTTGTACCTTGATATCTTACTAGTTTAAGCGCTGAAACATGGCTTTAGCCGGGAATGAGGAATTTATAGGAGCATCAGTGGGCGCGCATTATTTACAGGAGGGAAATGAAAGGCGGCGCAGAAATATTGTTGTACACTGGTTGCTCGGCAGAGCAACAAGACACCAGGTGTGCATTGTGTTGTTTAGAACGAAAACTAATACTCAAATATATGACAGTATAATTTCCGTTTTTGGTCGTTGTACACTTTGAGTACGAATTGTACAGCAGAAGAACTAATTGCAGGAATATAGAAAGTATTTCACTTCGGTAATCTGAGGTTATGTGAGTAGCCCATTTGCAAAACCTGCTGTGTGCAAGCTAAACGAATTCTGGTAAATCAGAAAAAAACTTATGAAAATCTATGCGAGTGTAATGGATGGGTAAACGTTTACCGTCAATTTACAAAAAAAAAAATATTAAATCATTTTTACCAAAGATTTAAAATCTCCTATTAGTGGTTTGTTAATTATTGCAAAAAATAAAATACAGATAACATATTTGCAACTCTGTTGTTTACAAAGCAGGTTTTTTCAAATCTTATGACGGCCATTTGTATTCTGTCTTAGTTTGCAATACTAGCTATCTGCATAGAAGATATTATCTACACACACCGGCAGATACATAATAATGTTAGTAATTTAATGTCACACACATAACTAAAAACTAAAGACAACAGATTGTTACTGAAATGAAACTAAAATGTTCCTTCATCTTTCTCACTGTCCAAGTTATGAAATGTTTATAACATTTTTACATACTTCCCAGTCTAATTATTTAAAAATATAAAACCTCAAAGCTTTCAAATTAAGAATTTCTATAGTTTAGTCTAATGCAGTTTCATCATCTTGTAGTAAATCAAAGTCCAGAGGTTCTTTACTCCCTTCGTCTTCATTCTGACTTTCAATAGGGAAACTCTACTCTTCAATGACTTTATAAATAATTCCAATTTCGGATTAGGGACCCATTCTTCTCCGAAGTGAAATACAAGAAGTCGTTTGACATCACAGAGATTCGCTGGCTTTACAGGCACTCCCTTTGGAACATCAGTAATTTGAGTATGTCTGAATGTTTTGCCCCTCTTGCACAAACTTTTTGGTTCCCCACTCTCGAAATTGTATAACGGCTCTCCCCGGACTAAAGCAGATGTAATTGTCTTGCTTTTTGTGACAACAATTTTCTTTGCTTTCTGGATTGAAAATGCCAAGTTCCAGGGTTTCTTAGCATTTCGTCTGCGCTAGTTTTCTAGTCTTTGACAGAACAGTCTTCACCTAGATGAGTAACAGTCCCACGCTTTTTGATAACTTTCACGTACTCGTCTGGCGTTTCAATAACACTGCGAGAGCGAAATTCTCTTTCTAGATGCCCTAATATCCCATCTGGTGGTATAAAAGAATGCCCTACAATAGGAAACCAGATTTCAATTTTTTCAATATGAAGAAGTGCTTCAATAAGGAACCAATCTAAAATCATCGCCATCACAGTTTTATTTTTGTTCTGTCCGCCACATCCATCGGAGAGCAATCGGACTGTGGTGGCCGTATACATGTTTGTATCGATCAAGTGGTGGCGAACAGCAGATGCAATTTGATTGGAACCTTTGCTGAACTCATTTTCAGTCAGCACATAACAAAAAGTGTTCTCTTTGGTTTGTGACGATTTTGAAGATCTTTTGCATATGGTAAAATTGTACAGATATAGTTGCCGTGCATAGTATGTGGCCTGGTCAGGAATATTTGGCAGAGCTAGGTTTTTTTCACAGTCGTAACTAAAAGTAATTTTACTTTCCATCTCTTCACGTGATTTGCTTTCAAGTTGGCAACATGTGGAGCACTTGTCCACACAAGGATTGCCGAAACCGATATTGAATTCTTCAATGACTATGGTTCTGTAATAGTCATATTGCACATTCAGATCTTCTGGGTTGTGTTCTGTATACATGAACCATATTTTTTGAACACTTAAGTCACTAGGTAAGTATTGCCGCTTTGCATGATTTCCGCGGCAGTAATGACTTTGTAGAGACTTAAAGGTTTTAATATGTTTTTTCACAGCCTCTCACTTGAGTTCATATTTCTGAGATCTGTCACCGCCTCGATTTTCTCATGTTAGTGTTGAGCCTGTTGTAAGGAATATTTGGCACAACCTGTTTACTCGATCACGACCTACTTGTAGAATCTCAAGGAAAGCTGCCCTGCACATTCTTACATTTTAATGACATTCTGCCTTCGCGTTGGTAAAGACAAGTTTGTACTTACTTGACATCTGCTTGGCGTACCTACAGATGTACAACTTCTCGTTGGAATTACAACAGAAACATGCTGAAGAAGAAAATTATTCTGCCACTCATGATTTGGCTGCTAGTAGAATTTCTGGTGAATCCTTCTGATGTCTGGCAAAGATAGGTCTATGGACCGAAAATATCCCTTATTCCCATGTTCGCAGGTGGGCATTTTAGGCAAACCTTTTGGCCGATGTTTGAAACAGTAGGAAAAACACAATCGTCAGGAGAATCAGAACGATCGAATCATAATCTATTCATAGTTTAGGTGAAACTAGCTTACCTAGCACTTTTTGCCACATTTCTTTTCCATATTTCGGGACATCTTTTCCTCTTTCGAGATATCCCAGGTTCAACTTCAACAATACATTCTGTCTCATTTCCACATTTTTCTTTATTATCACTCAAAATAACAAGAATAAATAATCAGACGTCGGTAACAACTCGGCACAATCACAAATGCCAAATGTTTGTAATAAATTGTGCGGAAATATTACAATCAGCTGTTTTATAAGCAGGACAGCCAACTTTAAGGTTTGATAATTAACTTTTCGTCAGCAAACGAACAGCAGCTGTTATATTAATAAAAAGAGGAGTCCAGTACTGTTCGGAATTACAGATAACTGGTTTTGCATCTGCAACTCAAAGGTGGCCATATTAATTTGTTACGTATAGCAGGTTTTGCAATGGTAAACATGGCTCCACTTTTAACTGGTTTTGCATCCTGAGACTGTATGCATATAGCTGGTTCTGCAAACTACTGTGTTTTCAACTCCACTTTCATATACTTTATAGCTGGAATTGTAGCTTGTCAAATATTTTAAGTGATGACGCAGTGCATAGAGTATCCATAGAAACAATAATCTAATATTGTAATTTTTTTGCACATAGCAGGTTTTGCAAATGAGCTACTCGTTTATCTGTTCAGCATTCTCTCGATTTCACAAGTATTCATACCACACCAATAACCTTGGGATATTTCTTTATCACGTCAGTGGAAGATTGTAAACAAATTATGGCAGTTATGGGATTTGTTGCAGAAACTGGCATTCCTTCCCCGTCCCTCGAAACGTACCTTACCATGTGTTTGGTATCTATACACATTGATAACAAAAGAAAGATAAATACAATTCAATGGGGTTTGAAATACCTTAGAAATGCGGATTACAAATGTAATATTATTTGTACGCATACACCTTGGAAATATGCTGCAGACGTTTGTAAAACACTCAGAATTTTATTCATAATTGGAAGCACATTTATTACATTGACAATTATTTACGCAACAAGAGAACGACATTTTGTAAATATTTATGAACTTTTAAAACTTGCTATCTTTATAACCACAAAACGTACACGTTAATTTTCACACCTGAAAAACAATATGGCAGCTGTCGTAAGTACGCAAGTATGCCCAGCAAGTATACAATTTAAAATACTGGCCAAGTATAGAGTCAGTATAATACAGCTCCGGGTAGGGTAGGTGACTGTGTTAAGGAGAAAGTATACCCGTCATATTGGATTAACGTATATTCCTTTATAACTTCATTTGGCGATTCAATATCTGAAAATAAATATTGCCAAGGCACAAGGGACATCCCAACTGTTATTTCGAATTCCAACTTAATTCTCTCGCGTGATTCGTTTCATATCTACTGTAACCATTATAGAAGGTTCTCTCATTATTATAATTATTTCTGTCCCATATTGGAAAATATCTACATACGGTATCTGAAACTGTACATACTTCCAAAATGCGTTCAAATAATCCCCTATGTCATGTCGCGTAGTCCTCTATGTCTTGTCATGTTTTTCCTTGAATGTCCTGTCATGAAATGTGACCAGGAATATTTGTAAAAGAATGCGAGGTGTAAGGAATGGTAGTGTGTGTAGAGTACTGGCGGTCAGCCTCGTCGCTGCTAGCATCAGTGCACGGCGGGCTATTGCCCCACGCATGTCGCTCCTCGTGTTTCAGCTCGGCAGAACTCAGCGATAACGCGCCCCTGCCCACAACAACTACGGCATCAGCGTGTCGCCACGTGTTAGTCTCTTCCCTCGATCAGATGGCCCCTAACCGCAGAGAAAGGAAGGAGACAAGATTCGACACTTCCATGTTGTATCGATTTTCTTATTCTAAAGTCTTTTTCAGGGGTGGTGGGTGGGTGTTAGGTGCCTGGATTAATACCAATAGCAGACATACGTTGCGAAAAATAACCACCTAGTATAGCAAAACAAAAATTATACTTTTTAATGATTATTTTGTGAAAAATGAGTTTAATTTAAGTAGATAATAATCATATTAGCAGTAGGTGTCCTAGATCAAAGGGAAAGCCACCTTTTTTGATTTGCCTAATTAATTTGATATCAAAAGGATTAATTAAATCGATTGAAAGGGTTAATAAAAATGGAAAGGGTTAATCAAATTAAAAGGGTTCAATTTAATGAAATGGTTAGGTTTATTGAAAGAGTTAAATGTATTGAAATGGTTAATTTTTTTTATTATTTTCTTTCTGGATGATGTGTTAAGTTGTAATTCTTTTTTACCTTTTGTGGGAAGCAGCAGCTCTGGTACGTCCTCACACTTGGAGATCTGGCACACGACTAAGGTGTGGCGTGCTGGTGTGTGTGTATATATATATATATATGGTGAGTTTTGTGCAAGAGTGGCATAAGTGTAAATATTTTTGGTTTGGTAGATATATTGCTCGTAGAAGGTGCTGGTAGATAGGCGACTTTGAAAGATGTGAGTCACATGTTAGTAAAGAAAAACGATTACTGTTTCCGAATGCAATTAAACATTAGAGAATTGCAGAGTGTTTAAATGATATCTACGTATGAATAAATCACACACGTCGAATCGTAAATTTCAAACTATCGCAACTACAGGAATAACAAGTGGTAAACAATCACAATTACGCGAGTGTGCAGTATGGAATTAATTAACGAAGCAAAAAAGTGTCTCTATAAATTAACTGATTAACGAACACAATAACAAGATATATGAACCTACTTGACGCCTATCGCACATATCTTACACGTCCGTCTTCCTGTGAGACTGGCGAGAGACTTTAGAAACTTCAGCCACATAATTGATTAAGAAGTGTAAAAAAGACAACATTTAATATACGTCCATTTGCTCGGGAGCTTAAACGAAACGAATATTTCCAAATAAATTAAATGAACACATTCGTCCGCCTCGAAGGTCAGTTAATGAATGACTGGATCGAATGAAATGTACCAACTTATATACGTGGAGCTTGTGGGCGAGTTGAAATTATGGCAAAAATCTCTGAACATGCATCCTGTATTATATCTAGCAAAATTTATTCTTACTAAGCACTGTGTGCAAAGCGAAACACACAGATAATGATTTAGCATTTCCAGTTAACACAGACAAATAAAGATTTTCAAACTCGCATTTTGAATTTTAAACAGTCACAATAACAAGGTAATGTAATGAAATCACACACCTCACACAAAACACATCCGTCTGCCTCGGAGGTCAGTCAATGGATGACGGGATCAAATGACGTGCACCTGCTTATATATGTGGAGCTTGTGGGCGAGTTAAAATTTTCAACTGAGTTAACTTATTTCCGTAACAAGCTACTATTAAAGACACGATTACACTATTCGTCCTACAAGTAGGTGAATGTGTAAAAGTGAATAATATAAAAAATAATGGACGTACTACAATGTTTTTTCATCAAGTCTGCGAAATTCACAGCGCTTGGTAACAAAAAAGCGATTTTAAAATGCTACAAAGTTTCGTCTACCGAACACAGAAATGGGGCTTGCACGATAAATGCACTATAACACAGTTAAAGACATATAAAACATATTTCATAGTGTATTTTATGAAGACTGTGAAAGAGATCTGAACCCCAGAGCATATAACATCGCTTAACGAGAATCGCAGCTCTCACACTCTGAAGGCCGATGAAGTCGAGAGTTCCAGTGTCACGTCTATGCAGCGTGAAGGTTGGTGAAGAACCAAGATGGCAGAACCCCTCGAGAATTGTCCACATCACTCCTGCCCGAGGTCAACCACCCCCCTCCCTTACATCAACCAAGAACGGATTTTTTCAGAGGGATGCTCTGTCCACGCAGTCCCAACTCCCTCCCTTCACCATTAGCCCAGAACATTTCTTTTGTCCAACAACTTCAGGTATTCTTCAAATGCTAGATACCTTTCAAGACACCAAGTTGGACTCTTCCAAAGCATTTATTTGTTTGCAAAACAACACTTTACCCATGAATTATGGACTCTCCCGAAAATCTGCCCTGTCTGGTTCTGTGAGAGGAATGGTTATTCCCCCACCCGCCTAATAACCTAACTCGCCATACTTACAGATGGTCAACAGCCTTCAAACATTTGTGTCAGGAGATGTTGAATAATTCTGGCATTTCTTGTCTCAAGTGTCTGATCCTTTAATTTCAAAATATTTAACAACTTTTTCTGAAAAGAAAAAATTATTCCCCTTAACATAAATAATTAGGTTGAAAATAATATCAGTAGATATGTAAGTGTATTTACGGAACTGTAATTAATTGTTTCCAAATAACTTCGCTAGCATGATAATTTTTTATTTTTATTTTTTACAATACTTCCATCAAAAGCTATCACCCCACTCACGGCGAAGTGAAAACCGTTTATTAATCTTTGATGAAAATTTTCCAAAAAGTAATTTTAGTTTCTTCAATTGTTAATGTTAGGGAAATTAATTCTAAGAGGAAAATGAAATAATATTTCTAACACCAGAACCCAATCTTACTTGAATGCTTGTCTAAACACATTCCAGATGTTTAATAGAAACTAGATGAAAGTGTTGTTAGGAACATGCAATAATGATCAACCCATGTTTAGTTCTATCTCTCCTTCAATCCTCTCTCTTGTACATCCTTGAATACAAGCATTAAGACATGATTAATATCCCCTTTCTATTATAATATGCAGCAGTTATGGAAAACTTAAGTTTCCCCACAAAGACTTCTTTTTAGTAAAAATCTAAGTTAAGAAATAAGTCTGGAATATTAAAAAAAAAGTATAATTAAAAGGAAATAAATTTAATGGATTACTGCTTAAATGCTAATCCAATGAAACGATAATCCAATCAACAAGCAGATTATTTGCACAATAAATTGTACATCCAAACACCATCCAGAGGTTTATTAAATAAAATAACACATCAAAATATTATTACAATTTTTTTATTTAGTATCATAATTTTAAACACATTGTATTACAATGTTTTCAGATCTTGATTCTTAACCCAGGAGCCATGTGCTTTTGAGAAACCCCTCAATCGAACCAAGAACATATATATATTCCTTTTAATGATTTTATAAATCAAATATTCATTTGTAGAAGTGACTTTTTGCAGCTCATGTTCGTAAACCCTGCCTTTTATTGGTTCTCTATCATATGTTTCTATGTGATATACTCTGGGATGTGTTTGTCTAATTTAAATAATTTTAAATATTTCATAAGACCAATTAACAGTTTTTTTTCTTCAAATATTTCCTTCTGCTTCGAGATACGTATAAATACACCAGCTTTGTACTTTGATTTCCTTTTGTTGATCACTTAAACATTGTAATAAATAGTTTTTGTTAAACTGTTATCTGTAACTTCTTTGGACGCCATCTTGATAGTTCTATGACATCTGGAACTATAAAATTTAACTTTTAAGGCAAAACATCAACCCATTTGTAAGTCCCTCTCGATGTGAAATGTTTATATATTAACTGCTTATTCGATTTTTTGTAAAGTTCCACAACACTGGCTTTAAGCTCCGAATACATTGCGTAGTGATTAAAACCATATTCAGTCACTAGTTTGCGGAATGCTGTACAAAAAACTTCTGTCCATCTATCAGTTTGGAGCGAATATGGCTTTCTCTTTTTCAAAACAATCTTCGTTGCATCGATAACCTGTTTCCCAGCTTAGTTCTTCAAAGGTGTACCCCAACCATACTTTCAATAAACGTTTATTATGGTTAAAATATACTTGCATACCTTATTGTATTTGGAAAGCAATGTTATTTCTCACAAATCGACTTGAAAAAGATAATTTAAACCATGAGTTATAACTCTTATTTTGGGATATCTTGTCCTTGCAGGTGCATGAAGTTCTTCTGAAATATTACTAAATTTCATTTGTAATGTAATCATCTTTTTTCAACTCTTCTATAATAGAAACAATTTTGTTTGTATGTGAATTATTCTCAGACTCTCTCGAAGAGTTTAAGAAGTTTTAATCCATCAACCAATTCATTAGGATTTTCCCAATATAGAGGAGAAAAACAATAACCAACTTCATCTTTATATATTCTACATTCAACAATATCGGTTTTTAAATGTATTTTCGGGGGGTTTTCATCTCCTAAACGAATGTTAGCATTCGTTTTAAGAATAAGTTCTTTATATTTCTGAAAATCAGTATCGGAATATTCATATGGAAATTTTTTTAACAATAATACAAACAATCCTTGGCTCACATCACTTATGTGATTACCAACTTTAATTTTATTGTCAGGCAGGAATGTTATTACCGAATCTCCCAGAAACCAGATGTTGTCATGACGATATACACCAAAGGTTGTATCGCGCATAGACAAAGATTGTTTTAAAGCTAAATAATGCTGTGTTAAACAAGGAAGGTGGTGCTTCTTGTTCTTCATTGATAAAGGTACTTTTTTTTCAGTTTTAAATTACAAAACTGTCTCATTAGGCTTTTTCAACGCACAATGCATGTATCCATTCAACTTGTAATATGTTTAAATATTTCTTTGTCTAAAACATCCTGTTCCATACAATCTCGTCTGGCTTGCAAATATTTTTCTTTCACAGAAGGTATAACATGAAATTCTGAAGCAGAGACGGAAATGTTTTGAATATATCACATGGAATTTAATCTATTTATATATGAATTAAGTCATTGCTTTTCTAACTGATGCAATAGGTCGAATAGTTGTCACTTTTTCATTCTTATCATCTTTAAATAAAACAGCAACCAATTTAGTTACAGATTTAGCATTCAAATCATTAATAAAAAATTTATTCATGATTCCAAATCATTACTTTGTTTTCTCAAATCTGTTTGCATAACTAAACCGAATTTTTTATAAATGAATTCATCTCTTATATATTGTATTATTTGTTCCATTGGTGCTTCAAGATGTTTTGTAACAGTATTGCTTACCGCTTCATTAATTACAACTCTTAAATTTTCTTGCATTTCTGTAAGATGTGTTGTAAAAACTATATTTGTCCTATCATTAAAGACTTCACTAAATCAATTAAATGTTCTTCTGTTCTAAATTCGTAGCTCTGCTAATCATTCCCAATATTGGTTAAAATGTTTGCAATTAAACTCGTGTTTTATAATCATTTTCATTCTAATCCAATAACTTGATTCATTTCTCTTGAATATTGTTTTAGTGCAATTTAAATATATGTTAATAGTGTTTAAGTCTTCCATATAACATTTATTTACTGCATCGCTATATTTCACAGCTATACCCATATTACGTAATATATGTCCATTCAAATCACAATTCCTCAAGTGCTCAATGTTCTTCACCTGGAAGTAAAAAACTGTCAAAATCATACCTATATCTGTCTATATAGGGGAGGTGTTGGTATAATCACCAAAAAAACTCACTTTTATTCCCAACAGTAAAAATACATATCCTTAAACTTTGTAAATGTCATATCGCCAAAAAATGATAATTGAAAATATGTTGCAGATTCATATTACACATTTTAAAAACAATTGAGGTACTTGAATTATCGCTCAAATTATGTTTAAGTATATATGTGCCTAACTTTGTGATAGATAAAAACAATCAACATTTGAATATCGAACAAAACTGAAATATTGCTGTATTTCACCCTGCGGTTCACACCAAACATCGCCAAAAATAAATACGGAATTCGGTAATGCCTCATTCGGAGGCACTATACCTTCTTTATTTGTAAACGGGAAATATCACATTCCTTCACTTAATGACAAAATGCTCGCTAATCATTGATGTTTCTCTTGTTGCATTGTTTTAGGAAACACATATATGTTTTCAAATTTAAGCCCATTTGGATGTTCCAACAGAGACATAATAACACAAGTTTTTCCACATGAAGAAGGACCACTTTTTTATACAACTTATATTTGATGGTAAAATAATGCCATCTTTCTGTTCAATTATGTTTTCATTTATATTTATAATTACCAGCAGATGTACATTTTGTTTTATAACCTTCATTTCTACACAATTACACAGTATTACATAACGTACTAACGTAAAACTATAAATGTAGGTCTCTACATAGACTCGCATTCGGTTGAAAACAATGGCTTGTACTAAACATATCTAAAAAGGATGTGGTGTATTGAATACATTGATTAATGAATTACAATTTGAATAGCATTTACCAAAATACAATTATTATGGACCAGGTACTAAACTTGCCAAACATTTGGCACGGAAAGATCAAGTAATTAACTCTTTGGATAATGCATGTAAAGAACCCGACATAGTTTATGATCGAAGAAACTATTTGGAAAAAAGAAATATAGTAGACACAATTCTAGACGATAAAACTGCAAATATAAGGAAGAATCCATGCACATCTACATGTGAAAAGTTTGGAGCTTGGGTTGTTGATACAATTATGAGCGCAAAGGTGAAGAGAGGCATGGGCTTAATATGTAAAAACAGACAAAATACAAAGATAGGAGGAATCATTCCATTACTATTTCCAGCATTAACCACACTTGCATCAATCCTAAGAGGAGTTTCGGCAATTATTATTGTAGTTAAATCAAGAGGTAAAGGAATGTATTTGAAACCATTTAAAGTTGGTGAAGGACGAAAACACTCGGAACGGGGGAAAAAAAAAACAGAAAGCCCTAAATAGTATTCCAAAACATGCATTAACAAACAAATATATTAATGTATTTGTAAAGAAACTGGATATTCCCTATTTCTGAGGTGTGTATATGATAGACGATTTACCAAAGAAACCAAATCTTTGTGAATATATTATTGTTAATTTAGATTCGATAAAAACGAAGGAACACATTGGGTTTCATTAATTAAGAACGTAAATCATTAATTCTATTACGACTGTTTCTGCGATTTGCATCCTCCAATTGAAATACATAATTATTTAAAAACACACAATAAAGGTACAGTTACAAAATGGAACAATTACCAATTACAATCAATTGTAGACATTTCTGTTTATGTTTTTTTGACTATAACTAAGCGTAATAGTAAAACATATTACTAATATGTCATTTATGTCGATATTAAGTGGAAATTCGTCTCAATTGTGTGCTGTATATTTCTCAGCTTTGGATTTATATGGAGAATGCAAATAAGTCTAATCGAATTCGTTACTTACAACAGCAAACCAAACATTGATATGTATAACGAATCATTTACGGCTAATATTGGTGAAAAAACATACAATATTGTGATACTGGCAGGATATTATGAGGTTAACGACTTAGAAACAGTCATTAAATGGGCATTACCTGAAGATATACATTTCCGATTATGTGGAAATCCAAATACGTTAACTGGTGCATTGTATAGCAACGTCGATATCGATTTCTCGTAAGACAATTCAATTGCAAATATGTTAGGTTACAAAAGGAGAGCATATCCAGCTAATCAATTACACAAATCATCAAACAGGTTAATATATTATCGGTAAATGCATGTCGCATAAATGTTAATATTGTAAGCAGTTCATAATTGAATGGAAAACAAAAAAAAAAAAATACATGAATTCACCCGTGCTGCGGCTCCAGGATATAAAGTAATTGAAAATCCGAATACTTTGTAATGTCTTCCAGTATTAGTGAATTATGTTGATGAAATAGTTGTTACAATTGTCGATCAAGATGGTCAACTTATTAATTTTAGAAATGAAGAAATTACTGTCCATTTACATAAAAAAATGCTATATAGCAGGTGCACTACATTGCGAATTACAATCATAATGGGTATTGTGTAAAATATTAAATTCGAACATAAATTAGGCAGTTCTTTTAAGAACTATGTCACTAAGGAACATATTTCGAAGAAATGAAGTATAAAAAGATGTAAATGCAAGCATAAAATGGTGACTTCGAATAAGTTACCTGTGAAGATAACGCGAGGCTACAAATAGTATTTAAAAGAATTAGGATATACTGTTAATAGAAATGGAAGATACACTTAATGTTGAATAATGGATCAGCTATGAAAATGCAATCACAAATATGGAAGTACATGTATATGAACAATTTCCGAACGGGTCCATATACATTTCCTTCGGAAAGGATTTCAATACAAAATCATGATATTTACATGTTAGCATCGAAATCAAGTTTAAGGTTTAGAGGAACAATTAAAAAGACAGCATTTCAAGTAATCAAGCAACTACAAAAATAGTAAGAAATTGAATACTTCATTTAATTGACAGAATTGCATATCTGCTAAATGGAGTGGAAATCGATCAAACACGAGGTGTTGGAATTACTTCCACGAAAAAAAACTATCTCTGAGGAACTGTAAACGATTTTTATAGAGGAATTATGGCTGGGTGGAACATTGCTAGTGATTACTCACTTCAAATAAACCCAAGTAGAAAATACGAAGTTGTTATACTGTTAGGTATTGTTTTGGGTTTTTCTGAAGACTACAAACACGTCATAGTATATGTTAAACAAGAATAAGTTATTCTATTCGACAATATGCATATGAATGCCATATATGATACAGCTAATAACAACGAAGGTATAACATTTTAACTAAGCAGTGTGGAATGGTTAATGCCGCATAGTGAAATTAACACTGATTAAAGTGTAAATTTTAAAATTTATCGAAAAAGTGAAGAATGTAGACATTACATTCAGATCATGTAGTTAAGAAGTATTTACAACTCTCCCATTAGCTCAAAAAATAGTGTAGAATGTGAAATCAAGTTTTTCTTTGGAAAAACGAAGATATATTGTAATTTGTTTACAAAATTCGACAAATAAATTTAAAAGGTTATAGATCAATATTCCATAAATGTGATATGTAAAATATCAAACTGTTTCTAAACAGTCGAGCTTACCCCCATGTGGATTTAAATATGCACTTTGCTAATAGTGAATTCCTTATTTCATATGATATGTACACAAAGTTACAGGAAACATATTATAACAAAAACAGTTCACCAATCTTAGAACCTGAAACATTTCAAAGTAGAGGAGAATGAGTTGTGTTTATGTAAGCAAACAAGACAACATGATTACAAATAGCGCAATTGTTTCACGATTTGAATTTATTGCAAATACACCAATCCTGGCAAATACACAAGCTTACACTCTTATGATTCACTATAGATTACAATGTAAGAGACAAGTTAGTGAAAATAGTGAATTGAGTCAGTAGACAACAGACCACAGCTGCGATGAAATATTTTGCAATGTGCAAGAATTTCAATCTGTGGGAAAAAAATTATCATTAAATAATAAGCTATTACTGATATTGACGAACATATAACTGTATTCAGCTTCAAACCACCATTCTACTATAAATATCTAACTCCCAAATACAAGAAAGCATATAGATGGCTTACTAAGCATCACCACGGTTTAACCTGGGAAAGTGGATATATAGAGCATGAGAATATTGAAGATATTTGCAAACATTGCCTAAATAATTGTGAAATATATGTAGGTGAAGTCGAGCAAAAAGGCATTTTAGAAAGTATGTATAATGGGAAAGAAATATATATTCAAAAATAATAAAATTGCCCCTCATTCATACAATTGTGTAAAACATATGAATATAATTTGACATTCTTCTCTGTTGAGGAGAACTTAAAATTAATGCTAACTTGGGCAATGATGTCTGACTGGGCTGACAGAATATGGCTATTCTCCTCCCGAATCACATGTGGATATTATTCGACTCATATAGCATTATTTCGGACGAGTCTGTCATCCACTAGTTCGTAAAGTTGGATCAAGAGAACAAAATCACATGCTCGTGCATACAGATATCCAAATTTAAAGCAGATATCAGCAAGTTATTAGCACATTGGAGCAAACCACATTGACTTTGTTTCGGAAAGAAATAATTGTGTAATTTGAGTGACATTCGATTTTTTGGATGATGAAGAAAGAGGATCTACTCTACAGCCGTTGCTCTTGTCAATACCTTCAACATTAAGAACAGTTACAGTGACAAATCCAAAAGTGACTGCTACGACATCGAAACCAAGTATATTGAAAGCTGCACTAATGAGACCGACAGTCAAACCTTCCAGGTTTAAACCAAGTATATTGAAAGCTGCACTATCGAGACTGACAGTCGCATCTTCCTCATCGAGGTCTACAACAACATTGAGAGAGAGCTACAGAGACACCTTTGGTATCAACGGTCTGCAACACTGCCTGTGGCGTCGAGGTGTACAGTGACACCTGCAGCATCGAGGTCTGCAATGGTGCCTGTGGCATCGAGGTCTACAGCGATACCTCTGGAATCAAGGTCTGCAATGCTGCCTGTGGCGTCGAGGTCTGTAATGGTGCCTGCAGTGTCGAGGTCTGCACTGCCGCCTGTGGCATCAAGGTTTACAGCAATGCCTGTAGAGTCGACCTCAATGCCTTCGACGACAACAACATCGAGATTGGAACCTCTAGATTTAACATCAATTATCAAGTCAGGCGAGGCACGTATACAAAAACGACCGATGTGTTTGTGTTGCACTCCACTAGATTTAACCTCGAATAATGTGCGGGGAGATATGAGAAAAAACTGAATATCATGAGTTGGAAGAGTTTTTAGAGTCCAATTTTGTGATTTCACCTGAGTCAATTTTAACATCTTCTGACTCAAATTTAGCACACCACAGCATAAATTAATTTCACCCACTAATCCTTTCATACCAACACCACAGAAAATATTTATACTCCTATATCATCACCAATATCATCACCACAACCTCCTGTTGTTCCTGTAAAGAAATGAAAATTCAGCTAATCTCTTAACTCTAAATGGAAATTTAAATGGAAAAATTGAAATGTACCCTGAAGCTTTCTGATGCAACATAATTCAATATATGTTTTCAGTTTACAATTGTAAGTATATACAAATGCGATATGGCGAGATAGTTTTAAGTTGTAATATGTGTAATTTTTTAAAAATAAATTTAATGATTGACAGTATGAAGTTGGAACGATTCAAAACAAACATAATTCAATTTGTAAAATAGTTTCAATGGTTTTAAGAAACATTCCTTCAAGTTTTAATGATTGATAAAAATGTTTATCAATATTCTTTCAAATTCTAAAGACTTGTTTAACGATTTTAAAGAAACATCATTCAATTCGGTAAAAAGTTAAAACGATTCTAAAGACTCATTTTACAATTCTAATGATTTTAAAGACCCATCATTCAGTTTGTTAAAATGTTTAACGATTCTGAAGACTAGTTTTATAATTTTAAAGACACATCATTAAAGCATTAAAATGTTGAACGATTCTAAAGACATGTTTTATGATTCTAAAGATGTGTTTTATGGTTCTAAAGACATGTTTTACGATTCTAAAGACTTGTTTTACCATTTTAAAGACACACCATTCAGTTTGTAAAAAGTTTAACGATTTTAAAGACTTGCTTTTCGATTTTAAAGAAACAACATTCAATTTTTTTTTAAAGTTTAAAGGATTTTAAGAAAATTTTTTCAAGTTTAACGATTGATTAAAATGTTTACAAAATTTATTTTAATTCTAAAGACTTGTTTAACAATTTAAAGAAACATCATTCAATTTGTTAAAAAGTGTAACTATTTGCTAAGAAAGTTAATGATTTATTATGTAAAAAGTTGGGAAGTTTTATTAAACTTTATTATTTCAATCATAAAATGTTGGAGAGTTTTTTCAGTCATAACATGAAATGTTGTGATTAATTGTGCAGTTTATGATGTAAGATGGTGTTTTGTTTAAAAAGCTTGTATGGCTTAAATGTGTAATGATAAAATATGTTTAATGATTTTTCAGTTGTAACAGGAAATGTTATTAATTTTGCAGTTTTATGAGGTAAGGTGGTTTTTTTGGTTAAAAAGCTTGGATGGCTTACACGTGTAATGATAAAATATGTTTAATGATTTTTCAGTTGTAACAGGAAATGTTATGATTTTTTGTAATTGTATGATGTAAGATGATGTTTTGTTTAAAAAGATTGTATGGCTTACACGTGTAATGATAAAATATTTTAAATGGTTTTTCAGTTGTAACAGGAAATGCCATTATTTTTTGCAGTTTTATGAGGTAATGTGGTTTTTTGGTTAAAAAGCTTCGATGGCTTACACATGTAATGATAAAATATGTTAAATGATATTTTCAGTCATAACAGGAAATGTTATGATTGTTTGCAGCTTTATGGTGTAAAATGGTGTTTTGGTTAAACAGCTTTGATGGCTTACATATGTAATGATAAAATATGTTTACTGATTTTTCAGTTATAACATGAAATATTGTTATTATTTTTGCAGTTTTATGATGTAAGATGGTGTTTAGGTATAAAATATAGGATGACTTTCAGTGCTAGCATGTTGACAAAGGTTTGTAATTGATTGTATTATTTGTGATGTAACATGAGGTAGCAAAATTTTTTAAAGCTGGTGAGGTTTTCAATAGTAAAATGTTTAAAGTTTTACAATATTAACATGTTTGATGTGAATATGTAAAGGATTTGTTTTACGAATGTTAACTAAACAATGTTCTATCAATATTTTTTTAAATGAATAAAATTTTATATGTTAAAATTGAATGTTGTGACTTGTAATTAGTTTGAAAATTTCCCCCGTGCCACTACTTTTTGAATAATTGGATGAGTCATGAATACTTGTAAATTAAATGTTCTATATATCCTTGGGAAGATGGATGAGGTCTGTTGGAAATATTTTAAAGTCAGGATACCTGTTTGCTAACTATCACGAAAATTTTTACAAGTTTCTTGAAAAGAGAGAAAACTAACATTTCAATCCAAACACACACTGAAGAGTTAAGGAGAACTTACATAAAATGCTGGAGAGAAACTAACATCTCTGAATGAAAGAATATTTAAAATGGAGGAACAGACATGGATATCTCGAGAAAGCTTTGCCTCGCTGCTGGTCAAGAACCCTAGGGAATTTAATAAAACAAAAAGTCACACACAGAGACCTTTTCAGGGCCAGGTAGAAAGAGCCCTTAGCAACACACCACAATGTTTCCCCTCTGTTTACAACTGGAAGAGAGTTCAACCAACTTTGAAAATAAAATATATATATTTCTCACAGCAGCAGCAAGATTACAAGTTTGGCAGCTGAAGACTCAACATGAAGATGCTTACTGGTAAAAACACAGCCATACTTTACACAAACTCAGAAAACATAATTGAAAACTTCTTTAAAGAAAATTCATTTATCCTTCCTTATATAGTAAATGGAACCAAAATTGTTACCATTTTCCTTTAAATTTACATTAAATTTCCTTTTTAAGGTAATTAGTTGAAATATCATGAAATTTTACAGATTTCAACTTCGATATCAGTGATTACAACCTTCATTGGTGTTATTTCAGTAATATAAAGTCGAAAATTTTATTTTCCAGGGAAAACTATTTGTAAATAAGTTAAAATATTTACACACATATAATGCTAGATATTCAGAAGTGGGAAAATGTTTTTGGAAAATATTTTTAGAAAAATAAGATTGCAGTTTAAAAAAACATTTCAAACAAGTTTGTTTAATGTACATTTTAAATGATTTAAAATAAATTTAAACTTGAGTATTTGCTTACATCGTAATAGTCAAAACTTGTGTAAGTGGAAAGATGTGTGTTTGTCATTACTTACAATCTAATATGTCTTATAACTGTGAGTTGGTATAAAAATTATTCATTTATTAGTTAAAAGTTTGCTGGAAAATGGAATAAAGTTGACTGGAAAACGGTTTATATTATTTAATTGAATTTATCGTGTGTTAAAGACAGTTGGGACGTATTTCTTAGTGATGAGGAAAAATGAAGTTTTATTGGCGGGACATGCGAACTATTTTTATTTCGCTGGAAATTCGCAAGTCTCTTGCATCTAGAAAAATAGGAGGAAACTTCAATGTTCCAGCGAAAATATTAGTTTGTTGGGAGGAGGAGAGAGGGCAGAAGGGCAGGCAGCTAGCCCAGGTCAGTTCAAAATCTGCTGCTGCCTCCCTAGGGAAAGCGTCGCTTTGACCTTGAAGCAAGTCTCCATTCATAGCCGAGGCAGCACTCTGAGAGTGAAGGGTCGGGCGTGCTTCGAGCGGCCAATAACCGAGATATCCGAAAAATGCGTTCTTGAGTGTTGTAAGTGGAGGAGGTGCAGGGCCTTGAATCGACAGGAAGGCGGGTTTTGCGAAGCGCGGCATTGGAAGGGGTAGTTTTTGAGTTTAGGTGGAGGGGGTGTTGGCTGGTAAACAGGTTCTTGCATTGTTGAATCTATACCAGGGTGCGTGAACCGAAGCTTTGGAAATGACAAAAAAGAACTCTGTGTTGGAGGGGGTCGGAATTGCGTGGACAGAGCATCCCTCTGAAAAAATGTGTTCTTGGCTGGCGTAAGGGCAGGGGGTGGTTGACCTTGGGCAAGAGTGATTTGGACAATTCTCGAGGGGTCCTACCATCTTAGCTCTTCACCAACCCTCATGCTGCATAAACGTGACACTGGAACTCTTGACTTCACCGGCCTTCGGAGTGTGATAGCTGCGATTCTCATTAAGCAATATTATATGGTCCGGGGTTCAGATTTCTTTCACAGTCTTCGTAAACTATAGTGTGAAATATATATTTTTTAAGTCTTTAATTTTTAGTGTGATAGTGCATTTATGGTGTAAACTCTGTTTCTGTGTTCGGCAGACGAAACTTCGTAGCATCTTAAAAAGTCATTTTTGTTACCAAGTTCCGTGAATTTCACAGACTTGATGGAAAAAAATTTGTAGTACGTCCGTTACTTAAAAATAATTCACTTTTATACACACACACACACACACTTGTAGGACGAATAGTGTAATCAAGTTGTTAATATTAGCTTGGTAGGGAAATAGGATCTGCCAGTCGTAAATTTCAACTCAGCCATGCTCCATGTATATATAACAGCTTATAAGCAGGCACACATAATACAATCCAGTCAGTCATTGACTGACCTCCGAGGTGGACAGATGTGTTTTGGGAAAGCTCTTTGTATGATTTCATTACATGTTTTTTAATTCGTTGTTAATAAAACTTGTTTAATTTATATATTAGTATGTGCATCGTAAACATAATTTTTATCCATTTGTAACGTAAATCGTATTCACGTCTATTTCCGAGTAGCTATAACCTTAGTGGCTTGTCAGTCTCCGAGCGTGCTCCGCGGGTGTATATATATATATATATATATATATATATATATATATATATATATATATATATATATATATATATATATATATATATATATATATACACACACACACACACACACACACGTGGAACTCGACTCATTCATTGTCCGACCTCCGAGATGGACGGATGTGTTTTGTGAGAGCTCCTTGCACGATTTTATTAAAAGTTTAGTGATTTTTTATTTTAACCTCTGTCTATAATAAAAACATAGGTTATGAGTTGACGTAACTCGTATATCCAAGTCAGTGCTTAACTGAGTGAATGGATATATATTAATCTTTTTTTTACGCGTGTTAATCAATTAATTTCATTTTACGTGCAGATTACATTTCTGAAGTTCCTGCTCATCAGTCTCACAGGCTGACGGATGTGTAAGGTATGTGCGAGAGGCGTCAAGTAGTGTCATTTATCTTGTTATTGTGTTCGTTAGCCATTTAATTTATAGGGAAATTTGTATTCGTTGTAGGTAGAAGTCTTTAATAAATTTTTAGACATCTATAGACTCACGTAAATGTGATATATTCATGTAGTTGTGTTCGTTCATTACACCTCTCTCTCATGTAAATTATATTGCTAGCATACAGTTCGGGGTGGACTTATACATGTCTTTACGTTTAATTGATTTTAATTATGAAGTAATTTCATACTGGACACTCGCGTATTTTCACTTGTTTCTTTATGATACCAGGTATTTATACTTCTCTCTGGTGTTATTTATTAGTACATAGAACACTCTCAAATGTTTAATTGAATTCCGAATAATACTATTTTTCAAAGTCACGTATCTACCAACACCATCTACGAGCAATATCACTAACAAACTAAAAAATTCACACTTTCGCACAAAACTCACTACACACACACACACACACACACACACACACACACACACACACATATATATATATATATATATATATATATATATATATATATATATATATATATATATATATATATACACACACACACACCTCCTCCCCATCACGCCGCACCTCATTTGAGTGCCAGTCGTCGTGCTGACAACATCTACCAGAGCTGCTCCCCAACCCACAAAAAGATAGAAAGAAATTAATAAATTTGACACGTATGCCACTATTGCACCAAACATACAAAAATTACCCTTTGAATACATTTAACCCTTTCGCTACATTTAAACCTTTCAATAGATTTTACCCTTTCAATAAATTTAACTCTTTCAACAAATTTAACCCTTTGAATTTTGATTAACCTTTTCAATCAATTTGATATCAAATTAATTAGGCCAATCAGAAAAGGCGGCATCCCTTTAGGATTAGGGCACATGTTCAATCTTCACTAAAATAGCTAATTGACAAAAAAAGGACATTTTATAGGTTTTTAAATGTTATTGTCGGGTAACATTTAGGGCATATTTACTCTCGAGATATTATAAAACGAAGTTTTAAAATTTTCGCAATAAGAATTTACTCGACTAATACCATTTAGTAGCCGATTGAATTTTTTCGGCAAAAATTAAATATACATATGCTGTTTGTGTTAGCCGTGTACTTTAAATACATATGTACCATAACCTACAAATTGATGTTGGTATTAAATTATCCTGAATGGAAATATTAATAATGGAGATTAGGAGCAGGGATAGGGTTCCTTAGCGCCATGTGCAGTGATTAGCATTTTTTTAGAATTAAAAATAGCCCAGTAGAAATATTATTTATTTTGCATCATCTTTATACACACAGTAAATAATCCATCACACAAATATATACTGTAACATGTGGCATCTAAAATTAGGTACTAGATTTACATACAACTGAGAATTTTTATACAGTTAATTAAATTGTTTTTGGTTTGAACGTTGACACACCTATGCTTCACAAGGGAGTAGCACTATTACTATAAATGACCTTACGAACTTTTAAATACCACAATCGTAGGATATTAATCTCTGCGGCAAAATAGTTTACACTTGTACACGCACAGATATAGACACACACACATTTTACAAGCAAGGTCAGCACTATACTCTAATGCCTGATACACAAGAGTCATTATTCTCTACTTATTTCTGTGCCTAATTAATGCTCCTATGTATTTGGAGATGTTTTGAAAGTTCAAGACCTAGACACAATAGAGTGATACAGGCGCCTACCACCTCACTGCTCCTGCGTACATGGTGTGCAGTGTTTCTGTCAGTGCACTGTACTGTGTAAATTAGATGGGACTTAATTTCACTCACTGAAAGTCAATAGATGAAACTACTCCCGCTATACACTTTTGAGTCCACTGAAGGAGACTGCACAGGCAAACAAAAAATTTGATTTCTCTACCTATTCTACCATTTTTTTTTAAATTGAATACATTTAATATAAATAAAGTTAAAAGTATACGGGCTTAAATAATTGGGTTTTGCCTTTTGTGGCATAATGTATGCGGAGATCATTTATTCACTGAGATATGCGTATTCGCTCAAACAACGATTTTATAGAATATATTTTAGTACATCCTCCTCTTAAGTCAGAATGGAATTTTAATGATGAAACTTGGCAAAACTATGATCACATTTACACATTATCACTATTTAAATTACCTAACAAATGCAGTGAAAAAAAATTATATGTGATGTTAGTTTCAATATTGCAGGAAACTGTGCTTTTGTTCACTGCGTCGGAGTATAATTTTTTTTTTTCAGCTCTCCAGAGCATCAGTGGCAGTGCTTCCAGTACACTGACATATGCACGTCTAAAAGCTGCACTGACAATTGGGATGGGTTATATTTGTCAAGTTACATACATAATTCCCACTGCTACCACTATTTGTGTTTTCGAGCAATGTGGCTGACATCTAGTGGTGCAAATATGTATTGTAGCAGGTATAAAATGCCTTTGCTGATATGACTCACTGCAGTAAAACGAAATGTAATGTTTATGAAAACAGACAATTTCTAGCCAACATTGTGTAAATTGTTCCTCCATAAATTAAGTAACTTCCTGTAACAAATACAATTGAATACGTAAAATAAATTAGATTGCAAGTGCCATTTAAATTATTCTGAGGAAAATGAGTTTAAAAAAGTACCTTCGTCGTAATTATTTTGCAAAATTAGGTATTTTTTATGAAACATAACACCTTTACAAACATTATGTAAATATATCACTAAATCAGGTTGAATTAGGATTTCAGTTGGACATTTGTGTCATTTTTTTAAATTTTTACATTACAATCATGAAGTAAAATCCTGCCCCCTCCTCTAAGATGATTCAACAGACTAATAATATTATGTGCAGACATGCACACTTTTCCATGTGCACACACACAAGCGCGCACACACACATGCACCTAAAGTAATATTTGGTTACAACAGGGCAATCCAGGGGATTTTGGAAGCCTGGGGCAAAACTATTTTTGGAGCCCTGTACTTCGGGGGATTGTTGCAAAGCTGACTATTTGCAGTTCAAATAATACTTATAATTTTTTATTATATTTTACCAGTAGAAAATATGTCGTTTGTCATAAAATATCAAATTTTATAAGGAAAATAGCATCCTATTAACATTAAACTATCGCAAAGAGTTTTACATCGTCATATGACAATGGCAAAAAATATCGTAACGAAAATATATCTTAGTCTACAGGCTTGAAGGGCCTGGGGCAAATTACCCCAATTGCCAGCGCCCCCCCCCCCCCCCAAATCCAACTTGTGTGCGGCCATCATGGTTTAAAATGACAAATATCTCATATAAGAAATTGCTTACGTATGCCAGCTAAAAAAAAATTATCAGATACACCTTTTCCATAAATAAAGAAATGTTAACTCCAAGTGTACATTACTTAAGTATAAACATAGGTTTTGACAATTACATTTTTAAAAAATGATTATAGCCTACTACAAATCACATAAAAAATTAGGTACGGTTAATTGATTTTGTAAATGATATAATACAACACTCATGTGTAGTTCATCTGCTGTGCCATTACCATATGACCAGACATTTTAAATTCATATACATACCATATACTGGAATTGGTAAAATAGGTATGTGACACAGATAGCACCTTAAAATCATTTAATCATTTTGTATCACCTGAAAATATTTTATAACTGCCATATTGTTATCAGTTCTCCTTAATTGATACACATTATTTTTGCTCAATTTGCTCTTAGGAAAAAATTGACCACATTTGCTTGGTGCATCAAGTTGCTACATTTACTTTGTCAGTGCAGAAAAATCTACACAGAAAGAGTTGAATAATACAAAAAATCACAAATATTTAAAATTTATAGGATGCTTCACAATACTTTAACTCATTTAAATGATCTAGGCACAGAATCATGGTTAAACACACCGTAGAGCGAGACCCCAGTGGCCATGCAATTAGGACACCATTATCTTATCATGACATACCAGACTTGTTTCGTAGTAGGGTCACCCTTATTTTGCACACATAGTTAACAAGGCGGCTGATGGGTTTTCTCAGGTTACTACTGTTTTCCCCCACTCTTAAGTTTCACCATTGGTACGTCTCCACAATGCTTCATACCCATCAGTGTTGAAAACCTCAGTTGTTAAGTCCTACCCAAATATGTCATCATGCTACAGTTATTGTATTTTACTGATATTAGCAGGAGAATAAATGCAGAATGGCTGGCTGTCACAGCTCTTGTATTATCATAAATGCAAATTCACTCAAACAAATATGTAGGCCTACAACCGAATCACTATACGAAAATTCCTAAACAACCCACTCATATTTACAAACTACTGATCATGGCAGAATAATAATATACAAATTGCTGTCATACGTAACTTCTGGAAGAGCTGTATGTACAAAACCAGCAGAGGTTGTTTGCTTTCAATAACACCCTTCTGCAGCAACTGGAACTGATACATGTGGTTCAGTGACTACCGGAATGCGACTTTAAATTCCACTAAGTCATCATCATTTGAATTGACAATAACTTACTTGGGCCTAATATTCTTGGCATTGCATTTGCATTTGTGTATACTCTTTCATTCTTTACCACGCCACAGGGGTTGAAATGATCCTGACGAACATATATGTTAGTAATGAGAAATTTATAGGGCAAGTATATTAATTCTCTACAGCCAACGGCTTTCAACCACTCGTACAACCTGAAATCAGAAACCGACACAAATAATTTACGTTTTTAAATTCATCAGCAAAGCATGCAAAATGTCACAGTATGAAGTATCTTCACTTATGTTGAAGACTTTCTGGCAAACTCAGACATCTTCACATTTTCTTTAGGTCTCATATTTTTACAATACGGTACCCGGCACCTTCTTCCTCCTTTTTTTTTAAATTTAAATTTAAACCTAACCAAATGTAGATAAAAACAAATACCGCGGTCGCTCAATTAGTGTAAATATTTACTTTACCTCAAAATGTGATCAACAGAATTGAATAAATCTTGTACAAGCTGAGCAAAAAAGGTATTATATAATTCTAGTCGTTTTAGTAAGTTATTAATTCAGCACCTAAAATATATGTAAGTTAAATCAGTATGTTTGAGATACAAAACATTTATAGTTCTGACTCAATGCCGATCTTTTCCATAAAATCATTCATTCTGGTGGTAAAATGTCTATGTTGGTATTTTAACAGACACTTACTTCAAATAACACGATTGAAAGCCATATATACTGTCTCCCCCATAACACCTAACGGCTATCTTGATGACTGAAGGTCGACACTAACGAAAAGAAAATATGTCCGACGAGATATTTTACCGTCGCTTGGTATTTATGAAAGTCATTATTCACCGAATTTATTTTTAAACTTGTTCAATTTCATCGTTTTACATAAAATATCTAATTGTGAAGTAAAGGTGCTCTTTCTCTCTCTCTTTATCTATCTCTCTATCTTTCTATCTCTATATTTACCTCTATATATCGTTCTCTTTCTCTCTCTGTCCCTCTCTGGAAGTTTTCTGTATGCCTAGACGCATGGGTGCGATCAAGGAGGCCGACTTAGGCACACGGACCTTCATAGCTACAAACTTACTGTCATTATCCTTACAACTATATAAAACATTATTCTTAATCTGTATCTTGTGAATCTATATCAGTGTGTAATTATACCAGAATAAACCATTTGCATACTCAGAAACTGTGCGGACACACTGCTGGAGAGTTTGGAATTTTTCATTGATCCATATCGACAACGTTATTTAAATAATATTTATTGTGTCTACTCATTTTTGCTTCCTTTTTTATTCCAAAATACTTCTTATCGTTGTTTGCCTTAATGCGCAATCGCTAATTTAAAATATATTTCCTGATACATATGTTGTGCCTGCGTGTAAAGCTTACATTAATAAGCTCTCAGTATTCTTATAGTTTTTTAAAGAAAGGATTCATCACGACAGTCCACGAAACTTATAAATCCACATGTGCAGGTGTTTGCACGAGACGCGTACTGAGCGGAACCGGTCAGCACACTTTCCTGAAGAAGGGGCCTGACATATTAAAGATGTAGAGTAACAGTGATGTGAACATCACCGTGTTACATTACGACGCGACACTGTCAACCATGCAGTTATTGTAAGTGTTCCCCTTATTATGCCGTAATCTTAGAGAGAAGAATGTAGAGTGCTGCGCAGTAACCACACCAGTGTTCCATCACAGGGTGTTATTTTCTGCCAACAGTATTATCAAGAACAACACGGGTAATATTTGTGATTAGACCACTCTTTATGTAAGTAAGTTCTTATAAAGACTGTTCACGATGAACTGAGCACTTTTGAAGTCAGCCTTGGAAAAATATCATTACTCCTACATGCATATATTTTAACGGGTGCCCTGAGTGACATGCGCCCAGTAAAGTTGGTAAAAATGGATGGAAAGTAGTTCCGTATCTTAACGTCGAATAAAAAGTGCTAGGTAACCATTTATGATGATTTAAATTATTTTTTTCGGTTTCTGTTTTTTTTTTTTAAATCCATCGAAGTGAAAAATGAGCAGATTTGTATAATATTTACTATTCTAAGATTTTCACAGTTCCACTTGAACGACGCATAAATAAAATGATGAGGCCCATGACAATGTTAATCTTACATAATGTGGAGTAATAATCAACGTACATACAAGTAGATCTTATGCAGGGCTTTCAAAAATGGTCATTTTACCGCGAATAGCCTATAAATGTTTGTACACGTCATGTGGCCTAGTTTTAATTGTATTACAACATATTCAAGTTAACCAAAATATTTTACTGACATATAAATACGAGTTAGCTGAAAGTCCAAATGTAAGCTTATACGTCCATCACTGTTGACGATGTGATTTTGACAGTTCTTTTGGTGGTGTCAGAGTCAGTGTTAGGGAAATATATACAGAAGATGGCTCCAGCCAGGGAGTGGCCCAGAAACCGAGGTGGTAGACGGCCTGAGAACATGTCGCTTATACTGGAATCTTTGAGTTAAATAATACCACTGAAAAAACTAAGTTATTAAATAATTTTTCCATTATTTGAAGGTGGTTACATGGCCTAGTAAACTCTATTTTAATATCTGCTTGCCCGTGGCGTCGTTGTGCTCTTTCTCTTCCCCCCCCCTCCTCCAATAAACCTTCCATGACTCTCTAGCTATGCACTGTGACGAACTTAGAAATAAACAGTCGTCGGCTCTAAATACTGATGAGCAAACAACTCCTGCTACAAAGGAAAGCAAATTTTAATATAGAATACAGTAGTAGGGACGGGGCGTATTATCGATTGCCGGGTAATATATCCATTTAATTAATCCGATCAAATGATCGGATTAAGTCATGCGGATTAAAAATGGTTTAATCCGATGAAATTAACCGGCTAAAATTAATATGATTGTTTAATAAAATAACTTTTAAATAATGAAAATTTGTGTGATTTTATACTTGGTATGTTTGTGCAAGAGTGTCACAAAGTTCATCGATATTTATTGATTTATTTTTGGAGAGCGCCAGCATCGATGTTCACCCACTGACATCTGGTGGTCGATTAAGGAGGGGGTGTGCGGGTATGGGTATATATGTATTGTGTAATAGTGGTATAATTTATATTTGTTAGGGGTTAAACATGGTATTGAGGAGGGGGAGGAGGATGTTGTTAGGAGCAGGGTGTAGGAGTATGTTGCTGTTTGCTGTCTCGCGTGCGACTGAGGTGGTTAAGGGGTAACCAAAATACATCCGTCTTGGCCGGTGTCAGACAGTATACTAAACTTTAGATACATGTAATGACATATTTCGGAAACACATAATTCTAAATCAACGTTTTAAAATAATAAAGTGTAGTATTTCGGCGGTATGAAATATAGACCTACGTATTTAACGACGAGACGTTACAAACAGGACATATTTAATTAGAAAATAATAAAATGCACATGCACATAACGAATTACTAGATAACCACAATTACATATTCGACATGCAAGTATCTTCACTCCTCGGCTCAAATGTGTATTGAACCACTTCACAAATTATTTACCCTGCTTACCGCGCATGTAACAACGTAGTAGATGAATGACTAATGAAACAAAAAGAACGAATTAACCCAATTCCACGAATTACTTAACGACACGCATATTAAGTATATCAAAGAGACTAATATAAAGCAAAAATATTAATTGAAACACACACTAGCCATAAACACAAGAACGACGCATACTGAATTATACCTACAACAAAGCAAAAGAGGTATTTTACAGCCTAAGAATTTAGGTGTCATATAGTAATGAAATGACTTACTAAAAAGAAACCCAAAAATGCACACATCCAAAATTAGAACTCACTTACCGCCTGAAGCAAAGTAGAAACGTACTGATTGATTACACTAACATCTATGAAATGATTCCACATACAAAAGTTATATTATTATCCTATTTCCATATCAATATATGTTGAACAAATACACATAGACATACAATATGCAATGTTAGAAGTACGTAGAAAGTTACTTTGCTATCCCATATAATTTGTCACTATTCAAATAAATCTCAGATATTTACAAATATCTGAAACGAAATACCAGCTAATCACAATATACCCTGACGACTTGCACTTAAACACAAACAAGTCACTTTACCTAATCGCACACAAAATAGACGAAACAAACCACTTACCCCATTTCCACGCTTTAAATTGATAAAACACAATTTCACTTTACAGCTCTGTATAACATCTTCCGTAGAAAATATTAATTTATGAAAATAAATAACACATTCATACCAAAAACAATGTATTCACCTTGGTATAATTATCCAGACATAGGTTGGCCTCAGAAACGTAGTTCACACTTGGCACTCACGTTTCCCAATATTACATGTTTATAAACAATATACGAATCAATTTTTTTATATGGTTGTGAAATGTATTGTATGCTACGAAGGAAAATCTAAGCGAGTGCTCTCCGGAGCTCTGCCCAGCTGACAGCATCCAGCCAGGCCGATGTTCGTCGCAGAACTGGAAGAGTGTCATTACTTGAGAGAGAGCATTGTCCCTGTCATCAGCCCTGGAGCAGAGCGTAACTGGCGGGATTAACAACCCCAGTTGTTTGTCTCGAGGAACGATTGGAAAAAAAATTCGAAATATCGCATCCTAACGGTCTTTCACCCGCTCGCTCCATGTAAACATAATTTAACAAATAAACTTCCAGGATATTTATAAGAAATCAGACTTAAAGATATTCCGAGAAAAAGTATAAAATTATCTCCTAACACAAAGAATTTTGTCCCAATTGTTTTCTCACCAGGAAATTGTATTAATAAATACGACTAATCTCGCACAAGGCAAAACCATTTGATAATGTTACACGATTCCAATACTTATATATGATTTGTAAAAAAAAAAGTCAATGGCGATTTTTCTAGCATAACTACTTGAAATGCCTTAAACAAAATTTTAAATAAATATATTCAAAGAAAACCATTTTCCAACATGTAACATCCTATTTCGATTAAAAAAAATATATGTTCACGATACTTAACTCAAAGGTTAAATATATCAAATTAATACGATGACGTCAGTTTCAAAAATGTTACACAAACGTGCATACATATTCATATTTTATAATATTATTCTATAGCAGAGAAAATAAAATACTATTTTCTCCACCACATCCCAGTTTTGTGAATGGGACAATAAAGAGTGTCTGTGATACGTTCCTTTACAAACATATCAGTTCTATATTATCGCAAAGGTGTAAAATGTCTTTAGATATACTAGAGTTTCACCAAAGTCCTTGTTTAGCAGCATACATCAGTATGCAGAATAACGTAATACCCTCCCATATAAGGATAAATTACATGCTAAGTAATTATGTGTGTTCTACAGCACACAACTTTAATTTAAATGTCATAAAAAATGTCCTTCATGATAAATGTTTTGATGATAATTGTGAACAAAGAAAAAATTATATTATTCGTTTTGAGAGTGAACCTGATATTTAAATAAATGCTAAGTGAATGGTGTAAGAGTTTAATATATCTTATGTAACTTTACCATATATGTAATTAACATACATCAATAATGTTTCAATGTTTTATTTATTATTATAATTTACAAATATTGTCTTACAATCTTTGAAGTTCTTGACTCTTCACCCATCTTTAAGTTGGGAAACACGTACATATTCGCCAACTTTGATCTTTTATCTTCTCTCATGGGCTAATTTAGAAATATTATAAATGGTTTTCATCAATCTAACATCCGTAACCTTTTCGGGCCCCATCATGATAGTTCGATGGCATCTAGAATTATAAAATTTAAATTATATCAGGCAAAACATCCACCCATTTGTAAGTCCCCTTCGATGTGAAATGTCTGTCAAGCTCTTGTTGAACCTCTTGGCTATAGTTGCTTTAACTTCAGAATATGTTACACAATGATTTATCCCATACTCTGTCATTAGTTAGTGAACATACATGTTAGAAAACTCGGCCCCTCTGTCAGTTTGAAGCATTTTTGTCATTCTTTCTTCTATAGCAGTTTTCATTCCAGCGATAACTTGTTATCCAGTCTTGTTCTTCACATGTGTATCACACACATATTTTGAATAGATGTCTATAACGGTTAAAATATACCTATATACATTATTGTATTTCGAAAGAAATATCTTTTCACACAACTCGGCTTGAAAAAGATCATTTAATACATGAGTAATGGTCCTTCTTATGGGAAACCTAGCACACACAGGAGCATGAAGTTCTTGAGCAATCTTACAAAACGTCATTACTAGTATACCCTTCTTCAGTCAGCTCTTCAATAATAGAAACGATTTCGTTTGTATGTGAATTATTCCTAGACTGTTTCGAGGCGATGAGAAGCTTTAATCTCACCAATTTATTAGAATTATTCCAATATACGGGAGAAAACCGATCGCCAGTTTCATCTTTATATATTCCAGGGAAAACAATATCTCCTAATAAATGTAATTTCGGGTGATTCTCATCTCCGGAATGATTATTTGCTTTCGTACGGCAGATAAGTACCTTTTAGTTCTCCAAATCGGCGTCGAAGTATTCATTTGAAAGTTTTTAAATTAATAAGTCATACGATCCTTCACTCACATCAGTTACATATTCACCTATTTGAATTATACTGTCAGACAAAAGCGTAATTACTGAATCTCCCAGGAACCATATGTTTCCATGTCGATATACACCAAATGTCGTATCGCATGTACGTGAAGAATGTGAGGTTCCATTAGAAAGAGTTAATAGATTATGTAGTGTATACATTCTACTCATGAGAGGTTGAAATATTTCTTTGTTTAAAACATCCCTTTCCATTCGTGCATTCTCCTTTACAGCAGATTTAATGTTATGTAATTCCGAAACGTAATCAGAATTTTTTTTGATTACGTTACATTAACATTCCAGTATTTATATTAATTAAGGTGTTGGTTTTCTTGCTGGTTCACTAGATCGACTTGCTGCTAAATTGTCTAATAGTTTGAGTTATTTCACTCTTATCAATTTTACTTATAACCGTATCTAATTTATTTGCAATATACTTTTGAAAATGATTAATTACAGCTCTTAGATTGTTTTACATTTCTGTAAGTTGTGCTGTAAAAATTGTTTATAACATACCATTGAAGTCTGTAGTCTAAACGTCCGCCTATTCTAGTTTCATTACTCTGCAACTCATTAATTTATTGGATAAAATGCCCACAATTACACTTGTGTTCTTATAAACATTACCATACCCATCAATTAACTTTATTAATTTCTCTTCAAAATCAGTCGATTGTGATTTAAATACGTTTAATGTAATAATGTTTAAGTCTTCCATATATCCTTTATTTATCGCATCACTGTCTTTCACAGTTATGCCCACATTACATAATATATATCCATTCAATTTACAATTCCCATCTCGATTTTTGGTTAAACAGGTATAGTAATAACTACATTTTATACCACTATGTCCAAACATTGAAATACTCACTATTCTTTTTCTGTTGGAAGTATAAAAATGCCATATCCACATCAATATCTCCCTTCATATAGGTGAAGCACGGGCATAATGACAAGAAAACCATACTTGTTTTTCCAACAGTAAACACACATATTTGTAAATGACATATCACCCAAAACATTGTTATTGTTAATATGTTGTAGATTCATATTGTCAATTTTAAACACAATTATCATATTTGCATTATTAGGCCAATTATGTTTTTCAATACGTGTATAACATTAGGATAGATAATAACAATCAACATTTGATTGCCTACCAAAACTAAAACACTGCTGTATTTCAATTTGCGGTTCGCACCAAACATCGTAAAATATAAATATGGAATTGGGTAACGCTTCATTCGGAGACACGATATTGTCTTTATTAGTAAAAGGGAAATATCCCATTCCTTTAATTAACGACAAAATTTTCGCTAATCGTTGATATTTCTCATGTTGTATTGTCTTAGAAAACACATATACGTTTTCTAACTTAGTCAATTCGGATGTTCCAACATCGACATAATAACAGAAATTTTCCACAAGAAGAATGTTAGCTTATATACAAAATATATTTGGCGGTAAAAGAATTCCATGTTTCCGTTCAATTACGTTTTCTTTCGTAGATACAGTTACCGGAAGATGCACACTTTGTTTTACAACCTTTATTTCTACACAATGCAACATAATGTACCGATGTAAAATTATTAATGCAAGCCCATATATATATATATAAAGGTTTGCGTTCAGTTAAAAATAATGTCCCATACTATACGCATCAAGAAAGGTCGTGGGGTATTAAATACACTAATAAATAAATAACCATTTGAATTGCATTTACCGAAATACAATTATTGTGGGCCAGGAACTAAGCTTACAAAACTTAATTTAATGGACAGAATTGAATATCTGCATAACTGCAACAATAACATTTCAAACAACGATGTAAAGGGCGAGTAGGCTTACTTCGAAAATATCGTTCATGAGGACATTACTTTCCTATATCGAGATACTCCTAACGATATCGACACTTTTATTACGAATTCATTGTTTGCTGTGGAGTTTCCTCTAAGGAACGCATATCACCTACACACATACCAGTCTGAGATGGTGCATGTACTACCTCAAATGCTAATGTTTTGAGTAGGAACTATATGCTATTTATGAAAAATTACCCAAAAATTCGCTTTTACCATTCATTATATGTAAACACATGCACAAATGCTCACACACACAAACACACAAATGCATCACTCCTCATTCCCAACCTGCATTGCTTACTACCAGTCTGGTTTACCTAAACGCACCAACCATTTATACTTTTCGTAAATGCAGTAACATACGAGCAAGACAATATTATTTTTTGAAAACCTCCCTTCGGTTATTAAACAAGTCATAAGAGTTATAATGCAAAACTCTTTAAAAACTATTTATGCAAAACACATTAAAATAGTTTTTTTATATACATCTTACATACAAGAAATGAATAGTGTATATATCTTGTTCACATTTCGTACAGAGGGAAATATTATATTTACGCCCGTATTCGGAAGGACATGGGTTTGACTCAGAACATTCAGAATTCTTTCTTTTTTCCCGAAATCACTCCAGACTAGTGCTGTGATGTCTACATAGCACATTGCCTTATTATAATAAATATAGGTAACCACTTCCCATCTCGCAGAAGGATGAGGTATATCGTTAATCCCACAACATAGAACTATTTTCTTAGGCAAAATCGTAATCAAAACGCGGTTTGATCGTATTTACCCTTCTTGCACACATTTCCGCATAAATTATGTGAACGCAAAACCGCAACCGCTCACACACACTTCATATAAATACGATTTAGTTAAATATGAAACTTATCAATACACACATCTCCTGCAAAAAAGAACACTCAATATTTGTCATTCCGCCATATATTTTTTTCCGTTCCTTTTTCACTCTACTAAACAAAATGTATGTGTGGAAGAGAATATTCCTTCTTACTATACATAAACACCCCTATATAACAGGCAATTTTCGTGAGAGGATTAAGTTATAATAGAATTCCAGTCCAAATGTCAAAGATTTCCCATCCCAAACTATATGGCCATTTTTATTCAGCGAAACTAAGTGATATTCTGCAAAAATATATCCTGTTATTCACAATGAAAATTGTTTTTTGAGGATGTGTAAAAATTGTAAGTCCAACGAAATTCATTTTAGTGATTTTAAGGAAAATTATATTGGTGTATACCTGAAATGGCAAACTTCCTAAGAAGCATTCACATATAAAAATGGGAATCAAAAACAGTTCGGAAGAAGAACAAAGATGTAATTATGGTTAATCTTTTGGAAATGGGTGATCGGTTACAGAATTCAGTAAATGGATATGCTGCTCATGTAGGAAGAGTAATACACTAACATGAAGCATTAAAATATCAGAAAGAGAACTTGCAATTTGATGACGATGTAATTCACGTAGATTTTAGTGAAAACTACAACTGTTCATTTGCAGATGAAACTCAAGCGTTCCACTTTGGCGGTTCAAGAAAACAAGTCTCTTTGCATACTGTGGTAACCTATCTTCATGATAAAAACTCTCAACTTGATATGCTTTATACAATACATAGCTTCTGCACCATATCTGATTGCTTCGACCATAGTGTTCATGCCATGTGGGCTCATCTCAAACCCATAGTGAAAACTCTTCCCAATGCTGTTAACACTATTCACTTCTGGAGTGACAACCCAAGCACCCAGTACCAAAATATAAAAAAATGTTCACGGTGTTATCACTACATTTTAGAGACATGTTCCCAAATGTACAACACTTTACGTGGAACTATCATGAAGCTGGACATGGTAGAGGAGCCCCTGATGGTATTAGGGGTACGTGTAAACGAACTGCCGACAACCTAGTTTCACAGGGAAAATAAATTCCCGATGTTGCAACTTTGATTAGTGCGCTCAAAGAAAATATCCATAAGATTATTACAGATGAAGTTACTAAAGATGACATAGATAAAATGAAACAAAGGTTTAATTCCAAAGATATTAAAGTATTTTAACGAACCATGTGTGTTCATAAAGTTGTGGCTGATGCAGCTGGAACTACAGTGCTTCATATGAGAGAACTTAGTTGCCTTGCCTGCTCTGGAGAATGCCCACACTACGGATGTGGACAATACCCTGGCCTGCTCAAAAAGAAACTGGATGTTGATGAAATATATGGGACAAACTCAGATTATGGGGATGATTTAAATGTAACAATTAAGGCCAGGAATACAAACATTGACCTTAATAGCATCGTGAATGGAACTGTCTTAAGAATTTGTAATACAGGGAAGAAAAGATTCCTACCAATATTATGCTGTTGCTAAGGATATTGTTCGTGAGGAAGATGTCAGAGTAGAGTATCTGGTAAGGTGTAGCAAGGAACATGATCTTTTTAAAGTAAATCCAAACAGTGTTGATCATGAGTGCAGTGTGAGTGGCATTATTGATATTGCGTTAAATTGTATATTGTGTTAAGTCCTACAATCACCAAGAAAGAAAAAAGACAATTTTATAGACTTGGACTGTTATGAGAGAATTTAATTTCTAGCACATCCAGATTGTAAATTGTAACAATGGCTAGCACTGATGAGAATCATCTTTTACATAGCTTGCATTCAATAATTTGCTCTAAAAGTTATTGCAATGAACAAATTATTTTAGTATTATACTTTTTCAGTGCTTAGCTTCCATAACAAGGACAAGCAACGTATATTTGTTTGAATTTGGCGATATTAAAATTTACACAATACTTTCCAAACTTATTAGTTTCAATCAGTACCCAGTGTAATAATGAGCTTTCAATGTTGTGTGTGTGACCTATGTCATTTGACTGCATTTCTGCTCTGAATCCTCAAATTTTTAAACATGATTGGCATTTTGTTCTGTACTCTTAGCCAGCTTAGATATTATTAAAATATGAACATTTCTTAATTAAACAGCATGACAACAGCCTGTCATTGTTAAATTGGCCATTGTGCCATTCTCCTGATCACTCAAAAATACTCACTATCTAAAAAAAATATATATAATTCTTGAGAACACTGACTAACACCTACCATTTTATTAAATATTGAATTTAAATGTGTTGACCTATGTAAGGAGAAACTTATCTGATAAAAAACTTAGGTTTTTGACAAGTGTGTGAAATAAAGTTGAAGTGCATGTAAGAGTATTGTTGTTATTAATGTTTTAATATATCATTTTTATCTTATGTATGTATGTAATGTTCTGAACACATACAAAATGACTGTAAGCTATGAGGATATAAGAATATTAAATATATATATATATATATATATATATATATATATATATATATATATATATATACACGCACATGTTTGTTATAGCTATCGGAATGGGATTCTCTGACAATTTAAATGGCAATTGAGAAAATATATACCAGACATTTTGATGAACTTAGTTTTCCAGCAAAGAGGAATCTATGTATAAAGGAAGTGAAACCTCTCTTAATTGGTGTGAGCTATTTAGAACACATGTAAAAATAATAATATGTTTTCCCTCCTACTTATTTTATGTTGTTTTTAAAATGAATGTAGAAATAATTGCATTACTTCAGTGAAATCTCATTTGTTATCCACTCCAAGTAGCAATCTACTTGAGAGTAGATTGAGTGTCTGAGATAGTATCTGTTTAAAAATGAAGTATATCTCTGTTGGTGCGAAATCGAGTATTGCGCATATTGCTATATGCAAAAATTATTCCAATATCGTAACATTAGACTGAAAAATCACTGACTCTTCACTGACGAATCCTTACTGCTGACTCCTCAACACTAACTCCTCCCCACTGACTCCTCACCATTAACTCCCAACCAATGATTCCTCACCACTTGTTACATAACACTGACTCATCACCGCTTAATCATCAATGTTAAGGGTTTTGCGAATGGATAGCATGGTTAGGTCAAATGAGTTGTGTGTTGCAATATGGATTGTGAGTATTGATGGTTATAATATTTTATCTGCTGAAAAATTTGAATAGCTGGTTTGGTGATGTGGCTTATTGGAATGAGATTTCATTAAGGTTGGATTGTTGACTATGGTATACTATATGGGTGTTGGTATTATTTGAATGTGTGTTTTACTATTACATGATGAAATGATTTATCAGAGTAATTCGTTGGAATATTTCATAGGAATGCTTATATAATTGCCTTGTCCTGGAAGGAATGAAGTGAAATTTTTAGTAAAGTCGATGTGGTGTAGGTAATGATCGATGTTATGGTTTGTTTATGTATTTTGGATATCATCTGATAGAATATTTTGCTTTGAACAATATGAAGAAATAACTGATTCGTGTGTTTTTTAGCAGAGAGTATGATGTGACATACAAATATTATAAGTTATTTTTAACATTTTACGATATTTATTTGGAGGTTTGAACTACATATGTAGTTTATATATTTAATTATGATTGAGTGTTGGAGTATGCTTGTTTACATTTGTATTATTAATGCGGTGTTAGGGTTGAGATCTCTGTTTCTAACAAATTAACCATTGTCATATCGAGATAAGGAAAGGATGATATTAATGTAAATGGTTTATAATTTACGTAATGTGATGATGTTATGAGAGAATTATAAATCTATATTATGGGTTATGACCATACTGTTACTTTCAAAGTTTATTATAACATTTCATGTATGTTGCGTGTGTGTGTGAGGGGGGCTGGGGTTGGTCTGTTTGTCAATATATTTCACATTTGATTAATAGTATTTGCTTTTTATTGTAATACAATGTTTCTACATATGTAAGCGTAAATATACTATTATCTATAGTTGGAAATCAAATTATGGTATGTCTCCACTGTGAATACAAATTATATATGTTAAGTGACTATAATAAACAATAAGGAAATCGTGTGATTAGTAGAAAACATATTTTCTGAGTGTGTGGGTTATAGATAAGGAATTCCCCGGATATACATGTATACGTCTGAAAAATAAATTAATGCAATAACCAATTCCATTATATCATGGATTTTAAAATCAAATTCATATGTGAATAGTGTGTAGAAGTTGAGAATGTTCTAACATAACTATTTCTTATAGATAATGTTGTCTACCATATGGAAAATCCGGGTAAGGTAGTAAAATAGAATACTTATAGCGAATGTTCTATACTCTTTACCTACAGGGGAGATAAAATGTAATACATATAGGAAGCTACACACTCCGCCTATCTCCTCTGGTTATTACTTTAACAAATACGCACATTGCATACAACACAGATATTGCATTATAATCACTTACAGTAGTTTTGTATGGGAAAACTTTGACATTTGGATTGGGATTGTGTTGTTACTTGAAGCTGTCAGGAACATTTCCTGTGATATATGGGTGTTAGTGTATAATAAGAAGGAATATTCTCTTCCACTCACATCCGTTTTGTTTACATGAGTGGTAAAAGAACCGACAATTTATACCATGGAATGACTAATATTTAGTGTATTTGGTAGCAGATGAGTGGATTGATATGTTTAATATTTAACTGAATTGTAAGGATATGCAGTGTTTATGAGTGGTTGCCGATCTCGTTTTACAAAATTTATGTGTAAATGTTTCCGAGATGGGTTAATATGTTCAGTTCGCGTTTTGACAGCAATTTTGTCTAAGCAAATAGTTCTATGTTGTGGGAAAGGGATAACTTTATTTGTTCTGCTTAGGATATGTGGTAAGTATACATCACAGTACTTGCCTAGAGTGATTTCGGGAAAAAGAAAGAACTCTGAATGTCCAGCATCAAACCCATTTCCTTCAGAATACGGGTATAAATATACATTTTGCTTCCGCGTGCTATACGATTAAGACACATATAGTTTATTTCTTGTATGTCAGATGTATGTGGGAAATTTTTAAAAGGAGTTTAGTTTTTTTTTTTTTTTTTTTTAGAGTTTTTCATTTTTTTTCCTTTAGAGTTTTGCATTTTAACTCTTAAGACTTGTTTTATTATCCAAGGGATGGTTTTAAATATATATATATTTTCCATCATATGTGTCTACATTCAACAAAAGTATAAATTGTTGGTGTGTTTCAGTAAACCTAATTGGTGGCAAGCGATTAAGGTTGATAATGTGAAGAGATGTTTCTGCGTTCGTACGTAGTTGTGTGCATGTGTGTTTCTGTTTACATATAATGATTGGTAAAAGCGAATTTTTAGTTAATTTTGCAGGAATATCACATAGATCATACACAAAACATTAGCATTTGAGTTAGTATAGACACCATCTCAGACTGGTATATTTATGAGTTAATACGCATTATTTAGAGGAAACGTCACAGCAAACAATGAATTCGCAATAAAAGTGTTGATATTGCGAGAAGAAATATCTCGATGTCGGAAATTTATGTTCTCATAAACAATATTGTCGCCCTCCATGTCGTAGTTTGAAATGTTAGTGTTTGAAAGTGTGGTTTTGAAGTATATAATTGTGGTTATATCTGTATACTTATAAATAATGTTTTAAGGATGTAATAAATATGAATGAGAAGTTGGTTTTCGTTCTTTACACATAAATTGTACAGATTGCATATACGCCTTGTGTGTTTTTTCCACAAACAGTTCTTGTGAGGGTAATAATCTGTGTTAGTCATTCGGCTGTTGAGATGATTGCACAGTGCGATGTGTTTTGGACGAGTGGTGTAGGAATGATGAGTGTTACAAAATAAAGCTTCATAATTACAGTGTCGAGCTGTGGATTGTTGTTTTCGCAAGCGGGTTTGTAATGCTCTCTTTTGCAGGTCAGTTGGCCGTCCTCAAGGCTCCCATTCGAGTGATGGTATAAATGGTATTCTCTTGTGGAAGTTTGCTAGAGACACGCGTGGTAGCTCTTGTTTTTTAAACTATTCTTCACGCTGAGCTGGATTTTATTTACATTATATAAAATATAAGTTGACATGCAGTTGGTAAAATGGTATACGCATATTCACCTTCGTCGGGATTTGAAGCATTGAATGTGTTACTATACAGGTTGTTGCAAAATTGCATGTCAATACTTTGGGGAACATTCCTCACATCTTGAGGATGAAAAATATTATATGAAAATCTGTCCGCAAATGCTTCGTTTCTGTACTACAGCCCCTAATACATAATGTACAGTGTATGGCCCATGGGCTGGATCATGTTGCTGTGAAATGCCAATGCAGCATTCGTTTGCATTATACATGACACCTCACATTACGACACTACACATAGAACAGTACGAATTGAACAGGAATTAGTTACACATGCGTGAAAGATTATCGTCGGCACTAAAGTAAGTATTCAAAATGCCCTTCATAAGCAGGACCACATACATCAAACCACCATTGCATTAATACTCCGGATGCATTGATGAATCCCTGGAAAATTACTGACTGTTTCGTAACCCGCCACAATACGGTTACGAAGGTTGCCGACATCATCCACTGGGGTTGCACACACAATGCCTTTAAATGTCACCACAAATAAAAGTCTAGTGGATTCAAATCAGCGTTCCTTGGGGGCTGGCATGGGACTGCCAATTAAAGCTGCGATGGCATCCCACGATCACATGAGCCAGCCCATGAGCCATACACTGTACGTTATGTATTACGGGCTGTAGTAATGAAACAAAGTGTTTGTGGACCAATGTTTATATAATATTTTTTCATCCGCCAGATGTGAGGAATGTTTCCCGAAGAATTGACATGCAATTTTGCAACATCCTGTAAATGCCAATACCATCGTTATGTTAAAATAGAAATATATCAGTTCATTGTTTTAACTTAGTCGAGATTCGAAGCGTCCATTACAAAACTTAATGTCTATGGGGGATGAAGCATGGTTTCAACTCGTAGTTACCTTCGATGTGAATTTCTCTTTGGTGAAAGAATGTTAACATCAAAAATTATTTTTTTTAACATAAACCAGTAATGCCATACTTGGTTTACGAAGCTAATCAGGGGGAAACTGCGATTTTAATATACGCAAAGCTTTAATTACTTGTACAATGTTATTATTATGTAATAAATTAAAAAATAATAATTTAAAAACATTTTTTGTAATGATATACTTTAATTACATATATGTGTGTAAGATTATTATTTCATAAACATGAGAGACAGTTCGTGTAGCACTCACTTGTATCTTTTAGGGGTCGTAGATATCTTTGTTCTCGCGTTGAGAGATGAAGACAGACTGGAGGAGGGTGATTGGGTGGGGATAGGTATTTTTTTGTTGTTTGACGACCTGCAGGGACTTGTTTGAATTGCGATGATCTGTGCATAATGGTTGTAGACGTTGCAAGATTGGTAATGAAAATGCATATTGTTTAAGTGTTTGTTCGGTAGTGCATTTGATAATTACAATGCACTATGCATATAAGTTATACATAATCTAAAACTTTGGTCAACTGGAAGTAAATTATCGTTCGTGTTGGCTGAAGGTGAAATTGTTCTCGGTTTTTGTTCATGACGTAAACACTAATTGGCATATTAATTTTTTATGTGAATACTATCTTATTATAATTGATGGGATATGAAGCCAGGGGTAAGTTCTCAATCCTAAAGTTGTCTTGCATCCTGTTTCGGTGTATTTCTTTGGCTGTTTGGTAATTGGTTTCAGCTCAGTATACATATAATACTTTAATGTGGATATTGATTACAGCAATAATCTCGATAATTTACTAGATATGCGATTAATAAACAAATCTTCCCTGTATGGTTCTTGTATCAATGGGTAAATACTACTTGCATATAAATACTCTCTCTAGATAACCAGTACTTGTTATGTGTTTACATGAATCTACTCTTTTTGGGTGAAGAAGCTAGTACTTGAGCCTCCCAATCTAAGCCTCTGCTGCATCTGATAGCCTAACATCTTCGATTTTTTTCTTTTAAGGTTTCTCAAAATGTTGTTTAAATTATTTGCCCATCAAAAGGTTAACCTACACAGATACCAATTACTCATGGAATTCTTCAGAAGCATGCGAGAACTTTTTAGTCATTCCCAACACAGTCTTCCTATAATACATAAAAAATAAAGTGTCCTTGAACATGTTAGGACTTGTTAGGTCTTGCATCAATTTGCACTGTGTAATGTCGACGTGCATCTGACAGGATTCCACTATATCGCCTTGCGGTAAAATGCATTGATATATGTAAATGGACCTCAGTCTAGAGTCTTAGGGAGAGAATGTGTTTATGCGAGTATGTATGGAGTTGGGTTTTATACAATGTATATTACTCAAGTGTATGAATATTCATTACTGATTATGCAAATGTGTACTTAGTATATATTTCATTGTGTGATTAAATTGTATAATAAGCAATTATTTATTACATGTATTCACTCACTCAGTTGGACAACTTTATCGCTAAATATATATATATATATATATATATATATATATATATATATATATATATATATATATATATATATATGCAGGTTGCATCACACATTCACATGATCCTAATATTTATGTGTGTGGTTTGCATCACACATTAACTACAAACATGATCTAACACCGACCACTACCCACTTAAACTTAATTGTTTTTAATAATATTCCTCCTTATTTATGTTAACACAATCCAATATTTTGCACCACTGTTACAATGTTTAATATATGCAATTGGAGGTCAGTCGAGAGTGAGCTGTGCTATTGGGAGGAGGTATAATTAGTCATGGTATATGTAACAGGTAATTATCGTAGAGAGGATGTGTAATTAGTCTCGTTAATCAAATTGCACGCATAAAATGCAGGTGTCCTGAACAGGAATCGAACGCTTTATTAATCCACCCACTGGTTGTCCAAGCTCTCATGCTGTCGGCCCTCCACCCCAGAAAGTATCCCAAAACTATACTTGAGATATCCGGTCAGACCTCCATTCCACTAAGTCTGGTAAAAAAAAACAAGTTTTGAGATCTCTGGTAGTTCCAAAGGGGGGAATGAGGCCGGAGCGGGGGTGTGGGACACAGGTGTGGGGAATTTCATACTCTTCCACTCCTCAGTTGAGGTTCAGCAGTCGATTGGTCAACATGTATGATTGCACAAGTGCACATATAAAAAGTAATTATCCTTAATGGGAATTTAACCTAGTATAAATCTGCCCACAGGCAATACCACAGAGCCTGAGGGTGTAGGCAAAAAAATTAAATAAATAAATGACGTACCCTCTCTGGGAATCGAACCTGGTAGCATTCCAACTATAAAAAGATAAAATACTCTGTCCAAGATTCAAACCCAATGCAATTCTGCCCACCTGCAATACTACCCGAGGGTTAGGAAACAAAATAATAATAAAAATTTTAATGTCTTGTTGGAAATCGAACTTAGTGCCAATCCATCCACCAGCTTCACACAGAGCCCGAGGGTTAGTGAAATATTAAACATTTTTTATATAACTTGTGTGGGAATCGAACCCAGTGTTAACATGCCAACTAGTTGCCAGAGGTAGCAAGTCTGGCAGCTCCCCAGCACACGACATCCGCCAAAACAACTATTCATATCTCTAGCAGTCCAACAGGGGAAGATGGAGGGGGAGAAAGGCAAAACACATGTGCAACTGCATTAACCCTTCTGCTCCTCCTCAGTTGTGAACCAGCTGCCTACGTACCAACACCTCAGTTGCCGACCAGCATTTGATGAAACTACATCGACGAGACAGCATGTGTGATTATATAACTAAATGAAACTGCATTTCCCCTCCACCCTGCTCAGTTCTGATCCAATCCCTGATGAGTCAACACATTTGTTAGTGTAATAACCAAAATTGCCTTGTCTGGGAATCGATGCTGGTACTACCAAAAATATTTAAAAAAATTGCCCTCACCAAGAATCCAAAAATTAAAAAAATCATTCCGTTATGTCCAGAAACTGAACCTGGTATTCCAAAACCAAAAATTCCCAAATAGAAACAAAAATATTAAGTGACTTGTTAGGGAATCGAACTCTGCTCCGGAAATGCTCCAAGTGGTAATAGAACGCAAACATTAAAAAAATTGCTCTCATCTGGAATTTAACCGAAAGTGAATGTGCACTGGAAGTGCATGTGCAAAAGTACATGTCCAAAAAACTGCAACTGTAAGTGCATGTACAAAAATGCACTTTTTTGTTAGTAGGTCACCAGATGTGTAAAAAATGCATTTCCTATGAGCAAAAATGCACTTTCACGATAAGTGCATCACGGAAAGTAAGTCATAGGGTCTAAGATCAAAGGTCAAACTGGTCCAGTACTACTGATGTGTCTGCCAGTTGTAAATTTATATTAAGGTAAATCGTGAAAACTGTGTGTACTAGCAACTCTGCCAATTGGATCTGGCAGGGGAAGGGATCTGTGTTCGACTATTCTGGAAACAGAAGTAATGTCTTTGCGACCATTCCTTCTCCTCTCGCACAACGACGACCCGAGCATAGGCAAGCCGTTCCAGATAGGTCCACAGAGATGGGAGCTCCTTGTTCTGCGCGACTCAGTGTGCGTTGAACCATTAAGATGGTCACGGCTCCAGGCCGTGAGGTGAGTTCAGTAAGGTGGAGTAGATGAATTAATTAGTTCCGAGCGATACAAGACGGGCAGCGGGACAGTGACAAGCGAAATGGAGTATATAGGAGATGAGAGAGCGAGTGCAGCTCACTTAAATCGGCAATTTAATCAAAATAACATGAAAAACTAACATTATTAATTCCTGCTATTTTTAACGAAAGTACAAGAAAAAATAAAAAACTCAAAATCTGAAATTCGATGAAAAATCATGCATTTAAGCTTAAAATCAAGTGATTTGATCGATTTCAAGCATGTTTTTCATGTTCTAAGAATCACCAATTTTAGATCCTCAAAAACAAGGAAATTTAAGCAAAAAGAATGCAATTTTAAGCTAAAAACAAACAAATTTTTCAATTTTTTCACAAATGGCGGAGCAGGATTTGTGTAAATTAAAAAACAGTAATTTTTAAGTCAAACTCAGGGAAATTTCTCGATTTCAAGCAATTTTTTCATGCTTTCTAGAAACGTTAATTTATCAAGCGAGCAACCTAATTCAATTCTTGACATTCTTTACAGATTATATTCGATGCTCTACTAAATTTTTATAAACTTCTTCTATCTTCTCAAAGTCGTCACCTATTTCATAAAGTACATATTTATCGTCAATGTTTTCTAAGAGCACTAATTGTAAGTTTGGTTAATTTAGATGAAATTTGAAAACTAATTCTCTGAGTTCGTCAAAAGCATTAATAGGAAGGTATATTTTAAATATCACCACCTTAAAAAAAGTTTGTCATGCTGCATTTTTATTTATAAAGAAAGAAATTTATTAAGAGGAAAAGTAGATTGCACAAAATAAAAATGTTACAAATCCAAATTTACACAAGGAGGAAAATTTCATTTTGGTTTAACAAAATAATTTTTTATTCGATTAAACAACTTAACTATTGATCTAAAAATTTGTATTAAACTATCGAAACATTTTGTTGTTTCCGTAAAGTCGTTTACAGCCTCAATTTATTAATTTAAAAAATTTACATGTCTTCGATAATATTTTTTTCCAAATAAAAATAAGTTAGATTCTTTTGACTAATTAGAACAACATTACAAATTGTTCCTTTTTAACAGCTTTGTTAAAATCTACCCTAATTTTTTATGGTTGTTTTATATTTAACAAAAGTAGTTTTTCTATACAAACTACCAATAACAAATAAATGTCTTCGCCCCAAAAATGAATAATAATTGTTATCACCTTGCGTGTTTACAGTTGGTTAATAATAAATTTCATTATTTCTATATAGAGTATCTAGTTTTGATTTTAAATTTCTAAAACCATTTTAAGCAAAAAACATTTTATGACAAAGGTAATTTTCAATATCTAGATTCCAATTTTCTTTAGGAAAGATCTCATTTCTTCCATTCTTAACGTAAATATTTCCTACATCACAGTGACCAAACGTAGAAGCATGTACATACTGTTCAACACGATTTTTTCTATTAGCTTGAAAGTCTACAATTACAAAAACAGGCACATAAAATTGTAAATTATTAAACTGATCTCATGTCAAAATTAAAAACAGTTGTTCCAGCTGGATTTACTTTATCATAAAATTGGCAAGAATTAAAACTATTAGGTATTTTTGGATGATGGTATATTTTTCTTAAATTTCAATTCCTGTGTTAGATTCATATTCAACAATTGGCCACATAATTTCTAATTTTTGAATAACAATTTAACCTGGATCAGCATTACTTTTCTGAACTGCACCATCTGTGTTCTTAGTTTCATTAACATATAAACAATAATTATCAGACAAATTTCTAATAAAAGTAATTTTATTACCACCTTTACAATAAATTTCATTGTTACCTCGAATAAAACCAAACAAATATCTCAATGGATATGTTATTTCATTTGTTTTATCACCGTGAACAGATTTTACATGATATTTACTATCAACACCAGTAAATTCTAAATAATTTTGCTCACTTGGATATCTTAACAAATTATTCATCATCGCTGAAGTTAAACCTGGGTTATCAACAGTCTTAATAATATGTGCATGCTTTGAGACTTCTACTCTACAAAACTCGAAAGGAAAAAAATTAGCACAAACATCAATACTATCTAATTTTGCATAATTTGCCTCATCTCCATCTCTGTCTCTCTTTAGTAGCCCAAATTGCTCAAAAACATAAGCATCATTTGGGAAAGAAAATCCGTCATCTTTAGGAATAAATTCAATTATATTATTGTAAACATTTAAATTCCTCCCAAGTCTAATCAGTTGGCGGAAAAGTTTGCCTTTCAATACTCTCTATACTTTTATACCTCATTTATAAGTAAGAAATAAATAATATATAAATGAAAGATTCATTAACAGAAATTGCTCGGGTTAAATTGCTTATTGAAAAATTAAAAAATTGTAAAAAGAATCATGAAGCAGATTATGAAAGAAATAATAAGAAAGATCTACCTGTATTTAATTAATTACGAAATATTGGTAGAAAAGCAGAACAAGTAAGTGAAGAAAATAAAAATCTAATAACAACACTAGTTCCAGTTGCAGCAAAAAAATTTATATTATCCACTTACTCCTGAAGAATCGTCATTTGAAAGAAAATTATTTGCTAAATATAGGTCTCCAAATTTGGGTATAATACCTTTGAAAGACTCAACTATTAGTCTTGGGAAATATATTTCTGCATATATTAATAACACAAAAAAAAATCTCTATACGTGGAGAAGTACATAATATTTTAAACCGGTGATCTAGATTGTGATATTCTACTCGTCAAAGATAACGAATATGAATTAGCAGAAGGACTTTCGAAATTGTTAACAAAAATAGCATCGAAGAACTTGAATTTAATTACAATATTAATGATCTTAAGAACTACACATAAATTGTTTTACTAACCAATGCTATATTTCCAAAATACATTCCTAATAATAAAAGGAAAAGCCCAAGCTCACATGTTGGTTGAAAATATTGTAATATAATTATACGATTTTTTGACAAATATGTACAAGATTCAAGCTCAAAATCAATACCAAACACACCAGAAAGAATGATTTTTCCAAGAACTCCTAAAGCTGGAGAACGAATAAAAAATACAATTTGCCAAAAGAATATGTCTGGACAGATGATATTAGAAACTTGATTGATAAATGAGCAGTTATACATAATGAAGAAAATGCTGGTAATAACAATTATATCAATGAAAAATTAAGCACAATAAATATGCTGAACAATAAATTTGTTGATTTTGTCATAATTAATCCAAAAGGAATTCCATATATTATAAGAAATTAAAATGTAATTCCACATTCATTATGGAATCTGAACATCATGGAAAGTTATAATAAATTGAGCATTAAATAATTTATATTTGCCTGAAATGCATTTGACAGGTTATAATTATTGTGGACCATTTACAAAATTGAATGTAATATTGGAAAGCGGTGACACAGGAATAAATATATTAGATGGAGCATGTAAATATCACAATATTGCTTACAGAGATCATAATTATTTAGAATCCAGTCATGAAGCTGATAAAATTTTACAAAAAGAAGAAAAATAAATTATGTTAGATAGAAATACACATATTAGTAAAAAAAAAAAAACTGCCTCTGCAGCTGTTGCTTCAACTAAGTTTACAAAAATAAAATTAGGATGGGGCAATAAAATTTATTAGTTGCTTATATTTTTTTACTTACAAATGAAGATAAGAATTATAACATTCGATATACCCGTTGATTAACTTAGAGATTTGGGTATAGATAAATTTTTAACAAAAGAACAACTTGAGAGAAAAAATTAAAAATTAAAAGAAGGCAAAGGATTCAAATTAACTTTGTCAGTACCAACAATCGAAAAAATACGAAAAGAAAAATCTGGAAGTGGTTTACATCATGGAGGATTTTTACCACTTTTAATTCCAGTTTTAGCTGCACTCGGTGCTTTAGCTGGAGGAGCTAAATCAGTTTACCATTGTGTTGAACAAACTAGAAAATATAACAATTAGGAACAAAATAGACAAAATTTGCAATGGAAAATAAACCAGGAAGTGTAATAGTTGCAAAAAAGGGGAGACTAAAAAAATTAAAAAATATGAATTTTATCTCATTTCGATATTGAAAGATATGGACAAATATTAAATATAGAAAATTTCAGATATGTTTCTATGATTGATGAACTACAAAAAAAAATGTACAAAAATGAATATGTTGTGTTTGATTTTGAAATTTCATCAAATTCTGGTACTCATTGGTATTTTGCTATTTTAAAGAAAAGAATGATGTTTACTCTTTCGATTCATTTGGAGGTAATATTCCTACTAATTTAGCTTATTACTTCAAAAAGAGAAATGTTTGTTACAATAATGATCGAATTCGCCATTTTAATTCAGTTATCTGTGGACTTATATCTTTAATTGTGTTACATCTTTTTTCGTGAGGTTGTAAGCTTCATGGCATAATTTCATTAATATTAAATTACACATATATTTGGGAAACCATTAATAGAATCTACAAATAAAAACTCTGATAGTAATGCTAATGAATTAAACATTTATGTAGATTCAAATTTCAATATTAGTGTTTCTGCTTTACAAGATCAAATTAGTAAAATTTTTGTTTATACAACAGATTATGTTTCTCTACAAATTTGTAGAAATAATAATATGGCTAGTCCTATAGATGGAAAAGTTGCGGTCAATAAAAAAATTGTCGATTAAGAAATAACCAATAAATTGCAAAATTTTAACCAATCAGTTTTGAATTATTCTAATTCACATGTTATCTGAAAAAGTTAAAAAATGTAAGTAAGAAAAGTATCATATATTTTATTTAAACCGATCAGTTTTAAATTATTGTAATTCACTCATTAATTCAAAAGTTGATAAATGTAAGGAAGAAAAGTCTTGTATATTTTATTTGCCTGCAAAGTGGGATTTAAAAACATATTTCTCACCTCGATAATAAAAATTTCTTTATCTTTTTGATGGATTGTACTGTTAATAAAATAATTTCTGCAAATATCAGTTTACCTAATGATACTATGACTGTTCTTTATGATTAAAAAATAATGGATTATAGTTAGCCTTTTGGTGTTAAAATAGGTGATATTTTATCTTTTAAAATCGGAAAAAATAAAATAGTTAATTATGATGTTGGATTGATGGACACAATAGAACTATTAGTAAAATATAAATGAAAATTATTTATTTTATTATTAAATGGAGAATACTTGGTACTAGAAGTGTAAAAAAGTTTCTAAAAATAATATTATACAAAATTAAATACTAAAAATGTATAAGTTCAGAAAAGTAAATCTTCAATATGTGAATCTAATAAATCAACATAAAAAATGTTTCCAATGTAAGAGAAGGAATATTTATTGAATTATATAAACCAACAAGAGGAAATCTTCCAAGAAGAAAAGTAATTTAATTTTGTATTAATGATTCATGGCAAATCGATACTGTTGAGGTGAATACTGGAAATTTAAAAGTAACATCACATATAAACAATGGTTACCAATATATTCTGACATTTGTAGATACTTTTGCAAAATATGCATTTGCTATACCAATTAAAGATAAAACTGCTATGAATTTAGCAAATGCTTTAGAGTGTATACTGATTAAAAGTAAACTGTATAGTTTACAAAATGAGAATGGGTCCAAATTTTATAATAAAATATTAAAAACCTCATGAAAAAATATAACATCAATCATTATTCTACATTCAGTGAAATTAAATTCAGTGTTGTAGAGAGCTATAATCATACAATTAAGAACAAAATGTCGGAGAAATTTGTTTTAAATGGCAATCACAAGTGGGTGAATATATTAGATGATCTAGTGGAAGAATATAACAATACAAAACATCCAACTATTTGTATGAAACCAACTGAAGACAGTAAGTAAAATTAAAAGAATTTAAGACACAACAAGATCTTGTGAATATGTTTACTAAACTGAAATATAAGATTGGCGATATTGTCCGCATTAGCAAAAGTAAACAGCTATTTGGGCAACAGAATTATTTACCATTTTTGAGGTTATAAATTATGATTTGCTAACATACACACTGAAAGATATCACAGGAGAAGAAATAACGGGTAGTTTTTCTGAAAATGAAATTATTAAAACCAACCATCCAAATAAATATTCGGTTGAAAAAGTTTTAAAAACAAAAGATGTAAAATTTATGTAAAATGGTCAGGTTTTGATAACTCATATAACACTTGGATTTATAAAACAGATGTTTTATGAATTAAAATAATTTTGCATTAGTATGTGACTGATTGTTACACCATTAAGTATATGTAATTACAATTTTTATATTCTTATGAGTAACTGGGATTTACTATGCTTCCATTTCAATAATAATTGTTTTGTTTCATTTCAAGATTTTGTATTACTTATGTTACCTAATTCTAATCTGCCTAATAAATATTTACTCAATATTTTTAATTTGTTTTCAGTAATGAAGGCATCTAATACTTTACATAATTTTGTTTGCCAAAAAGATGATAACCCATCACCATTATTTCATAAAGATAATGGTTTTGGAATAACTGGTTCCAAAGAATACATCTCTGCTAAATAATTTTAGTTAAATTTATGACGTAATCAAAAGATTCATTAATTTTTCTAATTGCTAATTCTACAATTTCAAGTAAATAAGTATAATGTAAATAAATATAATGCAGATAAGTATAATATTCATTAGTATAATATAAATATATATAATGTAAATAGTACAATATGTTATGTTCTTGTTATTAACATGTAAATTAATTAAAACTAATAATATACAAAATTCAGTATTATTATTGCCTTCTAATTCTATTTTAGAAACACACAATAATTCCATTTTTTATTTACACATGAAGATATTTATTAAGATAAAGAAAAATAATACCAATCATAGTTTTTCAAAGTTTTTTTAAGAAGTCTAATTATTCGAAACATAACATTGTTTAACATGCAAAAAATACATTTAATTTTCGTTCATTGTTCATTCATTGCACAAAAAATGTGTTCAACATTCATTAATTGTTTGTTCATTCATAGTGTGTTCATTATTCATTCAGCATTCGTTCATTCATTGTTCATTTGTTCACTCCACCTTAGTTCATTCAACACACATTTTGCTTATGGTGAACTTTTTTTTAAGAAAATAAAAATTGGTTACGGGCTGTTATGCCATGCCAGATATATACCAGGTTTACAGGTTGTTACACCTTGCCAGCGACCTGTTATATATTTTTCCGGCCTTGATATTGACACCAGTAAAATTCCAATTGGATAATCTTCCCACTTCATTTCTGCCCAAACTTTTTTATTTTTTAAGTAATGAAGTGGGAATTTTTTCATTTTTTATTTACTGGTACCACCCTTCCCATATGATGTGGGTGTCTTATGAGAACACCCCAGCTATACATATGTTATATTACAATTATATAATAGAGAGTATTTTCAATGAATCTTGAGGTGGTAGCAATTAATAGCATCTTCTGCTCGTAATTTATATGAGCATTAGCAAGGATTTTGCTCAAATTTTGCATGATTTGGTGATAATCTAGTACTGTAAATATAGGTACCTCATATTGACATTATTAAATTACCTTCTCAGACAGGGGATCGAACCCATGACCTTTGCATTTGAGATGAAACACCTGGTAAATGAGCCATGTTAAAAGACAAGCAAGGCAGTGATTAAAAAACTTCATGTGATGAGCTGTTGTGAGTTGAAAGTTATAAAATGGCGAGTCACTCTAGCCAGGTGTGTCACAGCTGTTGCACTGAGCTCAGCCATGGTCGACAAGTGAAGCCATTCACAGCTCGAGACTAGGTCGAGAGGTTCTCGGCAATTGTGTCGCAACTGATCAGCCCTAAGCACAGTCTAGGTCGATGAGTTACTATTGAGAGTTTTACCAAGTGTTCACTCTGAGGCATGAAGAGGGCAGGACTGTGTACAAAATTCATCCTATTGCCTGTAGAGGCAAGCACAGTATGGAGAGCTTTCATCTGTCTGAACTAGGTTGCAGCACATTAGGAGAGCTTTCATCTGTCTCAACTACATTGTAGCACGTTTTTCGAAGCAGATAAAAAAATTCTCACACAATAAGTGCAACTTTTCAGTTACACTTCTTATTGAGATGAAGTTATTACATAAAAGTATTTAATTTTATTTGATACTTACCTTCCTTCATTTTTGTACTCATTCCTAAACTGATAAAACCCCAGTCTTTGCCTCAACATTTTAAACAAATCTCTTTAAATTTCTCATGTGTCATCTCTATCAACAAAATCATCACATATGGTTTTTCAATTTTTTTTATCTGATTAAATATACACAAAAATATGCATTATCTCTAACAAGTTGCTTCGAGATTCTTGAAATATGTTTGTGACAAATAAAATACATAAATATTTTTATGACTTCCAGATAACATCTTGATTCTCTAAAATTATATTGTCAAAAATAACTAGAGGATTTATTTTCTCATTGGTCTAGTTCAATCATTCCATAATTGTTATTTTAAAAAAATAAGCTGTCTTTTTGTTGAACTTGTTGGATATCATATCAAAATCATTTTGTAACTGAACATATTTAATTAAAATTTGACCTTCCTCCTTTGTAAATAAAATTAATCATCAGGTTGGTTTTCATACTTTTGCTGTGCCCGATGATAGTGGCTCTCATATTGTCAGGCAAAAGTTCACCACTCTTTTTATTTCTAGAAATTTCTTGTTAAAATAAAACACCAACACACCAATTGACTTTTTTACTAAATGGATAATAAAGTTTTTTAATTAACATATAACAGTTCAATTCGAAAGAAAAAATTTCATTTTGATATCATTCAGTAAGATAAATCGATTGCTTTAAATAGTTTGCACACAAAATTCTTGACTACAAATATAATCAATAACACAAAACGACAGTTGAATAATTGAGTTCTGTCGATAAAAATGCAGTTTTAACTATTCCAAATGGATAATATGATGTATCATGAAAATAATCTATTAACTCATTTGAACCATTTTCAACAAACAACATTAAATTAACAGCAGATAATGTAAACAATAGAATATATATTAAGTATAAGTTTGATATTAAATTTGATGATCGACTATCTGATATTTTTGATTTTTAAAGAAATATGCTTATTGAAAAAGACAAAATTGTCATAGGAAATAAATTACATAATTTTGATCCATTAAATGTAATAAATGTCCATTGTAACTTAGGATATGGTATGTTTATAAAATACAATGGAACTAATCACTTAGAAATAGATATAATTGCGATATTTCTACCAAAGATGATGTTTGGATTTAGAGATTATATTATTTATGAGCTCACAAAATCCAATCAATTTGTTATCAAATTAATAATTAAAAGTTTAATCATGTTGTTTTAGAAATTTGAGAAGAAAATGATAAACTAATTGATTTTAATGTTGCTGATATCGATATTGTTTTGGAAATTAAAGATTTTTAAAGTATAATTTGTGATTTGCCAGTGGTCAGCGTGCCGACTGCAGAAATATTCAACTCTCATTAATAAAAGTATACATTTTTATATCCATATGGTAATATGTCTATTTTATTTCCTTCTATAATCCTTAATTACTTAATGCTATTTTATTAACTTCGACTGTATATATTTCATGTCTCACGCTCCTTATTAAATTCAATGTTTTGTATTGTATTTTTTCTTTAAACAAACTATTTTTATAGTCATCAAATTTTATTTGCTTATTAACTGCACATTTATTTACTCCTTTCGATCTTTTGTTTTCTTTATTGTCAACTCTATTAGCATACACTTTAGCTCTTAAACAAACAAATTATTTCATTATTTGCCAATTTCATTCATCTTTTAGATTACCTAAAACATTTCTTTTATTTGAGGAATGTTATATATATATATATATATATATATATATATATATATATATATATATATATATATATATATATATAATATTTTGGGTAATCACCTTTATTAAAAAAATTTTATTGCCAACTTTATATCTTCATAAAAAAATCTTCTGGTTTTATGTTATAAATGTAGGAATCGGTATATTGATAGTATGATTCAATGTTTTCTCCATATTTTGGCTTCATTGCTTTACAGTGAAAATCATATGTTAAATCTTTCGATATGTCCAAAATTAACATACCCTCATAAATAGGCTTATTAAATTGGACATTTGCTTATTTCATATATAAGGCAGTAAGATTTTAATTAAAAACTGTAAATTTTTTAAAATTTGCTTCTGTTACTATGTTTTTTATTTTCTGCATCTGATATTAATCTTACATCTATTCTGTTTTTTATATTATCAATTGTTTTACCAAAAAGAGAATTATTCATCACCATATAAAAATCTTTTTCAAAATCATTTTTTTTGCATTAGTTCTTATCGATGTATTTAAATCTATGTACTTTCTTAACCAATCAGACTGATTAAACAATAATATGCTATGTATTTTTGTAAGTTTTATCCCATTATTTAGACTCTGTTTCAAATTGTGTTAGTGTATTACATACTTATGTTTGTTAAGTAAAGTTGTTAATAATATAGACTAATTTGATCTTGGAACTACCTTATTTCTAGACAAATGGGATATCTTTATGTAATTTATGTAAACCTTGTCGATACTCTAAATCTACTTCTAAAATGTAACCCTGATCAGAATCATTAGAAATATTTAATATATAATTTTGCCACAAATCTAACATAAATTCTGGATAATCAACCCATTCAAATCCACCATATGGTAAATATTAAGATATTGCCCAACCATATACATTATTCGCATCGAGATAAGTTAAAAATTAGACTCTTGAATATAATTAAAATCATCTGAAAATTTATTATTCACTTTTACATATCTCGTCAACATTGTGAAACTCTGCCTCTAATTAATTTTTCTACCATTAAAATCATATAATTATGTATTCAATATAATGATTTTTTTTGTTATTTTTAAGATTGCATCCCAGGATAATCCTTGTGCTGAAATATAGCATGCTGAATCTAATCATATTCATTTATATGTGTTTCTCTAAAGTTTACAAATACATTTGCTAATAGTAACACATCACTTTTTAATTATAACTCCTTATATTCGCCAAAGTACTTCATATTAAATTGATCACATACACATATTGGATGACCATAATCATCATCAGTTATACCAGATTCATTAAATTTATTGTAAGATTTACTTTTGGAGGAAGCTCAGTTTCATAATATTTCTTCCAACCATCCACATAATCGTACGGATAAACACCTATCTTAATTACTAAATCTGCTTGATATTTTGGAAAATGCTTATGTATATGCTTCAATTGATCTTTACTTAAATTAGATGATAATTTATCTGAACTACTTGCCATAAATTTAAATGTGCCTATAAATTGCATTTCCAAACTTTCTGTTGGTTTCCCAAGATAAAGAAACTTTTATTCATTATTTACAATTAAATAAATTTCTTTTTCATCATATCCTAGGTCTTTAATAAATGAGCATCATATCCATCTAAGTTATAAAAATAGATTGGAAAAAATTGGGCAATTTTAATTGTAGATTACAATCATTACATGCTGGGTTAATGAATTTTTAATTATATGATCATGATGTCCTTTTTTATTTATCTTCGTATATTCAAATTCACATACAGTACTTTTTTAAATCTATTATATAAAACTTTTTCTTCTTTTGTAAGTATATATTTCCCTAATCTCTACTGCTTCCCTTTTAATTGATTGAATAAACATCTTATGAGTATTTGGGCCTCAATATACAACTGGTAGTTTATAATCACAATAACTAGATACAACATTATAGCAAAAACCAGAAGCCTTATGTAACTGATATTTCATCGTATATGATTCGTCGTTCAACTTTAAACCAATGGTTTTTATTTTATCATCAGTATGATTATATATTTCTTTAAGTAACTCCTTATAAAGTCCATTATCAATATTGTCCGCTGTTAAAACTGGATATTTATTAATTAAGTTAAATATGTTTATATTCTTTGAATTTGGTTTACTTGTTGATATTTTCTTTATAATTGATTCAAAATCTGCATATATTGTAAAAGGAACCTTCATTGTATGGTTGTAATTTCTGGAATAATATTTTCTCCCCTTTCAAAGGTATGTATTTTACTGATTTATTTTTAGAGCAGTCGTCTGTATGTTTATTTAATTTTTCTTGAGTTGTGAAAAATCGAAGACACATTTCACATAAGTTTACCATTATGTTTAGTTTTTTGTGCAGAAAGAGAATTTTATAACTCTTTTATCCAACAGTAATGTGAATTTGTATCTTTCTTGAAATAAAGAAAATTTATGTTTTTCCTTTTTGTGTTGTGTAAGTTTTAGTGGACGTACTGTGGACTTATCTTCAATACATTATTCATTTATAGATGTATCAATTTGATTTTATAATTTGGTATATCATCAATTTTAATATGATATTCATATTTATCTACTACTTTATTGGTATTAAGCCCCACATTTTTATATTCAGTTACTCTTTGTGAATCTTTTTTCTGCTGGGAACAATGCAGACTTTTGCCGAAAGTAAATATTGTTGATCTGAATTTTTCACATTAATACATGCTTTTTTTTATCTTAATCTTTTCTGGCAGTTAATTATATTATGCTCCATTTAATGGATTATACATATTTATATCCAATTGTATTCCAGTTAATCTATATATTTTCCAATCTGAATCAATTTAATTCCAAAATTCAGATAATCATGTAAGTAATTTTGTAAATCCTTTAAATTTATATTGTCCAATACTGTATAGTTTTGTCATTGCAACGTTAATAATTCTACTTGGTTGGTCTCTTTCTTACATTATATGCATATAATTTAACATTAGTATTCACTCATCTAAATTTCTTAAGATGATCATGTATTATCTCAAATATGTTATGTTTTTCTGAAGTTAAAACGTTATTAGCCTGTACTAAATTAGAGGTATTTCCAATTTTATAATATGTTGATATCCTACCATTAAAATCTTTATTTACTATTACATTTTTGTTAGTTATTTTCTTTATTTTCTTTATAATTACATTAGTGGAAAATGGGAATAGTAATTTTAATTCCTTTTGTCTCCTTCATATAATACATTAATATTAACATTAGCTAAAGGTAAACTAGTAAAATTATTCATGGTTATCCATTATATTACTCGCGTACTTTTGTTTCTAGGCTTTTGAAAATATTATTAGAGAATAAAAACATTTCTTTTAATTAATTTCTATCTTTTAAATACTTTTCTTTGACATTGACTAACGAAAATGGAAAATTGGTAAAGTTGTTCCTTTGTTTCCTTATTTAAAATAAATGGTATAAGATATCCTAATTAAATCAGCTTTCCTTAGACGACACCAATATTTTATTTTATATTCTTTTTTGCTAAGAAACTTAGATACTGCACTTTCCTTCCACTGAACTCAACTGCTAGATTGTTCGCTGACATTTTTGATTGTTTATTTAGTAAAAAAACATTTCTAATTAAGTTTTATTTTTTTACTGCAATTCGGTACATTTATTTTTACCCGAGAATAATATAAAAACATATTTAACTGAATGGAATAAAACACTGTTTTATTTGTTGTTAATATTGAAAACAATGTTTTAAATGATTTAAGTTCTTGTTTTGATAGTATTTCTTAGCATATTCAATAAAACCATTTTTTTAAATTGATGTATGTTTGTCTATAGTAGCTTCATGGAGATAAAATGAATCGACAGATTGATTCTCATTACAAACTACACATGACTTAGTTGAATAATCATTATGACGAATTTCATTTGTGTTGTGTAATTTAGTATTTTTATGCTTTTCGGGATATAGAATACAAACATTTTTTCACATTCACATAGTACTTTATTTGACCTATAATGATTTCACAGATATTTATTGACAATTTTTTTTGCATGTGTTATTATGCTTATCTCTTATGAATTTATGTGTTCGAAAACATTCAATGTTTAATACTTCACCACATCTTTTACATTGCTTGCATACATTATTATTTTCCACTTCGAGCATTGATTCCTTTTTCTTTATAAGGAAAAAAAATTATTAAAATAAAAAATAAAAAATTTTCCTTTTAATAAATTTTTTCTTTCCTTGTAAATAAGACAAAATGGAATCACTTATCAAGAAGTTAAACAATTAATATGAATTGACTAAACTACAAGATCTTGAAATTAATAAAAAAGGATGCGGCTTCTGAATTAAAAACTTATGAATCTAAGTTCGGTAAAAAAGAATAATTGTGTTCTAGATCAAAAGTATAAAATTAATTTACCAGATCTCTATGTAAATATGTTTGACAAAAATGCTTTAAAAATAATAAATGAGAAACAAGTTTTTATAATGTATAAATGTTTAAAAGAACTGATAAATGGGAAATCTGTACATGAAATTGAATTTTCATAAAACATATTAATTTATATTAATTTGGATATATCGGTTTTCTTTTTAATATTTAATTCGATTTGAACTTATTTTAATTAATTTTGGATAAAAATTTGATTAAATTATATCGTTAGCTTAATAAATTAACGTTTCTAGAAAACATTAAAAATTGCTTGAAATCGAGGAATTTACTTGATTTCGTCTTAAAATTTACTGTTTTTTAATTTACAGAAATCCTGCTGGGCCATTTGTGGAAAAATTGAAAAATTTGCTTGTTTTTAGCTTAAAATTACACGATTTTGGCTTAAATTTCCTTGTTTTTGAGGATCTCAAATTGGTGCTTCTAGAAATATGAAAAAGTTGCTTGAAAGCATTAGAATTGCTTTATTTTGAGCTTAAATTGCTTGGTTTTTCATCAAATTTCAGATTTTGAGTTTTTAATTTTTTCTTGTACTTTCGTTAAAAACAGCAGGAACTATTAATGTTAGTTTTACAGGTTATTTTTCTGGAAATTGCCAATTTAAGTGAGCTGCGCTAGCTCTCCGATTTCCTATTTACTATCGAGCAACAGAGTGTGTGGCAGCCCTATTGGACAAGATGCATGAATAAAAGGTATAAATGATAGCAAAAATATAGACTGAACATGTGTTGATAAAGAAAATGAGTTAATGGACTGTAATCAACTAAGACAATTAAAAATGATGTTAATTAGAGTTGAAAAATATATTAAATATTGTGCTTACCAATAATAGAAGAAAGGGATCATTAATTGCTGTAAATAAAATGTTTGTGAATAAATTAGAAATAAAATTTAGATTTTTCAAATTTTTCTATTAACATTTCCATCCTTCACAATATAAGACATGCCTCACAGGCGTTTCATATGTATCACTGGTGTCACATATGAAATGGAGGCAAATTTTAAATTAATAATTGGTAAATAAAATTGGGTTGTAGGCAAGTAGCTAATCATTTTAATAAAATTAGTTAACTGTGTTAGTCATGTGTGAATATAATAAACACTCACTTGTACTTACAACTGATGCTGTGAAAGTCAACAAGGAAAATGTATGGATAACTGGAAGCACTGCGAGCATAATTGAGGGGCTAGGTATCCAGATGTTTAATGTGAGCACAAGTGTAAAAAGCTTGAAAGATGTAAAAAGCCAGATAACTAATATAAGTGATTCAGTGGATATGAAAATGGACACTTAATGAAAATGTGGAAATGGTATATTGGAAAATAGACACTGTCAATGAAAATGTTGACACGAAAATAGATAGCATTAGCGAATTAGTGAAAGCGAAAAAATTGAAATTTTAATGAAAGAACTGACAATGTCGAGAATCAATTGAAACAGAAGATCAGTGTATTAGAGAAAAAATTGCACGAATCTCTCCAGCAACGGAGTTCCAGTACAACCACATCGAAAGCTGGGAAAAGTGAAGAAGCAGTGCAAGACTAAACCAATAAAGCAACATCGGAGGAGAGCAAAATTATATGCGGCATTAGTGTTGTGCAGACGCGAGTGGAGAAGGGGGACTCAATTAAGCCCGCCCCTTACGATAGCAAGACTTAATGGCAGGAGTACCTAAACCAGTTTGTCGGCCTTGGAGATACGTTTTGGACTGGTGTCTACGACATGTCCATCATGCACTGCTGCGAAGCTACACCCAGATACCAGGGAGCCACTTTCGGAACTATGGCTAGACACTGTGCGGCTCTCTCATCTATCTTTGGATGGGTGCCACGATGTGGCATGCGACATCATCACAGTCAGCTTTTTCATCGGTGCCCTCGCCGACGTAGAGGTACGACAAACAGTGTGTCTTCTTACACCCAACAACACTGCACCCCGACGTCCAGTATGAACAGTGAAGATGAACAAATATGAAGGCAGCATAGCAAATACTTTGAAGGAGTTGTAGTTGGCATTGAGGGACTTCGCTTCCAGGATTCGTGCTACTGAGCTTCGCTGCCCCTGACCCAAACGGAGGGAGTGTTAGTAATCTAGGCAGCTGGGACACCTGAGAGCTTATTGCCCACAAGAGAAGCAGTAGCCAATAAAGATACAGTGTGGTAAAGAACAAATTGCACAATGAGCGCATACAAGCATTTAGGTAAAGAAATTTGTGAGCTTCATGCATATGCCTAACAACTGAGAGACTGCTTCAACGAGCTGATACTTCAAGATGCAGACCTCACAAAACAGTTGGAAAATACACATGACCTGTGAGTGATGTCCAGAAGCCCTGTGCTCACTGCGTCATATAACAGAGAAAGGTACCAATGGCATGGAGTGATTAATAGGATAGCCCCTCTCAGTAGTACCTGTGAGGATAGTGATAACATGGAGGAAGTGTTTCGGGGGTCAAAGAACCAGTTGCGTGAAGTCGAGAAAGGGAATGAGGCAGTCGACAGGAGCTACCAGTGCTTCAGTGTACGTCGGACGAGGATTTAGCCACAATCTGTAGCAACCACCATAAGTGCCAGCATTTTTCATAATTGTAGACATGGTTTAAAGGAATATACAGGGGGAAATACTGGAGATACTTTATCTTTTAAAAATGTTAATGGAAGGATTAGTCCTGTAAGGCACAAACTGTCACATATAAACAGTATGATGACACGTTATGATAGGAGAAAGTCAGGCAAGGTATTTTAAGGACAACTGGTGTGGCTGTATAACCCACAGAGATGTCAAGAGTACTCGAATCTACAGAAATGTTGGGAAGACCCCTTCAGGATTCTGAAGAAGATCAACTATGTGATAATTTGCGTTTGTCGTCTAGGCTCTCAGGCAATGATTGTCCACATCGACTGTCTGGCACTCTACGATTGTCCGGATGTTGTAGTGTCTGTTCGGGACAAACAGACTTGAGGAGAGTGCAGCATTACATGCTCGCTGCTTCGCCTTATGCACGAGCATGCAAAGAGAACAGAGAGTCGTTATATAACTGAGATTGTGGAGGCAAGTCAATGACGTGTATCGAGTTACAGACATGCGCCGCTAACCCTGGTTGCATAGTTTTCTGCATTTGTCTGAAGAATGCTCTGGATTACTGACCTCGTTCTCTCAGCGAAACTCGGGATGCGTTGAACAGTTCGAGATGGTCATGGCCAATGCTACAAAATTTGTGGCAGGCCTCCGGGCTGTGAATTGAGTTAAGTGACTTGGAGTATTTTAAATATGTGAGTGGCTGAGTTCCGAGCGATAAAAGACGAGCAGTGGGAATGTGACCAGCGGAAGGGAAGTCTGCGACGGCAGGTATCAAGCAGCGAAGTATACGGCTGGCAGGCTGCTCTCCTGGACTAGATGTGTGTGTGAAAGACATAAATGATGGCAAAAGTTAGACTGAACCTGTGTTGATAATGAGTATGATTTAATTGACTGTAACCAACAGAGACAATTAAGAAAAGCATTAATAAGAGTTTAAATAGCCATTAAATATTTCGCTCCCTCTTAAATAGAAAGAGTAAAAGTGGGGACAGATAATTAATTTCTCGAAATAATATCAGTGTTAATGAAGTAGAAATAAAATTCAGTTAATTTAATTTTTTTCTATGACCTACATCCCTCGTGAACACAGATACGTCCCTCAGGTGTCCTGCCATGTGTAAGTATAATAAACAATTATAATAGTTTAATTTTAATGTTCATAGGGGTATAAATATAGTACAAAAATGTGGACATAGTTGAAAAATGGATGCTGCAGTCCATTACCCGGTGTAGTTTATCAACTATATTTACCCACCTGGCCTATCACTACTCAATTTTCTGCTTTGTGTTAGGATGCCATTAATATTACTGCTAAAATGCTGCAATAGCACCAAGCTCCAAGTGAAGGCTTGGCAATATGCCAATGAAGGTGGTGAAAAGTGGGAGGAGGGGCTAAATTTAATAAATGCATGCCAGTCAACACATCCGAGTACCCTTTGAATTCAAGAAAAAGCAATTTCCCCCCCCCCCCCCCCCCGTTGTTAGTTTTTCCTTTTTCATTACTGGCACGCTGACAACAATCAAGTGCCAAAAACTGTCTTAATAAGTGGCAGGGAGAGATATCAGGGAGGACTGCTTCTCACGTGGGCAACTTTCTCTACATGGCCTACTCCATGGTAAGCACACCTGCTCCAGGGTAAGCACACTTGCTCCAGGGTAAACACCAGGCTCCAGAATAAGTACACCTGCTCCAGTATAAACACATTTGCTCCAGGTTAGACACACCACTAATACGATGCACAAAGACGTCCTTCGGTGAAGGAAGCCGTAGACAGTAAACTGGTAATTTTATATTTGCAACTTACTGTTTTCATTGCGAGATGGTGATAGTGTTAAAATCTGTATGATCACACTCACAGAGTTTTACAAATACACTTCTTTCAAAGTTATGTAAGGCACCATAAACTTTCACTGCGCATTGGCATTGTGCAGCAGGTCTATTTCGAAAGTTGCAAACTCCTGAATATTAAATTCAAGTAAGATATCATGCTGGAAAATGCTCTTCGGACTCTTTCAGTCGTTTGTGACTTCGTCTTATGTATCCTGGCATTTTTGACCAGCGCCCAGCAGCATTCCAACGGAAGATACGGGATGTTCGTGTTTGGCAAGAAAATATCAGAGGAACGGGATGAGATACGGTTATGAAAACAAGGTAGATAGTGTCCTCTGCTCCAACACTTCTTATCTCAGAAAGAGCAACATTGCGACACAAGATGGTGTCGATTGGCAGGCCCGTCTACTGACTTCTGATAGACTCTGTCCCTTTCTTCACATATGGAACTCTGTGAGATTTTCCATGGCCATATCACGGAAGCAAGAAGTTAGGGAGTTATGCACGTAACACGATTTTTCTTGAAGCCGAAATTTGTAAAGGCCACGCTACTTTAGTTTCCGAAACAAAGCATTGTCGTACTGACTACAGCTATTTCAGTTGCAAGATCTGAACTATTTTGAAAGAATTTTCTGCATGTTGCAGTCTTCCACGTATGATGTACAAACAGTGTCTAAAAATATGACGGAAATTACACTTACAAATATGTATTTGTGTTACTGCCCAACATTTTTGGTGTATGGCAGCTCTTTCATGACACTAAATTTATGTCTTGTTTTCGATTCATCGTTTGTAACATCTGGGAAATAGCCACATAATTTACTTGCGGAAATCAGACATTTTGGTAGTAAACACAAAACTTTTAATCCGATGATATTTTATTATTTTTATTAATATCTCATGTGTTATTAATTATTGTAATAGTTCTGCCTAAAGTAAGGGTATTTAGTTTTTAATGTTTTGTAATTCTCTAATGTTAAATTTAATAAGGTCTGCTTCTGTTTGTTTGTGCATGGCAATTTTCAGTCAAATTATGTTTACATTTAGGAAAGAAGTGCGAGTAACTAGATCAATGAGCCTAAATTACAGAAGATTTCTGCTGATGTCCCGAGGTCTTGCATTATCCTTGCAGAGAGATTGTGACATCATTTTCCCCTACCATTTATTATCCAGCATGATTTGAGTAACTACTGCTTCAACTTTGATTTTTAAGTATGGCCGACTTTTGCCTCTACATTAAGATAGCGTCAGACACCATCTTTAGTTCATAAACTGAAGTCTGAAGTAACATCAAATAACATAACTATGTATTAAAGGGCTATAATAAAAGCACCATAAAATTATGGCTTCATTACATGGAATCTTGCTTATTTTACGGCCACTAGAAAAGCATGTAGTAGGCCTATATATCTGCATATATTGATCAGGTTGTGTTTTTTCATTATTCTGTATTTAAATATTGTGGTTCAGTAGTTGGCGTTTTCTGGTTATGATTTTGTGTTAATAAGCGTAGGGTATTTTTAATTTTAATGAGAGTATCTTTCGAAGTAGTTATCGTAGTAAATGTGTTCTGGATTGAAGGGAATATTTTGTCTGCCTGTATTTTGTTCTGTCAGTCGGTTCCAGTTGAGTCCAAGTGATTTAATGGTGTGTTTGTTGAAAGGTCTCTCATACACTTATGGCGTGTGTGGCTATTTCAGTTTGCAGGAGCAATTTTAGATCACAAAACCCCGAGAACATACCTACGCTCTACCTAGCTCACACACTTATTTACATGCCTATTTCCATACACTATCTACCACAATTCACTCGCTTAATAAAGAATTGGCACCCAGTACGCGTAGCATATTTAAAAGTATCATATATCTGTTTGAGCATTTCCCCAACACTACATTACAGAATTTGACTCCCATATGTGGCGCCATACAACGCAATGGTAGCATCACAGTATTTGTCCCGTGACATGGGGCCCTAGTATTGTAGTAAGCCAGGCAAAACACAACAATAATTCACAGAGTGAATGAATAGGCAGTGTAGGGCCAGGTACAATCTTAGAATGTTGAATCCAATAAATTATAGGAGATTTGAATAAATCACTATAATGGAGACGATCACATAAATCACGGAATCAACATTTGATGAAAACACTAATACACCTACCTTATAAATGGAAGGACGGAATATACGTGTTCCCAGAAGTAGCACCGAAGGGCAGGTTAGGTTTTCAGATGTAAAACAGACCACAGATACGGTAACACCAAACCCCATGGACATGTTACATTTGTTGCCAGCCTTATTTAAACAAATTGATCGAATGGAAGAAACATTCAAAATAGAACAGGAAACTATGAGAATGCAGATCGAAATAATGGGAATACAGATCGAGAGTGGACAAGAATCTACAAGGACGCAGATTGAGTGTGGACAGGATTCTATAATAGCTGAAACTGAAAGTACTAGGTGTGCACTTATAGAGTAAATTAGCACAATCGCCGAGAGTTTGAAAGGAGGATAAGCGGCCTACAAGAAGAGGTAACGCAAACAAGAGACGAGGTGGCGCATACTGCCGCCAATCTAAAGGCAGTAGAATCGAGAGTGAAATCCCTTTAAACAAGACCTACAGCTAGCTCAGACACAGGTTTTGTTAATGACAGATGGAATCCTTAAATCACCATATGGCGAACAAATTGAGCCTAATGGAGAGAGCGCACCACGAGGTTGTAAGTAAGATTACTACTCAGGTGTCTGAAGTGGGAGATCGAGTAAACCAATTAAACCAAGTAGTGAAATCATTGTCAGTAGTAGGGGCGCATAGGTCCTACCACACTTTTGATTCATCGGATTACCGATCTGATATCAAATTGATTAATATAATTAATTCTTTATCCGATATTAATCCGTTAAAACATTCTCGCCAATCCGATAAAATAATTTTGATTGATTGATCCAATTAATTTATCTAAATTAATTAATCAATGGTTTAATTATTTTTGTGAATATATAAGTGTATAGTTGGGTGTTAGAGTGTGCTAAGGCACTTTAATATTAATTTTTGGAGGGTTGGGTGGCAGAATGGTACATCCTCACCTTCGGAGCTCTAGTTTTGCATTGAGGTGGGGCTGTGTAGGGGAAGGGGTATATATGTACTGTGTAATATAAACTTTTGGAGAGCATCTCTGGTAGATGTTACCCCTCTGAGCTCTGGCTTTGTACTGAGGTGAGGCTGTGTTGGGGAAGGGGTACATATATATATATATATATATATATATAGTATAATATCTTAATTTTTAGAGTACTTCATCTGACAGGCGACTGAGACACGTGCAGCGCGATTGGCACTGGGTAGATGACTGAGGTAAAGGCAGGGTTCGGAAAGGTGAATTTAATGAAATCTTTACATAATGAAAATCAATTAAACAAAAAGAGAGATGAATATTTCTACAACATGATTTACTAACCCGTGCTATGCCAGCATTATAATTTACAACAGTCGAAATGGCCACAACTAGATAAGTCTCCAGCTGTCATAAATAAATCAAGTAATGAGTTAAAGCTATCAATATAAATTACACAAGAGAAGTATAATGAATGATTACAACAATGTGAGTCTCCTGTATGAAATTACATAATTAGTTCTACCTGCAAAGAAGGCATAATTTCCCTAGTAATGAAATGTATATATATATAAGTATAAATTTCTTTGGTTAAACTTCACAATAAAAAAGGATTTGAAAACATGTAGGCAACTGTACGAGCACCTCTCCCACAACACATCTGTCCGGCTGTAAGGTTAGTGAAGCAATGCCTTGAAATTGTGCGAAAAACTCGCAAACGAATGAAAAGAGAGACAAATAAGATTTATGTGACAAAATAAATGAAATTTCGGTAGCAATATATAAATTACACTACTTTAATTTAACAACACCTAATGAAATCATACGAGCAGGAGAAACACGTCTGGTCGGCTGCGAGGTTGCTGAAAGAATGACATCAGTATAGGATTTGCGGAGACTTACAAGAATGAATAGAGATGTGCAGCATGGTCGTTAGGCGACTGAGATTATAGCTACTCGGAAAGAGAGTTGAATACACAACAACTGTTTCGAAATAGGAAATATTACACACAATGAAAGCATGAGGAATATATTTCAAACAGCAGAATGAAGTGGTACAAAATAAACAGTTTTTCAATAAAAATTTCCGGTTTACTGGTTTAGAGTTCCCAATCAAGCTAATTTAATGTGTCACTATCCAGGAAAAATTGAATCATGTCTGCCTCATCGTAAAAAGGAAAATAATTACATAAATGCAGAGAAAAAACTTACCCCAATACCATGCAATATTAACACAATTTCCATCGAAGCATAGGGAGACTTAATCCTGCAACACTTTATAGAAAACCTAGGATGTTTCAATAAATCCACAAACTTCTTCAAAGAAAAATATTTTTATAATAATGGACATACTACATCCAGCCTAATAATGTTAACAAAAATTCAGTTAACTCTGGAAAATTTGCTGTGTTAGTTAGCAAATCAGTAGTTGAAAATCCTATGAACTTTCGTAAACTGAGCTAAGAAATGAATTTGACACTATATAAGTTTATTAAAATAACGGACAGACTATATCGGCATTACACAGGAATACATTTTCGCGAAAAATTATTAAATTAAAACTTGTAAAAATATTTTGCAATGTAGTTTACAAAGACTGTGAATGAGGTCTCAAACCTGGAGAATGTACTTTTTTTCGAAGAAATCGAAAGGTGAAGTGTGCTGTAGGCTGGATAGAAATACCGGATTCATAGAGGGCATACTCCTCGGTCGCACCACGAGTCCCTGCCAAACGTCGTCCCGAACGGTGAGGTCGGAAGAGCTGAGAGTGATGATCAGTGATGTGTGTGCAGTGAGTGATATATCCAGGGCGACATTCAATCAGGAACCAAAAATTGTGCAGACTAGTCAGGATGGTTAAAAGCTCCTGTCCACAGGCTATACACCCCTACCCCGATCATCAATCCTAGACCAGATTGCATCTTTGGGTATGCGCCCTGAACCCCGAACACCTCCAGCTGCTACACCAGAACATGTTTTAAGCTAGCTGTAAGACTGCCTACACGGGCTAGACACCACCCTCTGCCTGACCCACCAGCTCAGAATGCATCTTTTTCCACCATGTAGGGGACTGTCTAGCTGCCTACCCTCGGGCTCGCAAATTTTTTACTCACCCGAAGTGTTGACCTGTTTGTCAAACGGTTTTCCTCCATCGAAATAATAATTCTTCCCAAATCCTGCTGATAAAATTATTTCCCTGACGTTGAAATGAAGAGTCTATAATCCCAAAGATAATTCCCAAAATTAATTTTAATCCCTAAATATCCCGAAAAAAGAACTTTATTCCCTAATGATACAAAGAAATGAATTTTATTCTAAGAAACCTTAATTTTCAAGTTTATTATTCAGAAAAATTCAAACAAATGTTTAAAAAATCACAGATATATGGCAATCTATGAAAAATTCCATACCAGAGATATAATTTCACTCACTAAATATTAGGAGAGTTAAAGAACACCGTTTTCAAACAAGTTTCATTCCATTTTCCTAATTTTCTTCTATTACAAAGGAAGACACAACACGTGCATACATATTCAAATTTTAATCCATTTTAAATATATGTGTGTAGCAGAGACAAATATGTATTTTACATGTAGACTTCTCTAGACACTTAAATTCACTTATACCCAAAGTTTCGATCCAAAAGCTTCCATGTGAGATTTTCGACTACACTATCTAGCATATAATATGTATATTTGAACAAATCCAGCCTCAAATGATTTTTATCGAAGCTAGAATTAGACAGATTCCACGATATTTTAAATAAATTTAAGCAATATTAAAGGAAGACTACAGCAATCTTGTAGTCGTATACCCCATAATTCAGGATAATAAATTCCGACTCTCAACAAATTATTTACATCTTAAAGAGATACCCGAAACTAATAACTTCATTCCATACAACATATGTAATTGGCATAACGAATTATCCGACAAAGTTTACTGGGAAAAAACAAAATTCATATTACATATACACATTTATAAACACAACACATTTCCATCATTGTTAAGACAATCACAGCTCAAAATGGGTTACTCAACAGATTAGCCTCCGACTAACACAATTGTTTCAGTAACCAAAGTCTTTAAACATTCACTACAAAAACCTTCAATTCCTATCTCTCCATTCTACATTCCTAAAATGATATTACAATTTATTCACTTTAATTGTATACTAAGTAACAGCATATTCCATCTAACATATGTAGATTTAGTCACGTGGAGAATTGCTACCTCTACTTCCACAATTGACATACAATTATTAGAGCAGAAGATATTTTTTATATTTTTAATTAAACAAACTTCTGTTTAAAACATATATTTATACAGAAACAAGTAAGTCGACTTACTGACATTGTAAGGTGAACATATATTCGGAAGTAAACTTTCTCCTCACATCGGAGATTATTCATTTTATTTACCTTAATGTTAATGGAGGCATCACCAAATAAATTACACTGCAAATACTGCGAGAAAATATACACTGTCGCCTACAATGCTCGTAGACATGAGAATAGTGAATGTTTTGAGAATACATCTCAGGTCATTCTTAACTGTAAAAACTGTTTTTGCCTGTTTGCACAAAATGATAACTTGAATCGTCATGTTAAGATCTGTAAAATAATAATCTTCCTCCTGAGAAACGAAATGTACCATTTACCTTACATAATAACACAGAAGGAGAGGGAATTAACTTGAATACAAGTAATGAAATATAATTGGATTGTATGAAATATATATATTAACACGTGAACTTAATGATTTTCGTCATAATTTAGCACCAATAGCTGCGAAGACTAAAGTCGGTAACGATATACCTCCTTCTAAGAATAGTAAAGTAGTTATTTATGATGAAACATCAGGTAAAGACAGCAGTGATGATTGCACCAACGAATTGTCTTACATAAATGATGCGAAGAACGCCGAAGACCTTAACAAGATTGTATAGACTTAGATATCTGCTTTAACATGGTGATTATTCCAGAATAAAAGAAATGGTTTTGATCCTAAAAGCACTTAAGGAACGAAGTTACATTGAATAAAGTAGTATCTGCAAACACCCGAGAAGTATGATAATAAATTTTAGTTAACCCTACTACTTGACCTAAAAAAGTAATTATTTCAAGTAAAGATTGCATGATAGGAATATGTTTCAATTTGAAATATTATGTCCTCAAACCCATTAAGTTCTTTGAAATGGTTGGAGTGTTAATTGAGGATTTAATTCGGTTTTATAAGGAATAAGAATAATTTTTTTGATGAATAAACATGTTTGTTTGAAGAATAAACAGTCTTATTTGAAAAATCAACAGATTTTTTTTTTTTTCGAATGGTTTTGAGGAATGAATTTTAAGAATAATGTATAACCAGTATTATAATTTTTTGTATCTATGTTTGTGATTTACCCAATACCTGCTTGAGCTGTGATTTTTGTAACCTCCTATTTTTAGTTGTCTAATGTGTTCTATGTTATGGAATATCCTATACTTACTTATTAATGTGTTTTGGAACAATATGTACTATAACAGTGATTTACCTCTTAAAAAATGTTGTACATAAATTTGTGAAACAAATTTTGTTTGTATATATTTTTGTCATTAAATGTATTTTGGTCATTAAATGAATTTATTCGGTCATTTATTTACATTTACCTTTTAAATGTGTATTTGTTTTCTTAAGAACAGAATTATATTATCCTTTGTTAATAAAATTAACATAACTAATGCAGATGTAAAAGCTAGATGTGATTAATTTTACACATGTTTTAACCTTAGTGAATTGCGAGAATTATTTGTAATAAAAAATGTAAGCCGAATCATTTATACTCACTTCGAAATGCTAGACTTGTAGCATTGCAAATGTCTCCAGACGTTTAAAAACGGTTACGTTATGAGCTGTAGAAGCATATAAGTGCTACCAACATTTGAGTAGTCTCTCAAGCTATAAACTTTAAATACATAATTTTTCCAGTGCTACCAACCACAAAACCAAGATCTCAGAGGGTGCACACCTGAGTCCACCAATTACTTTATATTTAGAATGCGCTGGATACGTCCTTAGATTAGTTTTTAACAAAGCAGACAGCCAAGATCGCCTGGAGTCCTCTTACTAGTGTTCAGCTCAGGTGAACGATTTAACTGTCGACCATATAATTGCGAAAACACATTCCTACATGAATGCAAACTCTCGAACAATATATTTGGTTTTCTACTTAATAAAATTTGTAAATACTTTTCAGCTTTCATTGTGCTAGAAAATACAGTGAAAAATTAACGAAAATACTGACTTATATTAAATTCTTATTTATGAAAAAAATTCTTACAAAGAATTGTAAAAATATCCTATAATGTATATATATGCCATCTTTTTTACTATTAACAATCGAGAAAGAGTTAAAACCAATTATTCTTTAATGGAAAATATCATTAGCTTTTGTTTATTCACAGGCGGGTAGAATTTTAACAATAGTGATGACATAACATGTTTCTTGAGCTCGACAAGGAAGCAAGCTGAAAACGGTCTCCAAGTGAGAAACTTGAATTTCATGTTTTACTGTTGGACACCAATGGCACTGAGAAAACTTTCAAAGCTACCAATCCAAAATTTTTGACTATGTTCTCATATAGGAAAATATATTACAATCTTGTTTAACTTTATTATTCTATTTTCAGTAATAATTTGTTTTAATTCTTATTGTAAACATGTACTATCTCATATTGACCTTTCAAAGATGTTTGTGTTTTATCAGCATGTTGATTCCGAGCCGAAGTAGTAATATGTTTTGTGTGATAAAATGTTGTTAAAAATAAAAGTCATTGAACTCCGACTCTGGCTGCTGTAGAACTAGAAGTACAGCTGGGATCATTATTCTAGGTAGGGCACTAAGAGCTCTTGTACCTGGCTCTAAAAAGGTATATTTGTCGAACAAATTTTCCTTTCTTGTCTCCACATTGTGTTAAGCTTTGACCAATGGGGTTTTCTCAAGATGCTAGAAGTCTTTTGTTTTCTTTTCAGATTCATTCATTCAGATGTCAAATTTTCTTTTTTAACACTTTTGTAATTCTATTTCCCCTCAGCCCTTCAAATGCTGTTTTTATTAAATTTATTTTATGAAATTGCTGGTTAAAATTATAAAGAAATATTTTTTGTCCCTCATGAAGACTGAAGTGAGAAACTCGTATTTCTCATTAAAGGCAGTCAGCTACATGAGGAATAATTTGAAACAGTACTGCTAGACACCTACTCTTTTCAAGTTTACCAACATTTTTTCAAACTTCTCTTCAGTAATTTGACATTTTATCCACTCATCATTCACAAAATATGATATTAAAAAATTACTGATACGAGGAATTAAATAAAAATACACATTACTTCTTTTGTTAACATAGAAAAAAATATTCAAACATAATTTTTTTAAAAGTATTCTTAAAAACGACAAATATTTTAAGAAATTTGCATATTTGATAAAAACAAGTCAATATATCCAAAAAAAACATTCACACACGCATTCACACACATTATGTTAAAAACAGTATTCTTTTAAAGATATTTACAAAACAGGAAAAAAAATACAAAACATATAAATGAATAAAAATTAAGAATGAATTTAATTGCTATGGATGTATATTGATTATGTACAGCATGTTACATCTGGGATACTTAAATTTCACACACACACACACACAAATGACTGCTGAAAAACACACACACTTTGAATTTGCAGATTTTAATTGATGACATGTAATCCCACGGTGTGAATAAGAGTTAATTTTTTCTTCTTTGAAAAAAAATGGCAAGGAAATTGGATTGAAGATATTTGATATTGAAGTTAGGCAAAAGCTAGCAGCAGCATTGATGTTTATGCAAAAGGTATTGCAAACAGTTGAGAGATTGGAGACAGCTGTTAATAGATGTGATGATGGCTGTGGAACAGGAGGTGCTTGTGGTAGTGGTAGACGGACGTCATTGGCAGTTACAGTGTTTTAGATGCCAGGGCTGAATATATTATGTCACTAATTGCAGTATTGTTGAAAAAATAGACAGATATTATTTAATACCACCAGGGAAACACCATTTGATTTACGGATTTCCGATTCTATTAAAAACTTACACCAGAAAAACATATTATGTGTGCATCGAAGAGAGTGAAGAGAAACTTGCGGATCTCGAAACCGGGCTCTTGAGAGCCGATGAGGGTGAAGCGAGGCAAGTAATGGAGCAGTGCCAGATTCCGTGCTTTCTTATCGCCAATTAACTTGTATTACTTAGTGTACATGCGACTTATGGTAAACGCTTTGTATTGGGAGATAAGAAAGTCCATGTATGACAGCATTTGCAAATTCCAGCTTGAACCACGTGCATTAAACTCCTCAAGTCTGTTAGTAAATAAAGGACTTTGTATCATCATAGTCTAAACCCACATCGGATGAGTGCAGGACAGGGAGGGATTTGCTTTGAAAATAAAAAGTCTTTGCAGTGTCAAGTATTTACCTGCTAGGGTAACTGAAATATTAATAGATCAGGGTGATATTTAAGTTAAATCTATCACAGGAATTCTGCACCTCGAGAAAAAACATGGAAAGTACGCATCACTTTTAAGCCTATTGTTAACTATCCGCACATCAGATCGCCTGCCAGCGAACGTGCTAGCCAGTATCTCGTATCTGAGATTGTATGAAGAAGTCTTTATTGAAGCTGGAGAGTCGGAAATCTACTTAATTTTCATCTTTGAATAAACATATCGACTTCTTTTTAGGAAATGCAGTGGGTGGAGATGGAAATGTTAAGTGCTGTGCAGTAGGTTGCCTCTGTGGAGTTAATTGCCAAGCTGACTGCAGAGCTGACTGCAGAACTAAGTGCAGAGCAGACTGCGGAGCTAAGTGCAGAGCGGAATACAGAGCTGACTGTGTAGCTAAATGCAGATCTAACTGCGAAGCTGACTGGAGAGCTAACTGCAGAGTATATGGTTATTGCATAGAATAAGCGTTACAACTTCTACAATGTCTCTTTAAAATATCGCTCCATGTAAATTGTCTTTGCCATCAATCACACTGACAAGGCTTTCATGAATTTTTCATTCCACAGGTCATTCTTTCATGTCGACATAAGTTCTCCAGAACTGTAAATTCTGTACTGCAGGAGCGACACATAAAAGACATCATAGCTTCCATATTGTTCGAATTATAGAATGTTACTAAACAAAAGTGTATACAAAGTAGTTCTATCCGAATGTCTGATCAAATTATGAGCATAGATATGTACACAGGTATTAAGACAATTGACAAAATAACCAGAAGTTTCACACCCATTATAAGCAATTAGAGATAATTCTAGGAAGTTCAAAACATGAGTAATAAGTAAATTCTAGAAATTGTAAATTTGAAACAATATGTCCGAATCTGTTATTTTCGTTAGAGAATCAAACATAGTTTTTTTCTCTCACAATAGTTCAAATAGTGTCATTATATGCGTAAATAGAGATATTAAAAATAAATTATAACCTATTTTACTCACTTACCACGATGTAATTGAAATAAATCCTTTATTAATAACATCCTAAACAAAAGGGCCACATTCTTATAATAAATAAAATGTTATGAGGGAGCAAAGTTCTGTGTTTGGGAAATGCAGACAGCTATAGCGACAGCTACGTGTCTACAAAACATACAGGGGACACGGCAAGTAGCGAGCAGCCAAGAGCTGAGGGCATGGAGGAGCAGTGCGAAAATCAGGAAAAAAGAGCTGAATAGGATGATGTGCAGAATGGATGGGAGTAGACGAATGTTAGTCTCATGTGTGGCTCATGTCTGCCCGCTCCCATCAACCAACAGCTCCCTTTCCCTACTAGTGGTCAGCATACAGGCCCTGCATCGCATGCATACATCCACAGCCAGTGAGAGAAGGTCGAAACATCCCCTACATACCCGCTCCTCCAACAACTTCAGTCAGCGACATGCACTGTCCTGACTGTCACGCAAATCACCTCCAGTAAACTCCGCTTCGCGACCTTCCTCACCTTGCCTAGTCTATCTTTCCCAGCTACACATTTGGGGCAAGCAGACTGCATTTACAACATTGCAATGGAATTTAAACTCATGCTATTGTATTGCATTTTAAGCCCAGTTTCGAATGTGATGTGTTTAAGGGGAAAATTTTATATCTTAAATGTCCTTTTTAAAGTAATGTAAATTACTCGAAACCTTCGAAAATTAAATTAGTTTACATCATCAAAATAAAAGTTGTTTACACAGTCAAAAAGTTTACAGTAGTTCACACCATCAATACTTTTTCACAAATTTAATAACGAATTTTTTAGCAAGGGGAATAATATTTCACACTCTGCATTAATAATAGTAACTAAAAACACACACGCTTACATACTTGTTAACACTCCTAAAACTAAACTTTTTAGACATTCTAGTTCTGAAATTTACTTCAAACTAACAGAATAATTAAATTTTTACTTAAATATTACAATTGTTTATAAAATAACTTAAAACTAGTCAACTCTCTCTCTACTCAATAAAAATTCACAAAGCTAGGACAATGACCCACCTACAATGACTTGCAATAATTTTGCCCACACTTGCAGTTACCCAACAACTTTGAAAACCCTTAAAAATACTTAGAAATAAATTATATGCCCAAAACACCCTATAACACGTCAAAAAATTGCATTTGTCAGAGTTTTTTCAAATTTCATTCATTCTTCATTTCAGACATCCTTCTCAAGACAACAACATTCTGAGTAGAAAATAGGGCAGGGCTGTGCGCCCTCCAAGCACTCTGTGCATTGTTTGGCATAGTTCCTCTTTTCTTTTTCTTGCTCTATAATTCATAATCATAATCATAACAGAAACCCACACTTGAACATCTTAAAACTACTTTAAAATAAATTATATGCCCATACCACCCCATCACATATCAAAACATTTAATTTGTTAGACTTACTCAAGGTCCATTTGTCCAAGTCAAACATCCTTCACCAGACCACGACAATCTGAACAAGCTTTGGAGCTAAGGTTGTACACCTTCCCCACACGCTAAGCGACATAGTTCTCCCTTTTTTAGCTGTTTCACAATTCATACATCAGTCATAACCAAAACCCACCATTGAAATGTTATAAAACTACCTTAAAATATGCAAAACTACTTAAAATACTTAAAAAGTAGCTAAATAAACTATTATTGTACATGTTTAACGAATTGCTACAAAATTAATGAATTAAAGTAAATTCCATTCTAGTTTAAATATGTTTAACACTTGCCATGAAAATTTAACCGAAATTAATAAAAAAATCTAAAACTCGAAACGAAGTTAATATTTTATTCAAATTGAAATTATTTTCGAAGGAAGTTTAACTGAATTCATATAAAAATTCTAACACTTGAAAAGAAGTTAAGAAAATTCAATTCAAACTGTAATAAATTTTAGGATTTTAGGAAAATTTCTTTCAAATTGTATATACATTTTCAAAAAGTTTAATGAATTTCATTCAAATTGTATAAACTTAAAACGAAGTGACAAAAATTTCATTCACATTGTAAATGCTTGAAACAGTATTGAATATTACAAGAAAAAGTTTCACACAAATTATAATTATAATAAAACCTAATTTAATCCTCAATTAACACTCCAGCCATACACATTTAAAAGGTAAATGTAAATAAATGTACGAATAAGTTCATTTAATGACCAAACTACATTTAATGACAAAAATATATACAAACAAAATTTGTTTCACAAATTTATGTACAACATTTTTTAAGAGGTAAATCACTGTTATAGTACATATTGTTCCAAAACACATTAATAAGTAAGTATAGGATATTCCATAACATAGAACACATTAGACAACTAAAAATAGGAGGTTACAAAAATCACAGCTCAAGCAGGTATTGGGTAAATCACAAACATAGATACAAAAAATTATAATACTGGTTATACATTATTCTTAAAATTCATTCCTCAAAACCATTCGAAAAAAAAAAAAATCTGTTGATTTTTCAAATAAGACTGTTTATTCTTCAAACAAACATGTTTATTCATCAAAAAAATTATTCTTATTCCTTATAAAACCGAATTAAATCCTCAATTAACACTCCAACCATTTCAAAGAACTTAATGGGTTTGAGGACATAATATTTCAAATTGAAACATATTCCTATCATGCAATCTTTACTTGAAATAATTACTTTTTTAGGTCAAGTAGTAGGGTTAACTAAAATTTATTATCATACTTCTCGGGTGTTTGCAGATACTACTTTATTCAATGTAACTTCGTTCCTTAAGTGCTTTTAGGATCAAAACCATTTCTTTTATTCTGGAATAATCACCATGTTAAAGCAGATATCTAAGTCTATACAATCTTGTTAAGGTCTTCGGCGTTCTTCGCATCATTTATGTAAGACAATTCGTTGGTGCAATCATCACTGCTGTCTTTACCTGATGTTTCATCATAAATAACTACTTTACTATTCTTAGAAGGAGGTATATCGTTACCGACTTTAGTCTTCGCAGCTATTGGTGCTAAATTATGACGAAAATCATTAAGTTCACGTGTTAATATATATATTTCATACAATCCAATTATATTTCATTACTTGTATTCAAGTTAATTCCCTCTCCTTCTGTGTTATTATGTAAGGTAAATGGTACATTTCGTTTCTCAGGAGGAAGATTATTATTTTACAGATCTTAACATGACGATTCAAGTTATCATTTTGTGCAAACAGGCAAAAACAGTTTTTACAGTTAAGAATGACCTGAGATGTATTCTCAAAACATTCACTATTCTCATGTCTACGAGCATTGTAGGCGACAGTGTATATTTTCTCGCAGTATTTGCAGTGTAATTTATTTGGTGATGCCTCCATTAACATTAAGGTAAATAAAATGAATAATCTCCGATGTGAGGAGAAAGTTTACTTCCGAATATATGTTCACCTTACAATGTCAGTAAGTCGACTTACTTGTTTCTGTATAAATATATGTTTTAAACAGAAGTTTGTTTAATTAAAAATATAAAAAATATCTTCTGCTCTAATAATTGTATGTCAATTGTGGAAGTAGAGGTAGCAATTCTCCACGTGACTAAATCTACATATGTTAGATGGAATATGCTGTTACTTAGTATACAATTAAAGTGAATAAATTGTAATATCATTTTAGGAATGTAGAATGGAGAGATAGGAATTGAAGGTTTTTGTAGTGAATGTTTAAAGACTTTGGTTACTGAAACAATTGTGTTAGTCGGAGGCTAATCTGTTGAGTAACCCATTTTGAGCTGTGATTGTCTTAACAATGATGGAAATGTGTTGTGTTTATAAATGTGTATATGTAATATGAATTTTGTTTTTTCCCAGTAAACTTTGTCGGATAATTCGTTATGTCAATTTCATATGTTGTATGGAATGAAGTTATTTGTTTCGGGTAGTTCTTTATGATGTAAATAATTTGTTGAGAGTAGGAATTTATTATCCTGAATAACGGGGCATACGATTACAAAATTGCTGCTGTCATCCTTTAAAATTGTTTAAATTTATTTAAAATATCGTTGAGTCTGTTAAATTCCAGCTCCGATAAAGTTCATTTAATGCTGGATTCGTACATTTTCATTAATATTACACCGAAATTTGTTTTCTAGGGTAATTAGTTTTTTAAAATAAGTTCATTTTTGTTCTAATATTCACATTTTACTCCAGGTAATGTCGTCGAAAATCCCACATGGAAGCTTTTGGATTGAAACTTTGGTTATAAGTGAATTTAGATGTCGTATAAAAGTGAACACTTAAAATACGTATTTTTTTTTGTGCTATAAAATATAATTAAAACAGATTGAATGTTTGAATATGAATGCACGTGTCATGTCTTCCATAGTGATCATTGAAACTTAGGTAAATGGAATGATACTTGTTTGAAGTAATGTGCACTCTCCTAATATCTAGCGAGTGATCATATCTCCTGTAGAAAATTTTTCATAGATTCCCAGATTTGCGTGTGATTTTAAATAATTATTTGAAGTTTGCTGATAAATATACTTGAAACTTAAAGTTTATTAGAATGAAATTCATTTCTTGGGAATTTTAGGGAATAAAATTCATTTCTTAGAAATTTTTGGGATTAAAATTAATTTTTGGAATTATCTTTGGGATTAATGAAACTTCATTTTACCTTCAATGAAGTAATTTTTTTTAGCGGGACTTGAAAAATATTTATTTCTCTGTAGGAAAACCATTTGGGAAGCATGCCAACGCTCGGGTGAGTTCAAAATTCGTGACCCGAGGGGAGACAGCTAGACAGCCCCCGATATAGTGAACAAAATGCGTTTTCGGCTGGGAGTGCAGGGGGAAGGTGGTGTCTAGCCGGTGTAGGCAGTCTTCCAGCTAGCCGAAAACTCATTCTGGTCTGGCGTCTGGTGTTGGTTGGGGGAGAAGGCGCATACCTGTAGATGCGCTCTTGTCTAGGGGCGGAAGTCGGGGGAGGAGGTTTATAGTGGTGGACAGGAGCTTTGAACCATCCTGGCTAGCGTGCGTCATTTTTAGATTGGGGCTGAATGTCGCCCTCGATACATCGCTCTCTGCGTACACATCACTGAGCATCACTCTCTGTTCTTTCAACCTCACTGCTCGGGACGACGTTTGGCGTGGACTCGTGGCGCGGCCAACGAGTATGCCCTCTTCGAAACCATGTTTTCTATCCAGCCTACAGCACGCTTTACCTTATGTTTTTTTTCGGATAGTATATGCTCTGGGGTTCAGATCTCGTTCATAGTCTTCGTAAACTACAGTGCGAAGTATTTTTACAAATTTTAATATAACAATTTATTTGGAAAATTTATTCCTGTGTTAAGCCGATATAGTGCATCCGTTATTTTATAAGCTTTTATCATGTCAAGTACGTTTCTGAGCTCGGTTTGCGAGAGTTTATAGAATTTTCAACTACAGTTTCATTAACTATTTCAGCGAATTTCCCAGACTTAACGAAATTTTTGATAACATTTTTCGGCTCGATGAGTACATCTGTTATTTTTAATAATTTTTCTTCGAGGAAGTTTGTGGATTTATTGAAATATCCTACGTTTCTATAAAGTGTTGCGGGATTAAGTCTCCCTATGCTTCGACGGAAATTGTGTTAATATTACGTGGTATTTGGGTAAGTTTTTTCTCTGCGTTTGCGTAATTATTTTCCTTTTTAGACTGAAGAAGACGTGATAAATTATTCGTGGCTAATAACTCATTGAATCTAGCTTGATTAGGAAATATAAACTGGTAAACAGGACAGTTCTATTGACAAAATGTTTAGTTATTTTGTCATTTCATTTTCCTGTTAGAAATACATTGTTTATACTTTTGTTGTGTGTAACGTTACCTATTTGGAAACAGTCGTTGTGTATTCAACACTCTTTCCGAGTAGCTATAACCTCAATCGCCTTGCGACCGCGCTCCATGTCTCTGTTCATGCTTATAAGTCTCTGCAAACCCTATACTGACATCATTCCTTCAGCAACCTCGCTGCCGACCAGACGTGATTCTCCTGTATGTACGATTTCATTACATGTTTGTTAATTCAAGAAGTGTATTTTACATATTGCAACAGAAATTTCATTTATTTTGTCTCGTAAATAGTATTCAACTCTCTTTTTGTTCATTTACGAGTTTTTCGTATAATTTCAAGGCTTTGATTCACTAACCTTACAGCTGGACAGATGTGTTTTGCGAGAGGTTTTTATTTTGGCGTTTAGTTAAAGTAATGCTATATATATATATATATATATATATATATATATCTGTGTGTGTGTGTGTGTGTGTGTGTTGCTAGGGACATTTTGCGTTCGCTGTAGGTAGAACTCGTTACTTAATAATATACATGAGACTCGCGTAATTGTGATAGTTTGTGATACTTCTGATGTAATTTATATTGATAGCTATACCTCGTTATTTCATTTCTTTATGACACCAGGAGACTAACGTAGTTTTGTGATCGTTTAGTCTGTTGTAAATGATAATGCTAACATATAGGACGGGTTATTAAAATCATGATGTAGATGCATTTATCTCTCTTTTTTAAATTGATTTTCATTACCTAATGAACTCGTTAAATACACCTTTCCAAACTCCACCATTACCTCAGTCACCTGCCAGACGCCGATCGCGCTGCACGTCTCTCAATAGCCTGTCAGATGAAATACTCTAAAATTTAAAATATTACACAATACATATATATGAATTGTGTAATATCTTAATTTTTAGAGTATTTCATCATATATATATATATATATATATATACCCCCCTTCCCCGACAAAGCCCCACCTCAGTACAAAGGCCAGAGCTCAGAAGGGCAACATCTACCAGAGCTGCTCTCCAAAATTTTATATAACACAGTACATATATACCCCTTTTCCAACACAGCCCCACCTCAGTAGAACGCCAGAGCTCTGAGTGTGAGGACGTACCATGCCGCTCCCCAACCCCCCTGCCTATTCTTCTATAAAGTCCGTTGTGCAGTCGTGCCGAGCACAGAGGTATGCGAGAATGTCGATTTTTTTTGTGTTCTTTGTCCTTATAAGCACCAGTCTTGGGATTGTTATCTTGGTAAAATGCATTTATGAGTTCGAGCAAAGTTTTGTATTCCAGCAGGTCAAATTATGTAAAACCCCGGGGCTCCTTGCGAAATAGAAGTTCATATAGTCTGGATGTTCCCCATGTCATGTCATTGCCAACTTGGATGGTTCCACGTGGTAGAAACTCTATTTCATCAGCACTGAGGAACCATTTATCATTGTGCCTGTATACACTGTACACTGTATCATTATTACAAGATGTGTACAATCCTAGGTGCCATCGAGCCAGAGCATTGGATTTTAGGGCATTCTTCCGTACTATCTTTTTATGTGACAAATCTGTATCAGATAGATCATCCTGATCTGACTGTATTTCATAATATTTTCGCTTCTTTATAGACTCAACAGTATCATCGACTTCAGTCTTCACAGTTACATGTGTTACATACCACTCCCTGAGTACGTCGAGACGAGTAATGGTCTTAAAAATTTCTTCATTTATATGGTCGCATGAAATTTTGGGTCTCGTGGCGAGAAAATACTTGGAGCGAACAGACCGAATCACCCGGTGCAGTTCGCAGGCAACGTCTGACGCCGTACTGAATAAAGATTCTCAATGTTGCTCTCTTTTATAGGATTAGTCATGAGTATCTGCCAAAATACTTTAGATTTGCCCATGTGTTTGCTGCAGACGTCCAATATGTTTCTGCTGTAATTTTGAATATTCATTTTCGTGGCGAGGTGGGAAATCGTATTTTCATATTATGCAGATGCCACATTTAATCTGTCGGTAATTTGCCTTGAACACTCGTTATGTGCTCGTCCATAGCCACCATATCGCGGACGATCTCGGTCTTGACACTATCCCCCTTCGCACCGAGCTCGGAAAAGTAAGTGCGAAAGAATGTGGTTTGTTTGGCCAATATACTGCGTAGTTCCAAGATTAAGCCATTACTAGTTTAGAGGACGAAATGTTTAGTAGCAGCACCTTCAGAGCATTCAGGTTCGCCAATATTTCGAATTAGTCATCTGCCAGCATCACAAGTTCCATCGTTTCTTGGAACGAGATAACCTCCATCTTCGTCTTTGTCAAGCCGCAGTTTGAGGCTACTCTGTCCGAATTTCGATATTCTGTAACTCATGGCCAGCGTCTTACTATAAACTGATCGAAGTCACGTCGGTACCCATCATTATCTAGATGCCAGTATTTTACGATCACCAAAAATCCGTACTCATTTCTCTAGCACAGGGAAAACATATCTTTGAATTCTGCAAACGTCATGTCCATATTGACGTGGTCGTCGCAGTACATGTGTCAATCGCTGGTATTTCAGTTACTGGAGTGATTTGGAGTACAGGTACACGTTCTCGAGCCAGAGCCCGTTCTCTTCTTCTAGCTGGCTCAGTAGGACACATGTCTTGCGACAACCTGATGGTCCCACGATGATGCACATCACTGTATTCGGAAAAAGGCTTCCATGCCACCATTCATGGGAGTTAACTTCAGCTTCAGTATGAATGCATATGGGTAGAGTAACATCTTCCTTTTAACGCTCTGTAAACTGTTTTCTTCTGGTGGTGGTGGTAGTGGTGGAGAACCAATGGTGCAAATTTAAGAATGTCTCTTTAAAGCATAATGTCGAGAAAACAGCTTCTGACAGAATTCGCTCTGAAATGCCATATTGGAAAATGTGATACGTCCATATTCTTCCAAGTCTAGAATGATACTGAAACGGAAAGGTATACAAGGAGTGTATTTATAATTTTCTCGCTCAGTTCACCATATCTCGGCGAGGTAAGACCATAGCTGGAAGCGGGGTCATCGATATGCTGATCAACAGTCTACTGTTCGAGCTGCACATTCCTGGATACAATTTCTGTGGGCCAGGAACCAAGTTAGCCAAAAGGCTGTCATGCGGCTGTATTGGTATCAACATGCTGGACAAGGCATGCAAGCAACACGATATTGCCAATCCCCAGCACAAGGATTTGCAAGTCAGACACCAGGCAGACAAGATTTTTGCACAGAAGGCTGACAAAATAAGAAAATCATCAGACACCGGACTTGGAGAAAAAATAGCAGCATGGGGTGTTTCCATTGTGATGAAGGCTAAAGTGAAGATGGGCATGGGAGTGAATACCAAGTGGAAGGTGCAAGTGAAACGAAAAATTGTGAATAAGGGAAGAAAAGCAAGCAAGTCCAAGAACACATCTAGCGGTGGATTTTTTCCATTGCTTTTGCCTTCAATCGGAGCCCTAGGGTATCTAATCGGAGCCATAAAAGGTATCGTCCGAGCCGTCAACACAGCATTGAACGAACAGAATCAGTTGTTTGAGGCCCAAAGACATAATGCAAACATGGAAGCTATTCCTATGCATAAAAAAACGGCCAAGGCCTCTACCTAAGGCCATACCCAGTAGGAGGTGGAAGTGTACAAAAGTGACACAGCAGGAGGAAGCGATAATGGAATCTCTACCGAAATGGTTAATCACAAACATGGATTTGGAACGGTTTGCATGCAAATTGAGTATTCCTAAATTTAGATGAGTGTTCATGTGAGCTGATTTACCCCCTACAACAAAATGCAATGAGTGCATCGTTATTAATCTAGACACGACAGCCGGCCCTGGCACCCACTGGGTTGCATATGTGAAAAAGGGTAAACATGCATACTATTATGATAGTTTTGGGAATTTGTGTCCTCCACTCGAACTGCGACCATGCCTAAAACATTGCAAACTTACCTATAACTACGAGATGAAGCATATACCGAACACGTGAAACTGCGAGCACTTATGTCTTCGCTTCCTGGTTCGCTTGTACAATTAATTGTATAAAATGGCTACACACAGTGACAAAACCATCAGTCATGTCGATATCACTTACCGTTATGGGCCGTAACTCCGAACTGCGTGCTGTACATTTTCCACCTCTCGACCTGGAGGGGGAATGGTGAATAGGTTTGGTCAATTTTCAAACCTACAATGCGATACCGAACATTGTTGAGAAAAAAACTGCAAGATGAATCTCGTGAAAAGTGGTAATGTCTGCCATGAGGTGTCGCTGCCAATAGGCTCTTACAATTAGACGACATTGCAAGGTACATCGAAGATTTGCTGTCGAAGAATATATGCACATGTTGACGATTTAAAACAGGTAGGAGTAAGGTGGCCAGCTCAGTTGCTGTACAGGCCATAAAGAGTGAACATCGGCTGCGAAAATTTGCTCTTATTAGATTATGACACAGGAAAGTTATTTGTATGCTCCTGTAAGAATATCATTTATAAAAGAACTAGCCGCAGACAGCATGAAACTGGTTGTCGTCAGAATCCAGAGCGCACTGTGTTCCCATATGAAGAGTGTAAATCACAGTTTGGACGTCGTATCACCTTGAAAATGCACATTGCCACATATAATGGTCGCCCTGCACTGCCTGCCATGCAAAGATTAGAAAATAATCGTGCAGGTTCATCTACAAATGCCGAAGATAGTTCTTTACTCCCGCTGCCAAGACATCCATGTAACTATTGTGACAAGACATTTATAAGTGCATACAATGCTAACAAACACGAAAACAGTACCTGTGTGAGGAACGCTATTCGAAGGACATATCGATGTGATAAGTGTCGAAAAAGGTATGTATTAATGTCAAATTAAAAAGACATTTGAAACTTTGTAAAGGAATGACTGTAGTTAAACAACATCAAGATTATTAACCATCTTCGAAGCTTGATGTGAATGGCTTTTTCCTGAAGCGATCTGGATTCAGGGGACTTTGAAGGATATGGTTGCACCGAATATGTCCAAACACCGCACAATGTTTGCTCTTTCCTAACAAGTATGAGCCCTAATATAATAAGAAAAACTCATCGATGAGGTGGAACAATATGATGCTGTCAAATATTATATGTGGCTGGACTGTAGCTATACGAAACCACGATGATGAATATTATACAAAAACTTTCAAGATTTCGGCTGTAGCTGTGTGTTATTCATTTGCAGCAGAAGACGCGACTGTTGCTAGTATACACAAGGTATGTCAAGAGGAAGAATAAATGTTGGCCAAGTGTTCAGGTTGGACCCTGGCTTCGGTAAATGCTCTAGAGTTGAGAATGAGTGGGTATGGTCCAATTAGCAAATAGACACATACTGATTTTCCTTCACTATTGAGAAGAAGATGGCAACATAGCTACATCTTCAACCGGTAGAAGGAGAGGTATAAATTACTACAAGATTTTCAGCAAAAAATTGCTGCCATGCACGTCGTCACGAGAAAAGCAAATGTGATATGTGTGGTAGAAGCGATACTCTAAAGAGATTCGCTTGTACGTGTAAAGATATTGCACCTTCGCTTGACACGAGCCAGCATGATAAGGCTAGCCTTCCTGCTGATTCTTCATATAAACTAACGGTAGTCTGAGCGCCCTTAACATTACACGGACCTGCATGGTACGAAGAAGGAACTACGAGATAGCATCAAAAATACAGAACGTCAGAGGTTGAGAACAATACTCCTGCACTGATAACATGTAAGGGAAACATGACGATTCTAGCCAGGATGCTGAGAACGACAATGTGGCCTCCAAGTCTGCTGATTAACGACAATGTAACCTCCAAGTCTGCTGGTGATAATGCATATTCTACTGATGAATATATGCCGCGAAAGCGTGTTGCTGAAACCTATTTGAAGTTGGGATGGAAGAAACATGGATTCGAACCTAGTACACCAGTCCAGAGGTAACTCGTAACCTATCCAACATGGAAGAAGAACATGTATTGTGAAGACCCCAATGACCTAGTCTCTAGACTACGGCGGTTGGTTTCATTGCAGAGTGGTGGATATTTGTCTGTCATCGGAGAGATAAATTCAATTATTGATGAACTCAGATCTAGGGGCTTTATTTATTGACATGTATGTATGATTTGGTGATGTATAAAAATACATGTATACAACAACAATAAATGTGTTTTTTTAAATTCCTAACATCTAAGAAATGTACCTACTGCTATGTGTTTGCCGGTGTTTTGCTGCATTCGCTTTGCGATGAACGACACTCGATGTTATGTATAGCGGTTATCAACTCAGGTAAACCCAGTGGACCATCTTGTATGCTAGGCTGAGCATGCAATGACGACTTTCGTGTCGCTATGTATGTTAACATTTACTAAAAAATAGTATTTTCACGCTTTGATACTTTAATGCTTGGAGCGTCTCTTCAAATGCCGACCCTGATGGTGTTAGTGTTTACGACATAGCTGGCCCAGGATAGCCGCGCACTTGCCTTCACTGCAAAGTATAAAACATGAGCAGATAACATTTCATTTTTTACTTATTTATATGGAAATAAAAGGGAATCGAGAACCTCTATGAAATTATGAATAATAAAACATGGTAAAAATTTGGTAAAGTATTAACCGTAGAAAGTTTCTCATTACATAAAGACACAAAAGATAAACATATTAACACCTGTAAAAAATGTTTTGTTGAATATGGCAGAAATTATTATGAGTTAAATAAAGAGAATGTACTATGTGAATTTAGAAAATATGTTTTTAAACTATATCTCAAAAGGCATAAAAATAGTAAATTACACTATACAAATGAAATTTGAAATGGCGATTAATCAACTTAGACATGTGTAGCATGTAATTAGAACAAATCTATTGATTCACTTTATCCTCATAAAGCAACTATTGACAAACACACAACAATATGCAAAAATTTTTATAGCGAATATGATAAAAGTCTTTATGAGTTAAAAAATGTGAAATTACTGTGTGAATGTGCAAAATATATTTGTAATGCATATCTCAAAAACCATAGAAATTCTAAATTACACAATACAGTAGTAGATATTCTAAATGAAACTCAACATAGTAATTATCCAACAAAGATGTAAAGCATGTAATGAGAATAAATCTATAAAATTATTTTCCCTTAATAAAACTACTAAAGACAAATATACAACAGTATGTAAAAAATTCTATAATGAGGGATATCAACATATCAAGATGTTAAATAGCTAAATATTTTTTTATTGATTAATGTATTCTTTGGAAATAAAATTCCCTATTAAATAAACAAAAATATCGAAGAGCAATCTAACTGTTGAGCTGAATGAAAAGAGAGTGCAGGATTTAAGAGATAAATAGAGCATAAAAATACAATATTTAAACAAAGTACGAAAAGAGCATTTTATTAGAAATATTATAACACAACTTCAAATAGAAAAAAAAATCAGTTTAAAAAGCCTATGGAGAATCTAACTGATTTAAAGTTGTCGGAGTTAAAAGCTAATGCAAAAAGATTTAAAATAAAAAAATATACAGAATACTTAAAAATTATTAAATAATAACTCTTCTACCAATTATTTAAAATGAAGAAACAAAGAATAAAACTGCAAATTTACCTTTATCATATTTCAATGTTAAACTATACAAAAAAGAATAAAAATTGGTTAAAATAAATATTTACCCTCTCTAATAATGTATTTATAAAGCCTAGAAATAAAAGTAAGTGGAAAATTATTGATTACATAATGCAGCTTTATAAATTTACCTTTATCAGTTGTAACATCGATTAATTATATGAAGAAGACAAAATTATTTAAAATAAATATTCCCATATTATTCTAATGAATATGCAAATAAAATAATCAATAAAACTTACAGAGTTAATACAGTTTTTAAAATTAGGATATCGACATATAACATTGAAAATAGCTTTAATTTAGTAAAGCCTGATCATTTTTTTTATTCAATAAAAAATTAGGTATTTGAGTTAGTACATGATCAACTTGGGAACTTCAGAGGGTTGAATACTAGCATTAAATTATATACCAATTGTCGCAAACAAGAGAATAATCAGGCAGAATCATTTACATTTCAATCATCTAACTATACAGTACTGAGTGAAGGAGATATTAAAAGGATTTACAAAACCATTAAAAAAGAAATACTTACACGCTTACCAGATTGTTAAAGAATGGATTCAGAATGTTCTTTAGATAGAGTAATTGGAATACAGTTAGCTATAATAAAGTATAATCCATTAAATTGGGCATCATATATTGATCTACCAAAAGTGATTAAGAATAAAAAAGCATGCATTAATGTGAGAAATGAAGACCAAAAATGTTTTCTTTGGGCAATAAAGTCTGCATTGTTTCCAGCAGGACAAAAATTCGGATAGAGTAACTAAATATAAAAACGTGGGCGTAATATTGATACAATAATGGCTGAATGTGAATGTCCTATTAAAATTGATGATATAACCAAAAATAGAAAATAAAATTGACACTTCTATACATGTATACTCTTTAGATGACTGGAGCCCTATCTATCCTACCAAGTGTGTTGGCTTGCCTGGACGGCATGCTCAAGTATGTACAGGAGATGCATAATGTTCTTGTCAAGCGTGTCACCAGTGTGTGTTTGTGTCTGTGCTGTGAGCATTTGCGGCATACTGGAGAACATATTACAGCTGGCCATGCGTGCTAGCTGTTTGTACGCTATGGCGCCTTGCATTCGACTGGTTTTTTTCCCACACTCTAGTTTCCCCCAATTTCTGATCATTCTCCCCCCGGTTTACCATATGTGTGTGATCTTCAACATGTCCGTCATACTTTGTGTGGCTTGGTTCTGGCATACCACGATGTTTAAACTGAATACAGCAAATAAGCTCGCACAGTAATGGATGGACGACAAATGTCAGATTATAGACAATGACATCCATACCAGGGGTCTGATCTACCCTGTCACATATGCTGGCTGGTCGTGCACTGGAGAACATCTGGGGAGCAGACCTATTCCTGTGCAGGCGTATGACCAGTGACCTGCTACATGTTTTCAATTCGACAGCACTCTCGAGAACATATAGTAGTTGTAGAATATTCCTATCACAATTGCCGCTACTTTTTTAAAAGATGGTGTTAGTAGCATGTCGAACCTACTGCAGGAGATGCCTAATTTATCCCTTGCTGAGTGCATGTTGCTAGCACACATGTTACATGTACTGTTTCACATTCACTCACTGTGGCTTATATGTATCTGTTTATATCTACTGCTAAGTATGTACACATAGCATTCTTTTTTACCCAAAACCACTCTCATTATTTGCATCTCGAACAAATTTGGTTCTACTCATCTGCACCGTCAACCACTGTATTTTACACACACACTATCTATCTGAGGATTTGGCATTTATGTTACGTCTCCGTCCTGAGGAACTCTGTTTTTCACCCTCCCTGGGGCACAATGCTTATCCTATCGGCGGTGATGTGACTGTGGAGTCTAATATATGTATTGTTTGCCCTTGAAGTGTCTGGTCGCCCATATAATATATGATTTTCGTCTTACACATATATTGCGCTGTACCATCTTCACTTTTCCTCTACCTGTCCCCCTTTATACTCCACTGTGCTGTCATCTTTCTTTGTTGTGTTTCCACTACATTGGTGTTTTTTTCTATATATACTGGCTGTCTTCCTTTCCTGCATTGCAGAGGAACCTATTCCACATATTCCGCCTGCCTCATCGACAGTTATCTGTGACTTATACATTCTGTGTATGTATGGCTCAAATGATTATTTGATGGTGGTGCTGACGGTATATAGAAGGGTAGCTGGTCGCAAGTCCAGACTCTGTCCCCATGGCATACCTGTGTGAATCTCACATGGGGTGGTAATCCTGAGTATGATGCAGGAAAGGATATGTGTCTGATTTTTTTTACAGGTGTGTGCATAGTGGCATCACAATGTGTGTGGGGTGGTGGTGGTTGTGATGGTCGTTTGTCCAATATGGCCACCTGGTGGTGGCATGGCTTCATCGGGCGGGCCCTCAAGGAGGAGGGGCAGTGCTGGCATGGCCTTCGTCGTGATCAGATGCCGAGGACATCGGTGAGTGGGTGCCATTTTAATGTTCAGTCACAACATGGCCACTTGTCACATGGTGTGTGTGAATAGCAGTTAGAAAGAGTTAGTTCTGGCTCACATGGTGTTTTGCAAGGGACACAAGGACACAGAAATATAGATTAAGGTTTCATCACAAAAAAAAATCCTCTTTCCTTGTGGAAAATTCCAGAATGTTTGTTACGATGCTGGCTGCCATTTTGGCAACAAGTATACATTTCACAATTAAACCGGCAGGGGTCATTTTGGCAGCAAGAAACAGAAATGATAATTCTTTTTGAACCGACTGGTAGAATTTATTGGCACTGAAAGATCACTGGAGGAGTCGGTGTACGTGCGCGTACATGATCATTCGAGATTTTTCAGGCCTCCATATTCGATGTCAATCGAAATAACATTTTTTTTACCACTGGCTGGCAACATGATGCATGTTGGAAAAAAAAATTTGTCACTGGCTGGCAAGATGGCAGTTGCCAACAAGGACTCCATGGTCGTATGTGCTAAACATAGTTGTAATCGATTTTTTTGAATGAATTCGAAAAATTATTTCACTGGCTGCCAAATGGCCACTGTCAATTTAATACATAAAATTTTACTGGCTGCCGATATGGCCACCGCTGGCATCGTAACGAACGTCCTGGAATTTTCCACGAGGAAAGAGGGGAAAAAAATCATATTTTTTTGTAATGGGATCTTAATTTACATTTTTGTCCCCCTGTGTCCCTGGCATGATGCCAGGTGGGTCAAATGCCCATTTTTATACTACTGCAAGCTACCTATACAAGGTAATGTGGGTGTGATTTGGCAGATTTGTTACAGGATACAGTGGTTTCTGTACATTGCGTCTTCTTCGTCCGAATCCGCTGACAGTTAAACATGTGGCCGGTGGCCCGGTAAGAATAAGTCTTGAAATGCTCGAATTTATTTAGTTATAGAAATTATTCATTTCTTTTCTTTTCCTGTTAGTTTTTATATTAATTTAAACTATTTATAATGTAAATGTTTCGTCGATCAGTTATTTATTTACTTCGATGACTTGTTAATAGGTTAATTAACTATGGGTACATATTATTGTGGGCACAAGTGACCAGGGGAGAACGGGGTAGGCGCTGACGATGATCTGACCGGCAGGCAACAGACGTTAATACAACTGACACCCCCCCCCCCCCTTCTCGAGAGATTGGTAACCTGGTACGTGTCGGAGATTGTACATTCAGTGTGGCTGGGGCGATCCCCGATCAGCGAGTCTGCCGATGCTGGAGCAGCGTCGGGCGGAGCCAGTGCCGCTGGGTCGAGACCAGGCTTGGGCAAGCCGTCCTTCTTCACCACATCTCCACTACACGAGCCGACGGAGGAGCTCTGGCGATTCGAGGCTGTCAGTGATAGGTGATCTGAGTAGAGTGCAAAGGCGAGCAGGGTGCGATACGAGTCGGGTAAAGCGATTGGTGTCATCTAAAGTAATTATTGAATGAGATATGTATTAGTAGTTATATACTAAGATATAGGAATTTAACATAATAACTAAAGCCATTATAAGTAGAATAGTTGAGATCTGTATCATAACTAAAGGTAGAAGGAGTGAAGAAGTGTAGTATTTATTGTATCTGTGTAATGTTTAATTGACTTTCATTTTGTAAAAGTAATAAAGTTCGATATTACTTAAGCAACCGGTGGTAGTAATTTAGAAGAGTTAATATAGTCGATCCTGGTACTCCGTTGAGGGCCTTGAGCCAGTGTGGTGATGAAAGAATATAGATAAGTTGTACACTTGGCTAGGCGCTACAACAAATAGTAGAGGTTCCGTGGTCTCTTCACCATCGTTTGTTTAACACTTGTGTGAGTTGAAATTTGCATTGTGTAGGAAGGCGGAGTAAGTACCGACATTGCGTGTCGCATTGGTTGTAAATACATTTCAGATTAAAGTGTATTTATTTTATAGAATTGTTTTATCCCGGAGCTTGCAATTGTAGTAATCGAGTAGAGAGAGAAAGAGAACAGTTGTAAGAGCGAAGCCGAGGCCACATAAAGTCAGCGTCGCGGCAGGAACTTGCGAACGCAGCGCAACGTAGGAATCCCACCTTGCATTCATTGTTTGTAGCTGTAGTTGCAATAGTAGTAGTAAAATATTAGTTGCTTACTGTAATATAGTGCATGTCCGTCGGATCTGCTGGGCGGGAACGTTTGGAAATGCTTGTAGTTGTCCTAGGCATATCAATTAGCTACATAGAGTTGTCGTTGAGTAGCGCAGTGGTACGTCCAGATGGAGTCTAAGTAGGTGGCAACGGGATTCCAGCAGGGAAGTTGTACATGGAAAATTAGCCATATACAATTTAGCCACATGACGACCGTAGTGAGTATATAGACACGAGGAGTAAATCAGCGTCAGTTAAAAAGCTTATAACGAAGGTATTATTAGTCACTTCTGAGCTCGAGGATTTAGTTAGACATCGGCAAGCGGTAATGACTGTTTCAGGGCCACGAGCAAAAAACGCACACCAGAGTGTTGTGTCAGAATTTTCATTTAAAAATAGTCCATAGAATGCATGCGTAGCACAGAACGAGAGTGGTACACTGCTTGATGCGGAGGAGTATCTAATAATTAAGGAGCATACACCAGTGGCAGCAGTTGATGTGCATAGGGAACGAGGAATATTCACATAGTCGTTAATCAACCAGAGAAGCTACCGATATTCTGCGGTGAAGCCACAGAAAAGGTCCAAGAATTTTTACAACAGTTTCACACCGTAAGCGAGGTGAACGGCTGGGACAATAAGGAAAAATGTCACAGAATTAGAATTCACGTTAAGGGAGCAGCGAAGCACGCTATATAGAATTTGGTGCAAAGTCGCGGTCTAGAGCTTACGTGGAAGGATGTCGAGGACAAACTCCGCAACACGTTCACCCCTACAGCAGAAATCGAGAAGTACAAGCAGATTTTATATACAAATAGGCAGCAGCTAGGCGAAAGTGCCCAGCAGTATGTAGAAACCCTCCTATATTATAGACGCAAGTATAATCCGCACGCGAGTGATGCGGAATTCAATATTATAATATGGAAGTCATTGCTTCCGTCATTCGCCGATAAAATTTAGGCCTTGGGAATGATACATTTGAACAGATGACACATAACCTGACCCGAGTAGAATTAGGGCTTTATCGCTTTAATGAGGCAGTAGCGCACGTTCCGGGCAACGTGAAATCGGACAAGTTCCAGACGGAAATCACCAAACTTAAGGAGGATATAGGTAAACTAACTATCAAGAAAGAGCTATCGGAGGTTGCATAGCGACAAGAACCAACACAGAATAGAGGCACGTTCAGAAGTCGCGGGTGGTAGCAAAATAATTGACGAGGGACCCAAGGTATTTCAGTCAAGATTATGGCAGGAACGTATTCGGGTGGCAACAGAGGCAGCAAAATGTGCCAGAGCCTATTGTAATAGTGAAGGAGTGTTCAGGGACAACACATGAGAGTAATTTTTCCCAGCAACGACGTGGTCGGCGGAATTACGGCAATATAGGCAACCGTGGCTCACACAACACACGTTCCACATTTTCACAATCGCGTGATTACCAGTACGGCTACAATAACCACCATAGCATCATTTCGGCGTACCAGCCCATACGTTCGTGAAGGCGGACGGCCCCGCCAGCAGTCAAAAAACTAAGTGACGAGGGTGGAAGTCCAATGCTCAGAGTCACTGCGTTGTCCATAACAGACACACACAGTTAGCGCCATCACCAGAAAAAACCCGCCAAAACGTGTGGCCAGGTAAAACACAGCAATTTGGCGATAAAGTTATGTAACCATACCAAACATCGACCCAAGGTAGAGAACAATAGGGCGACACAGCAGCCGGCGTTCACCGACTCGGCGATACGAGCAAGCGAAGTGCCATCGCGTGTTTTGAAAATAGGGGCGAGAGGTGATAACAGACCGCAGAGTAAGGTGGAAAGTTGGGAGCAACAACATGGCGAACATACACAGGCAAAAATCGCGTGTGCTCTGTGCTTGTATAGCGGGCAGAAAGCACGACAATACACACTTTTCCCCCGCCAGGGTTTTGAATATAACATTGGCATAGCAGCACGGTTCAAGTGGCACAGGCAGAAGTTTGAGGCGCGAAAGGTTAAAGTGCACATCAGCGGGAATAATGACACAGTCGTTGACGCCGCAGTTAATTCTCCCGCCGCGGAGCGTCACTTCTTCGGCAGTGATGAGCTTGCACGCGCACCGCGACGACTGATGCCTGCGACAGCGCATCAAGGAACAACACGAATATTACCAGATTTCTATTAATACAGCGACACCACACATACAAGTAAAGATATGCGGTAGGCTATTTAGCACACTAATATATACAGAATGTTCGCGAAGTTGCGTGGCATCCACAGTAATCTCAGAACAGAAACTCCAGCCCATTCAGTTTAAGACACAAATAAACTTGAGCATTGCAGTACACACATATAAGCAGGAATTTTTATATATTCATAATCTTAAGATGGATGTAATTCTAGAAGTGGATTTTTTGAGACAGTATGATGAAATACCATTTTTAAAACACAAAATGTTTTTCATCAATGGTAATAATTCAGATAAGAATGTTCAAGTTCCAATCTATTTATCGACAGTTGACATCAACAATGCAGGAACGATCGAGTATTATATAAACAAATTGGAATCAATAGATGTTAATTAAGCAAAGCAAACCTTACCTCAGATAAACAATAACTTTGATAAGTAACAGAAGCAAGCCATAGAAGAAGTGATAGAGGAATTTAAGGACCGTTTTGTGCATTCCATTATCGAATTATCAGAAGCTAGGAATTATAGTATTAAGTTGGAATTAACTTCCGATAAGCCGATCGCAATGCGACCATACTGATAAGTCCTATGATTGTTGCAACAAATCCGAGACATGGATAAATCAGGAATAATTGAGAAATCTTCATTTCAATATTTCACACCAAGTCTAGTTATTAGAAAGAAATCCGGAGATATCAGATTTCTTATGGAATTTCGTAATCTGAACCAGTATATGAAGTGTATTCATTATCCTTTGATGTGCAAGGAGGACATCTTGGACATTTTGCAACATTCTAAATGTATAATAAGTTTAAATCGCTTTTCTGGGTTGTATTCAATTCCGGTGTGTAAAGAAGATTGGCACAAACTCGGGTTTTCCATTGATATAATAGGATTATTTTCCTATCGTCATCTTCCAATGGGCCTCAGCTGTTCCCCACAACACTTCCAACAGTTCATGGATATTTGACTAGGATCATTGAAATGGAATACAGCGATAGCATATATCGACGGCATATTTACTATAGGAAATTCATTCTCTGAACATATTAACAATATTAAGAAGGCGTTTCACAGAATAAGAAGCTTCAACGTTAAGGTCAATGCTAACAAGTGTGTTTTCGCACAATCCAAATTAAAGATTCTAGGGGATTACATAACACCATACGGAATAGCCACAGATCCGGAAAAATGATGCGTAGTCCAAGAAATGTCACAACCTAGTAATATAAAACTATTGCGCACGTTCTTAGGTTTAACGTCTTATTTAAGACTATATATATATATATATATATATATATATATATATATATATATGTAATTATGTAGAAAATACAGGGCCCTTAGTGAAGTTGAAGAAACAGGCAAACAAGTATCAATGGTGACAGGGCGAACAGAAGGCATTTTTGGAATTAAAGCACGCAACTCAGCAGGCGCCAGTGTTACAAAGATTTGATATCAGTAGAACATGCATTCTAGCTTGTGATGCATCTAAGACAGAAATTGGGGCAGCCCTTCTACAAGAAGACCCAAAAGACAAATAGCACTATGTAATCGCATTTGCTTCTAAAAAACTATCTAGTCCAGAATCGCATTGGAGCACTACCGAAAAAGAACTTAGTTTGATTAAGTTCATTTGCAATTATTTCCGGCAGTATTTATATGGGCATCACTTAATTGTTGAGACTGGCCATGTTATTCTTCGCTACCTGCCCACAATGGCGGATCACAATTTAAGGATACAGAAGATGGCCATTCTGCTGGCTGAGTACGATTGTTGAGCTAATAATTGTAAAGGGGAAACTAAATACAGTTGCAGATGCGCTCAGGCGGCTTCCCACACATAGTCAGGTTAACACGCAAGTGATACATGCCAATGGGAAATGTTACAAAGTAAAACAGAAATTCTTACATTGTAAGTCATTTTTTCAGGCACTTATGAAAATTTTATTCCAAATCCCGAAAAAGACGAGGAAATTAAGAAAGTCATCCATAAGTATGTCGTTAATAATTGGAAGGAAATAAAACAGTATGTCCGACCAGACATGCAAACGAAAAAGAAATCAGTTCTTAGAAAGACAATTTTGAACTGTGATTACATTCCAGCCTATACAACAAAGATAATTTCTCAGCATTTTCAGGTCAATGTAGAAATAATCTTGCAAGATCAGTCTAAAAGTTTACTTGTCGCATGTATAAATACTTTGCTTTATTGTCAAATAATTGTTGTTCAGGACAGGAACCAAGTGTGCTATTTTCCAGTATTCACGCACGAGTAGGAATACATTAAAATTGATGACGACCAACAACTTCATTTATTTCCTATAGACAAGCAACTTCATTTATTTCCTATAGACAAGCCCACATCTCTATTTTTAGGGGAGTACGAGAACGACCCGCACATTTCTAAATTAAAGGCAGCACTTATAGATCTAGATAGGGCAGACCATAAATACAGAAAACTCGCAATGCGGATGGAATTAGTGGAAATTGGGAGATTTTTCTTAAGGTAAATACGCCAGACGGAGAAAGGAAACTGGCATTATTATGTCAGTGAGATAATTACAGGTCACCACAATATTATCTTAGAGGAAGGTCATTTTGGATTATTTAAAACTTTGCAAAAGATAAAGCAGACCTATTATTGGGACACCATGTATTCCGATGTAAAAACTTATATTAAACATTGCCAAATGTGTCAAAAGGTAAAAGCCGCCAATTCTCTGCCTCTTGGCAAACTGACACCAATTTCTCCATCCCCCCTTTTTTTCTAAAGGCATGGGCCATAGATACCAAAGGACCACTTCCTGTCATGCAACAAGGCAATAAATACATCTTGGTCATGAAAGAATTTTTAGTCATTATGCAGTTGTGGTGGCAGTAGAAAGCATCGATGCACAAACTTGCGCAGATTTTATCAAGAATGTGTTTTTGAAGTATGGCTGTCCTCAGCAGCAGACCAAGGCACATCTTTTATATGAGCTAGTTGCGGAACTCTTAAAAAGTCTGAAAATTACAAAACACCAAACTTCATCCTATAATCCTGCTTGTAATGGCCTCGTTGAAAGTCTAAACAAAATAGTGTCCACACAGCTTACTGAATTAGTTCAGCAAGATCCACAAAACCGGAATTGTTATTTTGCATTTGCAATTTTAAATCACAATACTTCAATCAATGACAACACAAAGTTTACTTCATTTTATCTAATGCATGGTGTCGAGGCCACCCAGCCTATGTACACTGTAGTACATAAGTACTCGGAACAAGGTGCTAATTGGTGAGACCAATCACGAAAAGACAGGGAGTAAGCACGGGTGACTATTGTTGAGGCACAAAAACAGCAGAAAATGCAATAGGACAAATGACACAGACCAAACACGCTAAGATAAATGACTGGGTTTGGGTTAAAAACCGTCTGCATGCTTAGGTGCTCAATTTTAAATACAAGGATCCGTACAGAGTTTTAGACGTGGTAGGTCCTTCCATGGTGAAAATTCAAAGGAACAGAATAGGCGATCCCAAATATGATAAAGTTAATACTTGTAACATTAAGATTGCTCATGTGTGATACAAACAAGTGTGTAGTCATTGCACGTTCTTAACAGTGTGTATCGCGCTCATGTAAACGAATTTTGTTACAGTGTGCATGAGTGTGTGTTTCTATGAAGAGCGAACAGCATATCACCGCCCTCAGCTGGCCCGTAACCAGCCTGCAACACTGCCAGAGACTAACTGAAGTCCAACAGTGAAATGAGCCACTACCCGCCTTCCCAGTGGATGTGGGATGCAAAGGATGTGACAGGTGGTGCTATCTCTCGACCACCATGACGAAATGCCACCACGCCATACTGCGGTGCACAGAGTGGTGAACTACATAACTCTCAGCACAACAGCACAAGCAGACTGCGCGATCAGGTGGTATCATGTAGCCAAGTTCCCAACAGTAAGCAAGACAGCTGCCGCTGTTGTCATTTCTGTACTATGTTTTTTCATCTCTGTCACTTCTGTGTCCACGGGGTTTCGTACCCACGTTGGCATCTATTGGGTTCCAGCAGATGTGGAAATTATATATGAGGAAACCATTCCGTTATACTATTCACTCACGATACAAGCCCCCAACTACACCCACATCCTTGGACACATGGTTACATGGGGAATGCAGAAATGCTTCTTCTAGCGATTGTCTTCATGCCGGGCAGATGTTCAAATATGTTAAAAAATTACAGGAAGGAATTTTAACAAAAATTTTTAAGCGAAGTTGCAACACATACTCGTGGACGCAGCAGCATTTAATTACTGGGGGACATAGGGAGCTGGTGTTGTAATATACTCACTAATAAACACCTACATGCTCTCATAGCCAATGACGAAATAATTATTACCCAGCTAAATGAGCTCACTCTACAGGTAGTAACTTATAACACAGAGTGGAATATCACAGTTAAAACTATCGATCAAATCAAAATGCAAGTGGAAGAAAAAGTGAACAAATTGGCACTTACAGTCAATTCATTAACAACCTTAATCAGGGAATATAATCCATCTATGGAGAGTATACCGACTCAAACAGCACAAAACTATACAGCAAAATGTGCACTCACAAAACTGAATGAACACAAATTACAAGCTAAAAAACTAATTTATGAAGGGGAATAAGTACCTCCCAAGTTGACAGATACAGACAAGTGCAACCAAACAACATAATTACAAAAGGACAGGCAGGCCCCTTAAGGGAAGCACGTACTACTAAGGAACGCCCACAGGAAAAAACTCCCTGGGAAAGCCAGGCACAAAGATGCATCCCACCAGAAGTAAAGGTCACTTGCGTTATTAGTGCATATCAGGCACTATTTTCTAAGCATGTGCCAAATCGATCTTATGTGTAAATTGCACGATCCAACACAGAAAGTGAAAATTCTCTTCAGACAAGCCAGACCAAAACCACATGCTTACAAAGGCCTCAAACAGGTAAATTTCATAACAAATTAACTTACAATATCACATTTCAAGGACCAAAATCCAGAACAGAAAAGCAGAATGTGGAAGGGACCAACACCCGCAAGGCCACACGCGTTTATCAACATCGCAATGCACCCTTGAAATGTGTTGCTAGCGTACACATGGAAATGACGCCACCCCCCCTCCCCACGAACAGGCAGCCTGGAAGGAATACACTATGCAGCAAAACAATGACGTCAGAGGCACATGCGTGACTTTCATCGTACCCCAGTCACAGACAGCCTTCATGGGCCCTCTATGTATGTATACAGGTCACCAAGTCACAGCTTGCCCGTTATTCTCCAACCAAAGCAAACAATTAAAAAATTCAAATAGCATTTTGCCATTGGACTAACCAAACTCACCGTAAACACAAACAAGGAACTGGTTGGCGATGATGACAAGCATGAGCAGAACCTGAGACACCGGCCCCTCTTACACCATACATACAAACAACACATGCCGGTCGCCAAGTATGAGAGCTGTGGCGGTTATGTCAAGACGTTAACAATACACTTCCTTGTCCAGCTTGGCGGTAACATATGCAATGCATTATTAGACACCTGCTGTTCACATTCCAGTATGACCTCTACACTCATTTCAGAAGACAAATGAGCTTTAGTAAAAGTAACATTCACACTTGTAGGAGAAACAAATGACATTGATGTTCCTCGATATAAAACAAAAACCAATATTAATATTCATGTAAGAATTTCTCTTAATTGAAAACCTAAAATTAGACATCATCCTTGTGGTTGATTTCACAAAACAATATGACATAGTAGCAGTATTAACAAAAGACAATGTTTGTAAATGCATCCAACAATAACAGAGAAATTGAAATACCGATCAACACAAAAACCACAGAATATGACACAAGTAATTGCATTGAACAATATATTCACAAAATCAAGGCTACCAAAACACAACATACCCACAATATGTTAGGCAACATAAATAACAATATATCTACACTCCAACAACACGAGCTAAAAACATTACTTGAAAAATATAAAAATTGCTTTTCTAGTTCCATCACCGAACTTACAGAAACAAAAGAGTATGCAATCAAATTGGAGCTCACTATGGACAAGCCTGTACATACATGTTCGTATCGTATTATCTCTAAATTGTGGGAGCAGCTACTAACCCAAATGCAGCAGATGCTGGATTCCAAAATTATAATGCCATCAGATTCTCTCTACGCTGTGCCAAGCTGTCATTTCCGAGCATCAGTGTGGCAAATGATTTCTCATTGATTTCAGACTTCTAAATCAACACCTCAAGAATGTATAATATCCCATACCACGTACCGAGAATATCATAACCACACAACAGAGCTCCAAATATACAATGTCCATCGATATGTTCAGGTTCGTCGACAAGACTGCCACAAATAGGCTTTTAGCATGGACGGCATTGGACATTACAAGTACGCTCATATGTCAATGGGCCTTGTAACAAGTCCAAATTATTTTCAAATGTTTGTAGATATAATGTTTGGGCCCTGGTGCTGGAACACCGCTGTTGCCTACATAGACAATATTTTCATTATAAGTAACACCTTCAGTGAGCACCTCCAAAATATCAGCAAAGTAATGGATCGATTGATAAATACAATGTTAGGATAAACAGCAAGAAATGCAATTTTGCTTAGCAAGAGATAAAGATACTCGGCCATTACATTACATCATCAGGTATTCAGACCGACCCCGAGAATATCGCTACCATTCAACAAATGGCGCCACTCACAAATGTCAAGCAGGTCCGCACGTTCCTTGGACTAGCGTCATATTTACACAGGTATATACTCAACTATGCCCAAGTTGCTGAACCTTTAACTGATTTAACAAAAGATATGGTTCCACTCAAGTGGCCAGAACAAGCCCAAGGCACGTTCGATAAACTAAAATTTTCCCTAATTCAGCAGCCCATTCTAGAAAAATTTTACGGGCATCGCTTTACAATTTTAACTTGTGACCCATCATAAACCGTGATAGACACAGTTCTGATGCCAGATCTTCCCAAAAGTACAGACCGCACAATCATTGTCGTCACTTCAATCTAATTATCGCTGAACAAGAAAAAGTTGGTCTGCCACAGAAATAGAACTTTCAGCAATAAAATATTTTGTTATCTTTTTCAAACAATATATATATACGGCTGCAAATTCTTGATAGAGACTGATAATGCAAGCCTCAGATACCTAAAAACTATGACCTAACACAACAATGTCCATAGTCTGAAACTAGCCATTGGGTCAACGGAATATGACTTCGAAGCACGGATGGTTAAGGGTAAACTCAATACACTCTCTGATGCAATGAGTACACTGCTGAAAAAAGGGATAGCGGAAACAACTACCATTACCATTAATAAAATCAATTACAAAATATAACCCCAATTCATTAGTTTAGCTCTTTCTATAAAGCACTATCAGAAACACTACTCCAAAACCCAGAGAAAGAACTGGAGGTAAAACACAATGTTGCAAAATGCATCACTAACAATTGGCAAGATATTAGACCATTAGGTCAAGACGACCTCTACACTATTGACGAAGTACGAAGTGCAAAAATGGTCATTAACGAGGAATACCTCCCTTCACAGGTAATCACTAACATAATTACATTACATCACTTCAACATTGAAGTAACGATGCAGGATAACAAGGGCAAATTAAAAACACATGCCTCGACCCACGTTTACACTGTCAACTTATCATTACTCACAACAAACCACACAACACATTACCACCCTCTCTACATACATGAACAAGAATACATAAAGGTCGATGACGACTCTCAGTTGATGCCAGCATCCCTTACAAAATCTCATCCCCATTTCTCGCAGAATACTTGAACGACCCATACATACAACAATTGAAAATAGCACTCACGGATCCTGATATAACCACACCTAAATACCGCCACCTCGCCAAATGCTACCCAACTTCAGGAAACAGGGAAATTTGTACGAAACAGCGTACACCCACAGCCTAAAAGAAACTTTCTTTTGTACCACAATACTACATCGCAGAGATAATCACCGCACACCACCATGCTCTACTATGGGATGGCCCCTTCGGACAATTTAAGACATTGAAAAAGGCAAAGAGAGTATAAATAAAGAAGTCAAAGACTATATTAAAAACTGCCCCATTTGTCTGCATATTAAGGCCCCTAACCAGAAACCTATTGTCCATGTAACCTCTATTCCCCACCCCCATCTGCATTCATGAGGTGTGGATGCAAAAGGATCACTGCAAACTTCAGCATCTGGTAATGAATATGTCGTTAGTCATGACAGGATTCTTCACCAGAGATGCCGTAGCCCGTCACGTCAAAACGATAGACACCATTACCTGCACAAACTTCGTTCCAATTTGGTTGACCGAAATCTATTCTAACCTATCGAGGCACATCATTTAATAACAAAATGATGGCTGAACTCTTCCATAAACTACAAATAAAAATACTATATTCTATGGCCTATAACCCTGCTTGCAACTGTTTAATGGAACAAGTAAATAAAATATTATCCTGCGCTAGTGAAGACCCCACACACTAAGATGAGTGTGTTTCTTACATTTTGTTTAATTAAAATACTACAGTAAATAGAAGCACTAAGTACTCCCCATTCTTTCTAATACACAGACTTGAAGCAGTTCAACTATCACACATGATAAGCCATACGTACTCCCGCCGCCCCAATGATTGGTATCAACAATTACACCAATAATGAGAACAAGCACACGTAAATCTCATTGCTTTACAGCAGAAGCAGAAACAGCTATTCGATGCTAAATACCACCCAAATAACCTACAAAACGGCCAATTTGTATGGCTGAAGACCCATGCATGCCAGAAAGACCTTTCATTCAAATATCAGGGACCACATAGAATCCATTATATAATTTGGCCTCCCACGATTGTGGTGGAAATACGTAAGAGCGGCCAAACAAAAATAGATACCGTCAGCACCCGTGATATAAAACTTGCTAATATTATAAACTAATAATGCTATTTGTGTTACAGGGGGCGACATAACCATGTCCGGCATGGGCCTTGCCACATTCAGAGCAGTGCTACTTGTGCTGAGTTTATCATTGGGTGCAGCAGCAGAGCAGCTCTATAGGACGCACCATGGTGTCTACTACCAGGAGCTGACGCCGCAGTTCCAGCATGAAGAAACCATCCACTTCTGTACATTCTACCTTTACACCAACTTAGCACGCCAGACAACCTCGATGTGTGGTATAATAGTGCTTGCGACTCTCAAGTTTGCATCAATGCTGACAAACTACAGAGCATTTATAATAAAACAGCTCCAAATATTGTTGAGCAATTTATGTCTGAAGTATCAGTTTCTAAATGCAATAAAAGATCCCTCACCTTAGAGATGTCGCAACATGGTGTTATGATGTTCTCACCACTTAAAATCACTGTTATTAAATGAGATGCTGGCAATGCCAATCAAAGAAATCCAGGCTAATTTCATGTCATCCATTAGTATCTTAAATCTCACCACTCATAGTGTGTTCGAAATACAGAATCAGGTACAGGTAAAAATTAATTCTATCTCACGCAATTTTCAGTCAATGGCAAACAATTTCAATAAACAGCAGCACGAAATATAAATGTCGCAAATTCAAAGCCAAATGATGATAAGCATTGTGCTACAGTTACTTAACAACATTGTCAATTAAATTCGCCTTAATACTTTTTTTACAACAGTGTTAAAAAAAATCTTTTACCTTTGCAGACAGTTCCATGCACAATTTTGACAAGGGATTTATTACAACTTCAATATAAAGTTAAATTACTTGAATAACAACTCAGCATTCCAATTCAAAATATAATTATGTATTACACAGTGCCAATAATGGGATGCACCTTATCTCCCTCTCAAATAATGATAAAGATTCAAGTTCCTCTTCAGATTGTTAAGTATAAGTGGCACTTATTCCGTACTACTTTACTCCCATATTTGTATAAAAATAATAGCTGTACGATTGATTTAACAAGTCAGACAATAGCTATCGACATGAAATCACAAATAACAATGTTGATATTGGACGACGCAAACCAGGAAAAGGGTATGTAGCTCATTTCTAAGCACATGTTAGACAGCACACGTGTAAACTGTCTGAAATCGGCAATTCAACTACATGATGTCGATCAGTTATATGCTTATTGCAAATTTAGTTGTGTCACACGGTAAGGGACCCATAACATCGAGGTAAACCTTTTCCCATACAGACGTAGCGGGACTTGCTGAATACTTCCCTTTTTGTCTACGATTTGTAGGTTTCTCCTGTTGACAGGCGACACATTCTCTATCATGTGTTTCAATGTCTTTCTGTATGTCTGGCAATGAAAAAAGATCTTGGTAATACGAGCTATGGTTTTATCATGGCTAACATGCCCTCCAAAAAAAACTCATAATATTTGTATACCATTGGTCTTAACATTTCTGGGACAAAAACACGAAATTTCCCTTTCTTCGACCAATTTCCAATAAAACCTTTATAAACTACGTAATCAGATTGACCTAACTTAGATATTATTTCCTGACACTCTACATCATGTTTCTGGTGGTCTTTCATGCTTACGAAAGATGCGGAAAATTTTTGTAAAGTATTTAATAATTCTATTGAATTCACATGATTAGGTACTATTTCTTTGATTACATAAATTTCCTGGATTTCAGCGAGATCACTAACATTCACTTCAAATTCATAACTACAAAACATACGTGATAATGCATCAGCTACTAAATTGCCTTTTCCCTTGATATGGTGAACATTAAATTTAAAACGGAATAATCTCACTTACCAACGCAACAAGACGTCCTGCCGGTTTATTAGATTTCAACAACCAGCTTAAGGCTTGGTTGTCTGTAAACAACTCAAAAATCACGTGGTGTCTATAATTTGCAAAATGTTCAATTCCCCATATACAAGCTAATTATTCAATTTCATAGATGGTGTATTTCTTTCAGCAGCTGACAAAAGTTTACTAGCGTAAGCTTTTGGGGACAAAATCATTTCCTTTTTTCTGATTCAACACTGCTCTTACAGCAACAGAACTCGAATCGCAATGCAAACAAAATATATCTTGAAAATTGGCTAATGCAATACTGGGGCCTGTGTTAAAATGTATTTTATTATTTGGAAAGCCTTTTGCTGTTCTGGGCCGCACACAAACTCAATATTTTTCATCTTTAAAAAATTAAGCGACTCGATAACATGGGAAAAATTAGGAATAAATTTCCCGTAAAATACTGCCATACCAAAAAAAAAAACCTTCGAACTCCACGCATGTTCTTCGGAATGGGAAAATTTGCTACTGCTTTAATTTTTTTTTTTTTGTGTCCGTATGCAAGTGACCATCTAAAATAATAAATCGTGAATAACAGACATGGTGTTCAGCCCAATTAATTTTTTCAGGATTAACTGTTAATCCGAATTTTTTAAAGTTTTTTTGACAATAAATGAATGTGTGTGAAGTGCTCTTTTAAGGTGTTCTGTAAATACACACATCATCTATGTACGTAAATACAAAATCATGTATGTACAGGCCTAAAATTTGATACAATACTCATGACATGGCTTGGGGATCACAATTGATGCCCATCGGCAAACACGTCCACTGATAAAACCCCCAATGGGTTCAAAACGCCAAGGGTTCTCCAGAATATGGGTGCAGTTCGCACTGCAAAAATGCAGAATTGGGATCCAAAATGGTGAAGTATTTCGCTTTACTCAAATACTGGAAAATCGTGTCTAGCATAGGAATGGGATACGTATCAATATAAGTTTCATTATTGACTAACCTATAGTCATTTATCAAACTGTATTTACCTTTTAGCTTGTTAGGAATTAAAAACAAGGGATTCGGATACACACTAAAATATTTTTCAATAATTACATATTGTTTTAATTCTGCCAATATTTGCTTAAAAATAGCAACCTTTGGCAGAGAAACTCTGTATGGAACAGAAAATACAGGCTCATGATCTCTCAATTTCAAAACTTCCAGGGTTTGGGTGTAGAGACCCACTTTGATAGTTATCACGTCACTAAACTCAGTTTTCATATTTTCAATTTCTGCCTCCAACTGCTCATCTAACTTTACCATCTGCACTTGCCTACAGTACGATGGCTCATTCTGTAACTGAACAGGAGACTCTAGAAAAATAAACAAAAATGCAAATATTTGTTTTTTACATCCACACAGCACTGCGTCTTCAGCAGAAAATCAATACTAAGTATGATGGAATACAACAGATCTTCAAACAGCTGTAAGTTTTCCTTCCATGAAAAAAATTATCCACTTTAATTTTCATGGTAGCAACTGCCTGTGAACTAATCAAACTGCAGTTAGCAAGCGAAAATACGGTACCCTCATTTTGCGTAATTCTCCCGATACCTGCAATATTGTCATGCATTATTTGGTTGCACATTTCATGACTCATCAAATACGACGTCACACCTGAATCAATTAAGGTATTGACGTATGAGAGTGCAATTTGCAAGGTCACAAATAATAATCCTAGTTTTGATTTTTTATAGGCGAACTGATCATCCTGCCTACCCCTGTAGGTTTTTTATACGGACAAGCATATTACAAATTGTCTTCGTTTCTGCAAACATAGCATACAAGCAAAGGCTTTGTCAATTTTCCCTCATCACCTCGACTTGCCCCATTTACCTCGCTCGTGTGCTTTACACTTGGTCACCACTACTTCACACCATTATTAAAAATCACAGATTTTTAATTCAACTTAAGAAACTAAAGTTAATAATTCTAAGTTCGAGGTTTTTGTGCAATCAAAAAAAATCGATGATTGTATTGCAAGAGATTAAAAAAAACTACCTCAATTAAATATGCCTCATCACATGGGCTACCTAACACAGAAACTAACTGCATAATATGTTTCACGAACTCTACCATAGTTTGTGCAGGAGTTTGGTATTTTTCCAAAATAGTCATATGCAAACAAAAAATAGTGAGAGGAGTACCAATGGTCTGTAATAAATTACTACATAATACTTGAAAACTCTATTTGTTAGCAACGGCTTCACTAAGTACTGGCTGCACATTATCCGGAACTTTGAGCAAAGCAGCGGAAAAGATTGTAAATGGCTCACACGAATATAAGTCCAAAATATTAGGCAACACTACTAGAAAATCCACTACGTGAACCAAACTACTATTTTTCAAACTAGGTATTTTTACATATATTCCAAGGGGAGTAGGTTTGAAAAACTTGAACGGAGCTGGTACGGACTCACTCTTTTCGCCCGTGATGGTGCCTTCCTTATACACTACTGCACACATGAGCCCGCAAAGTATGTCCAAATTGTCCGCCTCTGTGAAGTCTGCGTTCGCCTCACTTAAGAGGGCTTGTAAAGTGACCTTGGATAACGCCTGAATCCAGCCCGTACGCACTCCACTTGAAAAAGCCACTTGGGTTAGCACAAAAACACACTGCAATCCTAACAAAAAAAAAACACTTCTCACAATTTTGATATTCATTTACAAAACCAATTACAAGTACAGAATAGGATGGTAGCAGAGTCGCGCAGGAATCTGCTGTCATGGAAGTAGGAACACCCGGAGGAAACTCAAAACTCAGTGCAGTAACTACAGCACTCACTAACTGTCATACCAAGCTCTAGATGTTCAGCAGAATTAAAAAGATTGTTATCAGAGTTCAAAAAAAGGTTTTTCCAATCCCATTGATACTTTAGTGTTTTTATCCCCAAAATGATTAGAAATGAACAAACCACAAATATAGTTTAGTTTCCTGTATTGGGCTCAATTCTTTTCTTTTTTATATATCGCCCCAATACTATTTTTACAGCATATGTAAATACAGGTTAAAAGAGAATTATGCCTAAGAGCAAGCTTCAAAAGCAATTATGCCTGCAAACTTACTCCAAAAATACAAAAGTTGTCAATAAGGGCACGCGAGTATAAGAATGTTACAATTTACCACTTTTTCAAAAAACTTTTACATACAAAAATTGAATACAAAACAATTGCAAAAATTGAAATATTTCTTAACTTTCATTTAAATGTCCAAACTTGTGTTTTATCCTGTATTTAAAATTTCAAATATACCCCTTCTAAAATATCCTCTTAAAACATAGCAGGAAAATGCCTTCTGCCTGTTTTTCCGTTTCACATTTTTTATGCGTGTGTGGTGTGGGTTCTCCTCCTGTCGCGTGTCTAGTGCTATGGGTCATCTAGGGTAGCAAGACACTTCATTTATAGCCCAAACTTAGTATGATCGGGTGTGGAGGTAGATTAGAAAGTTTTCTGGAAGTACAAAATCAGTTGATTGAAATATCTTGATGACGTATACCGCCACGTTGTAAGGTTGCATAGCGACGGCGAACTGCGATGAACTGTAGGGGTCGTCGTGTTGGCGCGGGGTGGGGGGCGTCAGCTGGCTGAGGCGTACAGTGCTGGAACCAATGTCGAGGCGAGCAAAGGTGCTGCCTGTCAGCTACTCGCTCGCCGTCGAATTGGGCAGCATATTGGTAAGTCTTCGTAACACGGGTAGCTGAGCATTCTCAGGTTGCGGAATAGCTGGTTAGGTGGAATAAAATACTGTAGTCGGTACGGTGATATTTTTGAGCACCGTAACAATATGAGTTCTGATATTCCAGTCGTCCCGACTTTCATGTCGGTGTGAGGTATAACATCACCGTATCATGTTAGCGCATTTAACTCTTAAGTGTGGTATGCGTCATAGGCGTGCCAGGCCTAGCTGTGATTACTTTTGTTGCGTTGCCATTATTTCAGCGAGTGGAACATATTTGTAGGTATTTTAAATATTCTAGAGCCCAGTTACATTTGGGCGAAAACAGAATTATAAAATTCAGTCTTTACGTAACTCAACAGAATTTGGACTCGCTTTGCTAACTGGGAACATTGAAGTCAGTTTGTATCATTTGTATTAAAATTTAATTGTAAATGTGTTTTAGGTAGAATATTATTAGACACGTTTGATGGCCTATGTTAAATGCATGTCGTCAGGTTTTGTTTTAATATTCTGTTTCGGGTACTGCCTTTCGGCCTTTGATGGCCATAGAGTTACTTTAATTATTCTATCTGTTTGTAAATAGTTCCCAGAAAAGTTATTTGTGAATAATATTATTATAGTCAGATTCTTTACTGATTTTCCTGGAGTAGAAATCGGTATCAGTGTCAGTGCATATGTGAAAGAAGGTGTGAAGGAAGAAATATTATTTAGAGGTGAATTTTCAATTTGGAATGCTGGTTGTCTCGGCATAATAAAGTAAATTTCCTTTTACAAGGTCAGTGTGCTCTGTCTGAATTTAAGTATGAGTAAGTCAGGAAATATTAGAGTTTCTCCTTATAGAAATTGTTTACTGGAGCTCGTGCTTAGCAAGTCGTAATAGTAATTTAATTGAATCACGTTTGACTGTCATTATGTGAGACACTGGTGCAAAAAGGTGATAAATGATATTCTCGTATTTTAAAATTGCTCCCTGAAAAAGTTTAAGGAGTTTGATATTGGAGCAACAATAATCGGTACATGAAACATGTTATTATTTGAATATAAATGTAAAATGTGTTCTCCAGGTAATAATGATACTTTTCTCTATTGTATAGTGGATGTTTATGGCAATAAATTGCAAAACAAATATTTATAGAAACTAGTGTCCGTATAAAGTTTTATATCGGGGCAAGCACCTCCACAATACATTTTTAGTAATCGATGAATTGATTCATTACTAGTATACTAGCCTGCATCTGATATTTCTCTAAGCAATTTATTTTGTGTTATTTGAAATTTATTATGTGTGTTGGGGCGGCGTAACCCCATTTTTCACAGCCATAAGGTAGTAGGGGCCAAACGATTTTCTTATAGAGCTGTAGATGTTTCCTACATGGGAATCGAGGTTCTTTAACCATTGCATAGAAGCTTATTAAATTTCATGTAGCTATGGTAGTGATTATTTTAATGTCTTCTGCACATGTAAGTCAGCTGTCTAAAGTTAGCCCCAAATATTTAGCAGATTTAACATTTGAAATATTTGTATTATATATTTTAAATTCCCTATCACACTGGGTACACTTTTCTGTATATTTAAGTTGGTTGAATTTGCAGCATTAATTTTAATTCGCCAGCGAGTGTACCATCTTTCTAAGACGGTGAGCTCTCTACTACTAGGGCTAGTATCACGGCTACTAGGGCATATTTCTAGGGTTGCTGAGTGTTTAGCTATAGCCGTGTTGTCAACGTGTAGGTCTATATAGGTGTTCGCATGTGGGATATGTGCTGTGTAAATATTTTTAAAGAAAGAGGAGAGGGGAGTGCCCTGTGGTACACCCGCTCTTAGTTCTCTAATTTTAGACGTAGACCCGTCTAGGGCCACACAAAATTCGCATTGCCACAAATAGTGAGCCACCAGATAAATGTATGTATCAGGGAAATTAATGTTAATGAGTTTGTGTATTAATCCCGGAATCCAGACCTTGTAAAATTACTTCTCCGCGTACAGAATTGTAATAACAGTGTAAGCTTTAGTTTCATTATTAACACCGTCTGTAGATTGTTTTCCGATTTTTAGAAGTCGGTGAGCTGCAAAATGTCCTGCCCTGAAACAAAATTGAAAATCGGGGAATATGTGTGGTTTTAATTGGCGTTTTTGGAGCCGTGTTGTTAGGGTTTTTCCAAAAATTCTACTCATTCTATTTAATAAACAAACTGGGCGTCTGTTTTGTGTTAGTGAGGATTTTTTCCCTGCCTTGGGTATAGTGATAATTCCGTCGGTTTTCCAAAGGTCTGAATATACCGGTACATTATTTGTTAAAATGACATTGCATAAAGCTACGAAGTACTGCAATGCTTCTAGCAGTAGTTTTTAAAGTGTTTGATAATTTATTTTGTCTGTGCCGTCTTCTTTATTACTAGGCCTGGATTAGATTATTTTAAATAGTTCAAACACTACAATTTCCTCTAGTACTGCATGTGTTCCTTGCTGTAAATAATTATTAACTTGTGCTGTAATTTCGCTTGTGAATTGTTTGTCATTTACGTCTTCATCATGGAAGAGTGTTGTTTTTATCAACTATCTGCGATAGCATTGCCTTTGCCCTCTGAACTGTATTCAATCCCTGTATCTGTGATTATAGCTGGGCTGGAAATATGTTTATTTCTACCTCATAGTACTCGTGTAAGTTTCCACATTTATTGGGGTTTTTTTTTAGCGACCCCATTGAAAATATTTCCAAATTGATTAATTTTGTGTTCATTAGCTTTACGTCTAACGCGGGCTTTTAATCTGTTGTATTCAGTTCTAGCCTGGGGAGTTTGTGTTCACTGCGCCTGACTGCACGCATGTCTTTTTAATATAATTAAGTAATCAATATCAGGATGTATTTGTCTCGTATATTATCTTTTATTGATCAACTTTGTGTGTTTAAATTGCGTATTTGCTACAGTTTCTGTAAAAAGGGTTTGTGTATTTATGTCATTAGCTTTGTTTATGACTGGTGGCTGTTCAATTGCTTCTACAATCTCCTCTTAAATATGCTCTCATTCTGTTGTTCTAAGTTTCTGGCTGCAAATATTATTAGTGAAAAATGTATCAAATTGTACCTGTGTTAAAACTGGGAGGTGATCTGAATCTAATTCATGAATTGATTTTATATTAATATTTGTGCCTGCAATATTAGTAAGTGCTATATATAAAATATCAGGTGCGCCTCCTGAATTTGGAAAACATGTTGATGTATCTGACGCAAAAATAACTTTATTATTATTATTAGATGTGTGTGTGTTAAAAATCTGATATTTTTCTTTGGTTATCCTACAGCCCCAGTCTGTATGTTTACTGTTTAGATCCCCTGGAATAGAAATTCCTTTTCGATCTGCATGAATTTCTCGAGGTTGTGTGCAATGAGTGGTGTATGAGGTGCTTTATATGATGCTGTCATGCAGACATGCGTTATATTTTTATGTACCTTTATGCTGGTGGCTTCTATATGCATAATCCCTGTGATATTAAGTGGGTGATGGTTTATCCCATGTTTCATTAGTTTCAGTTCCGCCTCCATGAGTTGGTGGTCTGTTCTGCAAACTGTGTATCCGCATATGCTAAATCTATTCTGCGGTTTAATAAAAGTTTATGTAATGAATGTTACATCAATACTATATGTGGTCAGGCATTCTTCTTATGTGTTGTTTTTAATTCCAGTAACATTGGAGATTGGTGTTTGAAGTGATTTGTTTCTGTTTGTAGCCATTTTATTTGCCCAAGTAGCTCATGGCTTCAATAAGCGTGGCTTGTTTTAATGCAAGTGTGTGTGTCACAGTTTGGTTCAAAGTAAGGTTTTAATTTTTTAGTTAAGTTGGCATAGTCGCATATTTGCAGTATTTTAGCTAGTTCTTGCATGCTGGAAATATCATCCAGCCATTCTTGTGCTGGACTGTGAGTGGAAGTGAAGGCTTGCGACTAAGTGACTGGGGACTTGGGCTCTGGGCCAATCACATCTACAGCTGTGCGCCTGACTTTGTCTGAATACAGAGGCATTTTCGGAAGATACAGTGGTTAACGCCACTGTGGGTTATTATTAAATTTCTGCCAAGGAGGGGTGGGGGAGGAAACTACTGCCTGTTCATTGTGTTTACTGTTTGCATGTGTGTGGTGTCGCCATATCTCTGTGTTTATTGTGTACCATTTCTTGCATTGTTTCGGCGGGTTTCCACCAGTTTAATGAAACTTGGGCATCGTTTCCAAGCCTCTGTATGTCCGTCTTCGCCACAATTTCTGCACTTTTTTGGGGCACAGTCAGGTATCGTGCACTCGCTGCGCAGGTGAGCGCCTGCCCAGCGAATGCATTTAGGGACCTGGTTACACCTGGCAGTCGTATGGCCATAATAGTCACAGCGTTTGCATTGTGGGATATCCTCAGGGCACGTATTGTATTTCTCCACCGAGACGTGTGTCCACTGCAATCGTTGTATGTTAAAAATTTGGCATTTGTCGGCCTTACCATGACACAGAAAATGCCGATACCGACATAGGTAATTGTGGCATATGTGTTGGTTTGTTTTTATTAAATTGTCTTATGTCTGAAACCTGCATCCCTGCCTTTTGCAGCTCATCAATGATGGCATCTTCTGGGATGTGGCTGACATGGGTCTTAATAATGGCTTTAATGTTGCATTCGCCCGTGTGTGCATGTAGAAGGCGATTTATTCCGCCTTCAGCCAATTTATTGCCTTGTTGTAACCCTCCCTTTTTTCAAAGGGAGCCCGAGTTCCTTGTGGCGAGTAAGTGTATTTTTTAACACAATGTTTTGTTGTACAAAAGTTAGGGCGATGTGATTTGAAAAGCGTGTGTATTTTATAACTTCTGGCACTCTCTTGTAGCGAGGTGTTTGCTGTGTGTCCACGTGTGTTTGTGCCTCCTTAGGCAGGTTTGAAAATTAGTTGGATCTGCCTACTGGAATAGGTAGCAAAGGAGGTCTGGGCCTACCAGCCTTATGCCCCAAGATGACAGTGTAATCATCTTTCGCATTTGTGTTCGTGTTGTTTGTTTAAGAATTTCATTCAGAGTCGTCATCTTCCTCCCTTATGCACTTTATGGAGGAAGACTTGGTCTCCGTTTGCTGTGTGTTGTTGTTCTCCATTTATGTGTGTGTGAAAATAAGAAACTAAACAAATGTACGACTATCGCAAAGAAAGTGAATGCAAGGTCAACCAGCTGACCATATTCCATGGGACTAATTAGCCACGATCAGGCTAGACCGAAGGGGAGATTCTCCCCAGGTGGTTCCAAGCAAGTTAAAAAACCTAACCGCAGTAGTGCGAAGACATCCTCCCATGACGAGTCGCTCTCTTCAACTGAAAGGGGTGTGGAAGTTCAGCCTCCTTTTATACCCTCCACCTGACCTCATTTCAGAAAAGTTGTGTATCCACCTCCAGACTTCGCACATTATGATGCAGTTACTTTAAAGACTTAATGTCCTTGTTTGCCACCCAAGTGGCCTGAGATCGTCGAAACCCTATCCATTGCACTAAACTCTTGTATTTTCAATGAGTAATAACTTTTCCAACCAATTACATATCAGGCGAATGTACTTTCTGTAATTAATGTTCGTTGGTTTCAAGGTAATAATATCTTGGATAGGAATGTTTAACTGATATTATGTTTAATATTTCATACGACCAATTTACAGTATATTTATTTTCAGACACACCTTTAACTTTAGATATACAGATATATTTTCCAACGCTTTAACTTTGGTATCCTCTCATCAATGACTTTAGGATTATTATATACTATCGTTGATGCATCATTATTTTTCACATCAATGGGCATCGTCTTGATTGTTCTGTGAAACCTACCATTGAAAGATTTTACCCCCTTACATCCAGCCAATTATAGGTACCCCAAGATGCAAATTACTTGTAGATTAACTGTTTTAATCTCTTATTTAAGTGCTCAACATAATTGTTGATGCTGTAAATTGTCATTGATGTTTTGAAGTGTGAATAAAATAATTCCATTCCTTGATCCGTGGGGATATGAAGAGGTACTCTTTCGTTTAAAACAGTAGAAATTGCATCAGCAACTTGTCTACCACTTTTATTCTTTATTTGTACGCCCCAAGCATATATGCAACATACACCATTCACAATTAGAATGTATTTGTATACTAGATTGTGTTTAGAAATTAAAGTCATATCACACAAGTCAGCTTCAAAATGGTAATTTAAACCACGAGTAATAACTTTCCTTCTCGGATAATTAATTCCATTAGGAGCATGCAAATCAGTGGCAAGCTTGTTGAACTTCCTTTCCGGAATAGATATATCTAGCCTTGGTCAGCTCCTCTATAATTAAGACAATTCCATTAGTATGTGAGTTATTGACAGACTGTTTTGAGGCTATAAGTTACTTGAAACATGTTATTAATTCATTCTGGTGGTCCCAAAATTGTGTGAACATTATTGTCAACTTTATCTTTAAATATTCCACTACCAACAATTTTTCATCATTAAATGTAATTTCGGGTGATCATTATCATTAATGCTTAAACAAGAATGATCCTGTGTATGACTGGTAAGCTCCTTATATATGTCTAAATCAGAGTCAGAATGCCCAGGTAGGAAATTTAAAAATAATAATTAAATCATTCCTTAACTTACATCAAATACATTATCGCCTATATGTATCTTGTCTTTAGGAAAAATGTTATTATGAAATCCCCTGAAGAAACCATACATTTTCATGAAATATACACCCAATGTTGTGTTGCGAACTGCTGATGTACTTTTCAAAGCTAAATATTTATGAGTTAATAGTGAAAGTTTAATATTTTTAGGTATTTTTGTCATCAAAGACAGTTAAATTTTAATTTCAGATGATGTCTTTATGCAATGTTTCCTGCAATGCATCCAATTTGCTTATAAAAGGCCAAAATATTTGTTAATTTAAAACATCACAATCCATTTGTGCTCCCTTAGCTTGTAAATACTTTTCTTTAGCAGCATTTGTAACAGTGTGCAAATCCGACATCTTGGCAAACAGTATGCACTTAATCACATACTTCCCCCACTATTTATATAGCATATTGTCATGGTTTCCTACTTGCAACATAACTATGATTAGGGTGCACCTGTTCAATTTTACTTAAAACTAATTGATTTGTAATGGGTGCTTGCAAATCATTCATTAGAACTTTAACTGATTTTGCATTTCCGTACGTTGTGTTGTAAGAACTGTGTTTCCATTATGTTGATACCATTCTTTAACTCTTTTAAAGGTTCATCTATTCTAATTTCGTTACTCTGCAAATCATTAAAAATATAATTTAAAATGTTCGAAATTACACTTGTGTTCTTATAAATATTATCATTCCTTACATTTAACTTTATTAACTTCTCTTGTATATTAGGTGTTTGTGACTTCAATACTTCTAATGTAACACTGTGTAAGTTTTCCACAAATAGCTTATTTGCTGCACCACTATCCATTATTGGTGCACCAACATTACATAAAATATGTCGATTAAAGTCACAAGTCCCATCGCTTCTTCTGTTTAAACACATATGATAACTATGTCTCATACTGCTATGTTCAAACTTTTGAGATACTCATTTTTCCTCTAGTAGTATGAAACTGTCAAAAACACATCTACCCTTATATGGTGGAAGTTCAGGAATAATGATTAGGAAACTGTAGTTTTGTTTCCAGCAATGGAAACACATTGGTTTTCAATTTGTAAATGTCATATCGCCCAATACATTGTAAATGTGTTGCAGGTTTAAATTGTCCATTTTGAAAACAATTAACATGTTTGTATTGTCGCGCAAATTGTGTTTTGCGATTCGAGCATAACTTTGCGACAGATAAAAATAATCGACAGCTAAAAGGGAATTATTGCATTCCGTCAATTGACGACCAAATACTTGCTAAATGCTTATATTTGTCTTGGTGTATTGTTTTAGAAAAGACATACATTCTTTCAATCTTTAAGCCATTTGGTTGTTCTATTAGTGACATAATGAGTTATGTCTTTACACACAATGATGGACCACTTATAATAAAATGTATGTTTGATGGTTTCTGCCCAATAACATTTTTATACTTTGGTGCATTTATGGTTAGTTGGATATTTTGTTTAATAACCTTCATTGTGCACAAAACTTTTAAACAGTGTTGTAAAACTATATAAACACATTTCTTTATAGATTCACAGTCACTAGTTAGTTATGTCTAATTTTCTGTTCAATTACTTTTTTGTACTTTAGTGCATTTATGGGTAGTTGTACATTTTGTTTCACTGCCTTCATTGTATGCAAAACTCTTACATATTGATGTGGAAACTACATAAACATATATTTATTTAGGTTTGCATCCAGTTTTGTATTATGTATCTTACTAAACACATCAAAAAGGTAAAGGAGTTTTGACAAATTGATTAATAAACTACCATTCGAGTTAGCATTTACCTACAAATAACTATTGTGGTCTGTGAATGAAACTTGCAAAAATATTGGCACATGACAACCAGGAAATAAACACATTATATAATGTGTGTAAGCAACATGACATTGCGTATTCTCAAAGAAACAAATTAAAACAACATATTACAGACACTATATTGGCTGCTAAAACAGTACGTATTAGAAAGAACTCATTTACATCCACAGGCGAATAGTTAGGGGCTCGGGTCATTGACAAATTACTGCATTAAAAAGTGAAAAGAGGTGTGGGTTGGCAATTCAAAATGTATACCAAAATGCAAAGGGAAGAAGAATGTTGGTTTATTGCTATTCATATTTCCAGTACTCACAGCACTTGTATCACTCCTGGGTGGAACTTCGTCAAATAGTAGAGCATTTGAATCAAGTGGGAAGGGAATGTCTTTTAAATTGTATAAAGTTGAATATGGACAAAAACACTACAAACGAGGGGAAAAGTGCAGAAAGGCTTAAATATATTTCCAAAATGTTCACTCACAGAGAGAGACATTATTGAATTTGTAAAGAAATTTAAGATTCCGTACTTTTGCAGAGTTTAAATGAGAGACGATTTACCAGCAAAACTGTATATTCTTGAATCTATGGTAGGTACTTTAGACTCAAAACAAAATGAAAGAACACATTGGGTTGTGTTAATTAAAAACGGACATAATGCAGTATATTATGACAGTGTTGGCGACTTAAGACCACCAATTGAAATACATAACTATTTAAAGAATGTGCTACTAAAGTACAATTATGTAACAGAACAGTCACCAAACATGTATAATTGTGGACACTTTTGTTTACGATTTTTAAGTTTAAATAGGTTACATGTGTACACAAGTACAGAAACGTGTAATCACAGTAGTAAAACATGTTAATAAATGGTCAATTACTATGATTGTAAGTGACAACTCATCGCAACTGCACTCAGTATATTTTCCACCATTGCATTTAGATGGCAAGTGGCAAATCATTTTAATTGAGTTTGTAATGTATAACAGTATTCCCAATGTGGACACACACAACCAGTCATTCACATTACTTAATGGTGATGAGAAAAATAACAATAATTGTACCTGTTTGGTCATATGAACTGGAAGACCTGGAATGTTGCATAAATGCTAGTGTTCCTTAAAATGTCAAGTTTTTGTTACAAGGCAATCCAAACTTGTTAAGTTATCTAATGCACAGTAATTTAGAGATTGATTTCACACAAAATGAATCAATTGTATCAATGTTAGGTTACATAAAGGCAATTTTCCAGCAAACCTACTACACAAATTATCCAACCAACTTTACATTCTGGCAGTTAATGTGTTGTATAAACATAAACATCGTAGGTGGTTCACATTTGAATGGAAAACCAACCAACAAACTACATGAATTCCCGTGTTCAGTTGTGCAACGATACAAATTCATTGAAAAGCTAAGTAATGAAATTTGCCTTCTGATAATAGATAATCGTTTAGATAAATAATTTGTTACAAGTTTTGACCAAAACAGTTAAACAGTTGTGTATCAGAGTCAATATGGTTGTAAACTAGGCAGTTCAGTTAAGGAAGTGGGAGATTCAGTTAAGAACTATATTTCAAAGAAAACAAGTATGAAAAGTCATAAACGCAATTGTAAAGTGTTTAGTTCAGTTGGGAAGTCTGTGAGATTAACACAAGGCAACAAATTGTTTGTAAGAGATGTGACATATAAAGTAAATAGAGATGGAAAACATACTTAATGTTGAGCAGCCTGTAAGTTACAAGGATGCTATCACAAAAACTGACACATATATGCGAACCATTCAGATCAGGGTCATATACATTTCCATCAGAAATAAGAATACCTATCCAGAATCATGACATTTATTCGTTGCCTTCGAAAAATAGTTTGAGGTTCAGAGGAACAATTAAAAAGACAGCCGATGTAAGTAATCCAGTAGCTACAGGAACAGTGAGAAACAGGATAATTCATTTCATTGACAGAATTGCATATTTACTGATTGATGTTCAAATCGATCAAAATGAGTCGTCGGAATCACATCTACAATTAAAACTATCTCTTGCAAACTACAAACAATGTTTATACAAGCCTTATGTCAGGGTGAGAACATTCTAACAATTACAAACTATAAATAATCCCACATGGGAAATATAAAGTTGTAATACAATTGAGTATGATACTAGGATTTGCTGAAGACAATTCACATGTTATAGTAAATGCTAAACAATAATTAGTTATTCTATTTGGTAAAATGCTCTTGAACACTCTATACAACATGGCAATGTTGAGGAAGGTGTAACATTTCAATTAAGCACCATAGAATGGTTAATGCTACATATTGAGATTAATACTTGTGAATGCATAAAGTTTTTAAAGTATTTTGAAAAAGGGGAGTACCTAAAACTTGAATTCAGATTGTGGAGTCTGAAAACCTTCCCTTCACTACTCGCAAGTGAGAAAATCATAATATGGATTTTAAAATCAAGTTTCTCATATTAAATACTATGATATGTCATTATATGTTTTCAAACAAACTGAAAAAAATAACAATTTAAGAGACAGATCAGTGTTTGACTATTGCAATATGATAAATATTGAACTTTATCTAAGCACTCAATGCTATCCCTATATGGATTTTAACACACATTTCGGAATTGAAGGGTACATCATGTGTCACAAAGTATACAAAAAGTTTCAGGAAATGTATTGAAATAAAGAGAGTGCTCCCCTCTTAGAGCCTGAAACATTTAAGACAAGAAGGCTTTTATTTGTGTTTGATGTAAGCAAACAATATGACACAATCAGCAATAATGTCATTGATTCACACGTTGAAATAATTTGAAACATACCCATTCCTGCAAATACTCAAGCTTATGCATAAATATATGACATATTAGCGAGATTTAATGGTCGATATAAGTTTATTAATGTACTAACATGAATCAGTCACTTATGAACAGATGATGAGTAAACATGTTATGCAACATACAGGAATTTCAGACTATATAGGTTTATCATTAAGGAAATGGCTGTTACAGGCTTAAACAACCCCACACTAGTTTTCAGTTTTGAAGCATCCTACAACTTGAAATACCCAAGTCACATATATAATAAAATAAGTACATGGGTTACAAAAATAACCATGGTTTAGTTTGGGAGAGTGGTTGTATTGAATATGAGAATCTAGAGGTTATCTGCGAGAACTAACTTTAAATAATGAGGAAGTGTATGTGTGTGGACTTGATCAGAAATTCATTGTATCAAGTGTGTGGAAGGGAAAAGTAATATATTTGCTAAAATACTATAACTGTTTTTTGTTCAAAAAGTCATGGCACATTTTTGGTTACACATTTCACTTCATCTCAGCAGGTGAAAATTCTAAATTAATGTACAAACTTTCAATGATAATGGATTGTGGTGAAGGGGAGAAGGAGGAACCTTCATTTGATAATGTAAGATTAATACTTCAGTGGTTAGAAATGCCTAAGGTAAGTAGGGAATTGTGAGGAGTGGATGATCATGATTTCAAATCAGTCAATACGTATATATTTATCAGTGTATGTGTTTCAGCTAAGTGTTTTGTAAATAGGAAACAAGTTCGGAAATTAAAGCTTCAACCTTCAAACCTTTCTTCTACTAGTATCAAATGAAAGAGTAAAATACTGATGAAGTACATTTTTCATGTATTTGTGGGGAAAAGTCAAGTTTTATAATTAACATGACCATGTCTTTAAGCAGTCATCACATGCACATCTGGTTTTTATGTTGTTTTATAGGGGAGTATTAGTGGTTTTGTCTCACGATCTGTTTTACTTTCATACTTTGAACATGACTTTGTTCCATCTGGCCAATACATATGAGTCCATAACTCCTGGAAAATCTACAGTAGACAATTTATTTTTGGTCTACTGGAATATTATGCCAATTTAGTGAGAACTGCTATTCTATTTTCCATTTTCGCATAACTTATATTCCATTAGGTATTGAGAAAACCCACGAACTAATCCAGTGTTCCAATTTAAATAAGTGTGCAGTTTATTTTATTCTACCGAGTACTATATCACCTGCATCAGTAAATCATGTGTTTGCACATCATCAATAGAGTTTTCCCAATGTAGTCTACAATATTTTATTAAATTCTCCAAAGTGCTGTAAAGATGTGAGACTTAAACAAAATTTGAAAAGGCTAAACCAAACCTCCAATAAAAACACATACACTTAAAAATTACCCAGAATCACGATTTCGAAGACAATGTTATAGAAATATACGAAGTCGATAATAAGTAAATTTATAAACTCTCTGCAAATACTCGTAACTCTTAAAATGAGAGTAAAAATTGTCTTAATCTTTGTTAAATATGTATGATGTAAGTGTATTATCCAAATTGTTTGCGTAATAGTTCTCAAAATGCCCTATTGATTGTTAAAATGTGTATTGTATATGTTTTATTAAAGTGTGAAATCAAATAAATGTGTTATTTCACATAGGTTATTATATCTTAATGTCGAATACAAGTGTATGTGAAATTCAACACAGTTCACCCTGTCGAAATTACTTAATAAATAAAAATATTGAATGATATTTTAAAAACCTCAAAAAATATTTAAAACCGTAGTAGAGGTGTACCTATTTCACTTCACCTGGGATTAATTGGAATTATTTAATGTATTATAGATTTTATTGAAAGGGTTAATCCTTAATGATCTTAATCCGATCAAAAATGATAAGGCCTAAATTATATTGAAGGAGTCGAGTGTATTGAAACGGTTAATTTTTATTCGGATCAAATTTGTATGTAACTTTTTTTTGTTTGGTGCAGGAGAGTACTAAGTTTCTTTCTTTTTATGGGTTGGGGAGCAGCTCTGGTATATGTTTTCAACACGGCGGCTGGCACTCAACTGACGTGCGGCATGTTGGGGACGGGATATTTATGTGGTGAGTTTTGTACGAGAGTGGCATAACTGTAAATTTTGTGTCTCATCGAAGGGGGTTGGTAGAAAGGCGACTTTGAAAGACGGTATTATTCCGAATGCAATTAAACATTAGAGAAATTCAGATTGTTTAAACTAGCTGGTCTCACAAAGAAACAAGGGCAATTATGTAAATCTCCAGTATAAAATTAAATGTAAATAGATTAATTAGTCTACCCTGAGCTGTATGTTAGAAATATAATTTATATGAGAGAAGTATTACAAATGAGCACAACTATGTGACTATCACAATTACGTGAGTGTGCAGTATGGTGAGGAACTTTAGAAATGTAATCCACATGTAAAAAGAAATTAATTGACTAACACGTAAAAAAAAAGTTTAATATATGTCCATTTGCTCAGTGAAGCACTGACTTGGATATAGGACTTACGTCAACGCATAACCTATGTGTAATTAGAGACCGAGGTGAAAATAGAAAAACCGCTAACAAACACAATTACATGAAAATGACTAAATACGCAATGAAATGGCACCAGGAGCTCACTAAAAACACATCCATCCTGATTATATATACGTGGAGCGGGTTCGGAGACTGACAAACGACTAAGATTATAGCTACTCGGAAATAGATGTGAATAGGATTTACATGACAAATGGATAAAATTATGTTTCTGATGCACATACTAGTATATAAATTAGACTATTTGAATTAACAACGAATTAAATAACATGTAATGAAATCTTAAAAGGAGCTCTCCGAAAACACTTCCACCCACCTCGGAAGTCAGTCAATGAATGAATGGATTGTATGACGGGCACCTGCTTATATGTTATATATACGTGGAGCATGGCTAAGTAGAAATTTTCTACTGAGATATCCTATTTCCCTACTAATCTAGTATTAACTACTTCATTGCACAATTTGTCCAACAAATACGTGAATGCATAAAAGGGAATTATTTAAATATAACAGACATACTGCAAATTTCCGTCAAGTCTGTGAAATTCACGGCACTTGGTAGCAAAAATTCGATTTGAAAATGCTATGGAGTTTCTTCTACTGAACACAGAAACAGGGTTTAAATGATAAACGTGTTATCACACGAAAATTTATATTTTTTCTCGATAAATTAAAATCTTATAAAAACATTTCACACTATAGTTTACAAAGACTGTAAACGAGATATGAACCCTGTATATAATATCGGTTATCAAGAATCGCAGCTATCACACACCGAAGCCCGGTGAAGTCTAGAGTACCAGTGTCGCGCCTATGCAGCGTGAGGTTTGGCGAAGAACTAAGATGGCGGAAACCCGCGAAAAGCCTCCGTGTCACTCCTGTCCAAGGTCAACCACCCCCTCCCTTTACACCGGCCAAGAACACATTTTTTTTAGAGGGATGCTCTGTCCACGCAGCACCAGTCCCCTTATCTTTAGATCCAAGGTCACGCATCTTCGTGCAGTGAAGTTTGGACTCTTCTGAATGTGTTTATTTCTTTTCAAAACTATGCTTTACCCATGAATGGTGGACTCTCCCAAAATCTGCCCTGTCCAGTTCTGTGAGAGAAATGTTTATTCTCCCATCCGCCCCTTCCCCTGACTCGCCATACCTAGATCTGGTCAACAGCCTTCCAACTGTTCTGCTAGGAGATGTTGAAAAATTCTCGCATTTCGGGTCTCCAGTGTCTGATCCTTTATTTCCATCGAATACTATTTAACAGCTTTTGCTGAAAATATTATTCCCCTTAATGTTAGTAACTTAACTAAGAATAGTAGTAGATATGTAAGTGTATTTACGGAACTGTAATTTAATGTTTTCGAATAACTTTTCGCTATCACGATAAAATTATTATTTTTTCACAATTCTTCTATCGAAACCTATCAACTCACACATGGTGAAGTCAAAACTTCTTATAAATCTTTGATGAAAATTTTCCAAAATTAATTTAAATTTCTTCAATTGTTAATATTATGCGAATTTAATACTACAAAAGAAATTAAATTGTATCATTTCTAACACCGGAACCCTAACTTACGGGAATGCTTGTCTAAATCCATTACGGCTGTTTAAGAGAAACAAGATGAAAGTGTTGTTAGGAACACGCAATAAATATCAACCCATGTTTATCTTTATCTCTCGTTCTTCTATCTTCTCTCTTTCCCATCCTTGAATCCGACTGTTTACGCATGATTAATATTCCCGTTCCTTGTAATAGGCAGCGTTTATGGAAAAATTAACAGTCTCCCTGCAAAGACTTCTTTTTAGAAAAAAAATCTAAGATAAGAAATATATAAGTTTGGATAATTTTAAAAGCGTGTATAGATAAAAGGAATCAAACACAACGAATTGCGCTATAAATAAAGGGAAAGAAATGTAATGGATTGTCACTTAAAAGCTAATCCAATTAAATGACAATCCAATCAACAAGCGGATAAATTGCACAATAAATCGTACATCCAAACACCATCCAGAGGTTTATTAAATAAAAACACACATCAAATATTATTAATGATATTTTATTTAGTATCATAATTTTACAAACATTTTATTACAATCTTTGAGGATCTTGATCTTAACCCAGGATTCGTGTGCTTTTCAGAAACCCCTCCATCGAAACAATGACATATCATTCTTCCTTGTAATGATTTTATCAACCAAATATTCATTTGGAGATCTGACTTTTTGCAGTTCATGTTTGTAAAATCTGCCTTTTATAGGTTCTCCTTCATAGATTTATAGGTAATACACTCTGGGATGTACTTGGAACTTTGGTTTTCTCTCGTCGATGACTTTATTATAAATTGTTTTCATTTAAACTATCATCCGTAACTTCTTTAGGCTCCATCGTGATATTTCTATGATATCTGGAATTATAAAATTTAAATATTTCAGGCAAAACATCAACCCCTTTGTAAGTACCCCTCGAAGAGAAATGTTTATATATTAACTGCTTAATCGATTTGCCATAATGTTCCACAACACTGGCTTTAAGCTGCGAATACATAGTGTAGAAAAAAATTTGATTCCTCTATTGGTTTGGGGCGAATTTGGGTTTCTCTCTTTCAAAACGATATGCATTGCATCGGTAACCTGTTTTTCCACTTTTGTTTTTATAAGGTATAGCCCAAGCATACTTTGAATAAACGCCTATTACGGTTAAAATATATTTGTATCCCTTATTGTATATGGAAATCAATGTCATTTCACACAAATTGGCTTGAAAAAGTACATTTAAACCACGAGTTATAACTCTTTTTCTAGGATATCTTTTCCTTTCAGGAGCGTGAAGATCTTCAGAAATATTACTAAATTTCATTGGCTAAACAACCGTCTCCTTTCAACTCTTCAATAATAGAAACAATCTCGTTCATATGTGAATTATTCTGTGAATCTCTCGAAGCGATGAGAAGTTTTAGTCTATCAACCAATTCATTAGCATTGTTCCAATATACAGGAGAAAAACAATCACCAACCTCATCTTTATATATTCCACTTCCGACAATATCTGTTATCAAATGTATTTCGAGTCGTTTTCATCTCCTGAACGAATGTTAGCTTTCGTTCGACCAACAAGTTGTTCATATTTCTGCAAATCAGTATCGGGATATACATTGGGAATGCTTTTAAACAATAATTCAAACAATTCTTGACTCACATAAGTTACCTAATCACAAAATTTTAATTTTATTGTCAGGCAGAAATGTTATTACCGAATCTCCCAGAAACCAGATGTTGTCATGTCGATAAACAGCAAAGGTCGTATCGCATGTAGACGAAGATTGTTTTAAACCTAATTAACGTTGTGTTAAATGAGAAAGGGGTTTCTTTTTTATCTTCTTTGTTACAGGTTCTTCTTCAGTTTTAACTTCCAAAACTATTTCATTGGGCTTATTCAACACAGAATGCAATGTATCTATTCTACTCGTAACAGGTTTAAATATATCTTCGTTTAAAAAATCCCATTCCATCCGAGCTCGTTTGGACTGTAAATGTTTTTCCTTCACAACAGATATAATGTTATGTAATTCTGAAGCAGAGAGAGATATGTTGTGATTATATTACATTAAATTCAATCTATATATATATATATATATATATATATATATTAAGTCGTTGCTTTTCTAACTGATGCAGTAGGTCGAATAGTTTGCAATTTTTCAATCTAATCGACTTTACTTAAAACAGCATGCAATTTAGTTACAGTTTTAGTTTTCAAATCATTAATAAAATAATTTATACTTGTTTCCAAATCATTACTTTGTTTTCTCAAATCTGTTTGCATAAGTAAACCAATTTTTTCTTCATGATTTAATCTCTTTTATATTGCATTATTTGTTCAATTCCTGTTTTTAGTTGTTTTGTAGCAGTATCGCTTACCACTTAATTAATTACAACTTTTAAATTTCCTTGCGATTCTGTATGTTGTGTTGTAAAAACCATATTTCTCATATCATTAAAGTCTTTACTAAATACATTAAATCGTTCTACTTTTCTAAATCCATAACCCTGCAAATCATTGCTAATATTGGTAAAAATGTTTGAAATAACACTCGTGTTTTTATAAACAATATCATTCAAATCCAATGACTATATTAATTTCTCTTGAATATAGTTTAATTGCAATTTTAATATGTTTAGCATAATATTATTTAAGTTTTCCACATAACATTTATTTACTGTATCGCTATCTTTCACAGCCATACCCATATTACGTAATATATGTCCGTTCAAATCACAATTCCCATCGCTATTTCTGGTTAAACAGCTATTGTAATGATTGTGTTTTATACTGCTGTGTCCAAGCTTTGAAATAATCATTGTTCTTCGCCTGGAAGTAAAAAACTGTCAACACCAGACCTAATCTGCCTTTATATAGGGTAAGTGTTGGTATAATCACCAAAAAAACATATTTTTCTTTCCAACAGTAAATCAAATATCTTTAAACTTTGTAAATGTCATATCCCCTAATACATTAGCATTGTAAATATGTTGCGGATTCATTTTATATAATTTAAACACAATTAGCATATTTGCATTATCGCGCAAATCATGTTTTTTGTGTATATGTGCATAACTTTGCATTAGATAAAAACAATCAACTTTTAAATGTCACCAAAAACTGAAATATTCCTGTATTTCACCCTGCAGTTCATGCCAAACATCGTCAAAATATACGGAATTGGATAATGCTTTGTTTGGGGGCACTATTATATATTTTCTATTTGTAAAAGTGAAATATCGCATTCCTTCAATTAACGACAAAGTTTCTGAAAACCGGTAAAAGATTAACAATTTGCTAAGAAAGTTAATGATTTATGACGTAAAACGTTGGAGAGTTTTTTCAGTCATAGCATACTCTGTTGTTATTATTGCACAGTTTTATGACATAAGATGATGTTTTGGTTAAAAAGTTTCGATGGCTTACACACATAACGATAAATTATTTTTAATGATTTTTCTCTTGTTACAGGAAATGTTATGATTTTTGCAGTTTTATGACATAAGATGGTGTTTTGGTTAAAAAGCTTGAATGGCTTACAGATGTAATGATAAAATATGTTTAATGATTTTACAGTCATAACATGAAATGTTATGATTATTTTTTGCAGTTTTATGATGTAAGGTAGTGTTATGGTTAAAAAGCTTGGATGGCTAACACACGTAATGATAAAAATGTTTAAAGATTTTTCAGTCATAACATGAAATGTAATGATTTCTTGCAGTTTTATGGCGTAAGATGGTGTTATGGTTAAAAAGCTTGGATGACTTTCAGTGCTAACATATTGAATAAGGTTTGTAATTAATTTCATAATTTGTGATGTAACATAAGGTAGCGATATTTTTTAAAGCTTGTGAGGTTGAAGCGTGGCAGTCCCGGCTGTCAGACTGCCCCCGCCCCTAGGTAACTTGGGCAACGCTACGCTAGTCGCGTCTAATCTACTTTATTTCGTCCAAGGTGCAGGTGCCCGCCCTGTGTATAGTACCGGCCTCGTGGGTCGACGGCTGGGCAGGAAGACAGGCCTTACAAACTTGACCCCCTACAAGGTACCGGCATGGGTAGTAGCGCAGCAGTTCGGCGAGGTGGCGTGGGGTGTATTAGCACTGACTGATGTTTAACTTGACTAGGGTGTGATCTGCTTTGGTACGGGTGCTTCTGGCTGTGTTTCGGGTTAGTCTGGTTGTCTGATGCCAAAGAGTGCCTCCTGCACTACCGGATTGTATCCCTCCGCGACACTGGTGGGTGGCTTGAACAATCCGACAGGAACAATGTCTGGAACTGGTATGCTGAGGCATTGATGAAGTGCCGCTTGTTCCCGTGGACTGAGTAACCCAGACCCACTATGAAGGATATGTACTCCCTGGGAAAGCCTAGCAATTGCCCTCGCCTTTCTGACCTGTCTCTAAACTTCACCCCTGTGGGTGTACAGCATGAGGTATAGATCAGGGCAGCAGGAATGGGGCAGTTGATGTGTCAGTGTTTAACAGTGTGCAGATGTCCCGTGGGAGTAGACTTCCCTGCACCAGACTGCAGCCCTCTTGGCACCACTATGGGAACGATGAGAGTTTGGCACCTGGTTGACAAGTCCAATCCACCGGGAGCATACCTAATCTCGTAGCTCTACCATTCCTTCCACATGGTGCAAGGAACGGGTGGCCTTCCATGGGCGGTGTGGTGAGGGTCCTGGGGCCACTGGTCTCCCCGAACTCAAAGAAGAACCCCTCCTTGGCACCATAGTGGGAGCGATGGGGATGGGGCGACTTCGAGCTGACAAGCCAATTTCCACAATACTATATACTAATGTCGTGGCTCTACCATTTCTCCTACGACATACAAAGAATGGGTGGCCTGCCAAGGGTCTACTTGTTCTGTTGTACAGTGTGCGTTCGGTATTATCGAAACCCTGTCTCCTGCCAAGTTCTGCAGCCTCGATGTGACACAGGAAGGAGCTTGGAGTGAAAGCTGAGATGACTGGTAAGAACGGTGTTTATTTACCGAAGTGAAATAAACACTAATGACAGAGGTGCTAACTCCTAATTTCACCATGGAGTATATAAAAGATTAAACACCCTATCGTTAAACAAGGGAAGGCGCCATGTGCAAAACTGGGTGGATTATGCAGTTACTTAATGCGTGTTTTCTCGAGGTGAGCTCTACTATCAGGTGACTGTCCGTAAGGGACAAAACGTGTCTGAGTGTAACTTCTTGACATCTACTGGGTCTTCCTTAGGATTCTGCTGGAGAGGAACTTCGGCCTTACGAAGAGAGTGATGAAGCTTATGATAGGTTAGAGCCTTGGCACCAGTCACTGGAGTGGTGAGAGCTCAGGAAACAATCGAGCACCGAGAAGAACTCCGATTGGGAGGCTTGGCTGCTGGCCCCTTTATACTTCTCGGCCATCCTTTCTTCTGCTGGCATAGTGCGTTTTGGGAGGGGGCACAGCAGGTGCTATCGCAGCATCTGAATCGTCCTAGTGGGCGGCGTAGTGAAGAGCACCAGGATCTACATCTCTTGTCTGTGGCGGCATCTAGCATTGCACTATGGTACTTGCCACAGACCTTTAGCATATTCTCGGTGGCTCATTGAGGAAATATTAATTATCAATGGGATGCCTGTCCCTGCCAGTAGGTAATAGAGTCTTGCAGACATTGGCGGCAACGACATGACTCGTGGACGAGCTGTCAGGGGTGTAGTTAACTGATGAGTAGCAGTAATTTATTATGATAGAGAAAACGTCATGCACCAAGGTTTTCAATAGTAACATATTTAAAGTTTTATATTATTAACATGTTTGTTATTAATATTTAAAGAATTAGTTTTACCAGTGTTAAATAAGTAATCTTTAACGAACTCTGCATTGTAGGGAGACCGGTGCTGCGTGGACAGAGTATCGCTCCGAAAAAATGCAATCTTGGCCAGTGTAAGGGGAGGGGCCTGGTTGACCTTGGATAGGAGCGATGCGGAGGCTTCTCGCGGGTTTCCGCCATCTTAGTTCTTCGCCAAACCTCACGCTGCATAGGCGCGACACTGGTACTCTAGACTTCACTGGGCTTCGGTGTGTGATAGCTGCGATTCTTGTTAACCGATATTATATGCAGGGTTCATATCTCGTTTACAGTCTTCGTAAACTATAGTGTGAAATGTTTTTATAAGTTTTTAATTTATCGAGAAAAAAATATAAATTTTCGTGTGATAGTGCGTTTATCGTTTAAACCCTGTTTCTGTGTTCAGTAGAAGAAACTCCATAGCATTTTCAAATCGCATTTTTGTTACCAAGTGCCGTGAATTTCACATATTTGATGCAAATTTGTAATACGGCTGTTATATTTAAATAATTCCCGTTTATACATTCACATGCTTGTAGGACGAATAGTGTAATGAAATCGTTAATAGTATATTGGTAGGGAAATATGATCTCTCAGTCGTAAATAACAACTCAGCCATGCTCCACGTATATATAACAGCTTATAAGCAGGCGCCTGTCATACGATCCATTCATTCATTGACTGACCTCCGAGGTGGACGGAAGTGTTTTTGGAGAGCTCCTTGTACGATTTCATTACATGTTTTTTAATCGTTGTTAATTCAACTAGTCTAATTTATATATTAGTGTGTGCATCATAAACATAATTCTATCCATTTGACATGTAAAACGTATTCACATCTATTTCCGAGTAGCTATGTCCTTAGTTTCTTGTCAGTCTCCGATCCCGCTCCACGTATATATAGTCATTCATTGACTGACCTTCGAGGTGGACGGATGTGTTTTCGGGGAGCTCATGGTGCCATTTCATTACGTGTTTAGTCATTTTCATGTAATTGTGTTTGTTAGCAGTTTTTTTTTTTAATATTTTAACCTTTGTCTATAATCAAACGTAGGTTATACGTTGACGTAAGTCCTATATCCAAGCCAGTGCTTCACCGAGCGAATGGACGTATATGAACCAGAATCGAGTAAAGATTTTCGGCAACATACAAGGTTTCCAGGATCCATGCAGGTTTATCATTAAGTAATTGGCCATCACCATTTAAAATAGCATTACCACCATATTTAGTTTCAAACATCCCTTTGACTGGAAACACATAAGTCGGAAATACAAATGAACAAACACGTGGGTTACAAAAATCACCATGGGCTAGTATGAGACAGTGGCAGTGTTAAGTACAAAGCTGTACCGGATATATGCAGCACTTACTATAATTAAAAAGATGTTTTCATGTGTGGCCATGAACAAAAACATATTCTAGCTGGTGTGTTGGATAGAAATATTATAGATATGCAGAAACATTTGGATATAAAGCTCCATTCATCACTAAGGGCGAAAACTGTCAATTGATGTTTAAATGGTCAGTAATGGTGGACTGGGGTAAGCCGAGCAAGGCAGCTGCAATTGAAAACATGCAGAGCAAGGCTGTAATTGAAAATGCAAAAAATATTAGCAGTGTAAGATAGAGGGGGTAAACACCATGGTATAAGGAGAGGCGCACTTTGCAAGATTAATTCAGATGCAATGGAGAGGTTTGACCCTGAAGTCGAGTATGTGGGTGTAATTGCGTACTATCGAAAAGTCTGGTTCAAGGTAGATGAGAATTTGCCAATTTAAATTCAAATGTGCAATGGAAAAGCGTACTGGAAATTTTCGAATATCAATCCGTCTTATACTTATGAAGAACTGGATGTATGTAACCAGGTTATCTATTCTTTGAATAACATGTGGCCTGATATTGAATTACTATCTAGTGTAACCAAACTGGTGTGGGATGCTCAAGGTGAAGAAATAACAAAATACCAAGCACGCCATCAAATTAAATACAAGTTACACTGAGAGTGCTATGCTGAACTGTTTGTCTGGATGGAAAAATATGATAGTGTACATCTTACGGAATTACCTAGTGAGGATCGTCAACTAGTCTCACTGTGCAGTGTGTGGGACTACAGAGTGTTTTAAAGCAAGTCATGTGCCTGCATATTCAGCCAATCCATGATGGTTAACTAATCGAAAATAGCTGCCAACATGTAAAATTGCAAGAGGTGTAACAGAGCATCAATACATCAGTTGCATATAACCATGTCGTGAAGATTAGATCCTATGCTTGACTACGAGCTGGTATATGGGGCTTACAGGCGAGTATATTTTAAGCCTTATGGGGAGCATTACAAGTGCAGGTGTGTGATGATACCGATCACTGGTGCTACACTTTTGATTCTTACTTGGGTGTTAGATTCGGTAAATGCTGTGTCTGTAATGACTGCTTCCCTGAAAACTGTGCTGTGAGATATCTCAGGTCTATAGCTCGCCTCCATGTTTGATACAGGACTTAATGGCTGCAAGTGATAGTGAAAATAATTACAGAAGAACATGGAAATGGAGTACTTAACTACTGCCTTGACCAGCCAACCCACAGGATCCCCATTAGATGAAAGGAAGTGTGCGACAGATGTATTCACTACTTTAATTATCAAGAGGGTGGTGTTTCCTTTCCCTGTGTGTGTGACATCTACTCTTGTTCCGTCACCAATACAAGATGAAGTGCTATCCTAAAGGTAAGTACTCGCTGATAAAATATGGTTGGGGAAAAACCAATTACCATTTTTGTTTAACATGTACAGGGAAGAATGTGAACATAATGTTTATTTTAAATATGTATAAGGTTATACATTCATATTAACAAACAGTAAACCTAATATACTTGAAAGTAGTATAACTTATTGTGATAGTACAAATTTGTTTGTAAATTTCGGTACATGAATTAGAAGAAGGAATGTAATTTTAAGGGTCAGCACTTTGACACGATTTATTGTAATAAAGATTAGGGATTGAAACATATACTCCAGGTTACAGAGTGCGTTTGCAATACTTTGAATGCTGTAGCAGAGTTATTCTGGAAGATTTAAATAAGTATATATTGGTCACTAGTCGACTAAAATGTTTTATGTAGAGGAAATTGAAATTTGTAAGAGCAACATTTAACCCTCACTCCTTTCTTGTAGGCTGTTTAAAATGATAGAAGATAGTGTTTTCAATTTTTCGTGTTTAGGGAACGTTATTATAAAATGTTAATGTAATCTCACCTATTTGTTAATTTGGATTTGAAAAGTGTTTAAAAGTTGACAAGATGGATATTTTTCGACATTTCCCATTGCAATGCAGATGTCCGCCATGGAAAAAAACAGGACTGAGCACGAAAAAAATACTTAAATAAAGACAAGCTACCTAGGGATGAGAAAATAAATATATGTATACAACACTGGAAAATTCCAAATGGTAATAGAGTCAAAAAACAGAACGGCAACTAATTACGAAAAATATATGTATATACACATGACCAACCGATAACATACAGAAACCAACACAGGCAAGAATCCTGCTGACAAAGTTCGGACAACACTGACAAAATAAGTAAGAACGAAGTAGGAAAAAACAGCAAAGAAACACACGAAAACACAGCAGTTTAACCAGACACGACAGAATACAAGCCAGTAATACTGTAGTCAAAAATATTATGTACAAAGCCAGAATATTCTATGAAGGAATCGAGTCAAATAAAACAGGACAGCAAGCTTAATGCGAAAATCTAATTTGATATATGTTTATACGAAAAAAACTATATACGATCAACAGACAACCAAGAAAAAATTACACAGGTTAGTTATCTACTTTCACAAATAAAACAAACACAACGAGGAAACTCTCACAATAACAAACAGTAGTTTTCCCACGACTGACAGAATGCGACGGTTCAGGAACTGCAATCTGTTCCTGTCTTCAGGCAGCGACACAGAGGGTCCGACAACACAAGTGCGACTGACGAGATTTTTTTTGTCTGTTTGAGTCCCAGAACTTATTCATTAGAAACGAAGCTCATGGGAGATCCCTGCGATTCTTTATGGAGTACCTGGTTGAAGCAACCTTTGCCTCCTGCCTATGGGCCTAGTAATTAAATTATCCTACATTATAATAATGGGGTTTGATCCCCTATCTGGTGTTGAGCTTAAATCTAACCTACAGTAAAAACCAAAATCCTACAAATATAGCTAAATTGTTATTCGATTTTAATTTGTAGATTTATTTTTTATTTTCTTTCTTTTTCTTTTTTAATGATTTGTTTGATTTAGTTTTCGTGTCTTAGTGTTTAATTTTAACCTTAAACCTACACCCTCCTGGGTAAAATATGCTCCCAGGCGAGGTTTCCCAACTTGACTCTAAAAAACATTTATTATCCTAACCTGAATGGTAGGATCTACCTGCAAACTATGTATTAATTACAAAAATGTAATTAAAAAAACCAAACAATTAATACTATAATAGTATACTAGAGTTAAATGGATAGCCTGTTAAAGTGTGATTGGTGTGGTGTGAAATCCTGTGTGATGTGAGATAATTTTGTGTACCTGCTAGCTGATGTGTGTGAACTGGTTTGCTCTTTCCTTGTTTGGACCATGGGCTCTCACCAGTTTTCAGGGTTCCTGGCAGGCCCATCCAGCTAACATGGAGTATGAGTAACTCATTCAGTTCCTGCTCATTTATTGTTGAAATGAATCCTCTTAGTACTGTTGCAATTGCTGTGGGTTTTGGTTTGAAGGTAAAGTGTGGTACGTTTTCTTGCTTTAAGATGAAAATGATTTTTTCAGTCTTCTTTACTTACTGTAACTATTCTGCCTCCATATTTGCTGTAAAGTAGTTTTGCATGGTTGTTTGTGGCCTGTGCTATTTGTTTTGAAGTTTTCAGGAAATTTTCGTGGCTTTTCATTACTATTGAAGGTGGTTTTCTGTCGACACCATTTGTATTTTTTTTCATTTTTCCTAACTTCTTCTTCTTCCTCTCCTCCTTTGCCTTCTTCTTCCTCCTACCCTCCCTCCTCATCTTTCTCGTCTTCACTCATTTGTGGGGTTTGTGTGTGGGGATCAATATGTGGTATGTTAGCTTGCCTCAAGACCAATAATACTCTCTATTGTAGTCAAATTCGTTTTTTATTTCGATTACCCCCACCCCCTAGTATGGTATAAATCAGTAATTCCCTGTTGTTTGTTTGTTTTAATATTAGTGGTGCAATTTTCCTGAAGTTGTCATTACCAGTGATCGTTATTGGTGGTGATTTTCTGTATTTCCCTTTTGAATTTGAATAATACCCCTTCTTTTCTTGGCTGGTATACAATTTTTTTTTGGGGGGGGGGGGGTTGTTTGTTGTCATACTTTTTACAATTTCCGCTTGTTTCCTGTTGTTCTTCCACTTGCGTGGTGATAGGATCCATTGACTGTCTTCTTTGGGTGTCCTGATTGTGTTTTTTTACTGCTGGGTTGATTTAGCTGTGCTGTACTGATGATGTTTGGGCACCTGCTCCACTCTAGAGACCCTCAAAGTGCAGAGGGGCTGGCCCCATAGAGGGTGCATCTCCTGGGGTGAGGTCCAAATCAGGCTCACATTTTTTTGCCTGATTGGACACGACCTGCCTGTATACTTATGCCAGAAGCCACTGACTCAGCTCGGGCTATGCCTTGGGGGTCTTACCCCGACTGCTGTATGGTTGAATGGTGCGCCCCCTTTGTTGGCACAGTTAGGTTTCCCAGGGGCGATTCCCATGCTGCTGCTACTGCTGATTCCCATGCTGCTGCTACTGCTGATTCCCATGCTGCTGCTGCTGCTGCTGCTGATTCCCATGCTGCTGCTGGTGGTGGTTCCCTTACTGCTGGTTACCTTGCTGTTGCTACTGGTTCCATTGCTGTTATAGCGATCTTGCTTGAAGAGCCCTTTCGGGCAACCTTACCCCCTCCTGGGGCCCATCTGAAGCCTGCCGCCGACCCTTATATGCCACCGGAAAGACATGTGTGTTGTCAGAATGGGAGCCTAAGCTCCCATAAATCACAGGGTGTTTGTAAGAACAATTGCACCCAGACTTTTGGACTAATCATAAGGTCCATGGCGGGGGCCATGTTAGTGTAAGTATAGGGCACCAGACCCACATTTGGGCTGTTTTAGTTTTGCCACCTATTTTTAAGTAAATTTACATATTTGTGTTGTCGGCGGCGGAGTGAAGCTCCCCTCCAGCCTCCCGGCTGTATTGAATGTGTTATGATGCCTGTATAATGTATTGTGCTGTTGTATGCAAGTGTGCTAATTATTCTCGTGTGTAGGTGAGACCCTATAAAATCCAGTATTACTTACAAAGTACAATACGGGGGCCTTTGGGACCAGAGATTGCCAGACTCTAGTCACAGCAGAGCCCCCCTTCCCCTTCCCATTCCACCATGTCCTCTCATCAACGAGTATCGTCTTCTTTCCGACCTGAAACAGACTATCAACTCGGTGTGTCAAATAAGTAAGTAATATTGTTAGTATTATGCACCATTGTACATGTTCATACATTATTTTATAATATTAAGTAATAGCACATAACAATTATATTTGTTAAATTATTTTTATGTTTTTCTGTATTTTTTGTATTTTTGTTTTTTTATAATTTTTTATATTTTTTGTATTTTTATTACTTAAGTCAAATTATTATAATCTAACCTAAATGATGTATAAATTAATCTGAGCTAAGCTTGATAGATTATACTATGATAATTAGGTTAAATTGTGTTAAAATTGCTTGGTATAGGTTAGCCCCCTGACCACTACCACAACTGACATGTGTGTCTGTCAACCTGGAAGACGAATTACCACATAGCCAGCCTGGGTACAGCGTCCTACTTAGTCAATGTTGTGTGATTATTAGCGAAAAGTTTTGTTTTAGGGAATTTTTATTTATTAGTAATCCTCTACATATTGTTTGTTTGGTGTGGTAAACTGATGAGTGCCGTGAGAAGCAACATCTGCTTCTGGTGTAGTGAAGTCAACGCTTTCGCCTGTGTAATGATGGGCGTGAAATTGTCCAATAGCGTTGCGAAGGGTATTTCTTTCAGAAATGCGTTCAGTTCTTGTAGTTTTGACAACATGGTCGCATTTTCTGTTGTGTTTTCCCATCTGCTGTGACTTTGTGGCTTATCCCTCTGTTGTGTGGGTGTATGTTCCCTGTATGTGTTTCCTGTTCAGTCTGTACTATGTGAGCCTATTGCTGGTTTCACTCTGGTAACTATACTTTTAATCGTGGTTTGACCGGAATGTTTTTCGTAGTTCACATGCGTTTAACAGACGTCTTATTTTTTCAGAAAGATCCTGAACATACGGTATAACTAATGATCTGCCTGGTTTTTCGGTTTCTTCGGGATTGAGTGGTCTGATAGGTTTTGTCTGCTGCTTTATGATGTTGGTTAGATAGCGATTAGCCGGAGTTTTTTTTTATTTGATTGTGTTCAGCCACAATATATTTGTTGTTTGAGCAGATTATCTCAGCTCGGCTAGCTAGTGTATGAATTATGCCAGTTTTAATGATTCTTTAAAATGTTGTATGCAAGCGTAATCGTGTCAGTTGTCAGTTGGCTGTTAGACAGAACAGATGACGTATTTCCACCTAGACAACTCGTATGTGACTTGTACACCTAAATGTCTAGTGTTGATTATTTGTACTGGTTCAGCGGGATTCTGCGGGAATTCACGCAATCGTGTGATAGTATGTTCATAATCATCCTTTTCTCGCTGGGGAATGAGAAAACTCATGAGTAAATTCCTTGCCGAGTCATGGATAAACTTCCCATCTATTATATGTGTTCCACTGCGTCATTGCCGACGGGTGTTGGAAAATGTCTACTCGCATTTCCAAGAAACATTTCCGGATTTAGTGAAATCAATAATCCTGCATACACCCGACTGTAACAAAGCCATGAGCATTCAAAACATTAATATAACGTGTGATGACAAGTCTGAGCCTGGATGTAAGAAACATATTTCAACTAATCAAGGAGATTATGTAGAAGTAATCATAAGGAAATGTTCACTGATTTTGCAAACAGTTTATAATATAATATAAGTCAAAGTGTTATGCCAAACTGTAACCTAAATGTTTACTGTAACCAAATTTTGACATATGTATGCCAGCTTGTGCGTAATCTTATACAAAAAATGTTATGTAATTTCGAAGTACAATAAATAGTTTGAAAGCCTAATTACATGTTTAATTTGTAATTCGCTTCCCAAGGGCATGCAATTACAACTGAGTTGTACAGAATAAAATGATTAATGATAGTGAGTTAATCCTAATTGAAAAAGTGTGACATTTGTTAAATGTTGCACATTGGATTCTTACATTTCAGGATTGTAACACCCATAGGCCTATGTAAAATATATTTAAGAGTGGAATGAAATATAATGCTAATTGAAATGAAAAAAATTGTAACATATCAGGAATGTAACCCACACATTTACATTTGATACCATATGTTGTTCACGTGATGTTCATGTGGAAATATTAATATGTAATCTGCAATTACAGAAAGTGAGTTAAACCTATTTGAAAAAAAGTGTGTTATATGTAATGTGTCATACATGTTGTATTTTTGGTAATAGTAACACGCACATTTACATTTGGTAATGCGTGTTTTGTATCATAAAGAAGTGATCTACACTTTAAAACGTAATAAAATTCGGAACTATTGGTTCCGAGTTGCAGTGTATCTGGGTGCTTGATTCCATAGTCCAGCATCTCCTGCATTCCATTCTCGCGTAGACAACTCCTGCCTGTCGAGTATAAAAGTGGGCCGCACATCGCAGTTTTTTGTCTATGGTCCGAAGTAGCGCCTTAGCGCTGCTAGTGTGCTATCTGGTGCACCGCTAAGCACCTTCACCTGAGGCAGGCTGTCCACCTAGGGAGTCTCCACCACCTCTTCCTTTTCTCTTCCTCTTTTTGTTTCAGGTGTCGACTGGCGGCGCAGGAGGGGAAATGCACAGTAGCGCATCTTCCACTTCACCAGGAGAGCTGGTACCTCCCACCTCCCTGGTTACAAACTAAATCCAGCATAAGCAGCAAAACAAAAGATAAGCCCCCTACCAATCTTTCTCTTCTAGTGTTTCAAACACCTGTTCAATAAAGAATATCCTTTCCCATCATCTGTTCTAGTAGAAAACTTTTTCTACTTCATACATTGCATGCAATCTTGCAATTATTTTCTGTCGAGGGGTTTTTGCAGTGCCTATGCCGGTTTTACCCCTTCCCTCGTAGTTAAGACTAATTAGCTTGGGAGGTAAACTTGGCCCCAATCGCGGTCAAGATTTCCCAATCCCAGTAAAGCTGCGAGCATGCGCCCTTGCAGTTAGAAACTGGCTCAGCCCTGAGACGCACTTAGGTCCTATCCCTACCCTGGACCACCGACTCTCCTCTTATTTTTAAGGTAGGTTAGAAAAAAAATAGGTTTTTGTAATTTTTCCACCAACCTCCATGCAGGAAGGTTGGGTCTGCTCTCCATTAGCAAACTAATAAGAGCTCAATTGCTCTCTGCAAGGTGTGCACATCACTCGTAGAGGATATGTAAGGATTTTTTTTCTAACTTTACCTTGTCTTGAACTATAAGCATTTATTTGAAGTCTAGACGACTAACTTCTTTCACAGTTTCACTAATGGGGACTTCGTTTTTTTTTCCTCCATTTCACTTACGTGGACTTTGCTTTTTATAGGTTTCACTTATAGAGACTTTGATTTTTTTTCTCAGTTTCACTTACGTGGACGTTGCTTTTCGTAGTTTCACTTATAAGGAATTTGTTATTTTTCTAAGTTTTTAGTATGTGGAAATTGGTTTTTTCCACAGTTTCACTTATGGGGACTTGATATTTTTCAGTTTCACTTATTGGCAAATTTATATTTTTTCAAAGTTTCTGTTATCTAAACTTTAACATTTTATGATTATTTCCTGGACTTTAATTTTTTATACAAAGTATGGACATTAACTTTTTCCTATTCTGCACTGACTTTGAAAGTTTATGTACTCTTAGGGACTTCAACTTTCTCTACACTCTTGAGGGCGGTGACTTTTGTCTACACTTTATTATTATGGAGACATAAAAATTGTATGAAAATTTCTTGGAGTTTAAAGTTTTTTGACTTTTGGGGACTTTAAATTATTTTACACTTTTGTCTACATTTTAACATATCTGGGGACTTCAGCATTTTCCGACCTGTTGCAAACTTTGGCTTTTTTTACACTCTTGGAGACTTTAACATTTCTCGGACTTTGACATCTTGTAGAGTGTAACTTGTATGAGGACTTGTGTGGACATTTTTTAATTTACTTCTACCTTGAAATTGTTTAGACCTGTGTAGACTTTTGTGACTTGTCGAGGGTACTTCCTAGGTTAACACACACACACTTTTTTGTTTGTATTTTCTTTCAGGTAATGTTTCGCATGTCTATAATTTTTTTTTGTTCCAGATCCAGTTGTTTTCGGGTATTTGTTTTAGTGAGCAGATATAATTTATTAGTATGGAAGGCCCTTCAAGTAGTAAGCATCTTAGTGTTAATTCGGAATCGAATAGTTCTTCTGGTTCATCATATGATTAACGATGTTATTCTAGTTTGTCGTCTGGATTGGAAACCTATTCAAGTTCTGGTTCATCGACATCTATCATATCTTCATCGCCAGACTTGCCATACATAATTTTGAATACGGCATATGGGCACAGAATCGTGTATGCATGAATACATAATGACAAAACTTAAACAGATGCAGATTTTATTACCTTTTTCCAGAGATGCAGAGAATAAGTCCTGGTCTTTAGCGATGAGGTACTCAGGATTTTCAAAATTTATGCCTCTGTAGCAGTTAAGTTTTTTCAAGTATAACATTGCTGAGAAAAAAAATGAGACATTACAATTTTGCAGTAAAGCAACTTCTGTCCTCCATTCGTCATTTCTAGGTGAAATGTATGGCGAGGAAATTGTACCTCATCTCAATACAAAACTTAGTGAGCTTTCTACAAGAGGCAGTGGATGGGGGATGAAGCTGATATTGCAGTTGGACATATACATGTCGCAATATAGACCATTCACCACACAAACATATCAATGTTCATTGCCGATAGGAAAGCTGGCAATTACTTACAGTGCCTGGAAGACCAGTGTTTCCTGCATGCCACAGTAACATCTTTATTTCCTGCCACAAACACTCTCAAGAATATCTATTTGTTTCCAAAACCTTACAAGGTTCTGAATGCACATAGTTTATCGATGTCTGTAGTGTTTCATGAAATCAGACCATGCAAGGGGCTCAATGACATTTCTATTAATGTATACTCTGTAGTAGACATTGTTGACAATCAGTTTGATAATGCTAAGGAAGGGTTAGTAATACCCTTATGCATATATCCTGTGCATCATGAGCACCACGATAACATGTTGGTCATTTGTGTCAGTGGTAAAACTGCCCACTTGCATTTTGCAATTATTATAAGTATGTCACGACAGCTTCACTATCAGTTGACTAAGGGAACTAAACTAACTTATGATCATTGTCTACAGTATTTCAGAACTGTGAAGAAACTTGCAAACTATACTTTATTATTCCAACAAAATGATGCTGTGCTGTGTGATTTCCCAAGTGAGAAGGAAAAATTTATAACATTTCAGAACTTCACCAATCAACAACGAATAGGTTTTGTTGTGTACTGCGATACCAAGGCTTATCTGAAATCCATGTCCACTTGTTTATCTAATAGTAACAGTAGCCACACAACAACCATCAATTAGCATGTACCATATGCTTGTGGCATTCTGCTCGTGTGTGCTTATGATTCATCTTTATTGCAGTACCCCAAGTTTTTGAGAGAAGACTGTGTACAAGTTGGTGGTAAATTGCTTTAATTGAAAAAGTTGATTGCAGACATATACCTAATAACTGTTCCAATGAAGTCATTAACTATAGCCGAGAGGACTAGGCTTATTGCTCAAAAAATGGTCACATTTGTAATAAGCAGCTCGGCAAAGATGTGATCAATCACGATTATTTGATGGGCGCAGTGCGAGGCCGCACACATAATGTACACAATTTATCGTTCAGACTGAAAAGGAATCAACATGTAGCAGATGTATTTTATAATCTGGAGGATTACAATGCCCTCTTTTTAATGAAGACATTAGCTGAAAGACCCATCACAGAACCGACGTAACTGAGGTAATCGAAAATGCGTGTAATATCAAGGTGATTATGATAACCATGGAGAATTATAAGTGTGTCACCAAATACATTCCCTATGGGAATAGCTAGTAAAGAGGTGCATTAGATGTGAAATTGTGTTTAATTGATTATTTCAATTCATGAGTGCATCTCTGGAGACACTGGCAGGTAATTTGGCACCTGCACAGTGGAGAATCACCTGCTCACAGTTTCCAGACTATACACAATTTGAATTGGCACAAAGGAAGAGAGTGTTTCCTTATGACTTTGTTAAGTCTATGGAATGTCTGAACTGTACCTCACTCCCGCCCAAGGACACATTTCATAATGTAATGAAAGGTGAAGGCATTAGCGATGCATATTATGCCCATGCTAAATTTGCTAAATTTACTGGAGTGTGGAATCCAATATTTACATGTGCACACGTGTTTGTTGTCTGGTGTTTTTGAGAATTTGAAGACCGTGTGTTTGGCGGAATGTGGTCTGGACCCAGCCATGTACGTCACAGCTCCATCTCTCTCATGGGATGCTATATTAATTAAAACAGGTATGCAGCTGGATTGGTTGATGGAAATAGACATGTAACTTTTCATTGAGCACAGGATCCAGGATGGTATTACAAAGGTTACCAAAAGGTATGCAGGGCCAATAAAATTAACTCGGGAGAAAAGTATGATCCCAGTGTGACAGATAAATATCTGTGTTACTTTGATGTAAATGGCCTGTACAGCCATACTAATCCAAGCTACTGATTGGAAATTTTGAGTGGGTTGAGTCAGACGTGTTTTCGACATGGGATTTTGCGACACAGGCAATGGTGGGGACACAAGTTTTTTGTGAAAGTGGATTTGTCTTTTTCCAGAGGAATGTCACAATGCTCTAGCTGATCTTTCTCTTGCCCCACTATCTGGCATACCTTCGAATGGTACAACTCAGAAATTACTTTTAACTCTCTTGCCATGGGAAAATTATGTTCTTCATGGGGGGAACACTGAATCAGTATTCGAAGTATGGAGTCAAACTCGATGCTTTTCATCATGTTCTGCATTCTGAGCAGGCGACATAGACTACACCATATATCAAATTCAACATTCAGAAACATGTTCAGGCTGCGAACACATTCGAGAAAACTTTTTTTAAAGTTATGAACAATTCAGTTTATGGAAAGACTTCACAGAATGTCCGTCGAGAAAGGGACATATGTGTCGTATCGCGGTATGACACTATTTACGTGGCAGCAGAACTGATTAAGCAACCTACATTCCTGACATGGCAAATCCTCGATAAAAAATTAGTCCTTATCGAAATGGAAAATGTCTCTTTTAAATTCGACAAGCCTTTATACTCTCTTGTTGCCATCCTATAGTTGTCTAAATTACACCATTACGATTTACATTACAATTACATGACCAAAATTTTTCCTCAGCAGTATTTGCATCTTTTATATTGCGATATGGATTCTCTCATTTATGAAGTTCGTCACCAAGATGTTTACAAGACTATTTCCCCTGATTCGGCTAAACGATTTGGCATATCTAACTAGGGGTCTGATAATCCTTAAAATGCCCAATTGGTAAACAAAGGGGTTACAGTAGTTTCGAAGGATGAATGTGGTGGTCGTATCGTCATACTTTGTCGGTGTACACCCTACACTTTATTCTTACATTGTTTTGAATGAACAGTGAGTGAATAAAGAAAAGGGGGAGAAAAATCAAATTTGGTGGACAGCTAGTAGTGAGACAGATTATGCCAAGTGATGTACTATTAGCATGCCAGACATTTATTTTAGAAATGGCAGCTATTTAGCCATTTTTAAATCAGAATGCTATATCGTCGAAACAATGTAAACAATTTCATCTAAACTTTGTATGCTGGCTGTAGATAATACAACTATTAACTGTACATACATAGAGCCATTTTGTAATATAGCACTATGAGAGTAAATACTTTTCTTTTGTCATATCTCGAGAAACAATTAACAGATAGTTTCCAAATTTGGCAAACAAATATTACTTTAGCATGTTGTGTTAACTGACATGTTTTATGTAGATCAGGAACAAATTTTCAAAATGGTAGCTGTATAAATATTTAACTCAGTATATTTTAGTAACGAAAAAATTCTAACTTAATTTTGTATGCTGCAGCACCTATTACAATCATAACATTTGTGTATGCAGAGGCTCAATTCAATTCTCTGCCATTTTGTAAGATGGCTCTACCAATAAAATATAATGATTTTATCTTGTAACTAGGCAAACAATCAACCCATTCTTACAAAATTTAGCTAAGATAGTGTATTGTTTTAGGCCATAATGCCTAAAATGCGATTTTAAGTAGGACACACTTTCAGAATGGTGGCTATAAAATCTATTTTAACTTAACTTTGTGTATTGGCAGAATGAATCATTGATATTTATACTAGATTCCTCTTTGGTCCTCCATTTGTGAGGAATGCCACATGGAAAATTATGAAGATTTTATGACTTGCCTCGAGGACCAAATTGATGATAGACACAGTTATTTCATTGACACTAAAAAATGGGGGATTTCTAGCACATTGTTGAGATATCTTCAATCCTCAGTAAACTGAAGGAATGGGGATATATCGTATGATGTTATGAATTGATTTCTAATGAAATTGTAATTCAAAGATAATAATTACTTATTTTTAATAATTGTGCTTTCTAATTTTAGTGTGTCGTATAATTTTATCCCTCAGTACTTTAAAGTGTTTCAGTTAGCACACTCGCCTATAAACAGAATTATCTGCATATAGAATTATAATAAAGACTTTAGTATAACAATGAATAATAAATAAATGTTAACTGCATACTAATCATTAATTCTGCGGAAATGTCTATTTTTGGGAGAGTTGGTGAATCTTTTTTTTCTAATGTGTACCCATGTATGAAACCACATATAGCTCATTGATGGTTTACATTCGGATGCCAAGCAGGCAAACAGTTGGCCAACAGCTGGCGTGCACCCAGTCCTGAAGTAGCACCACTAACTAGTCATAGTCTGCCTATAACTGGTCCAGGAGTGGTGAACACAAATGTCCCAAGCATGGCCCATATGATTACGACAACAATAGCCCATCGATGTACCATTTCACGACCATCAAATGACCTACTGAAGACTATCCATGCTTTCAACATATGTCAAAATATATCTCTTAAAAATATTTGCTTTAATTTTCATTACTTCACTATTAAACACATTATACGACGTGAAAATCTTATGCTTACCATTGCAGGATAGGGGAAAGGGGGTCGAATATACACCCCTTTCTTTGACAGTCCAGCATGCTAACCATTACTCCATTGTGTATTCTTACTTTTACATGAACTAATTTAGAATATGTTAGGACTTGATATATTAACAAACCCTTATATACTACAAGTTACACCAGTTGTTCCATAGCCTTGAAATTTACCATGCAAACAAATCAGTCTTTAAAAGATGCATATGAAAACTATACTGTCGTTAAGAGAAATCTTCCTACATGAATCGCGATACTGAACCAAAAACTTGCCTTTAATTAAACATTTCGCAGTACATATGTCACCTGAATGCTATTCATATGTTTAGAAATGCAGTTACCAGTTATGAATATTTTAGTGATGTGAAACAACAAAATACCTTCAATGTTAATCTTCTAAAGGTGATTTTATATATAGTTTTAAATATCTCATTTTAATTATATGCAGTCATATAATGAAGACATTACATATGTCAAATTATTCAATACCCGTTACAAAGTCACACATAATACTGTATTTACAGCATTTTGCGATAGATACTTCCATCGCCATATATTTACAAATAATCAATTCTTTGTATCACAAAATACATATTTATATTAGACAAACACACATATCTACTTAGCTGTGTGTGTAGTTTAAAGAATCTATCTGCTAAAAGTTGGGGCGATAAAAATCCCCACAATAAGCTAAATTGCACCAGCAATGGTCCGTCAATGTACCACTTCACGGCCATCAAATGACCTACAGATGGATACCCATACTTTTACCGGCAATAAGTATAGGTTTGCGGCCATTGCTGGGATACAGTTGGTAAGCCGTTTAAGGGCCATTAATGGCCCAAAAATCGATAAGTTAAGTGTTGCCAGTGCTTGAATACAGTTGGCAAGCCATTTATGGGCCATTAATAGGTCACCTACTATCAACCATCAGTTTCATTTCCATCAACATTCCATCAATTGGCCATAAATGGCATGCCAAGTGTTCTGTTGCCAGCAGTCAGCCATAGCAGAGCCATTAGTGTAAACGCATAAGTATTCAGTACCAGCAGTCATCCAGCAGTGCTAGCAGTAAAACCACAGTAAGCCGACTGTGGGTTGCTACATGGGTAAGGTTAAATACAGACGACAAACCCATGAATTGCAAAAGGATTGATCATTGATAGATAAATTGTGAAAGATTGTGACAGATTGATGGAAATATTGAAAGATTAAAAGATTGTGGAGCCGATTGCGATTGTAGAGCGGATTGAGGAGTGGATTGAGGAAGATTGTGGAAAGATTGAAAATGTAATAGAATGGTTGAAAGAGTGTGTACCGGATTGCGATTGAAGAGCGGTTGTGGAGCGGATTGTGGACCTGATTGTGAAATATTGAAGGAAAGATTTACAGATTGATGGAAATATTGCTAAAGAATGATGGAAAGATTGGAAGATTAATGGATTAATCTAAATATCGATGTAATTCTATGTTACCAGAGCCTGTCAGTATGGACATATAAATTAACACTAATTAAGTCTATAAAAGTGCTGGACTTATGCTAATACATACCAAGATTTTAACATACTCATGCATGTGGTCGCTGTTAGTATGAATAGCTTGATTTAGTAGTATAAGCATTTTAAAAATCTTCTAAGTTCCATATTTATACCTACAAAGCATCGAAGTAGTGAATAATTTGCAGGTTTTGGCATCGTGTATTAATCAGTATTCAAGAGAGGGGACTGGAAATTTAGTCGAGAGACATTTTCATGTTTACACAATACTCTATGTAAAATTGTGGCAAAAATATAAAAAATTATAATTGAAAATGATTTCATAAATTGGAGAATAAATACAGATTTATAATTTGACATATATATATATATAAACTATGGCTATCAGAAAAATACGCGTGAATAATTCGAGGGCGTAACTGCCGAGCAATTTCTGGTACGTTTGACAAACTCAAGTAGACGGTTTCCGGGCACCTCCTGAGTCGAGCCGAAGATTGCGAAGGTCGTCCAAGTCGAGCCCAAGCCTCTAACTGCCCACCCGCACCAGCAGCACAGCTTCCCATTTAAATAAATTGGCCCAGAATGCCCATATGTAAGTGTTTATATATACATATACACATATAATTATATATACACATATGTATGTGTATATACATATACCACTCGCATGAAGATGCGTAACGCAACTGTAGCTTAAAATAATTCAGCTTTTAAGTTGTAATTGTATTACTATTTACAGTTAGTATAAATTAATACACGTAATTATACATGTATGCGATGCACATTCTATTCACGGTTTCTTTACGCTTTTGAATGAAACTTTTGAAAAATCATCCCTCATGTATAACGTGCCTGGTTCTTTCCTATATATCAAAAGTGTTTTCCACTTGTGTTTACATAAAAGAACTTAATTCTTAGTTTAAGTAGAATTTGTTTTTTTATTTTATCTCAAAATTATAATATATAACTTTTAATTGATGTTAATAAAACAGGGATAATATCTAGTAAGAAATTGTTAGTATGCGAACTATTTTTAGACTGAGTGTGCACGACTGCGGCGCATTATCTCTTTGGCCTAATATTCTAAAATTGTCAAAGCTTTGATTGTGTAAGGCGGAGGAATATCCTGGTAGTAGAACTTTATCAGGGTTTCATCAAAGTTGGAGGTAATCACGAATGGACTGTAAGAGCGGAATGAATGTGATATTGTTGTAAGTAGTAGTAGAAGCGAAGTGGAGGTAAAGGCAACCTAGCACGTACTCTCAAGCGTGCTTCCCAGCCACAGAGCACTAAAGTCTCTCTCTCTCTCTCTCTCTCTCTCTCTCTCTCTCTCTCTCTCTCTCTCTCTCTCTCTCTCTCTCTCCGCAACAGCAGCAGCTTCCTCTGCGCCTTGAAGAGCTCCTCAAGGAGTCTCACTTGAGAACCCACGCGGCAGACTGTCGCCGCTCACTAATTACCAAATCGCCGCACAACTACTGCTCTCCGCTCTTAATATTCCTCCTGCTCGTCATTCCTGCACAACTCTCATATTAGCATATTTTAATTGAAACCGGTGCTGACCGAATGCGGCTCATTTTCGGTCTCGTTTCCGGTGCCGGAGAGGAATTACCTTGAACCTGTTTGGTATTAACAAGGACGGCGCGCGCGTAACGACTCTGCGACCCAGTGGGCAGAACCAACGTTTCCTATATGGTAACCACGCGACCGCCGTATCCTGTAGCGATACGGCTTAGCTGCACTGCACCGTCGAATTACGTCCGCAGTATTAGTCAGCAAGGTTCAGCTAGGATCGTATGAAGTAACCATCCATGATTTCGGAAAGCTACGGAAAACGGAATTCAGGATCGCTGGGCAGAGAAATGAGCATGGATCCTCCCGAATATGAGACCAGTGCGCTACTTCAGGCGGTACGAGTCTCATTGAAGTCAAGTTCTCAACTGATGTCACAACACAAGTTGCCGTGCCTACCGAAGACGGTAAAATCATAAACAAATAATCAAAACCGTAAACAAGACAGTTCAATATATAACCAATGTTATAATTTTAAAACGAACTAAACAAAAAAAAAAAAAAAAAAAAAAAAAAACTAAATCGAACAAACCGTTTCATGAATGTGATTGACTTCCACTACATTATCTTCACGCTGAGCTGAAGTTTCTTGAACTATCACATGCAAATGATGACTTTACGCCACTTGTAATTTAACATGAAACAACACTTCTACTACACGTACCTGAACACATCGATGAGTCAAGGTGTTGAGTTAATGAGGTACGTGGCAACTTCAAAATGAATCGACCTTCAGGGAGATGGAAAGCGTCTTCCAGAAGAGTGCTGCACTCGACAATGCAAACTGCCCAACTCAACTCAATCAAAAGTAATTTACACACTACCAAAATTGTGAGAAAAATACCATCCATATTTCGTACAAAAGAATAATCCATTTTGTAACACTGTAAAATATTCTGCGAGAATATACCTAAATAAAAGTCTTTAAAAATAAATAAATAATAATATACTTTTTAAATCAAAAGTTAAGCTCATTTCCTTTATGGATGCTTGAGAAAGCACATTTTGCAAAACAAACTTTATCAAGCAAGACCATCTTAAAATTACTCTAGTTGTATGTAATACAATATTACCAGCAGCATTCAACATTTTATAACAATTTACTTTATATATACTAATTTTAGCCAAAAAATGTATAATTTTCATAACTAAAATGAAAGTAATTACATAATATCAATTATTAAATCTATTTTATAACATTAGTAACAACATATTCTTACGTATAACTATAGCAGCATTCAGAATGCATATATGGTTACATTTTTATTAGAAATATGATGATTTCCTTACATTCACATGATCAAATCCTGCCAAACTAAACTAATTTACAGTTTTACGAAATATATTCATTCTTCATGCACAATATATATATATATATAGTACTTTCCTGACATGTTTGGCAATGTATGTATTACTTTTTAATGTACTCTGCATGTTGTACAGCTGGGTGCAGTGGTCCATTGGGAGACACTATCCCGCTGCCTAAAGGATTGAACCCTGCCATATTGCGTTATTTGCAGTTGTAGGATAATACACGTCCGGCGATCTAAAAAGTGCAAAAGTGACACAAGTGGCCTTTTATTAACGGGTAAATGTGTTTTCGGGAGAGAGGTCGCACGTTGGTGCTACTCCTCCACCCCTTCCCCATTCACCCTGCCACCCTGGGAGGTGTGCTGTGATTGGCTGAGTAGTTCTTCCTCCTGCCCCTTCCCTCTTGCATTGAGAGGTGTGCTGTGATTGGTGGTTGGGTTAATCCTCCACCACCTTCCCCAACTCCTCGCCCCATCCTCCACGAGAGATGTGCTGTGATTGGCCATTGTCTGAGGGTGGATATATGAATTGCAATACAGGCACAACGGGCATTTGGGGCTTTAGCATCACCAGTGCTCTGATGACCATGTCTGGCAGGATGCCGTCGAATGAAGTACCACCTGAATGGCAGCTCGAGCGACCCGGTGCCTGGGGTTATACTTGGTTCGAAACCCGTCGAGGGCAATTAAGTATGATTGGTTGTTATTTCTGATTTGCGAAAATAGGTGAAATTACATAGTAAGTACACATGTTAAACCTTCGATTTCCGATCCGCAAGTGAGGATGTCCGCCATTTCTAATCACTGCCGAAGTTCAGAGCGTGGGTAGCCCGGGCCCTTGTGAGGGCCCTTTACCACCTAGGCGGTCTCCTGTGAAATGCAGGAGAAATGAGAAGCTAACCCTCTCCCCTCCCACACCCATCAAAATATTTTAGGCCAGTGCTATAGTTCTAATAGGGAAGCCGAGTACTCCCAGCAAACCCTGGTTCCCAATGCAGTCCCCCCCCCCTTCCCCTCCTCTGCCTGCACAGGTTCGTGGGAGGAGGTAACAGTGAGGCTGTTGCCTATTGCTGTCCCTTGAATTTCGTTAATTTTGAAAAATGCAGGTTAAGTTATAGACTGGACGAGAGTTTGTTAGACTCCCGGCCAGTCTTTCCTTGTAAAAGCTGAAGCTAAGCCTGAACATCCCGTGAATTTAATCGCGATGGGTCTGGGTAAAGGCGTTGCCTGCAGTGAAGCGAGGAGTGAGGAGGTTAAAGGGTTGTTAGGGGTATAGGCTGTTGTGAGGGGTAATGGGGGGCCAGGAGGCTGCCGATCCACAATTGATGGGGTGGGAAGGGGTTGTTAGGGATATAAGCCGTGATGAAGGGAAAAGGGGGGGGTAGGGTTGATGTTTCGGTTCTTGGTTCGAGACTAATTGAACATAATATGTTTTTATTTCATTGTACAATTGGAGTATAGGATGGGATAAGGTGTAAGGGGTAGTGTAGGGTTGAGTATTCGATCCTTGGTTCGATCCCTGGTGAGAGTAAATATGTGTAATTAATTTTAATTTTAATTAATGTTAAAATTGACCAGTGTTGATAACAAATATCGAGTAATTTAAATTTATAGCCATAAAACAAATGAAATAATATATCATCAGAAATATTTGTTTGGGTTTATTCGAGATAACAGTGATAATTTACTGGAAACGTGGTTTTAAAACTACTTTTTTCATAATTAATCTGATAAACACTGGTTTATATGTTTTTCAAACTAAGAAAACAGATGGTTCAGTTGATAAAGATTATGCTGATCCAGGTAGAATTGTTATTCAAAATTTAAAATTTGTGTGGCCTATTGTTGAATATGAATCTAACACAGCCATTTCAATTAAAGGAAAAATATGGAAAAATCTTGAAACGTCTATTAGTTTAGATTATTGGTAATTTTTAGAAAAAGCAATTTCTGCTGGATGAACATGTATTTAACTTTGATATAAAAAATCAGTTCAATAATTTACAATTTAGCATGCCAGATTTTGTAATTGTAGGTTTTCGAAATAATAGAAGAAATAAAAATGAACAATATGTGTACGCTTCTATGTTTGATAAATGTAACGTAAGAAATATTTATGTCAAGAATGGAAGAAATGAAATATTTCCATAAGAAAATTGGAATCTAGATATTGAAAATATTTGATTTAAAATGTTTCTTGCTTATAATGATTATATAAATTCAAAATCAAAATTAGGTTTTATATATAATATAATATTAATATTATATATAATATAATATTATTATCAACCAACTATATACTTTCAAGTTGATCACAATTATTATTCATTTTTTTTGGGTGAAGACCAATATATGTTATTGATTGTTCATATAGAATAACTAACAACTGTAGTTAAAACAAAAACTAACATAAAAATTAGTGTTGATTTTAACAAAGCAATAGAAGCAGGAACAATTTGTAAAGTTGTTGGGGCCTCGATGTGGCAGTAGGAGGGAAAGGAGTACGTTAATGACATCTTCACTACGATAGGGACTTTTTGTGTTACAGGATATAGCTCTGATAAAGGATATCTGAGGTAAAAGGAACTGCATTTCTATTCTCAAGCAATGTGGGTCGTAAAACACTGTCACTCCGGAGAAGTGACAGTGTTTTACGATTTACAGTTATCGATTTACAGTTGTTTAACGTTTGCTTAAAGATCGGGACCGTTTGACTGGCATGGCTACTCTTGCAGAGCGGTGGTGGGTGAGTAAGATATAATAATTAGTATTCTTGAATTTGAAATATTTTAAAATAGTGTGTTAGTTTTTTTATCAAATTGGTACGCACCATTTATCAGTACCATGAAAATGGCAGGCCGGAGAGCTAGTGGCTTTGAAAGGGCCCCGAGCTGGAATCTTTAATGTGCCTCCCTAATTTTTATGGGAGTTTAGGAATTTTGGCCACAACGAATTTAAATAGTTTAATTTGTGTTTTTTTCTGTTAATTAAAATTGGTTTAATTGTCTTAAGTGGCTGTGCTTTGGTAATACTTTCAAATTTTGCTGTACTCAAGCTCACTTGCGATAGCTTTCGCTTAATACAACAGATTCAGTTCCTTTTTGAAAATGATTGCATTTATTCGCTGCTCATTGAAAAAATTATGGACATTAACTTTATTGAACGTAAGTCGTTGTAGTATTGAGTGGTTAAGTGAGACAATTTGTCGAAGAATAAATTGGAGTATTCAGTAGACCGACAAAGCGTTTGTTTGCGTCGGTTCACTGACAGAATGGTTTACATGGTGGATAGATTCACAGAGCAGATGTTGGTGTCGGTTTACCGACAGAGGTGATAGTTGTCAGCAGCAGAAGTTGAAGCAGTAGGTATTGGTGTAAGTTAGTGATAGAGGTGATAATGTAACCATCTGGTGGTGTTTTAACAGGTGATGGTAGATGTATGTTTGAAGCAGTTGGTGTTGGTTGACTGGTAGAGGTTGACCAACAAATGTTATGAGTAGTAGGATTATGTATTATTTGGGGCAAGCGTTAGGAGCTCGAGGTGCGAGACGTCAACATAACGGCCAGTGCTGCCATCTTGTTTCCGCCATTTTGTCAGCAGGTACATCGTGCCCGCCCTCTTGGCAGTCTATATTCAATTTTTCCTGCTCTATCATTCCACCTGGATTTTTCCTGATCTATAATTCCACCTTGATTTTTCTTACTCTAGCATTGTGTCTTGTTTTTTATGTGATATCATTCTGTGGGTTTTCTCCGAGTGCTCCCAAATTTTCTCTTTGACATTCTTTCTTTCCTTTATCTCTGTTCTCTCTTGCCATCTCGTAGCCCATTGGCTACCTGCCAGGGGTCTCTAGTGTGCCAGCAGCCATCTTTAGTTCCTCCATCGCCTGTCAGGGAGTGCATGTGTGTTAGACACTATATCGCCCACCAGGAGCACGCTGTTCCGCCATCTTATTTGCAGCTTAGTTCGTTGGTTCATCGCCTGCCAGGTAGCGCTCGTGTGACCACCACTGCCATGTTGTTTCCTTCATCGCCTGCTAGGAGGTGCTGGTGGGCGTATCCTGCAAGTTTATTTCTATAGTTATTATTTTTCATAGCTCAAAAATGCCTCCTTTGGAAATGAGCAGGATCGAAGCGTCGTACCTGGTGGTCGCCACACCAACACCTTAGACCACACAGCTACTAGGACGCATGTTGAAACAAGGGGTTTTAATGAAGTATAAGAGAATATGTGTCTATGGAAGAGAATAATTACAAATAGTTTTAAAAATATTTATATATTAACTTATATCATGCGACATGTCTACGAACTAATATTTTCAAAAAGAATTATATTATAATGTCACAACCATCGATTATTAAAATCATAATTTTATAAAATAAAAGTTATTTATTTCGTTTTATATATTTTTATTTAACTTTTATAAACAAGTGTGTCGTGCGACGTGTCTTAAAACTCGTGTTTTTAGAAGAATTAAATTATGATGTCATATCCATTGGTATGTAATTTTTCCTGCTCTATCTTTCCTTATTAATATTTTTCTTGCTATATCATACCTTATTATTTTTTCCTGCTTTATAGGTATGCAATAAGTATATTTGTTCTATTCATAGCACCGCACACATTAGCACCGCACACACCGTATTCACTGCAGTTAGCATTGCAGTTAGTACTACATACACAGCACACAAAAGCACTGCATGCACCACACACACACTAGCACCACACACACCACACACCCTGCAGTTAGCACCACAGGCACCCCATTCACTGCAATTAGCACCACATTCACTAGCACCGCATGCACCATAGTTACAAAAGATCTTAAAGTTATGTATTTTATTTTATATATATTTATTTAAATTTTGTAAACAAGTGTATCATACGACGTGTCTATGAACTCGTATTTTCAATAAGAATTAGATTAGGATGTCACATATAACGGTTCGGTAAATCATAATTTTATAAAATAAAAGTTATGTATCTCATTTTTATATATTTTTATTTTACTTTTAAAAACAAGTGTATCATGCAACATGTCTAAGAACTCGTATTTTTAAATATAATGTTATGTGACTATAACCAGTGCCGTATAGGATTTTATAATTATATTAATGTATTAGTAAATATATCAAGTTTTATATATTTTCGGACTAAAGTTTTCAATTCGAATGTTAAATCAACAGCTTGAACTTTAATTATTCGCACTTTTAACTATTAGTAGCTTGTGCTCCACTGCCATATTGAATTCAGTAGCCATAGGAGCGATTTTTTTTATGTATTTGTTTAATTTATTATATTACCAGTTGTTACCTTACTGCAGGTCATGTTTTAGGTGCCATATGTCTATATCAGATATCTACGAACTTATAAGCATAGTTGACCATTATTTCCAAACCATTGAAAATATAGCCATCAAATTCAAATCATAGATATCGCCCACGACCACTATCATAGGGGTATACCCTATGTTTACTTATACGAATAGTTGGCTGTATCTGCCAACCTGTTTGAAATATAGTTGTTATATAGATAACATAGGCATCATCCATGACGACGAGAAGTATTGCTGGGTCAAGTAATCCTTATGTCTAATTATAAGCATAGTTGGCTGTAATTTCCGAATTTTCTATGATATAGTTGTCAAATTCATACTATAGACATAACCCATGATTATGGGAAGATACATAAATCCAAATGTACACTATGTCTACTTATAAGCATAGTTGATGGTAATTACTGAACCATTTAAGATATAGCCATCAAATTCAAAACATAGACATCATCCACTACGACGAGAAGGGTCGCAGGGCCAAATATACCCTATCTATATTTATAAGCATAGTTGATGGTAATTTCCAAACCATTTATGATATAGTCCCCAAATTCATAACGTAGGCATCGCCCACGACGTCTATAAGAGTCACAGGGCCAAGTATACCATATGTATACTTATAAGCATAATTTATGGTAATTTCCGAATCATTTAAGATGTCACCAAATTCATAACATAGATATCACCCACGTCAATGAGAAGAGTCACAGAGTCAAGTATATCTTATGTCTACTTATAACCATAGTTGGCTGTAATTTACACACTGTTTAAGCTATTGTTGCTAAATTCATTACATAGGCATCACCCATGATGAAGAGAAGATCGCAGGCCAAGTATACCTTATGTATAATTATAAGCATAGCATAACATTAGGTTTTACATTTCAACTCTCCATTGTATAACTAAATTGTTTTAGTTATATTTATATGATACATTAACACTGTTTATAAATTAAGTTATTGTCAGAAAATGTTTATGTCTAGAATATCTATGACTAATAAAAGCAATAATACTAACAAACAATACAAAGCAAAATTTATAATAAAATAACCACAGGTAGCCAATTTCACTGTGCAGTTAGTTGCTTATTATTGCTTTTACACAAAGTTATTCTAGACATAAATGTTGTCTGTAGATGACTTAAATTATAAACAGCAATGCTGTTTCACTGAACTATGTTCACAACTTACACATTTGTTGTGTAAAAATATAATTTGAGCTTTGCAGAAACACTAATGTTAATCAACACACATAAAAACCTAATTTTTTGTATTGTGATATTTTTGCCTTATTTTAGTTTCCTAATCTTATAAGTTTGTTTAGTTACGGAAAGCACAAGATTGATTTTTAAGCTTACTAAATAACAATATTTATATTATTATATAATTTAATTCTCCTGCTTATTAAGATTCTCTATCTTGTGCACAGCTACTTGCTACATAACTATTTTATAAATGAATGTATATGAAAATAATTACATGTGATCTTCAGAATTCAGACTCCGTCTGAAAGTTACATAATGTTATATTATAGCACATCGCAAGGCTTTACATAAACAAATATAGCTCTAAAATATATTGTTATTAAGCCATGTATGCTCAAATTATACTTGCAAAAGGAAAAATTTAAAAAAAACTAATGTCTGTAAGTGTTTGAGGGAATATGGATGCTATGTTGAAATCTTATATACAAATTTATAGCACTTGACTTGTTATGAGATCTGTGGTCTAGTGGCTCGGATGCCGAACTATAATACAAAGATTTCTGGTTGGAATCCTGTTTGAGCAGGACAATGTTTTTTTTTTTAATTTAAATGTTTACCAGCTGTCATGGTTGAGTGTGAAAGTTACAAAATTTGAGCTCTTTGAACGGAATTTAATTTTCAAATACATTTTTGATACATATTTTAGTGTAGTTTGCAAATATAATTTTTTCAGCATTTTTAAAGATGGTAAATTGTCCCTAGTGGCAAATTACAGAACCAATATGACGGCCAAAAATGGCACGCCACCTAGTGGCTAAAGCCAGAACCAATTATGGCTTCGCTCCTAGCAGCCAATGTCAGTACTACTGCGGTAAACCAATGACAAACGAAAAAACTAAGATGGCGGCCTCCATGCAAATCTAAAAAAAAAAATGTTCTCCAGTGACTAATGACAAATGAAAAAACAAAGATGGCAGGTACAATGTAAACAAATATGGCATCGATCGAAGGTTAGAGAAAGGAAAAAAGAGAGAAAGAGAAAAGAACTAAGGAAATAAGCAAAGAAAATGAAAGTATGTATGCAAAAAAGAAAAATGGGAGGAGAGAAAGATGAAAGGAGAAGAAGATAAGAAAGAAAGGAAAGAAATATTGCCAAAAGATGGAAAAGTGGGAGCACTCAGAGAAAACCCTTGGAATGCAAGAGCATGAAAAATTGACATACCAGTTACCAATATGGCGGTCAAAGATGGCGGAATATTGGCTACAAAGATAGTGGACGAAAATGACGGATTACTGGCTTAAAATATGGTGGTCCAAGATGATGGCATCTGGGCTTAAAAGATGGCAACATGCTGGCTACAAACATGGTGTAATCCAATACGGTGGTCAAATGACCGAAATAACAGAGCAGTAAGTCCAGGAAACAACATGGCAGCTGGATCCACTGATCACAGCCGGCAGCCGTTTGTCCCCGCTCTGCCATATGCCTACTACTACGTGTATTAAAAATACTCTTGTGTTAAACTGTAATTATAGTACGTTAATTTGTACAGTTGTCATGCAAACTATTATAGACTGTTCACAATAAAGAGAAGACTTTTGAAATCAACCTTTGAAAAAAGTCACTGTTCCTACCTGTGTATATATGAATGGACACACCCTGCGGCATGCGGACAGTGCGGTTGATAACGAGAGAAGTAAAGTAGTTCCATATCTTAACGCTGAATTTAAAATGTAAATAAAAATATGCATACTAAATACTTAAATTATTAATTTTGCTTTCTGTTTTTTTTTTTTCAAATGCATTTAAGAGTAAGCATGAACAAATTTGTAAAATATTAACTTTCCTAATCATTTCTCAGTTCCACTTTAATGATACATGAATATAGTGATCAGACCCAGTGGAATGTTAGTTTTACATAAGGTGGAAGAATACACCGTGTGTATACAAAAATATTATAAGCAGGGCTTTCAAATGTGCTCAGTTAATCGTGAACAGCCTATAATATTGTGTACTATGCATTAAACAATGTGCTAATGATTGGATCGAAACACTCGTCACATATGTGCGATGTCTTAGAGATCACTAAAAAAATCTCTTACTTAACAACACACAAAATTTTATTCTTTATGTTTATTTCTTACTTTCCATACTACACATTCATGCGTGACACCTTTACAATTATAGTTTAGAAAAATATTATTATTCTATATTTCTATCGAAATAATGTATTCATATGCTGCTTAAAATTATTAAGGCAGAAGGTTGAATTTTAACACACATAAATTAAGTTTCGTACATATATTCAGATAAACTACTGTATAGTTGGGATATATACAGAAACACATTAAACAAAATATTAGTTGAAAATATGTCTTATACTTTGAAATAATTACACAGTCCATTCTGAAAACATTTTGTAAACATGTCATACTTATAATTCATTCTGAAAACAATTTGTAAGCATGTCACACTTATAATTCATTCTGAAAACATTTTGAAAGCATGTCGCGCTTAGAGTCACTTCTGAAAACATTATATACAAAGCCCACTTTGGAAATATTTTGTAAACTGTACATTCTGAAGACATGGTCACTTTAAAGTTTGAGTAGCGAAGCACACAATGAATGACCTTAGTGTTGCATGAATGATATCAATATATTTCTCAGACTTTATGTCACCATGTACAATTGGGAGAAACACAGCACTTTCTCTTTTCTTCTTCTGAATGGATTGTAATGGTTGGGAGTTTTTCTTATGTTTGGACACATTAGTTTTGTTGTGACAGGAACACTTGATGGCGATAGAGTAGCAGGAACTGATACCGACATCACAGTAGCTGCAGGCAACGAAGATGTAGTAGGCGGTGGAAGACATTCTGCGATGTTACACTCAGGTGGATGTAAACAAAAACCAATAGTAAACTCTTCTAGCCTTGCATGATTAATGACAATAGCAATGGTCGCAGGGAGTTTCCTCGGTTATTTTAGTTGGTTGATACCACGCTGCCCCAGCTCGTTGCAGTCCACAATTTGCTGTTAAATTTCGCAGGGACGTGGGCTGAGAGTGGAATATAGGTTAATAACTCCATCACAGCACTCGTACGAATTTTTAAACTCCCCACAGCTCCAAAAAGAGAAACTGACACATCTGTGACCAACAATAATGTTAGCATTAATGTTAGCATATTGATTCACCGAATGAAATAACATTCTGGTACTGCTCTTGAGGGTGTCTCTGAAGCAATGAACTGAACAGCTTGGGTCTTCATAACTTCCAGCATGGTAGGTACTTGTAGCAGTGGAGTGAATACTGGGAAAGTAGTACTCTCACAATGAAATGTCCGTTCCAACTGTACGGTCTCCCAAGGGGAAATGCATTCCAGGTTAATCTGCTGTGTATGTTACCACTGCATGTTTCAAAGTAATGCAAGCGATTACCATCCTTGTGGTCGATGCCATTCTGTAAATTGTGAAGGTGAGGAAACACATACACATAACTTGTTTCTGTGGGATCGAACAATACAGCTGAAAAATTATCTTTCTCTGTCTCACTTTCAGAGAATAAGTCTCCATTCCCTAATTATTGGAAGAAGAAATCAAGTCTTCTGGATCAATTTTTTTTTATGTTCACTAGATGCTGGCTCGATGAGAACTGATTACAGGAAGCCGTGACTCATCAGCTACATGTTGGCTGTCTGCCCGGCGTGAGTCGTCACTGCTGAAAATCAAACATAAGATGAGTGCGATAATTTTGAGACAAGAAACTGCTGCATCAGTACAACATAACTTGCTATCACAGTAACTGGTGCCATCAAAGTCTCGAATGTAAAAACGTGCTTCCATTTTACAACCATCAGCCATACTCGCTTCCATTATTAATATTGATGTTGCAGGGTTAAACTTAGCCTCTCGTAAAAGTCGTCTTTGAAATTGTGGACAATAATTTTTATCACAATAGTTTGAATTGAGTTTTAGCCCAGCATTTCAGGTAATCGTATATTCTTGGTACCAGTGCAAAATTCTGAATGAGGCCCGTCACTCTTTTAATTTTATTTTATATTCTATTCATTCCAAATTGATGACCAATTTTAAGGCTGAACACACCATTGTTTTTCTTCAACTTACAGTTTCATTGAAGCCAATGTACTTGGGAACTTCATTACTGGATGACAGAGTCCTACTGAACTGTTAATGCTATCGCAGTCCTTCAAACATTCGGCCCTATTAGGACATCCCATAATTAGATACTTTAAATAAAAATGTGCATTATTACAGCAACATTCCACATGACACTCAAAATCTTCTTCCAACCAATACTCGATATTTTGGTAGCCTGCATTTGTGAACCAGTACTCGCCCTCTGGATTAAATTATGTTTTCTCCGTATCAGTCGATGCATTACTGATTACTGAGGTAGGATAATTAGTAGGAAGAATTGAGAGGTTAGATAAGTGGGGAATAATTAAATGGTGGGAGATTGTTAGCTTAGGTAGAATGGTATACATCACAGGCAAAAGGCGAGCATGGAGTGGTCCACATAAACTTTCCTCACTTTAGGATGTTATAGTGTTCATAACCAGTGCAGCATTCCTCCCAGCGACCAAATTCATCAGCACATCGTAGCTCGTAGGCAGTAGTAGCATCTGTGGTATCACTTCTTTCATTGAACTTTACTTGAGTTCTTCTGTAGATGCAGGTAGCTTGGTGTCAGGTAGCACATAGTATAATGGACAATTCTTATAATTGAAGGTGATTGGACTATCATAAAATATATCATTTTCAGTATTAGTGACCCAAAGTTCAAACATGTTGCAAGCTTGAACTTGTGGGGACCCATCATTCGGCGTGCATCTTAAATGCCGATAGTCTAATACCACAGCACTATATAAGTTAAAATCTTCGGGCACCAATCTTGAGCACAATTTTGTGCCTCTAACACTAAGTGTTCAAGTCAGGTATTAATAAATACACTGGACATGAAGAACCAGTGCAATAAGATACCCAAGTATAACATTCTGGAACATGGGAGATTCCCTTATGAAAATCTCCAAATAATTATTCATCCCAGTGTATAACACTGAATGTTGGCCACACACTTCACTCAGTTGGTACTTGATACTTTTAGCAGGAGCTATTCGAATATGCAAAGCAACTGTTGCAGCAGTACAAATACATATTTTTGCTTATGCTCCACACCACCAGACTTCCAGAAAATGATGCACTGACAACCGATTTAACATCCCGGTACAAGTAGCCGTTTTGAAGCTTTATTACGGCCTTCACCACAGACAGCTGGAACACATCTGATGCTAGTCCAGATTTTCTCAGACTCCAGCAGAGGGAGGAGACAGGTTCGATCTTGTTTGGATGACTCATCGAGTGAGTACAGTGGAGTCGCTCCCATTATCTCTCGATGATGTGTGATTCCACGAAATATAGTATGACTCATGATGACATGGTAGCACGTGAGGAGGTCATGATCGAACTTACTGCTAAGACCAAACTCTTAAAAGTCTATCATTCACATTATAACTTACAAGTGTATGTTTACTGCTTTTATATTGCAGACATAGTTTCTTGAATGAGGGGCAATATCAATATTTATGTAAATCTATTATATCATTACAGTATGGGAGTACAAATATCTCCTGTTTTATTCCATTCACAAATACAGTACATCTCCTTGTAGTTCGGTACACAAAACATTTAATATTTCGCTTTTTGGAATATCACCTTGATCCAAAGGCAGTCCATGTAATTCCATGTAAGACAATTATAGGTTTTCTTTCTTTTTAAATCTAGTTCGTGCAGAGAATGTCATAGTGTTTCCATTCGAGTTAGCTATACTGAATTCCTTGAAAACGAATTCATACTGAGACTGTAAGCCTTGTATGTTAACGAACATTATAATGGTTTACCATTGGCTGAACTAAATTTACTCAAGTACTTTGGTAGTTCTGTCTCTATTGTTGTACTTTCCTATGTGATCAAGAAGGATTAGCAGGTAGGCCTTTGTGTTTTCAGGTACATTTTTACTGTTATTCAATTCGAGTCTACAGTTCAAGACATCCTTACTTATTCGATCAGATAGCGAACTCCCATGAAAAACGATGAGCTCAGTATTTTCATTGAGGCTTACATGGACAATTATTGGTGATGGAATGCGACCGTAGAAAGATTGCTGTAAATCAACATACATTTTTCATAAGAGTAAAGTTTTTTTTAATTTTCAAAATCTAAATATATATCTGAATATGGATTACTTTCAGAGTTGAAATAAATTTGAGCACTTTTCAGTTTTATGTAGTCGAAATTTGTTTGTCTGCCCCTACATCGTTCTCTCTACCTGTCTGACACCACAGTATGCAGTTATGTGGTTTTTCGGATGGGAAGCTAATTTTTATGTTCCAGTTTACTTTTTGATACCGAGGTAGACTATCATTTATTTCTGTACTACAGTATCTAAATGCAGTGTCGATATTTTTTTTCCTTTTTTAATAAACATTAATAGTTTGGCATGTCCACTAATGTTTGTTTTAATGTGAGGGATTGTACCACTTGAGGGATTCGATCTTTAAACTTAATGCTTCTGGAATGTTTGCAGTGTCTAAGATAGCATTGCTTTGGGTGTTTGCTAATTTTATAACTAATTCTTACTTAGTGTTGAAAATTATATGTCTGTAATCTTCTGCGAAATCAAGAATGGTGCTTAATGGAATACATACTTCGAATTTATCATTTGTATGCATTGTTAAAGCATACTTTTCTTCAATACCCCATCCGTCCATCTTGTCTGCAAGCAATTCATTTCGTGTAAGTGCCAAATAATATCTCAATGTAGTGGTCATGCCTACATCTCTAGTCAAATCTATTTGTACAAGGTTCAGTTCTCAGATTATTTCACTTACGTGAAGAGAATCCCATTATGTGAAATTTTAGCTGTTTCATGTAATTCACTGTTTAATTTTCTCAATATAACACAAATCCTCAAGGATGATTCCGATGGAACAGTGATAATGTCTTGATTCTGTACTGGTAACCTAACTTCAGATGACAGAGGATGTGGGCCTGGAATACATACTTGATAAATATGCATTTTCGATTTAGTAAGAGTGTCATCAAACACCGGAGATTCGTCAACTCATATAATGCTGGCGTCCATTTCTTCGTATTTTATGTCCTAAGCTCTGTAGAAACTTGAAGTTTGGCAGTGTTAACACACCAAAGGTTCGATGCCTACTAAACTTTTGTTTGATGCGAAACTTGTTCTTATTACGACCGACTCTCCTGAACTTTAGTCCCATGATTTTTTCAAGTGTAAAGGTAATGTGATTTATTCATTCCTAAAATTAACCAGTCGGTATTCCTGTACACACTTGGTGGCGATAGGAATGTAAATGGGAGATTTTGGTGTTTCAACTAACTGAAACCTGGCGGTACCTTTGGACTGAATTCATCCATCACGTTGTTTGATCTGCCATGACTACCACCTGCAATGTTACAATTTATACGTAAAACATTAACTAAGAAAATGTTGACTGGTTGTATTGATGTATGTAATTTATTAATTAAATATATTCCAGGCTTAAAACCTAGCATTGGCCCTATTTGTATTAGCTTATGTAAAATCTGCACTAACCTTACTTTTCATTTCGCAATGCAAAGGTATCGTCATTCCCTTTGTTTCTCCATCTTCCATAACATATGTAAATTTACAGTGTTCCTTATCTATGTTCGGGATTGATTAGTATGTTTGCAGATCAACTAGTGCAATGTACCACTTACCATCTAACCATAATGGTGGAAAATGTTCCGTATGTAACACGGAGCTACATGAAGTAATTATTAGCAAATGACATAGTTTAATCACCGATTAGAAAATTTAAACAATAGTGAAGACAGTTCCACATGGTCGGACATAGGTCATTATTGCAGTTTTATGTTTGTTTAGTATCATGCAAGTGCTTTTGTATTTCGATAGGGGGATGTAAATTACCGACACCGTCGTAGTATTCTGTTATGTTACTACATTTACGATAGGCTACCCAATGTGTGCCAGGCCCACTGCTGCTGTCGAAATTAACTATAGCAGATTCGTTAAATTAGGGTTTCCGAGGCAGACTGTCACACGTAAACACATCACGAAAGAATGGAATGTTTAGTTATACACATAAGTGACTAAATCAGTATTTGTGAGTGGCCGATTAGGTAGAGACTTTAATATAATTTCTTCCTTCCTCCTCCTCTTTGTTTCTAAGGTCTCTTCCACATCCGGATACATGTGATCTGAGGTATATCCCATTTCTGTTTTACTATCCTTCGCAGCATGTGGAAGACCGCTAACACCGCCAATAAGATTGCCAAGAGCACCAGAGCAAGGAGGATTGATGTTTGGAAACCACTCTTGTTCTTCTTCCTACATGGTTTCCACTTGTGAGACTTACATTGGCCCATTCCATGTTTTACTTTAGCTTTCATAATTTTGGATATGGTCTGCGTAGCTAGCTTCTCGCCAAAGTTGGTACTTGAAGATTTGGAAATATTTCTTGCTCTGTCATCTAAGATCTTGTCTGCATGCAGACGGTCTTCCAACATGCTCTGTCCAATGTGTTAATTCCTTGGTCTCCAAGTGCTAAACATTTGGCTATCTTTGTTCCTGGACCACAGCAGTTGTAGCCTGGTATAAGAAGTTAAAATTGTAACTTCTCGATGAGTTTATTTACCAACCCATGACCGGACTTTATCTTTACTCTGTGAAGCATAAGATGCAACAAATTCCAAACAGGCCAGCACACTTTATATTAAATAAATTGTTAAATCTCTTATATTTATGTACCATTTCTGAAACATCCTTATTTATGATTCGTGATTTTGTAGTAAATCCTGTCCATAGATTTAGCATAAAAAGCATGAGGTAAAAGATGCATAAAACCAATACAAGCGATATTAAATACATAATGATGGTAAATAATGTATTAATGAATAGATCGATTACACAGCACCTACTCATTGCTACAAAGCCTTTTGCATAACTAATGGTCTACGTACAAGTACACCCTATTTAAATTGTTTTTACTCAGTATGTTGGAATTCGTCAAGCAGGACCTAACATTACATGTGCACATCACCAACAAATACATGAATGTACATCGTGAATTGTGGCATGGCCAACTACTGCCAAATGCTGCTCGATGAATTGTGGTAGGTCCATCAAATTGTAGGAAAACATGCATACTTTTAAGTTTGTTAGAGCAGTCGAATGGTCTACATTACAATATTATATATATATATATATATATATATATATATATATATATATATATATATATATATATATATATATATATATACAAAATCGTTGCATTAACCAAAGTACCAATGACTTGCGCAAATCCTACAATCTGTGGAAGGAATGGTTTTTTTTTAATATTTGGAGACAACGAAAGTGTTGCGTCTCCTAACAACGCCAAGCCTAATTCAGTATTTGTTTTTGATGATGTAGTTACTGATAAACGGTAAGTGATTCAATCATATTTCTCTATTAACAGACACATGAAAATTTATTGTTTTTACCTAAACCAGTCGTATACACGTAAACCAAAACACTTGTTGAGAGATAATGCAAACATGCTGGCACTGTTCCAAATAGATTATATGAATCTTAGAAATTTTTCCAATGATCACGTGAAAACAGATTTGATGTTTGACAAATTTAAAAAAAATGTGTTAGTTGTGCTGGAAAGATGAGTATGGGTTTGTTATTTTAGTCAATGATTTTACCTTACTTAATGGGTGGTAGATGCGAGGATTTGATAATTATATTATCACACATTGGTGAATAACCATTAATTATAAGATTACTGTGTTTCCAAATTTTTTATGGAGTTTCGTATCATGATAGTTCGTTCAGAGTCACATGATGCCAATGAGAAAATTGTACTCAATCTGGTCCGATGTATAAGTATGATGCAGTTACAAAACATTACATTGTTCATGTTAATTCCAGAGCACTGGAAGTCATGCAAAATGCTCTAATTGGTGAAATTGATATACTACAAGTATGTTTACATGAACTGAAATGGATGCCGGATGCTCTTGTGCCTGGTAGTCAAACAAATCTATCGCAACTAACTAACAAAATACAGAATGTTAGTACAATGTTACATAATGACTTTGAAAACAGGCTCACCACACATGAAAGTAGAATTAGTGATATGATCATATGTAAGTTGGAAAAGCAGCTTGGAAACGTTAAACGATCCTCTAAGTGTCCACAACACTGTTTACAAATTGGCCATGAACTTAGTAAGATTTCAAACATTGCAAGTGATATACATCATGTGATTAAGAGTGCACAGGCTAAATCTTCAGGAAAAACAAGATAAACATTTTGTGAAGAAAATTTTCCAACCTATTACATCCTGTATGCAACAGCCAGAAGTAAAGGTAGAACCTGATAAAACTAGTGAAAAGAAAAATCTGGTCAACAAATTTCTACTGTTGGGAAATATATAACATATCAAACTTCACATGAATCGGATGCTAAATATGGTATTCACAAATATTAGAATAATTGGTTTCTTGGTAATAAAAAATTCAATTTATATAACAAGTAATATGTTTCGGCGATGAAGAATTTATTGCATCTGATGGGTTGTAAGAACTACTTTTTAAACGTCATCCAGGTCAGTATTCATAAATACCATTACAACAATATAAACATTTGCTTGAACTAATAAATGCACAATACCAAAGGAATGATACTTTTACGGGAAGATATAAGAAGAGACATGATAAACGTTGTATTATATGAGACTTATTTCCTCACATAGTTGAAGCTAGTGGTAGTGGTATTAGTGAAACAGAAGATGGAAAAAACTTAGAATATGTTTCTTTGGAATAATGTAAATGAATTAGTTGATAGGCTTCATTTGGTTGTGTCCTCTCAAAGAGCTTGTAGCACAGCATACGATAACAAAATACTTAATATTCTAGAAGAGTTACGAGAGGAAGTTTGCATGCAATGAGCAGGTATCCCATTGCAAAAGAGTTGCATGCTCCTGCTTGAAGAGTGTATCCATGATGTAAAGTGATTACCTACGGTAAATATGAGATGTGGGAAGAAGACTTGGTAATAATGGCTTCATATGCCTATGGAAATAATGGGTATAAACATATGATTACTATAATAAATGTAAATTTAAATTATACCTGGATGAAAAATCGAAGACTGGCCTCGATATATCCTGTGCTATGGAGAGTATATTGCACAAGAGACAGAACCCAAGCACATTCATACTGACCAGGGTACAGAATTTTTTAATAATGCATTGACGTCATTGATATCAAAATATAAGATAAATCATTACTCTATGTATGGAGATGATATGAAATCAAGTGTCCCTGATTTCATTAATCATACATTTAAAACTGAAATGTGGAAGAAATTTACTGCAGGGCACATACAAGTGTATAAATATCCTAACTAAACTGCTGACTGGCTATAATTCTTCTATTCATCGATCGATAGCATGTTACCCAAGGACATGAATGACAACTCGCTGCTAAAAACTGTGTATAAAATTGAAAATGTTTTGGAACCTCAGAAAAGCTAAAGCTAAAACTCACAATGTTGTGCGCATAAGCAGACAAAAGGGGGTGTTTACCAAGGGATAAGCAGGGAACTTGTCTACAGAGCTATTTCTCGTCATGCACATGTGCCATTACTATACTCGCACATATTATTTGGAAGATATGGATCACACGTCTGTACATGAAATCTTCTACTCTGAGTAAATAAAGGTCACGAAATTTCCTGATACATATTTGGTTGGGAAAGTCTTACATTACAAGAAAGGAAAAATACTGGCAAGATAGTTGGGTCTACCAACATCCAAAAGCTGGGTGGATATGAAATACATAAGGGACAAGTAGCTTTTTTAGCTGCATGTTTGTCCTTTCTGCTGATTTTCGCTGGAGGGAGGGGGTCTACATGTATAAATAGCAAGGGCAGTTATTTCACATTGTCATTCTTGTATTCATCGTCATTGTAGCAAAGTGTCTCTGGACTAGATTTTCAATGGAGAGTGGACTCAGCTGTGGTTTGCGCAGAAGCAGAGGTCATGGCAGAGTCACCAGTGACATCACCTGCAACATTTTCACCATTGCCTCAATTCTCGCTTAGGCCTTCGGATCGACTATATACACCCAAAGGACTACTTACTGGAGATTCGGCATCGTGGACACCACTATCGAGCAACGGTGCTATATGCCATACGAGGGAATCACAGCATCTGTCAACACCAAGAAGTCCTGACAACTGTCCATGCAATCCGGAAATATGTCTCATAAGTCATGTAATGGAACAGCAAGCTACTATGTTGGACGGTGTTCTACAGGAGCTGTGTGATCTGCAATAAGGTCGATCAGTATATATATATATATATATATATATATATATATATATATATATATATATATATATATATACATATATATAGTTTGAGAATATTTCGTTACAATATAAATTTGTGTATATTGTTTGAAGTATTTTGGTTTTAAAATAAGTACTCTCATACATTTTAAATGGGGGTTATGTGTTAAAAATGGTAGAGTTGGTATTAAAAAAACTTTCGATAATCTTTAAAAGCACTTCAATAGATATTAAAAACTTTAACTACATATAAAGAACACATTTACAGCTTTAACGATTTTGAAGAGAAAAAAAAACACTCTTATAAGCATTCTGGTTACTTTTAAATATTTTTTGAACAAATACGATTGAAACTCGAGAGCTGTACGAAGCGAGTCGTAATATTTCGGGACAACATGTATCTGGTGATGGAATTCTGAACTACTTGGTAACAAAGATTGCTTTATATGGAATATAAATAATTGAGTTTATGTGTTTGGGGTTGTAGCTTTATGGTAAGGTATCTAGTCGCAAAGCTTGGTGATGAGTTCGAGTCCCACCGGTTCAAAACACAATTTTACAAATATCAAGCCTGTACCGAGAGGGCCTTACCATCTCGGAGCAACATGAAAGTCGCGATAGGACGTGACGACCTGTCCAAACCTGCAATGTGCACAGTAATAAACGTGGATGGGTCATATGACACCATGTAGTAGTGAAGCCAGAAAGTCTGGGTCATGGCGGCCTGTGCGAACCTGCAATGTCATCCGATGAAGAGTTTGTGATGTCAGGCGAGAGAGGTGCAGCAGAAAAAAATTACTGAAAATGGTAATAAATACGAAAGTTGGCTAGTAGAAATAATGTCGGAGGCTAAATCCAATAGGGTGTTGCTGAAAAATTATCTGGTGGCAGATTTTGAATTTTTAAGATGGTGGGGTTGAGCGACTATGGTCCGAGAAATATCGCCGCATTCCTATGCATCTGATGATTTTGCACGATAAGTGAAAAAAGGAAATTTCAAAGTAAAAAGGGAAATTTTGAGGGAAATTTTTATTGTTATTTTTTATATAGTCGCTGGAAACAAGATGGAATTCGAACGAATGTAAGTAATTGGGAAACATGATGGGAGACCAGAAACTTGATATATGCCAGAAGTGATGCAATCCAAGATGGTGGCAGTAAATGATGCAATCCAAAATGGTGGCCGGAAATGGCAAAATCCAAGATGGCGGCCAGATATGGCATAATATAATATGGCAGCCAGAAATTAAGCAATCCAAAATGGCACCTGGAAACAACATGGCCACTGGAAATTATGTATTACAAAATGGCAGCTATAAATTGTGTAATCCAAGATAGCTGCGGCCATAGCCGCAATCCAAATCATAAATCATGGTGCTGGACCTACTAATATACACTACTGATATACTTGATGATTTACAGATTTTCCACATGTTTTGGTTTTCAAGGTCATTTAAGACAACAGGATCAAGGTCAAGGTCGCCTGCCTGTCATATTGTGGTAGTGTTCAGTAACTTATATGCTTGGTGACTTTTATGTATTTTTTCATAAGTTTGTTTTCAAGATCAATCAAGATAATGAGGTCAAGTTCAAGGTCGTCTGCATCTAATATGGCGGTATTAGCCTGTAATGTAATATGCATGCTGACTTTAAATATTTCTTCTCGAGATTTTTCCAGGATCAATTTTACCTGCATCCAATGCGGCAGATGGGTAGCATCTACCAAGATGGTGGTGGCCTAGCCAAGATGCTAGTCGCCTACCAAAATCGCCTCTCAAGATAGCATTTGAAAAATAAGTGTATAGATTATAAAATATATTTAACCTGGTCAGTACAATTGTTTATGTCTGTTATTTAAATGTACTACAAGTTGTTTGTTTACATATATGAGATATATATATATAAAAAAATTAGCCCCAAGTTGAGTATAAATTAACATCTAACATATATTGATCACTTCTCGAAAATTTTAAGTATTTTGTTTACATTTGTAATTCTTCATAATTATTCTGATATTATGTTATAAATGGGATATTTGTGTAATTTGAGCTCAAAGTAATGCGAACTGTGGTTTGATAAAGTGAATAAGTGTCCTATTTGCATTGTGAATTTCTGGCCTAGGAGGAGCAGTAAAGCAAATCTCTAAGTATGACGTCATCGGAAATGACGTGGTCGGAATTTCCTAAAGACTATAGCTTGGGGGTGTGATCCCTGTCTGTAAGGATAGCTCTGCACCATCACGATAATATGCGGACTGTCGTAATCTAGGACTCCAGAGTTTCGCAGTTAATTTGCTGTCCACCAACCTAAGACAGGTATAGAATATAATTGCAGAGTGAATTAAATATGTAGGATTTAAAGGGTCCGTTCTAAACGGAAGTCCTATAGCTTTAATTAAATTTTTGGTGCAACTTCTGGAAGACGATGCCTTCGCCACCGTCAACACATAGTAGTTGTACTAATAGTACTAGACGCCATTATCCATGGTTCGATGTAATGCTTCTTTGCAATGCATTTGAAAATTCAGTGATGAAAGCTATGACAAACTTATTTAATGCTTAACTGAGGGCGTTTAATAATCCCAGAGGTAATCGAGGTACAGCTGAATCTGTGTTCTCCAAGACTGAGAGTACACCGAGATCATGTCTAAGATTTGTGTAAAATGTAACATTGAACCAGATTCTAACATTAATTGAAAGTAGTTTCGCATTATTAACTTGTTGGTATAGCTGATTAAAGACGTCAAACAAAGTTTCATTTCATTCCTTATGGACAGCAAATCCCTCCATAATGAATTCAATATGTGCCTACTAAGAATAAAATGTTATTTCTGAAATCAATTTAGAAAAGAGTCAGCATAAAATTATATTTTTTTAAAAAGCATTTAACAATAAAAACCAATAGTAAAATTCATTTGACGTACTACTTATTTTCGGTAAAAGTGAATTTTGATTATAGGCTGGTCACGGTAATGTGAGCATTTTTGAAATCCCTCTCTTTTGGAATAATAGTCAATAAATATGTATTTATATTATACGTTAGTTAAAATTTGAGTGCGGTGGAAAATACACACTTTGTTTATTACTTGCATGGCAATATTTATTTGAAAATGATGGTTAAAGGATACAAAATGGCTGAAAGGAAAAAGTAACTAGAAAGTCAAACGTGCTCACTTTACCGTGAACAGCCTATATAAGGTTTTACTCGAAAAGTTAAAATAAAGTGTTTTGCAGTATTTGCTTTCTGAAATATTGTCCATACAAAAGTATTTAGGTTTTGTGGATATGGTTTGTTTTCATTTAGAAGCTTACTGATGCAGTTGGTAAGTTCAAGTAATGAGTAGCATTTCTCGTAAAAGTTGGCTTGTATGCTACAATTTTGTGTTTACTGCTTTATCCTAAACATGTCTCGTGAACTATTAAGTTTAGGAAAAAGGAAATTAAATGTGGTTGGTTTTCTGCACTAGAATTTATACTGAACGTAAAATGCTTGTGGCGTCAAGTCACTTACCCATCCTCGCTCCTGCCCCCTCTTCATTTGTCATACCTGGTGCCTACCAGCAGCGAAGTTGGCGCTACTGGCGAATGTAGTTCCTAGTACTTCTGAATATCTGGGTCTTCCATTTATACTATTTTATATATACTATTTTGTTATTTTTAATTAAAATTTGTGTTTATGTTGGAACATGAACCAACACAGGCTAACACAGAGTAAATCACACAGAACGAAAGTGAGAGAGCCAGTAACATATAAACAAATGTTGCCTACCAACATGGCAGTCAAACAAATGTGAGAGACAAATTTTGAAACAAATTATGCTTAGCAACATGTTGGCATCCAGTAACATAAAAAGCCAATGACGAACGAAAGATGCCTACAAACATGGAAGTCGAACAAATGTGAGAGAGCCAGTAACATATAAATAAATAGTGCGTTCCAACATGGCTGCATTCGAAACAAATAATGCTTACCAAGATGGCCACCTTAGAAACAAATCTCGCTTACCAATATGATCACTTTCTAAATATACGAAGTTTACCAAGATGGCAACCTCCGAAACTATTAATGCTTACCAATATGACCTCCTTCGAAACAAATAACACTTACCAAGATCGCCACTTTTGAAACAAATACCGAACATAAACCCAACATGGCAGAATACGACAGAATGTGTGTAGGTGGGGGAGTGGTAGTGAAGGAGCAAGTCTTCTGTCAAATGTCAATGTGAAATGTCAAATGTCCATGAGTAATTTGTAAAGCTGGGGTCACCTAAAAAATTATGTAAGATTTGTAACATAAATATTTAATGATTTTGGTTAGTATATTTTTAACGATTTTTAATTATTCCAAATTATTTTTAACAATAAATATGTTTATAAGATTTTTGGGGGATTCTTGGATTTTTGGGGTCAAAAATCAAATGACAATAATCAGGGTTCAATGTTTAAAGGTCAGGGGTCAAAGGTGATTGGTCTCCAAAATGGCGGTTGGCGACATAAAAACATGTTGGCCAGATGGCACCTGACTCCTGTGCCAGATGCCGTTGACCCCAAACTTACTTGATCATTCTACATGTGTGGACGGAAACATTAATCTACTGTGCAACAGGCACTATACACACCGTGCACATTTTAAAAGTAGCGAGGGCCCATGCAGCGAACGAGCGGCGCTGACGTAATCCAAGACGACTGACATGCGGTACGCCATAGAACCAAGCTGGCGCATCTGCACATTACAAAAGATAACCTCTGTTGTGTGCCCATACAACCGCTCAAGACTATGACCTACATGGATCTTAACTTCGGATTGCCAGGTGTTAGACACAAGCAAAAACAAAAGGCTTTAGAGCCTCCCAAAATCCCTTTATTTGTCAAACACCTATGGCAAGTTAGTCAAAAAAAATTTAATATTTAAAAAGGAATTTCACACATTTTTTAAAAACACTTTTAAACAAGAAATGACAAACTAAAGTATAGTTTTATGTTAATTTATTCTTCATAGTTACTTTAAAAATAAATATCTATATTTTCAACATTGTAACTATGACAAAAGTATTTTGTCAGATGTAATTTTTTGATATTGACAAAGAATGCACGTGGCAAACGAATGAAAAAAAATATTGCATTTAATTAATGTTCGAAAAATTAACCTGGGTGCACTCTGACAGAAAAAAATTTGGTTTTAGATTTTGACATATTAAATGAAGAAAATATTTCTTAAAATCTTTTGTCTTTCATCTTTTGTTTTAGCACTTTGTGTCTTTTAGTAGGTATGAACAAATTTCAGCAAGTTTCAATTTTGATCGGTATAAGTACACAAGGAGAACGAAATTCGGTAACTGCCGTATTGTGTAATTACTAGAACACTGTTCTTGCCAAACTGATGTGGTGTTCCATGTGCATGCAATGAGTAACAAGTAAATACTTATCTGTGCATTAAAATGTTGGCTTTGAACGTAAGAACATCAATCGCTGTCCACAGCTACCAGCTACAGCATCACGAAACGTAAGTATGACGCTGCTACCACTCATTGTAAAATTTATAGCAAACAACACTTTCAAAACATGAACTATTTGTAAAAATCACTGCTGGGAAAAATTTTTAAGTAAAATGCTGCTCACATAACGGCGTTAAGAGCATTCTACCTAATGATTGCTGCAGATTTTAAAGTTAGCCCAAAAAACTTAGTACTTCAAGCCATGTTGAAAATTATCAAAGAATGAGGAAGTGCGCGCATTCTGAAACCAAGCGATAAATCACTCCCTCTAGGGTGCCATATCTTTAGTATCTGTATGTCAACCGGTATTTACCACATACATAGTTAGAATGAGTCGCACATAAATTTATTATAGCACTAAGCTGACAAACGTTATCATAACAAGAGGAATGAAAAATAAAGCACAATATTTTCAAATGCACTTTCAATAGTAAACATTAATTTGATTTACTATTTACATAGTAAGTGCCAATGTCACTTTCCAAAATAAATACAAACATGATGTTGAAAAATAATATTTTCATTGGTACAAAAATGATGTAAAGTAATGAGGGAATAAATTGGAGAGAAAGCGAGCTTCGATGCTAAAAACATCAATATATAAATATGTCCAAGTGCAAACAAAGAGGGGAAAAGAAAGTTGCCTCACAAAATGTCATAATACTGCTACCTTCAAATCCTGCCATGAAGCAAGAATGGCAATGAGAATACTTCCAAAATTCTACAGCAACTACACAAAACATCATACAAAAACATTACCCTGAAGATTCTGGAGAGGAAGAGGGTAAAGTAGCCATTAGTGGCCCTTTTAGGTAAAACAGAAAGTAATGAAGTGTAAGAGTTTGCACAAGAAGTGAACATAGATGGGAAATACCAATACAATGAAAACACAGTAAGTAGAACAATCACAACACTAGGTATAATAATTGAGACTACCCAAAGGAAGTTATTAGAAGAAGAATACAGGGAGAGTTTAGAAATATGAATGATATCTAGCAAATAGGTACCATGGGGTCGGGATGCAAAAAGAGAATCTATTTCCTAAACTAATGAGTTGTTCAGAGAAAGATTAGGTAAGTTGGAGAAATGGCAAGACATCAGATTAGAAAGTGGTTTAGGAATATGTAGAGTAAGTAAGGAATAATTCAAATGGGGCAGAGAACTTACATAAACAAAGGTTTTAAAGAATGTACTTGCAATGTCATAACGGGAAGCATTACAGATATAACCACTGCCTGGCAAGGAAAGGGTAAATGGTGGGAGAACTTGAATAGTGAACCTACACAGAAAGGCAACATCAACGGGAAATTTTTTTTGAAAATGCCAAAAAGCACTGGTTTACTCAAAAAATGGTAAATTCTAGGGTTGGTTACAAATAAAAAGACCAAACTCACAACTATAAATATGCGTGTAAAAATGGAAAACAAAAAGGGCATATAGTTTGCGTCAACCAATAATTTTGCTTCAACAAGAGCAAAATGCTTTTATATCAGGACTAACGATAACAACTCAGAAACTGTAAACATTTTGTTCAGTTTTGAAAAAAAAAAAAAAAAAAAGGGAAAGAAATGAACGATAACTCTAAAAGAGGCTATCAATATTTGCCAAAGGTACATTTACTACAACATTTAAAGAGGAGACAAAGACTACTGCCAGCACAGTACTAAAACCATAATACATACAAAGGTTTTTCAAAGAGATGAGGGCAATCATACATAAATGTAGTGATGTTATGTGTTGAATTCTATTCAGGATATCAATAAAACTTTCAGGATACAACAGGGTGGAACTGAATTTTCCATTAACACTGGTTTCAATAGCATGTTTTTAATCAAACAACTCCAATATTGCACTAGACAAGCAACAACTTGATTTTAAATGTAACACAATATATACAATCATCATTTTATCACAGATATAATGAATAGTTCGGTTAAATATAGCATTAAGAACATTATAATGTTCCATCTAATGGGAAGCCAAATGTTTGATAATTTTTGTAGTATTTAAAATTTAGTCATCAAGGTTTGTAATAATGTTAATCTGATAAGCCAAATTAGAAGTTATGTCTTCAGCATCCTTTTCTCCTAAAGCCTGTAAATCACCGGTGTCCAAAGTACCAAACACAGTTTTCGATATTTTGCAAACAAACTTAAAAAATCCTCTTTTTCGGCATTAAGAAGATTGAGATTACAAAGAGGCGAGGGAAAGTACTTCTGTCTTGAAGCCATCCAAGTTTCCTTTAAGTTGAAGAATAGCAAGATCAAAGTTCGGATCAGACGTGTTATCACCACTGCTTTGTGTAAGTTGATTATCATGTACCGCAATTACAGTTATCAACATGAATTCCAATTGATTAGACTTTTAATGCAAAGACTTAAGTTCGAAACTTAAGAAAATGGAACAATGACTGTCAGAGAACACAATTTCTTCTGTGAAGCGAAGGTAATAGGCGGTCTAACACCATTGGTCTCCTGAGCAAATACTGCACCAGTAGCAGAACTAGATTCATCCATTTGCAGAATGAAGGCCTTTGAAAAATCGGCCATATGAAGTACAGGAGTTTTCATAACATCATGCATTAAGGTCACAAAAGCATTTGCTGTTCCTCGCCTCAATCAAATTTATCATTCTCTTTAGGTAGTTGGTTAAAAGAGGCTGCCTTTTCAGCAAAATTAGGGATAAATTTACCAAAGAATTGTGTCATACCTATTAAATGAGCTATACATTTTCGTTAACAAAGTGGTGGGAAATTCCTAACGGCATTTATATGTTCTGGATCAACGAAGATACCTTTAGGGAGGAATCCTATGACCCCAAAAAATATTTCCTGTACTGCAAATTTCACCTTAAAGGGCTTCCCAGTTATATCAGCCTTTTACTATCTTGAAGAAACATCGTTCAAATAGTCAAATACTGTTCAAAATTTTTAGAGTAAACGACCAAATCGTCAGTAAAGTTGTAAACAAATTTAAACATCATGTTATGGAAGATGCAATCCGACAAACACCTGGACGCCACTGGCCAAGACAAAGGGAACACAGGCACACTGGTAAAGATTCCACGGCACTTATAAGCTTGTGAGAGGTTTTGATTATTTGAATAAGGGAATTTGATGATAGGCCACATTAAGATCAATTGTGGAAAAAATTTAGATTTTCTGAACCTGTCAAAGACAGATGGTAGATCGGGCAAAGCAAAAGAATCCATTTATATTTTTGTTTCTGAGTTTATGATAGTCAGTTACCATGAGGTGCTTGCCATTAGGTTTTGGAACCAAACCAACAGGTCTGGAATATTTGGACGTGGATTGCTCAATGACTACAGAACTGAAAATTCGCAAGTTCAATCACCTGCAGGCTAGACCCCACAGTATTATGTACAAATATGCCAACAGTAACTGCACATTGGTTGTCTGCTGTCATGGAGGAAGGCCACGATTGGGCCAGTGTTCTCCAGGAGATGTCGAACACCGTGTGGACCAATGGCTGAAGTTATATAAGCACACGTGTTTTGAATTCTAGCTTGTCTCAAAATTAATCCATGGATTCTTCGATCTCTATCAATGACACATTTGTTGTCAAAAAATTTTCATTTTAAGATGAGGCCAAATGATAAGGGAAAGGTCTAATATGTCCTTTGCTTAGTAATTTAATTTACTATTCCATTAGATCAGTCAATGCCAATTATCACATAAGCACTATGGGACAGTGTTGACAAAGACTTTCAGTAGCAACAGACAAGAGATATTTAATGATCAAAAGCAAATTAAAGAATATATGTTTAGACTACAAATTCAACACGATTCTAATAGATTGCATAAGGTCCGCACCGAAAATGAAATCCAAACCGAGGGTTTTGATACCAAACTATGTTTTAGCCAACAAAAATGTGCCCTGTTTAACTTAATGGTTGCACAACATTGAACAGATAATGTAATTTAGAATCACCAAAATAATGAGATTGACTTGGAGCAATGGCTATCACACATTTAAATTTTTTAAGTTTTTGAATGATATTATCTCAAATAATGATCCATTCATAAACAGAGACTACCAACACATTTACAGTAATGGATCCTGAATTTACTTCCACACATGCAGTACTTGGAGTTTTTTGTTCCCAATACATCAGTGAAACTTAGGTGTCAGGCTTCAACATGCTTACAGTCTAGTAGAGATTGACTAGGACTTAAAAAGGCCGAAAATAGAAGCTAAGTCTAAGAAATGTCAGACACATTGAGAATTAGCAAAATTATTCATCACAAGATGGGTAGCGCTCACTCTTTGCCCTTGTCAGACTGTTTATTTAGCTGCCAGAAATTTCAAGCGATGTGGCCAAACTGTTACAAAAATGGCACATTGAGCCTATACATTTAAGTAGAGATGATGAGTCCTGCTTCTGCTTATCTGCAGTTGAGGATTTAGTGGTATTTCGTTCAGCTAACACTTTAACTTGCAAAGCTGAAATATTGGGATCACCGTCATTAGACCACATTTTATTTTTCTGGGTGCAGAGTTCACTTATTTCTTCACTCTTATTGACCACATGCATTATATTTTGGAAGTGAATATACATCCTAGTGAGTTATGCAAATTAACAGTGCTTGCTTAAAAATGCTAACCATGAATGGTCTTGTGGTGTCAACATTTCTAGAATACTATGGACCACGTCACTTTCAGGGACTGGAAGTTTAAATAAATCTGCATCCACCTTAATACAGAGGCATGAAACATGGATTGATTTATATGCACTATTTAAATAAAAAGGGGCGGTCATAACTAAATGTGTAAATTACTTCTAATTGGTGTGGTACAGCAATGGTTTTAATTTGTTGTGACTTAAAAATAATCTTAAAGTACTCCAATGATCTTGGAACATTAAGGCTATCGAGAGCCGGGAAATGCCTTTACATATGTTCAAGTGGATGAGCAATTTTATCAAACACAGTAGGTGTGACATATGACATGGAAGGTAACACTGAGGTGGTCATCTGGACAGAGGTACTAAAAGTGGTTCCAGGGTTAAAATTTGGAAGTGAAGTGAAATGATTCCTACACAGATGTGTTGGGAATTGATACACCAGGGTGATATAAAATCACGACTAGGAATGTTCATTGTGTGGGGTGGTAAAGTTGTCACGTATTAGGAAGGTGCGCTAATATCTAGAGAGAAACACTGTGGCACGAAGTATCAGGCTCATTACTATCACTACTAGTCTGGAGACGTTGGTCAGATTTACAAACATTATTTAGCAGGGCCTGAGCATAAGCAAGGATATGTTCCAAAGATTTCACTTGAATGTCACTGAGTTTGATAGACCAATGGTCACGAGAATTCTGTGTATGCTTGCGGAGGTGCACCAAACTATTCTTTAGCCTATAATAAGAATGTCCTCTCGCATCATTCTCAATATTATCAAAGATTTCCTGAATTTTCACTTATTTGACGGCATAACAGTTCAATTCCGCCTCAAGATATAAATCTTTAATATTATCTAAATTTTGTAACATCATTCGCGTGAAGGGCAGCACACAGTGATTTGTGAAGAACAGCGACATTATTTTCAGAAACTTGTGCACCTTTTAGGTACACTCGTAAACGAGTTCGTCGTTAAAAGACACTAGGAGAGATAGACGTATCCATAGATAAGTTCCTAAATTGTTGCACTGACAGATGTAATATAACAGGGCACTGACCATACAGGTAAAAAGGTACTAAACACAACAAGGTAAAAGGCAACAGATTTAAAATTCATCCAATAGTAGGGAGGGTAAAGTACTGAAAAAAAAACAGTATAAGACACTAAATGCATGGACACTTAGATAAAACAAACCAAATACAACTAACATGCAAGTACTATTGCTCACATGGCGAAATCCAAACGTGGGCAAAATTATACATGCAGAAAGCATGCAACACAACTGTCACACAAAACCATACTCTGTTACCAACCATACAACACTAGTCACTTTAACAATAAATATCCATATTTTCAACATGGTAACAGTAACACCAGTATTTTATCAGATGTAATTTTTGATGTTGTTAAAGAATACACATGGCAAGCAAATTCAAATAAAAATGAAGCAAAATTTAGTATTTGAAAAATTAAACTATGTGAAACTTGACACAGAAAAAAATGGTTTTACATATTAACATACAAATGAAGAAATGACTTCTCAAAATATTATTTATTTTTATAATTTTATTTTATCTTTTGAGTTTTTAGTGGTTATTATTAAATTTTTTAGATAGTTTCAATTTTAGATCACGGTAAGTCCACAAGGTGACCGAAATTCGGTACCTGCCGTTTCATACTACATACTTAGTAGAACACTCTTTTTGACAAATTGTGGCGGTATTCCATGCACATGCAATGGAAAACAAGTACATTCTTATTTGTTCAATATAATGTATGCTTTGGGTGCCACGCCATCAATCACCATCCCAACTGCCAGGCAAAGCATTATGAAAAGGTATGCATAATGCTGCTACTGTTAACTAAAAAATTTATAGCAAAAAACTTATCAGAACATGAACTAATTAGTACAACACTAACGGGAAAATATTTAAAAAAATAGCTACTCACATAGCGGCGTTAAGGGTATTCTACCTCAAGATTGCTGCAGATTTAAATGTTAACCCAAAAACTTAGCACTTCAAGCCATGTTGAAATTTATCGAAGAATGACGCATTCTAAAACCACGCAATGGAACACTTGCTATAGGTTGCCATATCGATAGCATCGATATGTGTTTACCACATTCGTGTTTATAACGAGTCACACACATTATTTAAAACAATAAACTGACAAAAATTCTCATAACGAAAGGAATGACAAATAAAGCACAATATTATAAAATACATTTTCAAAAGTAAACATTAGTGCGTTTTACCATTTACATAGTTAGTGTCAACGACACTGTCAAAAATTAATAGAAACATTCAGTTGACAAATTACCTTTCTTACTGATACAAATCTTATTAAAATAAAGAAGGAATGAATTAGAGAAAAAGCGAGCTTTGTCGCTTAAAACATAAATATATATAATTATGTCCACGACTATATAAAGAGTGGAAAAGGAAAGATGCTGCACAAAAAGGTAGAGTGGCAGTGCTTGTCACTGCAAAGTTTAGTCATGGTGGCACAGGCGTTTACGTGTGCGGAGTGTGGGTACAAGTCTTCGCTTACGACGATGCGTAATGCAGTGCTGCTGTGGCGGCAAGATGGTAATGTGAGAGATACCCAGACTGGCGAACCTTGGTGATTGTTTTTCGCATTTGCATGAAACAATCTCAGTGCAAGTTTTATATATATATATATACACACACACACACAGGCGCGCGCACACAGGATGGTCCGCCTAGTGTTTAAAACCAAAAATTTTCGGAATGGTTGCAGATCCTAAAATGTGGTTTTCGTTCAATGAAACTATGTATGAAGGCAAGTAATTAGCCGCAAAATGACTATTTATAACATATGTATGGACAGAAATAATGAAACCACTTATAATTTTTCCCCTGGAATCAAACATTTATTTCAATGGCATTTGAAATGAAATGCACAAGGGAATTTAGTGATATAGCATATGCAATGGAAAGTAAAACAGAAAGGCCAATAAATAATGTGAAGTGAGCCGGTAGCATGGGACAGTGTATCTGTACTCACATCTGTAAGCAAGCATCACGAGCCGTGACACATCCTGGCAACGACCACTTCCTTATAGCAGCATAGTACTTACCTTACTGTGGCAAGAGGCACATAATGCGATATTGGACAAAGGAGAGCACCGCAGCAGAGAGAAAATGTGCTATTTAATTAAAGGAGATTTGTTTGCAAGCCATTAACTGTACTAAGTAACGAGTGCGTAAGAGCAGCAGAGAGCAACGAGCAGCCTGAAGTGTTTCTGGCGTAATGTCTATGCAAGCTGCCACAATGAGTTCCTGCATGACTTCTGGCGCCGTAGAAAATATGTTGTACGCCCTTTCTTTCTGTGTTCCCCGCAGGAAAAAATTGACAGGTGTGAGGTCGGGGGAACGAGCTGGCCATCTTACAGCACCACCATTCCCAAACCACTGGTTCGTAAATGTTCCATTTAACACTTGCCTCGCCACTTAAGCAAAATGCGCTGGCCAACCATCATACTGAAACCACATATCACGACGGAGGTCGAGAGGTATGTCTTCCAGAAGTGCCGCCAATAAGGTTTATCTGAGGAAACAGGTGCATGTACAGCCAGCCATTGCCCCATGTATGAAGTATGTTCCTTTTACATAGTCTCCATCGATTCCACACCACACATTCACCACTGCCATACCACTAAACATGACAGATTACAGGGACTGGTGCTGCGCTGCCATTAGGAAGCGTTGCCACGAGGATGAGTCACGGAGCGTTTTACTTCCTTTCAACTGTAAGTACAAATCTACTGCCCTATGATACCAGCCCAAGTAACTTAATCATAGTTGCACATTATGTCTTGGCGTTTCCGTGTTACTTTCCATTGAGTATGCTATATTACAGAATACCTCTTTGCACGTTTATTTTCAGATGCCATTGAAATAAATGTATGTTTATAGGGGGAAAATCACGTGGTTTAATTATTTATGTCCATACACCTGTTACGAATAGTCACTTTAATTTCATATTCATTTCATATTCACACATAATTTCATTTAGCGAAAATCGAATTTCGTAATTTGCAACCTTTCCGAAAATTTTGGGATTGTCCACATTAGGCTTGGGTGTTATATATATATATATATATATATATATATATATATATATATATATATATTGTGTGTGTGTGTGTGTGTGTGTTTGTGTGTGTGTGTGCGTGCGCGCGCGCGCGTGTGTGTGTATTCGGCTGCCACGAGCCAAACAAAATCTGTTACATAAATATGTTGAAAAGAATTTCCATAATTTTAAATCCTTCTTTCAGAAACATGACATGTCAGAAACGTTCATTCTTAATCGTTGCGTTTTTACGAGCAGCTTTTAACTATGCAACATACTGTGAAAATCTTACAGATCGATGTTTGTAGCGACCTATTTCTAGCTTGTCGCACCAAACCAAACCACAGCACACGCGAAACATGTCTATATGTTACATTATAAAATTTTTAATTATATTAGCTGAACTACTGGCTTAGTCTGGAAGGCATACGTCAATTGCAGTCACTGTACATTCTGCAGTCCTAGATATAGTTCTGATAGATTTCCCCACAATGTCAACATAACCACAACACACACTCTTGCGAAACATCACCTTCGTCCAATAATTTCGACTGTCTAATGCTCGCTCTTGGATTGGTAGGCTATTGGCAGTAATCTTACTTTTTTTTTTATAATAATTTTAAATTTATTTTAAAATATCACTTACTGTAACATTGCAGTGTTTAGGTTGTTATTTTAGCATCTAAAATGGTTCCTGTTTTTCAAGCAGGAACGGGAAATAAATTGTTTCTCTCCCTGGCTTCTCTGTGCGGCTGTGATATCGCAAAGCCATTGCGAACCTGCACTGATGTGTGATTGTTCTCGACAAACCTCCTCAGGAGCTGTGGTTGTGTAGTCGCTAGAGTGCTCGCTTCCCAACAAGACGAGTCGGATTTGATTCCCGGCTTATCGTACGTAGAATCGTGCTGGATATCCAGTTTACCCCGCCCTTGCATTCCAATGTTGCTCCATCATCACCACGCTTCACTCTCATCAGTCCTCAAGACCCCGCTGTTAAGAGCTGACATCGTCACTCCACGCCACTACAAACCTCTGCAGTATCTGTTTAGAGCAGAGAAGTGACCGCATAGTTTGGAGTCCGCTACACTCAGGAGGTGCCGTTTATTTAATTTGGCCTTCTTGTGCACACCTGTGGGGCGTCAAAACACCAGGATTTTGCCAGTCAAGGCTGCGTTTCCCTCAATTTAGTTTCGCATAAATATAAGGCAAAACGCTTTTGAGCGAAAGGAATTAGGGCAAACGGTGTCTTAGTGAGAAAACTCAAAAAAATTAAAATGACCAAAGAACCACCGTTTCGGAGAATTGAAATAGGAGAAACATAGTTAGAAAAAATGTTGTTAGGTAAGACAACTAACTTATTCAAAATGAAGTTAGGTAAAACGAATTTTTGTACGTATGTTCAGAATATTATTATTTAACCAATGTTGCCGTTGGGCAGATACATCACCGAAAACTGCAATTTAGCAAGATGCACAGAAGCCAAACACAGTTAACTGAAAGGTGGATGAGTAAAAGATTATCTTGTAAACGCTTTAGGGAACTTGAAATGAGAGGAGACACTCGCGAGGCGAGTACAAAGGAAGTGTGTTGGACGGCAGGCAGGTGGATATGAAGGTAGCGAGGTGAGTGCAGAGTCAGCAGGCAGCCGGCCCGGGGATGCATATCGCACTGGCTACGCTGCGCCACCTCATCAGCAAGATCGTCACTGTATGCATCGCGCCAATTAGCGTGCGAGAGCTCGTCTGCAAGGAGAACTAATTCCACACCCTCCCATCTCCCTCTCATTCTGTTATTGCAAGCCTCGGAAATGGTTACACTGCTGAAGAACAGAGACAACCTTGTCAGGCAAGGCCACGCTGCAGCGTGACGGACCCCATCACGTTCACACCCCGACGTTGTTAACCAATAACTTTCGTTTAGATTTCAAACCTACTCTAAACACATCCCTGGCACAGATTGTCGGCAGTATAAAGGAACAATCAAATACGATTTTATTTAGCGTGTGTGGGTGTATATCTACAAATTGAAAATTGCATACAATTCAAATCAAACACATCTTAACCCATGAGCTAAAAAAGAATAAAACTAATTTCAACAAAAAATAATATATGTTTATATTGCAAATTCAACAAGAGTCCAGTAGATTGCATAAGTCCAAGCCGAGAATGAAATCCAAACCGAGGGTTTTTTTATACTAAACTTTGTTGTAGCAAAGAAAAATTTGCTATTTTTAACTTAAGAGTGGGCCAACATGAAATGGATTGATTGTAGAATTGCATAAGCAAATAGGAAGTACCATTCTGGTTGAATATGGGTTGGGGTTACTAATGGGTTTGCTGGTGTAAAATTGTTACTTAGAAGCAGTATAACAATGAAATTGACTTGGCGCAACGGCTATCACACATTTAAGTTTCTGCAAATTTTGAAACAAAGTGTCACAAATAACGCATTTACAGTGATGGATCCTGAATTTACCACCTCACATGGGGTAGTTGGGGTTTGGGTTCCCAAACATCAGGGAATCTTACGTGTCAGACTCAACAGGCTTACAGTCTAGAAGAGACTGACTAGGACTAAAAAGAGCCCGAAAATAGAGACTAAGTCTAAGAAATGTCAAACACATTGAGAATTAGCCAAATCATTCATCACAAGATGGGTAGCGCTCACGCCTTGCCCTTGTCACGCTGTTTATTTAGCTGCAAGAAATTTCAAGCGATGTGGTCAAACTGTTACAAAAATGGCACATAGAGCCTATACATGTAAGTAGAGATGATGAGTCCTGCTTCTGCCTATCTGCAGTTGAGGATTTAGTGGTATTTCGTTCAGCTAACACTTTAGCTTGCACAGCTGAAATATTGGGATCACAGTCATTAGACCACATTTAATTTTTATGGGTGCAGCGCTCACTTAATTCCTCACGCTTATTGTCCGCATATCTGATATTTTGGGAGTGAATACACATCCTAGCGAGATATGTACATGAACATGGCTAGATTACAAAACACTAATCGCGAATGTTCCTATGGTGTCAAACCTTCTAGAATAGCATCCACCACTTCGCTTTCAGGAACTGGACGTCTCAAAAAAGCTGCAGCCTTCTTAAGGCTTCATTAAGCCTCCTGAGGAATCAAACGTGGATTGATTGGCAATAACTATATGCGTCATTTCGGGTGGTGAAGAGGGGAGGAGGTTATAGGTAAATGATTAAATTACCTCTAATCGGTATGGTACAGCAATGGTTTTAATTTGCTGCAACTTAAAAATAACCTTCAAGAAATCTAAAACCTTGGAACATTAAGGCCATCGATAGCCATGAAATGCCTTTACAAATGTTCAAGCGTATGAGCAATTTTACCTAAAACAGGAGGTGTGAAATGTGACATGGAAGGTAACAATGAGATGGTCATTTGGACAGAGGTACCAAAAATGGTTCCAGGGTTAACCCATTAAGGACCGTAACTTCTTTTTCAACTACTTTGTTCAAATTTACATATGTAAGTTAATTACCATTTATATGTCTTCCCCAGTTGTCAGTTTTCTGATCCCATTAACAATTTACAAAATAATGGGAGTGAAGCAGTCATATATTACCCAAAGAGCAAAAGTCATACTTTTTCAATTTGAGATCTTGTCATAGAATTATTGGTAGTTTTTAAGATAATGTAAGATAATTTTCTTGCAGCCCTCATCTAAATACTTTATTTTACGAACACTACAAGAATTTTCTTCCATTATTTTTGAGAATTTTGGTAATTGAAATAACATAAAAGGCAGATAAAGTCACTTAATTTGATTCGTAATACATATAAAAAATTCAAATGCTTTTGCAGTCTAATAGAAATTAAAAAACAAAAAAAAAGCATTTCTCAATAAACATGACATAAATACAAGTTTATAGGTTCAAGTTAGTATGTACAATTTGAATACAAAGATGATTTTACTTTTTTTTACATTTCCTACAGGCTAATTGAGTTTTGTTTCTCCGGCAATGTGCGACGATGGTTGCCAGTGGAAGTGATGTTACCATCATGAGATGTTCGTACTGGCTTTGAGGTTCTGTCACAATATCGCATTGGGCCTGGACACAATACTGTCTGTCCGTACTTCCCTAACAATGCCCTAACACACTGCCGCTGAAAACTCAGTTGATCTAGTGTCAGTTCCTTGCTTCTGGCAAGCATCTATTCATTAGTCATACACACATCAAACAACCAGAATGCAATTGACATATGCAATTCTTTCTCTCGGATACCAATGCAGAAATTGGAAATGTTATTTTTGAGCAAATCGACCCCTCCCATGAACTTGTTATATTTGTGAATGACATTTAGCTGATTTTCAAAGTAGTCCAGAGCTTCTGCAAGGGAAAATAACTCCCGTTTGAACGAAACAAAAGCAAAAATATGCAATTAAAATATAAAACCATTAGTATATATTAGTTTTATTTAATATTTCTCAAATAAAAGAATAATGTCCTTCCCTTTAGAATAAAATAGAAACAAATTAGGTAAGAATAATACAATTTCTTGAAATTTTTTTCGCCATCATGGACATATGGGCATAAGAGTAATTAACCAGGGGTTCATAAGCCCTTAAAAGTTACGTTACTAGTCTGGGTAGCAAAATGTGTGAGTTATTTTCGAGATTCAGTATTTATATCAGTATCAGCGCACATGTCTGAACTCAGCTCAAAGGGGCATTTTGATGCCTACTTTGTCTCTAGCGTGCCACAAAATAAAAATTAATGTAAATATCATGAAAATATTACAATTACGTAAACAATACTTACTGTTTTCGTAGCGCATGTGTTGGCTTGGAAGACATCTTGTATACAAAGTATTTCCCATCAGGTGAACAGAGATAGCGCAGATGCAGCAAATGCTTCAACTTGTAGTACCAACCTTTCCCACGCACAACACAGCACTACAGATTGTTGCTAATCGATACAAAAATTGTTGCGATTTTTTAAAGAAGAGGGCATCAAAATGCCCTTTGGTACTTAATGGGTTAAAATTTGGAAGTGAAATGAAATGTGAACACAGATGTTGTGTTGGGAATTGGTACATCAGTATGATATGAAATAACGACTAGGAAAGTTCACAGTGTGAGGTACAGTAGCCACAGAGTAGGAAGGTGCGCTAATATCTAGAGAGAAACACTGTGGCACGAAGTATCAGGCTCATTACTATCACCACTAGCCGGGAGACGTTGGTCACATTTACAAACACTATCCAGCAGGGCTTGAGCCTCAGCAAGGATATGTTCCAAAGATTTTACTTGAATTACACTGAGTTTGCTAGAACAATGGTCAAGCAACTTCTGTGTATGCTTGCGGAGGTGCACCAAACTATTCTTTAGCCTAGAATAAGAATGTCCTCTCGCATCATTCTCAATATTATCAAAGGTTTCCTGAATCTCCACTTGTTTGACAGTACAACAGCTCAATTCCGCCTCAAGATCAAGATCTTTAATATTATCAAAATTTTCTAACATCATTCGCCTGAAGGGCAGCACACAGTGATTTGTAAAGAACAGCGGCATTATTTTCAGAAACTTGTGCACCTTTTAGGTACACTCGTAAACGAGTTCGTCGTTAAAAGACACTAGGAGAGATAGACGTATCCATAGATAAGTTCCTAAATTGTTGCACTGACAGATGTAATATAACAGGGCACTGACCATACAGGTAAAAAGGTACTAAACACAACAAGGTAAAAGGCAACAGATTTAAAATTCATTAAATAGTACGGATGAGTAAAGTACTAAAAAAAAACTTAAAAAACAGCATAATAAATACATGGACATTTAGATAAAACAAACCAAATACAACTAACATGCAAGTACTATTGCTCACATGGCGAAATCCAAACGTGGGCAAAATTATACATGCAGAAAGCATGCAACACAACTGTCACACAAAACCATACTCTGTTACCAACCATACAACACTAGCCCAAGTATGCTTATCGCTAAGATTCACAAAAGTAAACCACTCATATGTGCCCACACAGCCGCTCAAGGGCTATGTACTATGTGGATCTTAGTTTCAGGTTTCCAGGTGTAACACAGAAGCCAAAACAAAAGGCTTTAGAGCCTCCCAAAGTCTCTTCATTCATGGCAAGTTAGTCATTGAAATTTTAAGATATAAAAAGGAACTTCACTGGTTAATTTTTTTCTTTATTTTTAAACAATAAAAGGCAAACTAAAGTACAGTTATAAGTTGGTTTATTTTTCACAGTCACTTAAAAATAAATATCTATATTTTTTACATGGTAACTGTAACATGAGTATTTTCTCAGATGTAATTTTTTATATTGGTGCGAGGCGATCACTCTAATTGCTGTACCCCCATGGCTGCATGTCGTGTACGAAGTAGTTCTGAAGTGTCGTGTACGAAGTAGTTCTGAAGTGTCGTGTACGAAGTAGCTCTGCAGTGTCTTGTACCAAGTAGCTCTGAAGTGTCGATGTGTGAAGGCCACTCAAGGTATTATTATTTTTTACTTAGCCAATTTCTGTCTTTCCGCCACATTATCATATAAACATTTCCATGTGACTAGTAAACGTATTGTATACATTTCACCACTCTCAAAACTTAAACATCTGTGGGTGGAATAAAATATGTTTATCAATAGTTATAATTTGTTGGGTGAGCCCTAAAATGTGCTCACTTCACAGTGAATAGTCTATATGTATGGAAATAAATACTTCTGCTCTAGTGAATTGGGTGTATAAGAAGCAAAAAAAAGTTATGTGGCCACCTCCATCGCCACATTTTCACAGTGTGATGTAATTTATGACGGCTGCCATCAATGAACATACTTTCTGATTAAGTATGCTTTATAGCGAGAATTGTAATATTTACCTCGAAAAATATTTTAGACAAAATTGTTGAGTCATAAATCGTCTACAATTTTGCGTTCAACCGTTTTATTTTATCTAAAATTATTAGCAGTGTAAAGTCCCATTTTTATAATTTAACAACCTTTGGAAAACATTGGTGCTTATACTGTTAATATACAAAATTCTCTGAATTATAGCTATGGCTGATATTATTCACAAAAAAATTAACTATGTTTCTAAGGAGAAACAATAGGTATTTAATTTTTCCGTGTTATTTTTTTTTAACATTACAAATAAAATAATAAAAAAATAAATATGAAATAATTAATAATGCAGTTGACTGCTTCAGGTTGCTATTTTGCATTTTCTTCAAAAAGAAGCATACAAAACATTTTATATTGACACTTATTTATTGTTTTTAAGAGCAAGAAGTAAAAGAGAATGTACTTTTCAGGTGGGTAAGCTGGTAATCTTGATTAACGATGTGGTAACTGGTAATAGGATCAATAGTAGATATACTGCGTGACTGATATTTGTTGGCTGTAGTAGGTTTATCTACATTTTTTAACTATTTTAATGTAAAAATCAATGTAACAATTTTAGATATTGCTTCCATTAATTATTATATATAAGTAATATACATTAGGATGAGTAGTGCATCTGAAGTTAGTACTGTAAGCGAATATGTTTTATGATCAAGGAGCAAGAGTGTCACAATTTACTTTCTATAAAATTCGTTAGGGTGTGTCCCCATCCCCCCTCCGTGTAGGGATACCCCTCCAACTCCCCCCTCGACATTCCTCTCTTCCTTTATGCTGTAGTTAGCCAAAGGGTTGCGCCGCTTCCTCCTCCCGCACCGCCCAGATGTGTGCTGTGATTGGTTGAAGGCTTACTCCTCCAATGCTGAGAGGAGTGCTGTTATTGGCTGTTGGCTGAAGCTGGGTACCCGAATAGTACAAGGGATATTTGGGAGATTTTTATCACCGGTGAACTGACGACCCTCTCTGGTAGGGGGTCATCAGGTGAAGTGCCAGCAAAATGGGAGCTCTGGCGACCGGTGACCAGGGTAATACTCGGTTCGGATCCCATCAAGGGCAATTAAGCATACTTAGGCATAATTGCGCAATCAGGCGAAATCAGTAATTGGGTAAAGAGTAATGAGTAATTACACATGTTAACCCTTCGACTGCTGATCCACAACTGACGAGGTTGGAAGGGCAGGTTAGGAATAAAATTTGTGGTGAGGTGTACGGGCGAGTGTAAGGTTGAGGATTCGATTCTTGGTTCGAGATCCTTTGAAAGTAATAATAAAAATTTTTAAGGCCGGAAGTTAGGGGTTGTAGAGTCGTTCGCAATTATTGGTTCGACACCCGTCAAGGGAAATTAAATTTTTTTAAGTCACGAGGTTAGGGATAAGGGAGAGTGTAGGGTTGGAGCAAAAGGGTTGAGGAGTCATTCCCAATACTTGGTTCAACACCCACAGAAGGTAATTAAATGTTTTTAATACGAGTGGTTAGGAGTAAGAGCGAGTATATGATTGCAGTAGGACGGTCGAGGAATCGTCCTTCGTCCTCAGTTCGACTACCGACTATTGAAATACACGTTAAAAGTATTTGCGTAATTAATAGTGTAATAAGTAATGAGAAACTAAATATGTGCAATGACTAAAATGTACCAATAGCAAATACAAACACTATGCAAGTGCAATTAATTGTAATTAGATATAAGTATGTTGCACAATTAACAAGTATGCACTTGAATGATTGCACAATTTCCAATTCTAATTACACATCCGTGCCTTTAACTGCTCACTCGCGACTGAGCTGAGATTTCCTATATAATTTAATTATATACCCCTGCCAACCATGACAGAATGCGACCTCCAGCCAAGCACACATATCCAATGCCACGCATCTCCGATCAGCCCAGTGCGCATGGCACCAGTTGAGGAGACAGAAAAAATGTTCTCTCTTTACTCTCGCAACCCCACTTTTGTATACAGAGGCACGAGACGCCATCGACCTCCACCGCTGCGGCGAGGAACTGAATTTCTTGTTTCATCATCGTGTAGGGTACTAGCTCTCTCTCCCTCGCACTCCTCCTTTCCACCACCCGACAGCTTTGCTGGGTCGGAATCGCACCCCAGCACCCCATCCTCTCTCTCTATACAAGTATGTTTATCATTAAATATGTCTGGAGTTGTACCTACCATAATATCCTTGTATATTTGATTTAAACATTATAAGCAAACTTGTACTTACATGTCGCTTACATTTTATATGTTATAAATTGTGTTTTAAACTATTTATTTTTTACTTTCTCGCAATTTTTATAAGCCTTAATAAAAAAATTATGGGTTTATTAATTATAAGCAAACTTCTATTTAGATGCACTTGTATTTTCAAGTAACGTGTCATTATTTCAAAACACATTATAATATATATATATGAAATACAAATTCTGTATGTGTTTATATAAAAAATAACTGTGTGCTTAGGGAAAACCCGAAGGGCTAACAAACACAACAGCATGTGGTAATATATATGAGGGAATTTACGTAAAGATGTCTTATTATGAGTTTGAAACCACCCAGCTTCGTTTGGGCGACATAAACTACGATGAATCACATTATTATATAAAGTGAAAATTTATTTAAAAACTTACTACTATAAGTGTGGAAACAGCTTCGGTTCACGTAACGCATTTTGTGTATGTCACTGACAGTAACAGGAATTGGGTAAATCAGTGTTAATATATATAAGAGAGAATTTTAATAAAAAAATTTTATACTGCAAATTTAAACCCATCGTCGGTTTGCATACCCAACTGACAATAGTAAATGTTAATACTTGAAAGTACAAGAAGGGAAGAGGAGGGGGTCCAAATTTCTACGATCAGTGACATTAACTAGAGATGCAGTCTGCATTTATTGGTTCATGTAACACATTATTCAGTTTTTAAAAGTTTGATAGTTTGAGCGACAGGCGAGGCACATCGAGGGTAAATCGATTCTTATTTGCTTAATAAGTATGTAGCGAATGTAATTACACAAATCAGCTATATTAAAAATGTGTATGTATGTAGTTAAAAAATATATTCTTACGGCATAAAATGAAATATATTTGAAAAAGAACTGCACATTATAATACTCCAGATATGTTCGTCGCAATTACTTGTGGTTATAGGTATAGCTGCATAGAACAATCTATAGAAACTTTAGAATATCTCTTGAAACTATCACTCAGAGTAAACTAACACCAACAAGCTTATGAATCGTTATAAATTTACAGTTGTATCACAAATGAATCATTATAAATTTCCAATTCTATCACAAATGTATGACATTAAAATAATAATTACCAATTTTGGGAACACTCACCTTTGATTCGCGTAAGTCAAACGGCAAAACTCAATGTTAATAGTTAAAAGTTTAACAGTGCAGCCCAAAAATACATTACACAATGTTAATAATACTTTGGTTCACATCATTATTCAGTTTTTACTATTTTAATATTTTAACAGCGGGTGACGAGTGAGACTAGTCGAGGGTACTTATAATTTAGTCGCGTAACAAATAATGAGTAAGTGGCATATGTAAGTCAACAAACAGCAAACACATCTGACGAGCTTGGAAGATTAGGGGTAAAGACATAATAGGCCCTACTTTGTTCGTGGCCCATCACATAATAAGAAATGAATAAATACGCATAATTAGTATACATATTGAATAACTATCGGAAGTAATTACAACCTAAGTACACATGCTACCTAACCAATGCTCACTTCCAATTAACCTGTGATTTGCTATTATGTATAACTTATACATCCGCCAGTTTGTAATATCAAATGCACCGCAATCTCGTGATCTTCGGCAATCTGCATTGCCGGAGCCCAGTCTCAACCCAGCAGTCGAGATGTAAGGATTGAAACCGTGCTCCATGGTTGCCAGCAACTCGCGAGACAACAGAGGGGTAGCTAGCTCTCAACCACCCATTTTTCCACCAGTCTGACTCCATCCTTCGGAAGGTAGCTTACGTATACTCAGAATTTATACACACACGTCATTATTAATTGTACGATATTATTACCAAAAAAAACTACTTTTTAGTGTTAACATTTTCTAAGTTATTACATATTATCATTAACAAAATTAATTAAAACTCATTACTTGAACTCTTAGAATGCTTAGAATATCAATTATAAATATCCTTCTATGTTAAAAGTAAACAATTTTGGTGGTGCCCTAATTTGTCCTACATATATCAAACACGATTTTTTTCTTCAGAAAACGAAATTCCGTAACTGAAGATTTATCATAAAGAGTTACTCTTTATAGGTGTTGTTCGAGATCTGTTGGGGGTACTTAGATTTTAAACCCATAACAAGTAATTACACGATTACGATATGTGTATAACGTTTTAAACTTTGCTTCGTTTCCCAAAGAGACTAAGCTTTGTTTAAATGTAACTGTATTTCATTACTTCACACTATAATTTTAATTTTATTTCGTGTAAGTAACAATAATGCTGAAGTCGTGTAGGATTGGTTAAAAAAAAAACAAAAAAAAACAAGAGGGGCCATGCTTACATCACAAGCAAACTTCCCGACAGGCGAGAGAAGCTTAGTATTTGCTCCAATTATACGGGGCCTGCAGTGCATAGGGGATATGTCGAGCGACATGTTTTATGGCTTGAAGCCAGCACACCCTCCATCCTCCCGCACTGCAACTGTACTCCGGCGAGTAAGACAGTTCACTGAACTTCATCCCCTTCTATTCTTCTTACCTTGTGCATTTCTTGCTGTCTTACACAGCTCTCTGCCGGTTTTCCCAGTAAAAACTCTCCTCTTCGCCATTCGGCAGTACTCCGACTTTATACTACCCCATCACTCCCTTATGGGTCTTCGGAATGTTCAAGCCTTTTTCCAACTTTTGTGGCAAATTTGTTCCACGGTCTGTGCAGCACCTTTTCTGCCATTTCTCTGTGTAATTCTAATTCAAGTCCCTAACGATCGACCACCCCCTGAAGCCATTCCTTTATGTCTTATAGCTTTATGCATGCCATTAACACACTTTGCAGTGTGTCGTCAATACCACAGACATCACATATTGGGGAGGTGACCAATTCTAGACTGTGCCATTTTGCCTTAACATTTCCATGTCCAATGCACAGATGAATACTGTAATGATTCACAGTAATCCATTTCGCTTCATCCGTTCTTATACACTTTGTAGGATCTCGTGAGTATTCCCTGTCTTCGTAGATTCATCCTATCTTTATGGCCAGATTTCCAGGGTGACTTGCCTTAATAACCTTCGTTCTTGAATGCTGAGTGTAATCCTTCTTCTTTCTGCTACCAGTCCCCCCCCTCCCTCTCTCTCTCTCTCTTTCCAGTAGACCAAATGGCCAACATTCGCTAATACGGGAAGTGCCTTATTGGACTCAGCTCTATAACCTTTATCACAGCCAGCAGGGCCACCCTCTGAGCACTGATGAGCATTCTTCTAAGCCATATCAATTCATCTCGTGTATGTCACATAACTGCGCCGTGATATATAATTCCTTCTCCTTCAAACACAGTTTTATATATCTTCCTTAACATGCGAAAATCTAGTCCCGACTCAGTTTTACAATAGCTCTCTGCTTGTGATATACTACCACTGCTTTTCTGGCAATATATTGAAGACGCTTCAAAAAGCTCATCTTATTATCCTGAATGACTCCAAGGTATTTTAACTCCCAGTCATACTGGAGAAACTTCTTCTTAATTTTGTCCATTGGTGTTCTAACCAATCTTCCTTTTAACATCATAATGTTGGTTTTGCCAGTGGAGAAGCTCAACTTTACCTTCCCTGACCCTTCTTTAATTCCAATCATAATTTGGGCTCCCTTCTCTTCAAGTTGTCTTCTCGCCGACCTGCTCACCAAGACTAATCCATTATCTGCAAAATCGAATATCTTGCAACCTTCTGGGAGAGCTATCTCCAGCAGTACATCGAAAAGTATGTTCAATAAGACCAGTCAGAGAACCGATCCCTGGGGACACCACTACGTCAGAACTTTCTTTACCTTCACAGATTTAGCAGAGTACCAAGTCACCATTTCTCTGGAGTAGTCTAGCATCACTTTATAGATGTTGGCTGGACACTGTTTTTACATCAATTGCCACATCACCTCTGGCTACAAGGCATTGTCGAAAGCCCCTGTGATGTCCAACCAGGAATATAGCCATCATGTACTTCTTATCCCACTTGGCTATGGTAGATTTTACATCATGTAATGCAAAGTCAGCACCACGACCTTTCCTATAGTCATATTGTCATTGGGTCAGCATGCCATTTGCTTCTAATACAGAAATTAATCTACCATTCTGGAGCCTCCGAAACACCTTCTCCAGGAGAAGAAGCAATGTCAAGGGTTTATAAGACTTTGTATCGGGCTTTTCTCTGCCATATACTTTGTAGAGGATTCGCACTGCATCCTGGTTCCAAGGGCAAGGAAACACTCCCTCTCTGATACATCCTTTATTAATGCCTAGAATCTGATTATTGACTCTGGAAAAAACCCTCTTGATAATTTCTGCACCAACACCTTCCTTCCACATTATTCATACCATAAACCGTGTCTTGCAACTCTTCACAGATGAAGTGTGGAGCATCCATCTGCTCCGGCAACTCTTCCATTAATTGTCTCTAGAATGAGTGCTCCTCGCCATCTCCATCCATGGAGTCATCTAGCAACAGTGAGTGGAGCAGAACCTCGATACTCTCCCTCAGATCTACCACCAGGTTTCTATTTACCTTAATGGTAGTGTCGCCTTCCACATTTTACCAGCCATAATCTTATATACTACCTCAAAGAGGTCCTCATTACCAACCCGGGTGACGAAGTCTGGCCAAGACTTTCTTTTCTTTTGCCTGGCTTTGTTACAATACAATTCTTTCTTCCTTTTATATTATCTTGCAAGAATTTCTCTTTCTTCAACTCTTGGCCTGTGAAGTCACCTCTCTCTCTCTCTCTATCTCTCTCTCTCTCTCTCTCTCTCTCTCTGTATACAGACTCTTCCTCTCTCCTTCAAACTCCTGGTCCCACCAGTTGAGATTTGGAAGCCGCTGTCTAGTATTGCGAAGCACCTCTTTACAGGTCCCCATGATGACATTGGTAATAGCCTCAATCTGCTCTTGCAAATTCCCATCTTGAAAGACCATGCCCTTTTCGCACAATCTTCCCCACAGAGCCAGGTAAAAAGATTTCCAATTAGCATTGTTGTGTACAAACCTGATGTTATGTTCCCACTCTTCCTGCTGCTTTAGGGTATTCACATTTCAGCTTCCAGGAAACCCCACTTCAAAATTATAAGTCTGTGGTCATTCAAGCTATTTTCTGTGACTTTCCAGCCACTCATTCCATTAGCTCTGATGTTCCTGAGCATACTATCTATAGTGTCCTCGGTGCTATGCACCTGTGTCACATAGGTTGGGTGTTCTCCTTCCTTGTTAATCACTTCCCAATTGTCTGTCAGTATTACTGAATTATGAAATCTCCATTTTTATTCATTTCATAGGAGTGCAATATCTCTGACATCGCATTTACATCGTCCCCAATGACCACAGGCCTACACTGTAATACACCCAATACTACACCCCATTTGTATAAGTGGTATTGTGTTTCTTCCCCAAACTGGATATTTGAGTAGAAATCCACACCTCCAAATCCTATACTGTAGTTGTGCACATACATTTGGGAATTTGACAAACTGGACATCATCATGATGTCCACTTCCATATTAGTTCTTACTTACCCAGTCTGAGGATTCATTCCAGATGTTAGGACTGTTATCTTCAGTCCAACCACCTTGTAAAATAAAACTTAGCGCTCCCGGAACAGAATGAGGTCGAACTTATGATCCACCACTATTCTATTAATCTTGGAGGTCAATATTGCTGACCTTTTCATGTTCACCTGCCGACATCGAAATCTGCAAGCCATAGTCATTTCTTGTCAGTTCGACCGACAGAGCTTTCTGATAAGCTGGACATTCTTATTATCCGCTATGTTATTATAGTCCAACTGTTTCACTTTACAATTTACACAGTTCTCTGTGAATTGCCTGTCTTCCTTGTGAGGGCAATCCTCACTCTTATGCCATTTCTCAGCACATTTGTAACAAGCTAATTTCACATTGCACTTTCTAGCAATATACACCCATTGCTGACAGCGGAAACACAGTAAGACCGACAGGAAGTCTCTCACCCTACAACTGTCGTATCTCACAAAGATCCTTCCCTCATTGATCAGCTTGTTTTGAATGACGGAGTCAGATAACAAAATCAGATTAACCCTGCTGGTGTCCCTTCTTCCTCTTCTTTGCTTTATTTGGACGTTTTCAGAAAGTCCTCTTTGATGATTTCTGCTATCTGGAAATTTGGTTTTTAAACCGTCTCTACAAATTGGCCATTATCGTCTGTTCTTTGAACATCATAGACAATAATTTTCGGGCCTTTGTTATTTTCAGAGCATCTAGCTTGAGTCCCAAGTCCATTATCCTTTGTTGTTTCTTAAATTTTCTAGGGTGTCATTGTCACCAACCTCGACCATGATTTCCCCTTTACGAATTTATCTTATATTCCTGATATTTAGACCCTCTCCCTTAGGATCTAAAGATTTCATACGCTTCTCCTTAACTTGTACAATAGCTGTGCCCTCTCCCTCCGGGTACACCAGTACCACCTTTTTAGGGGGCTTTGGTTTGAGCACCTCACTCCTTTTTGCTGCCTGTGGATAGCTCTTAATGCCAGGAATGCTTATCCTGAACTTATTAATTTACTGTCCTCTTTGCCTGGCCAAGAATATGCACCATCACAACCAGTTTGGAGTTCTCCATTATTGCATTATCAATTAAACTTTGCATTCTATGGACTACTGGAAGGTTCCATCATGCCTGAGTAGCATTGATTTTGGAGTTATTTCTATGTTATTAGTCCGCTGCCATGGTTACCAATTCAGTGACTTCTAAATGTGTCTGCTTCACACTTCTTTCCACCTTAGCCACAAACTCACCATGTGACAATGAGGCACTCCCTGTCTCCTTCTCAAATTTGAGATTCCTCCTTGCCCCCTTACCCACATCCAGCCTGTGCCTTCCGAACTGCCTACTGCCTACTTGGTCCACCTGAGTGGATATCTGAGCGAGTACCACTTACCACCATCTTGAATCGTTGGCACCTTCTTCTCATGTTTTCCTCCTTGGCCCACTAATGTGAATTCTTTGCTCTTCTATGCTAAGTCTTGTAGGTCCTCTTGGTATTCTGACTCTTCCGCCACCACTTCCTTGGGCTGGAGGTAGAAGGGTTCATCGTCATCAAATACAGCCCCCCCCCCCCCCCTCATCATCACCCTCTCCATCACAATTTCCACAACCTTCATAATTTCCAGCACCTTCATTTTCTCCTTCCTCTTCATAAATCTTGCTTAACCATGAGTTTATGATCGATATTTAAACCACACAGACATTATACCATATCTTCCGTTGCCATTTCTTGTTCTTTGGGATCAATTGGAACTAATTTCAGTTGATTTCCTTATTAAAAATGTAAAAATCAAAAGGTGATTCCACTAGAGATCTCGGGCCGTTCCCATTACCCCAGGAGTGCCTTCATCAATTACTTTATCCTGACTGTCAGGTGTCTGAGCTTAATCTGAATGTTTAGGAGCAAGGCATCCATTACAGTTTACTTTGCCCATTTAAACAGGCTCACTTTGGACAACATTATACCCTTGTGGCTTGTAAGGCCTCCACAATGTACGTGATCCACACAAAACTATAATCTTCTATGATGTGCACTTATTATTATAAGTCATACACAGTATTTCAACCACGTCTTCATTCCTCCAGTAATGAAGTCCATTACTCACTTCATACTTATTTTCTTCTAGAGTTCATCCTGCAATAATGCCATAACACAAATTATACACATGTCAATACACAATTCACAAGTCCCTTCTCTATCTATGAGTTCTCAGGTGAGGAGATATACCTCACAAGGCCTAAGGCCAGAGGCCAATGACTGACACTGTTCTTTAGCACCCTCTTCGCCTTTTGTGGGAAATTCCTTTCGCAAATTATAGCAACACACATACTTTTGACATTCGTCGGGTTGACTTATCAGCACACAATCTGTTGGTCCACCCGACCAGGGAGAGGTGGTCCCCTTTAGTACGATTTCACTTTAAATGCTCCTTTGAGGAACCGCTCACAAAAAGGAGCCTATGAACTTGCCAATGCACATATTTGCAGATCTTCTTTGCAAAGGGAGTTTTCTAAGGGCTGGCACACCCTCCATCCTCCCACACTGTAACTGTACTCTGATTAGTAAAACAGTGCACAGCACTTTCTTCTCTTCTGATCACCATGCCTTGTGCCTTTCTTGCTTTCTTACATAACTTTCCGCCAGTTTTCCTAGTAGACCTGTCCTCCATGCAATTTTGTTGTGCTCCGACGTTTTCATTAAGCATTTACGTGAGCACTCTGTTATGAGTAATTGAGATATAACTGCCACTGATTATATTACTGCAGCCTTTTTTACAACTTTTTTGGAAATCTGCTCCAAAGCTGGTGAATATATTTATCAGCCATTATTCTTGCCATTTCAAACTGCAGCCATCTTTGTTCGATCACGCTCTGTAGCCATTCATGGAGTTCTTCAATTTTCAGATATTCCATTAGTACTTATTGTAGCATGTCGTCGATGTCGCAAACATCACAAAGTGGATATGTGACCAACCCTTGGCTATGCAGCTCGGTCTTAAAATTCCTATGACCAGTGAACAGCTGCACACTGTAATTGTTTGTGTTCAACCATTTCATTTTCATCATTTCTTCCACATTAGTTAGTAAGTTGTTCTTCCCTTCTATGAATTCAGCCATCTCTCTTCCCAAGCTTCTAGAGTTTCTTGCTACATTCCAACCTTCTTCTTGGAATGTCTTCCAATTTTAAGTCTTCTCCTTTTCACTGCCAGGCCTGTCTCTCTGATCAGCAGATCTATAGGCAGAACTCCAGTCATGTAAAGAAGTGCCTCATTTGATACAATTTTATAGGCCTTTAATACAGCTTACAGTGCAGCCCTCTGAGCACTAATGAGCTTTCTACTGTGCCATACAAACTATGCTGTTGAATGCCACATTACTGCACCATACACCAATATTCCTTCTACAACTGCCTTATATATTTTCCTCCATGTGAGGACATTTAGGCTCCATTCTTTATTCCCTACTGCTCTTAATTTTTGGAATACCAATCCTGCTTTTTGTGCTACATATTGCACATGTCCTAGAAAATTATTTTATCACCCAGAATGACTCCAAGGTACTTATATACCTTGGCATACTGGAAAATCTCCTATTTTAACTTCACTGTTGGCATTCTTGCGAGCTTACCTTCTAACATCAACACCCTGGTCTTGCTGGATGATAAGTTCAGCTTCACTTTATAAGCCCATTGTTCCATCTGCTGCATGATTGTCGCTGCCTTCTCTTCAAGATGCCTTCATGCAGATCCGGCGACCAAGAAGAGCCTGTCTTTGGCTTACCCGAATATCTTACATCTCTCGGGTAGAGCTATCTCCAGCAGTCCGTGAAAGAGGATGTTCCATAAGATCGGTCCAAGGACCTACTCCTAAGGAAATCCCTTAATCAATACCTTTTTCCCTTGCATTGTTCTGCAGAGTACAATGATTCCCTTTCACTGAAGAAGCTCAGAATTCCCTCTGGTCACCAGGCATTATTAAAAGCTCTCGCGATGTCCAGAAATATAGCCATTACCTACTCCTCAGTGCATCTTGTGACTGCTATTCTGACATAGTCTAGTACGAACTCAATGCCACTTCTTCTCCTGAAGCCATACTGTCACACAGTATCCCCTCAGCTTCAAGCACAGCCACAAGTCTTCGATTGCAGAGCTTCTTGTAGATTTTTCCCAGCACTGGAAGCAAAGTGAGCAGTCTATATGACTTAGCCGCAGCACTGCCTCTGCCATCATCTTTGTACAATACCCTTACTGTGCCCTTCTTCTAAAGGCGAGGAAACACTCCATCATTAAGGTGCCTATTGTTTACATTCAGGAGCTGCTTCAGACTGGAGAAGAATATTTTCACTCTTTATGCTCCAATACTGTCCATTCCTGGAATCTTCCCATTCTTCATAGTGTAAACAGTCTCTTTCAGCTCATCCAAATTAAACTCTGGTGCATCCTGTTCTTCAGGCACTTGTTTTATAGCACAAATTTAAAAAAAGAGAGTGCTCCTCCCTTCATTCACCAAGAAGTTATCAAGTGACCAGGTGTGGAGGAGTACATCCATATCTTCCTTGATATCAATCACCAGGATCCCATTAACCTTAACAGTTGGTGGCAGCATGGCCTTTTTTAATTCTCCCTGCTACGAGTTTGTAGACCACCCCAAACAGATCTTCATTTGCGACCCTGGTGATGTAATAAACCCAAGACTGTCTTTTCTTTGCCCTGACTCTGTTAAAGTAGGCCTGCTTCTTCCACTTTTATTCTCTTGTAATTAGTTCTCTCCCTTCATTTGTTGAATTATTAAGTTTCCTCCTTCCTCTTCGACGACTCTTCCTTTCTTCCTATAGTTTCTAATCCCACCAGGAGAGGTTAAGAAATCCACTTTCTTGTCTTCCGAAGAGTTTCTCCTCAGTTCCCTTTAATTATTTCCGTTACTGCTAAGATCATTTCTTGCAGGTTTCCTTCAAGGGAAGTTTCCTCCATGGATGTTCTTCTTCTTGATAGAGCCTGATCAAAGGCCTTCCAATCATCATTATTATGGAAGTTGTGTCTCCCATTCCACTTGTTCTGCTTGTGGCTGGTTCCTCACATTTCCAGCAGGATTTCGAACTTCAAATATGATCAGCCTGTGATCACTCGAACTTTCTTTTGTAACTGTCCATTCTCTGAACATTTTCTCAGCATTGGCATACATCAATGTCAAATCCAATATATGCTCTGTTCCATGTGAATGTGACATTTTAGTAGGAAGTTCTCCTTCCCAATAAGCCAATTATAGGTTGTTAGAAAATATATATTGACCCACAAATTCTCCCTTTTCATCAGTTTTTGATGAATGCCGTAGTTCGGACTTCATATTCACATCCGACCCAGTGACCACAGGCTTCCCATGCACAACATCTAGCTCCACATCTCAACTGTCAAGGTGATATTGTCTCTCGTCCCCACACTGAAAATGTGATATTATCCACTCCACAACAGTGAATCCTTGTACTCTTGTACTTCACTTGTGCGCAAGACACACTGTTCAACAGCATCACATCCATCTCAGGATTAATTCCCAACCAATCCTACTTTAGGCTTTATGCCCGATATCATCACTTTTCCCTTGAGATCGACCACCTCTTCAAAATGGACGAAGGACACCTGAGAAAGAACCTAGTCCAAATTCAGATCCATGACAATACTCTTAAGCTCAGAGGTTGTCACTGTTGACTTCTCCAAGTTCACTTACCCAGTTTTCAATTTACAGGCCATAGTCGATTCTGGCGAGTTCCACCGACAGGGCTCGCTGGTAAGCTGGGCAGTCCTTTGAATAAACATTATGATTGTGCACTAATTGCCTTCTCTTACGGTTGACACATTTCTCCTGGAACTGCCTGTTTTCCTTCTGAGGATAATCTTCATACTTTTGTCCTTTCTCGGTGCACTTCAAGTATGAAGCATACCATTTCCACATTGCACCTATTCGCAATGTGGCCCCATGCCTGACATTTATAGCACCTGGATACAGAAATTTAATCTCTGACTTTGCAACTGTCGTATCCTGCAAAGATATGTCCTTTTATCATCATAATTCTTATCCTAGCATCAAACTCCATCACCAGGTTCAACCTGCCAGTGTTCCGCGGCCCTCTCCATGGCTCATATTTAATCTCTCTCAGGAAGGTCTCCTTTGACATATCAGCAGACCTTAAGTTCTGCTTATATATCGTCGTCACCAGATTTTCATTGTCGTTCGTTCTCTGGTCATCATATACAATTACCTTCGGATCCCGGATTTTGGTATCTTCCAATTTCAGTCCAGTATCCTTTATCTTCTGCTGTTTTATTTGATCTTTTCCAGTAGCTCCTGATCCCTAGCATCGATCATCACCTCTCCCTTCCTTATCTCTTTAATATTTTTTTATTTTAAGACCTACCTCTCGAGCAACAGACACAAGCAGATCGTTGGCTTCGGGAGACTGGAGAGGGTGTAGGGGCTTATCATTCTTCCTACTCTGCTCGAGTAAGCCACGCCACATCGCTCAGGCATCTCATGGGACAAATGTAGAGCGCTCGTGTTCGCTACACAACACTTTTATTTCGGTGGGTTTTACCGAACAGCTTTGGGTGCGTAGCTCAATAATAACACGCTACATAATATTATTTCATTACGTCCTTAGTTTAATATAATCGCTCATATCATTCACCATACGTTAAATACGTCACTTTACTACTAGTTACTTTACGTTAAATCGGGGGGAGTTCAATATACTTATTATTATTAAACTATTGAATAACTTAATGTTTAGCCATGCCATTATCTAAAGTCTTTGATCCCTACATGATCTGCTGGAATAATATCACCTTGTCTGTTGCCGAAGGATGCTTCACATATTGGCTACGGCGGTTCACGACACTTTCTGCGTCGTTCCACCTCCCTGGTTGGCGACTGGTGCAGAAATACCCCGCTTCGTTGCCCTGGCGGCGCTTAAGTATTCCCGCACTGTTTACTAACTATGATGCTGTATTCCAAACCTTTCATTGCTTGTGGCCTGGCTCTGAATAGTATCGTTTGTCGCCTCTGTGTGGGGTGTGTCTCTGGCAAGCGTTAAATATGTTGATTGCCTACACCACAGCAGTATCCACAAAGCCTACACCACCACCCCATCAATCTGCGCATGTACTTACATAAAACGTTATAAAAATATATCCCTATATAATTAAACAACAAACAATTTTAAAAATTCCTTTTAGAAATTTTGTAATTTTTGTCTATCTTGTTACATACTAAAATTTAAAACAAATTAAAATCCACTACATTACAAACACAGTTAACATGTGAAGCAAGAATTCTATGGTAAAAGAAAACATTTTCACACATATACCAAATTCAGCACCCAAACAATTTTTTCTTACGCTTTTTGTAGCTGTATAAACATTTTGCATTCCATTACTCCAAAAATTCAGATCTCATCTTGCGCTACCAACAACTCACTCCATTCTCAAAATACTTTCCCTTACAATAACACATGCTGGAAAACTCACGGGTTGGACTATAAACATATATCCATATGACAAAACCTTTATCTAAATTATCGAATCTAGCTCCCTAAATGCTAAAAATCCGATGAATTTTCCATCCCAACACTGATTTTGCAATTCAACACTTTTTTAAGTTGTATATGAATAGTAAACATGCACTAACATTTAGCACAAGAATATTTATTTGTAACAGTTTACCCCAAACAAATAGTTTTTATTACTTCTCAAATTGCAATGTAAATTACAATTTCCTCTTCTCATTACATAAACTGATAACTAGATTGTGCATTTCTCTTCTAAAGTAGGTGGCGGCGACAAATTCGTATAAGTAAGTGCCGTTAAGAAAAAATTGCAAAATAATCCCATGTTTTCCTTACTGCTTTGTCTTAAACAAATGAAGACATAATCAAACACAACTAGGAGTTATATGTTTTTCACTTAAAAAATACATAAAAATTGTTATTAACAATCATTACATGTAAACACACATTCAAACAGAATGAAATAACTACATAATCACACAATTATTTTATACATTTCATGAAGTTAGTAACATACCAGATGGAAGAATGGCATATACAAAAATTATCCCCAGTAAGTTAAACTACTCCTAGGATGTAACATGTAAGTTAAAAAAAAAAAACTACATTTCTGCAAAACTCTTTTTAAAAAAAGTATTCCAATTCATATTTATACACAAGAAACAAACTATGTTTACGTTTTACTCGCCCATCATGCCAGAGTATATAATATATTTAAAACTGTATTAGGAAGGATGTATGTTTGAATTAAGTCCAAAACATTCAGAGTACTTTCTTTTCCACCGATCTTTCCCAATTCACTCCAGGCGAATGGTATGACGTTTACATACTACACAACATACCATGTTTCCTTAGCAATGCCAATATAGTTATCCACTTCCAATCTTGCAGTAGGATATGATAGAATGTTCATCCCACATAGTGTACCTATTTGCTTATACAAACCAATATCAAAATGCGAACTGTACATATACCTTCCTCGCAAACATTTTCCACTAAATTTTGTAAAATGAGAATCGCAAACACCCATATACACACCTCAGATCCATGCTACGTAGTTAAGTATCAAACTTAATTAAGATACTGACGAGCTAACTTTTTCCTCTAACATTCCCTATCTCTATTATCACACATAAAACATACTTCTGACATTCCGGTGGAGCAGAGATCAAACCACTTACCTCTTACCAAATACACGCGATATTTATAATTCCATCATATAAATATTATGATCATTTACCACTCGCGTTAACATCTAAACAAAACAGACGTGAGTGGAAGAGTATATTCCCTCTAATAATATACAAACACGCCTATCTCTCCCATATCACAGGAAAGTTTCGTGAGTGTGCCAATTTATAACAAAATCCCAGACCCCAAATTGAAAAAAATGTCCCATCCCAAACTATTACAAGTGAATGTAATTTATTGTCTATGTTGTATGCTACATAGATAATTGTCAAAGTAATAACCAGAAGAGATAGATGGAATTTGAAGTTTCCTTTAAGTATTCCGATTAATCTCTCCTACACACAAATATTTTCCCCTTCTGTAAGCCAATATTTTGCCCTCCTAGCAAACAAATTTTTGACCTCTCCTAGAAAAAAATTTTGACCTATACTCAATCATTTTACCCCCTCCTAGAAAACATTTTTCCCTAATAGCAAACGTTTTGCCCCTCCTAATAAATATATTGCCCTCGTGCAATGGCTAGTATTTTTAAGGAGAGAACACCTCGGAATTTGCACAACATCAAAGGGATAGAATTCATCAACTCTTATTTCAAGAAATTAATTGAGTATGGAATTAATCGTTATGTAACTTATTCGGACATTTAAGCTGCTGTAGTCAAGATATTCAACAAGATTTTTATACATCTGATTTATAAATACTTCACTTTGCATGGAACTTACAAATGGGTCGACATTTTGACTTAAATAGTGGAATTATATAATTTAAGCTACCACAGAACGATAAAAATGTCGCCTATAGATGTGAAAGACAATATCATACTAAACACTGTATATATGGAAAATTGCCGACTATGTTCATATCTCCAAAACCAAAGGCATTTTTGAAAAGTAATATGTGATTAATTCACCATACATAATTTTAAAAATTATTTCAGTTAGAGAATAATTTCCTAAAGTATATTGTTTGGAAAGCTATAAGAGCGAACCGATAAAAGTTTCCTTTTAAAAATTTTAATTGCGACAATTTAACGACCCAAATAGATATTTAATTGACAATACTATTAGGAGGAAAAATAATAGATGACCAGTTGATTGAAAGGTCTTTACAAAAACTCGTAATTCGTGGGTTTTGAACAAGGATCTTATAAGTTTAAAATAGTGTGGCCAGGAAGCAGCACCCCTCTTGTTGACTTATTCTTTGGCGTACACATTTATACAAAACTGTACTTAGAGTGAAAATAATCTTGTTAAATTGATGATTTGTTTAATAATCCTTATACTTTCAAAGTATTTCAGTTTCTCAGAGTATATATTTTTCAATAGAAGGAAACAACTTATGTGTGTTTATTTTATAAAACAAACTTGAGTTGGAAATTTTTTTTTAAATTTAAATATTATGTTAAATACAAGAGTCAATATTTAATAAAAATGATTTTTTCTTTTATTTAAATAATATGACGGACATGATATTTGATCATAACATACATTTTTCCCTTAGGTACTTAAAACATAAATGTTGTATACAAGTTTAGCATACCTACCATTACATAAATACGTAAGATCAACAAGGTCTTTTTACAACAATATACAATATTTACAACATGAATAGCTTACAAGCAAGTTATTTTTGCTTTAAACATATGACGGGTTTTGATACATATATTCTCGTAAAACCTCACTTTTACATTGCGAATCAAACCAATGTTTTAAATATTCATGTATATTATACTGATTTACAAAAATTAATTTAAGTCGGGGCAGTCAAAAAATATTATATTAATTACATAATTATTAGTTAAATATTTAATAAATTTCTTTTGGAATTTTCCTCAAAAGTAAATCGGGTAATCTATAGTATGTGCTTCATTAAAACAGTAGTTTATGTCTTTATATGCTATGAGGCCATAATAACACTTCAAATCATGGAGTTCGTATGTTTGCAGATGAAACATACTTTGAATTACTGGACTTATATCAGACTATGAGTGTGGTTATTTGAATGCTAAGACTTTGGTGTAGTTACCATAATCGAAAAAATATATTCCAACTTCTTTTACAATAAATGATTTGTTGTAATAATTTTCAAAACCTTGCACACAACGAAACATTACGAATAGTGACTATACAAAGCAATGATTCCTAAAGTGAATGCAAAAAACTTATATAACAATATTTTATATTTATACATTGAGTAGTTACACGGAAAAATAATAGTGAATTCACACAACACATTATTTACAGTGTTTAAATGAAACAAATTTTATATAACACATAAATTGATTTGACATATAGTGAATACACACAACACAGTAATACTATTATGCGGGGGTTATAATAACCGATATTGGGAATGACAGTTCAGTCGGGAGCAGGCATCTATTTAGTGTTTGTAATTAGCATTTGTAATTACAGTTTGTAATTAGGGACTCGCTACTTGTTTTTACAGTTGTTAACTACACTCTGTATTTATTACACATACTTAGTGTGTAATTACTATCGATAATTACTCTAACTACATATACTTACTTTGTAATTACTTATTATTCAATGCACAATCGCTAATTACTTATTGTGAGTATTTAGTAATTATTCATAACTCGGATACATATTACATGTAATTATTACTGATTTCAGATATTAACTCTCATCAGTTGTTATAGCAAACACCTCACCTTCCTCATATCTGGCACCTATACTAACCTCCCAACCTCCTAACTTGTGATCCGACAGCCTAAGGGACAAAACCTTAGTCTGTCTCCTGCAACCAACAAGTAAACATGTGTAATCCACCCCCTTCCCCCTTCCTATCCATCGGTCATAAGAGCTCCCAACCTCATCAGTTGTGTTTTGGCAGATAAAAAGTGAACATCTATGCTTACATTCGGTGAAATGAAATGCCCGAATGTGGTTTCAGCTGTTTTTCAATTTTGGGTACACAGCCTCTACCAACAGCCAATCACAGAACACCTCTCAGGAGAGGGTAGGAAAAGGGTGGAGGGGGAGGGTATGGAGGGGAAACACCGCCATCAGCTAACAGACAATCACAGCACACCAGAAAATGAGTGAATGGCAGAACGGGGAGGCAGAAAGCCATAAATAAACTTGGAGGGGGGCTGCACTTTGTGCTCCCTCCCTCCGAGAGCCCTTTCCGTGTAAATCAAATGTCCCTTGGGCCACTCTTGAATTTGTTTAAGCCAAAACCAACCAGGTCCTACTACTGGTGCCAATCAGAACTCTGGACTGCCGACACAGAGGTATGTCACGGTTTATATAGCCGAAAAGACGAGCTAGAATAATTTATCACAACTCGCGTCACACTCAGGGGAGAGGTAGACTGTTGACAGGAGCTGTGTCTACCTAAGACACTCAATCTTACATGGCTGGGAGGGAGCAGTATCAGTTAACACGCCATGTGTCAGCGGTCATCCACCTGCCCGCTCTTCTCCGTCGCCGGTGATGCTCTTGGGCCACTGTGCTACGCACCTCTCGTACTGAGGGGAGAGGTAGGCTGATGACCAGAGAAGCATCTACCCGAGACACTCAATCTTGCATGGCTGGGAGGGAGCAGTATCAGTTAACGCGCCATGTGTCAGTGGCCATTCACCTGCCCGTGCTTCTTAGTAGCCAGTGATGCTCTTGGTCCACTGTGCTTCGCACCTCTCATCATACTGAGGGGAGAGGTAGGCTGATGACCAGAGAAGCATCTACCCAAGACACTCAATCTTGCATGGCTGTGAGGGAGCAGTATCAGTTAACGCGCCATGTGTCAGCGGTCATCCACCTGCCCGCTCTTCTCCATCGCCTGTGATGCTCTTGGGCCACTTTGCTTCGCACCTCTCATCGTACTGAGGGGAGAGGTAGGCTGATGACCAGAGAAGCATCTACCCGAGACACTCAATCTTACATGGCTGGGAGGGAGCAGTATCAATTAACGCACCATGTGTCAGCGGTCATCCACCTGCCCGCTCTTCTCCATCGCCTGTGATGCTCTTGGGCCACTTTGCTTCGCACCTCTCATCATACTGGGGGGAGAGGTAGGCTGATGACCAGAGAAGCATCTACCCGAGACACTCAATCTTGCATGGCTGTGAGGGAGCCGTATCAGTTAACACGCCATGTGTCAGCGGTCATCCACCTGCCCGCACTTCTTCGTCACCGGTGATTCTCTTGAGCCACTGTGCTTCGCACGCCAGAAAAAGGGAGGGTTGGGAAAGAACGTGGATCTGGTGCATATAACAGTATTTATTTTTTTATTTTATAAACTGTCACCTTTGTACCGTAAATTAAAATAGGATGCAGCTGACATGCTAAATCGACAGATAATACACCTAAAATTGTCTAGTTCATTAATGTCTTAACGGCGATTCGAACCTGCAATATTATTAGGCGAGGGTAACTCCTCCGCGACTGTTACCATGGAATCTGCTTGGTTTGTATTAAACCTGAAACTTTCTTATTTTTTTACGAAAGGAAACGTAGTATGTGTCAATTGAGATGATCGTAGTCTTAATTATACTCTGCCCGCCTTTAACGACCACCGCGATATATCTCTCTTCTATATGTACCTGAGCTTATATCGGGTGATGCTGCTCTGCTTGTTGATGCCACGAGCGGATTCATGCACAATTGTGCTGTGATAGGCGTAAGAAATAAAATGTTATATTTAAAAGCAATGTTAGATAGATATGCATATATGTTACGTCTCAGTCAGATGAACAAGGACAGTTGCCGAGTTTCGATACGATTGATTAAACGCGGAAACTTTGCAAGCAGAACAAATCTCTGAATTACTGGAGGGCAGATGCCACTCAGGTTCGCTTCCGTTGACAGTTTCATCCTTATGATTTTAAATTTGTATAGTCATAATAATTATTTTATTTGGTTTTTATATAAGCATGTAGCATATTGTTTGTTAAAATGTTTTAATACATATATTTTCATCCTGTAGTAGTTTAAGTAATGCATCCCGTAGTCTGTACTTGTAAATAAAATACACAATTATTACATAAATACAGTAATTGCATTGTGTATGGTATATAGAAGTAAACTTCCGCAACTCCGCACACTTCCTTGTTAACGTAAAACCAGTCTTTGCCACTTCTATGAATATAACTCTATCTATTTCGTGTTTTAATTAAGGAAAATGAAAGAAATTCACAATCAGTAATATTTCATAAGAGAGATAAATTACGAAATATATACCAAAGGTAATGTATTGTTTTTCGTTTGCACTCTATGTCGCCAATTTTGCGAACGAGAACAGAAACAAGTGAGACTGTTTAATTCCGTCGACATTGACGTTGAACAAGCAAGCTAAGAGCATGGCGTGTACGACCCTGATGACTGCCACAAGGAATTTGAACTCCAGCCATTACAAGGCAGTAGCTTGAATTACTTAGCTTGCTTGAGCACTTACTAGGGGCGTATAGGGAGCGTGCAAATGACGCGTACTACGCTCTTGCTACAGGCTCGGTAAGCTTTATGTGAGACGCATGCAGGAAGCTTGATACGTAAATACGACTTTTCAGTGTTTTATAAAACCACGATAACAAAACACAAAAGAGATGTCAATACTGGTGTGTTGTGGGATGCAGTGCCACATTGATAAACAGGCCCTCACTTATTACATTGTTAAGTTTCCTACCAATAAGCACCATAGTTGAATAAGAATGTTTCGATTGTGGCATTAAAGGGCGACACCATTGACGGAAAACATGGACTCCCGTTTACATAATGTACTTTGATCAAAGAATACAAAACACCGATTCTAACTCATTGCCTCAAATTAAATTTTATTCTTGTGTTGTGTTATTTTCCCATTAGCGTTATAAAATAGTTAATCTGTACCTGTAGCATATGGATGTACCTAATTCGATCAAGTCTGTCAGCGAACTCTTACTACTGGACACTTAAAAAAAAATGTACTTACGGTTTACGCAACCGTTCCGAATTGTAAATCCCTACCAAACCCAGTTAACCAATTTTAAGTTACAATTATTTTTCAATTGTATCATTTATCACTTTATATACATTCGGATATCCTATGAAACATATTTCATTCTTGCATTCCACTTTCAACATCATAGTGAAGGTTTAGTTAACTTAATCTTGTCTAAGGGTGTCAAATCGATATTTTCGGCAAGTGCTAACTTAGATTTAAAATTTCAACACTCACTCCCTTCGAATATAAATTTTCGCGAGAACCCTTTGGTTTTCGCCATTGTTGTACTGTGATAGCCTCGGAAGTGTCTCTCTCGCCATTAATAAACAAACGCAATACGGCAATACATTGCCGACCTTTTGATCTGTTTGCATCCACAGTCTCCTGTCACGATGTTCATATTTGAGTAAATCTGCAATTGTATTATAAAATAGAAATATTCTTAGAATTTACTGTTCCCCGCTGCCTGATTTCCACTTTGCATAATGCAACACTTGAACTGAGAATTTAAAAGACATAAACAAATTTAATTATGTGTCATATTGAAACCACGTTTAGCGCAACACCGTGTAAAAAAAAATAATTACCTGAACTTTGACGTTATAAATAGGCTTGTGAATATTTGTTTCTCTGAAGCATTCGCCATGCATTTCACACCCTAACAATTTCTAACGTCGAAGGAGTTCTTACTATTGTTTAAATTTCAAAACTTCTTTAAAGTGGACATTTTGAAGTTAGACGAAAACAGTATTTTCTGAACATTTAGGAAATAATAGGAACATGTGTCTCACAGCGACGTAATGCGCCTGTTTGTCTTCCTCTCCCAATCCGTTTCTTCCGCCGTCTCCGCTAGCGGCGCCACCAACTAAAAATCACTCATTCGCAAGCTCCATATTGGGTGTGTTAGTGGTCGAGCAGTCTGCTGTCAGAATCAAAATTTAAAACTAGTTAGTAACAACCATTAATTTATTAAAAACTAAATTTATATTAGTTGCATATTTGTAACAAAGGGAATTCTTTGTATTTAGCATTCAATAATCATCAGTATTGTAATGTGTATTCAGCCCGACCCGCATGGTTGGGAGATGAGGAAGACGGAGATGGTTACATGATAGGCACGTCAGTGTAATGTTTTGAATCGCATGCGAGCGATAGGCCTGTGGCAGCGTATCATTTGCGAAATGCGAGCCGACAAGATGATAATATTTGCTGCGTGCGTCACTGACACTGGTTAAATTGATTTCTTCGTTTATCTGAATAATGCTCTGGTTACTGACCTCGTTCTCTCAGCGTAATCCGGGGTGAGTCGAACCTTCCAGATGGTCAAGGCGAACGCTATATAAGTGTGACAGGCCTCTGAGTTGAGTTGGAGTTTATAAGTAACTGAGTGACTAAGTTCCGAGTCATAGAATACAATCAGCTAGAAGCGACGAGCGGAAGGGAAGTCTGTGACTGCGAGTATCTGGCTGTGAAATGTGCAGCTGGCAGGCTGGGCTGGTTGACTAGGTGCGTGAGTGAAGGGTATTATACATTATGGCAACAGATAGAGTGAACACATGTTAATGATGAGTATGAGTTAATTGACTGCAACAAAACAGAAACACTTCCCCAGTTGCTCTTTTTTTGTTGACCCAACGTTGGCCCAACGTCTGGCTCTGGCATTGGGCCAATGCTCGAAATCATAAGTTGGCCCAAAGTCCAAATGTCACTCAGAGCAACGTTGGCCCAACCTGTATTTTTATGTTATCTGACAAGTGAAATATAATGCTCAACCTTCATTCTTACGCCAATGAAGATGTATGATTTTCTGCACGGTTTCCTAAATACTCTTTCTTTCAAACATATGCCATATCAAGCAAAAAACTAAAATGCTGTTTGTTGGCTTTACATTGGTTCATCACGTGTATATTACAGATCCATAATCTAGTATGACAGAAACACAACCACTAACTAACGTTGGCATTATGTTGGTTATTTGTAGTATTTTGATCATTTGCTAAATAGTATTATTTTCTCTTTCATAAAGACAGTCACAGTCAATTATCCCCAGTCAGCAATGATTTGTGAATATATGCTACTGCTTACAAAATGCGCACTAATAAACAACGTTCTGCCAACATTGATTACCAGTGTTTTAAACAAAATTTAACCAATATAATTTTTTAACTAATTAAATCTATTATTCCTCATTACATACTATTTCACATTACCACCTGAAAAACCCATTAGTATATATCGGATTAGAACCCACGACCATTGATTAGCAGCCCGACATCTTACCCAATTTTTTTTATTAGTATTCCTTCATTTGACGGGGTAGTGACATGTTGACGAAGTTCTAGGGAGACCGACTTGTTGATAAATTCCCAGTGCGACAAGCGAACTGAAAGTCTGTCGCATAGGAGATACCGGGGGCGCGAACCTGCTATTTTCCGATTTCAAGCTGGCCCCCCTTCCCCTGAACTATTTTGGCAGGGCATCTACTAGACTACTGTAACTTGTAATTCAGGAGGCTACTGTCACTTGTTATCCCGAGTGCGGAATTAGGCATGTATCATTATATTCCATTTCGAATATACAATGTTGGCCCAACATACAAAATTCCTGCCAATTAACAACTATGTCTACCAACGTGCTGCCAACAATCAGCCATCCATGACCATACAAATCTATTTGAAACAGAAAAAACATGTATTAAGATCCTAACTGGTAAGCAAATATGAACAATTATTGATATTTTTTTCATCCCATTCATCATATTGAGTATTGTAAAAAATAGGTTTGTTACATAATATTGGCCAATCAGACCAATAAACTAAAGAAACGTATATCAATTGTCAACTGTTCGGTTTCCAATACTATCCCAACATAAGACAAACGGAGTATATTTCAAAGAAAAATGGTCAGTTATGTGAAAAAAGTTTGCATTTCATTAAATACAGGGAAGGGACATTGTTTTCATGAAAAATACCTATTCATTGATGTTGACTTAAAATGATGGTTTTACAGACTGTTGACAGAACAATGTATGTTAGTTGGCATTATGTATGCAATAACAAAACTTTGTAAAACATAGTTCACTGTGGACAAATGACTGCGTGAATGCCTTTCTGAAAGAGAAAAGATTATATATAATATAGCAAATTATCAAAATACTGCAGATAACCAATGGAGTACAAAAGTTTTTTCGTAATTGGGTTTTGTCATATTAGATTTGCGATTTGTAATAAACACATGATATACCAACATAAAGCCAACAAACAGCATTTTGGTTTTTTGACTGATATGGTGTATGTTTGAAAGAAAGGAAATTTAGGAAAGCATGCAGAAAACCATAAATTTCCATTGTCCCAATAAAGTATGTTGAGCGTCATATTTCAGTTGGTAGCTATTGCAAAAATAACATGTTGGGCCAATGTTGCCCTGAGTCACATTTCGACGTTGGGCCAACTTATGTTTTCCATTATTGGCTTAAAGCTAGAGCCAGACGTTAAAGCCAACGTTGGGTCAACAAAAAGTTTCTGTATGTTTACCAACAAGATGCCAACAATCGGCCAACCATGACCATCAGACTATATTTTAAATACAGATAGTTTACTTATAAAAAAAAGGGTTTAAGTAAACATGGAAACTTATGTTTTTTTTCTCATCCCAAACTTTCTATGGAATATTGTTGAAATTATGTTCGTTACGCAAAGTTGCCCCAACTAAAGAAAAATTATTAAACAGCAATCGTTTGGTTCCCAACATTGTTCCAAGATAGAACCAACTGAACATAGAAAAATGGTGAGTATCGTGAACGACATTTACGACTCATACAATACACGAAATAGGCATTGTTTTCATTAAGAATAACTATTACCTAATTTCGACATTAAAGTGTTGGTTGTACAAAGTTCGCTCAACATAAAAAAACTAATACCAATTACCAACTGTACATCTATCAACATTTTGCCACATGCAGTCAACCTCGACCATCAAATTCTATTTGAAACAAAAATATTAATATATTAAAAAAAAAAAAAGCAAACATTAAAAGTTATTGTTTATTTTCCATTCCAAAAATGCTATTGAGCATTGTTGGAAATATGTAAGTTTCACAATGTTGACCCAACTAAAGAAAGCACCAATCGTCAACTGTTTGGTTTCGAATATTGTCCCAAAATAAAACCAACTAGACATATTTCCAAGGAATATTGGTAGTATCGTGAAAAATATCTGTATTTCATAAAATGCAGAAAAGGAGTATTGTTTTAATTAATAATATATATTCCCTAACTTTGCCATAAAATGTTGGTTATACAATGTTGGCCCAAGATAAATATACATACACATTACCAACAGTATGTCTGTTGCAACCATTAGACCAACCATTTAAAAAGTCTTCAAAAATTTCTCTTGTTACATGTTGTGATATTTTTAGGTATAGCGAAGTGTTCATGTATGTTTTTCTAATATATCTCATTCAAATTTTCTATCAAAAATTTTTGGTTGCCATATTACATTAGGCCTACGTTGTATTGATATTAGTTTTCTAACCCAACACATGGCCAAATTTTCCAACCAAATGCCAACAGTTGGGCCAATGTATGTTGCTACTTGGGTTAGGAAGGTCGTTATTAAGACTTCAAATAGACATTCAATATTGTGCTGACTGATAAATAAAAACAGTTAAATTGGAGACCATATCATTTAGTGAAATAAATAATATGTGTGTGAATAAATTAGAAATATAATTCAGTTATTTTATTTTCATTAAGACCTCCATCCCTCTCGAACTCGGTTATGCCGCCCAGGTGTCTTATGTAACACTGGTGAGGGAAACGGGATGGAGGCATTTTAATGTTAAATAAGTTAGGCATTAGGGTAGTAATTAGTGATATGAGAAATAGTTGTCAGAGAAAATAATTAAGACTTTTTTGTACAACTGATGCAGTGAATGTTAATAGTAAAAATTTATGCGGGACTGGTAGCAGTGCTAGCATTGTGTGAGTAGCTGAGTAGCCAAGTGAGAACAAGTGTAAATAGTTCGAAAAAAGATGTAGATAACCAAGTTAGTAAAGTAAATGAGGCAGTACATACTCAAATTAGTAACATGAATGAGACTGTAAATATCCTAATTAGTTCTGTAACTGAAACAGTAAATAATATAAATGAGAAAGTAAACAGGTAAATTTACTCTGTTAATGAGAATGTAGACTAGAAAATAGGCACTGTAAATGAAAATGTAGACAGGAAAATAGAGTACATTAGTGAGTTGGTGAATATGAGAGTTAACTCTGTGGACTAGAAGATTGACAGTGTAAATGAAAAAGTAGAAAGTGTAACTGAAGTAGTGAATTGTGTCTGTTGAAAGATGGACTGCGTCGAGAATGAACTGAAGCAGAAGATCAGGGTATTAGGGAAGGAACTGCAAGAATCTCATCAACAACGGAGTTTCCCCATCATCACACCGGCAGTTGACAAAGGTAAAGAGGCAATATAAGTCGTAAGGTCCTAGGGTTTTGGTTATTTACCCTAGCTTTATTTCTTTCCGAGTTTCTCCTTACCCATTTCCTCGTTTCTTCTTTTCGTCTGTTAGGGTGTAAGGGCGAATGTTCTCGCTGATGTCCTTGTACATTCGTTTCCTGTGTCTGTTCTCCCCTTTATTTCTAAGTAAACCTAATAAAGCTTATCAAACAAACAAGTCGTAACCAATGCAGTAACCTCGGAGGAAATCACGAGGTTCTGCGGCATTAGTATCGAGCAGAGAGGAGTGGGGAAGGGGGACTTAATTAAGCACGCCCCTTACGATGGCAATACTTCATGGCGGGATTACCATCACCAGTATGAAATAGTCGCTACTCTAAATGGCTGGACAATCGAACAGCAGACTTACTACCTCACTGCTGTAGTGAGAGGCCCCGCACTGAGTATTCTACAATCTTTGCCAGAGAGACATCGACTGGGGTTACTCACACTGGTGTCAGCCATGGTAATAAGTTTTGGCGGCCAGTACCTGTGACATGCCAAAAATGCCCAACTGCGAAGCCGCAACCTGCGACCCGGGCAGTCACTGTAGGTACTATGGCAAGACATCGTGCGGCTCTCTCATATGTCTCTAGGAGGGTGCCCAAAGAGTAGCGCGGAATCATCGCAGTCGGCTTCTTCATTGATAACATCGCCAACATAAAGGTATGACAAGCAGTACATTTAGCTTCACTCCACAGCATGCAGGACGCCTTGGCCTAAGCACTGGAGGTGGAGTCGGCCAGACAGGTTGCCGCACTCCGATGTCAGGTATGGGCAGTGACGCTGAACGAAGATGACGAAGACAGAATAACATGAAGATGCTGAAAGAGTTGCAGCCGATTATGAGCGACATTGCTTCTAGGGTCCGCTCTACAGTGCCTCTCCAACCCCCTCTCAAATGGCCGCACTCAAATGGCAGCACCTGATAGCCTACTGCCCACAACAATAGCAGCAACAGAAGCAGCAGCGAGAAAAGAGGCAGCGCAAGGCAGGTGAGAACACAGCACATTAAGAAAACTCGTGAACACCGATTTTAGGGGGCCAAGGTCGATGTTTGCTGGAGTTAAGGCTCCAATTTTATTATATGTATGGTCAGAGAAACAGGATCGGGATTCAATACTTGTAGAGGGAAGTCTGAATGATGTTGCTTGCCGGATGGTAGTCGACACTGATTTGACCACAACAGTAGTAAGACCAGACATCCTCGGGCCTTCACCCTAGCGATCGCCCGACGACAATATACAATGTTGATATTTAACTACAGAAATGGGTGAGATCATACCAGTTAAAGGTAAGAGGAAAGTGATCTTGAAGCTTCGTGACCTTGGCATTGTGCGCGACATTTACATATAAGAAATAGAGGATGAATGTATTTTGAGTCGCGATGTAATGTAGGCTGGGGTGTTGTATCGATACTGGACTTGGAGTGCCAAGGACAGGCAGTACAGAGTTGGTGGTGTCAACAGGGTATGATTCGTCCTCCCCAGTTAGCTGCCCAGTGGTATGTGGTCAACCCATTGTGCTGCCCCTTCTAGTGAAAGTGTCATTATAGGCAGAAGTTAATCAAGGAAAAATGTGTCAGAACTTTTGGGTCTAAGTAAGCGACCAGAGAATATTGGTGTCATGTCAGGTAAAGTTGTATCAATAACTTTGGTCTCTTCTAATTCTGACAGTTTTCCAGTTAAAATGGGGAGCTGTGATGGGTGTTTGCAAGCAGGTCACACGGGTGCTTCGAAATGTTCCAGAAGATTCTAGAGCATAACAGATAGAATGTTTTCTGCCAAAAGTATTGGATGAACAGCTGTCCCGAACAAAACGAAATCATAACTCGCGACATGAGAAAGCTGTCTCTCAATTACTGCAGAGAAATAGTGATCTCTTCTCATGTGGACCAAATAACCTTGGAAGGACTAACATGACCTGCCATCACATTGCTACAGGAGATGCCAGGCCCATAAAGCAGCCACAAAACGAAAGCCACTAGATTCGCAAGAGGTGTTTGAGAGTATTCTGAAGGAAATGAAGGAGTTAGATATGATAGAAGCTTCATTTAACCCATGGTTGTCACCCATTATATTAGTTAAGAAGAAAGATGGCTCACTGAGGTTTTTTGTAGATTATCACCAACTCAATAATGTGCCACATAAGGACTCTTATCTGCTTCCAAGGATAGATGAAACAATAAACAGCCTAGCATGTTCACAATGGTTTTCTAATTTGGAGATAAAAAGTGTGTAGTGGCAGTGCGAGGTGGCCCCAGAGGACCAAGAGAAGACTGCATTTTGTGTCCAAGAGAAAGAAATTTGGCAATTAAAAGTTATGCATTTCGGTCTATGTAATGCCCCTGCCACCTTCGAATACCAGATGGAAAAAGTTTTGCCTTTAGGTATGTGACAAATTTATCTATATGACATTGTTGCGACAGGTAGGACATTTAAAGATCACATATTTCGCTTAGACTCTGTATTCAAGGAGGTGGCCGCAGCTAACTTGAAACAGGTTCCTAAGAAGGGTCACCTGTTCCGAAAGAAAATTAATTCCTCGGTACTTGTAGTGTCAGCCCATCGGATTGAAACATGCTAGCTACTAGATTTTAAGAACCCCGAAGATCATATAGCTGCCCGAATACAGCATATTTTATGAATATGCCTTCGAATTACAGCACAGATCTAAACACCTTCACTGCAATGCAGATTCAATTTCAAGGAAACCTTGTGATCCTGTTTGTCGTCATTCCGGACACCAGGAATAAATAGTGGTGAACTGCTAAAGGTACGAAGCCTGAGAATTAAAGGTTCTCTATATTGTGATAGGACACTTACCTGGAGTGATGAGGGTGCCAGGAAAAACCAGCTGAATTATCCAACTTGGCAGCTATTATTACAGTGGAAGGAAATTGGCTGTAGGAAAAATGTGAAGAGGTATCTAATCTGAGCACAGCATTCGAAGCATATTGGGCATAGTGGAATTCCTTTATTATAAAGAATGGATGGTGTACTTTACAGAAACTGGGAAAAGAATGATGGAAAGCACACACGTTTAGAGTTTTTCCTTCCAGAATGTAGTATTACTGAAGTCTTTAAATGAACTGCAAAAAGCGGCAGCTAGTGGACACTTTGGTGTTAATAAGACACTCGACAGAATTAGACTGAGATTCTACTGTTATCACTGTCGAGAGGATGTTGATATGTGGTGTCGATTGTGCGACGCCTGCACTGCGAGGAACGGCCCAAGTACCAGAGAACAAGGTCACCTCCTGAAATATAATGTCGGAGCCCCATTCGAAAGGATTGCAGAAGACATTCTGGGTCCTTTGCCTTTCACAGAGAGAGGTAATCGGTATCTACTGGTGGCTCAAGATTATTTTACTAAGTGTCCTGTGGTGATTCCTCTCCCGAACCAGGAAGCTGATACTGTAGCTGAGACACTCATAGAGCAAGTCTTTTCGAGTTTTTGGGTGCCGCTATAACTCCATTCTGATTAGGGAATAAACTTTGAAGTTGTGGTCTTCCAGGAAGTTATGAAAAATCTGGGGATGAAAATGACTTGTACTACAGCCTTACACACTTAGTCGGATGGAATGGTCTAGAGGCTTAACCACACTCTTGAGTAACACCTTTGAGGCAGATAACCAAAAGGACTGGTATTCAAAGGTGTCATTGTTTCTTCTTACTTACTGCTCAGCAGTTCATGAGTGGACTAGTGTATCTCCATCAAGGATGCTGTTTGGGAGAGAGCTACACCTACCCAGTGACCTGCTGTTTGGCGACTGGCAGAAGAGGAAGTTGCAGACACTGATCATTCCAGAGAATTACCTAAGCGACTTGTTGGCATTCATGATTTTGCTCGACAGCGTCTGTGAATAATTAGTAACAGAACGAAGGTGAAATATAATCCGAGAATGTTGCAGGAGGTATTTCCAGAAGGACAACTGTTTAGAACTTTACAACCTACAGAAGACAAAATGGTACTGCCCGAAGTTACAGAAATGTTGGTAAGGCCCCTACAGGATTATGAAGAAGATCAATGATGTAGTCTATCGAATTTGTGGCCAAGGGTCTAGGAAGGTTCGGATATTACAGAATCTCTTCGGGACGAAAGACTTAAGGAAGGGGCAGTGTTATGTGTTGTTGGCCTGCCCAGCGCGGGTGGGCGAGGAGGATGTAGAGTCATTATATGATAGCGGCGGCGGCACGTCAGTATTATATATTGAATGGCCGACAAGCGTTTGGCTGGTGGCCACATATCAGTTACAAAAAGCGAGCTGATGCGATAATTAATTTTATGGTGTGAAAGCCAGTGACCTTGACCTTTGAACTTTGGCCTATGTCCTTTGACACCAAAATTAAAAAAATATCCAAAATAATTTCAAAACTTAAAAAAAAAAAAAATGTATTATGCCCTATTAAAAATGTTAATAAATTGCTTTTTAAATTTTAAATAAATTATTCAAAAACTCCAGTTACCAGGGGGCTATTTTCCTTAATTTCTCTTTTCCCGAAAAAAATATTTCTTTTCCGTTAGAATTTTCCATTTCCCTAAAAATTTTCCTTTTTCCTCCTTAACATGACTCTTTTTTTTCATTTAAAAAAGTTCTAAAAATGGCAAGAAAAACATTAAAATCAACTAGCACATAATGTTACACATTACTACACCATATTAGACCTTAACCCTGTAACCTTGAATGACCTTGAAAATAAACAACTCTGAAAAATTCATAAAAGTCAGCAAGCATAGTACATTACTGATCACTACCACCATTCCAGAAGTCAATGATCTTGACATTGATCCAATGACCTTGAATGGCCATAACATTTTTAAATAAAATTCACAAAGTCAGCAAGTATATTACATTATGGACTACCGCCATATTGGATGCAGGTGACCTTGATCATGACCCTGTGACCTTAAATTACCTTTAAAACCAAAACTCGTCAAAAAAATTCCAAAATAATCCTTAATAGTAATTTTGAAAAAAAATATTTAAAAAAACTTAAATTTCCGGATGTCACCCTACTAGCCTATTAGCCTATACCCATTTCGCCCTCTTGGTATTTTCGTTTGTCATTTCTTTATACATTACCGGAGGCTGGTATAGATTTTCCGTCTATCAGAAATTGAACCAATCATATTACACCAATAACACATTGTGTGGACACCGAAAAGCCAATCACCGAGTTGTCACAAATTGCAACTGGCCATTCGCATGAACACATCGAGACATCACATGCGGGAGTCAGTCTCTAACTTTTATTTCGTATAAACAAATCTAATGTGAACTTTTTAAATTATTATTTCCAGTGAAACCAAAGATGCTTTACGATGCTGTGAAGCTAAGAAATAATAAAAATAGTACATTTTCCACTTTCTCATACGCAAAACACACACATCTGACATGCATACACACATGCACACACACACATAAACACACCTAATCATGCACACACCCCTATAAACTTGTAGATTAGCACACACACCTAGCCACATAAACACCTACACACATATACACACCCCTACACACATATACACAACCTACACACATATACACACCTACACACAGTACCCAAAATACCTCAATTGCAGAAGAGACTGATTAACGTATTAAATAACTGGTATTGTTGCCAGGAACGATAGCAACATGAATGTTTCCGAGGTGAAATGCATATATATGTCCATACGACCCAGCGAAGTGCGGAGGATGAGGTGGAGTCATTATGAGTGTCATTTTGGAGACATTTTCGAATCATTATGAGTCAGTAATTTTGTAGTCAGTCTGTAAGAGTCAGTATGTAGGAGTCAATCTATAGGAGTCAGTCTGTATAGATTGTATGTGGAGGGATATCAAGAAAATAGTTCCAAAAATCTGATAAAAGCTAGAAAAGCACCTACTTCGTTTCATTCTGCCTTGCGAATTCGCTGTGTATGATTCCGCGTGCTTCTCCCCTACTGTCATTTCGATTCTATCAATAAGTTCATATGGGTATTTGGTAAATAAATAACCAGCGTTCTCAAACTCGTCTGCCTTCTTCGTGTCGCTCATTACAGCAAATGTGTTGGAGGGGTGTGTCAGTTCATCGAGAAAATCGCCACTATCGTCTTTAATATTATCACTGCATTCATGTTCATTTTCTTCTATGCTGTCTTCATGATCGTCTTTAAGTTCATTTTCATCTTTGTAGTCTTCATAATCGTCTTTATTTCCTCTTTCATCCTCAATATTATACATGATTTTCTTTGTAGCAGGAGTTCTATGCTCATCAAATTTAGAGCCGTTGTCCATTTATTTTTATGATAGTCATCTTCACATGCAGGCCTTGTAAGTGTACATTCCACACATACCGACTCAATCGTTCCATCATTACCACGAAATGTATAATCATAAACGTCTGCGGAAACGGTAGTTATCCATGTAGCAGGTGGTATTGGCGACATAACTTGCTGGCTCCCAGCAGACGAACCCTTGCTGATCTCGATGTGTTCCTCCATTATATATCCTTGTATAAACTGCATATGATCATTGTCGTAACGCTTCATCGCCTGGCAAGGTCTCTTCTTACAGGTCATTCTCTCATGGTAGCATTGTAACTTTTGCTGAAGATTTTTTCGAAAAGTGACACCGATTACGATGTAGTGGTTCAGGCGAAGCCTCGGGCGGGCCTGTTGAGGAATTAGATGCTGGAGGTGAAGAAGCAGGTAGTGTTAGCATTGATGTTCAAGGTATCCCAGCCGAAGAGGTCGATGGCAATGCTACTATAAGAATGCCACTCAAAGCAGTCGATGGCACTGCTGGTACCACTCCCGAAGAAGTTTATGGCACTGCCGTAGCTATCATTAGCTCTGGAGTACCCGAAGATATCGCAGATGCATAATACGCATTTCATGCAAAGCTGCAGAAGCTAGCCGAGAAGACGTATATTTTATGGCAGCCATTGCCAAGCTAAGCTTCTCAGCTGACCTCCCTACTATTTATACAATACTAGTGTGCAAGACCTATTGTGTCATATTGACTTTGAACCAATCGTATTACAACAGTAATACATTGTTTGGACACCGACCAGCCATTTACCGAGTTCCTACGTGATTGCATCTGACCAATCGCCCGTGGGCATTGAAACATCACTGGCGACAACCAGTTAGCGATGGTGCAGGTTGTGGCTTCATGATCGTTGAGGTCAAAGGCAGCCCTTCGCATTCACAATTCATCTTTTCGGTATGGAAGCACTCTGAGAAAACCCAAATACTTATTTCCCCCACAAGAAAGCCCACAGATCCAAATTTATTTTCTACATAGTCATATAGATTCACATATTATGTATTATTTTAAGGTAATTTTGTATGTATATATATAAATAATCTGAATTTATTTTGTACATTATTATCTATATTCGTTATAATATATTAATAATACATCCATGCCAACATTACCTGCTTCTTTACTCCAGCACCTACATCACCAACAGGCCCGCCGGAGTCTATGCCCGAACCACTGCGTCGTAATCAGTGTCGCTTTTGCGAAAACATCTTCAGCAAAAGCTGCAATGCTCGCGGAATGAGAGAACGACCTGTAAGAAGAGATCTTTCCACGCGATGAAGCGTTACGACAATGATCACATGCAGTTTATACAAGGAGATACAATGAAGGAACACATCGAGATCAGCAAGGGTTCGTCTGCTGGGAGCCAGTAAGTTATGTCGCCAATATCACCTGCTACATGGATAACTACTGTTTCCACAGACGGTTATGACGATACATTTCATGGTAATGATGGAACGATTGAGTCTGTATGTGTGGAATGTACACTGGCAAGGCGCGTGTATGCAATAGACGAACTTCAAAATAAATGGTCGTCAGCTCTAAATACTGTTGAGCATACTACTGCTGCAACAAAGAAAAGTATATACATAATATTGAGGATGAAACCGGAAGTTAAACCATCATAAAGGCAGTTTAGACGGAAATGAACATGAAGACGATCATGAAGACAGCGTAGATGGAAATGAACATGAAAACAGTGATATTGTTGAAGACGATAATGGAAATATTTTCAATGAACTGACATACCCTTCCAAAATATTTGCTGCAGTGAGCGACAAAAAGAAGACAGAAGATATCGAGAATACTGGCTACCAATTTCTCTAAGACCAGATTGAACTTGTTGATAGAATCAAGATGACAGTAGAGGAGAAGCACTCGGAATCATAGACAGCAAATTCGCAAGACAGAATGGAACGATGCAGATGTTTTTCCAGATTATATAATAGTTTTTGAACTTTTATCCTTGTAACCCTCCGCGGACAATCTGTACAGACTGACTCTTACAAATTGACTCCGAAATGACTCATAAAGACTCCACCCCCTCCTGCTCCTCCTACCACCACTAGGTCGTATGGACATATGTATGCATGTCGCCTTAGAAACATTTATTTGCATGTCGTTCCTGGTCACACTGCCGATTTTGTAATGTGTCTATCAGTCTCGCCCGCAGTTGGGGTATTTTGGGATCTGAGTGTATGCGTGTGTGTGTCTCAAGATGTGTGTACATGTGTGTAGGTGTTTGTGTGTGCATGTGTAGTTGTGTGTGCGTGCATGTGTAAGTGTGTACGTGTGTGTTTGCGTGTGTGCATGTGTGAATTTGGCGTATGAGCAAAAGGAGACTGTGCCATTTTTTCTTATCTCTCAGTTTCGCAAAATCACAATTTATATTTGGTTTCACCGGTATCAATAACAAAAGTTCACATTTGATTTGTTTATACGAAATACGAGTGTGACTGTGACTCACGCACGTGATGTCTCGATGTCTTAATGCGATTGGCCAGCTGCAATCACATGACAACTCGGTGATTGGCTGGTTGGTGCCCGCACTATGTGTTGTTGGTGTAATGTGATTGGTTCATATACTAATAGATGGAAAATACAAGATGGGAGCCTCCGCCACTGTATAAAACAATGACAAACGCAAAAGCCAAGATGGCGGAATGAATAATATGGGCTTGGGGATGTGAAATAGCCTCCTCAAATTTATGTTTATAAAGAAAATTATTTAATAAATTTTGTAATAATTTTTTGATTTTATTTAGTTTTTGTATTTAAGATCATTCAAGTTCACGGTGTCAACGTTAAGGTCACCTGGCATCCAATATGGTGGTAGTAGTCAGTAATGTAATATGTTCGCTGACATTTATGCATTTTTTGCGATTTTTTTGGAATTTTTTAGGGGAGTAGGGTAATTCTAAGGGAAATCATAAAATATTTAGGGGAGAGAAAGGAAATTGTTTGGGAAATATTTTCGCAACGAGATTGAATTTTTTTGATATTTTTTTAAAATAACTTTTTGATTGTATATTTATAATTTTTGGACATTTATTAATTTTTTTCAAATTTTTTTCTGTATTTTGGGGTCAAAGGTAATGGTCAAAGTCATTGGCTTCCAATATGGCGGACAGAATAACTGAATGACAGAGCAGGAAAGCTCCTGTCCCAGGTCCCATTGTGCCTCAATCGGCCTAATCGTTTTACTAGTGAACACATGTTAATGAAGAGTATGATTTTATTGACTGTAAGCAGAGACGAGAAGGCCGTTAATTTGAGTTGAAATGGACATTTAATATTGCGCTGACTAAATAAAAACACTAAAATTGGAGACAAAATAATTTAGTGCTGTAAATAATAGTTGTGTGAACCCGGATACGCGCCCAGGCGTCCCATGTAATATATTTTCTATCTCGTGCTCGCTGCATACGCCATTTTGAATAGCACGATTTAGAAGGGGATAGCGTGCCTGCGACGGTATTGTGCCGACGTCAGTCTGCAGTGAGCCGAAACGAGCGTAAACCAAACAAGTGCAGGGTTCAGCCACTTCCTCGTTCGCCGACCACGAGAACCAACACTATCTCGGTTCACTGACTTCGACGACGTGGCTCAAATAGTGCGCTAAGTGAAGTCGCTAGATACCGCGTTGATTAGCGGCAAACCCCAGATCCCCTTCAACTTAACAGCGTCGAAACCATCACTCCATAGTTACCAGTAAGTTATCTTTGCATTGTTCAATTTTCCTAGGGGCCTCGGTGGTCTAGTGGTCAGACTACTCTCGTCTCACTTGCGCAAACCGTTTTTGACTACCGACCGTGTCGCTCCCGGATATTTGCATGATGTGATCGTGCCGGACGATGTCGCTGGTCGGCGGGTGTCTTCGGGGTTCTCCCGTTTTCCCCGCCCTTTCATTCCGGCGCCCCTCCATTCTCAACTCACTTCATACTCATCGGCTCTCAAGACCTCGATGTTAAGAGCCTCCCAAATCTCTCAATTCAAATCAATTCAGCTACAGGGAGGTGACACTAGTAATCAGTTTCTCCATATAACACGGTACGAGATATCGCATTAACATATAAACACGGTACGAGATATCGCATTAACATATAAACACTGTGCGAGATATCGCATTAACATATAAAACGTGATTTTAATAAACACTTTAGCTGAAACAAAATTGTGAGTTGAAGTAAGTTTTTAAAGTTGTATGAACCAAGATTTTAATGTCAAATATCACATATCTACCTTAAATAACACGAGGAATTAGATTTTACAAATAATTTGGTATTTTCAAAAAGTTGGAGATATTTCCCGAAATAATAAAATAGTTTACCAATCTAGGGAAAAAAACAGGCTCTTGAGCAGTTTTACAGACCCCACCTGGCTTCCACTTAAATTGCATACAAGAAGTATAAAAAATACCTTGGCTCCAATCCAACTTCAAATTCTTTAGTCGTGTCTAAACACGAAAACAATTTTTGAAAAAATCGTGCCCAAAGACAAGTTTGAAGTTCTCATTTAAACTCCAATGGTTAATTTTTTGTTAGGTGCGAAAATGGTCAAAACGGGTATTTTCAGAATCAGTTTTATCTGCTAAATATTGTGCAAACCTGACGGAAGACACACATGACATGCTTGTCTTTATTGACGCGGTGTCCCTCCTCAAATTCACCTTCAGGTAAGTGGCCGCTGGAAAAACTGCGCGCCAGTTGAACGTCTTGCGCGTAGAGGCGATGAGGCAACTGGTTAGTGAGCGAGAGTCGGCCTTAGAGTGAGTGAAGAGATTTGTACGGCTTTTGAGAGCCAATGAAATTGAAATGAGGTGAGAATGGAGCAACGCTGGAATGAAATGGCGGAGGAAACGGAAGATCCCGAGAAAACCCGCCGACCAACGGCATCGTCCTGTAAGGCTCCCACGTGCCCGCTGGGAAACGAACCCGGTTCGCCTAGGTGGCAAGCGAGTAGTCTAACCACTAGACCACCGCGTTTCGAGGCCTCGTGCGGGTTAGAAGCACGCGACTCGAGGTCGGCGCAGCAGATATGTGAGAGGCGACTAGGTCAGTGCTCCGAGTAGCAGTGACGGTGCAAGTTCCCAGACACGAGCCACAGTCGGGCTGGGCGTCGCCCTCTCACGTCACAGTTAAGAGCTGCAGGTAGGTCGTCGCCCTGAGAGCACGCCGCCAAGGTCAACAACGAGGCCAGGCGCTACTCACTGCGCCACACTTACACCGCGCCTCTGCTCCAACCACCCTTGTTCTATCACTAAACAAAAACTTATACCAACACTCTATCTTATTTCTAAATTACACATTTACATTGGGACCCAGTAGCTAGACCGTTCGCTTCCCACGAAGGCGAACCGTCTTAGATTCCCGTCAAGGTCGCTCCCCGTGGGAATCGTGCCTGACAATGCCGCTGGACGGCGGGTTTTCTCGGGGATCTCCCTTTATCCCCACTCGCCTTCCTTGCATTCCGGCGTTGATCTGTACTCGTCCAGCTTCACCCTCGTGGACCACAATGTCAAAAGCCGCCCTACCTATCCTCCAATCACATTCACGTAAATAAGCTGAGCATAGTAGACGTGACGATAGTATTGTGAGTGTGACTCGACAATCAGAGTTATATTTTGTAAGTGGCTCGATGGGGAAACTTATTTAATATTCTTGCAGGCAGCACAAGACACGAACGAGACTGCCCCCTCCCCGATTCACCAATAAATACGTATTTTTGAGCGCGTAATTTCTCGCCTCGAGCATGAAGTTACGTTACGCGCAGCCGACCTCCCGTGGCGCAGTCGGTTGGTGAGCCACCGATCTGGGGTGCGGGAGGCTCTGGGTTCGAATCCCGGGTAAGGCATGGGTGTTCATTTAAGTTAGGTTATAAGTTAGTTTGTAAGCCGTCGCCTGCTAAACTTTCAAGCATATAACCGGGAGACGTCAAAAAGCCCTTTACAATTACAATTACGTTACACGCAGGCCGGCACTGTGTAAGGAATGACCTCCCTCACCACCTCATAATTGCACCAGGAGGGACGTTCGCCGTGCCACCCGTCTCCTGGTTGGCGTCTCATCCCCTCTTCCCCTCCTCCTGGAGGAGGTCAGGGTATGAGTGACAGCGGCGAGACTTGGCTGGCGTCACAGCACCTACTCCGCCCACTGCTGAGGAGCCGACCAACTTACAGGAGGCGTAAGAACTCTCTAGAAATTATGACGCTCGGCAGAATTTGGGACATAGAGAAACTTCTGGGTGATGGCCCACAACCCTATAAATACTGCAGCGGTCCAGCGGCCAGTAGTTTTTGGCAAAGGCCATCTAGCTGAGTGCGGGCATGAAGTTAAAAATTGATGACGGGAGAGGTGCTTGTGACATGAACGGACGAGAGGGCGTGAAACCCGATGAATGAATCCTACTACGCGTATGGGCGCTCAGAGAACTCTAGAACATTGCGGACTGGCGGGACATGAATTAAACTGAAGTGGGACTGATGAACATGTAATACGGAATTTTTTGTAAATATTGGAAATGTAAAATATGTAACATTATTTATAAAATAATTTAATAGTTTTTGATTCACTGTCTATTGGGGCTGACTTTTAATTATTTGTTTTTATTAATATCTTTGAGGTGGTTATAAATTGTATTACTTGAAGTCATTACTATAAACAGTAAGTTATATCAATTTATTGTGAGGTGTTGAATCGAGAGAAATTTTTTGTACTTATAAATAAAATTAAGAAATTATAAATTACTCTTTAATTTAACTAAGAGCTTCATCCCTTAACGAACTTGATTTAGCCCACTGACTTTCAGAAAGAAAATGTAACATTGCTGTCAGAAGTGGGATAGAGGCATTTGAATAATAATAATAGAAAAGTTCCAATTAATACTACATTGGGTTATTAACTAGCATGATAAATTGGTTAATATAATAGTTTTATTAATTGGCCAGAGAATTATTAAAATATTTGTGAATATTAACCAGGAAAATGTCGGCAGACATGAAAGCACTTCGTGCCTTGATCGAAGGACTGAGTAAGCGAATAACTGTTGTAAATAGCAGGATAAATAGTGTTGTAGATAATGTTAATTAAATTTTAAATTGTAAACTATATAGAGTTAATTAATCAGTAAATAACTAAATAAGTACTGTTAGTGAACTGGTAGACAGTATTAGAAATAGCTTAAACGAAAATGTGGATAGAAAAATAGCGTGTGTTAGCGAGGTAGCCAACAAACTGGATAAGAAAATATACAGTATGGATGAGAATGTCAACAGAAATATAAAAGGTGTAAGTGAGTTGGTTAACAATAAAATAATATAGACTATTTGAACAAGAAAATTTTCGATGTAAGCGATCGAGTAGACAGTGTTGAGCAGGAAGCAAAATAGGAGGAGAACACCCTCGAGAAATAATGGCTAAAATTCTTACAGGAAGAGGGAAGATGAAATACAGGGGCGGAAGAGGAGCCAAGATTGGTCATCACCGAGCTAACGAGTGCGGGCAGCGAGAAGAAGTTAGAAGTCACCGTCATTGCAGCCTTCGCAGGTGAGGCGCAGCTGTTCTGCAGCGTGGGTACGCCTCAGCTAGGGGTGGGTAAAGGCGGCATTACAATAAAGCCCGCCCCCTAGGATGGAGAGAAATCTTGGCGCGAATTCCGACCCTGAATAGCTGGGCGGAAGAGTAGCGGGTATACAACCTGGCTGCTGTAATGAGGGAACCTGCATTGAGCATACTGTAGTCCTGCCAGAACGACATCCACTACAATAATAAACATTGGTATTGGCTTTGGAGCTGCGATTTGGCAACCGATTCCTGCGCCACGCCCACCATGCCCAACTTCGAAACCGCATACAAAAACCAGGGGAACCACTGCATGAGCTGTGGCAGAATATCGTGAGGCGGTCACGCCTATCTCTGGAGGGGGGGCTCTTAAAAGACAAGAGATATCATAGCAGTCGTCTTCTTCGTCGACGCTATCGCTGACACCGAGGTGCGGCAAGATGTATGGTTGGCTGCACCTCACACCATGCAGGATGCCTTGGTCTGAGCACAGGAGGTGGAGTCAGAATGGCAGGCATCAATGTCCCGATGTCAGGTGCGGGCAGTGATGCTAGATGAAGACGAGGACGACAGTGTGTCAAGAATATATGCTGAAGAACTTGCAGAAGACCATATGTGACATCGCCTCCAGGATGCGCACTACAGAGACTTGCCATACCCTACCCAAACGGCCGAAATGGTGGTCGTTTGGACAGCCGGGGCACCTTAGAACAAACTATCCTCAACAGCAGCAACCAAGTAGCAGGCATCAAGGGGCAGGTGAGAGTGTAATATCTTTGGGAAACTTGTAAACACTGGTCTTGAGGGACACAGGTCGGTGATTGCTGGAGGCAATGCCCCAATGTTTTTGCAGGTGCGTTCATTCAAACATGTCTTGTAGCCATATTGGTTGCTGGGAGCTTAGATGATGTTTTTGTCAGATGACCGTTGACACAGGAACGACTATAACAGTGGTAAGACTGGTAAGACTGGATATTCTCGGGTCTTTCCCCCTTCCACCAGCGGTCATCTGTTAAGAGCATGGATAACTGCCATATAACTACAGTAATGGGCGACACCACACCAGTCAAAGGCACGAGAAGGGTACTCTTAGAGCTTGGTAACGATATATATATGGCAGAATTAGGGGACGAATGCATTTTGTGTCATTTTTTGTGTCTTAATGAATTATGTAAGCTGGGATGCTGTAGGGTCCGTAATGCCAACTTGGTAATGCCAACATGACAAGATTTGTCTTCGCCAATTAGCTGCCCAGAAGTGTGTAATCAGTCGACTGTGATCCCGGCTTCTAGCGAAGTTGTTATTCGAGAGCAGATGCCAGGAAAAATTTGTCAGGCAATTGGGCATAAAGGAACCAGCTCATAAAGGTGGCATTTTAACACATGGTGTCATTGTAGCAAGGACTTTAATTTCGTCAAAATCGGAGTGTTTGCCTTTACGCCCCTTTAGGGCGTAGCAGGACTAAAGGAAGGCAAGGCGAAGGATACATAAAAAAAAAAACAAAAAAGCATGGACACAAAAAATCTAAAACCAATATAATATACTATATTAGAGAAAATCTATACATTATGGCCAACAACAGCAAGTTTGCAACTTGATTTGAAAAATATAAATTGCATTTGAAAACTAACCTTGCTTGCTACCAATCGATAAACTATGGAAAGGAGGGAACTCACATGCACTGGAACAAACAGAAAGACAACAGTGTTAATATATTAAGAAAGCACTCAACCTCAATAAACACTTCTGAAATTCCATTAAAATTGATAAAATCACTCCCTGAGTAAAGCAAGCATCAATAAAACTTTAAAAGTAAAGTACACCTGATGATTCACTAGAAAGGAGAATAGTAAAAAAAGGAATCTTAATTAAAAAAATTAATACCACCAGCAAGGAGCAAAAACCCTCATTACACTTGACCATAAGCATACACATATGCCCTAAAATATCAACAAAACTCCTTGACATTAAGATACTTTTGGCAAATCGTAATCAAGGAAAATATTACTACTGCACTCCAAAAAAGAAGAATACGGCTCTTACAAAAAACATTCCAATAAAATACCATTTTTAAAATTACACAATCATAACAGTGAAGAAACATTTCCCTAAAAAAACCCACATACACAAAATAAGCTAAAAAAAAACTACCAGAAAGGCAACTCTACCACCGGCATTGGAACAACTACGTTAATTCCAATTCCAATTCCGAACTGTGCGAGGCTGAACTCGTTGCCAGTAGTGGCCACCAGACAGCTCTTGGCCATGCTACGAGCGCTACGCCCATCTCTTCAGTATATCTCAACGCTTGGTAGCGTTCAGACGTGCGCCACCCCCAAAAAAATGGGGGGGGGGGGTCGGCATAGATAAACAGGACATATTTTACTGGAGCAATATATTGCCTCCTCATATAATAACCCCTCTTTAAATAATAACAGTTTATTAAGCTGGGCTACAGTATAGAGACATGGCTAATAACCATGCAAACTTGCTAACCAGTTTCATTAACATCATGTAGTTCTGTAAACACACCAACCACAGAATAGCAACATTCAATCGTAATCCAGGAAATTGTAAGAATCACACATTTCACCAGTTGGCGGAACGAAAAATAAATCGTTCAGGCCGAACAGTCTTTGTCAGGACATGAGTAATCACATAAAATTTCTTGAGTTTAATGATTAACACACATGTCATACTTGAAGCAGGGCTTCAATCCTCCCACACACTGGAAGAGAGCTGCAGCAGATCTCTTCACCAAACCTGGAGAAGCTGAGGGAAGAGGCCCACAGTAGAAAATAGCAGATGACGAAGAAGGAAAGGCCAGGTCCTCCCCCGTATCTTTTGCTCTTGAACTCCAGTTGCTCTGGCAGGGTGGAAAAGAATAGGGAAAACATAAAAAAGATTTTGAATGAGATACCCACCTAAATTAAACTACCGAATCTTCTCATGACGCCCCCACCATAAAAAATATATGAGGTGGGTATATTTTGCCTACTAATCTATAAAAGAACCTACCGCTTACAGTTTACTCCTTTTGGAGCTAATAAAAAATAATACATATATTTACCGAACATCTTACAAAAGGAAATTTTAACAACAATATTAGTAGTACCTTACATTCAAAATACATCATCATACAGTGTGAACCCTCCCCTAGTGGTGACAATGCTCCTCTTCAGGGTGCGGGGGCTGGCAGATCTTCCAGTGGCTGATGAAAAATCTAAATATTAGAGACATGGCTTTTTACGAACATATTCATAGCTAGGCCCTGCAACAACACTGGCATTGGTGTAAGAAACCTAACAATGCAATACGGGCCATCGTATTAAGGCCTATTTTGCTGAAAAGGAATCAATCTTTCTAGATAAATGATTAGTTTTTACAAGAACAAAATCACGGACCTTGTAAGAAACAGATTTATTTTGCTCATCCTGCGCCTTATGCATATGGCGATAGTATTCCTTGAGATTCTTGGTAGCTTCCTCCAAGAATACATTTTGCTCCCCTACATCTACATCAAAATGTAAGCCCGGGGCATCAAGAAGAGGATGCAATAATCTCCGACCAAAGAATACTTCTTGCGGTGTCAACCCTGTAGCAGCATTTACACAAGAATTCAAAGCCAACATTATGACACGGGCCTCTTTATACAACTTGTTGAACATTATGATGAAAGGCAGCAAGTGCAGCCTTAGTGGTCTATTGTACCGCTCTGCCATATTAGCTTGAGGGTGGTAGGGGTTGTATGAACCAAACAAACTCCCCAACAAAATGCAAGATTTTATAATTCGGTGGAAGTAAAATTTCTTGCATTATCAGTAACTACTTGAGCGGGTGAACCAAAATAACGGAACACTTGTTTCTGCAAGATCTTGCAATCAGTAGTGACCTTCTGATCTCTCATGGCTAATAATAACACAAAATTAGAAAATCCATCAACCAGAGTAAATAAGTAATTAAAACTCTTCCGATATCTGGGGAGGGGGCCAAACACATCCATATACGCTTTTTCCCAGACAAAACTAGGTGGTGAACTACTAAACTGTCCTTGGGTTCTACTATTAGGGGCCTTTACCTGCTAGCACAAAGTACACTATTTCGCCCAATCTCTAATTTCAGATTGGATTTCTGGACAAAAAAATAATTGTTCAATGTGCTGCAAAGTGTGTTCTTGCTACTGTTGAGCAGCCATGGAAGAGTTATGGAAATAATCGAACACCGTTGGCCTCACTACCTTGGGTAAAAATGTCATGAAAACACACTTACGAGAAGTACTTTCTCCAATCAACCCAATGACCTTGACAGAACTAGTGTTGATTTCCACCACATCCACGCAGGGGATGCTAGGCCCATAAATCAGATACAAAGGCAACTACTGCTGTATATACAGACGGTACTGATTTGGTATTTCACTTATGCTTTTCCAGTTAACCCATAATCCTGATCTCAGCTAATGCTTAACAGCTTCATTGTTTTTCACGCCCGTGGAGTGCTTAGAGCCTGTCTCACGGTCAAAATATTCTCACTGCTGGTGGTCCGCCGGGGTCGACCCGAGCTTTCTCGGCGGGTATATGTACCCTCCAGTTCCCACTGCATCCTACACTGATCACAGTTTACGAATAACTGTTCTAGTGGCGAGCAGTGCACCGAAACACCGTCAGCTGGTGTAAAGGAGTACATCGCACTCAAAGACTATTTATTAATAATACGTTTTTTAATAATTTTTAGGACAATTTTGCATTTTTTTTTATTTTTTTATTTTTTTGGGCAAAAGGTCAAAAGTCATGGGTCAGGGGTCAAAGATTAACGGTCATGGGTCACTATCTTCCAAGATGGCGGATGGTTACAAAACAACATGGCGGCCTTGTGGCTCTTGCACTCCTGTACCCCTTGCCCTTGTGCCCAAGTCCGTTAAATACTACTATTACTACTGTTGCTGCAATTTTTTTCAACATGATGACATTAATATCATTTAGGGGCCATCAGGAGTCATTTAGGGGTGATTTAGGGGTCATTTAATGGTCAATTGTGAAGCAAAATGGTTCGGTCTGGTAGGAGTCAGAGACTGAATCCTGCATGGGATGCCTCAGTGCCTGTGCAAGCTGCAATCACACTGTAACTCGGTGATCGGCTGGTCTGTGTCTGCACAATGTGTTCATGGAGTATTACAATTGGTTTTAAGTCAATGTGACGTCATATGGGTTGCATTCTCGTATATTATAAGCAGTAGGGAAGTTAGCTGAGAGAGGCTTAGTTTGACAGCTAGCTTCTGCATCTTTGCATGTAAGGCTTATTCTGCATCTGCTATGTCTTCGGGTACTCGTGCCGTATCACGTGATCACAAATTACGTGAAAAATACATAACAAATGAAATGGAGTGGATGAATGTGGCCCTAAGTGAATAGGAAATACTTAAAACCTTACATGACAAATCACATTTGAATAATAAGGAGAAATAAAAATATATAAAAACAACTACTTAACCATAACATGTAAGGTAGCCAAACCTCAACTTGGTGCCATGCGTTTCCCCGACGCACAGCTCTGCGCGTGCCGGGACTACTCTACATTCATTAGCACTTTATTAATTTAATGTACACAATATAATGACACAACACTTTAAAGGGAAGACAAATTAAAAAGAACACTTAATATTTTTGACCGCATTTTGGCACGTGTGATACTTTACCGTATTGTCTCCAATGGCTTGCAGCCGACGTAACACTAAATACTGTCTGTCCAGTATTGGTACTGGTTAGTAGTGTTCTCTTTACGAAATATAGCGAAATCAATAAAAGAAAACAAATTCAAGTAAATAAATTGGCACTGAAAATGACATACGAATATTCCACGTGCGTGGAGTCTTACCATGTGGCTGCGTGGCTGTTTATGTTTTGGCGCATTGCACCCGTCAATATGCTTTATTCGATAAAACACGGACCACAATAAAAACACTACAAAACCATTTAAACTAAATAATACATAGGCACTTCATCGTACGGGCGATATACACAATACACACATATGAAACTTGACACTGTAAAACAACCTGCTGACTGATATTTTGTCTAGCAAGTTCCTAGATTCATGGTCCCATCTAGCGGGAAAAGTGATAGGAAGAGTGACTGGTACCCTACTTCTCAGCGTTATATCGAGAGCACCGCCAATTTACTGTAATTCCTCCATACCCGAGTAAGTATACTGATCCGAGTGTTGCAATGGAGCTAGATGCCCGCGAAAAGACATGGAAATTATATTTTTTCATCGCATTTCAGGTACGCCACAGGTTAGCCGTATTAATAAGTGTCCATACTGTCAGAATTATTGTAAATGTGGAAATACGGTAGTGAGCACCCTACTCACTCCAACACATTTTTTGGGGTTCTAAGTGTTTGTATTGTAGTTTCTTGGATTGTAGTTGTATGTTGTATGATTGTATGTAGTTGTATGATTGTAGTATTGTAGTTGCATGTAACTGATGTCTGCATGGATTAATAATTATTGCAAGGATGCCTGACACGCTTTATTCGTTAGTAAGCCCGATTTGAGTTTCTGTGGGATAATGGATGTCATGGTTTACACAGATTTTTTTTTTGCAATTGGTTATTCGTGACAGGTAGGTCTAATTTAATGACCCAATTTTTTTTATTTGATAGCATGTTTAAAGAAAACTGCCTACGTTCATAATCAAAGGTGTGTTTCGAGCACAGGGTGTAAGGAGCCTATTATCTTAATTCGTCTCCGGATGTGATTGCTTCCTACGCTGAACATGTCATTCCGCTTCCCCTCAAACTTACTGTGTACATGTCTTAACAATGCACATGGCTCCATGACCTGGGACGGACTGCGCATTAAAAGATTGTATCCATGAAGAATATAATATTTTTTCTAATATTTTTCTCATATCAGAAAAATAATATTTTGCACCAGAGCCACAAGTATATGATACACGGGTGTTTTAGAAGCCAGGTTAAAATTTTTGAAGGCAGAAATTCTTGCCAAAAAATGATTTTATTGCAGCTAGCCAGTACTGTTGTATCTCGATTCTTTTGTTTCCCCTCTCCTCATACCGCCTAGCAAAATACCGACGTAGACTTCCCTGTAATGGTCGTCTGGATCATCGGATACTGAGTCCTACCACAACAAGGTAAGATCTCATCACAAGTTAAAAGTTTGAACCATTGTAACGATGTGGGAGTGTGTGCACGCCATCTTCACAAATACATTGCTTGTCGTCCATCCACACCAGTGCCAATTTATTACAACACTCAGAATACAACTGCTTTATGTGTTTTAGTATAGTGCGCACATTAACTCGCATTGTACGGTGTTGCTCCAGAACAGATATAAAATCGCCAAAATTAATTTTATTTTGTACAACACATGACTGAATACCTTTTGCTCGTTTGGAAACTTTTCCTCCACATTTGTACGTGTACAGTTTTGCTCGTAACCCCACGAATTCTATCATAATGTTACTACTGCACTAGTACTTTAACTTGCTAACCACCTTCTTGTTTGTGTCCGAGTAGCAGGGGTGTGTGGTATGGTAGCCGCTGGTGACAAATTCGTTTTTAAATTTGTGATCGCTGGCCAACTCTTGGTGAAATTCTGGGGTTCGAATCTGTAACAGGTACGAGTTGGTGTCGGTATACAGGGGTTCAAGATCATCTCCGTACCGAGCCTTCATTACATCGTAATGGAAACTATATTTTAAAGTTTTTGACAGGTCGAGGACAGTGAACCGTACATTGATAGGCTTATCAAAGAGAATGAAGGCATGCTGTAGATGGAGGAGAGAAAGATTATCTTTGTATACCGTTCTGTCTAAGAATGTTGGTTTTGCTACCAATATAATAAGTCGCTTTTCACTGCACACTACCTCAATTTTTAGGCGTTTTCTTTTATTTTCCATAAGTTTTCCAAATGTTGCATTATTCGCCAATTTGAATAATTCCTTCTTAAAGTCGTTAGTGATCGTCTGTCACTTCGCAGTGTTGAGCTGAATGTAGAGTTTTAGCCAGAGACTTTGTTCAAATGCAAGTACACGAAGTACACGGTAGTGGACGATGTATTTTTCCTGTCTTCCAGAGTCGTCACCAGTTTCGAATGCTTGGAGCCAAGTGGACACTGGATGGGATGAAATTATAAATCAAGATGTTCCTCGTGCAGGGACATGGGGTACTCGATATCCACCTCGAGAATATAACCTGTTGCCCTGTCGTCTGGAATGGAGATGTCATCGATGTTGGTGATGACCCATCTGAAATTATGTATTGGGAGCGGTAAACTCAAAGCCCAGCCGTACAGGTTGTTTGCATCGAGGTACTGCAAGTATGTTGTCGGCTTGCTGGGGTCGTATGTTTCCAGTGCATATATGTTATATGCTACCGCATAATGTTTAATGCACTGGACCACTTCACCACGAATTCAATTTTCAATAAACAAATGGACGTCGTGGTCCGTTAGAAGTTCCAGCTCGACCCCCGTCATACGCAACATAGCATCGAAAGCGAAACCTGGAGCTCTGATGTAGTGAATGCAATCGAGCTTGTACGTAGAAATGCAGAGGTCTCTAAAGTTCTCAAAAACATCGGACAGGAGGAGCACGCCAGTCTTCAAATACAACTCTGAATATACCTTAAGACTGCTATAGTCGAACTCTTGAATTACTTTCAGAGCGTGAGTGTATTCTTCGTCGCTGATTCCCGAGCCCGTCACCTTGTTAAATAATGCATCTTTAGGAGGTAGCTGTGACACGTTCAGCTTCTCCCACGAATCGATGTAATCGAAGGGGAAAACGCCTTTGCGTGTTACGAGAGGTAGTTGGTTGTGGGTGAAGAATTTTGCAGTGTTGATACATTTGAAGGTGGTAGGTACTCGGCCAGGGATGCCAGACTGTGGGCCATGAAATGAAACGTATCAACAAACTAGATAGAGAAACGGTCGCCCATCTGTTTTGAAAAAGTGATCATCTTCTCACCCGTGTGTGGAGTAATGAATATGCCTTTTGTATCGTAGTCAATATGTTTGATAATAAAGTTCTCGTTGTAGCAGGTTCTATGTAGCACCTGGTGAAGTGGTGATGGTCCCTCACTTTATAATTTTCATGCATGAATGCTGATTCGCAGTAGTAACATCTCTTCGCCTGTGAGTAGCTTGTATTTTCTGTGGGGGTGAGCGATATCATTTGCTTCGCAGTGGTGTAAATATATTTTACTTTTGTGCCAATATCCACTATGGTGTCCATAAATTTCTTTTCCGCATCTCCCCCCATGTATATAATGGGCTGCTGTCTCAGCGTGGATGTTAGTGCTGCTGGAATAACACTATTGCCGACTTGCACATATATACAAAAACTGTAGGCCTCGTGCTTCTGATAGTCATATGTGTAGTCATGGCTGGGGTCCGGTTCGCAGGTCTGAATCGTCTTGAGTATTGACTCGAAATCCGTATATACGACTTCCGGCAATTTATTCATGTGGTGATAATTCTTGAATTTCAAAATGGCTGGCTTACCATCTTTCACTGGCTGTGACATTTCTGTAGATAGTAAAGCATTTTCTTCATAATATAGCTTGTGTTCTTCTAGATACTGCTGTCCTGTCAGCCCTGATACTTGTGGCAGGTTATGATGGAATGTGAAGCAGCGCTTACATATGTGCATCTTGTTACCATGGGCTGTCAACTGCGATCTTACCATATGTTCGAAATTATTTATGCAACAGTAGTGAGCATTCCTATCTTCGATGGTGAGAGAAGGAGGTTGATGTGCTGATCCTTTTCTTCTTCGGCTGCTCGTATGGGCTAAATTTTCTGGTTCTTGTCTATGCCATAAATGTCCACAGATCCTGACGCGTTGTTTTTCTCAAAAACTGTGATATGCCGTAGTTGTGTAGGGAATTCGAGGCCTGAAAAGTCAAATTTGGTTTCAAAAGCTTTGTAGCGGTGATCGATTTGCTAACAATTTTTCTCTTCTACAAAATCTGCCAGAACGGCCTATTTAAAGATAATGCGGTCGTTTGTGTTTGCGGTCGTTTGTATGCGTCTTCCTCCTCGTGTATTTTTTCTAAGCTGTTTCCAACCACCTTCTCTATATCGCTAGCCGCGAATACTGCTACATTTTTTTGTTTTGAAAGCTCTCTTCTCTGTACCTTCGACGAACGGTGCTGGTTTCCTATAGTTACACTCAAACCACACATTAAATTTAATTGGACCCTGCTTTCGTACTTTGTAAGTAAGCTGGTCAATGACATTTTTCTTCATGTGAGCCAAACATTTACAAATGTCTTTTGACGTACAACTTATGTTTTCAGCGACGTATGTCTTTAAATTTCGCCAGAAAGCAGTTTCAGCTTCCACGAAACCATTGGCATTAACAGCACGCGATGGTCGATGGTACGAAGGGGGCTTAACATCTTGAAACCTTGGTTTTGTAAATGTACACTCCTGTGATGAAGGAGACTGTACTCGAGTGATTTTGGTAGGTGAAGGTACTACAGCTGGGGACACGTCGTTTTTCCTAATGGTGTTTGGCCTAACATTAGGCAAAATTCCTTTAATCAAAATGCCATTAGGAGAAATGCTGCTTAGGCAAATCATTGATAGGCATAATGCCAATAGGCAAAACACCATTAGGTAAAACTCCATTAGGCAAACTGCCATTAGGCAATTTGTCATTAGGCAAAACCCCATCGGAAGAAATGCAGTTTTCAAATTTTAGGCAAAATGCCATTAGGCAAAACACAGTTAGGTAAAATGCCACTAGGCAAATCGCTGTTAGGGAAAATGCCGCTCTCTCAGGAAAGTAACATTTTAGGCAAAATGCTGATAGGCAAAACGCAGTCAGGCAGAATACCATTGGCAACATGTAATATATGGGTAAATATAAAATTATTTTAATTTACAGAAATTTTTAATACCAGTAGTGATTAATTATAGGTACATACCGTTATTTGATGTGAACGATTCGTGTTAGAAAGACAGATAATTTCAATATATTTTCCTCAGCTAATGAAAACTTTTGGTATTAGAGAGCAGCAAGGAGCGATAGCAAGAATTATTTCAAGCAACCGATGCTTAATGTCGCCATTGTCAGAAACTAAAACTTTTTTTTTAGAAGTAGTAGTTGCAGCAGAAATCAGATGGAGTCGCTAGCGTTGGCTTCTGAACCAACCGCAGCTGTAACACAACTGCTTCATTGTGGTAGTGTTTATATGCAGCTGGAAAATCCCCCTTCTCTATACCATTGGGTTAGCTTTTAAACGGCTAATTTAATTGGGTTTATATATAATATAATGCGGAATTGGCAATTCTATATCACATGTTTGACTGTACACAACATGAAATGAAAAATAGTTTTGTACTACAATCGTAGTGAGCTTTGAGCTTTAAAATCTTATTTGAAGTAAGTTTAAGTGTTCATTTTGGGTGGGTTAGCTATAGGATATTAACCAATTTATCTTTAATTATCCTCCAAAAATTGCTTATTACATGACGTTGGGAGTAAACGCCATGCTACAACTGAAATAACTGTAACCACACCAAAAACAGTAACATTTGAGTAGATTTCGCACTATGGCTCTTGCTACTATCTCGTATAACAGTACAACCATTGTCAACGCATAGCTCTTCAGGAAGTTAGCGAACTTTTAATTTTCTTGTGCACAAAGATATGAGTAGCCAATCAGAATCTACTTAGGATTTTTATTTGATTCAAACATGGAAGGAACAAAAAAACTAAATATTTCATTTGGAAGTGAAATATTGTTAACAAACAAAAACATTCAGAATTGTTATGTCAATTACAGCACAGGATTTTTACTATGGATCTGGTTTTGTCTATAGATTTGGTAATGGTAACAGTTATTTAGATTATAGCACAGTCTTGACAGATATAGGCATCGCTCAATAAATTAGGCCTGAAGTGCTTTTGAGGGCGAAGTGAGGTGGAGATGAAGCAGCGGCAGAGTGTAATCGTAAAGGAAACAGGAGCACCCAGTGAAAACCCACTGGCCAATGGCAGCATCCATCACATTTTCCGTATGCAAAAATTCCGCTGTGACCCTGCCAGGAATCACACCCGGCTCGCCTTGGTGAATAGTGAGTATTCTAGCCACTATACCACAGTGGCCATAAGGAAATCACGTATTCAGAAATGCATTAAGTAACTAGCTGTTACCCGCAGCTTCACCCACGTGCAAAATTCAAACATTAAAATGACCAAGTGCTCTATCAATAGCACCTACTGAAAGGGTTGGTGGCATATTTTATATTCCCTACGAAACTGATCATTTTTCCGAGATGAAAAGTACTCTATATGCTAATTCAGAACACCAGCGTACCAAATTTCATCCAAATATGCTGAACCGCTACGGCGTGATTGAGTAACAAACATACAAACTTTCACATTAATATTATTATTAAGATTAAGATAATATCATATGTGCTGACATTTAGGGACACGTCGTGTATTTATAAATGCATGTACTGAAGTTGTTTAAAAAGCATTACAAATTATATCAAACGTGATCTTATTTAGGTGAAAAAGATTTTTATTGACTAAAATATACACTGCCTTTGATATAACAACGATAATTCTATGTTAGGCATATTACTGATAGACATAAACAGTATAAAACGGAGATTGTTTATATTGGCTGTATCAGAAATGATGTAAAACATAAGAGAAGCGGGCTCAGTGATTCACTGCGATGATGTTTGCTCGGTATTGGCTTACCAAGGGATAAAAACATATGGTGTTGAGGGTAGCCAGCAACGTGTTGAGTGTTGAGGTTCCTATGTTCCAAGGACACTATGATTCTAATGTATGATTTTAAAATGTTAATAAATTTTGTTTTTCAAGATGTTTTCATGATTACAGAATTTTGATTGGTTATTTAGTCTAGTTGAAAGCAGCATTTTTGAACTGTTGTAGTGTAATATCTATTGAAGAATCAAAGATTAATGTACACAGTTTTGCAGTTCATAGCATTGCGTGTGATGTAATGTTAAGAGAGAGATTTTTGAACGCACAAATTCTTTAGCCTTATGTTAGCAAGATTAATTTGAATTTTAGATTGTTGGAGTAAAATATTCTCACTTTCAAACATTCATCACTGATATCTTGATATTAATTTAATTAAAATAGTATAAATTTGTGTTTCGAAGCTGGAAATTGATGAAATAAAGTGAGTTTTATGCAGATGGAGTGTGCTTCGCCCAAAAGAAGTGGTCTTTTAAATTGATTAGCTGCCAAATTTTAACTCAAGTAACAAGCTAAAGGACACACATAATTTTGTGGAGTTTGGAGTTATGCTGCTATTATTTATATTGGAGTATGTATAATGGAGTAATATTTAGTGGAAAACATTAACATCTATAGTACCAGACAGAACTGAAAATCCATTTGTATGCACATTGTGTATTACTCCACCATAAGTAAAATTAACATTACAGTGGGCTTGACCGCTTTATGTACACTAATATAATAAAGATGTAAGCTTTGTGAGTTTGTTGGCATTTCCTTGCAGCTACATCACCCAATCTGGTCCCAGTTGATGCTTCAGGTACTCTTCAATATCCTCTACCTCGTATAATCCAGTGGGTATGCACACCTAGCCTCTCTTCCCATTCTCCTTGATGTACCAAAAAATGCAGTTCCTTTCATCAATGTGATGTACAGTCTAGTACATTTGAAAGCCTATTAGCACGATTCTCCATGCCCCCTTTAGTTTTGGAGGTGGGAAATGCACGGCCTGCAGTTCCAAGCTGTGGCCCAACAGGATCAGCACTATGGGCATGACTGATTGGTATGTACGGTGCACCTCTAGATAAGTAGGAATCTCAGACACAGGTGTCCACAGTTCCATTCCCACAGCCGCTGCTCGGCCCCATGGTTGTAATATATCCTAGCACATCTCATTTATGTTTTCAGTTTGGGTGAGGCCCTTAGGTTGCCGTAGCTGTCGTAGTAATCGATCCTAAATCTGTGCTTCGCATATGCGATCCAGTGTATCCCTCGCTATGGATGGTGCAGGAGGTGGTCCAGCATGAAGATGTGGGACCATCTTGGGTGGGACATCGGGCAGGAATCTTAGGGTTGCTTCCTTTGTCGTCTTCCAAATGCTCTTCGCTTTCTTCCTCCTCCTTCTGCCTGCTTGTACGGGCGGAGGTACAAGCCTTGTCCGTTTTTTGCTTCCCAAGTGTGAGCTTCTATTTTCCTGTTATGCCTGATAGCTCCTTAAAGTTATTGATGTTCTTCTTTAGCACTGTTGACCCCTTTTGCTATCCCACTGGCCCCTCCGATTAGACTACAGAGTAGACCAATGGCTGGCAGGAGGAATGGCATGTTCCTGTGATGCTTAACTCGTCGGCGAGGTTTCCTACGTAAAGTTTCGCTTTTGATTGCATGATCTTGGCCACTCCCCAGGCCACCAGGCGTTCGCCTGGTTTAGATGCAGGCGAAATGCCTACCATGTGGGCTTTGTCTGCGAGGGTCCTGTCTGCTGCGTGTCTATCCTCTAACCTGCTATTTGTCGCAGTATGCAATGTCGTGCTCTTAGCATGCCTCGTCGAAGAGATTGATAGGGCATCCCTCGCTTCAATATCCTTGCTAGTCAAGTATCGAGCGCAAAGAATTTGTAGCTGGGAATATGTGCTTCGAATGGACGGTTATTGATCTGCGAATTTACTAGTCCACATCCCCTCTTGAATTTGTTCCAATGATGCATTACTGTATACTAGCACTATGTGGTCAGTATGCACATCATTTATAAATGTCGGCCATGCACTGACCATAAGTACATGTGGTTTAGAGTTCCTGCCTCAGTACTATGGGGATCGTGCCTCAGACTACCATGCTCCCTGTTAGCATCACCGCTGACAACAAATCTACGGAATCGTGTCATGGGAAACTTCTGCCGAACACGGTGTGTTATTATCGCCAGTATAAGCAACTGTGGGAAGACGTGTGTGCTCCTCAGCCTTTTGGTGCATCCCAACAGACTCCACTTCGAGAATGTGTATCTCTACTCGAAGTCACTCCAACAGCCGAAATACCTTCGCCTAGCAAATATTCTACAGTCTGTGGATGGACTTCAGTATTTTCCATTTAACTATAATGCTGACATTGTGCTGCCAAGCGATGCAAAGGCCAAACTCTGTGCCCATGTTTGATGATGTTGCATGTGAAAAACAGACCACTATGCAACAGTACTTTAGCATTGGTCGTCATGTTGCTGTGTACCCAATTTATCTATGTTAGACATACCCCCATATGCCAAAGCACCTTCTGCATGACAATGCCAATTTCTTCATTCTGTTTTGTATGAATGGCCTGAATCCGTACCATATGTAATCCGATCATGTGGACACTGATATGACTTATGATAGTTTTAAGAATATGTGCTTGGGTTGCTGGCATGACCCTAATGGTTTCCCATCATCGCCAAGGACTTTCCACCTCAAAGGGGTACATTTCGATGTGGTTTCGATCAGTTCCTTATTGTACACCAGTGAATTATGAGCTATGCTGTATTCAAGTTCGGCCATAGCGGCCTAAAGCATGCACAGGAAAATTGTATTACATCTACTAAATATGGGAACTGTAGTTTTGGTGGGAAGCGGCCCAAGCATTTGGGAGAGCCTAAGCACAATGTCGATGCATCGAATGTGTCCTTTGTGTGCCGTGTCAGCTGACCACTGTGGAGAACCACATTTATGATACCAATTTAATAGTCACTGAAATGGTTGTGTGACTTGCCAAACTGGTGGAGACTGTGTCAAATCTCACAGATATTAACCAATACAAAAGCACTGTCTGCTAAGATGGAGTTCCAGATTCGCTCATTGACATCTACTGATGCAGATACAATTACCACTCTCAGAAAAGAAACTCGATGTTGTGTGTGCTGAAGCTACCCAGAGTGGCCTTACCGAACTAATTGCGAAAATTGACATGACCCTTAATGTTAGTACTGCATGTGCAGCCACTCTGACTGCTATGACTATGAAGCTGACCGGTCTGGAATGTAACTCTGCGAACAGGAAGAAGAAACTGGATGATGTGGGCGTACAGGTCAGTGGCCTGGCCTCCAAGACTGAAGGTGCAATTGCAACTTTTACCAAGAAAATGGTAGACCTGGAATCGAACATAGATGCTGTCGGTATGTTATCCGGTCAAATGCACAGTTAAATTTCAACCCTAACTTCCAATGTGCAAAACCTCAGCTGTTTGGGCAATACACTTGCTACTGTCGAGAAAGAAAGTAGACGAACTGGCACTCATGTTGACACCAGAGTGCTGACAGCCCTCGGTGCTAATCTGAAGGTTCATTTGCTCATCACAAACGACAATAAAAACAAACTGGCTGCTCTGATTACTCAGATAGAGCATGTATCCGACATGGTTACGAACCTGGGTGCTACCGGCCCCGATATTGTGACCAAACTCTCTACTGTGGAAGCAAAATTCAGCACTATCACTGGGAAACTGGGAGCATGCTGTCCACACAAATGATGTCTGTGGCTACCCTAGATGTGAGAATCGGCACTGTCATGTTGGGGATGACTAACAAATTCACTACCGACATTGCCGACATGCTCACATCCCACATCAACCCTTTGGGTGTACAGCTTCACACAATCTGGCACTATTTGTCTAACATGTGAGTTGCTCAGGACAAGTGGACTCATTTCAACCATGTATGGGATGCTGTCATACGATGCATTGGCAAAACAGAAGACAGTCTTAAGAAGTTGATCGAGCGATGCCACTATATATATACACTATGTAATTTTGACATTACATATGAGTGTTATCGCTGCCCTCGCCAAAGATCTGAGTCACGTCATTGCAAGTGTTCGCAAAAAGTATCTACTTGCCAAAAGGTACACATGGAACGTGACTTGGTATTGCCGCAGATCTTCAAGCCGATAATGTTTTGGCTCGACTTGTTGCAGCCACCTGTTCCCCTGCTGTGTAGGCTGAACCGTGTGTCGAACCAAAACTCAAGAGTGCAGTAGAGGAAGCAATCACTGATGATGAGGATGATTTGCCCCTGGCATTTTTGAATTGCAAGAGGATGTGATCCAATGTAAACTCAATGGCTCTTCACCATTAGCTCGCATCTTACATGCCTCGCCAAAACGATTGTAACTATGGCATGTACAAGTATGGGAAAAGTGGTTGCTTGGTGACAATCAAGTTTTCTTTCTGACTAATAATGTTATCCAGGTAGGGGATGTCGTCATGATGTCGCCTGGCCTCTACAAGCTACTGTATTAAGGTATGCCTGGTGATTATTCATGCACAGCTCTTCACCAATACCAGCAGTTGTTGCAGCTCACGCATGCATATCTGGTAAGCAATAATGCTAGCAGTCATGCATATAAGGATGAGACATGCCCTGCATTCGCTATTATCGAAGAGCTGTTTCCAGACATTGGTGTGGAGCAGCTCACGTCTGAAGCTTGATGATGACAACTGGCCGGAATACCTCTATTGGGACAATATGAACAAGCTTATGGACCATCTACATCTCCTCATTGCATCCCAGAAGTTGGCAATACATCTCACACGAACGAAATAGTGAATATCTTGGAGGAGCTCCGGGAATCTGGCCATATCCTGTGAGAGCCTGACCTGCGACTATGTCGAGAGCACAGATCACCACCGAATTGCATCGCCCTGCACGCTGGAACTTCCCCAGACGTAAGGTATTTCTCTTTGAACTTCATGACATGTTCCAGGCCAAATTGGTAGAAATGCTTCCTTATACCCACATCAATAAGGACTTTCGCTACATCCTGGTGTATATCAACTGTTTCTCTAAGTATGGTTGGGCTGTCCCTGTGCATTGGAATATTGTGCAGATGTTGCAGACGCAATGAAATTGGTTTTGAACAAGGCAGTCGTGCCCAGGGACGTCTAGGCGCACAGTGGGAAGGAATCCTAAAACTCTGCATTCCGTGTGCTTATAGCATCGAATAATGTTCATCACTACTCTACTTTCAGCTACCTCAAGGCTTCGATCGTCGAATGTTTTAACCGGACACTTAAGGGTTTGATGTGGGAAGCATTCTCAGCACAGGATAGCTACCGGTGTTTGTATCTGCTTCCTCAACTCCTCACTAAGTATAATACACGCAAGCGTAAGACGACTGGTCTATAAACGTCTGAAATTACT